>CAWUFW010005482.1:0-1324602 GCA_963921515.1 Calotriton arnoldi
ATGGTTGCTTTAAAATTGGGAATGCTATGTTACCAGTTTATTCCAATCAAGATGGCTTCAGGTGTGCCATACTTTTGTCATAAGTAAGGCTGTTAGCACTCTAGTTGTTCTTTAGAACACTCTGGGAAGCTGCAGTAGAACACAAAGGAATCAACTGACAGTCTCTGCCCTTATTTGATGTACATGTTTTACTGAGAATGTCAGACTTCATTCTCACATGACTGAGGGAAAGATAATGTGAATTTACAGAAAATATGCTCTCATTCTACCTTCTGGAGCACCTTCCAAAACTGTATGGGACAAGCATGTGAAAATAGTTTTCTCTCAAACATGATTCATGATATCCCAGCAGAAGGTTTTTCTCAGGTTATAATCACCTTAGAACACACCACAATTCCTGAAATTAGTATGGTACCATCAACAAATGAATTCTAATGTAACTAAAGTCTGTTATCACCCTTTATAGTTCTCCTTTTGGTAACCCTCAAAATCTTCGATTCACTACAATGCATTTCAATGGGGTACTATCATTTATATTGGTCCCAAGATGGCTGCCAGCAATTCCAGGATGAAGTGCTGACAGCCAATCAGATCTCACGATGACATGTGTGGTTAGGCTCCGCCCAGATATATATGTGTTTTCTTTTTCAAATTTCTCAGGAACTACTGAACGGATTTACACCATTTAAGCAAAAGGCACGACTCTGAACCAAGGGCTACCTTTTTGCTAAACTTGGTGTAATTCCGTTCAGCAGTTCGGGCTGTAGCTGCGATGAAAGGTTCCTATGGAAAATTGCATGGGGAAAACACGTTTTGGGACCCCCCTTTTTTCTCGGCCCCCACTTGACGAATCACCCCGAGACTTTCAGGATACGAGCAGACCGGAGCGGGCCACGGGTTTTGAAAAGTTCGCAAAGATTCGTCGACCAGCACCAAAGTTATTTCAAATAGAATGTTGCGGATTTCCTATGGAAAATAGGTCCTAACTATAACTATCTACTGGCGACCGCCAGTAGATAATATATATATATATACATATATATATATGTTCCAACAAATACCACTTAACTGCTGAACTCTTTGCATGACGGGTGCCTCCTTCGTGCAAGTGGCATGCACGTAATTAATGTACCAACAAAAGGTCCCTCTTCTAGGAACACACAGGAGCACTCACGGGTTCTGCAATCCTTTCTTTAATTCACCCAGCATGACGCGTTTCGTCTTACACGACTTTCTCAAATGCTGTTTGCGTGATCAAGAAAGTCTCTGGTAGTCCGATGTTTAAAAGCCACATAGGCTCCTCCTGCACAACGTTTCAGCAAGGAAGGACTGTGAATACAGGGCAGTCCCTCCCGATTTACATAGCCGCCATTTTGTAATGGGGACTAGGTCCATCGCTCGTTGATCACACTGTCTCGTTGTGCATTTAAAAACGGAGCCTCGACGCTCAATTTGCAGCCCTTTCATCAGCCGCTCACTTCCATTGAATGTCTTCTTTACCTGAGAGCGCCGATTTCGTAATCACCGCTCTTCATGTTGTCATGATCCAACCCAGAGTTTGGCAGGTTTGTCAGACTGGCTGCGGCGGTTCAAGCAGTTCACAAAACAATGTTCCAACAAATACCACTTAACTGCTGAACTCTTTGCATGACGGGTGCCTCCTTCGTGCAAGTGGCATGCACGTAATTAATGTACCAACAAAAGGTCCCTCTTCTAGGAACACACAGGAGCACTCACGGGTTCTGCAATCCTTTCTTTAATTCACCCAGCATGACGCGTTTCATCTTACACGACTTTCTCAAATGCTGTTTGCGTGATCAAGAAAGTCTCTGGTAGTCCGATGTTTAAAAAGCCACATAGGCTCCTCCTGCACAACGTTTCAGCAAGGAAGGACTGTGAATACAGGGCAGTCCCTCCCGATTTACATAGCCGCCATTTTGTAATGGGGACTAGGTCCATCGCTCGTTGATCACACTGTCTCGTTGTGCATTTAAAAACGGAGCCTCGACGCTCAATTTGCAGCCCTTTCATCAGCCGCTCACTTCCATTGAATGTCTTCTTTACCTGAGAGCGCCGATTTCGTAATCACCGCTCTTCATGTTGTCATGATCCAACCCAGTGTTTGGCAGGTTTGTCAGACTGGCTGCGGCGGTTCAAGCAGTTCACAAAACAATGTTCCAACAAATACCACTTAACTGCTGAACTCTTTGCATGATGGGTGCCTCCTTCGTGCAAGTGGCATGCACGTAATTAATGTACCAACAAAAGGTCCCTCTTCTAGGAACACACAGGAGCACTCACGGGTTCTGCAATCCTTTCTTTAATTCACCCAGAATGACACGTTTCGTCTTACACGACTTTCTCAAATGCTGTTTGCGTGATCAAGAAAGTCTCTGGTAGTCCGATGTTTAAAAAGCCACATAGGCTCCTCCTGCACAACGTTTCAGCAAGGAAGGACTGTGAATACAGGGCAGTCCCTCCCGATTTACATAGCCGCCATTATGTAATGGGGACTAGGTCCATCGCTCGTTGATCACACTGTCTCGTTGTTGGTACATTAATTACGTGCATGCCACTTGCACGAAGGAGGCACCCGTCATGCAAAGAGTTCAGCAGTTAAGTGGTATTTGTTGGAACATTGTTTTGTGAACTGCTTGAACCGCCGCAGCCAGTCTGACAAACCTGCCAAACACTGGGTTGGATCATGACAACATGAAGAGCGGTGATTACGAAATCGGCGCTCTCAGGTAAAGAAGACATTCAATGGAAGTGAGCGGCTGATGAAAGGGCTGCAAATTGAGTGTCGAGGCTCCGTTTTTAAATGCACAACGAGACAGTGTGATCAACGAGCGATGGACCTAGTCCCCATTACAAAATGGCGGCTATGTAAATCGGGAGGGACTGCCCTGTATTCACAGTCCTTCCTTGCTGAAACGTTGTGCAGGAGGAGCCTATGTGGCTTTTTAAACATCGGACTACCAGAGACTTTCTTGATCACGCAAACAGCATTTGAGAAAGTCGTGTAAGACGAAACGCGTCATGCTGGGTGAATTAAAGAAAGGATTGCAGAACCCGTGAGTGCTCCTGTGTGTTCCTAGAAGAGGGACCTTTGTTGGTACATTAATTACGTGCATGCCACTTGCACGAAGGAGGCACCCATCATGCAAAGAGTTCAGCAGTTAAGTGGTATTTGTTGGAACATTGTTTTGTGAACTGCTTGAACCGCCGCAGCCAGTCTGACAAACCTGCCAAACACTGGGTTGGATCATGACAACATGAAGAGCGGTGATTACGAAATCGGCGCTCTCAGGTAAAGAAGACATTCAATGGAAGTGAGCGGCTGATGAAAGGGCTGCAAATTGAGCGTCGAGGCTCCGTTTTTAAATGCACAACGAGACAGTGTGATCAACGAGCGATGGACCTAGTCCCCATTACAAAATGGCGGCTATGTAAATCGGGAGGGACTGCCCTGTATTCACAGTCCTTCCTTGCTGAAACGTTGTGCAGGAGGAGCCTATGTGGCTTTTTAAACATCGGACTACCAGAGACTTTCTTGATCACGCAAACAGCATTTGAGAAAGTCGTGTAAGACGAAACGCGTCATGCTGGGTGAATTAAAGAAAGGATTGCAGAACCCGTGAGTGCTCCTGTGTGTTCCTAGAAGAGGGACCTTTTGTTGTTACATTAATTACGTGCATGCCACTTGCACGAAGGAGGCACCCGTCATGCAAAGAGTTCAGCAGTTAAGTGGTATTTGTTGGAACATTGTTTTGTGAACTGCTTGAACCGCCGCAGCCAGTCTGACAAACCTGCCAAACACTGGGTTGGATCATGACAACATGAAGAGCGGTGATTACGAAATCGGCGCTCTCAGGTAAAGAAGACATTCAATGGAAGTGAGCGGCTGATGAAAGGGCTGCAAATTGAGCGTTGAGGCTCCGTTTTTAAATGCACAACGAAACAGTGTGATCAACGAGCGATGGACCTAGTCCCCATTACAAAATGGCGGCTATGTAAATCGGGAGGGACTGCCCTGTATTCACAGTCCTTCCTTGCTGAAACGTTGTGCAGGAGGAGCCTATGTGGCTTTTTAAACATCGGACTACCAGAGACTTTCTTGATCACGCAAACAGCATTTGAGAAAGTCGTGTAAGACGAAACGCGTCATGCTGGGTGAATTAAAGAAAGGATTGCAGAACCCGTGAGTGCTCCTGTGTGTTCCTAGAAGAGGGACCTTTTGTTGGTACACATATATATATATATATATATATATTCACTGAAAAAACCATAGGTTTTAGGGACAGTTATAGTTAGTTGGACATTTCACTCGTACAAAACCATAGAAATTCCCCCGTTATAGTTAGTTCAGCTAACTATAACTCGCGCCCCCGCAATGCACTGCTGATGACGTCACATATTACATCACTCATGACATGGTCAGTGACATCACTGATGACATCACTGATGACATCTCAAATGACATCACTGATGACATCATCCAGTGACTGTGTGTTTCTGTAAAGTTTAAATATGTTTAATATATATAGGGAAAGGCGTATTGAAGAATGAGTGGGTGTATAAGTGTCTGAATGGATGATTTCGTACGTGAATGACTGACTCTACAAGTGAGTGATTAAATGTATCTTACTGAATGCATGGGTTAGTGACTAAACTGTGTGAATGTCTGTATCCGTCTGTCTGTTGGTTTGTAAGCGGCTGCATGGCTTTCTGAATAGCTACATGAGTGTCTACATGGGTTATTGATTGATTGTCTGAGTATCTGTATGGGTGCCTGAGTGTTTGTGTGGGTGGGGTGTGTGTGACTCTGTGCATAGATGTGTGAGTTGGTGATTCACTGGGTGCATGGTTTCAAGAGTGCATCTGTGATGGACTGTATGGGTGGGTGAGTGTGTGTATGGGTGTGTTAGTGATTGAATGTATATCTCAGTGGTACATGTGTGAGTAACTACATATGTGAAAGGCAGTATATATGTGTGTTGGAGTATATAAATGGCTATAAGTGAGAGTGTGTGATTATGAGAGTGGCTGTATGGATGAGTGTGTACTTGTATCAGTGATTGTATAAGAGTGTAAGAATGTGCTAGTATTTGTATGAGTAAGTGAGCTGGTGTGTGTATAACTGTATTGGTGAGTAAATGGGTGTGTGATTAAGTTTTTTGCATGACTGACTAGGTGTGTGAGTACCTCTATGGATGAGTGGCGGTGTGTGAGTGTTTATATAGGTGTATGAGTGCATATGATAGTCCTGTACTGAGTGACTAAGTATGAGTGACTGTACGGGTGAGTGAGTGGATGTGTGTGTAGACCTAAGAATCAGTGAGTGGGTATGTAGTTTTTGGTGTTGGAGTGTCTATGGTTTTGAGAATGGCAGTCTGTAATTTAGAGTGGGTGTATCAAAAGTTATATTAGGGTGTGAGAAGATGCATGAAATTATCACATGGATGATGTCATCAGTGATGTCATTTGAGATGTCATCAGTGATGTCATCAGTGATGTCGCTGACCATGTCATGAGTGATGTAATATGTGACGTCATCAGCAGTGCATTGCGGGGGCGCGAGTTATAGTTAGCTGAACTAACTATAACGGGGGAATTTCTATGGTTTTGTACGAGTGAAATGTCCAACTAACTATAACTGTCCCTAAAACCTATGGTTTTTTCAGTGAATTTCAAAGGTTTTTAAATGCTAATTTCTAACTATAACGTGTCTGAAACCTATGGTTTTTTCAGTGAATTTCAAAGGTTTTTAAATGCTAATTTCTAACTATGCCTACAAAGGTAGGACATGTGAAGAAAGAGGAAGAAAAGCGCAGAAAGAAGCAAGACAAATGCAGAAAGAGGCAACAGAAGTCCAGAAAGACGAATAAAAGTGCAGGAAGAAGCAAGAGATGTGCAGAAAGAACCAACAGAGGAGCAGAAAGTCCTCCTGTGCCCCCAACTTTTTCCTGAGGGGTACTGATGGTAACTGACTCTGACTAACCAGGCCTAGAGCCAGTGCTATGCTAAAAGACACTTAGAATACAATGAAAACACCTACATACACTAGGAAACACTATGCGTTGGGGTACCCCCGTGATTAGCATGACCTCCTCTGTATTTGACATGAGTTAATGCCTGGGCCATTGCATGAGTACATGCGTAGTGACTGGATGATTAGAGTGCTGCAAGGAGACTGCATGGTGAATTTATAAGTGCTGGGGTTTTGGCAGAGCGATTAGATAAGTATATGGTGCTGGCAGAGTGATTGGAAGAGTGCACAGGGAGTGACAGAGGGATTGCTGGACTGCATGGGTAGTGCTCTGGGGATTGTAGCAGTGCATGTGTTAGTGCCTGGGCCATTGCATCAGTACATGGGTAGTGACTGGATGATTACAGTACTGTAAGGAGAGTACATGATGAATTTATAAGTGCTTGGGTTTTGGCGGACTGATTGGATAAGTACATTGTGCTGGCTGGGTGATTGGAGGAGTGAATAGGTAGTGACAGGCAGATTACTGTACTGCATAGGTAGTCCTCAGGGGATTGTAGCACTACATCTGTTAGTGCCTGGGTCATTGCATAAACACATGGTTAGTGACTGGATGATTAGAGTGCTGTAAAGATACTACATGGTGAATTTATAAGTACTTGGGTATTGGCACAGTGATTGGATAAGTATACAGTGCTGACAGGGTGATTAGAAGAGTGCTCACGGAGTGACAAGGGGAATGCTGGCGTGCATAGGTACTGCTCTGGGGATTGTAGCAGTGAATGTATTAGTGCCTAGGCCATTGCATCAAGAGTGCACAGGGAGTGACAGGGGGATTGCTGGACTGCATGGGTAGTGTGGCCGAATTTGTCTGGTTTTGTACGAGTGAAATATTCAACTAACTATAACGTCCTTGAAACCTGTGGTTTTTTCAGTAAATTTCTCAGGTTTTTTAAATGCTAATTTCTAACTATAACGTCCCTGAAACCTATGTATTTTTCAGTGAATTTCAAAGGTTTTTTAAATGCTAATTTCTAACTATAACGTCCCTGAAACCTATGTTTTTTCAGTGAATTTCAAAGGTTTTTTAAATGCTAATTTCTAACTATGCCTACAAAGGTAGGACATGTGAAGAAAGAGGAAGAAAAGCGCAGAAAGAAGCAAGACAAATGCAGAAAGAGGCAACAGAAGTCCAGAAAGACGAATAAAAGTGCAGGAAGAAGCAAGAGATGTGCAGAAAGAACCAACAGAGGAGCAGAAAGTCCTCCTGTGCCCCCAACTTTTTCCTGACGGGTACTGGTGGTAACTGACTCTGACTAACCAGGCCTAGAGCCAGTGCTATGCTAAAAGACACTTAGAATACAGTGAAAACACCTACATACACTAGGAAACACTATGCGTTGGGGTACCCCCGTGATTAGCATGACCTCCTCTGTATTTGCCATGAGTTAATGCCTGGGCCATTGCATGAGTACATGCGTAGTGACTGGATGATTAGAGTGCTGCAAGGAGACTGCATGGTGAATTTATAAGTGCTGGGGTTTTGGCAGAGCGATTAGATACGTATATGGTGCTGGCAGAGTGATTGGAAGAGTGCACAGGGAGTGACAGAGGGATTGCTGGACTGCATGGGTAGTGCTCTGGGGATTGTAGCAGTGCATGTGTTAGTGCCTGGGCCATTGCATCAGTACATGGGTAGTGACTGGATGATTACAGTACTGTAAGGAGAGTACATGATGAATTTATAAGTGCTTGGGTTTTGGCGGACTGATTGGATAAGTACATTGTGCTGGCTGGGTGATTGGAGGAGTGCATAGATAGTGACAGGCAGATTACTGTACTGCATAGGTAGTCCTCAGGGGATTGTAGCACTACATCTGTTAGTGCCTGGGTCATTGCATAAACACATGGTTAGTGACTGGATGATTAGAGTGCTGTAAAGATACTAGATGGTGAATTTATAAGTACTTGGGTATTGGCACAGTGATTGGATAAGTATACAGTGCTGACAGGTGATTAGAAGAGTGCTCACGGAGTGACAAGGGGAATGCTGGCATGCATAGGTACTGCTCTGGGGATTGTAGCAGTGAATGTATTAGTGCCTAGGCCATTGCATGAAGAGTGCACAGGGAGTGACAGGGGGATTGCTGGACTGCATGGGTAGTGCTCTTGGGATTGTAGCACTGCATGAGTTAGTGCCTGGGCCATTGCACGAGTACATGGGTAGTAACTGGATGATTAGATTGCTGCAAGGAGAGTGCATGGTGAATTTGTAAGTACACATGTACTCATGCAATGTCCCAGGCACTAATACATTCACTGCTACAATCGCCAGAGCAGTACCTATGCACTCCAGCATTCCCCCTGTCACTCCGTGAGCACTCTTCCAATCACCTTGTCAGCACCGAGTGCTTATCCAATCACTGCTCCAATACCCTAGCACTTATAAATTCACCATGTACTCTCTTTGCAGTACTCTAATCATCCAGTCACTAACCATGTACTTATGGAATGACCCAGGCACTAACAGACGTAGTGCTACAATCCCCTGAGGACTACCTATGCACTCCAGCAATCCCCCTGTCAGTCTTTGACCAGTATAGGTGTTATAGTTGTTTGGATTAGTACATGGTAGTGGCTGGGTGACTGGAGGAGTGCACGGGGAGTGACAGTGTGAATGTGGGACTGCATGGGTACTACCTGTGGAATTGACTGAGCAAAAAAGAAGTGTGTAAGTGGTTAGAGGACTGTATGGGTAGTGCATAGGGGATTGTAGCAGTGATAGGTTAGTGCCTGGATCATTGCATGAGTACATAGCTACTGACTGAAACATTAGAATACTGCAAGGAGAGTGCCTGAGTGAATTTATAAGTGCTTGGGTATTAGAAGAGTGTTTTGATTAGTACACAGTAGTGGCTGAGTGACTGGAGGAGTGCACAGGGAGTGACAGGGTGATTGCTGGACTGCATGGGGACTACCAGGGGAATTGAAGGAGCGAATGAGAAGTGTGTAGGTGGTTAGAGGACTGAATGGGTAGTACACAGGGATTGTAGCAGTGCATGTGTTAGTGCCTGGATCATTGCATGACTACATGGGTAGTGACTGGATGATTAGAGTACTGCAAGGACAGTGCATGGTGATTTTATAACTGCTTGGGTTTTGGCGGACGTGATTGGATAAGTACATAGTGCTGGCTGGGTGATTGGAGGAGTGCATGGGTAGTGACAGAGGGATTTCTGGAGTGCATGGGTACTACGTGAGTAATTTAGGAGTGAATCAGTAGTGTGTAGGTGGTTAGATATCTGCATGGGAAGTGCTCAGGGGATTGTAGCAGTGCATGTGTTAGTGCCTGGGCCATTGCATCAGTACATGGGTAGTGACTGGATGATGACAGTACTGTAAGGAGAGTACATGGTGAATTTATAAGTGCTTGGGTTTTGGCAGACTGATTGGATAAGTACATTGTGCTGGCTGGGTGATTGGAGGAGTGCATAGATAGTGACAGGCAGATTACTGGACTGCATAGGTAGTCCTCAGGGGATTGTAGCACTACATCTGGTAGTGCCTGGGTCATTGCATAAACACATGGTTAGTGACTGGATGATTAGAGTGCTGCAAAGATACTACATGGTGAATTTATAAGTGCTTGGGTATTGGCACAGTGATTGGATAAGTATACAGTGCTGACAGGGTGATTAGAAGAGTGCTCACGGAGTGACAAGGGGAATGCTGGAGTGCATAGGTACTGATCTGGGGATTGTAGCAGTGAGTGTATTAGTGCCTAGGCCATTGCATGAAGAGTGCACAGGGAGTGACAGGGGGATTGCTGGACTGCATGGGTAGTGCTCTTGGGATTGTAGCACTGCACGAGTTAGTGCCTGGGTCATTGCATAAACACATGGTTAGTGACTGGATGATTAGAGTGCTGTAAAGATACTAGATGGTGAATTTATAAGTACTTGGGTATTGGCACAGTGATTGGATAAGTATACAGTGCTGACAGGTGATTAGAAGAGTGCTCACGGAGTGACAAGGGGAATGCTGGCATGCATAGGTACTGCTCTGGGGATTGTAGCAGTGAATGTATTAGTGCCTAGGCCATTGCATGAAGAGTGCACAGGGAGTGACAGGGGGATTGCTGGACTGCATGGGTAGTGCTCTTGGGATTGTAGCACTGCATGAGTTAGTGCCTGGGCCATTGCACGAGTACATGGGTAGTAACTGGATGATTAGATTGCTGCAAGGAGAGTGCATGGTGAATTTGTAAGTACACATGTACTCATGCAATGTCCCAGGCACTAATACATTCACTGCTACAATCGCCAGAGCAGTACCTATGCACTCCAGCATTCCCCCTGTCACTCCGTGAGCACTCTTCCAATCACCTTGTCAGCACCGAGTGCTTATCCAATCACTGCTCCAATACCCTAGCACTTATAAATTCACCATGTACTCTCTTTGCAGTATTCTAATCATCCAGTCACTAACCATGTACTTATGGAATGACCCAGGCACTAACAGATGTAGTGCTACAATCCCCTGAGGACTACCTATGCACTCCAGCAATCCCCTGTCAGTCTTTGACCAGTATAGGTGTTATAGTTGTTTGGATTAGTACATGGTAGTGGCTGGGTGACTGGAGGAGTGCACGGGGAGTGACAGTGTGAATGTGGGACTGCATGGGTACTACCTGTGGAATTGACTGAGCAAATAAGAAGTGTGTAAGTGGTTAGAGGACTGTATGGGTAGTGCATAGGGGATTGTAGCAGTGATAGGTTAGTGCCTGGATCATTGCATGAGTACATAGCTACTGACTGAAACATTAGAATACTGCAAGGAGAGTGCCTGAGTGAATTTATAAGTGCTTGGGTATTAGAAGAGTGTTTTGATTAGTACACAGTAGTGGCTGAGTGACTGGAGGAGTGCACGGGGAGTGACAGGGTGATTGCTGGACTGCATGGGGACTACCAGGGGAATTGAAGGAGCGAATGAGAAGTGTGTAGGTGGTTAGAGGACTGAATGGGTAGTACACAGGGATTGTAGCAGTGCATGTGTTAGTGCCTGGATCATTGCATGACTACATGGGTAGTGACTGGATGATTAGAGTACTGCAAGGACAGTGCATGGTGATTTTATAACTGCTTGGGTTTTGGCGGACGGATTGGATAAGTACATAGTGCTGGCTGGGTGATTGGAGGAGTGCATGGGTAGTGACAGAGGGATTTCTGGAGTGCATGGGTACTACGTGAGTAATTTAGGAGTGAATCAGTAGTGTGTAGGTGGTTAGATATCTGCATGGGAAGTGCTCAGGGGATTGTAGCAGTGCATGTGTTAGTGCCTGGGCCATTGCATCAGTACATGGGTAGTGACTGGATGATGACAGTACTGTAAGGAGAGTACATGGTGAATTTATAAGTGCTTGGGTTTTGGTGGACTGATTGGATAAGTACATTGTGCTGGCTGGGTGATTGGAGGAGTGCATAGATAGTGACAGGCAGATTACTGGACTGCATAGGTAGTCCTCAGGGGATTGTAGCACTACATCTGGTAGTGCCTGGGTCATTGCATAAACACATGGTTAGTGACTGGATGATTAGAGTGCTGCAAAGATACTACATGGTGAATTTATAAGTGCTTGGGTATTGGCACAGTGATTGGATAAGTATACAGTGCTGACAGGGTGATTAGAAGAGTGCTCACGGAGTGACAAGGGGAATGCTGGAGTGCATAGGTACTGATCTGGGGATTGTAGCAGTGAGTGTATTAGTGCCTAGGCCATTGCATGAAGAGTGCACAGGGAGTGACAGGGGGATTGCTGGACTGCATGGGTAGTGCTCTTGGGATTGTAGCACTGCACGAGTTAGTGCCTGGGCCATTGCATGAGTACATGGGTAGTAACTGGATGATTAGAGTGCTGCAAGGAGAGTGCATGGTGAATTTGTAAGTTCACATGTATTCATGCAATGTCCCAGGCACTAATACATTCATAAAGAGACACAAACTGTTAAACGGTGAAATAGATTTTGAATAAGTAATGCATTGGCTATGTTTTTCTGGATTTAGCAATCTTCACTGGCATTGTCATTCACTTTTGATGCAGTGTGATGTTTTCCTCATAGAATGTGGCCTACAGAGATTTTAGGAGGCTGGAGAATGGAGAGTATTTAAGTGAGACTATTTGGGTTTGTTCGGTTATGGGATTGTGCTGGAGAGGACTGATATTTTCTGCTATTCAGCAATTGTTGTATTTTGCCAAACATCACCTTGAAACTGCTCATCACTGTGCACTTTTCTTGGGAGTGTTAAAGAGGAGGGTCTGGAATGCAGTTTGCACAGTGCTTGAAAAGTGATAATTTTCTGTTACAGCCATTCATTATGGTGGTGGCATATTAGGCTGCCCTGTCATCTCTGATATCTTTCTTGCAGGAAATTCAGAGACTCTCCAGAAATGTCAGGTCTTGGAGCTTCATTCTGTGAATTTTCTTCAACTTTCTTCTAATAGTGCGCCTCTTGTCTGTGAGATTGTGATTTTTGAACTAAGTTGGTGAACTTACCTCCATAGTTTGAGTCGCACATTGGTGTCTCATATATTCTAACGTGTGTGGATGAGATCAAAGAACAGGATACTGCCCTTTACTTCAGGGTCTGATAATACGGTTAGATTTTCACATTTTCATGATCTGCCTGAATGAGAAAGTTCTCCAATAATCTAGCATGTTATATGGATAGTTTATGCAAAAACAACAATTGATGGACAGAATGCAGAACAATGTCATACATTCACCCCAGTACAGAGATCTGGGCCTAAATCCATCGTTTTTTTGCTCACCATGCCATTCCAGTTTGAACCCAGCCATAGGCAAATCAGTCTTGACCCTGTGCCCAATGGGAACAGTCCAGCCCGAACTGCCAGGCCAGGTCCTCCCTGGACTGGAAACAAGCATCCTAGGACCGGTTTCGGGGTTTCACCCCTCTTCAGCCAGGATAGCTTGATTCCAGTGGCATGGAGAGCACGGGACCCACGTCTGGGCATACCCATCCCACTCGGGGTGACAAATGCAAAAACAAGCTAGCCTGGCTGAAGAAGGGTGACATACCCTGAAACCGGTCCCAGGATGCTTGTTTCCTGTCCAGGGAGGACCTGGCCTGGCAGTTCGGTCTGGACTGTTCCCATGGGGCACAGGGTCAAGACTGATTTGCATATGGCTGGGTCCAAACTGGGGTGGCGTAGATGGATTTAACCCAGATCCTTTGACTGGGGGAGAATGTTTGCATTGTCAGCATTCCGTCCATCATTTGTTTGCTGTAACACTTTTCGCCCTAAGTGGGATGGGTATGCCCAGACGTGGGTCCCTTGCTCACTGTGCCACTGGATTCAAGCTAGCCTGGCTGAAGAAGGGTGACATACCCTGAAACCGGTCCCAGGATGCTTGTTTCCTGTCAAGGGAAGACCTGGCCTGGCAGTTCAGTCTAGACTGTTCCCATGGGGCACAGGGTCAAGACTGATTTGCATATGGCTGGGTCCAAACTGGGGTGGCGTAGTGGGCAAAAGAACGATGGCTTTAACCCAGATCTTTTGACTGGGGGAGAATGTTTGCATTGTCAGCATTCCGTCCATCATTTGTTTGTTGTAATATGGATAGTTTATGCCACAATCAGTGGGCAGGCCTTAAGTGAAGCAAATCAATGGCAACCGTCTGTCCAGGTCTGGTGTCATGTGGTGTGGCAGGGGTGATTGGTGGAGTAGAATAAGTATAAGATTGTGTCCTTGATCTCAGTTCGTATCCTAATGAGCTGTTTGATGGCAGCAGTGACTATCAGCTTTTGAAAGCCTCATTCGGGGTTTTGGTAGTTACATTACGCGAGAGCCTACATTTCCAAGGAAGATGCTGTTTGCAAAGCTGTAGAAAGCGTAGAAAGCGGTCGTGGTGGGGTCAGTTGGTATGTTACTCAAAAGATGTTGGCTTATACTGCTGATAGGAGAAAATGGAAGGAGTGGAGTTTGAAACAGGTATGGATTGGCTGTTCCTGAACTGTGCAAGTGCAGGATGATTGGTGGATAGCCACAACATTTGCTGAGGAGATAAGGTCACAGTGACATATGGAATTGAGACTTGGTCGCATGGGACAAGAGGGTCACAGGAAACATGAGAGAAAACAAATCAAAGAGTGACACCTGATAGTAGGGGAAATCGATGATCCAATGCACAGGAGATACAGATTAAAACTGTGCTTGTGGGGATAAGGAGAAAGAGGGGGAACAGGATCTTGTATACTCTGATGCATACCTAGCCAAACAAATATGATTGCCAGAAAACAAGGGTCATGGGGCATTTCGGGGTCAGTGGTGGTCTATCGAATTGAGTCAAACTGCGCACAGATTTTGCTAGCAGGCATCGCAAGCGTCAAGTGAATTCTATTGCACTTCTTGGGATACTCATTCTCATTCAATATCGTCTTAAATTCTTACACAATGCATTGCGTTGGTATCCAGGACATTCGCTAAACTGGTGAGTAGCTTCAACATGGACTGCTTCTTCTCAGCACTGTTGCTGTAACGAGGTAGTCTAATATGCTCAGCATCTTTTCAAAACCATAGCTAACAAATGTTTTGATCGCTTTCTCCGTGAAGTTTTTCTTCCTCTTGAGGCTTGTTGTTTCTGCCTGTTGAGATCCCGTGGCAACATGTTGTAATCTATTCATATTACAGCAAGTTACATATAGTTATTTATTCATTATGATATGTTTGCTCCTATTTTCCCAACACTGGGCTTTATAATTTTCCTCCTGCATTCCAATCTCCCTTACTCTTTGTAGGCATAGTTAGAAATTAGCATTTAAAAAACCTTAGAAATTCACTGAAAAAACCACAGGTTTCAAGGACATTATAGTTAGTTGGATATTTCACTCGTACAAAACCAGAGAAATTCGTCCGTTCTAGTTAGTTCAGCTAACAATAACTCACGCCCCCGCAATGCACTGCTGATGACGTCACATATTACATCCTTCATGACATGGTCAGTGACATCACTGATGACATCTCAAATGACATCACTGATGACATCACTGATGACATCATCCAGTGACTGTGTGTTTCTATAAAGTTTAAATATGTTTTATATATATGCCAAGGTGGATTGAAGAATGAGTGGGTGTATAAGTGTGTGGATGGATGATTTAGTAGGTGCGTGACTGACTGTATAAGTGAGTGATTAAATGTGTCTTACTGAATGCATAGGTTAGTGACTGATACAGACATTCACACAGTTTAGTTTGTCAGTTGGTGTGTAAGCGGTTGCATGGGTTGGTGAGTAGCTAAATGAGGATCTATATGGGTTATTGATTGGTTGTCTGAGTATCTGTATGGGTGCCTGAGTGTCTGTGTGGGTGGGTGGGGGATATGACTCTGTGCATAGATGTGTGAGTAGATGATTCACTGGGTGTATTGGTTCAAGAGAGCATCTGTGAAGGGCTGTATGGGTGGGTGAGTGTGTGATCTTCCTGCTGCTCGGGTAGAAATTCTACCTGAGTAGCAGCTCGCGCTCGCCAACATACCGTTGGCGGGCGCGAGCGGGGAAATACTCTGCTGTGCTATGCGTAGCGGAGTTTTCTGCACTCAGCGAGCTCCACAGAATGCAGCAAACTCCGCGAACGGAGCAGAGTTCACCGCCCAGGCCTATGTATGTGAGAGCGAATGTCATACTATAATATAGTGCTAAATGCCGGGTTTGGATTTTGCTTAATATTGCATATTTTCTAAAATGTTGCTTCATTACACAAAAGGAAATGGTATAAATTCCACAGGCCTCTATTGTTAACTCACAATGCACTTCATAAATTCCATATTGACTTTTATGTGCACGCACAGTCCATAGGAAATTTCCATGCGGAAGCGTTGCACGTGTATCCACTTGGTGCTGATCCGTAGCATTCTCCTTCATTTACACAGAACATTATGAATTAATAGATATGCGCATACTTATGCTTTCACAAATGCATGTGTAAATATTTGGTAGCACACGCTCCCTCTGGAGACGTCTTCTTTCCCTAGAAATTAACTCTAATTTCTGTACCTCCCTCCAAGACCTTTCTTTCCACCCTTCTCCTTGATGTCCTGGAGTCTGACTCTGCCTCTTGGGCCTGCATCTTGTATTTCCAATCTGTGTTATTGCCAACAATCTTTCATGCCTACTCCTGCGACCTGACGCCCCTCACTGGCCTAATTTCAGACTATGGTTATCTTAGCTCCCATATGAGGCACCATTGCTGAAAGATGATATTGTGTAATTTATTTGGCTCGCATGAATCTGAAACATTTTCTTGCAGAAACCTCTTTTTTATAAGTTATTTTTATACAAGACCCAGAGGGCAACAGAACACTTAAGAAGGGTTTGTTTCACTTACATTAAAGCCGTTTTGGTTTGTTTCGTTTACATAACAATAGTTGAATTTTGTTTCCAGTAGTGAGCAGAAAAGGGGGATCTTGGTATATAACCCCGCCTGCCTCCTACTAACCACTCGGTACGCCCGTCTAATTGATATTTTTCGCTAATTTGGTGGGTGATCGTGACCCCTGTGGGTTAAGGGCCATTAAAATATGAAGTGGAGTGCATTAACCAACAGTTTCATGGAACCAATAAGGAATTAGAAACCACAAGAAATCCAGTAGACTGGGAGAGAGAATGATGCAGTGGACAGAGAGGGGAACAATAAAAGTGAAATGCAACCACAGTGAGTTGGCAAAGATTTATGGGAATGAAGGTGGATGAGATGTTAGTAATGTTTTTACTGTAGTGTGACCCAGATCCTTTCTCAAAGCCTATTTGACAATCGCAATTTTCTTTAACAACAGAATAGCTAGGCGCATAATTTGCTTCTGGCTGGGCTATGCCCCGTCTGGGGTAGAATAGTTATTACTGAAGGAGCAGCAAAAATCATCAAGTTGCGTTCCTACAAAAACCGAAAAGACGAGAGGCCATTGGTTGAGATCCCCTGATTTTGTCCACTCTATATAGGGGAAGGTCAGGCTGTAGGATGAGTCCTTGAGACCCTACTACCCCTATATTGTGCCCTGGACGGGGTCGTTTTCTTACCCAATCTGTGCTTGAGTCGGGCATCTTGTTTTCCTCTGCCTGGCCTGTGGAGCCCTGTGAAAGGCAACTAGAGATGGCCAAAGTGTCCACAAAATAAAGAAGTGATAGATAGATTGCCTGTGATAGTTGGGCACTCACAACCAGGACCGGGAGTTTGATTACCGGAAGGAGAAGCGCCTGTGACAAGTAGGTACTGGAGAGGATGTGGGGTAAGGGCCAGAGGAGCCGACCTTGAAGCTGGGGAACCAGGCTCGAGTCTTGGCGGGAGGCTCAAACATCCTGTGATTCTGGGCAAATCATTTAATCTCCCCGTTGCCTGAAAAATGAATGTGTCCTTGTGTAATGTAACTGGTGCCTATGTAAAGCGCTCTGATACTTTCGGGTCGAGTTCGCGCTATATAAAACTGCAACAACAACAAAAAATCATGATCCCACTTTGGTAATTTCAACACCAAAAAGTTCATTTTCGTAACCCAGGTGAGCTCTTTGCTTTATTTTGCCGGCAGATTTGAGCTTTGGGCTGTAGGAAGTCTCGGCAATGGAGAACTCTGCCTAGGAAACTGCTCATTGGTGCCCGCAGACCCCTGGCTCTCGTAGAACAAAGAATTCCATGCGCAGTGCCAGCAGACGGGTGCCAGCAGACGGCTTAGGCGGGTACAGGGGCAGGGCATCGGCAGGTACTGCTGCTCACTAATGAATACCCCAGTGGGTGCAATGCCCCGGGCTCAACTGGAAACCCAAGACTGTAGACGTCTGCACGTCGACATACAATATTTACCACCCAAGTAATACATGCAGTAGGTGAAAAACTGCCAGTGTAAGCATAGCAGTTACATAAGAAGTGTTTTACAGCGTTGTCACGAACACTTGACATATTTCACCCCTGTTATCGCCGTTCCTGTAGTAGAGCCCATGCAACTTCTCTTACGGAACATATTCTATTTCTCCACGGAGCAATTCCGCGGGCATTACTTTCTCGGAGTGATTTGCCTTTGAATGTTTTGCGAGTGCGGGAAAGGAATGATGCGATGTCCTCATCATAGGTCAGGCATTTTCACCTTGAACAAATGAGAGGAGAAGTCATTTCAGCATCTGGGCCCGCAGAGGGGCATTTTCCTCGATCCCTGTGGAAACATGAAGTATATTTTCAGCACCAGACGCTGAGGCACGAGATCATGGAGGGGATATAATGGCGCGCGGTTTCATTGAACCTCTTGGCTCGCGGATCATACAAAAACCTTCTTGTAGGATTGTCAGGGCAAATTATTATTCAGCGACGTGACCAGGCAGCTCAGTGGTTCCGCTGCAAATCGGTGAGACAGCGGACATGAGACAGCGCTTCGTTTTAAAAAAAATTTCTGACGGATTTGCGCACTGGCGCGACCCCGCCCGAATTTTTTTTAAAAAAAATGCATTTTTTGGGCCTGGGGGGTCAGGGTGTTTTTACCCTGCCCCCTTTTCTTGTTTTTTTAAACTTTTTCCTCACCTTTTCTTTCCCCCTCGGTCCGAGCACAAGATGGCTGCCAGCACTTCCTGGTTTGAAGTGTTGGCAGCCAATTAGAGCCAAGCTCGTGCTCAGGGTTTAGGCTCCGCCCAGATATCAAAACTTCTTATTTTTTGAATTTCTCAGGAACTACTGAACGGATTTACACCATTTAACAAAAAGGGCTCTTTCTGAAACAAGGGCTACCTTTTTGCCAAATTTGGTGTAATTCCGTTCAGCAGTTCGGGCTGTAGCTTTGTCTAAAGTTTCCTATGGAAAATAACATGGGGAAAACACGTTTTGGGACCCCCTTTTTTCTCGGCCCCCGCTTGGCGAATCACCCCGAAACTTTCAATACAGGAGCTGACCAGAGCGGGCCACTAGTTTTGAAACTTTCGCGAAGATTCGTCAACCGGCGCCAAAGTTATTGGGAAAACAAAAAACGCTTTTCCTATGGAAACTAGGTCCTTACTATAACTACCTACTGGCGACCGCCAGTAGGTAATATATATATATATTCCACCAAATGATTCCTTATATAAGCGCGCTCGCGATCAGTGCAGGTGGTGTGGTAAAGGAATCGAGATCCGCTGATTAATGTCACCACCAAAGAAAGAAACCACTCGTACTCCAGGAGATTTAGTTGCATGGCTTATTTAATCCAGTGAGTAACAGCCATCACCTTCAAAAGCTCAACAAACCAACGCGTTTCGACCAGATTGGCCTTGATCACAGTTGGCGGTGATCCACCTGTCGTGTCTATTTATACACATAAGCCCATACTCCCTGTAATGGTGCATTCTGGGAGGTGTAGTTTACTGATTTTAGTGATTGTTAATTAATTTGTGAAAAAACAAAAATAATTTGTACTTTTCATGAAAACCTCATTAGTCTTATTGTCACTTGAGGTTTTTCTATTTGATTATTACAGGTCAGAAAATTGATTTCGGCTCTGTACTGAACTGTCATGTGTACAATGGGCTCAGGGCCCTCTTTGTCATTCCGGCTTTCTTTGTCATAACGGCTAAGTGCCCCCTTGGGTTGTATATGGTCTTTTGAGTAGTGTCTTGGCTATGTTAGATCGAGTTTTCATTGACGATTACATGGTTAACTGGGTGGTTCAGTGTTCATCCATTGATGTTCTGAGTACCCTAGTTTAAAGATGAACGTGTAATTCTTCGTCCCCATTTAATCCATCAGGTTGTTTCGTATGGAATTTAATTATTAGTCTTGATTCCAGGTGCCTCCGTTTTTTGATCCGGTCTCCACCTCTCTCGCTTATTGGAATTGTTGCCAATCCCCAGTATCTTATTTGTTGCCAGCTGTGATTTGGATGTGTTTGGTCATGGCATAATTTGTGTTTTCATTCTGGATTGCACGAATGTGCTCCAAGATTCTTTTCTTGAGTTGACAGATTGTGCTTCCGATGTATCTGCGGCCGCAGTTACACTCCAACATATAGACCACGTATGTGCTCTCACAGTTGATTTTCTCTTTAATATCAAAACTTTTACCTTTGAAGTCGGTGATCTTTTTCATGTTTTCCCCTATGCTGCATGCTTTGCATTTTTCACACTTTTTGAATCCTGTTTGGAAATCTGTTAGTCATGATCTAACTTTTGGTTTTGTGTAGTGGCTATGGACTAATTTGTCTTTGATTGATGGGGCTCGTCTATATGTTATGCTGGGTTTATCTTTCAATACTTTTTTCATATCTGGATCTGTCAAGAGTACATTCCAATGTTTATTCATTATTTTTGCAATTTCATGATTTTCTTTGCTGTATGTCAAGATCAATCTTATTTCAGGATTTTCTTCTGTGTTGCTCCCCCTTTCCTTTGAATTTTGTAGAGTTTGGTCTCGAGAAACCTGTTCTGCTTTGATTCTTCCTGCTCTCACGTATGCTGGTTTGTATCCTCTTTCCAGCAACTTTTGTGCGGTTTCTTCTGTTTTGGACTCTAGTTCTTTCTTGTCCTAGCAGTTTTGTTTCATCCTTAAAAACTCGCCATAGGGGATGCTTTTTATCAGTGATTTGGGGTGAAAGCTAGAGCCATGTAAAATGCTATTGGTTGCAGTTGGCTTCCGATATGTAGATGTTTTTAACTCTCCTCCCTCTAGATACACTTGGATATTTAGGAATTGTATCATGGTTGTACTTGTGTTGTATGTAAAGCGTAGACCAGTCTTATTGTTATTCTAGAGATTCACGTACTGAGTGAATTCTTCAGATGTTCCATTCCATATGATAAAGAGGTCGTCGATGAATCGTAACCATAGCATTATTTTCTCAGTGTATTGGTCCATAGCTTCGCCCCAAGCTATTGTCTTCTCCCACCATCCCATGGTGAGGTTTGCGTAGCTTGGTGAAAATGAAACGCCCATGGCGGTGTTACAGACTTGGTAGTAGAGTTGTTGGTCAAAAGTGAAGATGTTATTTCTTAAGCAGAGTTCGGCCATTTCTTTGATCATTCTTGAGTGTTCCAGATATTTGATGTCTCTCTGACCAAGAAAATATTCCAGTGCATCAAGTCCCATATCATGGTTGATTGATGTGTAGAGCGATACTACATCGATGTTAGCCAGAAGATATCCATCTTGCCATTGTGTGTTGTCCAGGATTCTCAGGAAATCGCCAGTATTCTTTATATATGAATTTAATGTGGTTACAATTGGTGCAAGGAAGGAGTCCACATATTCAGATAGTGGTTCATACAGACTGTCACAGCTTGAGATTATAGGTCTTCCAGATGGGTTCATGAGTATTTTATTTATTTTGGGTAAGAAGTATATTGTAGGAATGGTTGGATTTTCTTTGGTCAAGAACTGTTACTCACTGGATTAAATAAGCCTTGCAACTAAATATCCTGGAGTGCGAGTGGATTCTTTCTTTGGTGGTGACATATATATATATATATATATATATATATATTATCTACTGGCGGTCGCCAGTAGATAGTATAGTTAAAACCTATTATCCATAGGAAATCCGCGACATTCTATTTGAAATAACGTTGGCGCCGGTTGACGAATCTTCGCGAAAGTTTCCAACTTGTTGGGGCGCTCCGGTCCGCTCCTATCCTGAAAGTCTCGGGGTGATACTTCAAGCGGGGGCCGAGAAAAAGGGGGGTCCCAAAACGCGTTTTCCCCATTCATTTTTCCATAGGAACCTTTAGTCGCAGCTACAGCCCGAACTGCTGAACGGAATTACACCAAATTTGGCAAAGAGGTAGCCCTTGGTTCAGTGTCGTGCCTTTTGCTTAAATGGTGTAAATCCGTTCAGTAGTTCCTGAGAAAATCAAAAGTAAAGTCACATATATATCTGGGCGGAGCCTAACCACACATGTCATCGTGAGATCTGATTGGCTGTCAGCACTTCATCCTGGAATTGCTGGCAGCCATCTTGGGACCAATATAAATGATAGTACCTCATTGAAATGCATTGTAGTGAATAGAAGATTTTGAGGGTTACCAAAAGGAGAACTATAAAGGGTGATAACAGGCTTTAGTTACATTAGAATTTATTTGTTGATGGTACCATACTAATTTTAGGAATTGTGGTGTATTCTAAGGTGATTTTACCATGTGAAAAACCTTCTGCTGGGATATCATGAATCATGTTTGAGAGAACACTATTTTCTCATGCTTGTCCCATGGAGGTTTGGAAGGTGCTCCAGAAGCTAAAATGAGAGCATATTTTCTGTAAATTCACATTATCTTTCTCACTCATGT
This sequence comes from Calotriton arnoldi, assembly GCA_963921515.1. Lineage (NCBI taxonomy): Eukaryota > Metazoa > Chordata > Amphibia > Caudata > Salamandridae > Calotriton > Calotriton arnoldi. Next base: position 22,295 of record CAWUFW010005482.1, read on the forward strand.
GAGAATGAAGTCTGACATTCTCAGTAAAACATGTACATCCAACAAGGGCAGAGACTGTCAGTTGATTCCTTTGTGTTCTACTGCAGCTTCCCAGAGTGTTCTAAAGAACAACTAGAGCGCTAACAGCATTACTTATGACAAAAGTATGGCACACCTGAAGCCATCTTGATTGGAATAAACTGGTAACACTTAAACAATTTAATTTAAAAAGGAACAAAATGATGGGGTTCATTTTGTCATAGAAATTATGGTTAGTGCTGTAGAAAGAAAAATTAGGACATGTTTCAAGTGTGATCTCAAATATCTTCCTGTTATATTTCAACAGGAGCAGCCTGCCAGTTGATGCCTTTGTGTTCTACTGCAGCTTCCCAGAGTGTTCTAAAGAACAACTAGAGTGCTAACAGCCTTACTTATGACAAAAGTATGGCACACCTGAAGCCATCTTGATTGGAATAAACTGGTAACACTTAAAACATTTAATTTAAAAAGGAACAAAATGATGGGGTTCATTTTGTCATAGAAATTATGGTTAGTGCTGTAGAAAGAATAATTAGGACATATTTCAAGTGTGATCTCAAATATCTTCCTGTTATATTTCAACAGGAGCAGCCTGCCAGTTGATGCCTTTGTGTTCTACTGCAGCTTCCCAGAGTGTTCTAAAGAACAACTAGAGCGCTAACAGCCTTACTTATGACAAAAGTATGGCACACCTGAAGCCATCTTGATTGGAATAAACCGGTAACACTTAAAACATTTAATTTAAAAAGGAACAACATGAGGGGTTCTTTTTGAAATAGAAATTATGGTTAGTGCTGCAGAAAGAAAAATTAGGGCATGTTTTAAGTAAGATCTCAAATCCTCTTCTATTTCATTAGAAAATTCTGACATGCAGACTGAAACAATCACTTTCAATACCAGCAGCAGACTACCAGTTAACTCCCTGGTGAGCAGTAGCTTTACTCCAGTGATCTAATGAGCAACTAGAGTGCTAACATTCTGAATTTATGGCAGATGTGAGACACATCTGAATGCCTTCTTGATGGAATCAAAGTAAAAAACTGAAAGCATTTCCTACTGAGGAGACTGCAGTAAATGAAGAAATTAGGAAACTTCATAACAAAGAAGTCTTCCAAGATGGCCACCAGTGAAAAAAGAGCCCAAATGTAGCACAAATATTACCCAGATGTAGCCCACATATAGCCCAATGACAAAAGTGTGCAAAACGCTTTTTTTATGCAGTTTTATGTAGTGCAGACTGGTCAGGTATTGGAGCATTGCATCTTAAAACATGACCCCCTACACTACAAAAACACCACTGCACTACCTTAAACCCTAAAACACTACCCCCAGCACGACCCCCTACACTACACAAGCACCACTGCACTATCCTAAACCCTCAAACACTACCCCCAGCACGACCCCCTACACTACCCAAACACCACTGCACTAACCTAAATCCTAAAACACTACCACCAGCACGACCCCCTACACTACCCAAACACCACTGCACTACCCTAAAACATGACCCCTACACTACACAAACACCACTGCACTACCCTAAACCCTAAAACACTACCCCCAGCATGACCCCCTACACTACACAAGCACCACTGCACTACCCTAAACCCTAAAACACTACCCCCAGCATGACCCCCTACACTACACAAACACCACTGCACTACCCTAAACCCTAAAACACTACCCCCAGCACGACCCCCTACACTATCCAAACACCACTGCACTAACCTAAATCCTAAAACACTACCCCCAGCACGACCCCCTACACTACCCAAACACTACTGCACTACCCTAAAACATGACCCCTACACTACACAAACACCACTGCACTACCCTAAACCCTAAAACACTACCCCCAGCACGACCCCCTACACTACACAAGCACCACTGCACTACCCTAAACCCTAAAACACTACCCCCAGCACGACCCCCTACACTGCCCGAACACCACTGCACTGCCCTAAACCCTGAAACACCAGCCCCTGCATGACCCCCTACACTGCCCGAACACCACTGCACTGCCCTAAACCCTGAAACACCACCCCTAGCACGACCCCCTACACTGCCCGAACACCACTGCACTGCCCTAAACCCTGAAACACCACCCCCTTCACGACCCCTACACTGCCCGAACACCACTGCACTGCCCTAAACCCTGAAACACCACCCACAGCATGACCCCCTACACTGCCCGAACACCACTGCACTGCCCTAAACCCTGAAACACTACCCCCAGCAAGACCCCCTACACTGCCCGAACACCACTGCACTGCCCTAAACCCTGAAACATCACCCCCAGCAAGACCCCCTACACTGCCCGAACACCACTGACCTAAACCCTGAAACACCACCCCCAGTACGACCCCCTACACTGCCCGAACACCACTGCACTGCCCTAAACCCTGAAACACTACCCCCAGCATGACCCCCTACACTGCCCGAACACCACTGCTCTGCCCAAAACCCTGAAACACCAGCCCCAACACGACCCCCTACACTGCCCGAACACCACTGCACTGCCCTAAACCTTGAAACACCAGCCCCTGCACGACCCCCTACACTGCCCGAACACCACTGCACTACCCTAAACCCTGAAACATCACCCCCAGCACGACCCCCTACACTGCCCGAGCACCACTGCACTGCCCTAAACCCTGAAACACCAGCCCCAGCACAACCCCTACACTGCCCGAACAACACTGCACTGCCCTGAACCCTGAAACACCAGCCCCAGCATGACCGCCTACAGTGCCCGAACACCACTGCACTGCCCTAAACCCTGAAACACCAGCCCCAGCACGACCCCCTACACTGCCCGAACACCACTGCACTGCCCTAAACCGTGAAACACCAGCCTCAGCACGACCCCCTACACTGCCTGAACACCACTGCACTGCCCTGAACCCTGAAACACCAGCCCCAGCACAACACCCTACACTGCCCGAACACCACTGCACTGCCCTAAACCCTGAAACACCAGCCCCAGCACGACCCCCTACACTGCACAAACACCACTGCACTGCCCTAAACCCTGAAACACCAGCCCCAGCACGACCCCCTACACTGCCCGAACACCACTGCACTGCCCTAAACCCTGAAACACCAGCCCCAGCACCACCCCCTACAATGCCCGAACACCACTGTACTGCCCTAAACCCTGAAACACCACCCCCTGCACCGCCCCCTACACTGCCCGAACACCACTGCACTGCCCTAAACCCTGAAACACCACCCCCTGCATGACCCCCTACACTGCCCGAACACCACTGCACTGCCCTAAACCCTGAAACACCACCCCCTGCACCACCCCCTACACTGCCCGAACACCACTGCACTGCCCTAAACCCTGAAACACCACCCCCTGCACCGCCCCCTACACTGCCCGAACACCACTGCACTGCCCTAAACCCTGAAACACCACCCCCAGCATGACCCCCTTTACTGCTCGAACACCACTGCACTGCCCCAAACCCTGAAACACCACCCCCAGCATGACCCCCTACACTGCCCAAACACCACTGCACTGCCCTAAACCCTGAAACACCACCCCTAGCACGACCCCCTACACTGCCCGAACACCACTGCACTGCCCTAAATCCTGAAACACCACCCCCAGCACGACCCCTACACTGCCCGAACACCACTGCACTGCCCTAAACCCTAAAACCCCACCCCCAGCACGACCCCCTACACTGCCCGAACACCACTGCACTGCCCTAAACCCTAGAACACTACCCCCAGCATGACCCCCTACACTACCCGAACACCACTGCACTACCCTAAACCCTAAAATACTCCCCCAGCACGACCCCCTACACTACCCGAACACCACTGCACTGCCCTAAACCCTAAAACACTCCCCCAGCACGACCCCCTACACTACCCGAACACCACTGCACTGCCCTAAACCCTAAAACACTCCCCCAGCACGACCCCCTACACTACCTAAACACCACTGCACTGCCCTAAACCCTAAAACACTACCCCCGCATGACCCCTACACTACCCAAATACCAATGCACTACCCTAATCCCTAAAACACTACCCCCGCACAACCCCCTACACTACCCAAAGACCACTGCACTACCCTAAACTCTAAAACAATACCCCCGCACGACTCCCTACACTACCCAAAGACCACTGCACTACCCTAAACCCTAAAACACGACCTCCTACACTACACAAACATCACTGCACTACCCTAAACCATAAAACACTACCCCCAGCAGTACCCCCTACGCTACCCAAACACCACTGCACTACCCTAAACCCTAAAACACTACCCCAGCAGTACCCCCTACACTACCCAAACACCATTGCACTACCCTAAACCCTAAAACACTACCCCCAGCAGTATCCCCTACACTACCCAAACACCACTGCACTACCCTAAACCCTAAAACCCTAAAACACTAACCCCAGCACAACCCCCTACACTACCCAAACACCACTGTACTACCCTAAACCCTAAAACACTCCCCCAGCACAACTCCCTACACTACCCAAACACCACTGCACTACCCTAAACCCTAAATCTACCCCCAGCATGACCCCCTACACTACACAAACACCACTGCACTACCCTAAACCCTAAAACACTACCCCTGCACGACCCTCTTCACTACCTAAATACAACTGCACAATTTGTTACAGGCGTTGCAACGCAGGCCTGTGGTGCTTACTGGAAGTACCTGGTGGGCTAGTTGGGCCCCAGGGACTCTCAGGATTCAAGGTGACCTAATCCCCCAACTTAAAACGCGCCACGGGGCGCGTTTGCACAGTGGTGAAGGGAGGGGCGGGGCCTCAGGTGACATGTGCGCAAACACGCCCTATGGTGCGTTTTAAGTTGGGGAGTTAATTCCTTTGAATCCTGGGGGCCAACTAGCCCACCAGGTACCTTCAGTAAGCACAACAGAGTTGCGTTGCAGAGAGGTGAAAAAAGTGCGTGGCCTCGGAACTCCTCTCTGCAACTCAGCTCTGTGGTCCTAACTGTAGGTACCTGGGGGCTAGTTGGTCCCCAGGGACCCTCAGGATTCAAGGGGACTTAATCCCGCAACTTAAAATGCGCCACGGGGCGCGTTTGCACACATGTCACCTCAGGCCCCCTCCCTTCACCACTGTGCAAACGCGCACTGGCTCTGGTTAGTCAGAGTCAGTTACCACCAGTACCCGTCTGAAAAAGTTGTGGGCACAGGATGATTTTGCAACAAGGCCTCTTTCTGCTCCTCTGTTGGTTCTTTCTGCACATCTTTTGCTTTTTTCTGTGCGTTTTTCTTCTTTCTTCACATGTCCTACCTCTGTTGGCATAGTTAGAAACTAGCATTTAAAAAACCTTTGAATTTCACTTAAAAATCATAGGTTTCAGGCACGTTATGGTTAGAAATTAGCATTTAAAAAACCTTTGAAATTCACTGAAAAAACCATAGGGTTCAGGCACGTTATAGTTAGAAATTAGCATTTAAAAAACCTTTGAAATTCACTGAAAAAACCATAGGTTTCAGGCACGTTATAGTTAGAAATTAGCATTTAAAAACCTTTGAAATTCACTGAAAAAACCATAGGTTTCAGACACGTTATAGTTAGAAATTAGCATTTAAAAAACCTTTGAAATTCACTGAAAAAACCATAGGTTTTAGGGACAGTTATAGTTAGTTGGACATTGCACTCGTACAAAACCCGTGAAATTCCCCTGTTATAGTTAGTTCAGCTAACTATAACTCGCGCCCCGCAATGCACTGCTGATGACGTCACATATTACATCACTCATGACATGGTCAGTGACATCACTGATGACATCACTGATGACATCTCAAATGACATCACTGATGACATCATCCATGTGATAATTTCATGCATCTTCTCACACCCTAATATAACTTTTGATACACCCACTCTAAATTACAGTCTGCCATTCTCAAAACCATAGACACTCCAACACTAAAAACTACATACCCACTCACTGATTCTTAGGTCTACACACACATCCACTCACTCACCTGTACAGTCACTCATACTTCCAGTCACTCAGTACAGGACTATCATATGCACTCATACACCTATATAAACACTCACACACCGCCACTCATCCATAGAGGTACTCACACACCTAGTCAGTCATGCAAAAAATTAATCACACACCCATTTACTCACCTATACAGTTATACACACACCAGCTCACTTACTCATACAAATACTAGCACATTCTTACGCTCTTATACAATAACTGATACAAGCACACACGCATCCATACAGCCACTCTCACAATAACACACTCTCACTTATAGCCATTTAAATACTCTAACACACATATATACTGCCTTTTACATATGTAGTTACTCGCACATGTACCACTGAGATATACATTCACTCACTAACACACCCATACACACACTCACCCACCCAAGCAGTCCATCACAGATGCACTCTTGAAATCATGCACCCAGTGAATCACCCACTCACACATCTATGTATAGAGTCACACACACCCCACCCACACAAACACTCAGGCAGCCATACAGATACTCAGAGAACCAATCAATAACCCATATAGACACTCATGTAGCTATTCGCAAATCCATGCATCCACTTACACACCAACAAACAGACGGATACAGACATTCACACAGTTTAGTCACTAACCCATGCATTCAGTAAGATACGTTTAATCACTCACTTGTAGAGTCAGTCACTCACGTACTAAATCATCCATTCAGACACTTATACACCCACTCATTCTTCAATACGCCTTTCCCTATATATATTAAACATATTTAAACTTTACAGAAACACACAGTCACTGGATGATGTCATCAGTGATGTCATCAGTGATGTCATTTGAGATGTCATCAGTGATGTCATCAGTGATGTCACTGACCATGTCATGAGTGATGTAATATGTGACGTCATCAGCAGTGCATTGCTGGGCGCGAGTTATAGTTAGCTGAACTAACTATAACAGGGGAATTTCACGGGTTTTGTACGAGTGCAATGTCCAACTAACTATAACTGTCCCTAAAACCTATGGTTTTTTCAGTGAATATATATATAATCTACTGGCGGTCGCCAGTAGCTAGTTATAGTTAGGACCTATTTTCCATAGGAAATCCGCAACATTCTATTTGAAATAACTTCGGCGCCGGTTGACGAATCTTCGCGAAAGTTTCCAACTTGTTGGGGCGCTCCGGTCCGCTCCTATCCTGAAAGTCTCGGGGTGATTCGTCAAGCGGTGGCCGGGAAAAAAGGGGGGTCCCAAAACGTTTTTCCCCATTCATTTTTCCATAGGAACCTTTAGTCGCAGCTACAGCCCGAACTGCTGAACGGAATTACACCAAATTTGGCAAAGAGGTAGCCCTTGGTTCAGTGTCGTGCCTTTTGCTTAAATGGTGTAAATCCGTTCAGTAGTTCCTGAGAAAATCAAAAGTAAAGTCACATATATATCTATGGCCGAGTAGGGTCCGCGTACCCTCCCGATCACGAGCTGCATGCTAATTGGCTGTCAAGTGGCTGTCAACACTCCAAATCAGGAAGTGTTGGCAGCCATTTTGTCCCTCGGTAGAACCGAGGTACAGAAACAAGCGCGCAAAGCGCAAAAAGGGGGCAGGGTAGAAACACCCTGACCCCCTAGGTCTGCTCAGGGGGTCCCACAAGGACCCCCTGGGCAGAAAAAAGCATTTTTTTTTAAAAAACACGGCGGGATGCGCTTAGGGTGCGCGGATCCCGCCGATTAATAAAAAAAAAGCACAAGAAACAAGTGTGCAAAACGCACAAAGGGGGCAGGGTAGAAACACCCTGACCCCCTAGGTCTGCTCAGGGGGTCCCACAAGGACCCCCTGGGCAAAGAAAAGCATTTTTTTTTTTTTTTTTAAATCGGCGGGATGCGCTTAGGGTGCACGGATCCCGCCGTAATTAAAAAAAGTCCCGGGGGCATGCGGGGGTTTATTTATTTTTAATGTGGGGGGCCTCTAAGGCCCCGCAAGCCCCGGGGACCGCCACCCCCCGGGGCATTAAATAAATAATGTTGGCGGGGGCACATGGCCCCCCCGCAGCCCCGGGGACCGCCACCCCTCGGGGCTTATTTTTTTTTTTAATTACTTGACCTGTGTGGGGGCTCAGCCCCCACACGCCCCGGGACCGCCACCTCCCGGGGCACTAAGAAATAAATGTGGGGTCCGTTATGGACCCCGAGCCCCGGGACCACCACCTCCCGGGCTGTGCAAGGATGGAGGGGGCCGCGCGGCCTCCTCCTGGAGCCTGTGGTGGCCCGGGGGACCGCCACCCCCCAGGGCCAGCTCCTGCAGTGTCCCGGGGTGCCTAACCCCGGGACACTGTAGTTTGCAATGACAGGACGGGAGCCTCGCGGCTCCCGTCCTGTCATTGCAAACTGCTTTGGATATTGGAAGCGAGAGCAGGAAACCTGCTCTCGCTTCCAATATCCAAAGCACATTGCTTTTCCACACGGGGAGCTGCATGTTAGCAGCTCCCCATGTGGAAAAGCAATGCCGGCTCCCGCAGGAGGCGGGGAGCCGGCATGGTCCGTGGGGGAGTTGGGGTCCCCCCACGGACCCAAAAGGATAGGGCCAGCCCCGGGGGATGGGGTCCCCGGGGCAAGTAGTGGGCCGAGAGGGGGGCCACGCGGCCCCCCTCCCCAAAAATAATTTAAAATATTTTTTTTTAAAAAGGCCGGCCCCGAGGGATGGGGTCCCCGGGGCCTAAGGAGGCCTGAGGAGGGGGGCAACGCAGCCCCCCTCCATGAATTTTGTTTTTTTTAAAAAGGTGGCAATGACCCGGGGGATGGGGTCCCCGGGTCGAAATTGGCTACGGGAGGGGGGCCCACGCAGTCCCCTTCCCGTTCATTTTTAAAAAAATAAATAAAAGGGGGTCAGGCCCTGGGGGATGGGGTCCCCAGGGCCCAAAATAATTAAAAAGAAGGGGAGCCACACAGCCCCCTTTTAAGAAAAAATAAAAAAATAAAAAATCCGGCATCGCGCCGGAGGCCACGCCCCTCCTTGGCAGCACTCTGCAAATGCGCCCTGGCGCGTTTGCAGAGGGGAACGACTCCCCTTCAATACTGGGGGTCCCTGGGGCCAACTAGCCCACCAGGAACCTCCAGTATGCGCCAGGGGCTGCGTTGCAGAGAGGTGTTCTGAGGCCACGCCCCTTTTTACACCTCTCTGCAACGCAGCTCCGTGGCGCTTAATGGAGGTAGCTGGTGGGCTAGTTGCACCCCAGGGACCCTCAGGATTCAAGGGGAGTTAATCCCCCGACTTAAAACACGCTACGGGGCGCGTTTGCACAGTGGTGAAGGGAGGGGCGGGCCTGAGGTAACATGTGTACAAACAGGCCTCGTGGCGCGTTTTAAGATGGGGAATTAAATCCCCTTCAATCCTGAGGGTCCCTGGGGGCCAACTAGCCCACCAGGTACCTCCAGTAAGCGCCACGGAGCTGCGTTGCAGAGTGTTGTAAAAAGGGGCGTGGCCTCTGAACACCTCTCTGCAACGCAGCTCTCTGGCGCATGCTGGAGGTATCTGGTGGGCTAGTTGGCCCCTAGGGACCCTCGGGATTGAGGAGGAATTAATTCTCCAACTTAAAACGCGCCACAGGGCGTGTTTGCAGACATGTCACCTCAGGCCCCACCCCCTTCCTTCACCATTGTGCAAATATTCCTCTAAAATCAGCCGAACTACGAATTCCGATTTACTCACCTGTTATCAGGAGAGACCTCAGTGCTGCATCTTTGAGCCCAGTACTGATCCTGAAAAGTAATTTTAACCGTACTTACCAGTAACTTGAATTTCCTTCCATAGGATATCATTGCCTGCTTTTTGCTGAAAAAGTTTCTAAGTGTCGATTTTTGAAACATACAAATATTCCTCTAAAATCAGCAGAACTACGAATTCTGATTTACTCACCTGTTATCAGGAGAGACCTCAGTGCTGCATCTTTGAGCCCAGTACTGATCCTGAAAAGTAATTTTAACCGTACTTACCAGTAACTTGAATTTCCTTCCATAGGATATCATTGACTGGTTTCACTTGGAAATTCATCTAAGTGTGGAGTTTTGGAACTTTATAATATTCCTCTAAAATCAACCGAACTACGAATTCCAATTGACTCACCTGTTATCAGGAGAGAACCCAGTGCTGCATCTTTTAGCCCAGCACTGACCCTGAAAAGTAATTCTAACCGTACTTACCAGTAACTTGTATTTCCTTCCATAGGAATCCATTGTCTGGTTTTCAGCAGAAAAGTTTCAAAGTGTCGATTTTCACAAACTACAAATATTCCTTAAAAATCGCCTGTATGACTTAAACGCATTCTTTCAACTGTTTACAGGAGATGCACCAGTGCTGGATCCAGGATCCACCACTGAGTAAGAAAAAGTAACGATAACACTACTTACCTGCTAAGTGAATTTCCTCCCATTGGATAACATTGGTGATTCTATGTGAAAAAGTTTCTGTCAACTTTTAAAATACAATAATATTCCTTAAAAATCAGTACTGTAACCAAAACGCTTTTACTCAACTGTTTACAGGAGATGTCCCAGGACTGAATCTAGGATCCAGTCCTGTGGTTAGAAAAGTAATCCATAAAGTAACTAATTGCATTTAACTAGAAATTCACATTGAGCTCAATGTTGCATTGTGTTTGAAATTGTGTTGCCCATTGCAACAACTGTAACTACTGTACTTAAAAGTCTATTGCCTATTTGCAAAGTATTTAAACTAAAGTAAATCATTCTGAGAAAGTATATTTTGTAATGTAATGTATAATGTAATTACAATGTAATTTAAAAAATAAAATATCTAAAAATAAATAGTTTAAAAAATGTAGTAAATCAGTATCAAAAAAATAAATATAACAATTAATACATTTAAAAATTGTCATTTACAAAACCTTTGAAATTCACTGAAAAAAACCATAGGTTTCAGACATGTTATAGTTAGGAATTAGCATTTAAAAAACCTTTGAAATTCACTGAAAAAACCATAGGTTTCAGGCACGTTATAGTTAGAAATTAGCATTTAAAAAACCTTACAAATTCACTGAAAAAACCATAGGTTTTAGGGACAGTTATAGTTAGTTGGACATTGCACTCATACAAAACCCGTGAAATTCCCCGTTATAGTTAGTTCGGCGAACTATAACTCGCGCCCCGCAATGCACTGCTGATGATGTCACATATTACATCACTCATGACATGGTCAGTGACATCACTGATGACATCACTGATGACATCTCAAATGACATCACTGATGACATCACTGATGATATCATCCATGTGATAATTTGATGCATCTTCTCACACCCTAATATAACTTTTGATACACCCACTGTAAATTACATACTGCCATTGTCAAAACCATAGACACTCCAACACCAATTACTATATACACACTCACTGATTCTTAGGTCTACACACACACATCTACTCACTCACCCGTACAGTCACTCATACTTAGTCACTCAGTACATGACTATCATATGCACTCATACACCTATATAAACACTCACACACCGCCACTCATCCATAGAGGTACTCACACACCTAGTCAGTCATGCAAAAAATTAAGCACACACCCATTTACTCACCTATACAGTTATACACACACCAGCTCACTTACTCATACAAATACTAGCACATTCTTACGCTCTTATACAATCTCTGATACAAGCACACACTCATCCATACAGTCACTCTCACAATCACACACTCGCTTATAGCTATTTATATACTCCAACACACATATATACTGCCTTTCACATATGTAGTTACTCACACATGTACCACTGGGACATACATTCACTCACTAACACACTCTTACACACACTTACCCACCCATACAGTCTATGACAGATGCACTCTTGAAACCATCCACCCAGTGAATCACCCACTCACACATCTATGCACAGAGTCGCACACACCCCACCCACACAAACACTCAGGCACCCATACAGATACTCAGACAACCAATCAATAACTCATATAGACACTCATGTAGCTATTCACAAACCCATGCAGCCACTTACACAGCAACAGACAGACGGATACAGACATTCACCCAGTTTAGTCACTAACCCATGCATTCAGTAAGATACGTTTAATCACTCACTAATAGAGTTAGTCACGCACCTACTAAATCATCCATACAGACACGTATACACCCATTCATTCTTCAATACGCCTTTCCCTATATATATTAAACATATTTAAACTTTACAGAAACAAACAGTCACTGGATGATGTCATCAGTGATGTCATTTGAGATGTCATCAGTGATGTCATCAGTGATGTCACTGACCATGTCATGAGTGATGTAAAATGTGACGTCATCAGCAGTGCATTGCGGGGGCGCGAGTTATAGTTCGCCGAACTAACTATAACGGGGGAATTTCACGGGTTTTGTACGAGTGCAATGTCCAACTAACTATAACTGTCCCTAAAACCTATTGTTTTTTCAGTGAATATATATATATATATATTCACTGAAAAAACCATAGGTTTCAGACACGTTATAGTTAGAAATTAGCATTTAAAAACCTTTGAAATTCACTGAAAAAACCATAGGTTTTAGGGACAGTTATAGTTAGTGGGACATTTCACTCATACAAAACCATAGAAATTCCCCGTTATAGTTAGTTCAGCTAACTATAACTCGCGCCCCGCAATGCACTGCTGATGACGTCACATATTACATCACTCATGACATGGTCAGTGACATCACTGATGACATCACTGATGACATCTCAAATGACATCACTGATGACATCATCCAGTGACTGTGTGTTTCTGTAAAGTTTAAATATGTTTAATATATATAGGCAAAGGCGTATTGAAGAATGAGTGGGTGTATAAGTGTCTGAATGGATGATTGAGTAGGTGCGTGACTGACTCTACAAGTGAGTGATTAAACGTATCTTACTGAATGCATGGGTTAGTGACTAAACTGTGTGAATGTCTGTATCCGTCTGTCTGTTGGTGTGTAAGTGGATGCATGGATTTGCGAATAGCTACATGAGTGTCTATATGGGTTATTGATTGGTTCTCTGAGTATCTGTATGGGTGCCTGAGTGTTTGTGTGGGTGGGGTGTGTGTGACTCTGTACATAGATGTGTGAGTGAGTGATTCACTGGGTGCATGATTTGAAGAGTGCATCTGTGATGGACTGCTTGGGAGGGTGAGTGTGTGTATGGGTGTGTTAGTGAGTGAATGTATATCTCAGAGGTACATGTGCGAGTAACTACATATGTAAAAGGCAGTATATATGTGTGTTAGAGTATTTAAAAGGCTATAAGTGAGAGTGTGTGATTGTGAGAGTGGCTGTATGGATGTGTGTGTGCTTGTATCAGTTATTGTATAAGAGCGTAAGAATGTGCTAGTTTTTGTATGAGTAAGTGAGCTGGTGTGAGTATAACTGTATAGGTGAGTAAATGGGTGTGTGATTAATTTTTTGCATGACTGACTAGGTGTGTGAGTACCTCTATGGATGAGTGGCGGTGTGTGAGTGTTTATAAAGGTGTATGAGTGCTTATGATAGTCCTGTACTGAGTGACTGTAAGTATGAGTGACTGTACGGGTGAGTGAGTAGATGTGTGTGTGTAGACCTAAGAATCAGTGAGTGGGTATATAGTTATTGGTATTGGAGTGTGTATGGTTTTGAGAATGGCAGTCTGTAATTTAGAGTGGGTGTATCAAAAGTTATATTAGGGTGTGAGAAGATGCATGAAATTATCACATGGATGATGTCATCAGTGATGTCATCAGTGATGTCATTTGAGATGTCATCAGTGATGTCACTGACCATGTCATGAGTGATGTAATATGTGATGTCATCAGCAGTGCATTGATGGGCGCGAGTTATAGTTAGCTGAACTAACTATAACGGGGGAATTTCTATGGTTTTGTACGAGTGAAATGTCCCACTAACTATAACTGTCCCTAAAACCTATGGTTTTTTCAGTGAATTTCAAAGGTTTTTTAAATGCTAATTTCTAACTATAACGTGTCTGAAACCTATGGTTTTTCAGTGAATTTCAAAGGTTTTTAAATGCTAATTTCTAACTATAACGTGTCTGAAACCTATGGTTTTTTCAGTGAATTTCAAAGGTTTTTTAAATGCTAGATTCTAACTATGCCTACAGAGGTAGGACATGTGAAGAAAGAAGAAAAAATGCACAGAAAGAAGCAAAAGAAATGCAGAAAGAAGCAACAGAAGTCCACAAAGACGAAGAAAAGTGCAGGAAGAAGCAAAAGATGTGCAGAAAGAACCAACAGAGGAGCAGAAAGAGGCCTTGTTCCAAAATCATCCTGTGCCCACAACTTTTTCAGACGTGTACTGGTGGTAACTGACTCTGACTAACCAGAGCCAGTGCTATGCTAAAAGACACTTAGAATACAGTGAAAACACCTACATACACTAGGGAACACTATGCGTTGGAGTACCCCTGTGATTAGCATGACCTCCTCTGTAAGTCCCTAGTACATAATAGGGCAGGGAGATTAAAACTACCTCTTAAAACGCGCTACAGGGCGCGTTTGCACAGTGGTGAAGGGAGGGGGCCTGAGGTGACATGTGTGCAAATGCGCTCCGTGGCGCGTTTTAAGTTGCGGGATTAAGTCCCTTGGATCCTGAGGGTCCCTGGGGCCCAACTAGCCCCCAGGTACCTACAGTTAGGACCACAGAGCTGAGTTGCAGAGAGGCGTTCCGAGGCCACGCACCTTTTTCACCTCTCTGCAACGCAACTCTGTTGTGCTTACTGAAGGTACCTGGTGGGCTAGTTGGCCCCCAGGGTCCCTCAGGATTCAATGGGAATTAATTCCCCAACTTAAAACACACCACAGGGCGTGTGTGCGCACATGTCACCTGAGGCCCGCCCCCTCCCTTCACCACTGTGCAAACGCGCCCCGTGGCGCATTTTAAGTTGGGGGATTAGGTCACTTTGAATCCTGAGGGTCGCTAGGGCCCAACTAGCCCACCAGGTACCTCCAGTAAGCACTACAGAGCTGCGTTGCAGAGAGGTGGTCCAAGGCCACGCCCCTTTTTACACCTCTCTGCAACGCAGCTCTGTGGCGCTTACTGGAGGTACCTGGTGGGCTAGTTGGTCCCCAGGGACCCTTAGGATTGAAGAGGAATTAATTCCCCGACTTCAAACGGGCCACAGGGCGTGGCCTCTGAACACCTCTCTGCAATGCAGCTCCCTGGCGCATACTGCAGGTTCCTGGAAGGCTAGTTAGCCCCCAGGGACCCCCAGTATTCAAGGGGAATTACTTCCCCATCTTACAACGCGCCAGGGGGTGCGTTTGCAGAGTGCTGCAGGGAGGGGGGGGGCCTCCGGCACGATGCCGGTCTTTTTTTTTTCTCCATTTTTTGTTTCTTTATGGGAAGGGGGCTGCGTGGCCCCCCTTCCCTCGGCCACTTTTGGCCCCAGGGACCCCATCCCCCGGTGCCTGAGCATTTTCTTTTTCTTTTTTTTTAAACGGGAAGGGGGCTGCGTGGCCCCCCTTCCCTGGGCCCCTATTGGCCCCGGGGACCCCATCCCACGGGGCATGCCCTGTTTTTTATTTTTAAATTTATTTGGAGGGGGGCTGCGTGGCCCCCCTCCTCAGGCCATTTAAGGCCCCGGGGACCCCATCCGCTGGGGCCGGCCTTTCTGTCCTTTTTTTATTTTTTTTTATTTCATTTTTGGAGAGGGGGGCTGCGTGCCCCCCTCCCGGGCCACTAATGGCCCCGGGGACCCCATCCCCCGGGGCCTGGCCACTTGTTGGGGACCGTGGGGTTCCCCAATCCCCCACCGTCCCGCCGGCTCCCCGCGTCCTGCGGGAGCCGGCATTGCTTTTCCATAGGGGAGCTGCTGACATGCAGCTCCCCTTATGGAAAAGCAATCTGCTTTGCTTCATTGAAGCGAGAGCAGGTTTCCCTGCTCTCGCTTCAATGAAGCAAAGCAAGTTTGCAAACAGCAGTGTCCCGGGGGTAGGCACCCCGGGACACTGCAGGAGCCGGCCGTGGGGGGTGGCGGTCCCCAGGGCCATGGAGGGCTCCAGGAGGGGGGCCGCGCGGCCCCCCTCCCTTCATTAGTAAAGCCCCGGGGAGGTGGTGGTCCCCGGGGCTTCGGGGGTCCGAAACAGACCCCCACATTTCTTTTGTTAGTGCCCCGGGGAGGTGGCGGTCCCCGGGGCATGTGGGGGGGCTGGAGCCCCCCAACACAAGTAATTTATTTATTAATAAAAAGAAGCCCCAGGGGGTGGCGGTCCCCGGGGCTGCGGGGGGCACCCTTATTTAGTTGAAGCCCCGGGTGTGGCGGTCCCCGGGGCTTGGGGGGGCCTTAGAGGCCCCCCATACATAAATTTTACAAACCCCCGCATGCCCCCAGGACTTGGCCCACCCGGGGGCAAAATAGCATCGAAGCGCGAAAGACCGCGCTTCGTTTTTTTTTTTCACGGCGGGATCCGCGCATCCCGCCAATTTAAAAAAAAAAAATTGGGCCCTAAGCAGGCCTAGGGGGTCAGGGTGTTTCTACCCTGCCCCCTTTTTGCATTTTGCGCACTTGTTTCTTGTGCCTCGGTTCTACCGAGGAACAAGATGGCTGCCAACACTTCCTGGTTTGGAGTGTTGACAGCCAATTAGCATACAGCTCATGATCGGGAGGGTGCGCTCAGGGTGCGCGGACCCTCCGCGGCCATAGATATATATGTGATTTTACTTTTGATTTTCTCAGGAACTACTGAACGGATTTACACCATTTAACCAAACGCACGACTCTGAACCAAGGGCTACCTTTTTGCCAAATTTGGTGTAATTCCGTTCAGCAGTTCAGGCTGTAGCTGCGACTAAAGGTTCCTATGGAAAATTGCATGGGGAAAACACGTTTTGGGACCCCACTTTTTTCTCGGCCCCCACATGACGAATCACCCCGAGATTTTTAGGATAGGAGCGGACTGGAGCGCCCCACGAGTTTTGAAAATTTCGTGAAGATTCGTCAACCTGCGCCAAATTTATTGGGAATAGAATGTTGCGGATTTCCTATGGAAAATAGGTCCTAACTATAACTATCTACTGGCGACCGCCAGTAGATAATATATAAATATATATATATTCACTGAAAAAACCATAGGTTTTAGGGACAGTTATAGTTACTTGGACATTGCACTCGTAAAAAACCCGTGAAATTCCCCCGTTATAGTTAGTTCAGCTAACTATAACTCGCGCCCCGCAATGCACTGCTGATGACGTCACATATTACATCACTCATGACATGGTCAGTGACATCACTGATGACATCACTGATGACATCTCAAATGACATCACTGATGACATCATCCAGTGACTGTGTGTTTCTGTAAAGTTTAAATATTTTTTATATATATAGGAAAAGACGTATTGAAGAATGAGTGGGTGTGTAAGTGTCTGTATGGATGATTTAGTAGGTGCGTGACTGACTCTATAAGTGAGTGATTTAACGTATCTTACTGAATGCATGGGTTAGTGACTAAACTGGGTGAATGTCTGTATCCGTCTGTCTGTTGCTGTGTAAGTGGCTGCATGGGTTTGTGAATAGCTACATGAGTGTCTATATGAGTTATTGATTGGTTGTCTGAGTATCTGTATGGGTGCCTGAGTGTTTGTGTGGGTGGGGTGTGTGCGACTCTGTGCATAGATGTGTGAGTGGGTGATTCACTGGGTGGATGGTTTCAAGAGTGCATCTGTGATAGACTGTATGGGTGGGTAAGTGTGTGTAAGAGTGTGTTAGTGAGTGAATGTATGTCCCAGTGGTACATGTGTGAGTAACTACATATGTGAAAGGCAGTATATATGTGTGTTGGAGTATATAAATAGCTATAAGCGAGAGTGAGTGATTGTGATAGTGGCTGTATGGATGAGTGTGTGCTTGTATCAGTGATTGTATAAGAGCGTAACAATGTGCTAGTATTTGTATGATTAAGTGAGCTGGTGTGTGTATAACTGTATAGGTGAGTAAATGGCAGTGTGTTTAATTATTTGCATGACTGACTAGGTGTGTGAGTACCTCTATGGATGAGTGGCGGTGTTTGAGTGTCTATATAGGAGTAAGAGTGCATATGATAGTCCTGTACTGAGTGACCATAAGTATGAGTGACTGTACGGGTGAGTGAGTGGATGTGTGTGTGTAGACCTAAGAATCAGTGAGTGGGTATGTAGTTATTGGTGTTGGAGTGTCTATGATTTTGCGAATGGCAGTCTGTAATTTAGAGTGGGTGTATCAAAGGTTATATTAGGGTGTGAGGAGGTGCATCAGATTATCACGTGGATGATGTCATCAGTGATGTCATTTGAGATGTCATCAGTGATGTCATCAGTGATGTCACTGACCATGTCATGAGTGATGTAATATGTGACGTCATCAGCAGTGCATTGTGGGCGCGAGTTATAGTTAGCTGAACTAACTATAACGGGGGAATTTCACGGGTTTTTTACGAGTGCAATGTCCAAGTAACTATAACTGTCCCTAAAACCTATGGTTTTTTCAGTGAATTTCAAAGGTTTTTTAAATGCTAATTTGTAACTATAACGTGTCTGAAACCTATGGTTTTTTCAGTGAATTTCAAAGGTTTTTAAAATGCTAATTTCTAACTATAACGTGCCTGAAACCTACGGTTTTTTCAGTGAATTTCAAAGGTTTTGTAAATGACAATTTTTAAATGTATTAATTGTTATATTAATTTTTTTCATACTGATTTACTACATATTTAGAAACAATTTTTTTTTACATATTTTATTTTTTAAATTACATTGTAATTACATTATACATTACATTACAAAAAATACTTTCTCAGAATGAATTACTTTAGTTTAAATACTTTGCACATAGGCAATAGACTTTTAAGTACAGTAGTTACAGTTGTTGCAATGGGCAACACATTTTCAAACACAATGCAACATTCAGCTCAATGTGAATTTCTAGTTAAATGCAATTAGTTACTTTATGGATTACTTTTCTAACCACAGGACTGGATCCTAGATTCAGTCCTGGGACATCTCCTGTAAACAGTTGAGTAAAAGCGTTTTGGTTACAGTACTGATTTTTAAGGAATATTATTGTATTTTAAAAGTTGACACTTAGAAACTTTTTCTCATATAGTCACCAATGTTATCCTATGGAAGGAAATTCACTTAGCAGGTAAAAACTGTTATCGTTACTTTTTCTTACTCAGTGTTGGATCCTGGATCCAGCACTGGTGCATCTCCTGTAAACAGTTGAAAGAATGCGTTTAAGTCATACAGGCGATTTTTAAGGAATATTTGTAGTTTGTAAAAATCAACACTTTGAAACTTTTTTGCTGAAAACCAGACAATGGATTCCTATGGAAGAAAATATAAGTTACTGGTAAGTACGGTTAAAATTACTTTTCAGGGTCAGTGCTGGGCTAAAAGATGCAGCACTGGGTTCTCTCCTGATAACAGGTGAGTAAATCGGAATTCGTATTTCGGCTGATTTTAGAGGAATATTTTAAAGTTCCAAAACTCCACACTTAGAAGAATTTCCAAGTGAAACCAGTCAATGTTAGCCTATGGAAGGAAATTCAAGTTACTGGTAAGTACGGTTAGAATTACTTTTCAGGGTCAGTGCTGGGCTAAAAGGTGCAGCACTGGGTTTTCTCCTGATAACAGGTGAGTAAGTCGGAATTCGGATTTCGGCTGATTTTAGAGGAATATTTGTATGTTTCAAAAATCAACACTTAGAAACTTTTTCAGCAAAAAGCAGGCAATGATATCCTATGGAAGGAAATTCAAGTTACTGGTAAGTACGGTTAAAATTACTTTTCAGGATTAGTACTGGGCTGAAAGATGCAGCACTGAGGTCTCTCCTGATAACAGGTGAGTAAATCGGAATTCGTATTTCGGCTGATTTTAGATGAATATTTTAAAGTTCCAAAACTCCACACTTAGAAGAATTTCCAAGTGAAACCAGTCAATGTTAGCCTATGGAAGGAAATTCAAGTTACTGGTAAGTACGGTTAAAATTACTTTTCAGGACCAGTACTGGGCTGAAAGATACAGCACTGAGGTCTCTCCTGATAACAGGTGAGTAAATCAGAATTCGTATTTCGGCTGATTTTAGAGGAATATTTGTATGTTTCAAAAATCAACACTTAGAAACTTTTTCAGCAAAAGCAGGCAATGATATCCTATGCAAGGAAATTCAAGTTACTAGTAAGTACGGTTAAAATTACTTTTCAGGACCAGTACTGGGCTGAAAGATACAGCACTGAGGTCTCTCCTTATAACAGGTGAGTAAATCGGAATTCGTATTTCGGCTGATTTTAGAGGAATATTTGTATGTTTCAAAAATCAACACTTAGAAACTTTTTCAGCAAAAAGCAGGCAATGATATCCTATGGAAGGAAATTCAAGTTACTGGTAAGTACGGTTAAAATTACTTTTCAGGACCAGTACTGGGCTGAAAGATGCAGCACTGAGGTCTCTCCTTATAACAGGTGAGTAAATCGGAATTCGTATTTCGGATGATTTTAGAAGAATATTTGCACAATGGTGAAGGAAGGGGGCGGGGCCTGAGGTGACATCTGTGCAAACGCGCCCCGTGGCGCGTTTTAGGTTGGGGGATTAAGTCCCCTTGAATCCTGAGGGTCCCTAGGGGCCAACTAGCCCACCAGGAACCTCCAATATGCGCCAGGGGCTGCGTTGCAGAGACGTGTAGAGAGGCCACACCCCTTTTACACCTCTCTGCAACGCAGCTCTGTGGCGCTTTCTGGATGTACCTGTTGGGCTAGTTGGCCCCCAGGGACCCTCAGGATTGAAGGGGATTTAATTCCCCATCTTAAAACGCGCCACGGGGCCTGTTTGCACACATGTCACCTGAAGCCCCGCCCCTCCCTTCACCACTGTGCAAACACGCCCCGTGGCGCGTTTTAAGTTGGGGGATTAAGTCCCCTTGAATCCTGAGGGTCCCCGGAGTCCAACTAGCCCACCATATACCTCCAAAAGCGCCACAGAGCTGCGTTGCAGAGAGGTGTAAAAGGGGCGTGGCCTCTGTACACCTCTCTGCAAGGCAGCTCCCTGGCGCATACTGGAGGTTCCTGGTGGGCTAGTTGGCCCCCAGGGACCCCCAGTATTCAAGGGGAATTGTCTCCTCTGCAAACGCGCCAGGGGGCGCGTTTGCAGAGTGGTGAAGGAAGGGGGCGGGGCCTGCGGGCCCGATCGTTTTTTTTGTTTTTTTTTGTCGCCTGAAGGGGGGCTGTGTGGCCCCCCTTCCTTTTTCCTGTTTTTGGGCCCTGGGGACCCCATCCCCCAGGGCCTTACCCCTTTTTTTGTAATTAAAATTTTTAAAAAAAAACGGGAAGGGGGCCGCGTGGCCCCCCTTCCCTGGGCCTGTATTGGCCCCGGGGACCCCATCCCCGGGGCATGGCCTCTATTTTTAATTTTATTCTTTGGAGGGGGCTGTGTGGCCCCCTCCTCTGGCCATTTAAGGCCCCGGGGACCCCATCCCCGGGGCCGGCCATACCCTTTTTTTTATTTTTTTAAACTTTGGGGAGGGGGCTGCGTGGCCCCCCTCCCGGGCCACTACTTGCCCCGGGGACCCCATCCCCCGGGGCCTGGCCCTCTCCGTTGGGGACTGTGGGGGGTCCCCAACCCCCCACAGTCCCGCCGGCTCCCCGTGTCCTACGGGAGCCGGCATTGCTTTTACACATGGGGAGCTGCTAACATGCTGCTCCCCATGTGGAAAAGCATCGGCTTTGGATATTGGAAGAGAGAGCAGGTTTCCTGCTCTCTCTTCCAATATCCAAAGCAGTTTGCAATGACAGGACGGGAGCCGCGAGGCTCCCGTCCTGTCATAGCAAACTACAGTGTCCCGGGGGTAGGCACCCCGGGACACTGCAGGAGCCGGCCCTGGGGGTGGCGGTCCCCAGGGCCATCAAGGGCTCCAGGAGGGGGCCGCGCGGCCCCCTCCCTTAAATTGCACAGCCCCGGGGAGGTGGTGGTCCCCGGGGCTCTGGGGGTCCGTAATGGACCCCACATTTATTTTATAAGTGCCCCGGGGAAGTGGTGGTCCCGGGCGTGTGGGGGCTGGAGCCCCCCACACACCTTATTTAAATTAAAAAAGAAGCCCCGGGGGGTGGCGGTCCCAGGGCTGCGGGAGGGCAGAAGAGCCCTCCCGCACCATTTTCAATAAAGCCCCGGGGGTGGCGGTCCCCGGGCTTGGGGGCCCTTTGAGGCCCCCCACACATAAAATTAACCCCCCCCCACCATGCCCCCGGGACTTGGGCCACCCGGGGGCAAAATACAATCGAAGCGCGGGAGACCGCGCTTCGATTTTTTTTTTCGGCAGGATTCGCGCACCCTGAGCGCATCCTGCCGATTTTTAAAAAAATGTATTTATTATTTTTGCCCAGGGGTCCTTGTGGGACCCCCTGAGCAAACCTAGGGGGTCAGGGTGTTTCTACCCTGCCCCCTTTGTGCGCTTTGCGCACTTGTTTCTGTCCCTCGGTTCTACCGAGGGATAAAATGGCTGCCAACACTTCCTGATTTGGAGTGTTGACAGCCAGCCAATTAACATGCAGCTCGTGATCGGGAGGGTGCGCGAGATCGCGGCCACGCGGCCATAGATATCACTATCTTTTTACTTTTGATTTTCTCAGCAACTACTGAACGGATTTACACCATTTAACAAAAGGGTTCTTTCTGAACCAAGAACTACCTCTTTGCCAAATTTGGTGTAATTCCGTTCAGCAGTTCGGGCTGTAGCCGTGTCTAAAGTTTCCTATGGAAAATTGCATGGGGAAAACGCGTTTGGGACCCCCTTTTTCTCGGCCCCGCTTGACGAATCCCCTGAGACTTTCAGGGTAGGAGCGGACCGGAGCGGGCCATAAAGTTTGAAAATTTTGCGAAGATACGTCAACCGGCAAGAGAGTTATTTCAAATAGAATGTCGCGGATTTCCTATGGATAATAGGTTGTAACTATAACTATCTACTGGCGACCGCCAGTAGATAATATATATATCTATATATATATATATCGAATAAAATACTAGCTCTCCCCACTTCCAGCGATAGAGAGTCATGGATCCGAATTACGTGGCCAGGTCTTTATTCAGCAAAGCCGTATATATATATATATATTATCTACTGGCGGTCGCCAGTAGATAGTTATAGTTAGGACCTATTTTCCATAGGAAATCCGCGACATTCTATTTGAAATAACTCTCTTGCCGGTTGACGAATCTTCGCGAAATTTTCAAACTTTATGGCCCGCTCCGGTCCGCTCCTACCCTGAAAGTCTCGGGGTGATTCATCAAGCGGGGCCGAGAAAAAGGGGGTCCCAAAACGTGTTTTCCCCATTCATTTTCCCATAGGAAACTTTAGACACGGCTACAGCCCGAACTGCTGAACGGAATTACACCAAATTTGGCAAAGAGGTAGTTCTTGGTTCAGAAAGAACCCTTTTTGTTAAATGGTGTAAATCCGTTCAGTAGTTGCGGAGAAATTAAAAAAATAAGAGTCAAAAAATCAATTTCCCATAGGAAACTTTATGCAAGGCTACAGCCCGAACTGCTGAACGGAATTACACCAAATTTGGCAAAGAGGTAGTTCTTGGTTCAGAAAGAACCCTTTTGTTAAATGGTGTAAATCCGTTCAGTAGTTGCTGAGAAAATCAAAAGTAAAAACACATATATATCTGGGCGGAGCCTAACCACACATGTCATCGTGAGATCTGATTGGCTGTCAGCACTTCATCCTGGAATTGCTGGCAGCCATCTTGAGACCAATATACATGATAGTACCCCATTGAAATGCCTTGTAGTGAATCAAAGATTTTGAGGGTTACCAAAAGGAGAACTATTAAGGGTGATAACAGACTTTAGTTACATTAGAATTCATTTGTTGATGGTACCATACTAATTTCAGGAATTGTGGTGTGTTCTAAGGTGATTTTACCCTGTGAAAAACCTTCTGCTGGGATATCATGAATCATGTTTGAGAGAAAACTATTTTCACATGCTTGTCCCATACAGTTTTGGAAGGTGCTCCAGAAGCTAAAATGAGAGCATATTTTCTGTAAATTCACATTATCTTTCTCAGTCATGTGAGAATGAAGTCTGACATTCTCAGTAAAACATGTACATCCAACAAGGGCAGAGACTGTCAGTTGATTCCTTTGTGTTCTACTGCAGCTTCCCAGAGTGTTCTAAAGAACAACTAGAGTGCTAACAGCCTTACTTATGACAAAAGTATGGCACACCTGAAGCCATCTTGATTGGAATAAACTGGTAACACTTAAAACATTTAATTTAAAAAGGAACAAAATGATGGGGTTCATTTTGTCATAGAAATTATGGTTAGTGCTATAGAAAGAAAAATTAGGACATGTTTCAAGTGAGATCTCAAATATCTTCCTGTTATATTTCAACAGGAGCAGCCTGCCAGTTGATGCCTTTGTGTTCTACTGCAGCTTCCCAGAGTGTTCTAAAGAACAACTAGAGCGCTAACAGCCTTACTTATGACAAAAGTATGGCACACCGGAAGCCATCTTGATTGGAATAAACCGTTAATACTTAAAACATTTAATTTAAAAAGGAACAAAATGAGGGGGTTCTTTTTTAAATAGAAATTATGGTTAGTGCTGCAGAAAGAAAAATGAGGGCATGTTTTAAGTGAGATCTCAAATCCTCTTCTATTTCATTAGAAAATTCTGACATGCAGACTGAAACAATCACTTTCAATACCAGCAGCAGACTTCCAGTTAACTCCCTGGTGAGCAGTAGCTTTAGTACAGTGATCTAATGAGCAACTAGAGTGCTAACATTCTGAATTTATGGCAAATGTGAGACACATCTGAATGCCTTCTTGATGGAATCAAAGTAAAAAACTGAAAGCATTTCCTACTGAGGAGACTGCAGTAAATGAGGAAATTAGGAAACTTCATAACAAAGAAGTCTTCCAAGATGGCCACCAGAGAAAAAAGAGCCCAAATGTAGCACAAATATTACCCAGATGTAGCCCACATATAGCCCAATGACAAAAGTGTGCAAAACACTTTTTATTTTTAGTTTTTTTGCAGTTTTATGTAGTGCAGACTGGTCAGGTATTGGAGCGTTGCATCTTAAAACATGACCCCCTACACTACAAAAACACTACTGCACTACTCTAAACCCTAAAACACTACCCCAGCACGACTCCCTACACTACACAAGCACCACTGCACTATCCTAAACCCTAAAACACTACCCCCAGCATGACCCCCTACACTACACAAACACCACTGCACTACCCTAAACCCTAAAACACTACCCCCAGCACGATCCCCTACACTACCCAAACACCACTGCACTAACCTAAATCCTAAAACAATACCCCCAGCACGACCCCCTACACTACCCAAACACCACTGCACTACCCTAAAACATGACCCCCTACACTACACAAACACCACTGCACTACCCTAAACCCTAAAACACTACCCCCAGCACGACCCCCTACACTACACAAGCACCACTGCACTACCCTAAACCCTAAAACACTACCCCCAGCACAACCCCCTACACTACCCGAAGCACCACTGCACTGCCCTAAACCCTGAAACACCACCCCCAGCACGACCCCCTACACTGCCCGAACACCACTGCACTGCCCTAAACCCTGAAACACCACCCCCAGCACGGCCCCCTACACTGCCCAAACACCACTGCACTGCCCTAAACCCTGAAACACTATCCCCAGCAAGACCACCTACACTGCCCAAACACCACTCCACTGCCCTAAACCCTGAAACATCACCCCCAGCAAGACCCCCTACACTGCCCGAACACCACTGCCCTAAACCCTGAAACACCACCCCCAGCACGACCCCCTACACTGCCCGAACACCACTGCACTGCCCTAAACCCTGAAACACCACCCCCAGCACGACCCCCTACACTGCACGAACACCACTGCTCTGCCCAAAACCCTGAAACACCAGCCCCAGCACGACCCCCTACACTGCCCGAACACCACTGCACTGCCCTAAACCCTGAAACACCAGCCCCAGCACGACCCCCTACACTGCCCGAACACCACTGCACTACCCTAAACCCAGAAACACCACCCCCAGCACGACCCCCTACACTGCCTGAGCACCACTGCACTGCCCTAAACCCTGAAACACCAGCCCCAGCATGACCCCCTACACTGCCCGAACACCACTGCACTGCCCTAAACCCTGAAACACCAGCCCCAGCACGACCACCTACACTGCACGAACACCACTGCACTGCCCTAAACCCTGAAACACCAGCCCCAGCATGACCCCCTACACTGCCCGAACACCACTGCACTGCCCTAAACCGTGAAACACTAGCCCCAGCACGACCCCCTACACTGCCAGAACACCATTGCACTGCCCTAAACCCTGAAACACCAGCCCCAGCACAACCCCCTACACTGCCCGAACACTACTGCACTGCCCTAAACCCTGAAACACCACCCAGTGCACGACCCCCTACACTGCCCGAACACCACTGCACTGCCCTAAACCCTGAAACACCACCCCCAGCACGACCCCTACACTGCCCGAACACCACTGCACTGCCCTAAACCCTGACAACACTAGCCCCAGCACGACCCCCTACACTGCCACGAAGCACCACTGCACTGCCCTAAACCCTGAAACACTAGCCCCAGCACGACCCCCTACACTGCCCGAACACCACTGCACTGCCCTAAACCTTGAAACACCAGCCCCTGCACGACCCCTACACTGTTCGAACACCACTGCACTGCCCTAAACCCTGAAACACCACCCCGTGCACGACCCCCTACACTGCCCGAACACCACTGCACTGCCCTAAACCCTGAAACACCACCCCCAGCACGACACCCTACACTGCCCGAACACCACTGCACTGCCCTAAACCCTGAAACACCATTCCCCCTGCACGACCCCCTACACTGCCCGAACACTACTGCACTGCCCTAAACCCTGAAACACCATCCCCAGCACGACCCCCTACACTGCACGAACACCCCTGCACTGCCCTAAACCCTGAAACACTACCCCCAGCAAGACCCCTACACTGCCCGAACACCACTGCACTGCCCTAAACCCTGAAACATCACCCCCAGCAAGACACCCTACACTGCCCGAACACCACTGCCCTAAACCCTGAAACACCACCCCCAGCAAGACCCCCTACACTGCCCGAACACCACTGCACTACCCTAAACCCTACAACACTACCCCCAGCACGACCCCCTACACTACACAAGCACCACTGCACTACCCTAAACCCTAAAACACTACCCCCAGAACGACCCCCTACACTGCCCGAACACCACTGCACTGCCCTAAACCTTGAAACACCAGCCCCTGCACGACCCCCTACACTGTTCGAACACCACTGCACTGCCCTAAACCCTGAAACACCACCCCCAGCACGACCCCCTACACTGCCCGAACACCACTGCACTGCCCTAAACCCTGAAACACCACCCCTTCACGACCCCCTACACTGCCCGAACACCACTGCACTGCCCTAAACCCTGAAACACCACCCCCAGCACGGCCCCCTACACTGCCCAAACACCACTGCACTGCCCTAAACCCTGAAACACTATCCCCAGCAAGACCCCCTACACTGCCCAAACACCACTCCACTGCCCTAAACCCTGAAACATCACCCCCAGCAAGACCCCTACACTGCCCGAACACCACTGCCCTAAACCCTGAAACACCACCCCCAGCACGACCCCCTACACTGCCCGAACACCACTGCACTGCCCTAAACCCTGAAACACCACCCCCAGCACGACCCCCTACACTGCCCGAACACCACTGCTCTGCCCAAAACCCTGAAACACAAGCCCCAGCACGACCCCCTACACTGCCCGAACACCACTGCACTGCCCTAAACCCTGAAACACCAGCCCCAGCATGACCCCCTACACTGCCCGAACACCACTGCACTACCCTAAACCCATAAACACCACCCCCAGCACGACCCCCTACACTGCCTGAGCACCACTGCACTGCCCTAAACCCTGAAACACCAGCCCCAGCATGACCCCCTACACTGCCCGAACACCACTGCACTGCCCTAAACCCTGAAACACCAGCCCCAGCACGACCACCTACACTGCACGAACACCACTGCACTGCCCTAAACCCTGAAACACCAGCCCCAGCATGACCCCCTACACTGCCCGAACACCACTGCACTGCCCTAAACCATGAAACACTAGCCCCAGCACGACCCCCTACACTGCCAGAACACCATTGCACTGCCCTAAACCCTGAAACACCAGCCCCAGCACAACCCCCTACACTGCCCGAACACCACTGCACTGCCCTAAACCCTGAAACACCACCCCGTGCACGACCCCCTACACTGCCCGAACACCACTGCACTGCCCTAAACCCTGAAACACCACCCCCAGCACGACACCCTACACTGCCCGAACACCACTGCACTGCCCTAAACCCTGAAACATCACCCCCAGCAAGACCCCCTACACTGCCCGAACACCACTGCCCTAAACCCTGAAACACCACCCCAACAAGACCCCCTACACTGCCCGAACACCACTGCACTGCCCTAAACCCTGAAACATCAGCCCCAGCACGACCCCCTACATTGCCCGAACACCACTGCACTGCCCTAAACCCTGAAACACCACCCCCTGCATGACCCACTACACTGCCCGAACACCACTGCACTGCCCTAAACCCTGAAACACCATTCCCCCTGCACGACCCCCTACTCTGCCCGAACACTACTGCACTTGCCTAAACCCTGAAACACCATCCCCAGCACGACCCCCTACACTGCACGAACACCCCTGCACTGCCCTAAACCCTGAAACACTACCCCCAGCAAGACCCCCTACACTGCCCGAACACCACTGCACTGCCCTAAACCCTGAAACATCACCCCCAGCAAGACCCCCTACACTGCCCGAACACCACTGCCCTAAACCCTGAAACACCACCCCCAGCAAGACCCCCTACACTGCCCAAACACCACTGCACTGCCCTAAACCCTGAAACACCAGCCCCAGCACGACCCCCTACATTGCCCGAACACCACTGCACTGCCCTAAACCCTGAAACACCACCCCCTGCATGACCCACTACACTGCCCGAACACCACTGCACTGCCCTAAACCCTGAAACACCACCCCCAGCATGACCCCCTACACTGCCCGAACACCATTGCACTGCCCTAAACCCTGAAACACCACCCCTGCACGACCCCCTACACTGCCCGAACACTACTGCACTGCCCTAAACCCTGAAACACCGCCCCCAGCATGACCCCCTACACTGCACGAACACTACTGCACTGCCCTAAACCTTGAAACACCAGCCCCAGCAAGACCCCCTACACTGCCCGAACACCACTGCACTGCCCTAAACCCTGAAACATCACCCCCAGCAAGACCCCCTACACTGCCCGAACCACCACTGCCCTAAACCCTGAAACACCACCCCCAGCAAGACCCCCTACACTGCCCGAACAACACTGCAGTGCCCTAAACCCTAAAACACCACCCCCAGCACGACCCACTGCACTGCCCGAACACCACTGCTCTGCCCAAAACCCTGAAACACCAGCCCCAGCAAGACCCCTACACTGCCCGAACACCACTGCACTGCCCTAAACCCTGAAACACCACCCCCAGCACGACCCCCTACACTGCCCGAACACCACTGCACTGCCCTAAACCCTAAACACCACCCCAGCACGACTCCCTACACTGCACAAAGACCACTGCACTGCCCTAAACCCTGAAACACCACCCCCAGCACGACCCCCTACACTACACAAACACCACTGCACTACCCTAAACCCTGAAACACCACCCCTACGACCCCTACACTGCACAAACACCACTGCACTACCCTAAACCCTGAAATAATACCCCCAGCACGAACCCCTACACTGCCCGAACACCACTGCACTGCCCTAAACCCTAAAACACTACCCCCAGCACGACCCCCTACACTGCCCAAACACCACTGCACTGCCCTAAACCCTGAAACACTACCCCCAGCACGACCCCCTACACTGCCCGAACACCACTGCAATGCCCTAAACCCTGAAACACTACCCCAGCACGACTCCCTACACTGTCCGAACACCACTGCACTGCCCTAAACCCTAAACCACTACCCCCAGCATGACCCCCTACACTGCCCAAACACCACTGCACTGCCCTAAACCCTAAAACACTACCCCCAGCACGACCCCCTACACTACCCAAACACCACTGTAATACCCTAAACCCTAAAACACCACCCCCAGCACGACTCCCTACACTGTCCAAACACCACTGCACTACCCTAAACCCTAAAACACCACCCCCAGCACGACCCCCTACACTACCCAAACACCACTGCACTACCCTAAACCCTAAAACACTACCCCCAGCACAACCCCCTACACTACCCAAACACCACTGTAATACCCTAAACCCTAAAACACTCCCCCAGCACGACTCCCTACACTATCCAAACACCACTGCACTACCCTAAACCCTAAACCACTACCCCCAGCATGACCCCCTACACTACCCAAACACCACTGCACTACCCTAAACCCTAAAACACTACCCCCAGCACAACCCCCTACACTACCCAAACACCACTGCACTGCCCTAAACCCTGAAACACTACCCCCAGCACGACTCCCTACACTATCCAAACACCACTGCACTACCCTAAACCCTGAAACACTACCCCCAGCACGACCCCCTTCACTACCTAAACACAACTACACAATTTGTTACAGGCGTTGCAACGCAGGCCTGTGGTGCTCACTGGAAGTACTTGGTGGGCTAGTTGGGCCCCAGGGACCCTCAGGATTCAAGGTGACCTAATCCCCCAACTTAAAACGCGCCACGGGGCGCGTTTGCACAGTGGTGAAGGGAGGGGGGCGGGGCCTCAGGTGACATGTGCGCAAACACGCCCCCTTGAATCCTGAGGGACCCTGGGGCCAACTAGCCCACCAGGTACCTTCAGTAAGCACAACAGAGTTGCGTTGCAGAGAGGTGAAAAAGGTGCGTGGCCTCGGAACGCCTCTCTGCAACTCAGCTCTGTGGTCCTAACTGTAGGTACCTGGGGGGCTAGTTGGGCCCCAGGGACCCTCAGGATTCAAGGGGACTTAATCCCGCAACTTTAACGCACCACGGGGCGCGTTTGCACACGCGTTTTAAGAGGTAGTTTTAATCCCCCTGCCCTATTATGTACTAGGGACTTACAGAGGAGGTCATGCTAATCACAGGGGTACCCCAACGCATAGTGTTCCCTAGTGTATGTAGGTGTTTTCACTGTATTCTAAGTGTCTTTTAGCATAGCACTGACTCTGGTTAGTCAGAGTCAGTTACCACCAGTACCTGTCTGAAAAAGTTTTGGGCACAGGATGATTTTGCAACATGGCCTCTTTCTGCTCCTCTGTTGGTTCTTTCTGCACATCTTTTGCTTCTTCCTGCACTTTTCTTCGTCTTTGTGGACTTCTGTTGCTTCTTTCTGCATTTCTTTTGCTTCTTTCTGCGCGTTTTTTCTTCTTTCTTCACATGTCCTACCTCTGTAGGCATAGTTAGAAACTAGCATTTAAAAAACCTTTGAAATTCACTTAAAAATCATAGGTTTCAGGCACGTTATAGTTAGAAATTAGCATTTAAAAAACCTTTGAAATTCACTGAAAAAACCATAGGTTTTAGGGACAGTTATAGTTAGTTGGACATTTCACTCGTACAAAACCATAGAAATTCCCCCGTTATAGTTAGTTCAGCTAACTATAACTCGCGCCCCCGAAATGCACTGCTGATGACGTCACATATTACATCACTCATGACATGGTCAGTGACATCACTGATGACATCACTGATGACATCTCAAATGACATCACTGATGACATCATCCATGTGATAATTTCATGCATCTTCTCACACCCTAATATAGCTTTTGATATACCCACTCTAAATTACAGACTGCCATTCTCAAAACCATACACACTCCAATACCAATAACTACATACCCACTCACTGATTCTTAGGTCTACACACACACATCTACTCACTCACCCGTACAGTCACTCATACTTACAGTCACTCAGTACAGGACTATCATATGCACTCATACACCTATATAAACACTCACACACCGCCACTCATCCATAGAGGTACTCACACACCTAGTCAGTCATGCAAAAAATTAATCACACACCCATTTACTCACCTATACAGTTATACCACACCAGCTCACTTACTCATACAAATACTAGCACATTCTTACGCTCTTATACAATAACTGATACAAGCACACATGCATCCATACAGCCACTCTCACAATCACACACTCTCACTTATAGCCATTTAAATACTCTAACACACATATATACTGCCTTTTACATATGTAGTTACTCGCACATGTACCACTGAGATATACATTCACTCACTAACACACCCATACACACACTCACCCACCCAAGCAGTCCATCACAGATGCACTCTTGAAATCATGCACCCAGTGAATCACCCACTCACACATCTATGTACAGAGTCACACACACCCCACCCACACAAACACTCAGGCAGCCATACAGATACTCAGAGAACCAATCAATAACCCATATAGACACTCATGTAGCTTTTCGCAAATCCATGCATCCACTTACACACCAACAAACAGACGGATACAGACATTCACACAGTTTAGTCACTAACCCATGCATTCAGTAAGATACGTTTAATCACTCACTTGTAGAGTCAGTCACGCACGTACTAAATCATCCATTCAGACACTTAAACACCCACTCATTCTTCAATACGCCTTTCCCTATATATATTAAACATATTTAAACTTTACAGAAACACACAGTCACTGGATGATGTCATCAGTGATTTCATTTGAGATGTCATCAGTGATGTCACTGACCATGTCATGAGTGATGTAATATGTGACGTCATCAGCAGTGCATTGCGGGCGCGAGTTATAGTTAGCTGAACTAACTATAACGGGGAATTTCTATGGTTTTGTACGAGTGAAATGTCCAACTAACTATAACTGTCCCTAAAACCTATGGTTTTTTCAGTGAATTTCAAAGGTTTTTAAATGCTAATTTCTAACTATAACGTGTCTGAAACCTATGGTTTTTTCAGTGAATATATATAAATATATACACATTAATACATGGAATCTAAAATTTGTGTATAAGGGCATTTTGTATTGAACATGCAGACTTTACCACCTTAAGTCTCACTCTTTTAAAATAAACAAGATCAAAGTATCAAAGTAATACACAGCTAGTAACTACTCCAACACTTATCTGGTACATTAGCAGATATCGCGATTTGGAATCTGTCAAAATTAAGCAAAACATATTTTACACATGGCAGCCCTAAAATAAGATTGAAAATCGGAAAATGCTCTACCCTCCGTCTTGTGTTAATTTAAAAAAAAACGTATTGCTTTGTGGAGTTTCTGATAGTTCCACACATACTGATGCATTGCTGATTCCAGCTTTTTCAAAACATAACTTTGGAACAAGCAGTGGAATTGAGCAAAACAAATATACAAATTTGGTAATATCACAATTTGGTAATATTACACTAACTAACCTTTACACCAACTAACCTTTTAGAGATGCAGCCTCTTCCAGCTATGACATTTTAGAACACATTCCTTCATTATGTTCTCATAAATTATATCTAATATTGTATCTATTTGATTACCTAATCTGATGCCTAGATAGGTTACTTCATTAACAATTCGACGATCTTTCACCTTTTCTGTATCATGAATCTACATTTGAGGTTTAGCCACATTTAGCTTATATCCTGAAACATTGCCAGATTGCTCCGCCATGGCTTCCACTACCTTCATGGCTTATAAAACCTTTGTGGGATACACAACCATATCGTCTGCATATGCAGAGATCTTATTCCTCACATCATTCAGTACTACCGGCTCTGCCGAAACCCATTTCAGAGGGCCACTTGGTAAGCTGTTTCAAGTTTAAGTTTATTGTCTGATTTGTTAAAATGTTCACTATATATTTGCATCAAACAGTTGATTAAGAGTAAGAAGAAAATGTTTCGTAGGCAGCCAAGATAGTCAT
The DNA here is from genome assembly GCA_963921515.1 of Calotriton arnoldi. NCBI lineage: Eukaryota > Metazoa > Chordata > Amphibia > Caudata > Salamandridae > Calotriton > Calotriton arnoldi. The sequence continues at coordinate 56,404 of CAWUFW010005482.1, forward strand.
TAAAAACCAAGCAGGCTAAGATACTGCATCGTCTTGGCCCTGGGATCATAGGTACTAATTAAAATTATTGTGGTCATTAAAACCCAACCAAACCAGTGCATTCAAAGGGCTAAGAATTGTGTGTGCAAATATAATAGTAGAGGCTTAAAAAGCATTGTCATTTGGTCTAACTCCATGCTGAAAAATATTTTAGTCACATCATCTGTAAGCTAACCTTACTATTAGTCTTAGTTCAATAAAAATATGCATTCAAATTAAAGTACAATCATGGGTATTGGGCTATATTTGCAGTCCTGGCACTAGCAAGTATTACAGATGCAGTTTAAAGAAATTACGACTCATTAAAATCATTGGAACCAAAGTCCAAGAAGGAGTATATGTGCAATCGTAAATGCCACAAATGTAAATCAACATTATTTGAATCATTAGGACCATATAGAATAAAATACAGTAGGGAGATAAAGCTGTGTGTGCAATGATGGAGGTTTTGGGGGCATTGTCTAGAACCTGATGTCTCCTCACACTTAGGGGCCGATTCTGATTCGGGCCGGAAAAAATACCGACCAACTCGGTACTGGAATTAAGTCCGACCGACACGTACCGGCGCCGTCCGACCCGGGTAGTACGATGAAATGCATGGGAATCACGACCGACTCGTACGGAACACAAGGCGAACGACCGACCCGGACGGAAACAAGCTATCCGGCCGGGAAACCACGCGAATCGAACCGACCGACACGCATCAGGAAATAACCCGAACGAAAGGTACCCGCGAACTCCGACCCGCGCAGTACGATGCAATGGGTACAAATTCAGACCGATTCGTACGGAGCCCAAGCCGTACGACCGACACGCATACAAAACCCAGCCGAACAAACACAATACTCCGTGACCGACGCGTACGCCGCTTATGAAACTGAGCTGAAACACAGCGGAACGACTCGGAGAGGCGCGCACGAGACAACTGCAACGTCCTACTCGGTCAGAAGAACGACTCCTACATGCACAATAATCACAAATGAAAAAATACAAAAAAGAAAGGGCCAAACAAGCAATGACAAAGCCAAGAAATACAGGGGGGGGGAAATGGAACAAGGACACACCCCCAACTCCACCTACATAAAGGCCACAAATCCCTACCATGATCCTTTGCAAATTCCACTGACCTGCCAGCACAGAACACCATCACACAGCAAACACAGACACACACACAGCTCATCCAACACAAAAGCCACACACCATTAGCACCTCAACAAATAGCACCCTCACACACACACAGCAAAACCTACACACACACACCCTCACTTGCACACACACACACACATCAATCACCACCACCACCACCCATCACCATGCCCCTAAAGAAGAATCCAAAGTTCCTAGATAGTGAATTGGAAGTCATGGTAGAGCGAGATACTGAGGGTAGAGCCACAGTTGTTTGGCACATTGGTCCAACAGACCCCCATGTCGCAGAAAACCAAGATGTGGGCGAGGATCGTCGACAGGGTGAACGCACAATCACCATGTTTGCGCACAAAGGAAGACATCCAGAACAGGTGGTATGATTTGCGCAGGAGGGTCAGAGACCTACTCAAGAAGGATTACCTCCTAGGCCAGCACACCGGCAGTGGCCCTCCTGCAAAACCAGTATACCTCAGGCCCTGGGAGGAGAAGGTGCGGGCCATCCAACCACCAGTGAGCGTATATGGACTAACAGACATCCCAGAGCCTGGTGAGTACACAACTAATATACACAATATTGTGTGCCAATACACACACATCACTGTCAAGGGGACAGTCAAACCATCCACCCCTAGTAAATCAACAGCAACCAAAAGATAATCATCCCAAGATGTGTATGTCAGTTAGATAAACACAATACATGCCATCTCATAGTGATATGTAACTGTGTCATGACATGTACAAACCTAACAACAAATAGAGCAAGGCAGTGGCACAAATATAACCAACAAACACTGCCTGATATTTTGCCACCACTAGAACACCACCTCACAGGGAAGCTCACTTAAAGGAAGGAATTCTGTGTATGCTGGTGAAGTCAGTGTAGCCAATAGCATGATGGGAGTTGTAGTCACAGATACTGCTCACCCTCACAATTGGCCCATCAACACCTCTCTGAACCATGTTCACATCACAGGAAGTGGATAAGGATTGACAAGATGTCTGACACTGGCTACTGCTGTGGGGAGCACAAGGCCCTGCTGGGAACTGTGCACCAACAAACAGCACAACACCACTGCCTGACATCCTGAAAGCCAACTTGCACTCTCTGCAATGCAAGCACGTTGCATGGTGGGATATCTGGCTGGGTGTGAAGGAGGACTCACAGCACTGACCATAGTTACAAGCAGCTCACCTCACACACCCCCTCAACACAAACTCCACATAACCCACCTGGGAGAATGCAATGCCTCACATACCAAATTAAGATCCCACAAAGAACCACCACCATGGGTAATGCTGTGTGAAGCACAGGGACACACCTGGGACTTGTAGCCAAACAAACGGAAGGACAACACTGTAAGCCTTCCTGTCAGCACAGGCACACTACCCCACAGGGAAGCAGAGTCAAAAGGAAGGAAGTACGGGGATGCTGGGAAGGGGGTGTAGGCAATAGCATGATGGGAGTTGGAGTCACAGATACTGCTCACCCTCACAATTGGCCCATCAACACCACTCTGAACCATGCTCACATCACAGGGAGTGGATAAGGACTGACAAGATGGCTGACACTGGCTACTGCTGTGGGGAGCACAAGGCCCTGCTGGGAACTGTGCACCAACAAACAGCACAACACCACTGCCTGACATCCTGAAAGCCAACTTGCACTCTCTGCAATGCAAGCACTTTGCATGGTGGGATATCTGGCTGGGTGGGAAGGAGGACTCACAGCACTGACCATAGTTACAAGCAGCTCACCTCACACACACCCTCAACACAAACTCCACATAACCCACCTGGGAGAATGCAATGCCTCACATACCAAATGAAGATCCCACAAAGAACCACCACCCTGGGTAATGCTGTGTGAAGCACAGGGACTCACCTGGGTCTTGTAGCCAAACAAACGCAAGGACAACACTGTCAGCCTTCCTGTCTGCACAGGCACACTACCCCACAGGGAAGCAGAGTCAAAAGGAAGGAAGTACGGGCATGCTGGGAAGGGGGTGTAGGCAATAGCATGATGGGAGTTGGAGTCACAGATACTGCTCACCCTCACAATTGGCCCATCAACACCACTCTGAACCATGCTCACATCACAGGGAGTGGATAAGGACTGACAAGATGGCTGACACTGGCTACTGCTGTGGGGAGCACAAGGCCCTGCTGGGAACTGTGCACCAACAAACAGCACAACCCCACTGCCTGACATCCTGAAAGCCAACTTGCACTCTCTGCAATGCAAGCACGTTGCATGGTGGGATATCTGGCTGGGTGTGAAGGAGGACTCACAGCACTGACCATAGTTACAAGCAGCTCACCTCACACACCCCCTCAACACAAACTCCACATAACCCACCTGGGAGAATGCAATGCCTCACATACCAAATGAAGATCCCACAAAGAACCACCACCATGGGTAATGCTGTGTGAAGCACAGGGACACACCTGGGACTTGTAGCCAAACAAACGCAAGGACAACACTGTCAGCCTTCCTGTCAGCACAGGCACACTACCCCACAGGGAAGCAGAGTCAAAAGGAAGGAAGTACAGGCATGCTGGGAAGGGGGGTGTAGGCAATAGCATGATGTGAGTTGGAGTCACAGATACTGCTCACCCTCACAATTGGCCCATCAACACCACTCTGAACCATGCTCTCATCACAGGGAGTGGATAAGGACTGACAAGATGGCTGACACTGGCTACTGCTGTGGGGAGCACAAGGCCCTGCTGGGAACTGTGCACCAACAAACAGCACAACACCACTGAATGACATCCTGAGAGTCAACCTGAACCCACTGCAAGGGTGGCATGCTTCATGGTGGAATAACTGGGCCAGGTGGAGAAGGATGGCCGGATGTCCACCAAATACAACCAATGCTGGCCATGCACACACCTCAACATTCATATTTAAATGCCCCAGGTATGCATGACAATGTGCTACACCAATATCAACCTCTTACTGTGACAACTTAGGACAATGCAATGTACATGCCCGTATCCAGAGGTACAGTCACAACTGTCAGGTGTGTGAACCATTGATGCCTGTAGAAACATTACATACAATGTGTGTCTCCTCCAAATACAGGTGATGATGATGGGGACACAGCAGCAGGCGAGGAGGAGTCCCTGTCCCAGGCTCCGGGGGATTAAGAGCTCACTGGTGTGGAACAGCCTCTGCCCTCCTCGGATGGCGAAGACCTACCTGGCACCTCCGGTGTGAGTCATCATGCAGCACCAGCTGGACCAACATCTGCACCCCCTGCACCCACCCCTCCAACAACTGCCAACATACAGACCATCCCCGCCGACACGGACAGACCAAGGACCACCGCTGACAACAGCACAGGGCCCCAGGCCCACCGTGGAGCAATGGATGACAACACCACTAACAACCCCCAAGTGGGCCTTGGGTCACCTGTGCGTGCCACCGCAGGTCCTGCACGTGTCGCCAGGGGTGGTGGGAGGGGTGGTAGACATAGGTCGCTGCCTGCAGAGGGGTCTGGACTGCATGATGACCCACAACAGGCACACATCGCTGATGCGTACCAGGATAGCACCGGAGAGGTCAGACAGGTAGTGGGGGTCCTCAAGGACATACAACAGCAGCAGGCCTCCCATCATGCCCGCTTGGACTCCCACATGTCCCGTGTGGAGACACACATGTCTCGCATGGAGTCCAAGTGGGACACATTGCAAGAACTCACAGCGCTGCATAGGGACATATTGACATGCCTCCGCCAGATTAGCACCAACATGGCCACACCTCCCTGTGTGCCCACAACATCTGGTGCTGCAACAACTGACACCGCCACAGGGAGGGAGGAGGACTCTGGCGGAGACTCCCCTGCACCGCAGCAGCCTGCACGTGAGGGTCCCCCAGCAAAGAAGAGGGGTCGTCCGAGGAAGGAAAACTGAGAGGTTGATGGCCACGTACATCCCCCAGGAAGCCAACACCTGTTCCGGAAATTATCCTTTGTGTGCAAACGTTTCACCCTGTCGAATGCAACAGTACTTTCCCACATGACATGGGGAGTTCAAGTTGGACTAATGTATCATATGACTGTGGACTTCACTCAGGACATTTCTGCTTCCAAGACTTCCAACTCATCTGGGAACTTTGGATCACAATCCCAATGTACAGCACCCACCATCCTGTGCACTATACACACACACACATTTCTGTAAATAAAATCACTAGTACACCATACTTGCCACTGTTGTTATTCAAATGTGGATACTGTTATGGTGATGATGTTCTGCCAAATTACACTGTGTATGCTAACTGCTACAGCAAGTACAACACCGTTGTGTGAGTCATGGTGACGTGACACATATGAGGGAGACACACCACTAGGGCTACACAACACAGACACCAGGGCCATCGGACTCATCGCCCACAGTGATGTTGCCAGGAAATACAGTGGAATGCACAGACACCACACCTATTCAGAGTCTGTGTCAACTAGCCCACAGGTGCAGTAAGCAAATGTCAGTCAGATGTGTGACCACAGACAACGCACATCCCAAAGTGAAGCACAGGTTTATTACACATTAGCAACATGTTGTTTCCACTACAAATGCAAGGTTTACCCACGTGGCAGTGGCCACACAGTCAACAAGTGCAGAAGATATGAAGTCCATGGGTGTGTGGCACATCACTTGTAGGGAAACTACTGCTGCCACCCTGAAAGCTGAATCATGGTGTCGGGGGATCCAAGTTGACCAAAGTACACAGTAAGCACCCTGTGAAGGACAGACATGACACACAGTTAAAATCACTGTAGAACAGGACAGTACTGCAATACTCATGCCCAATACATGTCACAAGACAACTACACAAAACCAAGTTAGCATGTCAGAACTGTTGGGGAGTTCAGACTACCTGGAAGGACACATTGCTGCACGCATCCACTCAAGTAGCACATGGCCACACTAAAACAGCACCAGAGCACCACCCACACTTATCATGCAAACTCACGTCATTCACATTACATCTCCCTGGATACTCACATTCAGCTGAAGAAGTTGGTGATGAGCTGTGTGCGGACATCACCATCATCATCATCATCATCATCATCATCACTGGCATCGTGGTCCAGGCCAGGATCCTCCACAGGTGGCGGACGTTGGTCATCGTCATCCAGGATGAGAGGCAACTCCTTCCGCACTGCCAGGTTGTGTAGCATGCAGCAGACGATGACAATCTTGCACACCTTTGCTTGGGGCATATGGGAGGGCCCCTCCTGTCTTGTCCAGGCAGCGGAAGTGGCTCTTCAGGAGACCAAAGGTCCACTCTATCACTCTCCTGGTCCGACCATGTGCCTCATTGTAGCGCATCTGGGCTGGTGTCACAGGGTTCCTGAGGGGTGTCAGCAACCACGGCATGTTGGGGTATCCGGAGTCACCTACGGACAGACAAGTGCACATTAGCTGATTTGGAAAAGTGGGTGGAATACTACAGATCAGAACACACACAATGGTACAAAGTCAGTACACACCGACAAGCCAGGCACGCTGGTTCTGCATCTGTGCCATCATCCTCGGGATGCGACTACTCCTCATCACGTAGGCATCGTGTGCTGAACCAGGGAAACGGGCACACACATGTGTGATGCTCATATCTGCTAAACATACCACCAGAGCATTGATCGAATGGTAATGTTTACGGTTCTGGTATGCCTGCTCATGTGCCTGTGGTGGTATCAAAGCCACATGTGTCCCATCAATGGAGCCAATGACATGTGGCATCCTCCCCAGGGCATAGAAGTCACTCTTGACGTCAGTGAGTTGTTGACGTTTAGGGAAATAGATGTACTGGTTCAGGCATCTCAACATTGCCTCCAAAACATCGCGTAGCACACGGCTGAACATAGTCTGTGACATCCCACCGGCAGTCGCAACAGTGTGTTGAAAGGTACCGGTGGCAAAGAAGTGTAGGGCTGCCATTACCTTCACCTTGGGGGTCAGCGCCGTAGGGTACGTCTGGCCAGGTTGCAAATGTGGTGACAAGCACACTGCCAAATCCTCAATCAGCTGCCTGGTGAAGCGGTACCGTCGGATGCTGTCACGTTCCACCATCGTTGCCAGGTCAGGGAATGGTCTATGGACAGCTGGAGCCCTGCAGTGCATAGGTTGAAGGAAAAAAGATTGTCAGTCATCCCACATATGTGCCATTCACCATACACAATTTCACATGAAACATCATTACGTGACACAAGTACTTGATGTGTGTGCCGTTCTGTCAGACATAACTCGCAACTACATGGCCATCATCCAACTTCTCAGTACAACATGTGTGCACAACAGGTACCAGGTTGTGCTATGGGAAACCATTAGGCTGTGTCACAGTACCCATTTACTGCTGTCACGTTCCACACACACACCACAGCGACATGTCTGGACAGATGCGCCACAGGCATCACAGCTCATTGACAGGTAGATTCCCAGTGACCCTGTCTTGCCACATGGACACTGGCATGACATGGCATATCATGTACACGTCAGAAAATGAAACATGACTTCCACAGGTAGTGGCCCCTGTCGCATCCGCAGGACAGACATGGACGCCAGTGACGCACAACATCAAAGTCCATGCACAAACAACGTTGATGTGGAGACTGTCTCCCATTGTGCACATGGAATCAGAGACATTGGAAACACAACATGCACACAGACTGTGGAGGGACATCACTATTGTGGCAATGGGTCATCCTGTGACGTACATGCCTTCCCACATGGGACCCTGGGGGTATGTGACATGTCATACACATACACAACCTGGAAATGTGACCATGCCACATGCTCCAAAATGAACTGTTGCACATCAAAGTGGTTATGTGCACAACACACAAAGGACCCTGTCCCCATGAACACATGCACAGCCTGGGTGTGGCTGCCCACAAGTGCCACCACAGAAACCACATGTTAACCCCCATACACAGAGAAGGAAATGTAGCCTTACATGCCTTAGGAAACAGTGTGGACTGGGTGTGGTGTTGTAGGTGTGCCCCTGGGTCTCTGGCAGGTATATGTGGCTGGCATACGTTCACCAGTGACAAGCATGGTGACATATGCGACTGACCTGTACAGGGACGCGTTGTACAGCAATGGACCGATCGGTGTGCCCGGCCGGCCCATTGCATGTGTTGTATCCCGAAATACGCGTTGTACAGCAATGGACCGATCTGTGTGCCCGGCCGGCCCAATGCATGTGTTGTGAGCGGGTACGCGTTGTACAGCAATGGACCGATCGGTGTGCCCGGCCGGCCCATTGCATGTGTTGTATCCCGAAATACGCGTTGTACAGCAATGGACCGATCGGTGTGCCCGGCCGGCCCATTGCATGTGTTGTGAGCGGGTACGCATTGTACAGCAATGGACCGATCGGTGTGCCCGGCCGGCCCATTGCATGTGTTGTGAGCGGGTACAGCGTTGTACAGCAATGGACCGATCGGTGTGCCCGGCCGGCCCATTGCATGTGTTGTATCCCGAAATACGCGTTGTACAGCAATGGACCGATCGGTGTGCCCGGCCGGCCCATTGCATGTGTTGTATCCCGAAATACGCTTTGTACAGCAATGGACCGATCGGTGTGTCCGGCCGGCCCATTGCATGTGTTGGGAGCGGGTACACGTTGTACAGCAATGGACCGATCGGTGTGCCCGGCCGGCCCATTGCATGTGTTGTATCCCAAAATACGCGTTGTACAGCAATGGACCGATCGGTGTGCCCGGCCGGCCCATTGCATGTGTTGTATCCCGAAATACGCGTTGTACAGCAATGGACCGATCGGTGTGCCCGGCCGGCCCATTGCATGTGTTGTATCCCGAAATACGCGTTGTACAGCAATGGACCGATCGGTGTGCCCGGCCGGCCCATTGCATCTGTTGGGAGCGGGTACGCATTGTACAGCAATGGACCGATCGGTGTGCCCGGCCGGCCCATTGCATGTGTTGTATCCCGAAATACGCGTTGTACAGCAATGGACCGATCGGTGTGCCCGGCCGGCCCATTGCATGTGTTGTGAGCGGGTACGCGTTGTACAGCAATGGACCGATCGGTGTGCCCGGCCGGCCCATTGCATCTGTTGGGAGCGGGTACGCGTTGTACAGCAATGTACCGATCTGTGTGCCCGGCCGGCCCATTGCATGTGTTGTATCCCGAAATACGCGTTGTACAGCAATGGACCGATCGGTGTGCCCGGCCGGCCCATTGCATGTGTTGTGAGCGGGTACGCGTTGTACAGCAATGGACCGATCGGTGTGCCCGGCCGGCCCATTGCATCTGTTGGGAACGGGTACGCGTTGTACAGCAATGGACCGATCGGTGTGCCCGGCCGGCCCATTGCATGTGTTGTGAGCGGGTGCGCGCTGTATCCCGAAATACGCGTTGTACAGCAATAGACCGATCGGTGTGCATGCATTGGCTGGGGCCTGGCATGGCAACGGACGCGTTTTCGAAGCTCCAACGAGTCTGATGCAGTGAATTCAGTTGGCCAGCCACAACAATGTTGCAAAATCATGAGTGTCATGAAGTTGAAGATTTGAAGGATGCTGTGGGCGTGTATTAGTGCTGCTATTCCATGGATTGGTCAGATTCAGAAGATGCAAACGACTTGGACCTATCACTTTGGACACATGGGACAGTATCTGCCTCTGCAGCACACATATAATGCTGGCTGTTCCCCTGAGAGCTCACTTGCCTGCACTACATGCTCCAGGACGACATCTGCCACCAACACTGCTGCTGTTTCTGCATCCTCTGGCTACTGCAATGGCACGTACTGTGGAGAGAGCCCCAGCCTTCAGCCTTGAGGAGAACCAGGCCCTGCTGGACAGCCTCCTTCCATAGTACAGCAAGCTGTATGGGAAACCAGGGGAGCAGGTGAGTGTGCTGTCCACTGCCTTACTAATTGTGCATGTTGTCTGACTAGCAGGACTTACAGTGTGCACACCACTGGCTAGCATGCTCACTGAGTAGTTGTCACACCCCAAAGTGTGTAGTTACATGCACTGAACTGGTACAGTGCAGTAACAGTGCATTCCAACTAGGTTTACTTCCCATGCAATGATACCGTGTAGTGACTGCTGGCAAACTGTTCATAGCCATTGTTGCACTGCCTGTGTACATCATATGCCCCTGTGATTGAGACATGTATATCCAACTGTGTGATGCACATATATGTTGCATGTGTAGTAATGGCCTTTTCACTTTGTCATCCTCACAGGTTGATGCCCACCAGAAGCAGGAAATCTGGCTGACCATCGCCCGGGAAGTAAGATCCGTGGGGGTCTACAGGCGCAGGATCCGCAACTGCCAGAAGAGGTGGAAGGACCTTCGGGGCTGGACCCGGAGGATCGCAAGGGTCCAGCTGAAGCTGTCGCCTCCTCGCAGGAGGGGCGGACACCGGACCCTGACCCCCCACATGCTCCGGATTCTGGCGGTGGTCTTCCCTGACCTGGATGGGCACCTGAAGGGCATACAGCAGCAAGGAGGGGGTGAGTCCATGACTGCACTGTGCACTTTGTCTGACATGCTATGTGCCCTTCTCTGGCCTGGTTAAACTTCCACAGTACATCAGTCATGTGGTCCAGGACCCATGTCCCTCATTTGTGACATGCCCACTTCTCCTCTGATACGCATATGTGTGGCCCTTATAGTCAGGAAATTGTGTCATTTGGGGACTGTGTCATTGCATTTAGCTTTGCTCAAGGTGGGGGACAGCATTTGTTCCCGTGACTATGTTGTGCGACTCATGGGTGGGTCAATTGCTTACACAATGCCTAAGTTCTGACATGTAATCTGGGTGTAACTGTGATATGTGGTCCACTTGCTGATCTGAATCACCACATGTCCCTGTGGAATTTGGCACACACCCATGCTGCTGGTGGGAACAATGTTTGGGCCTCAGGAGTATGTGTATCAAGTGTGTCACACATGCTTAGCCACCTGCCTACTGTCCAGGACTCATCCCTCTTACAGGTGGAGCTGGACAGTCATGCCTACTCCAGGGCATACAATACACTCTGTACTCCCACTCCTGTGTATCATCTGGCATGTTGTGATCAGTGAAATGTACCCTCAGGTGTCTGCCTCTGTCTCATTGTGCTGTGTCTTCGTTGTCAGGACTACTGGTATGTTTATCGGTTAGGGCTCAGCATGCCATCGGAGATGTGACCATGATAGACGATACTTCTGTGACTTATAGGTGTCTGATCACTTGACTGTGCACACAGGTGTTTGCGACTGTGACTTTCAGGCAGCTGTTTTTCATTCACAGCACACTGTGAGGTGCTCATGTTCAGAGAGTTGTGTTTCATGTCCCCCATATGTCCAGTTGGTATGACGTGGACAAATAGTAGTACAGATGATGTGGTTTTGGGGGATGGACATGTGCACTTGTCAGTCACATAACTTGCATTCCCCATGCCCTCGGATTGTGACACAGTGCAGACTGTTGTTGGCTGGCTGCCATGGCCATGTGACTGGAGACAGTAATGTATGACTTTGCACGCATTCCTGTGTCATGGCATTAAACTTCCTGAGACTGATCCTGCAGGGGAGTGACATGTGCAACATGCACCCCATTGTGGCATTGACTATCCGGACATGGGTGCATCATGGTGTCTGGTGCTGGTATGCATCACATGCATTTCTATTTAGACTCTGGCCATCCCTTTCATCCGGACACCTGCACTGACTCAGTGGCAAGAGATGTGATGTGTGCATGTTCACATACTTCACCGTGTTCCCTGCAATGTCCAACAGCTGTGTAGGTGTTGCATGTGTCCACACTGGGGTCTTACCATCAGACAGGCACCAAACAGATGGGTGCAAGGGCAGGAGGGGTGTGAGTCCCATGGTTGACCATCAGTCTGACAATTGGCTTCCCGAATCTGTGTGAGGACTTTAGGCAATGTTCAACTAAGGATGCCAGGGCTTGCTCTGTGATGTGCTGTACTTACTGTGGTGTGTGCGGTCAGTGCAGGTGACTGATGTTTGTCTGTTTCCCTAATTGTTTGCAGATACATCCACGGCCACAGGAGGGGACAGCTCCACGAACCAGGAGGAGCAGCGGAGCCAGACTGGGTCAGCATCCGAGGAGTGGTCAGAGGGACCCAGTGGCACGGAGGGCGAGGGGAGCCACACCAAGGAGTCCTCAGCACCATCCACCTCAGCTGAGGACCACAGCAGCTCGGAGGATGACTCCCTTGTGGAGGCGGGTCTCAGCAGCCACCAAAGGCCAGCTAGTCTGTCTGGCCCCGCCACCACCACCACCGCCCTCCCATTGGCTCCCATTCCTGAGGTCCGTGGAGGCTCCCGTGCTCGGGAGCATGTCTCCTTCGTGCCAGGCACCGCACACCCTGCCCCTATGTCCCCTGCTGCCCTGAGTGAGGAGTCTGTGTACCTCCTTCGGCAGCTCCATGTAGGGCAGACAGCAATGCTGAGTGTCCTCCATGCACACACCACTCTGTTGACACTGATGCACATCTGGTGGGCTTACCACTGTTCAATGTTCCGAATTCCCTGACTGTGTGCCCAGCTCCACTGGACATGCAGTTTTGCACATCAATGTCGAAGGACTCATCTGTGTATACAGTGCAACTTGCTTGACACGTGTTTTGTGTGTATGCAGATGACTGACGTGACACTCCCGTACCCAGGCTGATGTGAGCAGAGGATTCTGTGTGTTGTGGTTGTTGACTCACTGACGGAGTGTTCTGCTGACATGTTTGGGTCGTGCACAGACAAGGTTTGGCACAGCGGACCTTCCACAGGAGTGGAGTGCCCTCATGGCAGTGTGTAATCCCGTGACATTGCGTGGGCCTGTGTTGTGTGTTGTGTAAGCATGTCTGTGCTTGTTCCCTTCCCTTTTCCTACACAGGCTGTGTCCCTAGGGATGTTCCTGTTTGTGATGCTTGCTGAGTTGTTCTGTGTTCATCCAGCATCTTGGACCTGGTTTCACCGTGATGTGGGTGCATGGCAAACTAATGTTCATGAGGTTGTCATTCCAGGTTGTCTTTGTTGTCAGGGCTGGGGATGTGGGCAAACGCAGATGGGACACATTCAGGATTCCCCTTGGCACTTGTTGTTTACACAAGTCATGTGATTTTCAGTTTGTGGTAGCTTTCAGTGATTGTGACACGTTGTGTGTGTGACTGCTGCCATTCCTCAGGGTCAGAGCTGCAATGTTGGAAGTTGTGTACGTGTGTTCTTCGTGTGTCACCTTGGCTTCTTCGTTGGTGTGTGACTATGGCCAGGATCCCATTGATTGTGGTGGATTTCACATCATGCCCATGTACGGCATACTGTGCTGTGTGTCAGACATTCACGAGTCTTTTTGACTGGCCATGTGTGATGGGTTTCTGCACCTTAGTTCCCACCACCACCCCTGGTATTGTCATGGGTGCATGTCCAATGTCACCAGTCCATGTGAGCTTCCCTGCTGCACATTGGTGGAGATCAGGGTGTGTGGTTGAGTGTGTGCAAAAGTGAGTTGTTGCACGGCTAGACCCCTACCTCCATATTGGCCTTGGCTGGCAGGCCGTGCTGATTGATTGGAGCTTGTGTAGGTGTGATGGTAGTTTGTTGCTCAGGACACATGGCTGTGGTTCACAGTGTGAACGACATCTACCTTTGTCATCACAGTGGGATTATCATGCAGGCTAGTGTCAGCACAATGTGGGGTCCCTGGGGGTAGTGCTGTGGTGGGTCTGTCTCTTGCTGTGTTAGTTGCTGTTCCTTCAAGCTTGAGTGACATGTGTAATTTGGGCTCCCTCTCATCTAACAATGCCTGATTGCCCACATAGGGGTATCCGATCCATGAGTAACTTTTGTATGGCACTGTATACACATCTGTGTGGTTGGAATTCAGGCCTCCTCGTGTGTTGTGTGGTTGCCTGGGGACACTGGCACACCCCCCCCATCACCTGTTGTGTTTGATATGCAGAGTGAGTCTGCCTGTTTGTGTTTGTGCCTTTGCACCACTGCATTGGCATATCTTGAGTGTGCCATTGGCTGTATGTTGTTTGGTGGCTTTCCCCTGCTGTCCCTGGGACTCCTAGGTCATCAGTCAGCACAATAATCATGGTTGGTATGTCCCATTGATGCCATGGTATGGTATTTGTTCACCTGACATCTACAGTCTCCAGGATATCTACATTTGTGTGTCCATTGGTGCAGATATGTGGGTCAGCATTATGATGGTCACTTCTGTCATTGGGTTATTTGTGAATGTTGACAATGTGGGCCCCCATGGGTGATGTTTGTATGCACATGGCCAAAACGATGTTTCAGTGACACTGCACTGTTTGCCTCGACCAATCTATGTTGCTATGGGACACAAGCACTACTATGCCACTGATGTGTTTGTTGTTGTGTGACCAGGATTCATCCATGCAGTTTGGCTTTGGCAGCTTTTACCATGACTACACTTCCCTTTTGGTCACTGTGGTGATGGGGCTTTAGGCCCCATTGCCACACTGTTCAAAATGTGCATCAACTATGGACACCACACTTCCCTTTTGGTCACTGTGGTGATGGGGCTTTAGGCCCCATTGCCACACTGTTCAAAATGTGCATCAGCTATGGACACCACACTTCCCTTTTGGTCACTGTGGTGATGGGGCTTTAGGCCCCATTGCCACACTGTTCAAAATGTGCATCAGCTATGGACACCACACTTCCCTTTTGGTCACTGTGGTGATGGGGCTTTAGGCCCCATTGCCACACTGTTCAAAATGTGCATCAGCTATGGACACCACACTTCCCTTTTGGTCACTGTGGTGATGGGGCTTTAGGCCCCATTGCCACACTGTTCAAAATGTGCATCAGCTATGGATACCACACTTACCTTTTGGTCACTGTGGTGATGGGGTGTTCGAGCCCATTGCCACAGTGGCCATGGTCTGCTTGCATTGTGGAGGCCACACACATTTATGTGTGACACATGTGCTAGGGGGTCACATTGTATGTTCAATGTCATGTTCAGTGTTGTAGGCATTTGACACAGACTACACACACTTGTCATGGTGTTGGGGGGGGATGTAATTTTCTGTCATTCCTTATGTGGGAGTATGCTAGTTGTGTCATGCATTACCCGTCCTATGAGTAGGGGTGGTGTTAGTGGTAGGCATCCATCCCCCCATGAGTGGGGATGGTAGTGGTGGCAGGCATCTAGCCCCCCCTGAGTGGGGGTGGTGGTAGTGGTAGGCATCCATACCCCTAAGGGTGGGGATGGAAGTGGTGGCAGGCATCCAGGCACCCATGAGTAGTGGTGGTGGTAGTGGTAGGCAGCCATCCCCCCATGAGTGGGGATGGTAGTAGTGACAGGCATCCAGGCCCCCATGAGTAGTGGTGGTGGTAGTGGTAGGCAGCCATCCCCCATGAGTGGGGATGGTAGTAGTGACAGGCATCCAGGCCCCCTGAGTAGGGGGTGGTGGTGGCAGGCATCTAGCCCCCTGAGTGGGGGTGGTGGTAGTGGTAGGCATCCATCCCCCATCAGTGGGGATGGTAGTAGTGACAGGCATCCAGCCCCCCCTGAGTAGGGGTGGTGGTGGTGGCAGGCATCTAACCCCCCCTGAGTGGGGGTGGAGGTAGTGGTAGGCATCCATACCCCTAAGGGTGGGGATGGTAGTGGTGGCAGGCATCCAGGAACCCATGAGTAGTGGTGGTGGTAGTGGTAGGCAGCCATGCCCCCATGAGTGGGGATGGTAGTAGTGAAAGGCATCCAGGCCCCCATGAGTAGTGGTGGTGGTAGTGGTAGGCAGCCATCCCCCCATGAGTGGGGATGGTAGTAGTGACAGGCATCCAGGCCCCCTGAGTAGGGGGTGCTGGCAGGCATCTAGCCCCCCTGAGTGGGGGTGGTGTTAGTGGTAGGCATCCATCCCCCCATGAGTGGGGATTGTAGTAGTGACAGGCATCCAGCCCCCCCTGAGTAGGGGTGGTGGTGGTGGCAGGCATCTAGCCCCCCCTGAGTGGGGGTGGTGTTAGTGGTAGGCATCCATCCCCCCATGAGTGGGGATGGTAGTAGTGACAGGCATCCAGCCCCCCTGAGTAGGGGTGGTGGTGGTGGCAGGCATCTAGCCCCCCTGAGTGGGGGGTGGTAGTGGTAGGCATCCATCCCCCCATGAGTGGGGATGGTAGTAGTGACAGGCATCCAGCCCCCTGAGTAGGGGTGGTGGTGGTGGCAGGCATCTAGCCCCCTGAGTGGGGGTGGTGGTAGTGGTAGGCATCCATCACCCCATGAGTGGGGATGGTAGTAGTGACAGGCATCCAGCCCCTAAGGGTGGGGATGGTAGTAGTGACAGGCATCCAGCCCCTAAGGGTGGGGATGGTAGTAGTGACAAGCATCCAGCCCCCTAAGGGTGGGTATGGTAGTAGTGACAGGCATACAGCCCCCCCTGAGTAGGGGTGGTGGTGGTGGCAGGCATCTAGACCCCCATGAGTAGGGGTGGTGGTAGGGTGGTGTTGGTGGTAGGCATCCATCCCCCTATGGGTGTGTATGGCATTGGTGTTGGACATCCCACCCCTATGGTTCTGCTGTTGCTAGTGTACGTTATTTGTGCATCCCTATGTGTGTGTGACCTATTTCGGGTACGTGTAGTTTGTTTGTATTGTTGGTGTTTGACTTACCGTCTGCGCCGTACGCGTCCGTGCCGGTCCCGGTAATAGATGTAGAGTATAGGTAGGACCTGCGCAATGGGATTCATGCTTGGATCGTCTCGTTCGGGTTTCTTGTGTCTTCGACTCGTACTCGTCGCTGGCTTGTTCATCTCGTAGCCGTGGATCGTCTTGAGGCTCGAAACGGAGCTTATGTACGGCTCGCCCGGATGCTCAAACGTGCCGGACGTAGCGACGGCTTCGGCGCGTACGGATTGTGCATCGTACTAGTCCGGCCAGAAGGTGCTGTGTATTTGCTTCCGTGCGGCTCGATTCGGCGTTCACGGATCCGGCTCGGGCGAGGAACAGGAGCTGGATTGGGTGAGTACGGCTCGCTCGGAAACTGGGTTGTTATACGCATCGTACTTGTTCGTCCGGACGAGTGAACGAATCGGTCGGGAAACACGCATTCGGCTTGTATTTTTTCTGGACGAATACTGTTAGGTGCCCTACCGGCCGAGATCGGAATCGACCCCTTAGTGCTTTATTATGAGATGCCTGGGTGGCTGTGGAGGGGATGGGTTGGGAAACAACCCCCCGGCCATCTCCTGCCTTCCGGGCCTGACCGCTCTTGTTTGTCCCCTGCTTCGCCTTCCGAAATGGCGACTGGGACGCGCGAGTGTTGTTTACACCCGGCAGGGGTGCAGCGGAGGGAGTTCCGCGGCACTGCGGACTATTGTCCCCGAGCTTGTTTCCACCTCTGGAGTCGGGGGAGACGCGCCCTCCTGATCCCCACTGCTGCCTCCCTTTTCCGGGGCTACTGCCTGGGCGCCTGATCTGACTTTGCGGCATGCCGAATGATGTCTCTGCTGTCCCGGCAGCCCCAAGCGTGTGCTCATTTAACGACCCAATTGTGTTCGGCGATCTCCAGCCCTACTCCCACCTTGCTCCGGTGACTGCCCCCCCACCTCAGCCCTGCTTCCTGGAGCCAGCTCCCTTGTGGTTTTGTTGAATTGTTTTTTTTTTTGCGTGTCCCGCCATTTTGTGACTATGCTATCGGTGCCCGGGACCCGGGTCCTCCATCTTGGCGGCTTAGACTGATTCAATGCTACAGGACTATGCCCGGTGTCGCCTGACTGACCTTTACTCCGATTGGACCTCCCCCTTGGATCTCCTACTCCCCTCTCTTGTTATACAGTCACCGCGTCTCCGGATGCTATGATTGCTGATCCCCAGCCGGTTTGTTTGGACTTTCACGTTGACTCTTGGTTCCCCTGAACTACTTCCCTCCTTTCCGGTTCTGCTTGGCCCGATCTTCTTTCCTCCCCTTTTTATCTTTTCCCCTCTACCTTCTATACCCCATAGGACTTGTGTATATGTTATTCTATGCTATTGTAACTTATGTTATTAGTTAACACTGTTTTTTTTCCTATGTTAGACCATGTTCCTGTTACTGATGCATTTTTGTAACTCGCTGATCCTCATGTAAAGCGTTCTGATACCCCCGGGTCTAGCCTGCGCTATATAAAACTCTGCAAATAAATAAATAAATTATGAGTTTGGGCGGGCGGTGCTGCAGCGGTCTCATGGCGGCAGCTATGTTAGGCTCATAGTAGAGCCTTAACAGCAGTGACAGCGCCTGCAGCATGTTCCTACACAGTGTGCCATGCACCGTGTCGTGCATACCACACCGTGCTGGAACGGGGTTGAAACTCCAGGGGGCACAACATGTGCCCCACGCATGCACCCCCAGGCCAAGAACACTGTTAGGGCCCCCTTAGTTGCATCTCCGCCACCCTTTTTATTGCAGGCTCACCGCCATGAAATGGGGGGGTGGAAATGCAACTCGGAATATGCACAGCGGCACCGCCAGAATATTCCTTCCCCTCTCCGCTGCGCCATCGCTGCGGGATCCAGGATCTCGGTGGAGGCAGCGGTCCTGTGGCGGTCAAACTGCCACACTCGAAATACGGTGGGTGAACCCACAGTGGTGGCGGTGGTCGGGCCGCCATCGCGAGTACGGTGGTCTTAGGACTGCCGTACTCAGAATAAGGCCTTTAGTCTTAGTGCAATGAAAAAATGCATTCGAGCTGGAATACATTCATGAGGGTTTAAGCAATATTTGCAGTCCTGGAACTGGCAAATTTTACAAATGCAGTTTGGCAAAATTACTAAAGAGCTAAGGTGCAAACTAAAGTGAAAAAAGAATATATGTACAGTCGTAATGATGACGATTTTTAGCATCATTGTGTTCTGCCTAGTGCCACAGATGTAATTCAATATTGTTTGAATCATTAACGACATACAGGATACAGTGTGTTAGAGAGATAAAGGTATAGGTGGAATGGTGGGGATTTTAGCAGCTCTGTCTTGAACCTGACGTCACTAGTTTTTCTCTCGTTATGGCAAAAAAACTTGAAGATTCTTGCTGAGTCCATCAGAGTCGTGCATGTGTAGATGTGGCAGACATCCTTGCTAAATGATCTAATTCCTTGCTGGGAAGGAAGGAGCTACTGGGCCCAACTATGGGGGTTGAGGCCTTTTACTCCTGATGTCCAGGGCCCGACCTACTATGGATCCTGAGCAACTGGGCCATGTACCCCTCCAGCACTTGACTCTCAGTGGTAGCGTGGGTCGAACAGTTCAAGGCATTCCAGGGGGAGATAGACACAGTAGGGGTGAACACAGGCTCACAACTCAAAATATGTTCAATATCAGCAAAAAATGATTGTCCTGTCTAATACTTTCTTTTATGACAAAAGGAGTATTTATGTATGATCACGAAGTGAGATACGGCATACACAAACATTATATACAGTCCTCTGAAATCATGGCTCTACTGTTTAATGTTAGTCCCATGAGTCCCACTTCCCTCTCCCCAGCAGTAGTGATTATTCTCCATTCGCTATAGGCAACATTGAGGTTAAGCCCCACTAGCTGTCTGATTCTCAAGAGCCCCACTTCCGATCAGTTCGAAAAGTCAAAAGTGTTCCAGCACTGAAGGTCTATCTGACAGACAAGTTCACCCGGGGTCTTCTGGCCCTTCGCCCAGTCTTACCGGCACAAGCAGAAATTGTCCGACCGCAGTCTAAGAGAGTGTCTCTCTTGCGGGCTTGGAGGCTGCAGTGGCAGTCTTGAACGAGTATCATACACACAGCTCTGCAGAGGCCGCAGCTGGGTGTCCTCAGTGCTTCTCCGATGCAACTGTAAGTTTCCTTTGGTCTTTCCCACAAAGGGTTGGGGGGTTTCAATGGCATCTAGTTCCGATCCTCAGTCAGGGTTTGGGCCTGCACAGGACATCGCGGTGGCCTCACCTCACGATGATGGCATCCACCAGTCTTCCTCCGGTGGCTCTCCTAGGCAGATATGGTCACCACACCTGCTCGTCACTCAGGTTATGGTCCGATCAGCACAGCAGCAAGTCCCTCTTCATGGGAGGCCCCTCAGGCTTACGGGGCAGCCGACTTACACACCACACATGGGTGACGGCCCGATCGGCACAGCAAACTTCATGGCAGCCCCCCCTGGCATACAAGGTTGCTGTCTTACACACTACACATGGGCAATGGCCTGATCGCGCACCACACTTCACAGTGGCCACCTCTGGCATATGAGGTCTCTGACTTAAAAAATGCACATGGGTAACTGCCGGATCGTCACGGCAAACTTCACGGCAACTCCCTCTAGCATGTCGGGTTGCCGACTTTCTCACTGAACATTTGCGACAGTCTGATCTGCATGGTAATCTTCACAGCGGTCCACTCAGGCATATGGGGTCAACAACTTAAACACCGCAGACAGCCAACGTCCCGATCAGTGCAGCATCCATCTCCTCACTGCAGGAGTACACATGCCAGGATCCCGCACTAGACCTCACTCCCTCCAGTGGTCTCTTCTTCACAGGCCTTACTGGTCTACTCTTGGCAAGCAGGCAGGCACTGGTGCTCCAAGCTCCAGGGGCAGATGGTTTTAGTGTCACTATGTGATGTCCCCTCACACAGCTGGGAGACTGGCAGGCCTTAGCCTCCAGCCCAGGTAACAGGCAGAAGTCTTGCAGAGCTTCCATTCCTTGCACAGCTCATCTGGCTGCTTGACAAGTGACAGTTGTATGGGCCTCGAGCTCTGGTTCCTATAGTCCATCTCCAGACACCAAATGTGATTCAGGGTCTGAGACTTTGAAGTTTGTTTTGGGGGTCTGCTTCCTTTTGAAGTGCCCTCTCCTCTGTCCTGCCCTTCCTCCAGAAATAAGACTGTCACAGTAGGAGCGACTCCAAATCTGATAGCTCCACAGAACAGGTCATGGAAGTGACAAGAGGTTCACACCTAGATGTCAGCCAGAGTGATACTATTCTAGCCTTAGGTGCGGCGTATGGTATCTATAAGTGCTTAATAATTTTTTTAGGAAAGCACATGCGTTCAAGAACAGCCCATAACAATTTCCATAGCAAACACAAGGAGATGATGGACGGAGCACCGAAACTTTTCAGACACTCACCCCCAGTCACAGATCTGGGTTGAATCCATCATCGTTCTTTAGCTCACTTAGCCACCCCAGTCAGACACAGCTATATGCAAATCAGTCTTGACCCTGTGCCTCATGGGAACAGTCCAGCCCAAACAGCCAAGCCATGTCTTCCCTGGACTGGAAACAAGGATCCTGGGACCGGTTTCGGGCTAACAGCCTTCATCAGCCAGTCTAGCTTGAATCCAGTGGCAAAGTGAGCAAGGGACCCACGTCTGGGCATACCTTGCCAACTTAGGGCGAACAAACCAAACACAAGGAGATGATGGACGGAACACTGAAACTTTTCAGACACTCACCCCAAGTCACAGATCTGGGTTGAATCCATCATCGTTCTTTAGCTCACTTCGCCACCCCAGTTCAGACACAGCTATATGCAAATCTGTCTTGACCCTGTGCCTCATGGGAACAGTCCAGCCCCAACTGCCAAGCCAATTTCCATGACACACGATCAAATGCTTTGTCAGCATCCAATAAAATCATTCTAGAAGGTTGGTGGAGACTGTTGGCAGTGCCAAACATGGCTATTGTCTTGATAATATGTTCTATGTATCTCAGCCAGAAATGCTTAGAGGTTACTTTGGATAGTCATATCACCAGAACTTTAGAACATATTTTAGAATCAGTACCAATCAAGGATATTGGTTCATATGACCCACATTAGTTTGCTGGTTATCAACCCAGCTTTTAAGACATTTGGCAATGCTGCAACCCATCATCTACATTATGTCGTAGGTTACCTCCAACTTCCATACAGTGTGTTCTAGGCAGGCAGGTTGGGTGCTCAAAAAGTGTTTTACAGTGCTTTATGTTCACCCACTTTTAGTTGCATTCTCGTTTCCATTATTTCTGGTGCAATGACCACCACATGGAGAGTGGTTGTTATGCAAGCAACCTTCCCATTCTATCCAGCTGCATCCCCCTCCTTCCCATTCTATCCAGCTGCATCCCCCTCCGAGGTTAAGCTCCACTTGCAGGTCAATTCCCCCCTCATGTATTGTTTTAGGTTGGCATCACAAAGAAAGAAGCAATAGTAGCTTTAGTACGTAGCTCGCCACACCTCAGTGAGGTGATATGCAATGTGATGGCTAGTAGTGAGGTAATGTATATTGTGATGGCTAGCTTGTGACCATCCTCCTTCGTCACTATAAGGATAAACCTGTGCAGTCAGAAGAAGTCCAGAGAGCTCTGTGAAAGGGGTGCAGTCGTCTGCGTCACACACTCCTGGGGGCCTGTACAATGTATCTGATGACCCTACACAACCCTGAAAGCACTTTGAATGTTGGCCTAGACCTGGTGTTTCTTTAACATGAAAAGAAATTGTAGCTTCAGCTGGATCAAGATTAGCAAAGCATCGGGGATAGATGTACAAAGAATTAGAGATTTGCAAATCGGTGGCAAATGGTTTTGCGACTCAAAAAGTGGCTATTTGCGAACCACGAAAGCCATTCTCAATTTGTTTTGCGATACAACTGTTTTGCGCATTGCTAATTAATTAGCAATTCACAAACGGTATGTTCAAGACTGTCACAATTAGTGTCTAGTCACAAAAAGGGCAAGGCCCGTTTGCACATGCAATTTACCACCAAGTCAAATCAGGTCATAATTGTGTAAAAAAAACTAGAAAAGCTGGCCCAGAATTCATCAGGGGTTTCCACAATGGCTGCATTTTATGTGATCGTGAGGAGGATGCGAACACTGGCTGCTCAGGAGTCAGGCTGACCTTTCTCCAACAAACTGAGGAAGACATTTTGACAAATACAGGCTAAATAACGCTGAAATATTGGAGATAATTGCAATTTTAAAGACACAGCAGTGCTCTGCACAGCAACTCTCTTCCCACTAATGTTCAGCTATTGTGCTCTTTACATGTTTTGGCCTCTTGCAGTCACAAGGGTGTGATTAATTACTGTAGGGTGTCTCAAAGTGAGCTTTCGTGCTTTTTCCACAGATTTCTAGAAGCCATTCCTCTCTATATCAACAGCTACATATACCTACCCAAACATGCCCTTAAAATTCAAATCACAAAATTGAGATTTCACAGGATTGCTAATTTTTCTCATGTCAACGGGGCCTTTACGGTGACGGCGAGACCGCCACTGACAGGCTGTAGGTGGCGGTCTCACCTCCATCGGAAGGCCATTCCCCGCCTGCCACATCACGATGGCTGGCTGTTCCATGGCGGTCGGAAACTCCGACCGCCACTCATCTGACAGACTCCTTGAGCCCGCCGGTACGACCGAGGGCCTCCCAATCCGTGCATTGGAGGCGGTGCCATAGGGATCAGGATGTCCCTCCCTGCCAGCCTTTCCATGGTGGTTCACACGCCATGAAAAGGCTGGCGATGATGGACATTGGGGGCCCATAGCGGGCCCCCCTATCCCCTGGCACATTTCTTTGGGTGTTGGGGGGCAACTATGGTGCCTCCCTACATATCCCTGAACCAAGTGACAGACACCGTGTGGTGCCTATCACGTAGTACAGGGATATGTAAAACATCCCTGTTTTACATTGCGACGGGTGCTGCAACCAGCAGCACCCGCCGCAATGTAAAAGGTGGCCAATGCAACCACCACAGTGGTGGTCGCATCATAATTTGGCCTGTGGGACCGCCGCTTTGTAGGCGGGTGGTCCCAAATACGATACAATGGCAGACGGACTGAAGTCCGTCCACCATCGCAAGGACCCCCATAGTGTGTATAGATGGAACTCATGTTTCTATTTGTCCTCCATCTCATCTGTAATATCTGTTTAGAAACCAGAAAAACACACCCTCCCTCAATACTCAAGTGGTATGTGATGCAAACAATGTAATAACTGATATTGTGTCACAATACCCAGGAAGCACCCATGACTCCTTCATGTTTAGGTACAGAGGAATATACAGAAGGCTAGAAAGAGGGGAGTATGATGACGGCTAATTATTAGGTAATTATATTAAATGTAATGCCACATATGTTTGTGGTAATCAAATGAAAAATTAAAGAAAGCTCACAGTTTTTTGTTTGTTTCAGGTGATGTGCATATGCCCCACGCCCTGGAGTTTGACACCATACCTATCCCTGACAATCCAAAATGAAAGGGGATACAACACAGCACATTGGTACACCCGGGCTGTAATTCAGAGGACATGTGGGCTGTTGACAACTCGTTTCCTGTTCCTACATAAAAGTGGCAGTGCCATACAATATGCTCCAGAAAATGCATGCAAGATAGTGGCAACATGTTCCATTCTACATACTATTATGACCACGAGAGGGCTACAAATCACCTTGTCACCCTCTGATTCGGAGGATGAAGATCCTGAGCCACCTATTCAGAAACCTACAGAGGAGAGGAGAGTAGTGGAGGGGGGACGACGGCGGGACCACATTTCCCACAATTACTTTTCACAGGAAGTCATATGTGAAATTACATGTAAAATAAAATGTACAACACTTGTTTGATGCTTCAAAGTACAGCAGCCTTTATTGTTAGGTTTTGTTTAATTTTTTTAAACCAATTGTTAACTGTCACATGCAAATGTTACATAATGTCAACATCCAATGTCGGTTATGTCACTGAGAACAAAAATATACCGTACTAGTAGTACTTCGTGTACTGTGCCCTTTACTGCTTATTGTGGCTGCGCCCCAAATGGGTTGTGCCCACAAGTTGAACAGCATGAGTGCAGCTGCTGCTGCATCACAGTGAGCATGCATTTGTGGCAGAGATGCTGCTGACGATGGAGATTTCCTCACTACCTTGAGGTTCAGCACCTACCCCACTAGCTATTTGCGCAGGTTGTAGTGCCTCGACTGCAGCGGTAATCTGCCCTAAGCCGCTTGAGGTGTCACCACTAAAGTGGCTCATTTCCACCTGGAGAGTGACTGTCCCCCTGGATAAGGGTGAAGTGGCATGTGCCAATCTCACAATTGAGCACGTTAAACCATCCATTCTGGCTGCAGGGCTTCTCCCTCTAAGCCATTTCCTTTGCCATTTGTTGGCATCATTTTTCAAGGGCATTGGTGAGGCTGTCCATAATATATTGTTCATCTTTACTTGGTTTTCAGCCAGTTGATTGGCCACATGATTGAACCCAAATGAAATGCACTGCTGCATGTTCTGTAGGTTTTTGTTCTCTTTTTTCATCTGTTTATGTTGCAGATGCTGAATTTGCAGCATGGAACCATCAAGACCACCAAACAACAGGACACTGTTACTGCAGACAACAATGCTTGGTTGCCATGAGAAGTCTCATGGAGCCAACTGCAAGCCCACGCTGGGACACCTGCTGTTGTGGCATCACAACTAGTTGCAGCATTGAACTGTGAGGCTGTTGGACATCCTCATCATCCACTAATAGTGCCTGTGGGGATTAAGAAACACTGCTAGAGTGGCCAATAGCTGTGGGTGGCTGACTCTCTATTTGTATGGGATCTTCCACCACCATGTGTGAGTCATCCTACCCCCCCACCATTAGTGCCATCATTGTCTTCCTCAGGTTGATCTGTTTAAAAAAATGGCCTTACATTAATTTTTGTATGATTGAAAATCACTTCCTATATTTTACTATCAATTATTTAACATATTTTTAGGACTGACTAAAGTGAGTGAATTTTTTTCCCATAATGTCCCATAATGCTCTCTGGTGGTCTTTTTACAACTCCTTCATAACAACTCTGTATTATGTTACCTAATTAATGCATGTGGAAGACAGTTTTAGCATAACAAATCGTAAAATACAAAGCGTTTTAGACTTACTTTGAGAAGTTGTAGGTACTGATGTATCAATACTTGCAAATCCCACAACTGTCTCTGGCTCCAAGGTAGTCTCTAACATCGACTCCAGTTTAGAGGGACCTAACCCTGTTTTCCGTTAATTACTCTTCCACCTCGCAACCTTCTCCTTTGTACGCGACCTGAGGTCATACCACCTCTTCCTATTTCGTCAATGCAGCGCTGGGTTACCCATACATCATTGATTTTGTGCTGCATCTCCTGCCAGTTTTGTTTCTTCTGAGACTTTGGGACTGTCATGGATGACCTTTTAAACAGGAGGTCATGGTTGTTGCAGCACTCCTCAGTCAGGATCTAGAGTTCTTTTTCCGGACAGTTTAGTTTTCTTTTTCTTCCTCGTGCCTCCCACTCTGGGCCTTGGCTGGCAATTGTTGGGTTTGAAAGATATGGCTTGGTGGTCCAAGTCTCAATCAGCAAAGGACGTTGTTCTGTACCTCCACTCTGGCTGCTTTCCAAGCTTGAAATGAGAAGCACGTCCTGGTTTTGAGGTCCTTACCCACAACCAGGAAGTGCTTTTCTGTCTTTGTGATTGCATTTGCAATTTGCGACACGGGTCGCAATTTTGATAATCACAAATTGCGATTATTATAATAAAGAATCGACTACTTTGTGAGTCACAAATTGTCAAGGTAAATCATACGTATATAAACTGATGCAGGATTTCCTAATTGTGATTTGCTAAAAATTGCTCTTTGGTAATCGCAAATCAGTGCTTTCGTACATCTAGCACTATTGTAATACCAAATGCGCTAATACTAGAAGGAAAAACAAATTTGTGTTGGGCTATCCCTACCATTTGCAGGTACATTAACTGATCAGACATAACTAGCATTTCAGAAGTAATACAAAACTCAGAATGGTTGCGAAAAGCTGGTGCAAACATGGCAATGTATGGTTTCTGCTGCATAGCGTAATTTGTGTAATAGTACGATCTCTCCCATGTGTAAATTGTGAGAGACCTATGAAGCTATGAACCAAAGATCTGACGGCATCTCTTTTGTTGGTTTCATCAACTACGTTATCCCTCTATCCAGCTACAATACTTTGAGTTGACTAATTTTGATATCTTGTATTATGGTTTCTTGAACTTCTACAAAAGCACTGATGCAAGATCCCAAAAACTAATTTTTGTGAACTTCAACAGGCCAAGAACCTACATAACACAAAAATTGAGAAGAAAAATACATCTCTACATTGTGTTTTGTTGTAAGCCACAACCTTCTTTTTGCATAATTATAGGAGTTCACAGTGTATAACTAGAGCACCAGTTACTTAAAAAATAATCAAAGAGAGCCAACAGTTAGAAAGTACAGCGATGAGACGAGTTTCTTGACGGTAATCCATCAAGGTTTCAATGAACAGGAATGCAAAGGACTGAGCAAGTGAGTGATTGTCTCTCATGAGGTAAAAGCATCATAGGGCAGAACCCTCAAAGACAATGATCCTGTAGGACACAAACTGGCTCCCCACAGAGCCTCGCCTGCAGAAGAAGGCTGTACCAGAAAATGAAGCTCTTGGTTGGCTGTGCCATCTTATTTGGAGGAGAAAACAACGATCTCATGTAGCACAATGGTGTCTAAGGTAAATCTTCCCCATCTTGAGGGTCAGAAAAAAAGACAAGGTCAGGTATCAGAAGCAATCCTTTCAAGGTGTGGCTCCAAAATATCTGAGTGAGGCACAATTGTCCTTTAGAATTACAGCACGATCTAGATTTGTAGGTAATTCAAGATATATTGTTCAAGATGCAGTTTTTCCTCATGGTATCGTTTAACAAATGACATTTTTAAGAACAACTTCTTGGCACTGAAGAAAACGGTATTAATAAAGAAGCATTAAAAAGTATATACACAACAGGGGAAATATCAGTCCGTAGGTTCTACGTCTTTCAGAGGAGCTGAACATTTGATATCTGGGGCCCTATTACAGATAGGGTGTACTTTTTCTGTTTGTGCTACAGTGCACCTTTGATTAGTGGCTGCATGTGCAAACAGGGAAAGTGCACTACCCTCAGGACAGCTGCAAACTCGTGCTGCCCTGGGGGCAGCGCATTCAAGTGAAATACAGAGCGGGTGCTTCAAAGCTGCTCTGTGTTTCACTGTGCAGGCGGCAACCCACCTGCACTTTTAAGAGGGATTAGAGATCCCTTTGCAGATTGGTACAGTGAGTGACGGCATGCGCCTGCAAGGAGATGTCTGGGGGGACCATAGGACGCCCTTGCCCCCCCTCCAGACGGCTTCCATCAGGGGGCACACTGACAGCTTCTTTGCCTTTGCGCTCGTGTCCATAATACAACACAGCCCAGAGGTAAGGAGATTCCCTCATTTGCATGGGGCCATGCCCCTTGAGAAAGCACTGGCGCTACATGTGCACGAGCGCCATATGAATTACTGAAGGATGCCACACGCGCGTTTGTGGCCCCTTCTGTAATACCGAAGTACCCCAGGGAGCATAAAGTAGGTGCACATGACCATTGTGACCCCCCCCCCCCCTCCGGGCACTTTCTATAAAACGACCCCAAGTACAGAGACTGTCGATCACATCATAAGATGAAGACAAATGATCTTGCTTCAAAAATATATGTTTTCTTCCAAAACATGGAGCAGAGTATGTAGCAAATATTATCTGCCTCAAATATTTGAACTTTAGGCATCTTGCGGGCTGGTAAATGTGGTAATACTGCTTTTATGGTAATTTTTTTCTTAACATTTTCTTTAATGTGACATATTAATGCACTGATCATAAGCAGAGTTCCTCTACTACTGTACTATCACGGCTAGATTGTTATGGGTCCTTTTTGACTTCTGTCAGAAATTCTGGACCCTTTGTAAAAGTGTAATGGATTTCAAGACCCAGCTGAAGAGTGGTTAACTATAGTCAGGTTTTGGGGTGTTTGTTTGTTTATTCTTTGTGGCGGTGGAAATTAAATGAAAGTAAACTGTTCTTATATGCAAATTCTCTTCTCATGATGGTGGAATTTCACCTGGACTAAAGCTCTGGAGCTGCGGGAAGCAACACCTCCAAAGTGGCAGTGGCTCCTATTGAGGGGAGATGGCTCGCTCATGACTTTCATGAGCCAGAGAAATGTATGGGGAGCCAACTGGAATAATGCACCATAAGCAAGGGTTTCTGATGAACTGTAGAGGCTGTAAACTCTGGGGGTGTATGTCAAAATATCATATAGAGAAACATTGGCTGGAGTAAACATCGTGTCAGAAATTTTGTTTACAAAAGTAATGTCCCACTGGGTGCAGGTTTTCTAATATTAACTTCAAATCTAAATGATATTCAGGGCACAATATTCATAGGACCCGCTGTCATGGTGGTTTCTCTGATGGCACTGCAAGTTTGGTGCATGGGCACCATCTTTCATACAACTGTGTAACACCAAACATTTTTGTTTTTCAAAAACAAACTCCCAAGGCAGGAGTTTGGTACTAAAAAGCCAAAAACTAATGATCCACACACCCTGCGAGGGTATCGTTTTTCTTTTTTTCCATCAAGACCACAGGTTTTTCCTGGCATTGAAGGACAGAAAAAAACATCAGACAGTCTGTCCTCTATAGGACAGACAGTTTGATGTCCTATCCCTAATGACGCCTGCTCCATCAGCCCATCCAAGAAAGCTTTCAGATGGTGAAGTCAGGAGAGGTATTGCCAACAGAAAGATGATGGTCTGCCTGACTCATAGCAGAGTGGGTCCACCGAGGGTTTGGCCGTTAGGTTACTCTGCCATATTTATGACAGAGTACCCTGTCTGCAAAACTCTATAAGGGCCTGATTATGAGTTTAACGGTGCAGCGACAGGTCCGGCCTGCCGCTGCACTGCCAAACCCGTGGTCAGGCCGCCTGCCAGGTTACTGTTGTCTGGTGGGCTTTTTTTGGCGTTCCCACGGCAGTGCCTTTAAAAATAGGCACCGCAGTGGGAGAGCCAAAAACATTTCCTCCATGGCATGGACTCAAAAGTCCATGCCGTGCAGGAACTGGTGTGCACACAGACGGTGAGCAGTCAAAATATCGATTTTTTTATATCGACCTACACTAATATCGAGTTTTTAATATCGTAGGGACAGAATATCGATGTGAAGAATATCGTTGACCAGAATATCAACCTTAAGGTAAGTAATATCGTTTTTTATATCGAAGTCAGTAATATCGAAGTAATTAATATCGTTAGCAAAAATATCATTGTTAATAATATCGATACTTATATTAGAGTTATGTATTTTAGTATGTATTTTATATGTATGTTTAACATTTTTTGTAATGTATTTTTATTATTTTTAAATATGTGTAATAAATGTTTAGAAATTAGTAATTTTTTTAAGTAAATTTTGCGTTTTAGTATCAGAGCGGGTTGTGGGTTTATAGGGGAATAGGGTGGGAAGTAATTTAATTATAATTAATTAAGTAATATGTATTTATTTATTGTTATTGATTATTAATTTATTGATAATTAATTATTAATTGCTAATTAATTTGTATTAATTGATTCATGTATCTATATATTAATTGTAATTAATGTATTATTTTATTTATTTATTGTTATTGTTAAATAATTTATTGTTAATTAATTATTAATTGGTAATTCATTTGTATTAATTGATTAATTGATAATTAAATTAATTATGTTCATTTTTATGTGTAGCGGGTTGTGTGTTTATAGGGGAATAGGGTGGGAAGTAATTTAATTATAATTAATTAATGACTATTTTATTTATTTATTGTTATTGATAATTAATTTATTGTTAAATAATTATTAATTGGTAATTCATTTTTATTAATTGATTAATTGACAATTAAATTATTTGTGATTTTTTTATGTGTAGCGGGTTGTGTGTTTATGGGGGAATAGGGTGGCAAGTAATTTAATGTTATTTAAGTAAATATTACTTTTATTTTATTGGTATTTATTGTTAATTTTTTAGTTAATTAATTTTTAATGTTATTTATTTTACAAAAATTATTTAATTAATAATTATGTTAATTTAACCCCTACGCTATCCTACATTTTCCACACTGTTACATTCACTGGAGTTGGAATATTAATTTTAACCCCTACGCTATCCAACACTTTCCCTACTGTTGCACTCACTGGAGTGGGAATAGTAATTTTTACCCCTACGCTATCCAACACTTTCCCTACTGTTGCACCCACTGGAGTGGGAATAGTAATTTTACCCTTACGCTATCCAACACTTTCCCTACTGTTGCACTCCCTGGAGTGGGAATAGTAATTTTAACCCCTACGCTATCCAACACTTTACCTACTGTTGCACTCACTGGAGTGGGAATAGTAATTGTTACCCCACGCTATCCAACACTTTCCCTACTGTTGCACTCCCTGTAGTGGGAATAGTAATTTTAACCCCTACGCTATCCAACACTTTCCCTACTGTTGCACTCACTGGAGTGGGAATAGTAATTTTTACCCCTATGCTATCCAACACTTTCCCTACTGTTGCACTCCCTGGAGTGGGAATAGTAATTTTAACCCCTACGCTATCCAACACATTTCCTACTGTTGCACTCACTGGAGTGGGAATAGTAATTTTTACCCCTACGCTATCCAACACTTTCCCTACTGTTGTACTCACTGGAGTGGGAATAGTAATTTTTACCCCAACGCTATCCAACACTTTTTCTACTGTTGCACTCCCTGGAGTGGGAATAGTAATTTTAACCCCAACGCTATCCAACACTTTCCCTACTGTTGCACTCACTGGAGTGGGAATAGTAATTTTTACCCCTACGCTATCCAACACTTTCCCTACTGTTGCACTAAATGGGGTGGGAATAATAATTTTTACCCCTGCGCTATCCAACATTTTCCCTACTGTTGACTGTTTGGAGTTGGAATAGTAATTTTATTACCTCTGCTATATAATATTTTTTGTATTATTTTAGTTAATGTAGTATATAATTAATATTAAAAAGATTAAAAATAATCTTATTTTTTTTAATTTGTTATATACATTTATTTAATTTTTATTTATATTATTGTTTTATGTGTATGGATGTATTTATAATTTATATGATATTTTAAAAACAAATATAAGGGGCCCATTACGATACCCGGCGTAAATAAATCCGCCAGGCATGAAAGCGGCAAAAATCCGCCCGCACACACCGTCTGAACACCGACCACGCCATTACGATTACACAAACCGAAAACCGCCATCGGCGGAAAAATCACACAAAATACCGCCCGCCAACGTCCGAGTCGGAGTCAAACCGCCCGCCACGGACGGAAACACGCACGACAACACAAAACCGCCCGCCCTCACGGCCGACACACCGCACGTGAGATTACGATCGCACCGACATGAGCGCGGAAAAACCACAAATATACCGCCCGCCAGCGCAAACAACGCCGATGAGAATCGACACGGCAGAAGCCATGGCGCCAACGTACCTGCACAGAAACCATCCGCACACAAAACCAATAGCACACAACATGGCCAACAAGTCCACACAGCAAGGCACGCACAAATACACAAGCACAGTACACATCCCGAAAACACCCCCGGACAAACAAAAAATACAAAGGCCAGAACCCCAGACACAACACACCTGAAAACAACAGACCATGAGGACACACCCACATAGGTGAGTACAAAAGCAGCACTCCCACAGACCACAACCCCTTGCTACATTGCAAACCAGAGAGGAGAGGGAGAGGACACAGTGACACAGCAAGGACAGCAGCACACCACAGAAACGCACACATCACAACCACCACCACCACCACCACCACCACCACCAAACACCACCACCACCACCACCACCACCACCACCACCACCACCAAACACCGGCACCACAAACCCCCTGCACATTACACAACACACACCGCACCAGCACCACAAACACCATGGCACCACAAAGAATGCCCAAGTTCACGCCCATGGAGCTGACGGTCATGGTCGACGAGATCATCAAGGTGTACCCACAAATCTATGGGAACATGGTCCAGCACACACCACTAGCCACCAGAAACAGAATGTGGAACCGGATCGTAGACCAGGTCAATACAGTCGGGACCCTGCCCAGGAACAGAGTCGAAATTAACAAACGTTGGAATGACGTAAAGAGCCTGGTCAAGAAGAAGGAGGGCAAAAACAGAGAGCTGGCTGCCGTCACTGGCGGAGGGAATCCCGCGCTCTTTAAGACCTTCAAAGCGTGGGAGGAGAAGGTGCGAGTCGTAATACATCCGGAGATCCTCGCCGGATTAGCAGGGGAGTGGAGGCTGGTAAGTACAAACTAATGTATACCAGCACACCGCTATGTACTCACATGCGCAACTACCATGCCACAGCTCCCAGGGAAAAACACCCCCATGTCCAGCACACAATACACAACACATCACACACACATGCAACAGACACTACCACACACAGCCCAAACCGAACAACTGTAAGATGCGTGGGGACATGTGTACACTAAGCCAGCCACGTAACCACCAACAGGTCCCCAAATATGCCAGAAGCGCCACAACGAGCACCCACCACACCCATGTGTCCGCCACAGCTGCACTAACCGACAAGTAACAGGTAAGTGGCAGGAACACAAAGTGCAGTGGGTGGGAGGGTGGACAGCCCAAGTACAACACACACCAGGCCCCAGTCCCACAGCACAGCAAGGAGGAGCATCCCCCACACCCCACAGCCACGTGTCAGCCACCGCAGTGCACAACGACAGCCGAAAGGCAGACATCACGGTCCACAGCAATCGGTGTCAGTGGGTGTCCAGCCACCCCCACGACCCACAACACCCCCACCCCCACAGACCTGCAACATGGAGCACCCCCGCTTAGAGCCATGTGGCATCCAGTACAGTGCACGCACGAACAACTTGCAGGTGGGAAACTGGACAGGGCTGGATTACTGGAGGCATGAGGACCATAACACGACCAACACATGGGACATGTCACGTAGCAGACGAACACGCAGCACCGCCCACCGTCACGAACAAGTGAACAATGTGCACACGGACATGAACAACAGACTCACACCCCACATGACCCATCACAGACATAGCAACACCCAAGGAGCCACGTCTGCATGCACAAGCCACACTGAATATAGTCCCACACGGCAGCCACTGTGCAACTCATCACACACAACCGAAACACCATTGAAGTCCTGTCCATGTAGCCCCTACTGCCTGTCAACCACACACCCCACAACTACGCCTATGTAAGACAAACAACACTAGACGCAACAGAGCGGAACAACATAAATGCACACGAACACCACTGAACCCATCAAACTCACAGACACACCATGCACATACAACATACCATCCATCCCATCCGTCAGCCCCAGTCTCATGAAAGGCATGTCATCCGCACAGCTGCCACACATACAGCAGTCACGCTAAGACACATGCCCATGACCAACCATGTGCCAGAAGTCAATTAAGCGCACGACACACTGTGAGCAACAACACACAACATGGGCCACACCCCCCGAGCACTGCAGTGATGCACATGGCACAGGGCAGCACGCACACCAAGTAGATGGGACAACTGCAATACGTTGGCTGGCACACAACTATCACTCACTCATAACGATGCGTCCAATGCCATGTCCAGTAATCACAACAGACAGCAAATATGCAGGCCATGTCAAGCATGCACACACCTCAAACCATGCACTGTCATGCTGCCACAACACATGTCACGTTCGGCACCCATGGCTCACAGCATGTACCCCAAAAGCATATCCCCTCCCAAATGCGAATCTGGGGCATGGCCCCCATGTTGCCATATGCGTTCCTAAGCGTCCCATCTGAACACCAAAAGCAAAGTACAAACCAGACCCAGGATGGGCCAGGAGCCCGCATACACCAGAGTCACAATAAGTAGGGGCACAGCAACACACCCATCGGCATGGCCAATCCGTCCCATGCCACATGTGCACAGCACACAGTCCCATTGCCAAGCACACACAACTACAGATGCTACAGCCACACACACGCCTCCGGGAAACCCATGTACGAGATTGCACGAACTGTCAATGTCAGACGACAAATACATACTTCGCCAGGTGCAACACAATAACAAATCTCATTCTCTCCACAGGTGACGAACTGCTGGATGCTGGGGATGGAGCCAGCAGCCAGCACAGCCAGCCTACAAGCCCCCAACGAGGACACACGGATCTGGAGGATCTGTCCTCCTCTTCGGACACGGACCACCAAGCAGGCCCATCTGGTGTGGCAGGGCCCAGCCGCTCCCCAGGACCCCTCCTACCCACCAACCCATCATCCAGGGCTGCTGAACATTCCCAGCCCCCTGCTGCCACTGTCGTTGCGGCCACACCCACGGTCATTGTGGCCACTACCACTGCCGCAACCGCCACCATCGCCGCACCGACCACCACCGCCGCCACCACCGCCACGTCTTCGCTGGCACCAGCCCCAGCGCAGGTGGTGGCCCGGACGACTGGATCCACCCTGGGAGCCACAGCGAGGACCGTGGTGAGCAATGTGGCTAGTGGGCAGGCCGGTGGCAGCAGGACTGGTAGGAGGAGCAGGGTCAGGGAAACGCCAGCCTCCCCTGGGAGCCATGCCCTGCCTCACATGGCCAGAGTCCTTGGGGCCTATGAAGAGGCCCAAGGACAATGGGTCCGGTCTGCTTCAGACACGCGTGAGGTGCTGGGGGTGCTGAGGTCCATGGACGCCCGTATGGGCCAAATCGTGGACCTCATGGGACAGTTGGTGGTGGCGGTGAGGTCACAGCCAGGGACAGCAGCTCCCCTCCGCCACCACCTGCCGGGGCGCAGGGTGGAGCAGCAGTGTCCAGTTCCCCTGCGTCCACAGCCAGTGATCACACCTCAACCACCAGCATGTCGCAAGCAGGCACCCCCTCGCAAACGTGGAAGGGGCCGTCCGAAGTGGAAACAGATCTCCCGGGAGGACTTCGCACGCTCCAAACGCAAGTGAGGCAGCCAGCCAGCCTTCCGCCAGCCTTCCTTGACCAGCCACTGCATTGACTTGGACTACGATCCCACTCCACACAGCCATCTGGATGGCATGTGTGTGTTGGACTATGGACATAGAACCAGTGGGTACACCCTGATCATCACGCAGCCATGACCGACAGCTCATTGTCACTGCACGCACCACTTTTGTCATCACCTTACACACAATCACATGTCACAGTTTGTAATAAATGCACCTTTTTCACTAACTGCTGTTTGTGCCCTGTGTCTTATTTGTACGGAATACAACGGCCACCTTGGGCGGAAAGGCACCTGATGCGTGGCATGGCAATTGAATCCGGAGGGCCTGTAGGGACCTAGGGGTGGGAGACAGAACAGGAGCACATTCAATGAGTGTGTCACACACCCATCACACAGTACATGTCAACAACTACAAGCAATGTACACACATCGCACAGAGCAATAGGGCACAATGCCACAGCCACCAACAGTGGCATACTACCCTGGCCATGGAGCGTTGACACACAGCACGCAGTGAACAAACGGCCACCCTGACACAGCACACACACACCTGCACAGATACAGCCACATCAGCCGTCGTACATGGACACTCACCGTCAAGTGAAGTAGCGGGCGATGAGCTGCTGCCGCACATTACCAGCTTCCTCCTCTCCGCTGTCCTCCTCACTCGAGCTGTCCTGGTCTGCGGGCTGGGGCCCTGGTTGATCTCCGTCATCCACGATGAGGGGGATCTGCTTCCGAATGGCAAGATTGTGCAGCATGCAGCACGCCACCACTATCCGGCACACCTTCTGTGGGGAGTACGCCAGCGCACCCCCGGTGCGGTCCAGGCACCTGAACCTGGACTTGAGGAGGCCAAAGGTACGCTCGACCACACGTCTGGTCCTCCCATGTGCCTCATTGTAGCGATCGTCTGCTGGGGTGCGAGGATTCCTCAATGGACTGAGCAGCCATGCCCCATTCGGATACGCAGAGTCACCTGGGTGTGAGGGACACAGAGAACCGTTGCTAATCCAACTGGACAGGAGACAGCATCGCACAGCCAGCACGCTACACCACTCCACATACTCACCGACAATACAGGCACGATCCTGTTGCATATTGGACATCAGTCGTGGCAAGATGCTGTTGCGCATTATGTGTGCGTCATGGGCCGAGCCTGGGAACTTTGCACACACGTGGGTGATCACCATGTCCGCAAGGCACACCACTTGCACATTCAGGGAGTGCGTGTGCTTCCTGTTGCGGTACAGGTGCTCAGTGGCCTGTGGTGGAACAAGGCCGACATGTGTGCAGTCAATGGCTCCAACGACGTGTGGGATTCTGCCAAGGGCATAGAATGCACCCTTCACTGCCGCCAATTCACGAGCCCTGGGGAAGCGGATGTACCTGTTCCGGTACAGCATCATGGCTGCCAGTACATCCCTCAGCACCTTGCTGAACATGGGCTGGGACATCCCTCCTCCAATGCCCACTGTGTGCTGGAATGACCCAGTGGCGAAGAAATGCATGGCGGCCATCACCTTAGCCGTGGGGGTGACAGCAGTCGGATACACCCTGCGGGGACGGAGATGGGGTTCTAACATGGCACACAGTCGATGCAGGGTTGGCCTGTCCAGCCGAAACTTCCTAATAACCTCTATATCGTCCATGTCCGCCAGCAATTGGTATGGGCGGTCAATGTTCGGTCTCCGCCTAGGGACAATGGCAGAGGACACATGTCAATGCAACACGACACATAGCAATTTCGCATACACATCACTGACATGACTGAGCAAGCACATGAGCCACAGCCCAGCTGTCAAGCTGGGACGGCACGGCCACAATACACTTACACAGGTCTCCCAACAATGGCAATGGCTAGTGATACAAACCACTGCCATGTGCATGCACATGGGGATCTAGGCCCCAATGACTTGCGGGGCGTGCTGATGGGGACTGACTGCATATCCGTCAAGCGGCAACGCCACGGCAACATGAATGTCTGCTGAGCATGGAACTGCTTCCGCGGCTGGATGAGTATGGCACACGACGACAACGATGTGGGCACAGGCTGAGCGGCCAAAACAAGTGGGACCTGTGGCACGAGGGGATATGAGACAGTAGTAGGTGTCAGCACTGCACCCTATGTACAGCACTGTACGGATCACACCTCCCGAAACATTGACAGGTGTCCACATTGACAGCCCCATGCCAAGACGGCTGTGTGCTTGCAGTCACACGTCACAGGTGAGAGGTTACATTGCACGTGCCAGGTGGCAGACGTACATAGTGGGAGCTGGCATGTGTGTGCATGTGTCTCCTGTTCAGGTTCCACCAGATGGGCGCTGACTCTGTACTGACCATTGGACACAGCATGTTCCGTGGTAGGCTTGTGTGTGTGGGATGGTGGCACTGGATGTGCCTCCGTTGGGTGGGGGCCATGCACAGGGCGGGTACGTCGATGATTGCGCATTGTTGGTCACGGTGGGTGCACCAACTAAGATGTGTTGCCCTGTGTTCAATTCCTATGTCCGCATGATGATGGACTGTAAAGATGTGGGCAGACTACACATTGGTCGATGTGCTGTCTATATGCATGTGCCTTCACACCAGGCACAGCTGCCCCTGCACATGTGACCCCTGCTGGACTCGCTGCTGGGTCTGTGGAGCTGATGCACCTTCTGCGCGTGGGGCGGACAGCTCTCCTCACTTCCCTCATTGCGCATGTCATGACTTTGCCGCAGGTGACATGGATCATGGAGGGCCCACATGTACGCGTGGGTAGGCTACACATGATTGTACACTGGTCGCCACCCCCAGTCAGTGTTTCGAATGGGAAGGTTGTCGTGCTGGTGGTATGTTCGATGTGGCGGATGGGCGGGCCTAGGTGCGGGCTTACATTCCGGACATGGGGGGGTAGTTGGATTGGCGACTAGTTGCAGTACACACGGGACACGTCTCTTCCTTTCCACATCTGGGTCATCCCTTGTACTGACTGACAGTGATACAGTCATCTTCGCACCAGCCCTCATGTCCTCCCCTCGCTCCCCCAATATGCATGCTCACCTGCGAGGCTAGCGCTTGCACAGGCAGCCCCAAGCTCGCACCAGAGAGGGCAAGGAGTGTATGTGTGGGTCCAGTTGCACGAGTGGGCTGTCTCAGGGTATGATGTGTTGCGGGACGCCGTCCACCTGCGTGGTGCCCCAAATGGAGACCCGGCCTGCATGGACTATGCATCACAGTCTTCGCCTTCCGGATCCGCCACCTGCGACACCCACTGGCTGTGGCTGCCCTTGCGGCCAGGCCACGTCCGTCTGTGACTGATGGCCCACACATTCACTCTTTGGCCTCTCTGGGGAGGGCTCGGGGGTGGTGGCGCACGCGCTTGCACTTAGTCGCAATGGCATGTGGCGTGGTTGGTATGATGGGCAATGGATGGGATGGTGCGAGCCACCTCCCGTGACGTCAGTGCTGCTCGTGCTGTGGTGCGTCCCCCTACACTTCCATGTGACTTGTGCCATGCTAGACGTTGAGGTTCTATTGCCTGCGTGATATGACCAGGAGGAGCGCGAGGAGACCTCTCACACACCATGCTCCACTGCCATCCCGTGCCCTGTATCGCCTGTGCGGATTGACTATGTTGGGGTTACACCTGGTCGACTGGGGCTGTGTGTGCCTTGTCAAGGGGCATGGCGGGCGCACAACAGGATCCAGCTTGTCCACAGAGGGTGGGCTGAGGTGCGCCTGGTACCGCTTTGTACGTGTGCCCGGCTGCTGTGCACACACGTGTTCACTCCCCCCGACAGGTGTCCTCTCACAATGCCCAGGGAAGCGGTGGTGTACTGTTCATGACCCCTCCCAACACGGCGTGCTCCAACTTGGCATGTGCGCATCTACCCGTCGCACCCACCCACCTGAGCACTGTGTCCATACGATTTCACACGACACATGTGTGTCTTCCACAGTAGTGCTACTCATTTGCGTTGACATCCAATACCAGTGGACTACATGGTCATGTCACGACTGCCGTGTACTTCACATACTCTCATCCTCTCTCATTCGTACTTGTGAAATGAGTCAGCGGAGACAGTTTTGGTTTCAAACATTATATTGAGTCTTCTGTCCTCTGTGATGCAGTATAGTGGACACTACTGGCAGCGGAATACATGTTGAGGATATACTGAGCATGATTGCAAATGGGATAGGGTGTGGGGTTACATGTGATTGGCTGTTGCATGTGGATGTGGGCTTCAGAGTGACATCTGCTTGGCCAAGGCTGTGCTAATGTACATTTACGTATAGCTGCGGAGCTGCGGACTTTGACACAGACGGTATACATGTAGCCTACCAGACCGCTTGGCATCATGGGCACAGTCCATCTCAGTTCCATGTGACAGGTTTGCTGCGGTTGTTCCTCATGCACGCATGCATGTGAGATGACATCAGGGCATGTGCTTGCGTGCATGCAGCGGCGTGCCACTTGTTGTTGCACTGTGGTGGTTACTGGACATGTCACAGTCACTGGGGTCGTGTTGTTGTTGTATGCACTTGTCGTCCATGCAAAGGTCCTGGTATGGGATTCCCGGGGCGGGGGTGGGAGGGGTGCAGCACCCACAGACTCCAGGCGACCTATTCATGTCCACTGAGCGGTGTGTGTGTCCATGTGCGCTGGATCCATGTCGTGTCCTGGTTGTTCGTGCAGTTCCGTCCATGTGGGTGCGATACACAGAGCCCATGCCACTGCCTCCCACGATGCATGCGGTGTTCCTGGATGTGATGGGGAACAGTGTGCATGTCCCGGTCATATCCGATGTCATGGCGATGTCGTTGATGGTGTGGTTACAGTTGCCGGTCGTTTGGTATGGCTGTTGTGGTGGTGACTGGCCAGTCCGTGCGGAAGCTAAGCATGGGTGCAGGGTTGGACATCATAGGTCACTCGGGGAACCTGCGTTGTGGTCCGACGAATTTACAGGTTGTCAGGTATGCGATGCCGTCCAGCAGGGCTTCCATGTCATTGGTGGTGTACATGTTTGCCAGCCAATGTAGCGGATGGTGGCTGTCAAGGTGTTGTTCGTAAGTTGTCCCTTGGAGGACCATGATGGGGCATGCTGGGTGACATTCGATGTAGCTGTTCTCGATGATCCGTCGTGTGGAGGCACAGTGGTCCCATTTCAGTGCGGGTGCGATGTTGGCCACATACGCCATGCCCCCATAGGCAGAGCAGGCCCTGTCGTGTGCGTCCAGAGGGAGGAGTAGTGGTAGCAGGTCCGCCTTCAGACATGCCGGGTTGGAGAGGCATATCTCGACGGGATGCTGGTAGGGACACCTCCGACAGTAGAAGACGGGCATGACGCAGCTGAACAATGTGATGCGGTAAGTCAGTCGGTAACTTACGTTCAGCAGGGACAGGAGATCGCATCCCAATGTATGTAACAGGTTGGTTTTGTACAGCTTGAGCTGTTCGGCGTAGTTGGGTAGGTGTGTTGCGGTTGCCATTTCGCAGCGGTTCGTTGAGGTGGCGTGCTCCGGCTGTGTGTGCAGTCTGCAATGTGCACGCTCCGGGGTTGCTGTGAGCTCTGTGTAGTCGTAGGGAGACAGGACTTGTATTCTGTTGGCTTGTTTGGAGGACACGGGCCCTCTTCCCACATGCTTCTCAGACAGTTCAAGGTCAGTGCTGTGTGACTCCTTCCAATTAACTTGCATGTGGCCGACATGGGGGAGTGTTTTCTTCTTTCTTCCCCGTCCGTTGTGTGCTTCTGTGATATGCGCTATCTGCCCTGTGGTCGGTCTCCTCGGCATGCCTGTGTTGGTCTATTCTTGGACAATGGCTGTATTCACCGGCTTCTGTCGTAGGGCTGTGGTTTCGGAGTTGGAATGGAAGGTCATTCAGTGCTGTCTGCTCTCCCTTGTGTGGGCGGCAGGCTGCCTTTCCGCTCTGCGTTGGGCCTTGTGTGTGAATGTTATTCTTGGGCCACCTGTTGTCGGTCCCCGGGCTCTTTGGTGTTCCGTTTTATATGTCTTGTTCATATGTGCAGGGTGGTATGGGTGTTTCTGTGTGGTACTGGCGTTCCTCTTCCCGAAGGGGCCCTGCTTCTCCTAGTTGGTGTTGCCGCCGCTGTGTGCTACGCCATGTTTGTTACACTGGGGTGTGTCCTGCTGTTGCGTGTCTTCACTGACATGTGTGCGTCGGTTGTGTGGCGTTGGGTGTTGTCCGTGAATTGGGCGTTGGGGACATGTCTGTGGCCGGCCTGTCACGTGTCATGTGCGTTCGGGGTGAGGCTGATGTGTGTGCTGCTTGGTTGTGTCCCTGTGTCTGTGTGCGACGCATGCATGGCGCTGCGGTTGGCCTCTGCGTTGTGCGCATGTGTGGCGGCGTCATCGGCGCTTTGGGGCCGTGACGGGGTGGTTGGTTCCTAGTCCCAGGTGGTGTGTACACGTGTTCTGCGATGTTACGATTTGGCCTGTGTGTCATATGTGGATGCGATGGTGGATGTGTAGTGTACACGCGCTGGTGGGGGTTGTCCGCTTTTTCCGCCCTTGCACTGTGTGCGCTGTTTGCGTGCACTTGTTCTGTGTGTGCCTACCTGCGTCTCCGCGGTACGTTGCGTCCTTGGTGGTGCATCAGCAGAAGCATGGGGAGTGCCTGCAGTGCTGGATTCATGCTCGGGGAGCCGCTTCTTCGTTGTCCGTGCTCGGCATCCGTGTTACCGCTTCGGTTTGTCGTACGGTATCTCTTGGCCATGGGAGCCGTTTGTTTGCGGCATCGTAATTTATGCGCCGGGCGGGACGTGTTTCGTCGGACGGTGTGTGTCAGTTAGGCTGCGCCGCTACATGTACGGGCGCACTTTGATGGCGGACGGTGTTGCTGGCTTGCCGGCGGTGTTTGGCCTACTTTTCGCATCGTAATTGGACGGGCGTGTGGACTGCTGCGTGCCGGCGGTAACTGGTGGTTTTTGCATCCGCCAGCACGGCGGTGGTGCTTCCGCCCGCCATTGTAATGTGCCCCTAAGTTATTAAAATAATTATTAAAAATTATTAGTAAGTATATATATTATATATTATATGTATATGTTTAATTTATTTTTACATTATATATATTATTTATAATTTTTAAACATTTTAAAATATTGTTAACTATGTTTATTTTAATTATATGTCTTATTTACTTTATTTTACATTATTTTTTTAACTTAAATAAAAAACGATATTTTTAACAATATTTTTGACATCGATATTTTTTTCCCAATATTTTTGTACTTACCATAATGTAGATAGGATGTCGATATTCTTGACTTCGATATTCTTGCTGCGATATTTTTGTAGGTCGATATTCTGACCTTCGATATTTTGTCAGTGATTCACACAGACAGGGGGGCACATGTTGTGCGCCCCTTTGTGCATAAAGCAGGCATGCAGCACAAGGGGGCCCTGTAGGACCCCCTTCATTTCCTCTCCACCAGAGTTTTCATGGAGTAGGAACCGCCATGAAAACCCCGGCGGAGAGGAAACTCGTAATATGCTTGGATGGACCACAGCGGTCCCGCCAAGCATATTGGGGCTTCTGGACTGAGACGCCACCTCCAGGGAATGGGGGTTACCTGGCGGCGTTGGTGGTCCGATGGCGGTCCCACCGCCCAAGTTGTAATCGGGCAAGCGGAAGACCATCACCGCCGCGCCACCATGAGTCTGGCAGTCCTCAGACTGTCAGATTCATGATCAGGCCCTAAATTAGATCTATTCATGTCTAGGTAACCTTAGTCCTCCATACAAGACTTTGTATTAAACTGTTTTCATGTTTCTAATGGGATCAAAACGAATCAAGACTTGCATTTCTATGATATGCAACAAGTCACCTGTAATTGAGAAACCATGCAAAACTGTTATTATGTGAAGCGCTTAGTAACCCTGGGCAAAGCACTACGCTACGCTCGCGTAGTTTGCGAAGTTTGCGCTACTTCGCACAACGCGAATTGCACGTAGCACAGTGCAAACACGCGTAGCGTAGCGCAGCGGTCATTTTTTGCTTGCTCGCGGTCTCAATGTCAAGTTGGCGACCGCGAGCAAGCAAAATGACTATCCCGGCGAGATTCTCAACGCGGGGAGGTCAGGTTTCTCATTGCGAGTGGTCGCGTATGCTCGCGACCGCTCGCGATGAGAAACTACCAGTCCGCGTTGAGAAAGCTGCCGCTCGAGTAAAAATCTACTCGAGCGGCAGTAAAAGACAGCTCGCACTGTGCAAGATGCCGTTTTCAATGATTGCACAGTGGGGACAAGCATCCGGCACTGTGCAATCATTGCGAACAGTGCACTACGCAGTTCGCGTAGTGCTACGCGTAGCTCGCGTAGTGCGAACTGCACTTTGCGTAGCTTCGCGTAGCGCTACTTCGCGAACTACGCCCAGGCTTAGCGCTTAGTCACCCATTGGATCTCGTCTGTGATACA
This sequence comes from Calotriton arnoldi, assembly GCA_963921515.1. Taxonomy (NCBI): domain Eukaryota; kingdom Metazoa; phylum Chordata; class Amphibia; order Caudata; family Salamandridae; genus Calotriton; species Calotriton arnoldi. The sequence goes on from CAWUFW010005482.1 coordinate 100,877, forward strand.
GAAACTTCTAAATAAATAAAAAATTTGATGAAAGAAGAATACTACAGATCAATTCCTGCTAATAATCAATACTGAGAGCGACCCTTGACCCTGTTTTCAGGCAGGTCGCTCCCCCACGCCGCACAGCACCACCTGTGTGCCTGTGTCCATTGTGCTCGCTGCGCCGCCGTAAGTTCGAGGCCCCTCTGCCTCGGTTGTGTTTCATGGTATAATTGCTGTTATTGTTGTACTGTTTCTTCCTTTTTTGCCCTCATTGCCGTTTTGCCTTCTGTGCCCTCATTGTCATTCTGCCTCCTGTGCCCTCATTGCCGTTTTGCCTTCTGTGCCCCTTTTGCCTTTTGCCTTCTTAACCTTTTCTGCCTGTTGCCCTTTTTGCCTTCTGTGCCCCTTTGCCCGCTTGTCCTTTGTGCCCCTTTCCCCTTTTGCCTTCTGTGCCCCCTGCATTTTTGCCCGTTCCCGCCGCTGCGTCCCCTGCGGCCCCACCCCCCTGCTCGCCCATTCGTCCCGCTCCCGCCTCCCAGATGCTCCTCCCTCCCACCTCCCCTTATTATGGCGGCCGCTGCGCGGCGAGGAGAGCGACCCTTGACCCTGTTTTCAGGCAGATCGCTCCCCCACGCCGCACAGCATCACCTGTGTGCCCGTGTCCCTTGTGCTCGCTGCTGCCGCCGCCGCCGTAAGTTCGAGGCCCCTCTGCCTCGGTTGTGTTTCATGGTGTAATTGCTGTTATTGTTGTACTGTTTCTTCCTTTTTTGCCCTCATTGCCGTTTTTGCCTTCTGTGCCCTCATTGTCATTCTGCCTCCTGTGCCCTCATTGCCGTTTTGCCTTCTGTGCCCCTTTTGCCTTCTTAACCTTTTCTGCCTGTTGCCCTTTTTGCCTTCTGTGCCCCTTTGCCCTCTTGTCCTTTGTGCCCCTTTCCCCTTTTGCCTTCTGTGCCCCCTGCATTTTCGCCTGTTCCAGCTGCTGCGTCCCCTGTGGCCCGGCCCCCTGCTCGCCCATTCGTCCCGCTCCCGCCTCACAGCTGCTCCTCCCTCCCACCTCCCCTTATTATGGCGGCCACGCGCAGGGGGCGCGCCGCTGGAGGCAAGCCCGTCTGCGCCCGTCTGCGCCCGTCCGTGCCTGGACCGCGCCCAGCGCCAGAACCCCTGGCCCCCGCGACCGCCACGACGACTGCCGCCACTACGACACCAGCACCCTCCATGCACTCAACACCGGACGACTACACACCTGCTTCCTGGCCACCCCGAAGCGCACCCAAGGACCCTTCTCCTGCCGGAACTGCAGCTTCACCAGCCTCCGAGCCACCAAACCGCCCACCGAGGAAGGCCGCAACCACCTCAGATGCATACTACTCAACACCCGCTCCGCACGCAAACACGCCGTCGAACTCTGGGACCTGCTCGACACATCCTCTCCGGACGTCGCCTTCCTGACAGAGACCTGGATGAACGCCTCCTCGGCTCCCGACATCGCCATAGCCATCCCGGACAGCTACAAGATCACCCGCAATGACCGCACCAACGGAGTAGGAGGTGGAATCGCCGTCGTCCACAAGAGCACCTTCAGGGTCTCGACCAGCACCGACGACACCCTCAGCACCGCCGAACACCTGCTCTTCCAGATCCACACAGACCCCAACACCACCCTCAGAGGAACTCTCGTCTACAGACCCCCCGGACCCCGGCCCCAGTTCAGCGACTCCATCGCCGACTTCGTCAGCACGCACGCCCTGGCCTCCACAGACTACATCCTCCTCGGAGACCTGAACTTCCACCTCGAGAACAACAACGACATCAACTCCACCACCCTGATCGACAACCTTGCCAACCTCGGACTCAGACAGCTCGTCACAACGCCCACCCACTCCGCCGGCCACACGCTTGACCCCATCTTCTCCGCAAGCTCCCACGTCACCTTCAGCCACACCACCGAACTCCACTGGACCGACCATCGCTGCATCCACTTCACCTTCCGGAAACCCACCACGCACCACCACACTCAACAGATCCCCCGCCGCAGCTGGAGCACAGTCACCGAAGACCAGCCAGCTAAACACCACCCTCGCCCGAAGCCCACCCACCGACGCCACCGACACCGCCGCCAGCAACCTCAGGCGATGGATCGACAACTGCGCCAACACTCTCGCCCCGATCAAGAAACCCTCCAACAGACGCACCGACAAGAAAGCCAGCTGGTTCACCGCGGACCTCCAGGCCTCCAAGCAAACCTGACGGAAACTAGAGAAGAAATGGCACCGCGAACAGACCCCGGAAGCTATGCGGCCCACAAGAACGCCGTCCGCAGACACCATCACCTCATCAGATCCGCCAAAAGGACCTCCTTCAAGGTCCGCCTCTACAACAACGCACACAGCAGCAAAGAGCTCTTCAACATCGTGAAGGAACTCTCCAACCCCAGCTCCAACACCAACGACATCCCACCATCGCAAGACCTGTGCGACTCCCTAGCCACCTTCTTCCATCACAAGATCGCAGACATCCACCACAGCTTCAACAACCAGACTGCCCAGGCAGCCTCCGACACCTCAGTCCTGCCGCCCACCATCCACTTCGACCCCCTGCTCGCCTGGGCCAATGTGAACGACGACGACACCATCAAAATCATGAACACCATCCACTCCGGCTCTCCGTCAGACCCATGCCCGCACCACATCTTCAACAAAGCCAGCGCCACCATCGCACCCCATCTCCGCAAGGTCATCAACATCTCCTTCGAGACCGCGACCTTCCCGGAGAGCTGGAAGCACGCCGAGATCAACGCCTTACTCAAGAAACCCAAGGCGGACCCAAGAGACCTCAAGAACTTCCGGCCCATCTCCCTGCTCCCGTTCCCGGCGAAGGTCATCGAGAAGATCGTCAACGGACAACTGTCCCGCTACATCGAGGAGAACAACATCCTGGACCCGTCCCAGTCCGGGTTCCGCAGCAACCACTGTACCGAAACTGCCCTCATCGCTGCCACTGATGACATCAGGGCCCTGCTGGACAACGGTGAAACTGCGGCCCTCATCCTCCTGGACCTCTCAGCCGCCTTCGACACTGTCTGCCACCGCACCCTACGCACACGCCTCCACAACGCAGGGATCCGAGACAAGGCTCTGGAATGGACCACCTCCTTCCTCCCCGGCAGAACCCAGAGCGTCCGCCTCCCCCCATTCCGCTCCGAAGCCTCCGAGATCATCTGCGGTGTACCCCAAGGATCATCCCTCAGCCCGACATTGTTCAACGTCTACCTGGCACTGCTCGCCCACGTCGCCCGACTGCACGACCTCAACATCATCTTTTACGCCGACGACACCCAGCTGATCCTCTCCCTCACCAAGGACCCCCTCACCGCCAAAACCAACCTCCACGAAGGAATGAAGGCCGTCGCTGAGTGGATGAACAACAGCCGACTGAAGCTGAACTCAGACAAAACGGAGGTCCTCATCCTCGGCTCCACCCTCTCAGCCTGGGACGACTCCTGGTGGCCCACCACACTGGGAGCAGCACCGACACCCACCGACCACGCACGCAACCTGGGGTTTATCCTCAACTCAACACTCTCCATGACCAAGCAAGTCAACGCCGTCTCATCCTCCTACTTCAACACCCTCGCATGCTCCGCAAGATCTACAGATGGATCCCCACCGAAACAAGAAGAACAGTCACCCAGGCCCTCGTCAGCAGCAGGCTGGACTACGGAAACGCCCTCTACGCGGGAGCCTCGGCCAAACTCCTGAAACGACTGCAACATATACAGAATGCCTCGGCACGCCTGATCCTCGATGTCCCACGCCACAGCCACATCTCACCCCACCTGAGAGACCTGCACTGGCTCCCCGTCAACAAGAGGATCACCTTCAAGCTCCTCACCCACGCACACAAGGCACTGCACAACACCGGACCGGCATACCTCAACAGACGACTCACCTTCTATGCCCTGAACTGCCAGCTCCGCTCAGCCAACCTCGCCCTCGCCTACGTCCCCCGCATCCGAAGAGCGACCACCGGCGGCAGATCGTTCTCCCACCTCGCCGCCAAGACCTGGAACACCCTCCCCATCCTCCTACGGCAGACCCAGGACCTGCTAACCTTCCGGAGGCTACTCAAGACCTGGCTGTTCGAGCAGTAGCAGCACCCCCACAACCCCCCCCAGCACCTTGAGACCCTCACGGGTGAGTAGTGCGCTTTACAAATGTTCTGATTGATTGATTGATTACTGCTTGTTTGAACAAAAAGAAACTAAATCATTAAATTGCTAAAATGTTTTGAGGACCTGTGTTTGAGCTCAGCACGGAGAGGGAAATGAACAGAGGATAATCCTTCCTTCCAAATTGGAGAAACTAAGTGCTGGTCTAATGAGTTTGGCATGTAAAGAAGACTACTGGTAAATCTTCATTCCGCACGTAAGCTTTTTACTCACGTGTCCATGGTCCGTAGTGTATTTGTAGGACTAAATATCTCTGGCTTCTCATTTAAAAATAGTGAGTTGCGTTGTAGGAAGAAGATGGGAATTATTTATAAACACAGTGTGATTACCTCACTGAAAGTTCATATTGGGCCAGCTACATCAAAGGAAAAAAGTTAGAATGCACTAGAAAAGGCGTCTCTTTATAAACATAAAAAAATGAAAAGATTATATGCTAAAAGAAGCCAGAGATATTTGGTCCAACGAATACACTATGGACCAAAAGGAGACCAAGAACATTGGTCTAGAAGTAATCATGGGACTCGTATAACCAGCACAAGGCACTGACGAAGGAATAGACCCAGTAGGGCTCGAAAATCCGAAACATGTTGACCATTTTTTAATGTCACAATAGCTACTTTTGAATGATGTTATGGTTAATTCACACTTCCTAAAACATCACCTTCTTTTTTATCTTACCCCAGTGTCTTCCCTGCATATTAAAGGATTTTTTGAAGATACAGGAGGTAATTTTAGGTATTATTAGATGGATCCCACCAGTACTTTCCCTCGAGAGGAGGTGGTACTCACCTAGAGAAGGGAGTACCTAGGTGCGAAACCCAATGATGATGCCACCCAAACAACAATACCACAGCAGTGGTTATAATGCTTATGGAATTTTCAGTCGTCTGTTCTCTCTTCTCGTTGTGACACACACAGTTACTCTTTCGCTTTGCAGACCATTATGAAATGGTTGTCTTTTTCAAAGCCTTTGCATGCCTGTCAAATGGTGGGATAGTTACTTTCATGTGGAAATGAGAATCCCCATTGAAAACACAATTTCTTTTTCTCCCGAGACATCTTCTTATGGGCCTCCACTTTGTGTTTCTGCTTACTTTTCTTGATTCACTCACTGATTCATTCTAGGCTGTTCCAGCCTCCATATCAGCAGCCTGTCCAGCCATGAGTACCTTTTCTAGACTAAGGGGGATATTTACAACAAAAGTGGCGGAGCACGGGTTAGCTTCAAAATAGCTAACGCCGCGCTCCATCACTTTAGAGACGCAGGGATGCACCGTATTTACAATAATATGGTGCACCCCTGCATTTCTCCCTGCGCTGGTGGTAAATTCAGCTGCCTAGCGCCAACGCAGGCACCCTTGCATCATAGTGCGGGAATGATTGTTTATGTGCAGGAAGGTGTCCCTTCCTGAACATAAACAATCCAGAATGGGGATTTGAAACTCCTATGTGTGCTGCATTGTGCAGCACACATAGAAGTTGCAAATCGTCATTTTTTTAATGATTGTTTATGTGCAGGAAGGGACACCTTCCTGCACATAAACAATCATTCATGGCTGTTTGCTGTTTCTATGTGTGCTGCACAATGCAGCACACACAGAAACAACAGTAGCGAGGAGAAATTAAAGATTTCTCCTCATTTTGCCATGTTAAGACCAGGTTTTCCCTGGTCTTAATTTTGGCACTGCCCCATATTTACGTCACCCTTGTAAATATGGGGCAGCATCAAAAGCAATGAGTGTTGCGGCGGAATGCCCACTGCAACACCCATTGCCCACCCCTTTCAGGCTAAGTATAGCATGAAAGGGTGCCTTATTTACAAGGTGGTATTAAGCCACGTTAAGTGGCTTAACGCAGCCTTGTAAATAAGGTGAAGCCAATATCGCCACTGGAACGTCTTTAAAAGTAACGTTCCTGTGGCGATAGGGCTTGTAAATATGCCCCTAAAGGTCTCTCTCAGCATTCATCATCTGAATGAATCGGAGAGGCCACCATCGATGACTCTGAGATGCATGGATTCTTCGTCATTGAATTCACTGAGCTTGAGGTGCTTGATGAGGGTATCAAGTTTTTCAACAAACTCATCCATCATTTCACCAGCTTGATGTCTTGCCTGCTTGAAAATGTATCTTTCATAGTCGACATTTGGCATTGGATTAAACTAGACTTCCACACGTTTCTTTGATTTGACGATACGATACTTAATCAAGTTGTGGTATTTTCTTTATCACTTCTTTCACTCCATCACTTGCAAGGTTCTTTATTTATTTGATGATCTTTTTGCCATCTACTTCTCCTAGAGCATCTATGAAGTCATTGAATGTTTCGATCCATGCAGTCCATCTGGCGCCAGTATTCAGCTTTTTGGCGGTATGGAAGGGAAGTAGAGGGTTCAGGAATGCAGATGCATCATAACTTGGGCTGGGACTTACTGACATTGAGAGTATATGCTTTCCCGACGATGGTCGAGCTATGACTCCACAAATGCCAACTGTCGACTGCTTCATGGGACACACATGGCACGCATGAGCAGTTTGCTGGACCTCGGCATACTCTCACAGAGAGTAGTCTTGTTCCTTGGGGCATGTATCCCCTACTCATTGCTAGTTGTTGCGTCATCCCTAGCGCTGGAGCACGCAAATGACTATGCCACACACGGAGCTCTGATACGTGTGTTTTATTCTCCTGCATGCAACCGTTAACTGAACGCACTATGTCATAAACTTTATTGACCACACCCAGAAACAACCAGACAACTTCCAACTGATTACGTAACTTTATAAGGAGTCCGCCAAGTACCACAAGGGTCCTACTGCACATGATCACACAACACTACAACTGCGATTCAGTAACAGGTTACCGAATCGCAATTTGTGTTTGCGATTAGGTATTTGGAAGGGGCGTGTTTAGGGCGTCCCTTCCTAATACTGAATCTGAATGGTATGTACAAATGTTTTGCAAACAAAATGCAGTTGTAAAACATTCACATTTTACCACCAACTCAAAGTTGGTGGTAACCCATTTGCAAATTGAGAATGATTGAAGAAATATTTTTTAAGAGCAGGCAGTGGTACCACACATCCCCTTTTCCTTTAAGGAAAACGGGCTGCAATTAAAAAAAAAAAGATTGCTTTATTTTAAACAGTCGCAGATGTGGTCTGCTGACCCCAGCAGGCCATCATCCATGTGATTTTTGTGATTCCCAATGGGTCTCAAACTGAGACCTACCTCATTTATATTCATGAGATAGGTCTATTTGCGACCCACTGTGAATTGCAAAAAGTGTAAACCACATTTTAGTACATTAGAGTTTGCGATTACCAAATAGCGAATCACAAAAGTTCGCTATTTGGCAATCGCAAACACTAATGTTAGTACATGTGGCCCATGGATATTTGAATACTTGTATCTACCACTGGACACATGAGCAAGTCAGGGCATGATTCTGCATAGAACAAATTAAATGGTGAGGTACTGCACTTTGCAACTATGAGGAAAGGTGTCTATTATGACATTATTTATGTATGTATTGTTATTTTACTACTGTAGCTGATGAACTGGATTTGGAGTGGTATACGACAAAAGATACTTACACACTTAAACAGTTAACAATACCATATACAATATAAGAGGTCAGGTTTATGTTTAGACAATGTACTGCAAGTACACTAGTTAAGTAAAGCTTTCTGTTGTGGCAAAGTATGCTGTTTTAATGATAATATATTGAAGACCATACATGTTAGTGTATGCTGTTTTGGAGATGAAGACACTCCCACTTCCTATATCAGATGTTTGTTCCACAGGGTCCACAGCAGAGTAGTCCACACAAATAGGTCCAACTGCTGCCCCACATACAACACTTCTTCTAATAGGTTCTCCCTGCATGTTGGAGAGTTCCCATGAGGGCCCCTCACTGGCTCCACTGTCCTGCATACATAAGTGCCACACTTCTCTTTGGTATTGTGTTTGTGGTCATACCACGTCCCCGATGTTTTTCCACTTCACTGAATGTGATTCCCTGAGTATTAACTTTGGTATGAACCCTACTGCTTATAGTTTTTGGTGCTCTCTGGAATCTTCCGGGCAGTTTTGTTAATTGGATTTTTTGTTTGCTTTGGAGACCTATTCCACCAATGCATAAATTCATCCTTAATGAATCTCTTTCAGCACTTCTTGCTCGTCTCTGCATGGTCACTGCGGTCTCATGCGTCGAGGTGGAGCAGGATTGATAATGGATTGGGTTTTGAGGTGTTAAGGAAAATTGCATAATTTAGCTAGGAATTGTTCAAAGAACTAACACAGTTTAAACAGTCCTTTTCTCCATGGTCGTCAATTAACCAAAGTGCCTGGGGTAGCGGAAGTCACTTCACATGCCCTTTGACCTTCACTTTCACTCACACATACAGTTGCTTACACATACACACGCTTACACATTCACACGTATTCACACATACACACACACACTGTGCCTACACATACACACACATCCACACATATACACACACTCTCACTTACATAAACACACTCAAAACTGCAAGCACGCACACAACATGCAAACATTTAAAAGCATTTTTATTACTTACTTCAGCTGCTAAGGAAAGTCATATTCCAGCTATTTGTAATCAATTTTTATTAAACGTATTATTCGCTATTAGTATAATAAATTATTGACAAAAAACAAGGAGAGTGAAGCCCCCATCGACGTCCATAAGGTCGAGTTGCTTCTGTTCCTGGCACTGCTTTTGCCACTGCTTACTAAAGGCAGCACCAGGGGTCATGAGGGGCATGCCAGGGGGTCGCTGCAGCGACCTCTGGTGACCCCTAAATGACGTCCATGCTCTACTCCTCCAATTTAGGAATGAATCCTCCTATGACTTGAGATGTAACCTCTCAAAACAGACAAAGGGGGAAAGGCAGCTAAGAATCAGATGATTCCTGGGCAACGGCACCTCAGATGTGGATCCTTTTATCTTAAAGCCACTCTCCTGAAATGCACCATTTCAGTGAAAGGAAGGTCGACTGATACAGCAGAGAAGTCCTTAATGTATAGTCATGTTAATACTCATAATTGAAATAATAAAGAAACCTAAAGACCAGGAGTAACTCAAATAATCAGATAATTGTCAATACTCCTGCACCAACTAGGCGCTGTGCATATATCACTCCAGATAATAATTGCATGAGTAAATAAAGGATTTAGGGCCAGATATTCGACCCTAGCAATTTGAAAGTCGCAAATTGCATCATTTTGCGATTCGCAATTTGCGACTCGCAAATAGGAATGTACAACAGTGTCTCAGACACTGTTTGCGATTCCTAATGGGGTAGCAAATTGCCTGCCTCATTAATATTCATGAGGAAGGTGCAATTTGCGACCCCATTAGGAATGGCTAGCACTCCCAGGGATGGTGGCCTGTTGGGGTCAGCAGACCACCATGTCTGTGACTGCTTTTTAAATAAAGTATTTTATTTTTAAATGCAGCCCGTTTTCCTTAAAGGAAAACGGGATGCAAAGGAAAACGGGCTGCATTTAAAAAAGAAAAATGAAACGTTACTGTTTCATTTTTGAAGAGTAGGCAGTGGTCTGTGGGACAACTGCCTGCTCTTTAAAAATATTTACAATGCCAGCCACAAAGGGAAGGGGTCCCCTGGGGACTCCTTCCGTTTGCGAGTGGGTTACCATCCATTTGAAATGGGTGGTAAACTGTGAGTGTTTCCGGCCGCAAAACAATCTTACATTGAAGTGCGAGTCACTATTAGGAAGGGACGCCCCTTCCTAATAGCGAGTCGTAAACCCTATTTTGCGAGCCGGTAATAGGCTACGGACTCGCAAAATAGGGTTTGTAAACAGGCCAGACCTATTTTGCGGTCGCAAACGGGCCTATTTCCCATTTGTGAGCGCAAAAAATGGTCGTACATCTGGCCTTTACAGTAGAGTACAACTAGCCACATGACATCATTCGTATGTGGCAACAGAATAAGGCAAGCTGCCAAAATATTCGAGATGTCATAACTTCAGAAATCAGAAAAGTACACAATGCAGTAAGGAGTTACCCATGAATCACCACTACCCGAACAATTTGTTATGGGATGAGTCAGTCTTCTAAATGCTACTGACTGAGTCTTTGATCATTTGAGTTGGGTTGAGTTACTCTATGAGACACTCACAGAGCTGGTCTTTCTTCTAGTGCGCTGAACATGCAGAAGGTGTCTCAAAGCCAACAGAGGTAGGGTGCAAGGAGTGGAATTTCTAGCACATTTAATTGCTCACTTTATACCGCAAAACTATTAAGGATCAAAATTGCTTCTAATAAACTAAACTTCCTAAGTTAATTGCTGACAAGTTTTGTGACAGTTCAAAACTGTGACATTTAATAGTCCACGCAAATTTTTTAGTATGTCTGCACAAATCATGAAAGTAGCAAATTTCTCACGTGTAAAATGTTGCACAATTTAGGGTGATCATGCGACTCCCTGGCCCCTGCGCACGGTACTGTACAGGACAAAAAGGATTCTGCGGGCTGAGATCAATATGATTGCCTGTGCCAGGTGGGCTTGGGCTGGGCTGCGCATACAAGCCCAGGTCCCTTGCCTCTATGCACCTAGCATGCCACTAACTAAAAATCCTCTCCTCCCCATGCTGACTGAAGAGGGGGCCTTCCGATGTGTTCGCCAGCTGGGACTCCTTACATTTGATGATCTGCACCCAATTGAGACTTTCCTATCCCCTCCTGACAGCGACATTCACCCCCCCCGCCATCCGCACTTGAGGTCATGTTATATCATCAGTTGAATGTTACATGCTGGGCCTTCCCAACATGTTGCCAGCCACCTCCCCAGCTCTTCGCGCTCTAGAACATGTGATTGTTAACCCCTCCCCCCATAAGTTAAACACTCGCCTCTACCCGGTAATGCAGGAGAAGTCACCTGGGTGCGACCCTGGGGGGCGTGTTATCTGGGAAGCGGATATGGACCCCATCTCACTGTGACGCAGTGGCGATATTGCTGCACTGAGTCCAGGGCCCAAGCTCCTTATACACTCAAATTCCTTCACAGATTGGATCGAACACCTGTCCAGCTGCTCAGAATGGGACTCGTGGAGGATGCATGATGCTGGTGATGCGCTGCCACGTGGGCCACATTCTTGCATCTCGCTTGGGACTGCCTGTGGTGGTATGTTACTGATCCAGCGTTTATGCTGCTGTGGCCCAAATCACCGGTCACCTTCCACAGTAGACACTGCTGGTGGTTCTCCTGGGATATGTTGAGGGGGTTCCCACCTATGTCTCGACACCTCAATGTGATGCTGCTTTAACTGGCTAAAAGACGGATGGTTATCGACTGGGAGAGGCGTCCTGCGCCAAAGACGGTAGAATGGCTACGGGACGCCAAATATTGTCAGGAACAACTGTCTAATTATTGGAACCTTATCCCAGTGTGCTCCAGGCCAAAGGACATCTGAGCCCCACTTGTTCTACACTTGCGGATGGGGGATCTGGCTCATGGCTCGGATGCAGAGGCAGGCCCCCCCGGTTTCAGGCAACACACTTCGTGTGTGAGTGTCCTCTCTCTGGAATCAGCCATGGGCTGGGAAGATCCCAATATGCAGAACTTATGATGTGCATTGCTGTGGCTGCCTTCTCTGTTATGGGCCTCATTCAGTCGCGGCCGGCACGGGGGGGGTGCGCAGGGGGAGGTTAATTTTTTTTTTTTTTTAAAGAAATAGAGAGAATTTAACTTACCTTTTCGACGGCCGGGTCCCGTATCTTCTCTGCTCAACTGCTCTCCAGAAACAGGAAGCAGAAGCAGGCAGCCAGGCTTCCTCCCGCCCCTAAGCCAATCACAACGCTGCTCAAGCAGCGTTGTGATTGGTCGGGACGCCAACCAGCCAGGGGCTAATGGGGAGGCCATTTTCTCCATGCAGGCTACAGCCTACATGAAGAAAAGGAAGAGTGCGCATGACTGGTTTGGGCGGCCCCAGGGGGCCGACCAAACAGTCTTTGCGCACTCAGGAGTGGGCAGGCACACCACTTCTCCCCTCCCCTGCTCTCAGAGCAGCACCCGCCTGCCTGCAACCAAACATAAAATGGTAATAATGGAAAGTTATTACCATTTTATGTTTCTTCTTCCCGCACTGCGAGAAGCAGTGGGACGACGCTCCTCCGCTCTAGTGGAGGAGCCGCCCCTGGTCTTATTGTATGTACCTAACAGTCACTATCTCGCAATGTTTTATCATATGTATGGTATGCTTTTTCTGCCCTTCCCTATCTCCTGTTTATTGTTTGGAAAATCAATAAACAAATGTTTTAAAAAACGTTGCACATTTTATTTTCAAAGGGGAATGGTTGAGTAGAAACTATATCATGTGAGACTGCTGCAAGCATTAAATGTCTTGTAGTGCAGTAAATAAGGGGAATTCCTCTGGATCTCATATCTGGCCGCTATTATTGAGCCAGATCTGGAATCTGGTCTGACTCCAGTGAAATATGCTGAGCGATGCATGAGTTCTGAGAATTGTGAAAGAGTGAAATTTGCCAAAGCTAAAGGCAGTTTGGCAGATTTTGTAATGATCTGGTCCAAAATAAAGGCCTGCTTTAAAGGACCTTCAGCCCTCTTTTTGAGTATCATCCTGGCTCGGAGCTATTCCGAGGCCTAAACACCAAAATGCAAAGGAGAGAAACAAAGGCATCGAGCTTGTTATTATTTAAAGTACTTAAGAGAAACTATGGTTTGGAGGCTTGTTTTTGACTTTGTTCCACCCATGTACATAAGCGATATGCATGCACTGTAAGAATCTCAGATGCATCTGTCTGTATGAGTAACTACCCAAATAATGATTTAAGTAACACTTACTAATTTATTTAATTAAATTTTTTTTAAACTGTACTCATCCCAGTGTATGGTGTCAGAGAGCTTTACATCACATGTACACATTATACAGAGACAATATACCATACAAATGTGTACAATAGTGCACATCAATGTACATGAAATATTACATAAGACAGTGAGAGTTACAAGGTGTAGGCATTACATGTCGTCCTTATTGGTAGGCATTATATGGCATGGTTGGAAGAAGCATAAAGTCAGGATTTAAAACATAACGCAGTGATAGTGGTTGTGTGTACTAATACGATTTTATTACTACCTAAAGAAACCCTGTTGAGCAATCTTAGAATAATGACAGATTGAGAAAAAAAAAAAATATTGTAAACCCATGCGTTGCAGTTTGCATGCAGTTCCCTGATACTTGTTCCTCACTCACTGTGCTATACTGAAAGATTGTAATACGTGAAATACAAGTAACAAGCGGATCTGTGTCAAAATCAGTAATTTATTTACCTAGCAACTTAAAATAAAATCTGTGAGGTGCATGTTGCATGATGTGCTTTGCAGCAGGAACATTAACCCACTATGCTACTTCATGAGTCAAAGCTGTCACTAGGCAAAACACAGATCCCTCCAGCATGTTTATTAAGGACCAGAGTTATCTTATCATTATTATTATCCCTCAAAATTGTTGGGCATACAAAGATCTCTACAGCAGGTGCCTTAACCCCGTAAGAAATTTTAAAATGCGGCCTCAAAGTGACCAATTAAATAAGTGACACATTTCTCCTTGTTGCCAATGTCTTTGTGGCAGAGTTTTAAAAATATAAAAGTGTTGACTGTCACACTCTCCTTTTCATGACTGTCCCGTGTGACTACACTCCCTTTCTGCTGCCACACCCTGACCTGCAATGTATGGTTCCCAGCAGCACATTTTTTTCCAGTTCCAGCAATGCTCGCTGGACATCTTTTCCCCCCAAACCAGCCCCCTCGCCAATATCACTGCTAACCAGGGCCTGACTGGTATAGCAAATCAGACCTGGCAATTGCGTCCGACCAGCCCCGGGGGTGGGGGTGGTTAGGTGCTGGCCGGACCACTGCTGCTGCACTTTTGTTACCTTCCCCCAGTAACAAAAGTGGCCCCCCACTGGTCGAAAACCAACCCCCACCGGCCCTGCTGGTGGCTTTTGAAAGCGAAGTATGCCCTCACGTTAAATTTTCGATTGTGGAACTATGAAGCCAATTCAATGACATTTTGCTCAATTTTGTGCAATTGAGTGGAAGAAAATTTCGCGTCTGGTATTGCTCTTTGATCTTTTGAAGGGGTACATAATCAGTTCAGAATCCAGCTGCAGAGAATATTATTTCTACACTACATACATTCACCTTATCCATCCTGCATTGTCATTTGCAGGTCTGTCCAGTGCTTAATGTGTAAAACGAATGAGTGTTGATGCCCAAACCTTTGCTCAGAAAGCTGCGGTTGGCGCTATTAAATGTCGGCGTGCTGAGTACCCAGGCTGCACAGTCTGGAATCCACTTCATGACTCTGTAATTCATGAGACACTGCATGAACCTTTATCGCTCTTATAAGGGCCTGCTTCCTCCCTTTGTGACGTTTTTATTCTTTCTTTTCCTCCTTTTTTCCTCTTTTTTGTTTTTCCCTCTCTAGCTCTGGGATAAAACTGATCAGGAAAAATAAGTGCCTGTCCCCAAAAATGAATGGTGGTCGGCCCCATCGGCAAGTACCAGCTCAAATTAAGCACTGCGTCTATCCCCTCCACTAGCGTCCCTTCTCTATTAAAATGGCAGGCTGGAGAAACATATTCACATCAATAAGATCAAACTTTTGATATGGCTCTTTCGTGGCTGTGATGCATGGTCCTATGATAAATTCAAATATTTGTGTATTAGGTGATAGTTTGGGAACAAACAGGCCGTCGCGGAAGAGTCCAAGGATATCACCAGCCTCCCCAGGATGGCACACTGACAGTTCAAAGCCGGTTCCAACTTACCAAAAAAACCCTGCCCTCGTCTTCATGTCCTTAAGGCAGGTGCTCTTTCTAACCTTAGCCCTCTCCGTTGTTCGGACAATCGCTATCCGTTTCATCAAAAGTAAATAATCAATGTGTCCTCCTGGACTCCCTATGAACTTTAAACCTCAAATTGGAGCCATTTTAAGTGCTGTTTCTTTCAAGCCTTCATATCTGTCTTATTTGCGCTTTTCAGTTGGATCAACACGAGGCTTTCAGTTAAACCACTGCAACGCATGGGTTTGCAATCTTATTGTTTTTTTCCCCAATTAGTCATTATTCTAAGGTTGCCGAACAGGGGGGCATATTAGCAAGAACGGCGTTAAAATTATCGCCGCTTTAGCGGCAGAAAACTGCCACTAAAGCGGCGATAATGGGCTTGACAATATGCCCTTGAGAATTCCAATAGAAGCCCATGTTCTGCTGTGATCCTGGGCTTCTATTGGAATTCTCAAGGGCATATTATCAAGCCCATTATCGCCGCTTTAGCGGCAGTTTCCTGCCGCTAAAGCGGCGATAATTTTAACGCCGTTCTTGCTAATATGCCCCATAGTTCCTTTAGGTAGTAATACAATTTTATTAGCACACACACCCACTACCATTGCGTTCTGTTCTAAATCCTGACTTTGTTTTTCTCCAGACCATGCCATATAATGCTTACCAATAAGGGCGACATGTAGCGCCTACACCTTGTAACTCTCACTGTCTTATGTAATATTTCATGCACATTGATGTACACAATTGTATGGCATATTGTCTCTGTATAATGAGTGCATGTGATGTAAAGCTCTCTGACACCCTAAACTGGGATGAGTACCGTTCTAAAAAATGTAATTAAAAAAAATTAGTAAGTATTATTTAAATCGTTATTTTGGTAGTTACTCATACTGTAGTTACTCAGGGGCATATTATCAAGGGCCGGCGATAAATATCGCAAAGCGCGCTTAGCGCTTGCATATTTATCGCCGGCTATCTCTGTAATTTATCGCCCGGTTAGCGCGTTATTAACAACGCGCATCGCCGAGGCGATAAAAATGTCAGCGATAGCGTGGATATCGCCGTTTTCCATGTGGAAAACGGCGATATCCTAGATGATAGGGCCTGTGGTCTTAGCCACAGAATCCACCCCCCATGTTAAGTATGCCTTAGTCAGGAATTTAACAGACGTTAAATTCCTGCGTTAAGGCATACTTAACGCGATTAAAATAATCGCTTCCCCGCATTGTAAATATCGCGAAGCTGCCTTCGCGATATTTGCCCATGTTGTTTCCACAGACACGCCTACTTTGCATCTCATTATCGATGCGAAGTCAGGCGTGCTGGATACGGGAGCAAAATCAGCAAAACACGCGATAGCGTGTCTTTGCTGATAAGGCGATATAATTATCGCCGCTTTTCGGCCGAAAACGGCCGCAAAAGCGGCGATAATTGTTTATCGCCGCCTTGTTAATATGCCCCTCAGTTAGTAGCAAGTCTGTCTTTGTTGTTCTGCTGGCCCATTTGCTTTACCATCACTAGTTAGTTCAGAATGCAGCAGTCCACCTTGTTTTCAGTTCACTACATGTCCAATCCAGAAAGACTTCTCACTGGCATCTTTTTAAAACAAGGCGTGCTCCAGACGATCCTTCCACTCTTTGGGGCAGATTTACAAACTGTAAACTGCGCACTTACCAAAGTTGCTGTGCTACATTGTGGGTGAGGGAGAGAGCAGCTCACTGCATATCTACTAGGGTCTGGTGCCCTGCTCTCTTTCCTATCGCTGGTGCACCATCAGGGTGTTTAGAACCACGCACACACCTTTGCACCATAGTGTCTAGCATATGTTTTGGTCTGGATGGGCACCCTTCCTGTACAAAAAGCTATGCTTATAAAATATTTTTATTTTTTCCCACTTAAGATGTGTGTTGTACAGTACAGCAGAAAGGTAAAGTCAGAAAAGATTTAAGAAATAAAAAGATTTCTCATTTTTAATGCTAGCCTCAGAGAGGCATTTTTTTGCCACCAAGTCCTTTCTACAAATTATAGCATCAGGGCTTTAAATGGAAATGTAGAAGTGCAGGTACTCTCTATTAGATGATCTGTTTGCTCACGAGAAGTGCCGTACTCTCCCATTCATCGCTCGCATTCAAATTAAGGGCAAGTACGGAAAGTACCTGCCCATTTTAAGCACTGGCTAGTACATAATGCTCTGTGTCAAAAACCAAGGGTGGTTGCATGAGAACACCCCTGTAGCACCCATGGTGTGCCCCCCTTGATGCAAAGCAGCTCTAGATCTACTCTGCATTACTATAAGGCTACTTCCCTGTGCAAATATTAATCTGTGCAAAATATTAGTAGATCTGCCTCTAAGTTCCTCTGATGTCAATGAGAATTTCCAGTCAGTTTCTGCTGTAGTTTGTCAGTTTGTCAGTTATTCATACAAGCAGCTGCAACAGCAGCCTGCCATCAGTGGCACAGCAAGGGGACCATGGGCCCGGTGTAAACAAAGAAAATGGGCCCCACCGTCAGCAAGTTGGGTAGTAAAATTCAGCAATAATTGCTGTTCAGTGGGCCCCTCACTGTCCTGGGCCCTGGTGCAACCACACCTGCTGCACCCCGGATAGCTATGTGCCTTCCTGCCATACAATTTCAGTATGCCCCAGTCTTTGGCTACATTAAAAAGTCACTTTATAACCTGTTTCTTCCAAGCTTTTCCTGAGGCCCGTTGGGGTAAAATACAAATAGTAAGTAGGTGTATTAGTGTGAAGCAGTTAATCAAATTCACAAAAATGAAACACAAACTCGTAGCTAAGGACATTATGTAACGGGCATGTGAAGGATAAGTTATGCATATACATCTGCGTATGCATCTGTGTGAAATATTTTTGGGGTTTAGAGGCATATCTGTGAAACGTGCCAACTGGGCATGTCTATTGTACCACTGTATGGCCTTGAGCTGGCCACAGGGGTCTATTTTCAGCAGTGCACACTCGATTTACTGTTTCAAGATGATGGATGGCCTTCTCAGAATAATAAATTAAAGAAGAAAATTTGAGTGGGAAGCTAAGCAGTGTGCAGTTGGGCCTTGCAAATTTAAAACAATTTTTAAAAAAGACCAAAAAGGCAGTGACTGGAAGTAACACTGCACAAGGGGTAGGATCAAATGTCCAAAAGTGAGCACGCTAGTAGTGGTGTGCAGGAGCTCAGCCCACGCAAAATAAAAAATAAAAAAATAACTTCCAGACACGCCACCATATTAGGCCCGAGTTCCGCCCGGCAGGCAATCGGAACGATTGCCTGCCTGCGGAAATGCGGCGGACAGTCTTTCCGTCCGCCGCTGTCCCCCCGCCATTGTAATATGGCGGGGGGTAAATGGAGGGCGGGCGGGGAAAGATGTCGGGCGGATCGCCACCGCCGGTCGGGTGGTGGCGATCCGCCCGACATCATAATGACCCCCATAGTTCTCTCATGTCAGCAGTGAAAGGATTCAAGTCAACCAATCAGAAACACGGTAATGCAAAATGCTCCAGGAGCAGGACAAATAGAAGAATAGGGAGGAAAAACATTGAATAAGGAGCAGGGAACTGAGATAGACAAGAAAGCCATTTATTCATGACCAAGGAGCTGACCCAGAGCCCACTGTATGTATACTGTATTGTAGCTAATCGGTCTTCAAAAGTAGACAGCTGTCTGTAGATGGAGATTCACAAAAGCGGGGAAATGGAGACACATAAGCTAAACTATACAGATATACAAGCAAGAAAAACTCCAGAATATAGAACCACAATCCAGGATTTGGACTTAACCAGTAACGAAAAACAGAAATAAACTTTCCAAGGGCTGTCATGTTATACAGGTAGTTTAACAAAAGATGTCTTGTCAACAGACACAGCAGTGTCTTTACAGAAAAAATATCATCAGTACAAGTAAACTTGAGCTTAAAAACAGGGTGGTGTGTTAGTAAGGAAATTTGGTCAATTTGGAAAAGGTACATTTTCAATGTTTGCAGAAGGCAAGAAAAGTGGGTAAGTCCTGGGAGTTTCTTCAAATTTAAGGAGCCAAAAACACAAATTTTGCTTCAAAATATTTTTTTTAATGAATTCTGGGATGGGGTGACTAATGGTATGTCGCTTGGCCTCGGCTTTCCGGTACAATTATAGGCTTAAGAGAAAATGATAGGCGTTAAAAATGAATTAGTAGGAGGTTTGCAGAAATTAGCTAAGATTATGCTGGTATCTGCCCGACTATGCATAGCCCGAGCTTGGGTCTCACAGGAAGCTCCTAAAGATGCAGAATGGGGCTACCTTCTAAAGCAAATTTATGAATTAGAATTTGCCTTGGCTAAAGTAAGAGGCTCCCTCTCATTGTTAAAGTTTGATAGGGTCTGAAAAAGTGTAGATGGGATGTTATAAATGCTGGTAGTGAATATTTGGATTAATCAAATCACATAAAATCACTAGGAAATCAAGCCTCTGTTATTTATTGTAATCCCTTAGGTCACACATTGATGAATCTGTGTTCTGGAATTGGATCTATGTTGGGACTTAATTGATGTTATCTTCCCCGTGTGTATTTATTCTTTTAATGTTTAATTTGGTACAGTTTGCATCTGCCTATTTGCTTATCGATTTTATACTATGACCTAAGAAAATCTTAATAACAAATAAAAAAAAAAATATATATTTTTTTTTTATTTGTTTGCAGAGTGTCCAGATGGAGTCAAGATTTGCTTCCTTTTGAATGAGATCCACCAACAGTACTTCATTTCTAATGGAAGTAGGGACATTGATGACAAATTTAAGCTTTGATGCAAGCAATTTTAAAGGGATGGAAGATTTTCTAGGTCGTCATTGGAGCAGTAAAGAACAGTAAAGGTGTAGTATTGGTAGAAACCAGGCAAGTCACCAATTTAAGAGAGACAACATGGCGGTCGCTCGTCCATAGTGCTCTGCATCACAGGTCACTTTCTCCCTTTCCCTTTCTTGCCATTGTGTGCCATTTCACAGTCTACATCTAGGAGAGGGCCTGGGGCAATGACCTAAGCCACAGGCAGCCGTGTTTGCTGTGCGGGGAAGTGCCGGCTGCGGGGGTGAGGCAACCGGCAGCCCTCCTGATGTCTGGGGCCTGACGCCGGCACACAGCCTGCCTGGCCTCCAGCCCACACAGCCTTGCAGGGCATGCTGCTGGCCCACTACCCGGGGAGACAAGCTAGCCAGGAGGCGATCAGAATTGAGGGGGCCATGCCCCTTAGGTGCTGGGGCCATCCTAGATGTCTGCAGCCTGCAGGGCCTCCCGGTGAAGGGGCTTACCGAAAGTCTTTCCGAATAGCTGCTGGCATGGTGATCCTAGGCACTCCTCCTCCTGGCCTCACTGCCACTTTTCCACCTTGCCCCTGCAGACTAAGGGGCCGATTCCGATCTCGGTCGGAGGCGCACCCAATACCATTCGGTCGGGAAAAAAGCCATGCGAAAGCCTGTTTCCCGACCGATCCGTACAGCACACCGAACGAGCAAGTACGATGCGCACAACAGCAAAAATTCCGGCCGAGCCGTACTCACCCAAACCAGGTCCTGTTCTCCGACCGAGGCGAATCCGGAAACGCCGAATCGAGTCGCACGGAAGGGAAAATGCAGCTCCGTCCGGCCGGACAAGTACGATGCGCTTCCCGTACGCGCCGAACCCGTCGCTACGCACGGCACGTCAAAGCATCCGGGAGAGGCGCACATAAGCTCCGAATCGCGCCACAACACGATCCACGGCTACGAGACGAACACGGCACCGACGAGGACGACGCGAAGCGACGAGGGCGAAGCGAAGCGACGAGGACGACGCGAAGCAACGAGAAGGACGAACGACACGAACCAACTATGAATCCCTTCGTCCCGATCATACCAATATTCTACATCTACTACCGGAACAGGCACGGACGCGTACGGCGCAGAAGGTAAGTCAGACACCAACCACAAAACACATACAACACGTACACGACACATCACACACATACACTGGGAATCTGAATATACTTACACCAGCAACAGCAGCACCATAGGGGCGGGATGCCCATCACCAATGCCACATATGCACACAGGGGCCTGAATGCGCGCCACCACCCCAACCCAGGGGGGCTGGATGCCTACCACTACTACCACCCTGACCCAGGGGGGCAGGATGCCTACCACTACTACCACCCTTAGCCAGGGGGCAGGATGCCCACCACTACTACCACCCTGACCCAGGGGGGCAGGATGCCTACCACTACTACCACCCTCACCCAGGGGGGCAGGATGCCTACCACTACTACCACCCTTAGCCAGGGGGCAGGATGCCCACCACCACTACCACCCTTAGCCAGGGGGGCAGGATGCCCACCACTACTACCACCCTCACCCAGGGGGGCAGGATGCCTACCACTACTACCACCCTTAGCCAGGGGGCAGGATGCCCACCACTACTACCACCCTCACCCAGGGGGGCAGGATGCCCACCACTACTACCACCCTCACCCAGGGGGGCAGGATGCCCACCACCACTACCACCCTTAGGCAGGGGGCAGGATGCCCACCACCACTACCACCCTTAGGCAGGGGGCAGGATGCCCACCACTACTACCACCCTCACCCAGGGGGGCAGGATGCCTACCACTACTACCACCCTTAGCCAGGGGGGCAGGATGCCCACCACTACTACCACCCTTAGCCAGGGGGCAGGATGCCCACCACCACTACCACCCTTAGCCAGGGGGCAGGATGCCCACCACTACTACCACCCTCACCCAGGGGGGCAGGATGCCTACCACTACTACCACCCTTAGCCAGGGGGCAGGATGCCCACCACTACTACCACCCTCACCCAGGGGGGCAGGATGCCCACCACTACTACCACCCTCACCCAGGGGGGCAGGATGCCCACCACCACTACCACCCTTAGGCAGGGGGCAGGATGCCCACCACCACTACCACCCTTAGGCAGGGGGCAGGATGCCCACCACTACTACCACCCTCACCCAGGGGGGCAGGATGCCTACCACTACTACCACCCTTAGCCAGGGGGCAGGATGCCCACCACTACTACCACCCTGACCCAGGGGGGCAGGATGCCTACCACTACTACCACCCTTAGCCAGGGGGCAGGATGCCCACCACTACTACCACCCTGACCCAGGGGGGCAGGATGCCTACCACTACTACCACCCTCACCCAGGGGGGCAGGATGCCTACCACTACTACCACCCTTAGCCAGGGGGCAGGATGCCCACCACTACTACCACCCTTAGCCAGGGGGGCAGGATGCCCACCACCACTACCACCCTTAGCCAGGGGGCAGGATGCCCACCACTACTACCACCCTCACCCAGGGGGGCAGGATGCCCACCACTACTACCACCCTCACCCAGAGGGGCAGGATGCCTACCACTACTACCACCCTTAGCCAGGGGGCAGGATGCCCACCACTACTACCACCCTGACCCAGGGGGGCAGGATGCCTACCACTACTACCACCCTCACCCAGGGGGGCAGGATGCCTACCACTACTACCACCCTTAGCCAGGGGGCAGGATGCCCACCACTACTACCACCCTTAGCCAGGGGGCAGGATGCCCACCACCACTACCACCCTTAGCCAGGGGGGCAGGATGCCCACCACTACTACCACCCTGACCCAGGGGGGGCAGGATGCCTACCACTACTACCACCCTCACCCAGGGGGGCAGGATGCCTACCACTACTACCACCCTTAGCCAGGGGGCAGGATGCCCACCACTACTACCACCCTTAGCCAGGGGGCAGGATGCCCACCACCACTACCACCCTTAGCCAGGGGGCAGGATGCCCACCACTACTACCACCCTCACCCAGGGGGGGCAGGATGCCCACCACCACTACCACCCTTAGGCAGGGGGGCAGGATGCCCACCACCACTACCACCCTTAGGCAGGGGGGCAGGATGCCCACCACTACTACCACCCTCACCCAGGAGGGGCAGGATGCCTACCACTACTACCACCCTTAGCCAGGGGGCAGGATGCCTACCACTACTACCACCCTGACCCAGGGGGGCAGGATGCCTACTACTACTACCACCCTTAGCCAGGGGGCAGGATGCCCACCACTACTACCACCCTGACCCAGGGGGGCAGGATGCCTACCACTACTACCACCCTCACCCAGGGGGGCAGGATGCCTACCACTACTACCACCCTTAGCCAGGGGGCAGGATGCCCACCACTACTACCACCCTTAGCCAGGGGGCAGGATGCCCACCACCACTACCACCCTTAGCCAGGGGGCAGGATGCCCACCACTACTACCACCCTGACCCAGGGGGGCAGGATGCCTACCACTACTACCACCCTCACCCAGGGGGGCAGGATGCCTACCACTACTACCACCCTTAGCCAGGGGGGCAGGATGCCCACCACTACTACAACCCTTAGCCAGGGGGCAGGATGCCCACCACCACTACCACCCTTAGCCAGGGGGCAGGATGCCCACCACTACTACCACCCTCACCCAGGGGGGCAGGATGCCTACCACTACTACCACCCTTAGCCAGGGGGCAGGATGCCCACCACTACTACCACCCTCACCCGGGGGGCAGGATGCCCACCACTACTACCACCCTCACCCAGGGGGGCAGGATGCCCACCACCACTACCACCCTTAGGCAGGGGGCAGGATGCCCACCACCACTACCACCCTTAGGCAGGGGGCAGGATGCCCACCACTACTACCACCCTCACCCAGGGGGGCAGGATGCCTACCACTACTACCACCCTTAGCCAGGGGGGCAGGATGCCCACCACTACTACCACCCTTAGCCAGGGGGCAGGATGCCCACCACCACTACCACCCTTAGCCAGGGGGCAGGATGCCCACCACTACTACCACCCTCACCCAGGGGGGCAGGATGCCTACCACTACTACCACCCTTAGCCAGGGGGCAGGATGCCCACCACTACTACCACCCTCACCCAGGGGGGCAGGATGCCCACCACTACTACCACCCTCACCCAGGGGGCAGGATGCCCACCACCACTACCACCCTTAGGCAGGGGGCAGGATGCCCACCACCACTACCACCCTTAGGCAGGGGGCAGGATGCCCACCACTACTACCACCCTCACCCAGGGGGGCAGGATGCCCACCACTACTACCACCCTTAGCCAGGGGGCAGGATGCCCACCACTACTACCACCCTGACCCAGGGGGGCAGGATGCCTACCACTACTACCACCCTTAGCCAGGGGGCAGGATGCCCACCACTACTACCACCCTGACCCAGGGGGGCAGGATGCCTACCACTACTACCACCCTCACCCAGGGGGGCAGGATGCCTACCACTACTACCACCCTTAGCCAGGGGGCAGGATGCCCACCACTACTACCACCCTTAGCCAGGGGGCAGGATGCCCACCACCACTACCACCCTTAGCCAGGGGGGCAGGATGCCCACCACTACTACCACCCTCACCCAGGGGGGCAGGATGCCTACCACTACTACCACCCTTAGCCAGGGGGCAGGATGCCCACCACTACTACCACCCTTAGCCAGGGGGCAGGATGCCCACCACCACTACCACCCTTAGCCAGGGGGCAGGATGCCCACCACTACTACCACCCTCACCCAGGGGGGCAGGATGCCTACCACTACTACCACCCTTAGCCAGGGGGCAGGATGCCTACCACTACTACCACCCTTAGCCAGGGGGGCAGGATGCCTACCACTACTACCACCCTCACCCAGGGGGGCAGGATGCCTACCACTACTACCACCCTTAGCCAGGGGGCAGGATGCCTACCACTACTACCACCCTTAGCCAGGGGTGCAGGATGCCCACCACTACTACCACCCTCACCCAGGGGGCAGGATGCCTACCACTACTACCACCCTTAGCCAGGGGGCAGGATGCCTACCACTACTACCACCCTTAGCCAGGGGGCAGGATGCCTACCACTACTACCACCCTTAGCCAGGGGGCAGGATGCCTACCACTACTACCACCCTCACCCAGGGGGGCAGGATGCCTACCACTACTACCACCCTTAGCCAGGGGGCAGGATGCCTACCACTACTACCACCCTTAGGCAGGGGGGCAGGATGCCCACCACTACTACCACCCTCACCCAGGGGGGCAGGATGCCTACCACTACTACCACCCTTAGCCAGGGGGCAGGATGCCCACCACTACTACCACCCTGACCCAGGGGGGCAGGATGCCTACCACTACTACCACCCTTAGCCAGGGGGGCAGGATGCCTACCACTACTACCACCCTTAGCCAGGGGGCAGGATGCCTACCACTACTACCACCCTTAGCCAGGGGGGCAGGATGCCCACCACCACTACCACCCTTAGCCAGGGGGGCAGGATGCCCACCACTACTACCACCCTCACCCAGGGGGGGCAGGATGCCTACCACTACTACCACCCCCACTCATAGGATGGACAATGCATGACACAACCAGCACACCACAACCTAGGGAATGCAAGATAAAGACATCCCCCCACCACCATGACAAGCGTGTGTAGGCTGTGTCAAATGCCTACAACACCGAACATGACTTTAAACATACAATGTGACCACCTAGCACATGTGCCACACATATATGTGTGTGGCACCCACAATGCAAGCAGCCCATGACCATTGTGGCAATGGGGCCTAAACCCCCATCATCACAGTGACCAAAAGGTAAGTGTGGGGTCCATAGCTGAAGCACATTTTGACCATTGTGGCAATGGGGTCTAAACCCCCATCATCACAGTGACCAAAAGGCAAGTGTGGGGTCCATAGCTGAAGCACATTTTGACCATTGTGGCAATGGGGTCTAAACCCCCATCATCACAGTGACCAAAAGGTAATTGTTGACAAAGAAAGAGCTGCAACTGCCAAACTGCATGGATCATTCCTGGTCACAGAACCAAAAACTCATGTGTGGCAAAGTAGTGTATGTGTCCCATTGCAACATAAATTGGGGGAGCCAAATACTGCAGTGCAAATGAAACATTCCTTTGGCCATGTGCAGACAAACAACACCCATGGGGGCTGAGACCGTCAACAGTCATCAATGACACAATGACAGAAGTGACCATCAGAATGCAGAACCACATATTTGCACCAATGGGCACACAAATGCAGATACCCTGTGGAGACAGCAGATGTGAGGTGAACAGATACCATACCATGGCAGCAATGGGACACACAAACCATGATCACTGTGCTGACCGATGACCTAGGAGTCCCAGGGACAGCAGGGGAAACACACCAAACAACATACAGCCAATGGCACACCCAAGATATGCCAATGCAGTGGTGCAGATGCACAAACACAAACAGGCAGACCAACACTGTCATCATACACAGCAGGTGAGGGGTGGGGGTGCCAGTGTCCCCAGGCAACAACACAACACATGAGGAGAGCTGAATACCAATCATACAGATGTGCATACACTGCCACACTAAGGTAACTCATGGATCCAAATCCCCTATGTGGGCAAGCAGGCATTGACAGGTGAGAGGGAGCACAAAACACACATGTCACACAGGCACGTAGGAACAACAACTGACACAGCAAGTCACAGACACACCACAGCACCACCCCCAGGGCCCCCACAATGTGGTGACCCTGGGCTGAATAAAAATACCACTGTGATGACAAAGCTAAATGTCGTTCACACTGTGAACCACAGTCAGGTGTCCTGAGCAACAAACTACCATCACACCTACACAAGCACAAATCAATCAGCATGGCCAGTAAGCCAAGGCCAACATGGAGGCAGGGGACTAGCCGGGCAACAACTCTCATCTGCACACACTCAAGACCACACCCTCGACCTCCAACAATGTGCAGCAGTGAAGTACACATGCACTGGTGACATTGCACATGCACCCATGACTATTCCAGGGTGGTGGGTGGGAACCAAGGTGTAGAAACACATCACACATGGACACTCAACAAGACTCCTGAATGTCTGACACACTGCACACTACGCTGTACATGGACATGACGGCAATACCACACCGACCAATGGGATCCCAGCCACAGTCACACACTAATGAAGAAGCCAAGGTCACCCACAAAGAACACACATAGACAACAACCAACATTGCAGCCCGGACCCTAAGGAGTGCCAGCAGTCACACACACAACGTGTCACAATCACTGAAAGATAACACAAACTGGAAATCACATGACAGGGGCAAACAACAAGTGCCAAAGGGAAACCTGACTGTGACCCATCTGCGTCTGCACACAAACTCTGCCCTGACAGCAAACACACCTATGGGTGACACCCTGATGACCAGTAATGTGCCATGCACCCACATCACAGAGAACACAGGGAGAAGACTTTGGGGGAACATAGCTCAAGTCAGCAAGCATCACAAACAGGTACAACACTAGGGATCACAGCATGCGCAGATGAATGGAAGTGAACACACAGACATGCACATACAACACACACCTTGGGCGCAGGCAATGTCACACGTGTACACACTGCCATGAGGGGACTCCACTCCTGTGTGAGGAAAGCTGTGCCATATGTTGCCTCAGTAGGGCCCCATCATGTCAGCTGAGCACTTGGTCACACAATCAACAATTAGCACCAAATGAGGGCTCCCATCACATCAGCCTGGTCATGGATGTGCCAACGGAATCATCAGCACAGATCCAACACACTTGTATAGCAATGTTGCACTGACTACACGGATGAGTCCCTCCCCATTGATGCCCAAACCTGCATGTCCACTGGAGATGGCAACACGGTCAGGGAAGTAGACAAATGCAACGATGGCAGGCACAACAGATGTGCAGGGGTGGAAGCCACAGATATGAAATTGCCAATGTAAGTAGGAAACCCATTGCCAAATACTGAACACATGACACCCTCAGATGCTGCTATTGATGACATGGATACACCACATGATAGGACACATTCCCCCTGGACCACATGGGTTCCTGCACAGTAACACTTAATAATCATGAGACCAGATATCACCATCACTGCAGCAAGGGCATGGTTAGCTGCACCAACAACATGTACATCTGAAGCATGAGCACTAGAGAAAAGAAAGTTGCTTTATTCAGCATATGTGTTGTTTGATAACAACGTCCAGAAGAAATTAGAGCAAAGGCCAATGGCCAGTCCATTGTCAAAGTTCAAACAGGGTGACACTGGCAGATGTCACCCTACGCATGCCTGCACAATACCAGGGACAATCCACTAGGAGGGGCAACCGGGGGGCAGGCCAGGCACCGCAGGGACAGGATCAGGGCTCACCAGGGGGAGTCAGGGAAGGGGTGGTGGGTGCTGGAGAGCCACTGACAACTGCAGTGGAGGTGTCTGACATGGTGTGTGCCGGCACAACTGGGGGGCATGACACAGATGTCGTGGGTGCCGGCACAACTGCAGTGGACCCTGCAGATGGGGTGGACAGGTCCACCACTGCAGTGCCCAAGTCAGACAGGGCGGTAGTGGACTCCACAGCAGTGCCTACCTCCAGGGGAGGAGAATGGGGAACAGGCAAGGTGGGTTGGACAGAGGGGGAGGACACCCTCACCACATCAGTGGCACAGACAAGCGCAGCGGGGGGTGTGGTGCTGGGAGAGCAAGTGGCAGGGGAGAAGGCCGGAGCATCTTGGGGATGGTATATCTGTGGGTGGGGGAACCTGGGGCAGGGTGTGGTGGGGGCACCTGTGCAGTGGGGGCCTGAGGGATGGAGGACGGAGACCTTGTGCCTGAGCTGCAGGGCGGTGGCGGGGTCTTGCTCTTAGCACTCCGGGGGGACTTGCGGGTGGGGGCCTCAGTCCGTCTGCGCCTGGGGGAGGGTGTCCGGGGGCGAGGGGCACTCTGCTCCGTGTGGGTGGGCTTCCTCTTCCCCCGGGATGCTGGAGCAGCTACATCGGTGGGGAAGAGGCCGAGGTCACAGAGGAAGAGCTGCTGTGACTTTGGGGTTGCAGGTGAGGCAAGGGAGGGTGCTTTGGAGGGAGAAGGATCTGAGGACTGCGCAGTGCATGTGGATGCGTGTGTGTGTTCCAGGGCCCCATCCCCTGTGAGTCTGGCTTCAGTCCCCTGAATGTGCGTGCGTGTGCGTTTTGTCATTGGCGTGTGTGTCAGTGTGCTGGATGTGTGTGTGCTGGTGTGTGCCTGTGCCCGTGTGTGTGTGCCTGGGATGGGTAAGGTGCTGGGGAGTGTGGATGGAGCAGAGGCAGGAGGGGTGAGGGACCGTTTGAGGAGGGACACTGCTGCCGTCAGGGAGGAGTCCATGGACCTATTGCCCCTCTGTAGGTCAGACATGCCCGATGAGATGCCCTCCATGAACGACACCAGCTGAGTCAACAGCGCGGTGTGCGCATGGAGGACACTCAGCATGGCTGTCTGCCCTACATGGAGCTGGCGAAGGAGGTACACAGACTCCTCACTCAGGGCAGCAGGGGACACAGGGGCAGGGGGTGCGGTGCCTGGCCCAAAGGAGACACGCTCCCGGACATGGGAGCCTCCACGGACCTGGGGAATGGGAGCCGATGGGAGGGCGGTGGTGGTGCTGGTGGTGGCGGGGACAGCAACACTAGCTGGGGTGTGGTGGCTGCTGACACCCGCCTCCACAAGGGAGTCATCCTCCGAGTTGCTCTGGTCCTCAGCTGAGGTGGATGCAGCTGAGGACTCCTTGGTGTGGCTCCCCTCGCCCTCCGTGCCACTGGGTCCCTCCGACCACTCCTCGGCTGCTGACCCAGTCTGGCTCTCCGGCTCCTCCTGGTCCGTGGAGCTGTCCCCTTCCGTGGCCGTGGATGTATCTGCAAACAATGGGGAAACAGACAGACATCAGTCACCTGCACATAACGCACACACCACTGTGAGCACAGCACATCACAGAGCAAGCCCTGGCATCATTAGTTGTACATTGCTAAAAGTGCACTAATTGAACAGGAGAAGTCAATTGTCAGTCTGATGCCAAGCATGGCACTCACATCCCACATGGCCTTGCACCCATCTGTCTGGTGTCTGTTGGATTGCAACACCCCAGTGTTGACACATGCACCAAGTACACAGTAGTTGGACAGTGCAGAGGACACGGTGTGGACACATCACAGCTCTTGCCACTGAGTCAGTACAGGTTTCCGGATGTAAGGGATGCCCAGAGTCAAATAGGAAATGCATGTGATGCATACCAGCGACAGACACCATGATGCACCCATGTCCTGATAGCCAGCGCCACTATGGTGTGCATGTAGCACATGTCACTCCCCTGCAGGCTCACCAATCAGTAGACACATGCCATGGCGGAGGCATGACTGCAAAGTCATACATCACTGGCTCAGTGATGTATGACTTTGCAGCCAGACAACAACACTCTGCACTGTGTCACAATAGTAGGTCATGGGGAATGCAAGTCCTGGAGCTGCACAAGTGCACATGTACATCCCCCCACAACACATCCTCTTAACCCTCATCTGTCCAGGTCATACCTATTGGACATATGGGAGACCTGTGACACTACCCTCTGAACCTGAGCCCCTCACACTCTGCTGTGCATGGGGAACAGCTGCCTGAACTTCACATTTACATGCCCCAGTCTGCATGGGCAGCTGATCAGACACCTATGTGTCACACAAGTATCGTCTCCTATGGTCACATCTCCAGTGGCATGCTGAGCCCCTACCAAGAAACTCCACAGCAGTCCTGGCGACTAATCCACAGCACACTGACACAGAGGCAGACACCTGAGGGGTCAAATCACTGTGCACAATGTGTCCGCTGATACACGGGAGTGGGAGTACAGAGTGTATTGTATGGCCTGGAGTAGGCATGACTGTCCAGCCCCACATGAATGAGGGATGAGCCCTGGACTGTAGGCAGCTGGCTAAGTATGTGTGACACACGTCATATACATACTCCTGGGGCCCAAACATTGTTCCCACCCGCAGCATGGGTGTGTGCCAGGTACCCCAGCCACATGTGGTGGATCAGCTCAGCAATTGGACCACAGATCAAAGTAACACGCTGAATACATGTCAGAATACAGGCATTGTGTAAGCAATGGACCCACCCATGATGCCCACCACAGAGTCAGGGAAACAGATGCTGTCTCCCACCTTGAGTCAAGCAAACTGCAAGGACACAGTCCTAAGTGACAGAATCCCCTGCATGTAAGGGCCACACCTGGGTATCAGATGAGGAGTGGGCAGTGCACAATAGAGGGACATGGCTCCTGGACAACATGACTGCTGTACTGTGGCAGTTTAACCAGGCCCGAGGAGGGCACATAGCATGTTAGACAGAGTACACAGTGCAGTCTTTGACTCACCCCCTCCTTGCTGCTCTCTGGCCTTCAGCTGCCCATCCAGGTCTGGAAAGACCACCGCCAGGATCCTGAGCATGTGGGGGTCAGGGTCCGTGTTCCGCCCCTCCTGCGAGGAGGCGACAGCTTCAGCTGGACCCGTGCAATCCTCCGGGTCCAGCCCCGAAGGTCCTGCCACCTCTTTTGGCAGTTGCGGATCCGGCGCTTGTAGACCCCCACGGACCGGACAGCCCGGACGATGTCCTTCCATATCTCATGCTTCCGATGGGCAGAAGCCTGTCAGGATGACAAAGTGATAAGGCCATTACTACACATGCAACATATCCGTGCATGACACAGTTGCATATACATGTCGCAATCACAGGGGCACATGGTGTACACAGGCAGTGCACGGCTGCCCATGGACAGTTTTCCAGAAGTCACTACATGGTATCATTGCATGGGGAGTAAAACCCTGTTCAGAAGCACTGTCACTGCACCATACCTGTCCAGTGCAAGTCACTACACACTATGGGGGGTGACAACTACTCAGTGAGCCTGCTAGCCAGTGGTGTGCTGACTCTCAGCCTTGCTAGTCAGACAAAATGCACATTCAGAAAGGCAGTGCACAGAACACTCACCTGCTCCCCTGGTGTCCCATACAGCTTGCTGTACTGTGGAAGTAGGCTGTCCAGCAGGGCCTGGTTCTCCTCAAGGCTGAAGGCTGGGGCTCTCTCCACAGTACGTGCCATTGCAGGGTCCAGAGGGGCAGAGACAGCAGCAGTGCAGTGGCAGATGTCGTCCTGGAGCATGTAGTGCAGGCAAGTGGGCTCTCAGGGGAACAGGCAGCAATATATATGTGCTGGAGAGGCAGATACTGTCCCTTGTGTCCAAAGTGATAGGTCCAAGTCGTTTGCATCTTCTGAATCTGGCCAATCCATGGAATAGCAGCACCAAAACACGCCCACAGCATCCTTCAAAACTTCAACTTCATGACATACATGAATTTGCAACATTGTTGTGGGTGACCAACTGATTTTCCAGCAACCGACTTGTTCGAAATTCGAAAACGCGTCCGTTGCCAGGCAAGCCCATTGTCAATGGGTGCGCACCGATCGGTCCATTGAGGTACAACGCGCACAGGGGTACAACGCGTACCCGCACACATTGAAAGCAATGGGCCGGCCGGAGGCACCGATCGGTCCATTGCTGTTCAACGCGCACAGGGGTACAACGCGTACCCGCACACATTGAAAGCAATGGGCCGGCCGGAGGCACCGATCGGTCCATTGCAGTTCAACGCGCACAGGGGTACAACGCGTACCCGCACACATTGAAAGCAATGGGCCGGCCGGAGGCACCGATCGGTCCATTGCTGTTCAACGCGCACAGGGGTACAACGCGTACCCGCACACATTGAAAGCAATGGGCCGGCCGGAGGCACCGATCGGTCCATTGCTGTTCAACGCGCACAGGGGTACAACGCGTACCCGCACATTGAAAGCAATGGGCCGGCCGGAGGCACCGATCGGTCCATTGCAGTTCAACGCGCACAGGGGTACAACGCGTACCCGCACACATTGAAAGCAATGGGCCGGCCGGAGGCACCGATCGGTCCATTGCTGTTCAACGCGCACAGGGGTACAACGCGTGCACCGCACACATTGAAAGCAATGGGCCGGCCGGAGGCACCGATCGGTCCATTGCTGTTCAACGCGCACAGGGGTACAACGCGTACCCGCACACATTGAAAGCAATGGGCCGGCCGGAGGCACCGATCGGTCCATTGCTGTTCAACGCGCACAGGGGTACAACGCGTACCCGCACACATTGAAAGCAATGGGCCGGCCGGAGGCACCGATCGGTCCATTGCAGTTCAACGCGCACAGGGGTACAACGCGTACCCGCACACATTGAAAGCAATGGGCCGGCCGGAGGCACCGATCGGTCCATTGCTGTTCAACGCGCACAGGGGTACAACGCGTACCCGCACACATTGAAAGCAATGGGCCGGCCGGAGGCACCGATCGGTCCATTGCTGTTCAACGCGCAAGGGGTACAACGTGTACCCGCACACATTGAAAGCAATGGGCCGGCCGGAGGCACCGATCGGTCCATTGCAGTTCAACGCGCACAGGGGTACAACGCGTACCCGCACATTGAAAGCAATGGGCCGGCCGGAGGCACCGATCGGTCCATTGCTGTTCAACGCGCACAGGGGTACAACGCGTACCCGCACACATTGAAAGCAATGGGCCGGCCGGAGGCACCGATCGGTCCATTGCTGTTCAACGCGCACAGGGGTACAACGCGTACCCGCACACATTGAAAGCAATGGGCCGGCCGGAGGCACCGATCGGTCCATTGCTGTTCAACGCGCACAGGGGTACAACGCGTACCCGCACACATTGAAAGCAATGGGCCGGCCGGAGGCACCGATCGGTCCATTGCAGTTCAACGCGCACAGGGGTACAACGCGTACCCGCACACATTGAAAGCAATGGGCCGGCCGGAGGCACCGATCGGTCCATTGCTGTTCAACGCATCACTGTATATGTGACTGGCATAGGTCAGCATGCCTGTCTCAGATGGACATATGCCAGCCACAGATAGCTCCCAGGGAGTGAGGGGCACACCTACATCACGACAGCCTGTCCAAACCTTATCATAAGGCATGTAAGGCTGCATTTCCTATTGTGTGTATGTTGGTGTACATGTTGTCCTGTGGGTGTCACCTGTGGGCAGCCACCCCCAGGCTGTGCACGTGTTCATGGGAACAGGATCCTGGGTGTTACGTGTACGTGACCACTGTGATGTGCAACTGTTCATATCTGTGCATGTGTCATGGTCACATTTCACAGTGGTGTTTGTGTATGTCATGTCACATACCCCGTGAGTCCCATGTGGGACGGTATGTTTGAGCCAGGGTGTCCCAGTGGCACAATAGTGATGGCCCTCCACAGTCTTTGTGCTTGTAGTGTTTACAATGTCTCTGATTTCATGTGCACAATGGGAGACAGTCTCCACATCCACGTTGTGTGTGCATGGACTCTGATGTTGTGCGTGTGTGTCACAGACGTCCATGGCTCTCCTGCCATGGCAAGTGTGGCCACTACCTGTGGGGGTCATGTTTGTTTTGCTGTGGTGTACACATGATACTCCAGGTGATGCCAGTGTCCATGTGGCATTACAGGGTCCCTGGGAATGTGCCTGTCGTTGAGCTGTGGTGCCTGGGGCACATCTGTCCTCACATGTCACTGGGGGGTGACTTTGACACAGCATCATGATATCCAATGGGCCAACCTGGGACAAATTGATGCCACCTGTAGGACCGTGTTGACAGATGTTGGCCATGTATGTACCATACATGTCGTTCCGGTACTGCACACTTCATGTAGTTGTGCCTCATGATGATGTATGTTGGGAACTTGAGTGTGTTCAATGCCGCATATGTGGGGTGACTGACGATCTTGCTTACTTCTCCTCTGCACTGCAGGGCTCCTGCTGTCCATCGGCCATTCCCAGACCTGGCAACGATGGTGGAACGGGACAGCATCCGACGGTACCGCTTCACCAGGCAGCTGATTGAGGATTTGGCAGTGCAGTTGTCCCCACATTTGCAGCCTGGCCGGCCGTATCCTACAGCGCTGACCCCCAAGGTGAAGGTGATGGCAGCCCTACACTTCTTTGCCACCGGTACCTTCCAACATACTGTGGCGTCTGCTGGTGGGATGTCACAGACCATGTTCAGCCGTGTGCTCCGCGATTTCTTGGCGGCAATGTTGCTCTTCCTGAACCGGTACATATATTTCCCTAGACTGCGACGACTCACTGACGTGAAGAGTGACTTTTATGCCCTGGGGAGGATGCCGCATGTCATTGGCTCCATTGATGGGACACATGTGGCTTTGGTACCACCACAGGCCCAGGAGCAGGCCTACAGGAACCGCAAGCACTACCACTCGGTCAATGCACTGGTGGTGTGTCTTGCAGACATGACCATCACACACGTGTGTGCCCGTTTCCCTGGTTCAGCACACGATGCCTTTGTGATGAGGAGTAGTCGCATCCCCAGGTTGATGGCACAGATGCAGAACCAGCGTGCCTGGCTTGTCGGTGTGTACTGACTTTGTGCCATTGTGTGTGATCTGATCTGTAGTATTCCGCCCACTTTTCCAAGTCAGCTGATGTGCACTTGTCTGTCCGTAGGTGACTCGGGATACCCCAACATGCCGTGGTTGCTGACACCCCTCAGGAACCCTGTGACACCTGCCCAGATGCGCTACAATGAGGCACATGGTCAGACCAGGAGAGTGATTGAGCGGACCTTTGGTCTCCTGAAGAGCCGCTTCCGCTGCCTGGACAAGACCGGAGGGTCCCTCCCATATGCCCCTGCGAAAGTGTGCAAGATTATCATCGTCTGCTGCATGCTCCACAACCTGGCAGTGCGGAAGGAGTTGCCTCTCATCCAGGATGACGATGACCAACATCCGCCACCTGTGGAGGATCCTGGCCTGGACCACGATGCCAGTGACGATGATGATGATGATGATGGTGATGGTGATGTCCGCACACAGCTCATCACCAACTTCTTTAGCTGAATGTGAGTATCCTGAGGTGTCATGTCAATGATGTGAGTTGGCATGATGTGTGGGTGGTGCTCTGGTGCTGTTGGAGTGTGTCCATGGGCTACTTGACAGGATGTGTGTTGCGATGTGTGGTGACAGGTGGGCTGTACTCCCCAACAGTGTTGACATGCTAACTTGGTTCTGGGTGGGTATCTTGTAACATGTATTGTGCATGAGTTTTGCTGATCTGTCCTGTACTGCATTGCTTTTGACTGTGTGTCATTTCTGTCCTTCACAGGGTACTTTCAGATTCGTTTGCTCAACTGTGTCCACCGACGACGTGATTGCACATCCAGGCTGGTAGCTGTTGTGTCCCTACAGGTGATGTGCGCCACACCCATGGACTTCCTTCCGTCTACAGTTGTTGACTGTGTGCCCGCTACCAGGTGGGGTTACCTTGCATCTGTAGTGGTTACGGCATGTTGCTACTGTGTAATAAACCTGTGCTTCACTTAGTGATGTGCGTTGTCTGTGGTCACACATTTGACTGCCATTTGCTTACTGCACCTGTGGGTTACTTGACTACAACTGGGAATGGGTGTGGTGTCTGTGCATTGCACCGTCTTCCCTGGCAACATCAGTGTAGGCAATGAGTCAGATGGCCTTGGTGTGTATGTGTTGTGTAGCCCTGGTGGTGTGTCTCCCTCATATGTGTCACGTTGCCTGTACTCACATGCCTGTGTTGTCCTTGCTGTTGCAGTTCGCATACACAGTGTAATTTTGCAGTTCATCATCCCCATAACAGCACCCACGTTGGAATCACGACAGAGGCAAGTATGGTGTATTAGTGTGTTTATTGTGATACATCTGTGTTAATAGTGCATAGGATGGATTGTGCTGTACATGAATCTTGCAATCCCAAGTTCCTAGGTGAATTGAAAGTCCAGGTAGACAGGATCCCCAGTATCGGGGCCACAGTTGTCTGACACATTGTTCCAACTTGTACTCCCCATGCAATGTGTGGGAGTAGTGTTGCCATCAACAGGGTGAACAGTCTGTGCACAAAGGCGAAAATCCAGAACAGGTTCAGGCTTCCTGGGAGTTGCGCTTGGCCATCAGCCTCTCACTTTCCCCTCCTCGGACGACCCCTCTTCTTGGGGGGGGGCCCTCAAGTGCAGGCTGCTGCGGTGCAGGGGACTCTCCGCCAGAGTCCTCCTCCCTCCCTGTGGCAGTTGCAGTTTGTTCTGTACCAGATGTTGTTGGCACACAGGGAGGTGTGGACTGGTTGCTGTTCATCTGGCGGAGGCATTGTAAAATGTCCCTGTGCACCGCCGTCATCTCATGTAGTACATCCCACTTGGACTCCACGCGGGACATGTGGGAGTCCACACGTGACATGTGTGACTCCACGTGGGACATGTGGGAGTCCAAGCGGGCATGATGGGCAGCCTGCTGCTGTTTGATGTCTCTGAGGAGCCCCACTACCTGGCTGAGCTCTCCGGTGCTGGACTGGTACGCATCAGCTATGCGTACCAGTTGTGGGTCTTCATGCACACCAGCAACGTCTGCAAGCAGCGACCTCTGTCTCCCACCCCTCCCACCACCCCTGCTGACATGTGCAGTGTGTGCAGTTGCACGCACAGATAACCCTGGTCCACCTTGGGGGGTGGTGGTGGTGGTGGTGTCCATGGCCCCAGGTTGGTCCAGGGTCACTGCGCTGGTGTTGTTCCTTATTCTGTCCATGTCGGCAGGGATGGTATTCGTGGTGACAGTCGTTGGAGGGGTGGGTGCAGGGGTGCAGCTGGTGGACCTGCTGGTGCTGCAGCTGGTGGTCCTGCTGGTGCAGCAAGTTGACTTGCACCGGATGTGCCAGGTTGTTCATCGTCCGAGGAGGACAGAGGCTGTACGACGCCAGTGAGCTCGGCATCCTCTTGAGCCTGGGACTGGGACTCCTCAGCGTCTGCTGCTGTGTCCCTATCATCACCTGTTTTTGGGAGACACAAACAATGTATTTCATGTTTCTGCAGGCATCAGTGGTTGACACACCTGACAGTTGTGACTGTGCCTCGGGGTGCGGGCCTGTACATTGTATTGTCCTAAGTCGTCACAGTCAGGGGTTGATATTGGTGTGGCACATTGTCCTGCATTATTTGGGCATTTCTATGTATTCTCTGGGGTGTGAACATGGTCTGCATTGATTGTGTTTGGTTGACAGCCAGACCTCCTTCCCACCCACCCACCCAGCCAGTCAGTTATCCCACCATGGAACGTGCTTGCATTGCAGGGAGTGTAAGTTGTCTCTCAGGATGTCAGTCAGTGGTGTCCTGCTGTTTGTTGGTGCACAGTTGCCAGCAGGGCCTTGTGCTCCCCACAGCAGTAGCCAGTGTCAGCCATCTTGTGAGTCCTTCTCCACTCCCTGTGATGTGAGCATGGTTCAGGGTGGTGTTGATGGGACAGTTGTGGGGGTGAGCAATGTCTGTGACTACGACTCCCATCATGCTATTGCCTCCACCCCCTTCCCAGCATGCCCATGCTTCCTTCCTTTTGACTCTGCTTCCCTGTGGGGTGGGCTGGCTGTGCTGACAGGATGGCTGGGAGTGTTGTCCTGGCAGTTGTTTGGCTAAGAGTCCCAAGAGTGTCCCTGTGTTTCACACAACATAACCCAGGGTGGTGGTGCTTTGTGGGATCTTGTGTTAGGATGGAGGGCATTGCATTCTACCAGGTGGGTACTGTGGAGTTTGTGTTGGGGGGGGGTGAGGGGAGGTGCTGGTGACTATAGTCAGTGCTGCAAGTCCCCCTTCCCACCCAGCCAGCCAGCCAGATATCCCACCATGGAACGTGCTTGCATTGCAGGGAGTGTAAGTTGTCTCTCAGGATGTCAGTCAGTGGTGTCCTGCTGTTTGTTGGTGCACAGTTGCCAGCAGGGCCTTGTGCTCCCCACAGCAGTAGCCAGTGTCAGCCATCTTGTGAGTCCTTCTCCACTCCCTGTGATGTGAGCATGGTTCAGGGTGGTGTTGATGGGACAGTTGTGGGGGTGAGCAATGTCTGTGACTACGACTCCCATCATGCTATTGCCTCCACCCCCTTCCCAGCATGCCCATGCTTCCTTCCTTTTGACTCTGCTTCCCTGTGGGGTGGGCTGGCTGTGCTGACAGGATGGCTGGGAGTGTTGTCCTGGCAGTTGTTTGGCTAAGAGTCCCAAGAGTGTCCCTGTGCTTCACACAACATAACCCAGGGTGGTGGTGCTTTGTGGGATCTTGTGTTAGGATGGAGGGCATTGCATTCTACCAGGTGGGTACTGTGGAGTTTGTGTTGGGGGGGTGAGGGGAGGTGCTGGTGACTATAGTCAGTGCTGCAAGTCCCCCTTCCCACCCAGCCAGCCAGCCAGATATCCCACCATGGAACGTGATTGCATTGCAGGGAGTGTAAGTTGTCTCTCAGGATGTCAGTCAGTGGTGTCCTGCTGTTTGTTGGTGCACAGTTGCCAGCAGGGCCTTGTGCTCCCCACAGCAGTAGCCAGTGTCAGCCATCTTGTGAGTCCTTCTCCACTCCCTGTGATGTGAGCATGGTTCAGGGTGGTGTTGATGGGACAGTTGTGGGGGTGAGCAATGTCTGTGACTACGACTCCCATCATGCTATTGCCTCCACCCCCTTCCCAGCATGCCCATGCTTCCTTCCTTTTGACTCTGCTTCCCTGTGGGGTGGGCTGGCTGTGCTGACAGGATGGCTGGGAGTGTTGTCCTGGCAGTTGTTTGGCTAAGAGTCCCAAGAGTGTCCCTGTGCTTCACACAACATAACCCAGGGTGGTGGTGCTTTGTGGGATCTTGTGTTAGGATGGAGGGCATTGCATTCTACCAGGTGGGTACTGTGGAGTTTGTGTTGGGGGGGGGTGAGGGGAGGTGCTGGTGACTATAGTCAGTGCTGCAAGTCCCCCTTCCCACCCAGCCAGCCAGCCAGATATCCCACCATGGAACGTGCTTGCATTGCAGGGAGTGTAAGTTGTCTCTCAGGATGTCAGTCAGTGGTGTCCTGCTGTTTGTTGGTGCACAGTTGGCAGCAGGGCCTTGTGCTCCCCACAGCAGTAGCCAGTGTCAGCCATCTTGTGAGTCCTTCTCCACTCCCTGTGATGTGAGCATGGTTCAGGGTGGTGTTGATGGGACAGTTGTGGGGGTGAGCTATGTCTGTGACTACGACTCCCATCATGCCATTGCCTCCACCCCACTTGCCTGCATTCCCATACTTACTTGCTTTTGTGTGGAGTTCAGTGGGTGTGGGTGTGAGGGCAATGGCAAGATGGCTGACAGTGGTGTCCTGCTGTTGGTTGGTGTGCAGTACCCAGCATGCCCTTGTGCTCCCCACGACACAGCAACAGTGTCAGACATCTTTGATGGGCCTTTCCACTCTCTGTGGGATGTGCATGCGTGAGTGTGAGCTTGCTGGGCCATGTGGTGGGGGATGTAGGGCTGTGACTACGACTCCCATCATGCTATTGCCTCCTCCCCCTTCCCAGCATGCCCATGCTTCCTTCCTTTTGACTCTGCTTCCCTGTGGGGTGGGCTGGCTGTGCTGACAGGATGGCTGGGAGTGTTGTCCTGGCAGTTGTTTGGCTAAGAGTCCCAAGAGTGTCCCTGTGCTTCACACAACATAACCCAGGGTGGTGGTGCTTTGTGGGATCTTGTGTTAGGATGGAGGGCATTGCATTCTACCAGGTGGGTACTGTGGAGTTTGTGTTGGGGGGGGTGAGGGGAGGTGCTGGTGACTATAGTCAGTGCTGCAAGTCCCCCTTCCCACCCAGCCAGCCAGCCAGATATCCCACCATGGAACGTGCTTGCATTGCAGGGAGTGTAAGTTGTCTCTCAGGATGTCAGTCAGTGGTGTCCTGCTGTTTCTTGGTGCACAGTTGCCAGCAGGGCCTTGTGCTCCCCACAGCAGTAGCCAGTGTCAGCCATCTTGTGAGTCCTTCTCCACTCCCTGTGATGTGAGCATGGTTCAGGGTGGTGTTGATGGGACAGTTGTGGGGGGAGGGCAATATGTGTGACTGCGACTCCCATCATGCTATTGGCTACACTGACTTGGCCAGCATACACAGAATTCCTTCCTTTGAGTGGTCTTCACTGTGTGTTGGTGTTGTTGTGGTGGCTACATGTGTGGATGTGTTTGTTAGTTCTATTTGTGCCACTGCCTAGCTGTAGTTGTGGTTGTGTTTGTACATGTGTTGGCACGGTTGGATGTGACTTTTTTGATGGCATGTGTTGTGTTTCTCTGACTGACATACACATTTTGGGATGATTCTGTTCTGGTTGCTGTGTGATTGCTATGAGTGCATGGTTTGACTCTCCCTTGACAGTGATGTGTGTGTGTTTTGTGGCAGTATATTGTGTACATTTGTTGTGTACTCACCAGGCTCTGGGATGTCCTCTAGTCCATATATGCTCACTGGCGGTAGGATGGCCCGCACCTTCTCCTCCCAGGGCCTGAGGTATATTGGCTTGGCAGGAGGGCCACTGCCGGTGTGTTGGCTGTTGATGTAGTCTTGCTTCAGCAGTTTCCGTACCCTCCTGCGCACGTCATACCACCTGTTCTGGATGTCGGTCTTTGTGCGCCGACATGGTGATTGGGCGTTCACCCTGTTGATGATCCTCTCCCACATCTTGGTTTTCTGTGACATGGGGGTCTGTTGGACCAATGTGCCAAACAGCTGTGGCTCTACCCTGAGGATCTCGTCTACCAGGACTTCCAATTCACAATCTAGGAACTTGTGATTCTTCTTGGGGGGCATGGTGATGGGTGGTGATGGTGAGTGATGTGTGTGTTGGTGTGCAGGTGAGGGTGTGTGAGTGTGTGTTTTGCTGGGTGTATGTGAGGTAGGTATTTGTTGGTGTGCTGATGGTGTGTGGCTTGTGTGAGGGATGAGCTGTGGGTGTGTGGTTGTTTTCTCTTGGGTGCTGGCAGTGGAATGGCATTTGCAAAGGCTCATGGTTGTGATTTGTGTCCTTTATATAGGTGGAGTTGTGGGTGTGTCTTTGTTCTCTGTCCCCACCCCCCCAGTATTTATTGGCTTGGTAATTGCTTGTTTGGCCATTTTTTGGTTGATTTTTCCTTTGTGCTGTTTGTGTATGTTGGAAACGTTCTTGTGACCGAGTCGGACCCTGCATTGGTCTCGTACGGTGTTTTCCGTTTCGTTCACGCTGTGTTTGTGCAGTTTTGTATGCTGCGTACGCGTCGGTCGCGGTGTGTTGTGTTGCTTCGGCTCGGTTTTGTATGCGTGTCGGTCGTACGGCTTGTCCTCCGTCCGACTCGGTCGTGTTTTTCGCGCCTTGCATCGTACTTAGCGGTTTGGAGTTGGCGGGTACGATTCGGTCGGATTTGTTCCGGGTGCGTGTCGGTCGGTTGGATTCGCGTCTTTTTCCGGCCGGATTGCTATTTTCCGAGCGGCTCGGTCGGTCGGCTTGGTTTCCTAACGTGTCGGTCGGATTTATCGCGGCTTGCATCGTACTTGGCGTGTCGGGCGCCACTGGTACGTGTCGGTCGGTAATTTTTCCGGCTCCGAGTCGGTCGGTGCTTTTTCCGGCCCGAATCGGATTCGACCCCTAAGGGGGGGTTGGGAACGGCACTCGGCTCTGACAACTGCAGACCCGCTGGGGTGTGGCAGGCAGTGGCGGCACCGCTCATACCCAAGGCCTTATGCCAGCTCCATTCTCCTCCGGCTCCCGGACCACGTGGCCTTGAGAGGGGGCCTGATCTCCCTGGCTGTCGGAGGCTGCCTCTGGAAACAGCGGCTGGCAGGGTCCTTCTTGGCAGAGATGCCTGGCCGATCCTTGTTCGTCGGCGGCCCCCAAGAGGTGGAAGACAGCGCAACAGTGGAGGTGAAGTCCTCCCCCCAGCCAGCAGACACTCTGGGTAGCCCTTCGTGGCCAGAGGAAGCCCCCCAGGCCGGTGGTCCATGCTTCATAATTCCCCCCAGCGGGCAGCTGCCACCACCTGCACAAGAGGTGAGGAGAGGGAGGCCCGGCATGGCAGACTGGCTGGCCTGTTGTCGACTTGTCTCCTGGGGAGGCCCCCAATCGTCACATAGACTGGCCAGACCACTGTGGATCCTTCCTCTGCCCTCCACGCTCACTAGGAACAGCCTGCTCCAGAGAGGGGAGGGCAAGTGGATACAAGGGAGAGTGCCCCCAACACAGCAGAAGGAGGGGGGATCCTTGCTGACTTCCTTGGCACCCCGTGGTGGACACCCTTGCCGTTCCCCCATATTCTGCCTCAGACCTTGGACATCGCTTGCTCCCAGAGGCAGGGCCCGGTGGCGCAGGCCCCACATATTGAGTGCCGCTTTGCACAACACTCGCCTCACGGTGCCCATCCCGGTACCTCTAGGACACATTGGATCCAATTCCAGCTTCCTTCCCTCAGAGGGCCCACACTGACTCACGTCCCGCCCGCAGACCACTTGACCCCCCCCCAGGGAGCTTAGTCACTACTGCGCCCCC
The DNA here is from genome assembly GCA_963921515.1 of Calotriton arnoldi. Taxonomy (NCBI): domain Eukaryota; kingdom Metazoa; phylum Chordata; class Amphibia; order Caudata; family Salamandridae; genus Calotriton; species Calotriton arnoldi. The sequence goes on from CAWUFW010005482.1 coordinate 144,259, forward strand.
GTCTTCCAGGACTTATCTGAGCGAGCTCCCCCTTCACTTCCCTCCAGCAGCCACAATGGTCAAGCACAGGACAACAGCGCCAACGCCGTCATACCCAGCCACGGGCACTAGACAACAGTGCCAGAAACGTCTCTCCCCGACAACCCCATGGAGAACTCACACCCTCCTGACAACATACTTGACAAGGTCCTCGCTGCCATTGAGAGCTCCTGCCTCTCCATGGAATCAACGGTGGGAACATTGATGTCCAAACTCGGATTCCTCAGAAACGACCATCGGAAACTGTCCAACCAGGTGGCAGAGGGCAAAAAGGAGACAGTGATGCTGCAGTCCCTGATTTCGGAGGCCCAGCAGACACTGTTGGACTTTCAGTCCCGAGTGTAGACCCTGGTGAAGCAGAAGGCAAGTCTCTATTCTTTCTGGACCCCAAACACATTTGAGACTGGCTAGACCAACATTAGGCTGGAGCATTGTCGGTGCAAGGAGGGGTGCCTTCTAGGCAATCAGGAACGGGGCAGCGGAGACGGCGCCATGAAAGATGGGGTACCTCCCTGCCCCCCAAACCCATGAAATGGCCCCACTCGGAATAGCTCAAGCCGGACGGCCAACAGGTGATATAGGTGTGGCGCCCCTGAAGGACAGAGCAGGCTCCTCGGAGGACGAGAGGGGACCTCACATCTTCACAACCAATGACGAGTCAACCGCAATAGATGATTTCAAGTTTTTCATGTTTATTTTTATTTGCATAGTTACTGAAAACCATTGCCATACAATAAATCAACCAGTAAAACCATAAATACACACATTAAAATATTGTACCCCAATGACAGACCTAGGCCTCGTTCCCCCTTTCCCCCTTGGGTTTGATGGGGGGAGGCTGGGTGATTGAATGGAAGCCTCCCTCACTTGGCTGCCCACCCCTTGCAGCTGTAAAGGTGACTCCAGGCCTTGAATCCTGCTGTTGCTTGAGAAGAGAGTGGATCCTGCGTCTTTCAGAAAGCAGAATTTCGACAATATTTTTGGCTGAAAGGAGTGAGTGAAGCTCTTTTTGGCTTTGTTTTTGGCATCAGCTGCACTCCTACATAGCGTATCCTCCATATCAACCCCAATTTCAATTAATGGTGAGCCTGATTGTGTTAGTGACTGGGTTTGTGCTGTCTGCGACCTCCTCTTTCGCTTTTTCCCCTCGGGTTTTGTGGAGGCTGGCCTCCTCGTTTTCCCTGACCTCATTGGGGTCTGTGCTGGCGTCCCAAGGCCCGTGCTGCTTCCTGATTCTGTTGTGCTGAGGTGAAGGCAGGAACCCAGAACCAAACAAGCCCAGCTAGAGCTTTCTGATGGTGTAAAGTGTCCTTTTGGTTGGACGGTACCGCCACTCCCCCGTGGGTTTGGCCTCAGTGTTGTGGTGGAGGGGGCATGAACACGCACGTCTTTGAAGATGAAGAGCCCCAAGCCAGCGAGAGCGTAGGGGGAGCATGGGTGGAAAAAAGGTAGAAGTATAAGTGGTAGAAGGCAGAGGGCAGTCCAGGAGAGGGAAGGGCCTGCAAGCCACACCAAGACATGGCTTGGCCGCTCCTGCTGCCATCGCTCGCTTCCTCCCTTTCACGAAGCTCCCTACCGGGTGGCCTCCACCATACGTTCCTGCAACCCCCTCTTGAGTCTCTCTACCTCTTCTGCCATAGGATCTCCAAACAGCTGTTGGGTTGGTGGAGCCGATGGAACTGAGGGCTGAAGGCCCAAAGGCCAGGGGCTAGTGGCTAGCGGGCCCCCCTCTGCAGCTCTGAGCTTGTTTAGCTTGTTTCCACTGTGCCTGCACAAGGCTTAGTCCACTGCCACTGCCTCATCCACGCCTTTGCCATCACCCATGGCGAGCCCCTCCTCTGCTTTCCCTGCTCAGGCTCCTGCTCCCACCTCCTGGTTTTTGCGGAGCTCTGGAGCAGGAGTATCCACTTGTATAGCCCCGTCCAGTCCCTGGGCAGAACCGGCAGGGCTGATAGGGCTAATGGGAGCTGGCGGACCGACAGGGGGTGGCGGAGCGGCTCGATGTCCATGCTGGATGTCGGGTGCCCATCCTCTCGCCTTGGGCACGCCTCAGTGTTTCCTGTTCCCTGCAGCTCTACTCCTGCAATGGATGGGCCATGCCTTGGCTCACAGAACCACTTGCTGGTCCCGCTGCAGATGGCAGACGTCATAGTCTGAACCAGCCAGTGTATCCTAAACCTCCTTTCAAACGCTCTCCATTTTTCTCCCTCCCCTCCCTCTTCCACCCTCCCATCCTGATTCCCTCCCAGAAGTCAGACCCAGACTACCATCTTCTCTGTGCAGCTAGGTGGCCGCCGACCACTCCCACTTGTCCCTTTCCCACAGCCAAGTCACAACTTCAGATATGGTACAAGACTTCACCCTTTATGGATATGCTGCCATTGCAGCACATCCCGATTGTTGCTCTGTTGAATGTTATCCCCATCCTCACCCTTTCCTACTGAGGCCAGACCAGAGATGTGCCACTGCCTCTCCCTACTATACACTGGGTATCGATCAGGCACGCACACAAGACAACTTGCCCCGGTTAGGACACCACCCCCCCAGTTACACCGCACCTCTCCCATGACATGGCTCCTCAGGCAGAAACCCTACTTTTGACTTTGAACATCTTGGGGGATGCACACAGCAAAGAAGCACTACGGCATCTACTCTGACCCAAAACGCCACAATGCCCAGATCATTTTCCTCTCAGAAACACACACTGCCAGATCTGTAGCACATGTGAAGGTGCTGGAGGGAACACATCACAGCCACAACCTATTGTGCATATGCATGCAAAGCCCTCATCTGGATCCTCCCCAGAGTCCCCTTCCAAGCCATTGACACAATAGTGGATATGGAAGGTTGCTTCACTATAGCAGAGGGCCGCCTCGATAACTCCTGGGTCCTCCTGTGCAACATCTATGCCTGTAACACAGACCAGGAGGCCTTCTGGGCCTCGCTATCGCAAACACTTGCACACAAAATTGGAACCCCATGGATCCTGGCACCACCCCACATGCAAGTGGTGCACCTTCAGCAATGGACTCGCCATTGGGCGTTGGTCAAACTGTGAAGGTCTATCCACCAGCGAACGGGTCGACTCATTTTATTCGTAGGAATATGACTTTTACGTACTCCTCGATTGTATTCTCTTGTTGGCCACTCTTTTAGATGCTAGATCTGGCCTGGAACACCCCACCATCCACAGTGCCTTAGAGGCCTTCTACGAGTATTATTCTGTGATCTATCTGTGCCTCCGCGCCCACCAGCAATGGAGACCAGCTTCTTCGTCTCCAGGTGCCTCCTTCTGGGAGTTACATCAGTCAATAGAGAGGAACTAGATGAGCCCTTGATCACCCAAGAGATCAAACTGGTTATATGCACTTTGGCCAGGAATAAAACCCCCAGATGATCTCCCAATTGAATGCTACAGCGCCTTCGCTCCCTTCTTGCACCCCGCCTGGCTGAGGTATACAAAGAGGCTCTGCGCACCAAGTAAGAGGTGTGGTGCAGCGGCCAGCGGCCAGGGCAGCTGACTTTGGAGCACAGGGTTCACGGTTCGATCCCCGGCTCCGGCGGCAGCTCAGCTCAGCACCATGTGACTCTGGGCAATAGCTCACTTAATTTCCACAACGGCCCCCAGCACCTTGAGATCCGTAAGGGTGAGTAGTTTGCGCTTTACAAATACGGATTTAGATTTAGATTTAAGTGCCTACCTCCCTCCTTATGCAAATCTGTAATGATATCGCTCCCGAGGCCCAATCAGAGCTCGACTCTCCTCACGTCCTACCACCCTATCGCTATATTGGGCATGGATTACAAAATCCTGGGAAAGGTACTGGCCAGATCTTACTGACCCTAGTCCACCCTAATCCAAGTGGCTTCATCTTTGGGCAGAGTTCTTCCCAGAATATACACCCCCTCTTTCATCTGATTGACCAGGCCCTCCTGCTTCCATTACGGAGCTTGCTTTATTCTGGACTTAGAAAAGGCTTTCAATACCCTGGGGTGGGACTATCTATTTCAAGTGATGTCCGCCCTGGGTGTCGGCAAACGCCTCCACGCTTATACGCAGCTACTGTATGCCATCCCCAAATCCAGGGACCAGGTGGGCTGGTTAGTTTCCTCAGCATTTCCAGTTGAGAGGGTCAATAGACAGGGCTACCCCCTCACCCCCTATTATTTGCCCTCGCAATGGAACCTCTGGCCACTAGACTCCAGTCGGAGGAAAAGGCCTGAGGGATACACCTGGAGGGCACAATCCATGCGGTCTACCTCTACGTGGACGACCTAATCCTTACATCTGGGATATTCGTGTGGACCTCTCCCCCATCCAAGCCACTTTCCACTCCTTCACTCGAATAGTCAGGCTACGGGTCAACAGGGAAAAGTCCTGCATGTTCCCCTTGGGCGGCTTCCTGCCCACTGCTGAGATTCGACTGGGAGGGAAGCAGCTCGAGTGGAGGGGAGACACTGTTTGGTACTTAGAGATACATTTGTACCATTCCCCTGCAGACCTCTTTGAGGGCAACCTCTAGAGGGAGTTCACAGCCCTGAAATCCCAGGCCCAATTTTGGATAACACTCCCGCTGGTCACAACAGGCAAAATATCTATCTCAAAAATCATTATGCTTCCCCGCCTCTCTGTTATTTCACCAACCTTCCCCTTGTCCCTCCTTGCAGTTTTTTTCAGGACCTGGAGACATTGCTCAGAGAGCTTATCTGGGGCAACAAGCGCCATTGCATAGCAAGCAGAAACTATATTTTCCCATGGAGAAGGGCGGCCGGGCCATGCCCTCGTTCAAGGCTTACTCCTGGCAGCCCAGCTTCAATGGATCTCGCGGTGGCTGGCACAGCACAATCTGGCTGAAACACATGCAGACACGGACTCCCTCACCCCTACAGACCATGAGGGCTTCCTGTTACCCAAAATGTCCCCCCTTCTCCAGCAATCAGCACAGTTAGTGGCTAAGCCTTACTCACGATGTTGTCCAGTATGCTCCTGCTTTCCCCTGCGGGGTCTCCCACACCCTCCCAACTGCCACTCATCTGGAGACCTTACACCTTGGCATGACTTTCTCTTACCTTCGAAGGCAACTTATTTCAAGATGGCCAACTCCTCACCATCAAACACTTAATTGACAACTTTGCCTTCCCCAGGAGTGAATAACTACAGTTTCACCAGATGCGTTACGTGCTCTGCGCCCAATGGTCCATAGTGGACACCAAGCCTCCCACTCACCAGTCATACAGTCCCTGCTAACTATGGGAACAAGACGCCACCTCATAACATGGCTTTTGTAGGGCAATGAGGGAACATAAAGGGACCCCACTAACATCACTTAGGGAAAAATGAAATGCATATTCTGGATGGGCACTCCATGACACTGAATAAGACAAGCCCCTCAAATTCCCACACTGAGTCTTTCACAATGCCCGATTTAAAAGTATTCAGTATGCCATACTTCAAAGGGCCTACCTCATGCCATATCAGCTCAACTGCTTCTTTCCTACGGCCTGCCTCGTCTTCCCGCGTTCCCTTGAGTTTTCAGCTGACCTCCAGCACATGACATGGTTTTATCCTGTCCTCTCCACATATTGGCAGCCAATCCACGAGATGCTCCATAAAGTGACGGAGCTTCCGGACACTGGGTGATATTCTCAAGAACGTGCGATAATCATCGCCAAAATAGGTTAACGCAATTTTTCATATCGCCGTCTATTGGGGAAAATAACTCCGTGTTAACGCGTATTCCCAACACGGCGGTAACACGCGATAGTTTCCCGATATCGCATCAAATGTCCGCGATAAAATTACAGGGACTGCGATAAAAATCTAAAGCTGAGCGTGAAAAAAGTGGCGATGGGCCCAACCGCGATAAAAAATCAGCAATAAGCTGCGCCAGGCCTGCAATTCACACATGTCAGACGGGAAAAATCACTATAAAAGCAGAAAAAAACACACAAACAAAACCAAAACAACTGCGAAGCACAATGGAGGTAGCCGGAGCAAGTACAGAGGACACCCAGAACCCGAAAAGCCCCACGGAGGACCAGCCTGGGACCTCAGGGTCAGGGAAGGGCAAGGAGAAGAAGAAGAGGAAGACGCGTTTCAGTCCGCAGGAAAACAGGATCCTGTTAACGGAGGTGGTAGAACACCATCAACAACTGTTCGTCACATCCACTGTGTCATTGGCAACAAAAAATGGAAAATGGCAGTCCATGCTGGACAACGTGAATGCAGTCGGAGTGCTGAGGAGGACAATGGAAGAGCTCAAGAGGCGCTGGAATGATGTGAAGCGCAAAACCAAGCAGAAACTCGGCAACAACCAGAAGGCAGCAATGCAGACTGGGGGTGGGAGTCCAGCGCCACAGGGGGAGCTGGATGAGATGGAGGAAATGGTGTCCACAGTCATCAGTGGGGAGACGGTGGCAGGAGTTGGGGGACCAGACACTGCTCAACATGACCTGACACAACAGCAACAGGGTGAGTAACGACCAGGGACTGGGGGGATGGGGGGAGATGGGCACAATGGCACACATGCACAATTAAGTATAGCACAGTGCACACCCACAATGACTCTGGATCATGTCCCTGATCCCCTTGGCACACTGCAGCACACCTAGAAACAGCAAGTAGGCCCCCGTCGACTATGTGCCCAGAGGGGGCCCTTCCCACACATCACCAATCTCACAACCAACCCATGCACATGTGCCAAACCCAGCAAAGCGGCGTGTCTGTGAGCCACACTGACAATGCAAGTGACACTACATGACGAATAGCATGGCTGCAGTCAATACATCATGACATGTTGCACGCCACGACACTGAGGTGGCTGAGTGTGGACCACATCCGTAAAGGAGCAGGTCACACTCTGACACATCCACGTGCACAAACAACCCCTGACGTCAACAACACATCTGCGGACAAACCATGCCCCAGAGTCCCAACTACCACCAAGAGCCCAATTTACCCAAGTATGCAACATCTCAGCACTGTATAAGCACAGTAGTCAAAGGTACACCGCCTGAAAGGGATAAGGGGCAGCAAAATCAGAGCTGCAGGGGCGACTCTCTCAAAATGCAGCACACACACATAACACTCAGAGTACATCAACATTGACAACAATGTGGTACAAACTGCAACACGTTCAAAACAGTACAGAGGACACAACTGGTGCCGCTTGTGTGTAGAAACTGGCCAATCACATTTGGCATAGCAGGGAAATGTGAGATGATAATGTACAAGTACAAACACACATCCGTGATGTTGTCGAAATGTCCACTGTCCCGCATCAAATAGGCAGCTCCTTTCAAACAGTCACAATGTACATTGTCATGCAGTCTGTATGTAAACTTGTACAATGCGTCAACATACATGTGAACACAATGTTAAACTGCATCTCCCCTTCACATTGCAGAGGGAGAATCAACACCTCCTGCAGAGAAGACCGAACATCTCTTCACTGATGACGAAGAGGACCTCCACACTTTCGACACCGACGCCCTCCAAGAGCTCATGGACAGCTTCGGCACCTCACCTCCAGGAGCAGGGCAGCCCAGCTGCATCGAGGAGACCTCACCCCTGCACAGACCACACAGCAGGAAGGACCCACCACCAAGGCTGTCTCCCAGGACCCCCACGAACAACACATGGCCTTCCAACGCCGTGTGTTAGGGTGAAGGGAGAAGATGGCTGATCAGGTGCGGGACGGGTTCGACCTCATGGCAGCCAAACTAGATGCCATACGTGGGTGTCTAAGTCCCATCAGGGACCACTTACAGTCCCTAACGGACACCCACAGTCCGCTCATGCTCTCCAACGATCCATGGCTGACATTGCTGGAGTCCTGACTCTGAGACAAGGACAACTGTCTAGTCAGAGTGGCTCCAGCGATGTCAGCCGGGAGTTGGGACACATGCGGAGGATCATGGAGAACAGGGAGCGGATGGAGGCGGAAAGAATGGCTGCCACGGCTGCACACCAGCGAGATGTAGCTGGGATCTTCCATGCCCTGCAGACCTCATCATGGCATTGCTGCCACAAGGCCTGGCGCCGATGAATGCTGCTGCTGCTTCTACATCCACATCACAGCCCCCTGATGTGTCAGTGCCTCACAGTGCGGCAGACATTCCACCTCCGGCCCCTGATGTGTCAGTGCCACACAGTGCTGCTGACAAAACACCACCACCCACATGTGAGGCACATGAAACATCAGAGGACGAAGATGCGGAGGATTCTGCCTTAGTGGTAAGAAGGAAGCAGTAGCATTCATCTCCGCCATATGGCCTGTTTCTGCTTGGTTCTGCCCTCTGCATCATCATCTCCACTGTCCCCGGATACACTCTGCGACACTCACCTCGGACCGTGACATGGACTGCCATATTCTGTTTGGTTACCAATGACACAGCAATCAGACTGCGGACTGAACGCTTCCTCTTCCGATGAACTTCTCATTCCCTAGAGGACTCTGGCTGGCCCTCCACGGGGCAACAATGTAAAGTGGGGTTTGCATGGCCCTGTACTGCTCCAGTTTCAACACTCCACTGAATGTGAATAAAACTTTCAAATTCACACAGATGTGTCATGTCTATGATCATTCAAGTATGAAAGTATGGATGAATGTAGGGGCAGTGATTCCCCCTCACGTCCATGTTGCTAATGTCCTGGGACTTGAGTCACAGGGTGCAACTCTCTGCATCATGGTGGTACATATTTGACCCCAAAAGACGCCCTGTTGTCTTTTCTTGGTCACAAATGACAGCCTTTATGTCATGAATTTGGACACATGTGATACGCTGCTGAGTGGGATTACGTACTATCTTTGACACCCTGAAATGGCATTTTGAAAACGTGACACCCTAAACAGCCTCTCTGTACAGAGGTGACACACCCACCATCTAATTGCCATTTGTGAGATTGTTAGCACTGAATGTTGCACTTACACTTGTCAGAGTGATGTGCTTATGCAGAGGAGTGACATGCACACAGGGAATGTGTGTTGGAATGAATGTATTTGCACATGCTGTGCCTGTGGTCATTTCGTCCTGTCCCATGATTGCTAAGGACAGTCACAATGTGACGTGCTCATGTGAAGAAATTGTTAATGATTGTGTTCCATCGGGCTACTCCTGTTGCAGCTGCACTGGGGTGTGGTCCACCTGCCTCATCTTCATCATCATCGTCCGGTGCATTTGGCACTTTGATCCATGGGGCATTGGTGCGTACACATATGTTGTGCAACACACAACATGCAATGATCATCTTGCACACTATTTCCGGGCTGTACAGGAGTCTTTCACCTGTGATGTCCAGGCACCTGAAACATGACTTTAACACGCCAAATGAGCGCTCCACAATGCACCTGGTGCGTTTGTGGGCCGCATTGTACTGCCTCTGGGCCTGGGTGTTCGTGTCTCGGAGGGGTGTCATCATCCAGGGGGAGAGTGCATATCCTTGATCACCTGTGACAGGGGAGAGGGATATGTGTCAATCGGTGGTTCTGCATTCTGTGTTGGCAGGCTTATTAGTTTAGTGGTGTGTGATGTGTGCGACCTTGGGATTCATGTTTGACATGTATTGCTTGTGGCAAATGAGCGGCATCCATGTGTATTACATTGCCTCACAGCTGCTCCTCACACCCCCGAGCCTATTTACTTGTGTGCGCTGCATGGTTGCATCACTTGCACTCCTAAGACACACCATTGTCATGACTGTCTGCGCATGTCCACAAGCCTGACAACGACACTGTGATATTGGCCGTTGTAGGTGGTCGGCCACGTGTGTGTAGGCCTATGGTCAGGATATGGCGGACACAGAGACACACGCAGTATTTACTTTGGTGGCCATCCCGGAAGTGAACCACGCCCGGAGCCCCGGGCTATTTATTCCCACTCCTACGCTGGACTGGTGTACGCCGGTCGAGCCCACTCCGCTTACGCTTACAGGGGGGGACAACATAGCTACAAGTCCAAGGTCTTCCCCACTGCCTGAGGTGACATGGTTGCGTCCACTGTCCACATCACTACAAACACCAGCAGTATATGTCCACATGGACATGTCTGTGCTCTGCATACTGAAGTCTGTCCAGCACATCACCGCCACACTTGGCATTGTGTACATTCTTATTAATGGGTCACTTGCCTCCTTCGCACAGACTTGGTTCCCACCTCTCCCCACATTTTGCAATTGTGTGGCAGAGGTGCCATGACGTGGATGGTTTGTCTACATGGCTGGCCACGGTTACCACAGTTACTTGTGTTGTTGTGTCTGGTAGGTGGGCATGTTGTTTGGCATGTTGTATGTGATTTTGTGACGTGTGCATTCCCACAGTAGTGAGTTGCATGATTGTGGAGTTGAGGTGTGTGGTGTGTTCATTTGGTACTTACCAACGAGCAGTGCATTTCCACAGGTGCCATCCTGGAAGCGCTGGTTGATGATGGACTGTCGGAAGATGTAGGAATCATGCACACTGCCTGGGTAGTTGGCAACGACGTTGGTGAAGAGTCCCCGGTGGTCCACTATTGCCTGCACATTGATGGAATGCGTGTGCTTTCTGTTGCAGTCATTGTGTGCAGTGTCGGCAGGGGGCACAAGTAGGACATGTGTGCAGTCAATTGCCCCCAACACTTGCGGGAAGCCAGCTATGGCGTAGAAGCCTTGCTTGGTCTCCAGCTGTTCCTGCGCAGTGTGGGGGAAGTGAAGGTGCTGGGGTACCAAGCTGATGATGGCATCCAAGACAGGTGTGAGGGACTTTGATAGGGCTGGCTGTGAGAGTCCTCCGACTCTGGCAGTTGTTGGTTGGAAGGTACCAGAGGCCAACAGGTGCAGCACAGCCAGCAGCTTTGTCTGCGGAGGGATGTTGGTTGTCCGCTGTGTTGGTACCGTCAGCCTGTGGGCAATGTGGGTCAGGATGCGGAGGATGGTTGTCCTTTTGAGCCTGTAGTGGGCAATGACATCCTCTAGCGTTAAGTCTGTGAGGCTGGTGCGTTTTCGGAAGGTCCGCTGTCTTGTTCTGCGCTGCCTCTGTGGTAGTCCGGCAGGAGGTCCGGGGGGGGGACCTGGGGGTGGTGGCGGTGGGTGTTGTGGCCCTCTTGGGTCTCCGAGCTGCATGATCAGTAGCTCCATGACATGTGTTGGTCTTCAGATGTGGCTCTGGGCTGGGCTCCCTTTCTACTGCAGGTTGTCGTCCTGCTTAACACCAGTAATAATCAAGACCATAAATCAATACAAAAAAATCAGAATTAGAAAATGCTCAGATGTTATTTAATCACACCGAACATAAGATGCAAATTGTTGTAAGAATACATTAAAAACCATCATTAATGTGCCCGAAAGGATAGGAGAGGCGAAGGGCAGTGACTAAAGTGAGGTAGTGAAGTGGGTGAAAAAACACTGCTGGTGAATATCACAAACAAATTGTTAGGCATACTATTCCATGCCACACATTCAAAACATAGTCCATCAGGAAATAAATTACAATAAATTACATAGCCATGTAATACAGAAAGTCACAGTGCAGGCATGCACTGTTGGGGAGACTGGCATCGATAGTGTGTCGACGTTTCGACCCCTGAATGTGTGTAGGTGTTCTTCAAAACCTTACTGGCGGGGTCTTCCTCAGGACAGGTGTAAGGTGAAGGAGGGGAAAGGGCACCGTGTTTTAATAGAAAGAAAAACCTCATAGGCGCTGAAAATCGTCTAGGGCAGTAGGGCTCAATAGCTCCAAAGTTCGAGAGGGAGAGAGTCAAAAACACTCAGAAAGTAGGAAAATATCCAGAATTAATATTCCTTGGCAGTGTGAAAACCGTGGTAAACCATTGATCAAGTAGTGGGAACCATCCACAATACTGCCAACGATTGAATCAAAAGTCAATTACTGAGCATCAAAGCACATAAAAATATAGAAGTGACTTTTTTCTTGAATATTTCTTTGCTATCCTTTTATTCTTTCTTTAGATATTTTCACAAAACAGCACGCAGCCTCCAAAGTTGTGAATAGTCAGAAATAGCCAACACGTGTTTCGCGCTCAATAGCGCTTCTTCAGGGCTTGCAGCGTCTTTCAGCCTGCGTGGTTCCTTACTGAAGCAAATTATCAGCTGATAATTTGCTTCAGTAAGGAACCACGCAGGTGGAGGCTGCGTGCTGTTTTGTGAAAATATCTAAAGAAAGAATAAAAGAATAGCAAAGAAATATTCAAGAAAAAAGTCACTTCTATATTTTTATGTGCTTTGATGCTCAGTAATTGACTTTTGATTCAATCGTTGGCAGTATTGTGGATGGGTCCCACTACTTGATCGATGGTTTACCACGGTTTTCACACTGCCAAGGAATATTAATTCTGGATATTTTCCTACTTTCTGAGTGTTTTTGACTCTCTCCCTCTCGAACTTTGGAGCTATTGAGCCCTACTGCCCTAGACGATTTTCAGCGCCTATGAGGTTTTTCTTTCTATTAAAACACGGTGCCCTTTCCCCTCCTTCACCTTACACCTGTCCTGAGGAAGACCCCGCCAGTAAGGTTTTGAAGAACGCCTACACACATTCAGGGGTCGAAACGTCGACACACTATCGATGCCAGTCTCGCCAACAGTGCATGCCTGCACTGTGACTTTCTGTATTACATGGCTATGTAATTTATTGTAATTTATTTCCTGATGGACTATGTTTTGAATGTGTGGCATGGAATAGTATGCCTAACAATTTGTTTGTGATATTCACCAGCAGTGTTTTTTCACCCACTTCACTACCTCACTTTAGTCACTGCCCTTCCCCTCTCCTATCCTTTCGGGCACATTAATGATGGTTTTTAATGTATTCTTACAACAATTTGTATCTTATGTTCGGTGTGATTAAATAACATCTGAGCATTTTCTAATTCTGATTTGTTGTATTGATTTATGGTCTTGATTGTAATTGTATTGTCTGTCTTACACTTTATGGATGTAACATTATTGGGACCACTACGTTCTATATCGCTTTACACCCAGGTCCCAGTGATTTTGGGTATACCCCTATCTTTAACGATAACACCAGTAATAGGCAGGTGTTAAATCCCTGCTGCTAACGCGCCTTATCGCCTGTTTTTGGTTCGCTTCGCCGATCTGGCTGGTCGTTGAGAATATCGCGAAGTGGTGTTTTCGTGTGTTTTTGCACGTGAACTCCTACGCATATCATTAGCGTTAGTTGTCGCTCTCATCCGTGGCGATGTTTTTTGCGGCAGCTATCGCTGGAAAACTGGCGATATCGGCAGTTTGCACCAGCTTGAGAATAGGGGGATAAATCTATCGCCACTTTTGCGGCGCTAAAGTGCCGATAAATCGGCAATAAGTCCATGAGAATATGCCCCATTGACACTTGGGAGGACTGTGCTCTGGGCATATTTAAACATAAGAAGTGCGTAGTGGTCAGGGCACGCTTTGCTAGCCTCGCAGTACTCCTTGCTAAGCTTGCTGTCACCCTCCATTGGTAATTGCTGCAACCCCCCCAAGTAGGAAGCCTGGTATGGAGCGATGCAGCAGTGAGGGAGGGCGAGGTCTTGCGCCTTGAGGAGGTCGGTGTATCAGTAGGCATCCTATCTCCCCTGCATGGGATGCCCATTTCCGACCACCTCCTCCGACTCACCCGAGATGACAATTTGCCCCCATAAATATAGAGACGCAGTCCCTCAGGGGATCTTTTGAGGAGGTAAGAGGAGGTGAAATGCAAAGAGGAGAAAGTGGGTGTATCTTTAATTGGAACAGCGGCATTAGGGAAAATTTTCCACCCCGTTGAAAATTGGTGAGGAGTCTCTAAAAAGTCAAGCAACCTCATGAAATTTTAAAGGCCATGGAGTTTAGTGTTATATAGTTGGCTAGTTTGGGTGGCTACAGGACCTGCAATGGCAGTCCAAAAAGAGGCTTCTGTCCTCATTCATGAAAAGCTTGAGCATGAAAGACGCCTTATTGTAATCATTGTTACAACACCAATTTTTGCCTTTTTCCAGGCAGGTCACACTTGGCTTGCTCTTTGGGCACCACCATAATGAAGAACATTGGGGTTTCTCTCCCACTTGTGCCTCCTGTGAAGGTGGGCAGTGCTCTTGTTACACCCGGCAAAATGTACCCGAGGCATGAGCACTCAAACCTATTTCAGCAATGCTTTTCAAGTCTTTTGACACCAACAAATGACCACTATCAAATAGCATTCTAGTAAGGATTCACTTTTCGGGCTGTCGTGTGGAGATAGTCAAGCATTACGAATTGCATATAAGATAGATTGTGGTACAGTTAGCCTCGGCAAATATGTCAGAATTTGAGGACTTACCTACAGTCAGTGCTTCTGTTCAGAGTGCCTAGTCAGAATCTATCAGAATAGTTTGAAATGTAATGAAGATAGAAAGCTACAGGTAGATAGCTAGCGGTTCCACATTTCTACACCATACAGCCAGCACACAAGCAAAAGTATGCACTCAGGCGGGAATGTCACAGAAAGATACAGTTTATCCAATTAAACCAACTACACTGTTTGGAAATGAGAAACAAACTTATGGGACAAATAAAGGCAGCAACACCCCCCATTTGAAGGCAGGTAGCGGCACCAAGTAACTGACTGTACCTGAGCCCTACCAGCCTGTGTGAAGACACTGGATTCCTGGGTTTCTGATTGGCGTAACATTATGTACTGTTGCCCTGTGGGCACTTCCAAGGTCTCTGTGTACTGCACACCACCTTTTGGTATGTTGTTGGGGCTTTGTTTTTATATGGTTCACAAGAACCATAATTCTGCTTGTTCCTTTATTTTATTAAATCAGAACATAAGCTTTAAAGATTATTTTATTTTTTACCCTAAAGTACTCTTTTGATAATTATTTTTTGCATTTTTGTTAATACATTTTGCTTTCTGTTATGTACATAACTCGTTTGGGCAGCTGAGTTCTTCATTTTTTACTGTTCTGCACAGTAGGTTAATTAAATTGTGTACCATATACATTTTCTGTGAGAATTCAACCTTACCGCTCATGTGTGTTACCAAAGGTATTTTAGGTGCCTCAGGGAAGCCAGTTCACTTTTGTGGTTCTGGTGAGAAGTCACATAATTCCTCACAATCTACTTCAGTGGCCTGGCTGTGGCAATCCTCACTGGAGGACTGCATGGTCGAGCAGCCCAATACAGTGCAGCATTAAGGAATTTTTATTTCATTTATCAGTGATGGGGAGGAAGTTTCACGTCAGAGTAACTGCTATGATGAGGTACTGAAATAAGTGTAATGAGATCAAAAATAAGAGATAGAGCGTTGGTGGTGAACTAATCAACAAAATGTTTTATGCTGCGGTAATCGTATTATGCCTTTTGTTGCTGGCAGTACTGTAGAATAAAGCAACACCAACGGCACTGTAATGTAGTAACTGACTGTGATCCAGTCTTTCACGACTGGTAGAGCTGACAGCATTTATGCAACAGCAACCAAGATTTAAAGAATGAATCTGAGCTAAATGCTGGCAGAAGGTCATTACCTGGGCCACTAGAATTATGTGGTTCTGCTGCTGGGGTGTTTTCTTTATAATTATAGATTTACCATACTTTCTACAAAATCCAACATCTGCTGCATAATTTGCAGATTTCAGTCAAACCATTTTTTTTTCAAACAGATAAAAAGTTTGTAAAGAGCACCGCAAAAGGTAGAACCTCTGCAAAATGTATCTGGCCAGGTTTCCTTTGCTGATTGCTGAATCATAGGTGTTTAACTGGTACTAATGTGGTGAGGCATTTGGTCAGCCAGTCTAACTGTGTGATCAAATGAGTAAATAGAAAAATAATACTGCCATGGATATACCACACAATTTGACTTTTCATGCTGCATAATTAAGCCCACCTCCTCCACAAAATTTGCTCCACCTTTGATGCATAATTCCAGGAGCTTTGCTCAGTGCAAAGACCTCTGAGTCCATTTAAACAGAATTGCCAAATGGTTGGAAGCCCAATAATTTACTACAGCAATAAATGGCATAATTTCGATTTAGTTTAGTGTAATTTAGGGTACAACATTTGTTAACAGCAGAATTCGCAATTGTGTGGATGGAATATGTCGGTACTATTAAGGGTCATTTAGAGCATTAGACTCTTGCATATTCCAAATGGACAGTTAAAAAAGTTGCACTTCAATGTTTTTTGTGTCACAACAGGGGCATAACGCAGAACCTTGTTGCCCCTGTGGTGGAGGAGGACTGCCAATCCTTCAAGGGCCCCCCAACCTTTAAGCACGGTTACATTCAGCCAAAGGTCAATTAATATGGACTGGCACATGCTGGCTGTGAAAGAGGTGTACTGAGCAAGAGGCTGCCCAAGAAATGTGAAGAGATCTGGGCCCCATGGCAAAAAAAACCTCAAGAACACAACTAAGCAAATATATCATTGACCATGTGGAGTGGGATATGTTAGCATGGGCAGATGACGTCCCAGCCAGTCAAGAAAGCGTCTGTTTGTTTGCCCACTTTCACAACTAAGTCAGCAACCGGTGGGGTCAGAAGTAAGCCACCTTTCCTCTTCAACAATATTGCGGCCATCAGAAGATCCTTAGGGTCCCAATGAGAAAGGGAGACCGGTGGTCGCTGAGGGAGATCCTGATGGGGTAAACCTGATTGGGAGTGGCAACAATGAACCTTATCCTCCCCCTGACCCCTGCAAGGTTGCTAGTCTGCTAAAGAGCCCTCATAATAATGGGAAAAAGATTGGCTCAGATTTGGAAGGCAATTAATTTTTTTTCTCCCTGTCAGACGGTACAGAGTGGTCGGTGGAGTCTCTGAACTGACCTCCAAATCTAGCGAAAGCACAATAAGTGATGCAGGAGAGGAGGGCACAACACTCTCAAGACCACAAGACTGCAAAAACAAATGCATGACAGGCAGTATCTGGGAAAAACTTGAGATGGTATTACTCCCCAACAGATCAGCTAATGGGTACTGTGTCAGAAGGCTTCCGCGAGCCATATAACTTGATCCCTCCAATCCGACAATCAACATACCAATGCATCATGTCCCATAGGGAGGAGACTAAGCCGGACAGTCATAGAGCTCAAGCTGCAACTCGTAAACTGCAGGAAATTTTGCACAAAGTAACAAAAGTCATGCGCTGCAATAGGTGAATGACTGTCGCATTTGGAGACTAAGGCCTCAGCCCTGGAGTCTGAAGTTGCAGGGGCTCCAGGTCAGGTTGAAGCACATGAGGCCCAGCTCATGATGTCCAATGGAAACTGGAAGACCAGGAAAATGGTTAGAGATGGAACAATTTGTGAGTACTAGCAGTGCCGGAAGGGAAAGAAGGATCCGATAAAAGAATGTTTATTGTGGACCTATTTCAAAAAGCTTTTCCTGAATTGGTGGACTGGAATTGGTCTCAAGAGATTCAATGGGCTCACAGAGTTCGTCTGATCAAGAAGCATCTTAAAACAAACATAGAAAAGCCAAGGGCGATACTAGTCTACATCGGAAATACACCTACTAAAACAATCCATATATGAGAAAGCAAGACTGGATGCCCAGAGAATGGTGGGGGACTGTTCCTTTTTCGTCAAACCTGATTTCTGCCATTTTACAGTGGAACAACGGTGGTGCCTTCGTCAACTAATCAAGCCATTTCAAGATAAAGGGGCAAAAATACGTTTTTATTGAACTCCACACAACTAAAGATGGTCTGCAACAACTCCACAAGGGTGTTCACATCTGAGGTCAAAGCATAGGAATATTTGGGGGACACGCACAAAGAACACTGATGGACAGGGGTTCCGGGTGTTAGGGAAATAAGTACTTTTTCACCCTCCTAGGAGCAATGAAAGAAACACACAACACTGTAGTTTTCTCAGGAACAAATGAAATGTATTTGTCTGAATACATGCATACCTTGCTGGCCCGCAAGGACGGAGTCAGTACAGCATACAATGGTGCTCTCAGTCTGCTCCTTCCATGAGTGATTGGTTTCTGGGTTCTATATACAATTAGTAATGCCACCCTAATCGAACTAACAGGGACATTGTTCCAAATATGGTCAACAGAGAAATGCAATATCAGCACCATGCCAATTACACTACAGACTTACAAGATGTTAAATATGGGCAGAAGAGAAATGCAAGATTGGCACGAGCCAAGTATACACAGTGCCAATTATTCTACAGACATACTGTAGGAAAGTAGGATCTGCTTCTTATGGTTACCCCCACTTTTTGCTTCATTTTACACTGTTTTTGACTAGTCTGACTGGGATCCTGCTAATCAGGACCCCAGTCTATCTGCTTTCTCCTTAAAATGTTATGTCATATACGTAGGTACACTCCAGATTGAATACTGGGGTACCCTTGTCAGTCCCTAGTATATGGTACACATGTACCCAGGGCATAGGTACCCCAGAGGCCTCCAATGGGCTGAAGCATGTATTATGCCACCCATGAGAGGCCATGCAAAATGGATCTACAGGCCTGCCATTGCAGCCTGTGTAAGTTGGTGCACACACCACTTACTTAAGATATAGGTTTACAATATCTAAGGGTCACTACACTTAAAACCTATAAGTCACCCCTATAGCAGGCCTTGACAATCCTGAAGGCAGGGTTCGTGGTTCTAAGTGAGAGGGTGCCACTATATGAGCAGGACACCCCTGCAGCCTATGGAGTCCATTCTCCCGGGTTGTTAGTGCTACAGCCATTTACGACATATAGAGTGGCATTATACGACCGCATGATTACCAACTCTAAAACGGCGGAAAGTAACCCTATCGTGTTTGGTGTCGAACATTGTGGAATCATACCCCCACACCGGTAACCGGTGTGGAAGGTATGACTCCACCCCTCAGAAACGAGCTTTGTGAGGTCCCTGGTGTTGCCGGTACCAGCCTTTTATTCCCGGGCAGCCCATAATGGTTGCTGCCGACCAGAGACACATTTCAGCCCTCCTGCTGCTGAGCCAAGCTCGAGCAGGGGAAGGCAGAACAATAGGCATCCTGTCACAGGGAGGTGTGACCACCTCCCAGACAGGATTTAGGGGGATATTCACAAGGACCTACCGCCGATTTATCCCCACCTTAACCCATCAAAAGTGGAGATAGAATTAACACCCCATTCACAAGCGGGTGCAAACTGCAGACATCGCCAGTATTCCCGCGACAACTGCCCCAAAATTTAACACCACGGTGGACACCACCAACTAACCCTAATGAGATGCAGAGTAGGCGTTCCCGTGCAAAAACACACGAAAAAACCACAACACCACTTTCACAACGAACTGCCAGATCTGCGAAGCGAACCAAAAACAGGCGATAAGCCGCGGTAGCACCAGTGATTTAACACCTGCCTTTTGCTGGTGTTAAGCAGGACGACTACCTGCAGCATGAAAGGGAGCCCAGCCAAGAGCCACACCCGAAGACCCACAGATGCCATGGAGACAATGACCATGCAGCTCCGAGACCCATGAGGGACACAACACCCACCCCCACCCACCCCAGGCCCGCCACCACCCCCAGGACCCGTCCCCCCAGGGAACACCACAGAGGCAGCGTACACAAAGACAGCGGACCCACCTGAAACGCACCTGCCACCCAGACCCAACGCCAGAGGAGGACATTGCCCACTACAGGCCCAAAAGGACAACCATCCCCCACATCCTGACCCACATCCCCCACCTGCTGACGGTACCAACCCAGCGGACTACCAACATCCCTCCGCAGACAAAGCTGCCGGCTGCGCAGCACATGTCGGCCTCTGGTACCATCCAACCCACAACTGCCAGAGTCGGAGGAGTCACACAGCCAGCCCCATACAAGGTCATCACACCTGTCCTGGATGCCAACAACAGCCTGGTACCCCAGCACCTCCACTTCACCCACACTGCGCAGGAGCTGCTGGAGACCAAGCAAGGGCCCTACGCCATAGCTGGATTCCCTCACGTGTCAGGGCCAATCAACTGCACACATGTACCCCTCGTCCCCTCTGCCGACACTGCACACAACTACCACAACAGAAAGCACACACATATCATGAATGTGCAGGCAACAGTGGACCGCCCGGGACTCCTCAACAATGTTGTGGCCAACTCCCCAGGCAGAGTGCATCATTCTCACATCTCCGGACAGTCCAGCATCACCCAGCGCTCCCAGGATGGCACCCATGGAAATGCAGTGCCCGTTGGTAAGACCAAAATGAACACACCACACTCCTCCAGCCCACAGTCATGCAACTCACGACACTGGCAATGGGCACGCAGCACAACTACATTCAACATGACACACAACATGCCAACCGACCCGACACGACAACACGACTCCATTGTGAAGCTGGCCTTGCCATGCCCACAACCCAGCCACAGCATGGCACCACAGACACACAATAGCAGGATGCGAGGAGAGGCATGGAGCAGGCATGTGCGAGAGTGGCAAGTGATCAAGGAATGTGAACCCACCCAATGCCAGGTGTGGCGTGGAGGTGCCGGACAGACCACAGAGTGCAAACCACGGAAATGGCCATGTGGAGATCAACTGCTGGTGCATGGAGTGCAGTGGCCAGTGGACGCTACCATGTCCCCACAGGCTGTGGGGCAGAACGCAGAAATATCGCACGTTACATCCCCCCCTGCATGCGCGTGCGTAGTGGGTTGGACCTGCGTACGCCAGGCCTGCGTGGGGGTGTGAACAAAAACCCAGTTGCACTGGGCATGGTTCTCATTCGGAATGGACATCGCGTCTGCCAGTGCGGCGGCTCTCGGCCCGCCACGAGTCCTGCGCTGAGCACGGCGGGGCCTGCAGCCCTGTGTGCCTGCAGCACCCCGGGCCGCTGGTCCCCCGACCCATCATGCCGGCCACAGCGCACCAACGAGGCTCCGCTCACCTGCCTACACCGGCGTGTGCCGATGAGGGCCCACCACGTGCCGGTGCAAGCTCCAAGCACCAGTCCCGCGACCTCTGCAGCCTCTGCAGACCATCGCTGGCCCCCCGACACTGGCCCACATTACTCCTTTCCCATTTACATACTCCACCTGCATCCTCCTGGGCCCAGTAGGTCCAACATGTGGAACTGTGTCCTGAGTCTTGAATGGCAGTGACCCCAAGTCCGTGGCAGCGGCCACAGCACCAGACTCCCTTCGATCAGTGAGGCATAGTTCCATATCGCAAGCCGACGACACGTGGTGCCACTAACCCTGTTCAACGCCAGCCGGCGACACGTGGTGCCACTAACCCTGTTCAATGCCAGCCGGCGACACATGGTGCCACTAACCCTGTTCAATGCCAGCCGGCGACACGTGGTGCCACTAACCCTGTTCAACGCCAGCCGGCGACACGTGGTGCCACTAACCCTGTTCAACGCCAGCCGGCGACACGTGGTGCCACTAACCCTATTCAACACCAGCCGGCGACATGTGGTGCCACTAACCCTGTTCAACGCCAGCTGGCGACACGTGGATGAGGGCTCAGGCCTACCCTGTGGACCAGTAGGTCCCACATCCAGCACTTAGTCGCCAATCATGAATGGCAGAGTCCACACCAGTGAACGCACGGAGAGGAGTAAGAGGAAGATGCAGCTCAGTCCGGAGGAAAGCCGGATCAGAGTCATGGAGGTGATCGAACACTATCAACAACTGACCTGGTGCCATCAACCCTGTTCACTGCAAGTCTGCGTCCCGTGGTGCCACTGAACCTGAACTACGCAGGCCGGTGAGACCATCCAACCTAAGCCGGCGACACTCGGTGAATGGCCCATGCTGACCGCTGCCTCAGGCCAACACTGCGGTCCAGTAGGTTACACATGTGGAACTGTGTCTTGGGTAAGATGTGGAGGAGTCCACACCAGTGGACATGCCTCATCGCAGGCAGCATCCCCTAACAGCACTGGTGCCACTAACTGTGTGCGCAATGAGTCATGGGCACTATCTGGTTGGACCTTGGTGGCGTCTGAGTCCATGGCCTGGTGGTTTTCTGCATCTTCATCTGGCTGGACCGAACTTGGTGTCCGACATGTGTCTGGTCCATTCATCTCCACCATAGTGACTGTTTCAGAGTGGTTCTGCCCTCTGCATCATGCCCTGGGGGCACACCTTCCACTGTCCACCGAGACACTCCGCGACAAGCCCCTTTGTCATCAATGGAAACCTGCTCTGCACTCGTGACCCTGCCCCAGTGCTCCGCAAGTCAGCGGCCCGTGGCGGTAGGCCCGTGCAGGACGATGTGCATCCGGGGCCACTAACTCTGTGCAGCACAAGTCATGGGGCCTTTATGGTTGAATGGTTATGTCCTTTACGATGTACACTGTTGTCGATTTCTGACTGCACCAGGCAGCCCTTGCCGGCTGATGTGTACATACCCCACACACATCCAACACAGGTGTCACTGGATATGTGTGCCTGCTAATAAATGTGGCCGGGCGCACATGCCCGTAGCGATTCACACCATCTGAGCAAGTGTGTCCGTGCGGTCATTGTGTCAGCATGATGGGCACGGCACTGCAACATCACAGTGTGCTATCCTCAGCGGACGATACCATGTCACCTCAGCGTTGGCAGTGACCTTGGACATGTAGCTTCGCCCGGCCCCCCCTGCATGCACAAGCGGCGTGTGCTGGTCCGGCGTACGTCAGTTCAGTGCAGGGGTGTGCTGAATAGGCAGGGGGAGCAGGACGTGGCTCGGACCTGGCCTTGTGCAGGATGTGCGGTAAGTGTGTCTCTGTGTTGGGGTGTTGTCGCCACTAGGGCCACAGTAGACGATGTTGCAATGTAGCATGCACCAGGAGGGCGGGCCCGCACGGACTGGGAAATGTAGGAGCGCAAGACCGCTCGGGGTCTTGGCACATGCATGCCAAGTGTTATGTGTATCAGTCCTGTGGCTGCATGAGTCAGTTGCCTAGCCTCATTCACAGCCTGATCACAGCCAGCCATGGACTGTACACTTGTGTCCGCCCTGTCCGGACCATTAGCCTACACTCACTTGGCCGCACACCTTCAAAGGCCAGCGTCACGGTGTTGGTGGCATGCCGCTGGACATGCGCGGACAGGCATTACAATGGTGTGCCGTAGGAGTGCACATGATACAACTGCACAGGGCACACAAGTGTGGGGGCTCGTGGGAGGGTGGAGCAGCTGTGAGGCAACGTAACACACAGTGAGGCCGCACATGTGCCACGTGCTGGGCATATCATCCATGATTCCCAGGGTCGCAGACATCCCACCACAACTACGGCAGGCCTCTGTATGTCTCCTGAATGCATGCAGATGGTGAAGTTACTGTAGGGAGGAAGGGTCCTTTGTCTGTACTATCAGGCGGTGGCACATCTGCAGCTCCGAGCTGGGACTTGCATGTGGCCAGCACCCCCTGACAGATACGATAGCATTTACTTGCGACTCCCACACTACGCACTGCCCGACGTGAGACCAACGTGTACACATCCCACACGCAGAAGCCCTTGGTCGTAGTTAGCGTGCGTGAGATGGCCTTCACACGTACTCCCACCCCACCCCAGGCCTGCACCCGTTGCACACAGACACTGCTCAATGCTCCGACCTGTGCCATTTCATCCACAGGACTGGCGCAGGGCAAGCCAGTGCTGCTTCAAGCAGAGCTACTGACGCAATGGCAGACCATCCCGGACACATGCTCGACTCCAGTCACGTGGACCTGTACCGTGCACGTCTGCTGCATGTACTGGGGGCACTGCCGTTGGCAGTGCTGCGGATCAGTTACCGCTGAGCTTCCGCCTTGCGAATGTCACCTGCGTTCAGCCTGTGTTGCATTGTCGCTCGTGCATATTAGAGTGGACCATGGATGTCTGCCTCTCCAACGTGACTGTAGCTGACCTGGATTTCGACGTGTGTGTGCGCCCCCTGTTGGCACACGACCAGGAGTGTCACCGTGATGCCCGTTTATGGCATGCATGGATGTTTGGCATGCATGCTGGCAACTGGCAGTGAGCACATTGAGCCGCTACCCGATTGGGCTTTGGTGCACATTGGGGCCAGGGGTTGGAGTCAGCACATCTGTCCGGGTCAGCTGATGGATTACGTCAACATGTCAGATGTGGTGGACAATGATCTCTCATTGGAGATGTTGGCCTACGCTGCTGCACTGGCGTTCATAGACGAGTGACAAGGTACCTGCAGCCACAACTGGATGGGACCCATTGCACGTGTCCCGACGCCTGGTTGCATGTTGGGAATCTGGTCACATGTCCCAAGAGGACAGTGGACATGGCTGCATTGGCCTGGACTCCTGATCCATGTGCGGACAACCAACGCGGGTTGGCACTGACTTGTGTTGGTGATGGACTCCCCCGGGGTGGACATGGGCGCTTTCCTAAGTTCCTCATTCAGACATGCGGCTGCATTGGTCTGCATTTCGTGGCACTTCTCTTGGCCGTACTGACACGCACTTGTTGATAAAGTTTCTGCAGTTTCACTTGTCTCCAACTGTGTTGTGTCTTGATTTGTATGCCAATGTGTGTGTCACAGACTCTCTGGATCCCTGCCATACGTGCATTGCTAGCCCAACAGGGCTGTGGGTTTGTACTTGTGCATTGTCATGTCCCTGTTTCGTGCTTTGCCAGATGCGTATGGCCATTTAGCGGCCACAGGCGGGTGCACTTGTGTCCTGTGTTAGGTTGTGCAAATGTTGCTGGTCGTACCACATTGTGTTGGATGTTGGGGTGCTCTGCTTCCTATGTGTGTGTGCTGCATTGTGTGTGAGATGTCCCTTCAGCTCTGCTTTGGCTCACCCTTCACCCTTTCAGGCAGTGTGGTTTTCACTTCTTTGCTTGTTCAGTGGTGTGATATTGCCGGGTTGTGTGACTTGTGCTCTTGGTTGGTGTTGTTACTCTTGAGCATGGTTTGTCTGCAGTTGTGCTGTGCTTAATTGTGCATGTGTGCCATTGTGCCCATCTCCCCCGTCCCCCAGTCCCTGGTCATTCCTCTCCCTGTTGCTGTGGTGTCTGTTATTTTGGGCAGTTTCCGGTCCCCGACTCCTGCCACCATCTCCAGACTGATGTGGTGGACACCATTTCCTCCATGTCATCCAGCTCCTGGTGTGGCGCTGGACTCCCACCTCGGGTGTGCATTGCTGCCTTCTTGTTGTTGGCGTATTTCTGCTTGTTTGTGCGTTTCGCATCATTCCGGCTGTTCGGGTTTTCTTCCATTGTCCTCCTCCGCTCTCCGACTGCATTGACCTTGTCCATGATGGCCTGCCATGTACAATGTTTTGTTGCCAATGGGGCTTGTGGGGTTGTATACTGGCTCAGGTTGCCTCCATTGTGCTTGGCTGTTATTTTCTGTTTGGTTTGTCTATTTTTTCCTGCTTTTGTTGTGCTTATTCCCGCCTGCCGGGGGTGTGTCGCGGGCCTGGAGGTGCTTTTAGCAGCTTTCCTCATCGCGAATGGGCTCATCGCATGTTTTTTTGTGTTTTTATCTCCGTCGAGGTGGTTGTTTCGCAGACATTGGCCGCGTTTTCGGCAGACTATCGCATGGTACCGCCGTGTTTGAATTCCTGGTTGACAAGGGGTTATTTTCACGCGATAAGCTGCGATGTGTAAAGTTGCGTTAACATTTTTTGGAGATGTTTAGCACACGTTCTTGTGAATATACCCCTTAGTGTATTAGGCCTGGGTGGGTGCGCTTGCCAGCGACTGAAAGTCTGCATGAGAGGCACATTTGGTGTCCCTGTGCATAGTCCAGTTCAAACCAATCCTGGGAGCCGTTGGCTCCTGCTCTGGCGCGAAACTGGACAAAGGACATGGGAGTATCCTCCCCACTGTCCTGACCCTTCCCTGGGAGGGTCCCTTGAATCTGTCCAACCCTCTCCCGTGGGTACAAAAGGGCTTACCTGGCTGTAGGACCCTAGATTCGACGTGGACATGATTCTGATCAAGAAACCACTGACTTTCGACCGTCTGGACACTCTGGACTTCGCTGGACTTCGTTTGGGCTCAACTTCGTCTCCCACTCTGTCCAAAGCATCGTCTGTGCCTGTGCACCTTACAGGCTCCGTGCAGGACCTGTGGAGCATCAAGGACAACCAAAGACATCTCCCTTGGAGTGGAGGAGTCACTCCCCTGCAACCGCAGGCACCGTAACGCAACTGACCGGTCTGCTGATCCTGTGCTCCTGCGGACTCCGAAGGCTCCAGCACCACAGGAATTGGGTTCCACGTCCCTTGAGGTCCGAGCTGCCGTCTCACTAAGGTTGAGATCAGAATCCTTCATGGGGGCTGCAATACCCGTACCCCTGTGCACAGCGTACTTTTGCAAGTGCATATGTTGTTGGCATTCCCAAGACAAGTGCACTAGGCTCAAAGTAGCCCCAACTTCTGGCATCATTTCCACCAAAGAACTTTGGCTTCCTCGCACCGAGTGCTCCGTGGGCTGTTGCTTTGTAATTCTGCTTGAGGTCCCCTTGCGACTCCTGTGCCTCTGGCCTGTGAGTCCTCTTGAGGGTAAACACTGCTTTTCTTGGGCTCCCCTGGTTGCTACAGGCTTGCCCCAACTCCCCTGTGTTTGGTGAGTCTCATGGGTCTTGCTGGTCCGAACGGTAGCCTCTTGACCATCTTCGTGGGTTGCCGCTGCCAAGGCTTGTTGGTGCTTCAGCCGGACACCGACCCCTCAACACTCGACATCCTTTGTGGGACAGCTCGTATCTGGCTCCTGGTTATCCTCAACGACTCTTGGTCCCGGTGGTTGCACAGTCAAGAACCCCCTCAACGCACCTGAAGCACCCGACATCGGTGGGCATTCGTCTACCGAGCCCCTGGTCACCCTGAGTGACCCAGACTCTGTCCCCTCTGCTTTCAGGTACTCTTCGACATGAATCCACCTTTGGATTCCAACGGACACTTTTCTTCTTTCCCGCAGTGGCATTTCCTTGAAGTCCTCTATTGAGATCGACGGCGGTTTCCGACACCACTTCAGCCCTATGCACCTGGCTTCCCTGGGATAGGTAACTCTGGTACTATGGTATCCATGGGTAGGGTGGCTCTCCAACCTCCTATGATCCAAAGGGCTCCCTCGTAATCCACTGGGAAGGGTCCTTAAACTTTAAAAATACAACATTGAATTGCACGTAGCACGCAGTCGTGTTCTCACACTGCACCCGTCCTCCTTGGGGTCCCTACTTACTCACCTTGGGTGGTTCCTTGGGGTTCCAGTGATTCTACATCCTCTAGACACTGTCTTGGCTCGAGTCGTGGTTCTTATACCACTACTTTAGTATATCGTTTGGTCTCCCCCTGGAGCCCACTGTGCATTAGTGCTACTTACGATTGTTTCTGTGCTAAAGTATTGGTGCTTTGTGTTTATCTGCGTGTAGCAGATACTGTGAGGTATGTAGAGTGTGTTATAATAATAAATACATATTTTTATAACTACTGTGTGGTTCTCCTTCCATTTAACCAATACAATAAGGTTGCATTCTGGTAAAACAAGCTGCTTAACATTCCTTCAAGACTAAGCCTGAAGGCTGCTCTCCACAGCTACCACTCGGATAGCTTTCTAAGGTTATCTTTGACCTCTTAAATCACCATAAGGGTTGTTTGGACTGGTGCAAGGTGCCCACTTTAATTAGTGGACATCATATACCAGGCCAACTTCTCACATTGGTGTGCAGCGGTTGGAATTCAAGCCTGCATTGTTTTACCAGATAAATCTTTGTATTGATCAACTGAAAACCACTATGTACTAGGCACATATAAAACTAGCTTAGAATAAGAAAGTTCTACTGAACTTAGGGTTGGGTAAGTCAAGGGCTTAGCACACCCTTTCTCCAACCTCAGAGAGTTTAGTTCCCACTAGGTTAGGTAGGTGTAACACCTCACCACACTTAGTATGTCTTCTAAAGGAGATGCCAGTGGCTCTCTGCCCTCTAGATACAATGAACTTTCATTCCAAGAATTGAAAGCCCTGTGTGCCTCTAGAAAGCTGAAGACAGGGAGAAAGGCCAACACTCAATGTCTAATAGAGATGTTACTTCTTGATGACCTTAGGAAGACCCCTGGGTCAGATGAACAGGAGAGAGTGGATGGACAGGGAATGAAGACAGGTCAGGAGGTGACACCTTTTATGACCTAGACTCAAACCCTGGCCAGGAGGACCAAGATGGGTCCCACCTGGATAACTCAGATCTTCAGGGAGGTGATGGAGAAGGCCAAGAAGGCCCCCTCTTCACCCCACCTGGAAGAGTGCAGAGTTTACCAAGGAGATCTAGATCTCCCTCTGCAGAGTCTAATCACTCAGGACAGTCTGTAGGGACCTCTGTATCTAGCAAGAGGGACCACTCTTATGACAGGGAGTACCAATTTCTGGAACTTGAGAAAACTAAGCTTAGGCTTAGGCAACAGCAATTGGCCCTCGACAAAGAGTCCCTAGAAGTCCAGAGAGCTAGAAAAAAGTTGGGACTAGAGTCCCATGGTGGCAGCAACAGTGTCCCTAGAGTTAAAGAACATTCATTTGACCATAGGAACCTGAGCAAGATTGTCCTTCCCTACCATGTTGGGGATGGCATCCATAAATGCATAACTGCTTTCGAGAGGGCCTGTAAAGTTCAGAGGGTCCCTCAAGAGCAGTGGGCAGCTATCTTGTGGCTCTCCTTTGCTGACAAAGGTAGAGATATGCTCCTCACTGTTGGTTAAGAGGATGCTGAGAACTATTCAATCTTGAAGAGTGCTCTCATTGATGCGTTTGGCTTAACCACTGAACAGTACAGGATTAATTTCAGAGACACCAAGAAGACACAGAATCAGGATTGGGTAGACTTTGTGGATAGTGCCATTAAGGCTCTGGAAGGCTGGTAGCTTGGCAGCAAAGTGAATGATTTTAAAGGATTGTACAATTTGATTATGAGGGAGCAGTTCCTTAATAATTGCCAAAATCAGTTGTTGCATCAGTACCTGGTTGACTCTGACCTGACTTCTCCCCAAGAATTGTGAAGGAAGGCAAGTAGGTGGGTCAGAACCAGGGTGAAGCAGAAAACCAGAACCATGGTGGTGACCAGAAGAAGCAAGATGCTAAAACTTCAGATAAGGGCGGGGACAATGGTAAATATGACAAGTCTTCATCAGGGCCCCAAAACCTGCATCTGGGGGGAGTCACAATCCAACAAAGGCAAAGGCAAAAAGAAACCTTGGTGTTATCTCTGTAAACAGAAGACACATTGGACAAAGGATGCTGATTGTCCAAAAGCCAAGGAAAATACTCCTACCACCACTGCCCCAAGGCAACTGCGCCCCCTAGCACAAGTACAGGTGGTGGTTCAGGGAACAAGGGATTAGTAGGGTTAACCTTGGGCTCTGAGATGGGTTCTGGTCTAGTTAAAACTCCAGCTCCGGCTGTACTAGTCTGTGATGGTGGCATGGATATTGCCACCTTATTTGTCAGTCCCAGTAACTTGGGCAAATACAGACAACAGCCTTCGATAAATGGTAAGGAGGCCATGGCATACAGGGACACAGGTGCAAGTGTCACTATGGTGACAGAGAATCTAGTGGGCCCTGACCAAATCATACTTGGAGAAGTATACCAAGTGACCAATGCTAACCATGTCAGGACTGATCATTCCTTGGCAATTGTTAATTTCAGCTGGGGAGGGGTAGCTGGCCCTAAGAAAGTTGTGGTTAGCTCAGACCTTCCAGTGGAGTGTTTGTTGGGCTATAATTTGGAAACTTCAGCCTGGGCTGAGGTAGAGTTAAGGACTCATGCAGCAATGCTGGGCATTACTGCAGATGTGTTTTCTGTGACCAGGACACAGGCCAAGCTGGCTAACACTGAACAGGCCTTGGATCCTAGAACAAAGGACCAAGGGCCTTCCAAGAGAAGGGGCAGGAGGGGTAAGGCTGTGTCTTCCCCCCAGACTCAGAGTGAAGATCAATCTCTTGAGGGAGATGATCTCAGTCCCTGTGAAGGAACTGTCTCAGATGAACTAGAACCTGATCAGGTTCAGTTCTTGGGGACAGGGGGCCCTGCAGGGCAGACTTAAGTTTGGAGCAGCAAACCTGCCCCTCTCTTGAACCCCTCAGACAGCAAGCTGCTGCTGAGGCTGCTGGGAGTGTCAGTGGATCCCACAAGATCTATTGGGATGAGGGACTACTATACTCAGAGGGTAGAGACCCCAAGCCTGGTGCCACCAGGAGGTTGGTCATACCTCTGACGTTTAGGGGCTTCCTACTCACCATTGCACATGACATTCCCTTAGCAGGACACCTAGGCCAAAGTAAGACTTGGGACAGGCTTGTCCCTCACTTTCACTGGCCTCACATGTCAGAGGACACAAGGGAGTTTTGTCGCTCCTGTACCACCTGTCAAGTCAGTGGTAAGTCAGGTGGTACCACAAAGGCCCCCCTCATACTACTACCTGTGGTGGGGGTTCCCTTTGAGAGGGTTGGGATTGACATAATTGGTCCCATGAACCCTCCAACTGCATTTGGGAACAGTTATATTCTAGTGGTGGTGGACCATGCCACTAGCTATCCAGAGGCTATACCCCTTAGAACCACCACAGCTCCTGTGGTGGCCAGGTCCCTCCTGGGAATTATTTCCAGAGTGGGTTTCCCTAAGGAGGTCTTAACTGACAGAGGTACAAACTTCATGTCTAGTTATATCACTGCAATGTGGAAGGAGTGTGGAGTGAACTACAAGTTCACCACACCCTATCACCCACAATACAATGGGTTGGTTGAAAGGTTCAACAAAACCCTAAAGGGCATGATCATGGGCCTCCCAGAAAAGCTTAAGCGAAAATGGGATGTCCTGTTGCCCTGCCTTCTCTTTGCCTACAGAGAGGTCACACAAAAGGGGGTTGGCTACAGCCCTTTTGAACATTGTTTGGGCATCCAGTTAGGGGTCCCTTGTGTTTGGTGAAGGAGGGATGGGAGTTACCTCTCAAACCTCCCAAACAAGACATAATGGACTATGTACTTGGTCTCCGCTCCAGGATGGCTGAGTACATGAAGAAGGCAAGAAAAAACCTTGAGGCAAGTCAAGAATTGCAAAAAGCTTGGCATGACCAAAAGGCTGTGCTGACTGTTTATCAGCCAGGGCAGAAGGTGTGGGTGTTGGAGCCTGTGGCCCCAGCAGCTCTCCAGGATAAATGGAGTGGACCCCATACCATACCTGAGCAAAAGGGAGAGGTCATCTACTTGGTGGACCTTGGTACTCCCAGGAGCCCCCACAGGGTGCTCCATGTGAACAGGCTCAAGCCATACGTTGACAGGGCTGACATGGGCTTGCTCATGGCAACTGATAAGGGACAGGAGGAAGAGTGATCCACTCCCTGACCTCCTCTCACAGAACCCTGATGATGGATCAGTTGATGGTGTAGTCTTAGCAGACAGCTTCACTGGTCAACAGCAGATTGATTGTAGGAAGGTCCTCATTCATTACAGGCATTTGTTTTCTCTGACACCCAGTCAAACCACCTGGTGTACCCATGAAGTGGACACAGGTGAGTGTCTACCTGTTAAGAATAAAATCTACAGGCAGCCTGACCATGTCAGAGATTGCATCAGGACAGAGGTCCAAAAGATGCTGGAATTGGGAGTGATTGAGCCCTCAGGCAGCCCTTGGGCTAGCCCAGAAGTCCTGGTACCTAAACCTCACACCCAGGGTGGTAAGAGAGAGATGAGGTTTTGTGTGGATTACAGGGGACTCAATGCAGTCACTAGGACTGATGCTCATCCTATTCATAGGGCAGATGAGCTTATTGATTCTTTGGCCTCAGCCAAGTATCTAAGTACATTTGACCTAACTGCTGGATATTGGCAAATAAGACAAGCTGAGGATGCCAAACCAAAAACAGCATTTTCAACCCCTAGTGGGCATTATCAATTTATTGTAATGTCCTTTGGTTTGAAGAATGCACCTGCCACATTCCAAAGGTTGGTGAACAAAGTCCTCACAGGCCTGGAAGCCTATAGTGCAGCATATCTTGATCATATAGCTGTCTTTAGCTCCACCTGGGAGGATCACTTGGTCCACCTAAAGAATGTTTTGGAGGCTCTGCAAAAGGCGGGCCTCACTATCAAGGCTACTAAGTGCCAGATAGGGTAGAGCTAGGTTGTGTACCTGGGCTACCTTGTAGGTGGAGGCCAGGTTCAACCATTACAGAGCAAAATCCAGACCATAATGGACTGGGTTGCTCCAACTACGCAGACTCAGGTCAGAGCTTTCTTGGGCCTTACTGGGTATTACAGGAGATTTGTTAAAGGATATGGGTCTATAGTGACTCCCTTAAATGATCTCACATCAAAAAGAATGCACAAGAAGGTTCAGTGGGCAGTTAGCTGTCAGAAGGCATTTGATGATCTCAAGCAGGCCATGTGCACTGCTCCCATTCTGCAAAGTCCTGACTACTCCAAGCAATTTATTATACAAACAGATGCATCTGAGTTGGGGTTAGGGGCTGTGTTGTCACAACTTAATGCAGAGTTTCCGGATCAACCAGTAGCTTTTCTCAGCAGAAGGTTGACCCCCAGAGAGAAACGTTGGTCAGCTATTGAGAGGGAAGCCTTTGCTGTGGTCTGGGCCCTGAAGAAGCTGAGGCCATACTTGTTTGGTACTCACTTCATTGTTCAGACAGACCATAAGCCCGTCTTATGGCTAACACAGATGAAGGGTGAAAACCCCAAACTTTTGAGGTGGTCCATTTCCCTACAGGGGATGAACTATACAGTGGAACATAGACCTGGGAGTAACCATGCCAATGCAGATGGACTCTCCAGATATTTCCACTTAGAAAATGAAGACTCAACTGGGAAAGGTTAGTCTCATCTCCTTACGTTTGGGGGGGGGGGTTGTGTAGGAAAGTAAGATCTGCTTCCTATGGTTACTCCCACTTTTTGCTTCATGTTACACTGTTTTTGACTAGTCTGACTGGGATCCTGCTAATCAGGACTCTAGTCTATCTGCTTTCTCCCTAAAATGTTATGTCATGTACTTAGGTACACTCCAGATTGGATACGGGGGTACCCTTGTCAGTCCCTAGTATATGGTACCCATGTACCCAGGGCATAGGTACCCCAGAGGCCTCCCATGGGCTGAAGCATGTATTATGCCACCCATGAGAGGCCATGAAAAATGGATCTACAGGCCTGCCATTGCAGCTTGTGTAAGTCGGTGCACACACCACTTACTTAAGATATAGATTTACTATATCTAAGGGTCACTACACTTAAAACCTATAAGTCACTCCTATAGCAGGCCTTGACAATCCTGAAGGCAAGGTGCTTGGTTCTAAGTGAGAGGGTGCCTGTGCATGAGCAGGACCCCCCTGCAGCCTGCGGAGTCCATTCTCCCGGGTTGTTAGTGAAGCAGCCATTTACGACATATAGAGTGGCATTATGCGACCATGTGATGACCAACTCTAAAACGGCTGAAAGTAACCCTATCGTGTTTGGTGTCAAACATTGTGGAATCATACCCCCACACCGGTAACCGGTGTGGGAGGTATGATTCCACCTCTCAGAAACGAGCTTTGTGAGGTCCCTGGTGTTCCCGGTACCAGCCTTCTAGTCCCGGGCAGCCCAAAATGGTTGCTGCCGACCAGAGACACATTTCTGCCCTCCTGCTGCTGAGCCAAGCTCGAGCAGGGAAGGCAGAACAATAGGCATCCTGTCACAGGGAGGTGTGACCACCTCCCAGACAGGATTTAGTGTATTAGGCCTGGGTCGGTGAGCTTGCCAGCGACCGAAAGTCTGCATGAGGGGTACATTTGGTGTCCCTGTGCATAGTCCAGTTCAGACCAGTCCTGGGAGCCGTTGGCTCCTGCTCTGGTGCAAAACTGGACAAAGGACATGGGAGTATCCTCCCCACTGTCCTGACCCTCCCCTGGGAGGGTCCCCTGAATCTGTCCAACCCTCTCCCATGGGTACAAAAGGGCTTACCTGGCTGTAGGACCCTAGATTTGACGTGGACAAGATTCTGATCAATAAACCACTGACCTTCGACCGTCTGGACACTCTGGACCTCACTGGACTTCGTTTGGGCCCGACTTCATCTCCCACTCCATCGAAAGCATCGTCTGTGCCCGTGCACCATACAGGCTCCGTGCAGGATCTGTGGAGCATCAAGGACGACTCCGAAGACTCCAGCAACACAGGAGGTGGGTTCCACGTTCCCCGAGGTCCAAGCTGCCCTCTCACCAAGTTTGAGGTCAGAATCACTCGTGGGGGCCGCAATACCTGTACCCCTTTGACACCACATACTTTTTCAAGTGCATATGCTTGTTGGCATTCCCAAAACAAGTGCACTGGGCTCCGAGTAGCCCTAACTTCTGGCACCATTTGCACCAAAGTACTTTGGCCTCCTCGCACCGAGTGCTCCGTGGGCTGTTGCTTTGTAATTCTGCTTGAGGTCCCCTCGCGACTCCTGTGCCTCTAGCCTGTGAGACCTTTTGAGAGTCAATACTGCTTTTCTTGGGCTCCCCTGGTTGCTCCAAGCTTTCCCCGACTCCCCTGTGTTTGTTGAGTCTCCTGGGCCTTGCTGGTCCGAACCGTAACTACTCCTGACCATCTTCGTGGGTTGCCGCTGCCAAGGCTTGTTGGTGCTTTAGCCGGACACCGACCCCTCAGCACTCAACATCCTTTATGGGACAGCTCGTATCCGGCTCCTGGTTGTCCTTGACGTCTCCTGGTCCCGGTGGCTGCAGAGTCAAGAACCCCCTCAATGCACCTGAAGCACCCGATATCGGTGGGCATTCGTCTACCGAGCCCCTGGTCCCTCCTGAGTGACCCAGACTCTGTCCCCTCTGCTTTCAGGTACTCTTTGACATGAATCCACCTTTGGATTCCAACTGACACTTTTCTTCTTTCCTGCAGTGGCATTTCCTTGAAGTCCTCCATTGAGATCGACGGCGGTTTCCGACACCACTTCAGCCCTATACACCCGGCTTCCCTGGGAGAGGTAACTCTGGTACTACGGTATCCACGGGTGGGGTGGCTCTCCAACCTCCTTTGATCCAAAGAGCTTCCTCGTAAAGCACTGGGAAGGGTCCTTAAACTTTAACACTGCAACCGCGACTCTCCCATTGAATTGCACGTAGCACGCGGTTGTGTTCTCACACTGCACCCGTCCTCCGTGGGGTCCCTACTTGCTCACCTTGGGTGCTTCCTTGGGGTCCCAGCAATTCTACATCCTCTATACACTGTCTTGACTCGAGTCGTGGTTCTTATACTACTATTTTAGTATATGGTTTGGTCTCCCCCTGGAGCCCACTGTGCATTAGTGCTACTTACGATTGTTTCTGTGCTAAAGTATTGTATGCTTTGTGTTTATCTGCATGTAGCAGATACTTTGAGGTAAATTAGTGTGTGTTATAATAATAAATACATATTTTTATAACTACTGTGTGGTTCTCCTTTCATTTAACCAATACAATAAGGTTGCATTCTGGTAAAACAAGCTGCTTAACATTCCTTCAAGACTAAGCCTGAAGGCTGCTCTCCACAGCTACCACTTGGATAGCTTTCTAAGGTTATCTTTGACCTCGTAAATCACCATAAGGGTTGTTTGGACTGGTGCAAGGTGCCCACTTTAATTAGTGGACATCATATACCAGGCCAACTTCTCACACATACTGTATAAGTAAAATGAACAACCAGATAAGCAAACTAACATGGAGTCAGAAGAAGCAAAGTGATCGCTAAGGTGGTTCTGAATAGCTGTTGAAGCTTGTCCAGGCAAAGTCAGATTTGGAAGCCTTTGCAGCTCCGGGCAGCTTGTTACTGTGTGATATATCTAAGCATGATATCTTTGTAGTGCATACATATGAATATATGTGGATATATATATTTTTTTTCCCATACCGGGACACAGTATCTGGCCTGGATTTAAGGCCCGAATAGCATGCACTAGTGACATGTATATTATATGGTTCAGAAGGGAGCAGTAAGGGCGTAGTGCAGCTCTGGGTGGTTGTTTACACAATGATACATGATTGATGTTCTCTGATTGAGCAAATATTTGGAGGTACATGCTCAAAGTATGGGAGTGCTGGTTCCGGGGACTGGACGGACAGGTTGCTCACAACTCAACAGACCCATGTGTGGTCTGTCCACTTCTCATGGGGGGGGGAGGGGTAGACATGGTGGGCAGGGGGTGGCACCATGTGGGGTGGGTTGATGGGGGTGTGTGGTGAAGGGCTCGAGGTAAGGGGGTGGCATACGAAAATCACAAAAAGCGAGCAAGAAAAAAAAAAGACGAGGAAGGAGAAAACTGGATCATAAGCTGTCAGATTCTGAGGAAATTTAGAGACTAAGGACGCAAAGAATGGCATTACAAATGGGTAAACTATCTATATGTTCAGTTAATGTTGGTGGATAAACGATAATGTGAAGCAACAAAGGGTGGCAGAGATACTTATATCCTTGGGTCCAGAGGTCATATGTCAACAAGAAACACATATTCCAAGGGGAAAGAGAGAGCTGATGATGATAAAGGGTTGTACTTTATTAGCGTGTGCAACTCTGAGCTCTACAATTAGGGGGTGGATATACTAGCTAAAAGTCACATTGGACCCACTAAGCGCAAGCTAGTGGACAAGTGGGGAAGGTAGGCGATCGTAGGGTGGCAGGCTGGATTGACTGTCTGCTCTATCTATGGCTCTAATCAGGATGATCCCAAAATCTTTGAAGAGCTAGACATAGAGCTAGAATCTTGGCATGCCCTGTTGATAGTCTGTGGGGACCTAAACCTGCATCTTGATGTACGAAGGAACCAAATGACCAAATATTATGAGATAAAATCCCATGTGTATAGGGCCTTGGAATCCTTAATGGACAGCCATGGGCTAGTTGATATTTGGGATATTAAAAAAACACCAGATACTGGAATTATGTATTTCTCATGTCCACATAGAAAGTATGTTCGATTAGACTATATTTTGGCCTTGGTTGGTCTAGTGGGTAAGGCCGATATTAGGAAACTTCCACTGCTTGTATCTGATCATAACCCGCTAATCCGGGAAATCTCAGGGTTGAGAGGTCTTAGGTATCAGGCTACCTGTCAGGTTTGACAGAAAATTGCTTTTAAATATCCAATACAATGAGCATATGAGGAAATGGGTAGTGGAGTTGTTTGATCTGAACAGATATAGTGCTTCTAAGGGGATGGTTTGAAATGCTTTTAAATGGGGGTTGAGAGGGGAGACCATTAGTTTTGTCACACACAGAAGGAACCAATAAGAGGATGAGATCAGGGGGTTATATGGACAACTAGCTATACTTAAAAAGATTCACACTGAGGGGATCATACGAGGGCAGGAGGTTGCACAAACTCAATTAGAAATCATGACGATGAACGTTGAGATCAACAGCTACCATAATAAGGGGCAGATTTACAAGAAACTGACGCATCTGTAGAGATGTGTCAGTTTCCCTGCGCCAGCCTGTGATATCCTTGCGCCACCATGGATGTGCCGTATTTACAATACGGCGCACCATAGCTCAAGGATTGACACATGCGTCATAAATTCTGACGCATCTGTTGGCCCAAGGCCAAAAGTCACGCATTGCTGTAGTCGTGTCGCAAGCACGACGCAACTCCAGCAATGCATGGGAAGGCCTATACTCATTGTACTGCGTCACTCCTTACGTCTGCTTCAAGCAGTCGTAAGGTTTTGACGCAGTGGCATCCTAGAAATGGCGCAGTGAAATCTTGTAGATTTCACTGCATCACTTCTATGAGGCTTTCCTGCGTGGGAACGCCCACCCTGCATACATTATACCTGACGCAGGGATAATGTGACGCATGACTTTACAACGTGACGCATCTCCCTAGATCCGTCATGTTGTAAATTGGGCGCATTGTTTACGCCGGCTCTGCGTCACAAAAATTACGCAACAGCGGCGCAAAAGTGTCACAAGGGGCTTGTAAATCTTCCCCTCAGATGGCAACAGAAAAGTTCCAAGTATATAAGAATGAGAGCTATGAAATTGAGGGAGACAGTCGGGAGACTTTTAGTCTTGCGTTCTAGACAAAGGGAAGATGAGAAAAATATTGAGCACGTCAAAAGGAATGATGGGTTGCTCGCCACAGATCCCACAGATATGATCAAAGTATTTGAAAACATTTATAGAGCTTTATTCTGTGAAGATACCCCGAAATTTAGATTATTGGCAGAAGAAGTATGGCTAGAAGAAGGACGGGGATGGATAGATCCAGATCTAAACAGGGAGTCAGAAGCAGATATTACTCTAGAAGAAGTTGTTAAGGCATTAAACTTCCTAGCTTCATGGAAGGCGGCTGGCCCTGACAGAATCCCCCTTGACCTTTATAATGTTTTACATCTAGAACTAGCTCCGTTTCTGCAGGAATTGTTTGTAGGAGTGCAGCGGTATGAGATAACTTCTACGTCTTGGCAGAATGCAACCAGTGTGATTTTCCCGAGAAAAAAAACAAGCCTCCAGATAATCCAGCCTCGAATAGGCCTATTTCTTTGATTAACTCCGATGCCAAACTATACTCTAAAGATCTTGTGGTCTACTGGGGGAGGATCATACCCACCTGGTCACACTGTGGCAACACAGATTTATTCCTGGCAGAGGAACAACGGACCATATCAGGTGTGTCATAACTCTATTCCATATTGTGGAACTAGCAGGTGACTGGATGGCTATGATCCTCCTCGATGCAGAAAAAGCATTTGACAGAGTTTCGTAGAGTTACCTTTGGGAAATTCTGAAATTTAAGCGGCTTGGCCCACGTCTAAAAAAGGCAACGAGGGCTATCTTTTACACTCCCTAATCCAAACTCCAAATTATGGGCCAAGAATCTGGGAGACTAGATATAACTAAAGGAACTAGACAGGGGTGCCCTTGCTTCCCAATTTTGTTTGCTCTTTACATAGACCCTTTAATCGGACAAATTGCCCAAGGTCAGGTTATAAAGTCAGTCCAAATTAATGAGTTTGACACAAAGGCATTAGCATATGCAGCCGATATCTCAGTAAAATCTTCAGACCCTCGTAGTGCAGTACTGGAGGACCCATATTGTACGTTCTGATAGCATCAGTTTCACAGATACTCGTAGGATGGATACGGTTACGTATCTAGGTATCAAGATAAATCGTAAGGTTGAGACTATATATCATATCAACCTCGATCCCTTAATAAATAAGAATAGTTCCAACTGACGGTATATTAATGGCTTACATCTAATCTTGACTGGTAACGTCCTCAAAATGACAGTCCTGCCCAAGATACTTTATTTGTTCCGAACTATACCCCTTGAAGTGGATGGCTCGCTGCTTAGGAAACTGGACTCCATATGTAAACATTTTATATGGCAGTATAAGAAGGCTAGGGGAGCCCTTAAAATCCTAACTCTTCCACAGTAACGGGGAGGCTGAGCAGCTCCCAACCTCTTGTTTTATTAGTGGGCAGCCCTCCTACAACAGATGGGGGTATTGTTTTTGGCAAAAAGGGGCAATAGAGAGAATTTGGGTTACGACGCAGCTCCTCCTACTATCTATGATTTCACACTTGGCAAATCATCATGGGGTTGTCTCTTACGACAAGTTGAGGCAATTTATTTAAGTGTGATCACCATTTGGAGAGACTGAAACAAGGTTAGAAAATTGTTGAAGGTTAAAAGATATAACTGGTATACCCTTTTGTGGCTGTCCCTGCTTTCCCCAACAAACGTCTATGACACAATGGGTAGGCAGTGGGAGCAATCTGGTCTCATTAAGGTAGGGGATCTCTATTCTGCTGACCAACTATGTTCATCCAGGGAACTGCAGCAAGATTTTGGGCTAGAGGCCATGACCTTTTTCAAATATCTATAGATGAGGGAATTTTTAAGTAAGGTCAGATAAGGTACATTCTCACTGGGAAGAATCCCCCTCTTAGACGCAATGCTGTAGTCAGAGAGTAAAATAGGCCTAATTCATAAACTACAATATGGCTTTGGATGACCTGGAAAAAGTTGAGTCAAACTGAGCAAGGGAGTTAGGGGAGGGTGACGTGGACCTACATACATCGGTTGAGCTAGGAATGAAGGTTCTCCTTTCTTCCAATTTGAGAGTCCGTCACTATAAAACTGTGTTTTAGACTCTATCACTGGGTGTGCTGTTATTGAGGATTTGAGTTGCTGCCTTGCCCTTTGACTAACTAGCGCTGGAAGCTGTCTCTGGTCAGAGGTGTGTAGTGGACTGGTGTTCAGTGGACTCTTTTCTCTACAGGACTCAAACAAGGCACGAAATACTACGAGGACTGCTGGATGCCAGAGACTGGTTCTTGATTTCCGGTAATTTGTGACCTATGCCAGAGTATGAACATGCAAGATGTGTGGTGACTCCCCAATCAGGCCCAAAGATTCAGGATGAAGGATTGGTCTCCTGGAGGACACATGAAGTGTCATTTCCTGGTCTGGATTTGAGTAGGGAAAGAAAAAAAGGGCTCTTTAGCAGTCAACCATTGAGCCAGGATTTAGTTGATTGCCTGATATAATTCAATACAATTCTGATTGCAGTTGTACCTAAACAGTCATAGGGAGGAGAGAACACAACTGATGCACTTGATGTGATGTAGGAGAAATGTGCCCACTACATATGTGCTTTGGCAGCATGGTTGGCACTCACTAGGAAAGCAGAGAATGTATGATGATTGTCTGACTGGTGTTAGTGGTCTTGCAGAAGGAGGTGGCAATCCAGAAGGACCAGCAGGACTTTTGTGGATGGTGTCAGAGTAGAGAGAGTGGGTTCTGGTTTACTGTGTTAGGTTTGTCAAAATCCCTGCTTTCTCCCACAAAGCATCATGAGAATGGTGTCTCTGGAATTAGGTGTGGGTCTGACAGAAACAATACAGAGGTCAGCAGTGAGAAAGGGCTGCAGGAACCTGGAGTGAGGTGGAAAGAGAAAAGGCCCACTCCTTTATCCCTCTTGCCCCAGTTCAATACCCACTTTGCAAGTGAATAAGCCTCCCCTTTGTAGATCTTGTTTGCTCCCAAATATGTAATCACTCCATGCACGTCAGCTTGGTGGGTGGGGGGGGTGCGATGTCAAAACAGTTTGCTCAGGGGTCTTGGGGTTGTAAGGTTTGAAGACCACTGCTCTAAGAAATGCCACTGTACGTAGTCAGCATGTTGACTTCAGTTGCTTGTCCTACTGGATGCTTTTCTTTCAGGCTGTAAATATAAATGGCGTTTTGACTGATATAAGGTACATAGGGTGAGTGTGCCATTCCTCCAGTTTGAACAGGTTATTGGAATGGGCTGTTATAATATATCCAGTGTGTCCTGTTCTAGGTACCTCAGCCTTTGGCCTCTGAAACACGAGCAGTATATCAGGGTGGGAAGTCTCTACAAACTCCCTTGGAGGCACCACTATGATCATTGCCATTTCCAAGGTTCAGGCCACTGTCCCCCAGACAAAGGAGGTTGCCTCAACAAGGGAGGCTGCAGAGCGGAGCTCCCATTTACCAATCGGATCATCTAAGCATCACACCGCTACCTGCCTTTACACATCCTTGACCCATTGAAGCCACCATACAAACATTGGTCCCAGTGGCATCAGAGAATGTTACATTACAGGGACATAGACCCAAAGAGCATCACAGAAAGGAACATTACATTACCTTAAGGCCCTAAACCTTTCAGAAAATTCTATCACGTATGTTTTGACCCTGTATAGATAAAAAAAAGTAACACGAGACATTAAAGGAGATAAAATTACACTTTAAAAATATATCAATACCTCAAGACCAAATGAAAGTGTCAATCTCAGCAGCCCCAGACTCAACAGTCAGATAGATCAGGCAAACTAAGACACATATAGTAAAGGGGCTGGCAAATATTGCCCCAACGCTGCTCTTCCAGTGCAGTCACCTCCCAACCTCGAACCCCAACTTACCTCTGAGCTCACCTTGGAATCCACTTAAGCCATTTGTTTCTTATGCAGTTGAGAAGAGCTTCTTCAGCAAGGCAGGTGAGGGGATGATTTCAGATCAGTTTACTGAATGAGTGTTGCTTTTAACTTGCTTAGAAGCTAGAAAGTACTCCCACCTCTTCGTTTCTTTAAGCTTAATATGCAAATTAAACGCAGTAAGCATTGTCTTTTACTGTAATTTACATTTCTGTGGGAATAACGTGTTTCTAATATGGCACTTCATACTGCCCTTTCGCTGTTTTTAAGTGCTGTAAGCAGAAGGTGCTAAGATTACTCAATATTATGGAATTTTATTTACCAACCTTGGAAGGATGGAAAACTGGCTTGGCCTTGTCAGGGTTCAAAATAATGACATACGGGTCCCAGTACATATCAGAGGCGACATTACAAATTAAGGAGCCGATGGAATGATTGCAGGTTCTTAGTAACTATTAAAACCAACAATCTTCGCGTTTATAATTGTGCCAGACGTCTAGATCCAGGCCTTAGGTCCAAGCAGGTCTTCTAAGCTCAGATATTCTTACCCGATGAAGTAAAGGTTGCTTCGATTATTTTTCATGGCACTCCCTGTGTGGTCTGCAAGGGTTTTAAATTCAACATGTGAAAGCATGCCGGCTTGTAGAATTCCAATGATTTCCACACAGGCGTACACATAATTGCTTATCAAACTTCAAATAACAGCAAATAAAAAAATGTGTTTTAAGGTGAAGTCGGTATGACCAAAAAAACACGCAGGCTTTAAATCACTTAACAGGACGTTTGTGATAAAACAGAGCAATGAACACAATGAAAAATGGCATGCCGCAGAAAGTCAAACGATTATCATTCACATCAAAGGCCCTGCCTCCCCACATATTTATGAAAAATGTAACACGTTCAGCTGATGAAATACTAACGTCTTTTCCCCCTCAGGGTGGGGTGCTATCTCTCTCCCTAACATTGTGAAGTCAATGCTGCTTCAGTTCTTGCACGTTGAGCGCGTGCTGTAAGCTATGCCCGGATTCCAGGAGACCTATTTCAAAAGGTGCTTTATGGTTCCTAGTGGGTACACTGACGGGTACGGCAAAAGAATTGGCAAACCCAATGTCTTTCCTTTTTTTAAAACCTTGTATTGTAATTCTATTTATATAGCGCATACTACCCCTGACAAGGCACTCAAGCTGTTTACAGCTCATATTATGCTACTCCCAATCCAAGGTTAGTGGCTAATTTAGTGTATTTTTTGTTATTGTTTTAGGCTTGTGTTCTCCGAAGAATCTCTTCCATGCTTTACCCCAGTGTGTTTATGGTGGAAATCAAAGCGAC
The DNA here is from genome assembly GCA_963921515.1 of Calotriton arnoldi. Taxonomy (NCBI): domain Eukaryota; kingdom Metazoa; phylum Chordata; class Amphibia; order Caudata; family Salamandridae; genus Calotriton; species Calotriton arnoldi. The sequence goes on from CAWUFW010005482.1 coordinate 187,446, forward strand.
ATTAGATGTGATTGCTTCTTGGGGGTGAGGGAGGGAGGGATGGGGTGGAGGGTGTTAGTGAGGTGCAGGGGTATGTCACTTCATCCGAGTGATTGTTAGGGTGAATAGATAGGGCAGACAATGATAAGGTTATCGATTTGGGGGATGCAGAGGATTAGGGTATTGATAAGACCACAGGCTATTGATTAGCAGTTTGTGAGTAGAAGGGGGTTGTAGGCCATAGGTGCGGTAGTGGGTAATTCGCAAAAGTACATATAGAAAAGTAGATCAGAGGGCATGCAGTTTTAAGTAGCGTCAAATATGGGCATGCAATTTTGAATAGGAGTGGATTAAGGGGAGCAAGGCTTGCAGAGGATAGTAAGTATTTGATGGGCATATCCAAAGTAATTTTTGTTTTGTGCAGAGTTATTGCAATATCGTGGATCCAGGGGTTCATGGCAGATTTAGCGGCTATAAGGGTTTGCCCAGTTCAAATGGCCACCAACTAGGTGACCAAGTATGGGAACATTTCCTGAACATAAGTGCCTCAGTTTTGTATCTATTAAGTTTGGGGCTATTGGGTTCCATCCATGTCGCAATATATAGCATGCAAGTGTAGAAGCTAGGTTTGTGTCTCTGAGACTTTGTTTGCAATAGACACCATAACTTGTGGGTTGTCTGAGTAGGAAAAAATATCCAGACCATAGAATCTGATGATGTCAGCCAGAGGAGCAAATTTCAGATTAAAAAGAGTGGGACTAAGCATGGAATCTTGAGGAACTCTGAAAGTGACTGCTTCAGGGGTGGAATGACAGGGAATCATTGAAACAGTTTGTGTTTGATTTGTGAGAAAATACGGAAACCATGTTCGGGCTTTAGAAACATTACTGGATTTGAATAAGTGGGAAAGAAGGATACAGTGTGTATCAAATGCTGAAGCGAGATCCATATAGAGAAGCATGCAAAGGTTATCTGTGGCTGCGATCAGGGCTGTCTCAGTACTATTGCCCGTTTGAAACCAGACTGAGAAGAGTCTGGTAGTGCATTGGAAAATATATGGTGAACAAGGAGTAAGTTAACCACTTTTTGTATGACTTTAATGGGAAGGGATAAAGAAGAAATGGGACGGTAGTTGGTCAAGACCTCAGAATCTGCTGATGGTATTTCCAAAAAAGGGACAACTAATGCATGTTTCCAATTGGTAGGGGCAGAGTCTGAGGTCAAAGAATTATTACAAAGCAATGAAAATGTGGAAATACTGGGTTTGTGCAATCTCAAGAGAGTTACCCTTTTATGCAGAAAAGGGATGGGGTATGTAAACCTAGAACAGGGGGTACTCCCTTTTCGCTAGATGATAAACTGGTATTTTAGAAAATAAATAGAAATTGCTTTACTATGGACCCGTAATATGGAGGGGAGCTAATTAATGTATGTGTTACCTCAAAGGAGGATATGCAAATAGGACCACTCTTTCAGGAAATAATACAGCCCTTAGAGACTCCAAATGGATGCATCAATGGGTGAACATAAAGTCATACAATATTTCTTTCAAATGTTATAAAAGAAAAAAAAGAAAAAAAAGCCATGCATATTGATAAAAAAGAGAATGTCTTCGTATTGTTTATTGCTTATGAAACCAGTCTATGAGGTAGACAAATCATGTAACGAAGTTATAAGCCAAAATCACAATTCATTTTTGCCAATCCACAGTATAAAACAATTATTACAAATATATAATTAAAATTCTAAACAAAAGATAAAAAGAGCAGAAAAGAAAGCAGACTCTTGCATAATAATAATACAGCATTACTTCAAATCTATAGTTTTATAACAATCATAAACACAAATCATTTATCATGAGGTACATAAACAATACAGAAAATGTTTAAAAAAGACGAATATGCAGAAAACAGCGAGCTCTGTCGGAACTGCCTGGCTCAAAAAAAGTGTCGACGCAGCGTTTCGGTGAAACAGAAAATATTCATCACCTTCTTCAGGACAAATTTTATTTAAAACTTTCACTAAAATATTTACTCATTAAGAATTCACGAAATCCAAAGTGTCATAAATGAAACATCCAGGTAATAAACCATAGATAAATCTGTGTCTTTAAGAACCTTTTGGAGACCACAGAGATCTGATGAATTTATAAAATAGTCTGTAGAGTGTCTAGAATCAATCCACTCAGGGGCTAATCAATTGCTTGTTATAAGGTCAAGATCTAAAGCGTATCCACTATAGGTGCACGGATAGCGATCAGAAATGTATTGTCCAAGAAATTCAGATCACTGTTCCCATAACTTCAAATCCGGGTACATAAATATCACCGGATATCAGAGGGCTCGTTCGTCGGCTCGGTAATCCATTTAGTTTCCGTCTCGCGTTGGGATACGGCTAAAAAACCGTATCCCAACACGAGACGGAAACAAAACGGATACAATACATTTCTGATACAATAATGAGCTCCCCTCCATATTACGGGTCCATAGTAAAGCAATTTCTATTTATTTTCTACAATACCTGTTCATCATCTAGCGAAAAGGAGTACCTCCTGTTCTAGAAATACTGGGTTTGCCATGCCCAAGAAGAATATTAGGGGGCAAAGGTCTAAACGTGAACCAGATTTGATAGTCGAAAGAGTTTTAATGGCTTCTACCTGTGTTATGGTTTGAAAATTAGCAAGTGATGCAAAGTAAGGAATAGAAGAGGTAGAAACAAATATATCTTGGTATCATCTGGAAGCTGGGGTTTCAAATTAACTTGAATTTTCCGAATCTTGCCAATGAAAAAAGTCAATAAGGAGACATAGAGTTCCTGCGAGGGCAAAACAGTGTGCCTGCCGACTGGGATGAAGAAAGCTTTTACTGAGACGGTCATACTATAAGAAATTGGACCATTGTTTGGGATGGGTGGCTTCCCACCACAAGCAATAATCACAACTCTTAACAGGGAGAACAGGGAGAACCCTTAACGTCACTAAATGAACCAAAGCTCAACCACAGGTAGCCATGGTACAGAGCAGACACGCTTACCTTTATGCAATATCCAAGCTAATTATGCAGTATCAAAAGCCAAAGCCAAAATGCAAAACAATAAAACTCCCAAACTGAATTAGAAAGCTATAGTAATTATCCATGGCCCTAGCTAGTGGATGGGGGTGATTGCTGGTCCCTCCCTAACCAATGGGGTAAATGTTTCTAGGCTCTGACCTACCTACGTTTTCCTGTGTGCCTTACTGCAAACAGGAATAAATTGCAGTGTGTCAGAGCATTTTCAAGATGACAAAAGTATTTGGCCACACTAAACTTGGGCTCTGGGGACTGGATGTTTGTTTGGAGAATGTCTATGATAACTCTAGAGTCCTCCCATATCTAACACTAAAAATCAAATAGAGGCAGGCACTGTACACTCAACAAACTCAATGATCCCCAAAATTCCTACCACCTAGCGTTCCCCCTCTTAGCCCCATGAAAACTCTACCCCACTTTGGTGTGGGTCTTTGGGGCTGGGCAGCCATGGCTCGCACAGGTAAATGCTGTGGGGCAGTGAGGCAGGGAAGGGCGGGGGCGGGGTGGGGGGTAGTGGAATCCGGCATATGACAGCAATGTGAAAACTAAATATATAAAACCACTTACCTTGTGCTTGCCACATTGCAGACTTCAGCGATGTGGCGAGCGCAAGGTAAGTGGTTTTATTTATTTAGTTAGTTTTCACATTGCCGTCGTATGTCGGATCCCACTACCCCTCACTGCGCCCCTGCCCCGCCCCACAGCATTTATCTGTGCGAGCCGTGGCTGGGGTTTGCACTACCTCGGGAAACCACGAAACCCAGGCTTTTCTGAAAACTAGACACCTGGGGGAGTCCAGGGAGGTGTGCTCTGCAAATCTCAGAGTTTGACTAAATCATGAATTTTCCTTGGATTTTTGTGACATAAACTTTCCACACAATTCCTACTACCCAGCATACCTTCACTTTTTATAATAACAATGCTATCCAACTTGTGTGGCTGAGCCTAGTGCACGCAGCAGAAACAAAGAAAACCAGGGTCTATAGGAGTCCCCTAGTAAGGTAAAGACTGAAAGCAACTGAATGCAAGTTGCACATATATGTTTCAAATAGCTTTTTGCTTAAATCAAGGAACTTATGCCAAAACAATATGAAAAAACTAAAACTTCTCCTCACAATACATTATTCACCTGTGGATTTCTGTGCACATACTGACATCAAAAAGTTCTCATGCAGTAGTATAGACAATTTCTATATCAACTGGAGATTTATAAAGTACAGATATTTATTTCCATCAGTTCAGGAGAAATCTGAGACAATGCACATTGCTGTAGAACATATAATGTATGGCTGACTCATAGACGATTCAGTTTGCAGTATGATTGTAAGCATTGTTCTAATGCTGAAACCATTCTGCTCATTTCAGGAATATGAGTACGGTACTTTAACAAACAGCGTAGGGTTTTCCATAAGGTCTAGTTGCGTGGCATGCCTTTTCTCTGACTAAAGTATAGAAAGTGAAGCCTATAACTGAAAATTCTATGTCAAAAGAGGTCATTAACAGGCACATCTCATTAAGGTAAATTATGATCAAACAATTTTTTGAACAGTCTTTAAGGCTTAATAAATTACTGATTGCATTAATGTCTATGTTTTTTGACTGACTGACTAATGTCTGAAAACATTACATTTCTTACACATCCAAATAGCACTAAAAACAGATCATAATATCTACTAAATGTGGGTGATTTCAGAGATATTTTTAATGTCCTACATATTCTAAAAGGTTATGCTCATTAGCACTACAGGGGTAATAGAAAAAATGGGGTCTATATGTAGCTTTCTGAATAGCTTTTATTTAGAAAAGTAAACTCTGCAACGTGTATCAATAAATCCATAAAAAAGGCTGCAGAGACTCTGGAATTGTACTATTTTCACCGGTTTATATCTGTGAACCTTGTGCTGCCCTGATGCGTTTGGCTGACTAACCAGCCCTGCTCACATAGTGAGACGCCATATTGCAAGTATTCTTAAAGTGCACTAGTGCTCCTCCGTCCACGAGAATGGATGTATATGGGGAAACACCTACTGGTTTCAAACCAAGGGGGTGACTACGATTGTGGAAGGCCCGCCACTGCCAGCCGTGCAGTGGTGGGCCCTCCGCCATCGGACAGCAATTTTCTCCCTGCCGAATTAGGATGGCGAGGGGGAATCGGACCGCGACCGTGGCGGGTGCAAAGACCGCCCGCCACGGATCCGCCACAGGCAATTGTTTCGATTGCTTGGCGGAGCAGTCAGCGTCTGTGAAATGGTGGCGTGCATAGCAGGCACCGTCCGCCAAATTACAATGCTCGCAGCCAGCTTTTCCGTGGCGGGTAAACCACCATTGAAAGGCTGGCGGGGATTGATTTGGGGGGCTCGTTGCGGTAACATTTACTATTCCCACTCCAGTCTGTGCAACAGTAGAGAGAGTAGTTCACTTCAAACAAATAACATATTTAACAACTACATAAAATTAAAACAAATAAAAAAAATTACATCTAATAAATATATATAGATATATATATATAAAAAATTAATAAAAAAACTTACATATAATTGCAATATTTAATAAATATTTTGAACTAAAACAAATAATAATAACATAATTAAAATACCACACTATGGGGGTGATTACGATGGCGGAAGGCCCGCCACCGCCAGCCGTGCTGTGGCGGGCCCTCCGCCATCAGACAGTAATTTTCCTCCCGCCATATTACGATGGCGGGGGGAATCGTTCCGGTACTGTGGTGGTCGTAAAGACCGCCCGCCACCGGTTCGCCACAGGCAATCGTTCCGATTGCCTGGCAGAGCGGTCAGCATGTGTAAAATGGGGGCGGTGCCTAGCAGGCACCATCCGCCATATTACGATGCTGGCCGCAGCCAGCCTTTCCGTGGCGGGTAAACTGCCATTGAAAGGCTGGCGGAGAATGCATTCGGGGGCCCGTTGCGGGCCCCCCTTGTGTTGGGGAAGTGGTGGTGCACTGGGGGGGTGCCCATGGTACCCCCCTACATTTCCCTGCACTACGTGGCAGGCACCGCGAGGTGCCTGCCACATAGTGCAGGGAAACGCACTACATGCATTTTTCACATTGCAGTGGGTGCTGCAGCCAGCAGCACCCGCCGCAATGGTAAAGATGCAAGATGCAACCGCCACGGTGGTGGTCGCATCGTGATTCTACGTGCGGGACCACCGCCATACAGGCGGGCGGTCCCAAGCACCACCACGATGGTGGGCGGACTCAAGTCCACCCGCCATCGTAATGATCCCCCAAGTTCCAAATTCCTACCGACTGTGGCAAGAGATGGTGTTGATATATATTCTGAGTTAGTCATGCAAGATCTTAAAAAATTGTATGGAAACATCACGAAGATGAACCATTTTCCTGCCCAGCTCCCACTGTCTGTCCAAAGTAGCTCGGGCCAGATCAGAGCGGATTTCATAGGCAAAGTTTCTAGGTTTCAAGGACTTTTGCTTTAAGGCGCAGTTGAGGATCTTTTCCTTCAGGGAGAACGTCAGAAAGTTTATAAGGATCTTCCTCGGCTTTGACCGATTAGGATGTATCTGGAAGGGATCCCTGGGGATCCTCTGTATATCTTTCTTCAGGTCATCCACTGATTCTTCGATCTGAACTGATTCCTTTATAAGGGTAGCCATGCCCCTTTTTACACCACTCTGCAAACACGGCTTCCGGCCCCACTGCTGGTGGGGCGATGAGGTCCTCTTGTGCCCTGAGGACCTCAGGACACAAGTGGACTTTATCCTCCGAGCAGCAGTGCGCCAGAAGCCGCGTTTGCAGTGTGGTGTAAAAAGGGGCGTGGCCTCGGAACACCGCTCTGCAATCCAGCTCTGTGGCGCTTACTGGAGGTACCTGGTGGGCTATTTGGCCCCCAGCGACCCTCAGAATTCAAGGGGACTTAATCCCTTAACTTACAACGCACCAGGGGGCGCGTTTGCACAGTGGTGCAGGGAGGGGGCGGGCCTGATTAAACAAGTTAGCAATCTTGCTGTGTGGGACTTACTGGAGGTAATAAAGGGGTAGTTGGCCCCCAAGGTTGACGTTGGGGGCTAACTACCCTCCTGTTACCTCCAGTAAATCCCACATAGTGGGATTGCTAAAAGGTGTTTGGAGGCCACGCTCACCTTTCTCCACCACTCTGAAAACGAGTCTGCTATATTATAGTTAGAAATTAGCATTTAAAAAACCTTTGAAATTCACTGAAAAAACCATAGGTTTCAGGGACGTTATAGTTAGAAATTAGCATTTAAAAAACCATTGAAATTCACTGAAAAAACCATAGGTTTCAGGTACGTTATAGTTAGAAATTAGCATTTAAAAAACATTAGAAATTCACTGAAAAAACCATAGGTTTCAGGGACGTTATAGTTAGTTGGACATTTCACTCGTACAAAACCAGAGAAATTCTGCCGTTATAGTTAGTTCAGCTAACTATAACTCGAGCCCCCGCAATGCACTGCTGTTGACGTCCCATATTACATCATTCATGACATGGTCAGTGACATCACTGATTACATCACTGATGACATCTCAAATGACATCACTGATGACATCCCTGATGACATCTCAAATGACATCACTGATGACATCACTGATGACATCATCCACGTGAAAATCTGATGCACCTCCTCACACCCTAATATAACCTTTGATACACCACTGTGAAATGCAGACTACCATTTTCGAAACCATCGACACACCAGTACCAGTTACTACATACGCACTCACTGATTCCTAGGTCTACACACACATCCACTCATTCACCCATACAATCACTCTTACATGCAATCACTCATCAATACAACACTATCATATGCACTCATACACTTATACAGACACTCACACACCACCACTCATCCAGAGTTAATCACACACCTCGTCACTCATGCTAAGAATCAATCACACTTCCATTTACTCACGTATGCAGTTATACACACACCACATCACTTATTCATACAGAAACAAACGCATGCTTACTCTCTTATACAATCACTGATACAAGTACACAATCATCCATACAGCCACTCTCACAATCACTGACTCTCACGTATAGTCATTTATATACTCCAACTCTCACATACACTGCCTTTTACATATGTAGTTATTTGGACATGTACCACTGAGACATCCATTCACTCACCAACACACCCATACACACACTCACCCACCCATACAGCTGTTTCCACATGCACTCTTGAACACATACACCCAGTGAATCAACCACTCAAACATCTATGCACAGAGTCACACACCTCCCACCCACCCACACACACACTCAGGCACCCATACAAATACTCAGGCAACCAATCGATAACCCATATAGACACTCATGTAGCTACTGACCAACCCATGCAGCAGCTTATACAACAACAGACAGACTGATACAGACATTCACACAGTTTAGTCACTAACCCATGCATTCAGTAAGACACATTTAATCATTCACTTAAACAGTCAGTCACGCACCTACTAAATCCTCCATCCAGACACTTTTACACCCACTCATTCTTCAATACACCTTGGCATATATATAAAACATATTTAAACTTTAAACAAACACACAGTCACTGGATGATGTCATCAGTGATGTCATTTGAGATGTCATCAGTGATGTCATCAGTGATGTCACTGACCATGTCATGAATGATGTAATATGTGACGTCATCAGCAGTGCATTGCGGGGCGCGAGTTATAGTTAGCTGAACTAACTATAACGGCGGAATTTCTCTGGTTTTGTACGAGTGAAATGTCCAACAAACTACAACGTCCCTGAAACCTATGGTTTTTTCAGTCCCTGAAACCTTCTGTTTTTTCTAAGGTTTTTTAAATGCTAATTTCTAACTCTAACGTAACTGAAACCTATAGTTTTTTCAGTGAATTTCAATGGTTTTTTAAATGCTAATTTTTAACTATAACGTCACTGAAACCTATGGTTTTTCAGTGATATATATATATATATATATATATATATATATATATATATTATCTACTGGCGGTCGCCAGTAGATAGTTATAGTTAGGACCTATTTTCCATAGGAAATCCGCGACATTCTATTTGAAATAACTCTCTTGCCGGTTGACGAATCTTCGCGAAATTTTCAAACTTTATGGCCCGCTCCGGTCCGCTCCTACCCTGATAGTTTCGGGGTGATTCGTCAAGCGGAGGCCGAGAAAAAGGGGGTCCCAAAACGTGTTTTCCCCATTCATTTTCCCATAGGAAACTTTAGACACGGCTACAGCCCGAACTGCTGAACGGAATTACACCAAATTTGGCAAAGAGGTAGTTCTTGGTTCAGAAAGAACCCTTTTGTTAAATGGTGTAAATCCGTTCAGTAGTTCCAGAGAAAATCAAAAGGAAAATCACATATATATCTATGGCCGCGTCGGATTCGCGCACCCTCCCGATCACGAGCTGCATGCTAATTGGCTGTCAAGTGGCTGTCAACACTCCAAATCAGGAAGTGTTGGCAGCCATTTTGTCCCTCGGTAGAACCGAGGGACAGAAACAAGTGCGCAAAGCGCAAAAGGGGGCAGGGTAGAAACACCCTGACCCCCTAGGTCTGCTCAGGGGGTCCCACAAGGACCCCCTGGGCAGAAAAAGCATTTTTTTTTAAATCGGCAGGATGCGCTCAGGGTGCGCGGATCCTGCCGATTAGAAAAAACCCAGAAGAAACAAGTGCGCAAAACGCACAAAGGGGGCAGGGTAGAAACACCCTGACCCCTAGGTCTGCTCAGGGGTCCCTCAAGGACCCCTGGGCAAAAAAGCATTTTTAAAAAAATCGGCGGGATGCGCTCAGGGTGCGCGGATCCCGCCGAGAGAAAAACGAAGCGCGGTCTCCCGCGCTCGTTGCTACTGGCCTCGGGTGGGCCAAGTCCTGGGGGCATGCAGGGTTTCTTTTTAATATGTGGGGGGCCTCTAAGGCCCCTAAGCCCCGGGGACCGTCACCCCTGGGGCTTAAAAAATAATGGTGCGGGAGGGCTCTTTGCCCTCCCGCTGCCCCGGGGACCGCCACCTCCCGGGGCTTCTTTTAAAATTTTTACCTGTGTGGGGGCTCCAGCCCCCCACACGCCCCGGGACCGCCACCTCCCGGGGCTCTAAAGATTTGAATATGGGGGTCCGTTACGGACCCCCAAAGCCCCGGGGACCACCACCTCCCGGGGCTGTGCACTGGATGGGAGGGGGCCGCGCGGCCCCCTCCTGGAAGCCCTTGATGGCCCTGGGGACCGCCACCCCCAGGGCCGGCTCCTGCAGTGTCCCGGGGTGCCTACCCCCGGGACACTGTAGTTTGCTATGACAGGACGGAGCCTCGCGGCTCACGTCCTGTCATAGCAAATCTGGTTTGCATTTTGAAAGAGAGAGCAGGAAACCTGCTCTCTCTTTCAAAATGCAAACCACATTGCTTTCCACATGGGGAGCAGCAGGTTAGCTGCTCCCCATGTGGAAAGCAATGCCGGCTCCCATAGGACACGGGGAGCCGGCGGGACTGTGGGGGCATTGGGGACCCCCACAGTCCCCAACCAGAGGCCAGGCCCCGGGGATGGGGTCCCCGGGGCCATAAGTGGCCAGGGAGGGGGCCACGCAGCCCCCTCCCCAAATTATAAAAAAAAAAAAAAGAGGCAAGGCCGGCCCCGGGGATGGGGTCCCCGGGCCTTAAATGGCCTGAGGAGGGGCCACGCAGCCCCTCCAAATTAAAAAATAAAAATTGAGGGCATGCCCCGGGGATGGGGTCCCGGGGCCAATACAGGCCCAGGGAAGGGGAGCCACGCGGCCCCCTTCCCGTTTTTTAATTTTATTTAAAAATAAAATAAAATGCTCAGGCCCCGGGGATGGGGTCCCGGGGCCAAAAGTGGCTAAGGGAAGGGGGCCACGCAGCCCCCTCCCAATCAAAAAAAAAAAAAAGACCGGCATCGTGCCGGAGGCCCCGCCCCTCCCTGCAGCAGTCTGCAAACGCGCCCCCTGGCGCGTTTTGAGAAGGGAAGTAATTCCCCTTGAATACTGGGGGTCCCTGAGGGCAAACTAGCCCACCAGGAACCTCCAGTATGCGCCAGGGGCTGTGTTGCAGAGAGGTGTACAGAGGCCACGCCCCTTTTACACCTCTCTGCAACGCAGCTCTGTGGTGCTTTTGGAAGTACATGGTGGGCTAGTTGGACTCCAGGGACCCTCAGGATTCAAGGGGACTTAATCCCCCAACTTAAAACGCGCCACGGGGCGCGTTTGCACAGTGGTGAAGGGAGGGGCGGGGCTTCAGGTGACATGTGTGCAAACATGCCCTGTGGCGTGTTTTAAGATGGGGAATTAAATCCCCTTCAATCCTGAGGGTCCCTGGGGGCCAACTAGCCCAACAGGTACGTCCAGAAAGCGCCACAGAGCTGCGTTGCAGAGAGGTGTAAAAGGGGTGTGGCCTCTGTACACGTCTGCAACGCAGCCCCCTGGCGCATACTGGAGGTTCCTGGTGGGCTAGTTGGCCCCCAGGGACCCTCATGATTCAAGGGGACTTAATCCCCCAACCTAAAACGCGCCACGGGGCGCGTTTGCACAGATGTCACCTCAGGCCCCGCCCCCTCCCTTCACCATTGTGCAAATATTCCTCTAAAATCAGCCGAACTACGAATTCCGATTTACTCACCTGTTATCAGGAGAGACCCAGTGCTGCATCTTTTAGCCCAGCACTGATCCTGAAAAGTAATTTTAACCGTACTTACCAGTAACTTGAATTTCCTTCCATAGGATATCATTGCCTGCTTTTTGCTGAAAAAGTTTCTAAGTGTCAATTTTTGAAACATACAAATATTCCTCTAAAATCAGCCGAACTACGAATTCCGATTTACTCACCTGTTATCAGGAGAGACCTCAGTGCTGCATCTTTCAGCCCAGTACTGATCCTGAAAAGTAATTTTAACCGTACTTACCAGTAACTTGAATTTCCTTCCATAGGATATCATTGACTGGTTTCACTTGGAAATTCTTCTAAGTGTCGATTTTTGAAACTTTATAATATTCCTCTAAAATCAGCCGAAATACGAATTCCGATTTACTCACCTGTTATCAGGAGAGACCTCAGTGCTGCATCTTTCAGCCCAGTACTGGTCCTGAAAAGTAATTCTAACCGTACTTACCAGTAACTTGAATTTCCTTCCATAGGCTAACATTGACTGGTTTCACTTGGAAATTCTTCTAAGTGTGCAGTTTTGGAACTTTATAATATTCCTCTAAAATCAGCCGAAATACGGATTCCGATTTACTCACCTGTTATCAGGAGAGACCTCAGTGCTTCATCTTTCAGCCCAGTACTGATCCTGAAAAGTAATTTTAACCGTACTTACCAGCAACTTGAATTTCCTTCCATAGGCTAACATTGACTGGTTTCACTTGGAAATTCTTCTAAGTGTGGAGTTTTGGAACTTTATAATATTCCTCTAAAATCAACCGAACTACGAATTCCGATTTACTCACCTGTTATCAGGAGAGAACCCAGTGCTGCATCTTTTAGTCCAGCACTGACCCTGAAAAGTAATTCTAACCGTACTTACCAGTAACTTATATTTCCTTCCATAGGAATCCATTGTCTGGTTTTCAGCAGAAAAGTTTCAAAGTGTCGATTTTCACAAATTACAAATATTCCTTAAAAATCGCCTGTATGACTTAAACGCATCCTTTCAACTGTTTACAGGAGATGCACCAGTGCTGGATCCAGGATCCAACACTGAGTAAGAAAAAGTAACGATAACACTACTTACCTGCTAAGTGAATTTCCTCCCATAGGATAACATTGGTGATTCTATGTGAAAAAGTTTCTAAGTGTCAACTTTTAAAATACAATAATATTCCTTAAAAATCACTACTGTAACCAAAACGCTTTTACTCAACTGTTTACAGGAGATGTCCCAGGACTGAATCTAGGATCCAGTCCTGTGGTTAGAAAAGTAATCCATAAAGTAACTAATTGCATTTAACTAGAAATTCACATTCAGCTCAATGTTGCATTGTGTTTGAAATTGTGTTGCCCATTGCAACAACTGTAACTACTGTACTTAAAACTCTATTGCCTATTTGCAAACTATTTAAACTAAAGTAATTCATTCAGAGAAAGTATATTTTGTAATGTAATGTATAATGTCATTACAATGTAATTTAATAAATAAAATATCTAAAAATAAATAGTTTTAAAAAATGTAGTAAATCAGTATCAAAAAAAATAAATATAACAATTAATACATTTAAAAATTGTCATTTACAAAACCTTTGAAATTCACTGAAAAAACCATAGGTTTTAGGGGCATTATAGTTAGAAATTAGCATTTAAAAAACCTTTGAAATTCACTGAAAAACCATAGGTTTCAGGCACGTTATAGTTAGAAATTAGCATTTAAAAAACCTTTGAAATTCACAGAAAAAACCATAGGTTTCAGACACGTTATAGTTAGAAATTAGCATTTAAAAAACCTTTGAAATTCACTGAAAAAACCATAGGTTTTAGGGACAGTTATAGTTAGTTGGACATTTCACTCGTACAAAACCCGTGAAATTCCCCGTTATAGTTAGTTCAGCTAACTATAACTCGCGCCCGCAATGCACTGCTGATGACGTCACATATTACATCACTCATGACATGGTCAGTGACATCACTGATGACATCACTGATGACATCTCAAATGACATCACTGATGACATCACTGATGACATCATCCACGTGATAATCTGATGCACCTCCTCACACCCTAATATAACCTTTGATACACCCACTCTAAATTACAGACTGCCATTCGCAAAACCATAGACACTCCAACACCAATAACTACATACCCACTCACTGATTCTTAGGTCTACACACACACATCCACTCACTCACCCGTACAGTCACTCATACTTATGGTCACTCAGTACAGGACTATCATATGCACTCTTACTCCTATATAGACAGTCAAACACCGCCACTCATCCATAGAGGTACTCACACACCTAGTCAGTCATGCAAATAATTAAACACACTGCCATTTACTCACCTATACAGTTATACACACACCAGCTCACTTAATCATACAAATACTAGCACATTGTTACGCTCTTATACAATCACTGATACAAGCACACACTCATCCATACAGCCACTATCACAATCACTCACTCTCGCTAATAGCTATTTATATACTCCAACACACATATATACTGCCTTTCACATATGTAGTTACTCACACATGTACCACCTGGGACATACATTCACTCACTAACACACTCTTACACACACTTACCCACCCATACAGTCTATCACAGATGCACTCTTGAAACCATCCACCCAGTGAATCACCCACTCACACATCTATGCACAGAGTCGCACACACCCCTCCCACACAAACACTCAGGCACCCATACAGATACTCAGACAACCATTCAATAACTCATATACACACTCATGTAGCTATTCACAAACACATGCAGCCACTTACACAGCAACAGACAGACGGATACAGACATTCACCCAGTTTAGTCACTAACCCATGCATTCAGTAAGATACGTTAAATCACTCACTTATAGAGTCAGTCACGCACCTACTAAATCATCCATACAGACACTTATACACCCACTCATTCTTCAATACGTCTTTTCCTATATATATTAAAAATATTTAAACTTTACAGAAACACACAGTCACTGCATGATGTCAACAGTGATGTCATTTGAGATGTCATCAGTGATGTCATCAGTGATGTCACTGACCATGTCATGAGTGATGTAATATGTGACGTCATCAGCAGTGCATTGCGGGGCGCGAGTTATAGTTAGCTGAACTAACTATAACGGGGGAATTTCACGGGTTTTGTACGAGTGAAATGTTCAACTAACTATAACTGTCCCTAAAACCTATGGTTTTTTCAGTGAATATATATATATTCACTGAAAAAACCATAGGTTTCAGGCACGTATAGTTAGAAATTAGCATTTAAAAAACCTTAGAAATTCACTGAAAAACCATAGATTTCAGGGGCGTTATAGTTAGTTGGACATTTCACTCGTACAAAACCATAGAAATTCCCCGTTATAGTTAGTTCAGCTAACTATAACTCGCGCGCCCGCAATGCACTGCTGATGACGTCACATATTACATCACTCATGACATGGTCAGTGACATCACTCATGACATCACTCATGACATCTCAAATGACATCACTGATGACATCACTGATGACATCATCCTTGTGATAGAGTGGCAGACCTCCTCTCACCCTAATATAACCTTTGATACACACACTCAAAAATACAAACTAACATTTTCAAAACATTGGACATACCAATACCAGTTACAACACACCTATTCATTAATTCCAAGATCTACACACACATCCACTCATTCACCAACAGTCCCTATACAGTCACTCATACATGTACTCACTCATCATATGTACTCATACACTTATACATCCTGTTACACACCGCCACTCATCCATAGAGTTACTCAGACACCTAGTCACACATGCAAACAAAGTATCAAACATCCATTTACTTGCATATACAGTTATACACACACTACCACACTTACTTCTACAGAAACTTACATATACTTACTCTCTTAAACAATCAGTTATAGAAACACATACTTATTTGTACAGGAACTCTTCCAATCTCTCACTCTCACATATACTCACTTATATACACCAATACTCACATATACTAGTTTAAAACATATGTAGTTACTCATAAAGACACTATTGAGACAGTCATTCACTCACTAACACACCCATACACATACTCATCCACCTATACAGTCCTGCACACATGCTGTCTTCAACACATACAAACAGTGAGTCACTCATTCATGCATCTATGCACTAAGTAATACCCCCCACCGAACCATACAGACACTCAGACACTCATACTGATACTCAAAAACCAACTAATAACCCATATAGACACTCATGTAGCTACTCACCAACCCATGCAGCCACTTATACACAAAGTGAGAGACTGATACAGATATTTTCATATTTAAACATTACTCACTAACCCATGTATTCACTAAGATACACTTAGTCAGTTATACAATCAATTTTACAAAAACAAATCATCCATTTAGACACTTATATACCCATTTATTCTTCCATCGACCTTGAGATATACATATATAAAACATATTTAATTTTCAGAAAAACACACATTCACTGGATGATGTCATCAGTGATGTCATCAGTGATGTCATGAGTGATGTCACTGACCATGTCATGAGTGATGTAATATGTGACGTCATCAGCAGTGCATTGCGGGCGCGCGAGTTATAGTTAGCTGAACTAACTATAACGGGGGAATTTCTATGGTTTTGTATGAGTGAAATGTCCAACTAACTATAACGCCCCTGAAACCTATGGTTTTTTCAGTGAATTTCTAAGGTTTTTTAAATGCTAATTTCTAACTATAACGTGCCTGAAACCTATGGTTTTTTCAGTGAATATATATATATTTATTATACTATGTATACATGTGAAAATGTCTCGGTCCCCTGTTTGCCTCGGTGGCATGGAAAAATGGGTGGAACTGACGTCAGCACGCCGACGAGGTCCTCTTATGGCTCCGATGACATCATACGGTGTCGCGAGCGGAGCCGTGCTCGTTGACGTGGGAGAGCTAGGAAAGAATTTCCGTGGAATGCTGGTGCAGGGGATATTCACCTAAGTGTTCAGGCTAGTCCTTTGGGAGCAACTGTTTATGTTGCCACTCCAGAAACCGAAACCAGTGATCTGAGGGCAGAGGTCCTGCAGATGGCACACGAGGTGGAGTGCCCAGTCGTGTGCACCGGCGGGGCAGCGAAGTGACAAGCACCACAACCCACAAAAAAGGTAACGAGGGCACTGAATAACACAGGATCTTCTCTTTGTATGTGGCAGGAACAACGAAGTTAAAATGCCCTAGTACCAAAATGTAGAATTAGTGCTACAACGGTCTTCAAGAGGACCTGCGATGCCGCTTCTGCCTCCCGTACCCTGGAGGCGGCACATGGGTCACGCGGTACGGTCATACTGCGGTGGGACGCACACTCGTTGACCTCTCATGGCACTGCTCCACACTTCAGGGAGGACGCTTTCCATTAGCTATGTTTTCTGATGACATGTCGCGCCGGCCCCGTCCAACAACAGAACTCCTTTAGATCCAAACAGACTCTTCCACTCTCTCACCGGAAGTGAAACCAGGCCACGCGGACACTTTCACAATACAACAGCCAGGAATGCACTTTTCGGTAAAAAAAACACATTCCTTCCTCCTAATTAATCAAATAAACGTCTCACTGAAGAACAGGGGCCAGCTTCGATCGGTAAACAGCCGTTACAACAACTTTTTTACTTTGCGATACCATTACAACGCATGCATTACCACGGATGCGTTGTACATCACGAAGTCATTACTACGCATTTTTTAGAACGCATGGTCATTTACCACGCATGCCTTTACAACGAATTTTGTTGTAAAGGTATGTATGGTAAATGACCATGCGTTCTAAAAACATGTAGACGATCCATGTCGTTGTAAGGAAACAGAGGCTGTTCTGTTTCCTCACAACGACGTGCACCGCCCCTCAGAGATGACGTGAAGCAGGAACCACGAGGAGAGAGGAACCATGAGGAGTGAGAGGTAAGGGGGATTGGGCATGGGGTGGGGGTTTCTTTTCTAGGGTTTAGGGTAGTGCAGTGGTGTTTGGGTGGTGTAGGGGTCGTGCTGGGGGTAGTGTTTTAGGGTTTAGGGTAGTGCAGTGGTGTTTGGGTAGTGTAGGGGGTCGTGCTGGGGGTAGTGTTTTAGGGTTTAGGGTAGTGCAGTAGTGTAGGGGGTCGTGCTGGTGGTAGTGTTTTAGGGTTTAGGGTAGTGCAGTGGTGTATGGGTAGTGTAGGGGGTCGTGCTGGGGTAGTGTTTTAGGGTTTAGGGTAGTGCAGTGGTGTTTGAGTAGTGTAGGGGGTCATGCTGGTGGTAGGGTTTTAGGGTTTAGGGTAGTGCAGTGGTGTTTGTGTAGTGTAGGGGGTCATGCTGGGGGTAGTGTTTTATGGTTTAGGGTAGTGCAGTGGTGTTTGGGTAGTGTAGGGGTCGTGCTGGGGGTAGATTTAGGGTTTAGGGTAGTGCAGTGGTGTTTGGGTAGTGTAGGGAGTCGTGCTGGGGGTAGTGTTTTAGGGTTTAGGGTAGTGCAGTGGTGTTTGTGTAGTGTAGGGGGTTGTGCTGGGGGTAGTGTTTTAGGGCTTATGTTAGTGCAGTGGTGTTTGGGTAGTGTAGGGGGTAGTGCTGGCGTAGTGTTTTAGGGTTTAGGGCAGTGCAGTGGTGTTTGTGTAGTGAAGGGGGTCATGCTGTGGGTAGTGTTTTAGGGTTTAGGGTAGTGCAGTCGTGTTTGTGTAGTGTAGGGGGTCAGTGTTTTAGGGTATAGGGTAGTGCAGTGGTGTTTGTGTAGTGTGGGTGGTCATGCTGGGGTATATTTAGGGTTTAGTGTAGTGCAGTGGTGTTTGGGTAGTGTAGGGAGTCATGCTGGTGGTAGTGTTTTAGGGTTTAGGGTAGTGCAGTTATGTTTGGGTAGTGTAGGGTGTCGTGCTGGGGGTAGTGTTTCAGCACTTATTTTTCTTTCTACAGCACTAACCATAATTTCTATGGCAAAATGAACCCCCTCATTTTGTTCCTTTTTAAATTAAATGTTTTAAGTGTTACCAGTTTATTCCAATCAAGATGGCTTCAGGTGTGCCATACTTTTGTCATAAGTAAGACTGTTAGCGCTCTAGTTGTTCTTTAGAACACTCTGGGAAGCTGCAGTAGAACACAAAGGCATCAACTGACAGGCTGCTCCTGTTGAAATATAACAGGAAGATATTTGAGATCTCACTTAAAACATGTCCTAATTTGTCTTTCTACAGCACTAACCATAATTTCTATGACAAAATGAACCCCTCATTTTGTTCCTTTTTAAATTAAATGTTTTAAGAGTTACCAGTTTATTCCAATCAAGATGGCTTCAGGTGTGCCATAATTTTGTCATAAGTAAGACTGTTAGCGCTCTAGTTGTTCTTTAGAACACTCTGGGAAGCTGCAGTAGAACACAAAGGCATCAACTGATAGGCTGCTCCTGTTGATATATAACAGGAAGATATTTGAGATCACACTTGAAACATGTCCTAATTTTTCTTTCTACAGCACTAACCATAATTTTATGACAAAATGAACCCCATCATTTTGTTCCTTTTTAAATTAAATGTTTTAAGTGTTACCAGTTTATTCCAATCAAGATGGCTTCAGGTGTGCCATAATTTTGTCATAAGTAAGGCTGTTAGCACTCTAGTTGTTCTTTAGAACACTCTGGGAAGCTGCAGTAGAACACAAAGGCATCAACTGACAGGCTGCTCCTGTTGAAATATAACAGGAAGATATTTGAGATCTCACTTAAAACATGTCCTAATTTTTCTTTCTACAGCACTAACCATAATTTCTATGGCAAAATGAACCCCCTCATTTTGGTCCTTTTTAAATTAAATGTTTTAAGTGTTACCATATTATTCCAATCAAGATGGCTTCAGGTGTGCCTTAATTTTGTCATAAGTAAGACTGTTAGCGCTCTAGTTGTTCTTTAGAACACTCTGGGAAGCTGCAGTAGAACACAAAGGCATCAACTGACAGGCTGCTCCTGTTGAAATATAACAGGAAGATATTTGAGATCACACTTGAAACATGTCCTAATTTTTCTTTCTACAGCACTAACCATAATTTCTATGGCAAAATGAACCCCACCATTTTGTTCCTTTTTAAATTAAATGTTTTAAGTGTTACCAGTTTATTCCAATCAAGATGGCTTCAGGTGTGCCATACTTTTGTCATAAGTAAGGCTGTTAGCACTCTAGTTGTTCTTTAGAACACTCTGGGAAGCTGCAGTAGAACACAAAGGAATCAACTGACAGTCTCTGCCCTTGTTGGATGTACATGTTTTACTGAGAATGTCAGACTTCATTCTCACATGACTGAGAAAGATAATGTGAATTTACAGAACATATGCTCTCATTTTAGCTTCTGGAGCACCTTCCAAAACTGTATGGGACAAGCATGTGAAAATAGTTTTCTCTCAAACATGATTCATGATATCCCAGCAGAAGGTTTTTCACAGGGTAAAATCACCTTAGAACACACCACAATTCCTGAAATTAGTATGGTACCATCAACAAATGAATTCTAATGTAACTAAAGTCTGTTATCACCCTTTATAGTTCTCCTTTTGGTAACCCTCAAAATCTTCGATTCACTACAATGCATTTCAATGGGGTACTATCATTTATTTTGGTCCCAAGATGGCTGCCAGCAATTCCAGGATGAAGTGCTGACAGCCAATCAGATCTCACGATGACATTTGTGGTTAGGCTCCGCCCAGATATATATGTGTTTTCTTTTCAAATTTCTCAGGAACTACTGAACGGATTTACACCATTTAAGCAAAGGCACGACCCTGAACCAAGGGCTACCTTTTGGCAAATTTGGTGTAATTCCGTTCAGCAGTTCGGGCTGTAGCTGCGACTAAAGGTTCCTATGGAAAATTGCATGGGGAAAACATGTTTTGGGATCCCCCTTTTTTCTCGGCCCCCGCTTGCTGAATCACCCTGAGACTTTCAGGATAGGAGCGGACCGGAGCGCCCCAACAAGTTGGAAAATTTCGCGAAGATTCGTCAACCGGCGCCAAAGTTATTTCAAATAGAATGGTGCGGATTTCCTATGGAAAATAGGTCCTAACTATAACTATCTACTGGCGACCGCCAGTAGATAATATACATATATATATATATATATATATATATACATATATATATATATATACATTATCTACTGGCGGTCGCCAGTAGATAGTTATAGTTAGGACCTATTTTCCATAGGAAATCCGCAACATTCTATTCCCAATAACTTTGGCGCCAGTTGACGAATCTTCACGAAATTTTCAAAACTCGTGGGGCGCTCTGGTCCACTCCTATCCTGAAAGTCTCGGGTGATTCGTCAAGTGGGGCCGAGAAAAAGGGGGTCCAAAACGTGTTTTCCCCATGCAATTTTCCATAGGAACCTGTTAGTCGCAGCTACAGCTCGACTGCTGAACGGAATTACACCAAATTTGGCAAAAAGGTAGCCCTTGGTTCAGTGTCGTGCCTTTGGTTAAATGGTGTAAATCCGTTCAGTAGTTCCTGAGAAATTTGAAAAAGAACACATATATATCTGGGCGGAGCCTAACCACACATGTCATCGTGAGATCTGATTGGCTGTCAGCACTTCATCCTGGAATTGCTGGCAGCCATCTTGGGACGAAAATAAATGATAGTACCCCATTGAAATGCATTGTAGTGAATCGAAGATTTTGAGGGTTACCAAAAGGAGAACTATAAAGGGTGATAACAGACTTTAGTTACATTAGAATTCATTTGTTGATGGTTGACGCATAGTGTTCCCTAGTGTATGTAGGTGTTTTCACTGTATTCTAAGTGTCTTTTAGCATAGCACTGGCTCTAGGCCTGGTTAGTCTGAGCCAGTTACCACCAGTACCAGTCTGAAAAAGTTGTGGGCACAGGATGATTTTGCAACAAGGCCTCTTTCTGCTCCTCTGTTGGTTCTTTCTGCATATGTCTTGCTTCTTCCTGCACTTTGGTTCGTCTTTGTGGACTTCTGTTGCTTCTTTCTGCATTTCTTTTGCTTCTTTCTGTGCGTTTTTTCTTCTTTCTTTACATGTCCTACCTCTGTAGGCATAGTTAGAAACTAGCATTTAAAAAACCTTTGAAATTCACTTAAAAAACCATAGGTTTCAGGCACGTTATAGTTAGAAATTAGCATTTAAAAAATCTTAGAAATTCACTGAAAAAACCATAGGTTTCAGGGGCGTTATAGTTAGTTGGATATTTCACTCGTACAAAACCATAGAAATTCCCCCGTTATAGTTAGTTCAGCTAACTATAACTCGTGTCCCCGCAATGCACTGCTGATGACGTCACATATTACATCACTCATGACATGGTCAGTGATATCACTGATGACATCACTGATGACATCTCAAATGACATCACTGATGACATCATCCAGTGACTGTGTGTTTCTGTAAAGTTTAAATATGTTTAATATATATAGGGAAAGGCGTATTGAAGAATGAGTGGGTGTATAAGTGTCTGAATGGATGATTTAGTAGGTGCGTGACTGACTCTATAAGTGAGTGATTAAACGTATCTTACTGAATGCATGGGTTAGTGACTAAACTGTGTGAATGTCTGTATCCGTCTGTCCGTTGGTGTGTAAGCGGCTGCATGGGTTTGTGAATAGCTACATGAGTGTCTACATGGGTTATTGATTGGTTGTCTGAGTATCTGTATGGGTGCCTGAGTGTTTGTGTGGGTGGGGTGTGTGTGACTCTGTTCATAGATGTGTGAGTGGGTGATTCACTGGGTGCATGGTTTCAAGAGTGCATCTGTGATGGACTGTATGGGTGGGTGAGTGTGTGTATGGGTGTGTTAGTGAGTGAATGTATATCTCAGTGGTACATTTGTGAGTAACTACATATGTGAAAGGCAGTATATATGTGTGTTGGAGTATATAAATGGCTATAGGTGAGAGTGTGTGATTGTGAGAGTGGCTGTATGGATGAGTGTGTACTTGTATCAGTGATTGTATAAGAGCATAAGAATGTGCTAGTATTTGTATGAGTAAGTGAGCTGGTGTGTGTATAACTGTATAGGTGAGTAAATGGCAGTGTGATTAATTATTTGCATGACTGACTAGGTGTGTGAGTACCTCTATGGATGAGTGGCGGTGTGTGAGTGTCTTTATAGGTGTATGAGTGCATATGATAGTCCTGTACTGAGTGACCGTAAGTATGAGTGACTGTACGGGTGAGTGAGTGGATGTGTGTGTAAACCTAAGAATCAGTGAGTGGGTATATAAGGGTGTAAGAAGATGCATCAAATTATCACATGGATGATGTCATCAGTGATGTCATTTGAGATGTCATGAGTGATGTCACTGACCATGTCATGATTGATGTAATATGTGACGTCATCAGCAGTGCATTACGGGAGCGCGAGTTATAGTTAGCTGAACTAACTATAACGGGGGAATTTCTATGATTTTGTATGAGTGAAATGTCCAACTAACTATAACGCCCTGAAACCTATGGTTTTTTCAGTGAATTTCTAAGGTTTTTTAAATGCTAATTTCTAACTATAACGTGCCTGACACCTATGGTTTTTTCAGTGAATATATATATATGTACATATATACATAAATATATATATAAATATATATATATATATTTATATTGCAATATATATTATGAAGTGGTGGTAGCCACTCTGTAGTTATAGTTAGTATTCCCATGTATAGGAATTTCTCTCATTTTTGCTCCCTAAAATGTTTGCCCCTATTTGATGAGTCTCCACAAAACTTTCCAGACCTATTGCTTTTTCTACATTGAAGGAGGATCGAAAGTTTCATGATTATTGGTCATGGTATTTAGCAGGATTGTACATTATGGTGTGCAGATAATCCTTTTGGGTACTACAGGTAAGTAGAGTAAGTATGTTTTAAGTTATAAGGCCTTTCAACTTAGTGATGTCTGTTGTCTTGGTGGTATCACAACATTTCGTATAATTTCGTGATACTACTGTGGTACATAGCGATGACAAGGCATTATGTGATTGGCTAATGGCTGCCTTTGCAAAAGTTATAGGCAGCCATGTTGTTTTGAGTACACTTTGACTGTATTTGGGGTTTGGGTTACGGAATAGATACAGGTAAATATTAGGTTTTATATTTTTTATTATTCTATATTTATAGGTTTCTAGTTAGTACCGTGGTACAAAAAAAAAAGTTAAAAATTAAAATAATTTTTTTTACTGTACTACACTATATTTTACAAACATAGTGTACTGTGGTGTATTTTCAATATTTTACATATTCAATTCTTTATAAAAATGTCTACCGCAGTAATACCTAAAAATTATCCGCTACTTCAATTTCTTTTTTAAAAAGCACGATTCTCTGCAAAGTGCTGTAAAAATATAGAGGAAAATATAAATACATTTTTAAACCTATTACCACTTTAATAAAGTAGTAATAGGTAGGGTAACAACAATACAACCTATTACTTACCTATATGTAAGGTGCTATCCCATAGTACACTCCAATCTACAACTCTCCAGTCTACGCCACTCCACTGTATGCCCCTCTACTTTAACCTACTCCACTCTATGCTATTCACCTGTACGCAATTCCACTCTACGTATTCCACTGTATGCCACTCCAGTGCACAACACTCCACTGTACACTCTTCCACTGTATGCCACCACACTCATTGCCAATCCAGTGTATGCTACTGCACTATACGCCACTCCACTCTATGACACTTCACTGTACACCATTACACTCTATGCTATTCCACTGTACAACAGTCCACTCTACTCCAATGCACTCTATGCTATTCCACTAGATGGCACGCCACTCTGCGTCACTCCACTGTATGTCACTACTCAACATCATTACACTCTACACCACTCCACTATATGCTGCTCCACTGTATCCCACTCTACTTTATGCCAGTACACTCTATCTATTGCTCTCTATGCCACTCCACTCCAACCACTACACTGTATGCTATTACACTGTATGCCACTACAGTCTAGCCCACTACACTCTACCCTGCTCCACTCTATAACACTCAACTCTTTTACATTCCATTGTACATCACTAAACTATACACCAGTCCACTATCCGCCACTCTAGTCCACGCTATTCCACTGTTAGCCACTAAACTGTACATCACTTCACTCTACGCCACTCCACTGGATTCCATTCCACTCGATTCCACTCCACTCTATGCCACTTCACTTTACCCCTCTACAGTGTATGCTGCTCCTCTGTATGCCACTCCACTCTATGTTATTCCGGATCACTGACAGAATATCGATTACAAGAATATCGACCTACAACAATATCGAAGTACAAAATATAGAATGCCAAAATATCGAATCCCTATCTACAAACAGGTAAGTACAAAAATATCGAATCCAAAATATAGTTGTAAAAAATATAGTTAGTCAAAATATCGAATTTTTAAATATCTTAAAAGTAATGTAAAATTAATGAAATAATATATATAATTAACTAAAACATACTTAAAAATACTTAAATAACTTTAAAATTAATAAATAATGAATGTAAGTTAAAAAAAATAAACATACATTTTTATTTTTTAATACATATATATATTAACGTAATATTTATAAAAAATATTCAATATTTTTAGCGTAGGATAGCGGGAGGGTAAAATTTACTATTACCACTCCAGTGAGTGCAACAGTAGGGAAAGCATTGGATAGCGGGAGGGTAAAAATTACTATTCCGACTCCAGTGAGTGCAACAGTAGGGAAAGCGTTGGATAGCGGGAGGGTAAAATTACTATTCCCACTCCAGAGAGTGCAACAGTAGGGAAAACGTTGGATAGCGTAGGGGTAAAAATTACTATTCCCACTCCAGAGAGTGCAACAGTAGGGAAAACGTTGGATAGCGGGAGGGTAAACATTACTATTCCCACTCCAGAGAGTGCAACAGTAGGGAAAGCGTTGGATAGCGTGAGGGTAAAAATTACTATTCCCACTCCAGTGAGTGCAACAGTAGGGAAAGCGTTGGATAGCGGGAGGGTAAAAATTACTATTCCCACTCCAGAGAGTGCAACAGTAGGGAAAGCGTTGGATAGCATAGGGGTAAAAATTACTATTCCCACTCCAGAGAGTGCAACAGTAGGGAAAGCGTTGGATAGCGTAGGGGTATAAATTACTATTCCCACTCCAGAGAGTGCAACAGTAGGGAAAGAGTTGGATAGCGTAGGGGTAAAAATTACTATTCCCACTCCAGTGAGTGCAACAGTAGGGAAAGCTTTGGATAGCGTAGGGGTAAAAATTACTATTCCCACTCCAAAGAGTGCAACAGTAGGGAAAATAATGATTTAATATTTTAATAAAAATAAAATAATTATCAATACCAATAAAAAATTAATTAAAATGACTTACCAATTACAAAATATTTAATAATTATTTCTAAATACCAATAAATATTATTTCTTAAAAATTAATTACCTATTAATAAAAATTAATTACCAATTAATAAAAATTAATTACCAAATAAGAATTAATTAACAATAAATTAATAATTAATACCAATAAATAAAAATAAATAATTACTGAATTACAATTAAATTACTTCCCACCCTATTCCCCTATAAACCCACAACCCGCTCTGAATAATAAATTAATACAATTAATATAATTATCAATTAAAAAATTAATAAAAATTAATTACCAATTAATAAAAATTAATTACCAAATAAGAATTAATTAACAATAAATTAATAATCAATAAAAATAAATAATTACTGAATTACAATTAAATTACTTCCCACCCTATTCCCCTATAAACCCACAACCCACTCTGAATAATAAATTAATACAATTAATATAATTATCAATTAAATAATGATTAAAAATTAATTACCAATTAATAAAAATTAATTACCAATTAATAAAAATTAATGACCAATTAATAATTAATTAACAATGAATTATTTATCAATACCAATAAATAAAATTTAATAATTACTTAATTAAATTTAAATTACTTCCCACCCTATTCCCCTATAAACCCACAACCCGCTACAGAATTAAATTACGCAAAAATTAAATAACATAAAATTCATTACTTAAAAAAATTAAAACATACATTACAAAAATAATACATACTTTTAACACATATACTAACACTTAAAACACTATAAAAAAATTCGATATTTTTAACAACTATATTATGACTGTCGATATTTTGACAATCGATATTTCTTACCTGAATTTCGATATTCTTAACCACTATATTTTGGCAATTCGATATTCTGTCCATTCTATATTTACAACTCGATATTTTGGCAATTCGATATTATGTCTGTTTACCTGTTATTCCACTGTACACCACTACACTGTACCTCACTCTACTCTACACCACTCCACTTTACACCACTCCACTCTATGCCACTCCACTGTACACTATTCCACAGTATGCCACTCCACTCTACCACACTCCACTCTACACTACTGCAATCTGCACCGCTCCAGTGTATGTTATTCCACTTTATGCCACTCCACTCTACGCCACTCCACTCTATGCTATTCCACTCTACACTATTCCACTCTATGCCACTCCTCTCTACGTCACTCCACTATACGGTATTCCACTCTACGCTACTCCACACTACGCCACTCCACTCTGTGATATTCAACTATAAGCCACTACACTCCACCTCAGTCCACTGTACGTCACTCCTCTCTACACCACTCCAATCTAGGTCACTCCAGTCTGTGACTCTCTACTCTACTCCATTGTACAGTATTCCACTGTACACAACTCCACTCTATGCCACTCCACTCTATGCTATTCCACTCTACTCTACTCCACTCCTCTTTATGCCACTCCACCATACGCTATTCCACTCTACTCAACTCCACTCTACGATGTTCAACTATATGCCACTACACTCCACCTCACTCCACTGTACGTCACTCCTATCTATGCCACTCCACACTACTCGGCTGTACACTATTACACTCTACCCAACTCCACTCTACGCCATGCCACTCTTTGCCACTCTATTGTATGCTATTACAATCTACGCCACTCAACTCTACAACACTCCACTCTACGATATTCACTCTATGCCACTCCACTCTACCCTACTCCACTACACGCTATTACACTGTACACAACTACACTCTATGCTATTGTTCTCTACACCACTCCACCTTACCCCACTCCACTGTATGCCACTCCACTGTATGCTATTCCACGGTACGCTACTCCACAGTATGCCACTCCACTTTACGCTGCTCCACTGTATGCCACTCAAATCAACATTACTCCACTATACACTATTCCAGTCTACACCAGTCCACTCTATGCCACTCCGATCTATGCCACTCCGCTGTACGCCACTCCACTCTATGCTATTCCACTGTATGGTATTTCAGTGTCCGCTACTCTACTATACACTGTTTCGCTCTATGCCACTTCACTTTACGCCACTCCCCTGTTAACCACTCCATTGTACACTATTCCACTGTACACCACTCCACTCTGCCCCACTCCACTCTGCCCCACTCCACTCTACACCACTCCATGGTATGCTATTCCACTGTACACCACTCCAGTCAACACTACTTCACTGTAGTCACTCCAGTGTACGCCACTCTATGCTGTTTCACTGCACATAAATCCACTCTACCCCACTCCAATCAACACTCCACTCACTCCACTCAGTGCCACTCCACTGTACACTATTGCATTTTATGCCACTCCATTCTACACCACTCCACTGTCGGCTACTCCACTCTACGCCACTCCACTCTGTGCCACTCCACTGTCAATCAATCAATCAATCAATCAGGGATTTATATAGCGCGCTACTCACCCGTGAGGGTCTCAAAGCGCTGGGGGGGGGGCAGCTCCGGATCAGTTGAAGAGCCAGGTCTTGAGGTCCTTCCTGAACGTGTGCAGGGTCGGGGAGCGTCTGATGTTTACAGGGAGCTCGTTCCAAGTCTTGGATGCGATGTGGGAGAAGGTTCTCCCGCCTGTTCTGTTTCTGCGGATGCGGGGGACCTCTGCCAGGGCGAGGTCGGCGGATCTGAGGTTCCTCTTGGGTGCGTGGAAGGATAATCTCTCATTGAGGTATTTGGGTCCGATGTTGTTGAGTGATTTGTAGGCGTGGGTGAGGAGTTTGAAGGTGATCCTCTTCTCGACGGGGAGCTAGTGGAGGTCTCGTAGGTGTTGGGTCATGTGTTCGTGACGCGGTGTCCCGAGGATGAGTCTGGCTGCGGCGTTCTGGATGGTTTGGAGTTTGTGTAGAAGGGTTCTGTTGATACCGGCGTATAGGGCGTTGCCGTAGTCCAGTCTGCTGGTTATGAGTGTGTGGGTGACGGTTCTTCTGCAGTCGGGGGGGATCCATTTGAAAATCTTGCGGAGGATGCATAGGCAGTTGAAACTGGTGGAGGCGACAGCGTTGGTCTGGCGGTTCATGGAGAGGGAGGAGTCGAGGAGGATGCTGAGGTTTCGTGCGTGGTCTGTGGGGGTGGGCGGGCTCCCGAGGGCCACCCTGTGTTGTCCCAGGCAGAGGTGCAGGGTCCGAGGATGAGGACCTCGGTCTTCTCAGAGTTGAGCTTCAAGCAGCTGTCTTTCATCCAGGCTGCCACATTCTTCATTCCTTCCTGGAAACAGAGTCTGGTGTCTTCAGGCTTCTTCGTGAGCGAGAGGATGAGCTGGGTGTCGTCGGCGTAGGATACAATGCTGAGCCCATGCTGTCTGACGATGGCGGTGAGGGGGGCCATGTAGATGTTGAAGAGCGTGGGGCTGAGTGATGATCCTTGGGGTACTCCGCAGTTGATATCGGTGGGTTCGGAGAGGAAGGGAGGGAGTCTGATCCTCTGGGTTCGGGCTGAGAGAAAGGATTGGATCCAGTCGAGGGCGGTTCCTTGTATCCCAGCGTCATGAAGTCTGGCTGCGAGTGTGCGATGTGAAACAGTGTCGAAGGCTGCGGAGAGGTCCAGAAGGATGAGGGCCGCGGTGTGTCCCTGGTCGAGTAGCATGCGGATGTCGTCAGTGGCGGCGAGGAGGGCGGTCTCGGTGCTGTGGTTGCTGCGGAATCCAGACTGGGAGGCGTCCAGGATGGAGTTCTCTTCGATGAAGGCGGTCAGTTGGGCGTTTACGAGTCTCTCGGTGACTTTGGCCGTGAAGGAGAGGAGAGAGATGGGCCGGTAGTTTTTCAGGTCTGTTGGGTCGGCCGTTGGTTTCTTGAGGAGGGGTTAATCTCCGCCTGCTTCCAGTCGTCTGGGAAGATGCCGGACATGAAGGAGGCCTTGATGGTCCGTCCTAGTTCGGGTGCGATGGCAGCGGCAGCCCTGTGGAATATGTGCGGTGGGCAGGGGTCCGTTGGGGCTCCTGAGTGGGTTTTCTTCATGGTCGCGGTGATGTGTTCTATGGTGGCGGGATTCCAGGTCATGATGGATGGCTTATCGGCGGCGAGGAGGGGGGGGCGGTGTCCGGCGTCTGTTCGTTGAAGTTGTCGTAGAGGACCTTGATCTTCAGATGGAAGTAGGAGCTGAGCTTGTCGCAGAGTTCTCGCGAAGGTGTGACGTCCGTGGCTTCGCTGGGGGGTTTTGCGAACTGCTGTATGACGTTGAACAGTTCCTTGGCGTTGGTTGCGTTGGTCTGGACTTTGTCTCTTATGAAGGTCCGTTTGGTGTCTCTTATGCGCTGGTGGTATTCCTTCAGGGCGCTCCTTTGATTGTTCCGTGCTTCCGTGGTTTTCTGGTTTTGCTTTCTCTAGGCATCTGCAGGAGCGTCTGGCTTCTTGTAGTTCTGTGGTGAACCAGGCGGCCTTCAGGGGCGTTGTTTGGCAGGGCGGCAGAGGGGTGCGAGTTTGTCGGCGCAGCAGGAGATCCAGCGGTGGAATTCCCTGGCTGTGGAGTTGGTATCAGTCGAGGCGCTGGGGGGGGGGCTTGGAGGAGGGTGGTGTTGACTAAACAAAAATGTCCTTTACTCAACGACAGTCTACACCCCTCCACTCTACCACAATATACTCCACTCTATAGCACTCAACTGTACAACAACGTACTCCTGTCAATGCCAGTTACAGCACTCTACTTTACTCTATACCACTTTGCAACACTCTCCTCCACTCTACACAACTCCCTCTACGCTGCTCTACCTCACTTTGCCATACTGTACTCTATGAGTCACTACTCCACTGTAATCCAATGTACTCCACTACTGCACTCTACACCACTATGATGTACACTACTCTATACCACTTAACCCTATGACAATCTATGACACTCCACTCCACTCTACCATACTATACTGCACTCTACTCTACTCTACTCCACGCCACTCCAATGTACACCACTGTAATACACTCTGTGACACTCTACTCTAATTGACTCTACAACACTTTTTGACAGTCTACAGCATGCCAGTCCACTCCAATGTACCACACACCACTCCACTCTACAAAACTGTACTCTACTGTATGCTACACCAGTTAACTCTACTCCACTCCACTCTACTTTACACACGCAACTCCACTGTATGCTACACCATTCCACTGGACTCCACTCCACTGAACAAAACTGTATTCCACTCTATGGCACTATACAACACCACATTCCACTGTATGCAACTCCACTCGGCAAGACTCTGCTACATTCTGTGCCACTATACCTCACTGTATTTCACTCTATGTCCCTACACTACACTGTACAACCCTCTACTGCACGCTATGCCCCTACACTCCACTGTATAACATTCAGCTCAGCTCTACGACACTTTTCAACACTCTACAACACACCACTACACTGTACAAGACGCCACTCCAATTTATACCAGTTTACTCAACTTTAGGCTACACCTGTCCACTTTAGGGCACTCCACGCCACTGTACTATATAATACGCTACTGCACTCTATGTCACTTTAGACCACTGTACTCTACACCACTCCACTCTACTCCACTACACTCTACGACACTACACTATAGGACACTCTCCTCCACTCTAAAGTATGACACTCAGTTTAACAAGACTCCACTCAACTACAATAGACTCTACAATTTGAAACACATTTTTTTAGAAAAAACTTTAAAATTCACTGAAATATTTAAAGGTTAAACCTTTGTTATAGTTAGGAAAACGTTATTTATTCTTTCTATACAAACCAAACTTAAACTGTACAAAATGTAGAAATTCTAAAGTTATACATATACCATTAGTTTATAATTTATGCCACACCTTCAAATTATTATTACTCATGCACTCCAATACACAGTGTATTCAACTCGGTAGTCACAATACATTATGTATAACTTGTGCATTCTCTATGAACTGTTTATACACTTTCATGCTAATTCATTTATACCATCCAAAAATTATAGCATTTACAAAGACACTTATGGCATTGCAATGAATCAAAATTGGTTCAGAAGCCACTGAAAGAGTTGCTGACTCTTTCTAGAGCAAAGTGTCTTTCGATCGCCACTCATGGGTCAGGAGTCTGGGGCTACACTAATTGTTCTAAGCTCCAGGTAGGAGAGAATAATTTCACCAGAAGACTTCTGATGGTACCTAAAAGTTTATCAACTCTTTTTTGTCATTTCGAATTGGGTCTGGGGTTAGTGGAGGACCGAGTTGGTCTTGCTCCCCTATTGTTATGGGCTAAGATTTGGAATACACCCGAAATGGAATTTACTGGATCTATCATACTGGATTGTCTCTCTCACGTTAATGTTCAAACCATTCCATGGTTTAATTACCTCAAGTGTACGTTCCAGGAGCTGGGTCTAATTGAATTGTTTAATAATCACATAAATATGCCCCATCAAGCCAAAGCTGTCATTAGAGCTGCTTTTGTAACTAGGGTTAATTTACTTCACTTGCAGGCAGGGGCGGCTCTTCTGCTAAGGCGGAGGAGCGTCGCCCACTGTCATGCAGCAGTAAAAAAAGGAAAACAAATGATAATAAAGTAATTTTTTTATCATTTTATTTTCTCCTCCTGCTGTGGCAGTTTTGCGTGAGGGGGTGGGCGAGGCTGTAGAGCAGGGGAGAAGTGGTAGAACCCTCCTGAGTGCTCACTGACTGTTTGGTCAGCCCTCTCGGGCCGCCCAAAACAGTCATGCACACTTTCCCTGTTCTCCATGCAGGCTGCATTACAGCCTGCATGGAGAACATGCCCAGGCCCCCAGTCCCTGGCAGAGCGCCAAACCACAGTGCTCAGACCAATCACAATGCTGCATTGCAGCGTTGTGATTGGTCAGCGGAGCCTAGCTGTTTTCTGGAGTCCGAGACGGAGGGGAGCGGCGATGCGGGACCCAACTACAAGGTAAGTGTATCTATTTTTTTTATTTAAAAATGTGCCCCACTTGCGCCCACCCCACAACCTCTCCCTGCCCGCCCCGCCACCCGCAAGCCATGCCAGCCAACACTGCTTGCAGGTACTGAATCAGCAGAAATCAGTGAGTGATTTAGATGTAACTGTTGTGACTAATCTACCCCGTTTTTATCTTGTTTATCTGCTGAATCCTCAATTTAGATTTTATCTGACTAGATTTTGTTTGTCTCTGGTGCACTTTTTGGTGGCTTTTCCACAGCAATGTAGTTGGTCTAATAACCTTGGCCTATGCCCATGTGATAACTTCACAAAACAGAGCACTTTGCACCTTACTCTCTGTTGCCCTTTTTCTAAGTCAGTAAGAGTCAAATATTTACTCCCAATCCTGAAGTCGTTCTGGCTGTGTTCTTAAACAGAAGGTTATAGGTTTTCCTCTCTTTGGACTCAATGGACATTTGCTGTGCAGTTTTACATTTTACCAGAAGAACGATTGCAATAAGAAAGAAATATGGGTAAGGGAGGGTTGGTGTAGTCTGTCTTGGTTGGTTCAAAATCTTTAAAATATTTATATTTGATTTACTACAGAAATTTAAAGTTGCTTTGAACAAATTGGGGTGCTGCTATTTTTTTATATTTATTGTGATGAATCCTGTCGTTTCTCTTTTTATAGGTATTTAAAATGTTTTTATGATGAATTTTTGTATCTTGTGCTTTTATGATTTATTTTAAATCAAATAATGTTTGTTTGACTGACTGACATCGCAAACAAATTATTTGTAGGCCTGGGCAATGTTCGATCTGTTTTACTCCATGGAATTCCGCAGTTACTGGAAAACTCTACCAAATTCTGCCAAATTCCACAAGCGGCGGACTACCAAACTTATCACACCTTATGCCCCTCAAACAGACAAACAATAGGCTATAGCACCCTTTGCAGGTATACTACAGCACTGCAGGTTGCACCACAGTACCCTCTGGAGTATTCCATTCAGCCCCCCTTCCCCGGGCAGGCCAATTATAGTGCCACCTACAAGTCGAGGGCAGCACATGTCACACACTCACCTTTCATGGGCACTCCCAGGCGGCTCTCTCTGCATGAGCTGCTTGGTCTGGGCTATGTCGCTGTTGACAACATGGAGCTCTTCAGCTCCACCCGTCTCCTTGGTAGCGCACCGCAGCTCCAGCGCCTTCGGGGAAGAGGCAGCCCAGGCTGCAAATGCACGGAAGCCCATCCCGCTAGCGGCGAGCAGGTTCCCAAAGCCTGAGTCATCTAGCTCATAATTAAGAAGTCACCACGGCCCCGGGTCGGTCGGTGGCTGCATCAAGCCAGGGCGGGCACCGGTAGCACCAGTATGGTACACTGCACAGCAGGCCAACGCACCAGGAAAGGAGGACTCGGAGCAGCGTAAGCCAAACCAGTGCCACCAACATCGAGAGCTAGCACACATCATCAAACTCTGGTGTGGATACATCCATTCTGCGCATGCGTCAGGGGCGTAACTGAGTCACAGTGGGTAGACATTTTAATGACATGCTCCTCAGGGATTGAAGTGGGTGGACTCGACGATTGCACAGGGCCCTAGTGCCTCTGACATTGCCTCCTCCATGAAGCATATATGTATGCACCCCATAATTAATAATTAATGGTATGAGTTCCAGTGGCGGCTCGCCGAGGGAGTGCTGCGGGGCAGTGGGGCGGGCGGGGGAGGGGCTGGGTGAGGGTAGTAAACTCCGGAATACGGCGGTACGGAGTTAAGTAAATAAATTAATTAATTAAACAATTTACATTGCGCGCGCTGCAACGCCACCTCGGCGGTGCAGCGCGCAATGTAAATTGTTTTATTTATTTACTTAACTCCATACCGCCGTATTCCGGAGTTTACTACCCCCACCCAGCCCAGCCCCTCCCACGCCTCACCGCCCCACAGCACTCCTCGGTGAGCCGCCACTGATGAGTTCCTTCTGTGCTATTAGGTTTACAAAATTCATTGATAATTTTATAAAATTATTCATTTCACATTTAGCATTTTGAATAGTACCTTTTTTAAGCTTTTTGGATTGTTGACTTGTATATTCTGTTAAGTTTGTGTAGGTTAAGTTTGTCTTGATTGCAGTTTATTTTGAGCAAAGTGCATTGCAGCTATGCAATTTGTTGATTTATCTTTTTTAGTTCTGCATTCCTCCAAGGTGCTTGTTTTGTTTTGTTCTGCTTTGTTGTTATTAGTGGTGTGAAAATATCAAAAGCTTCCTAAAGTCACTCATAAAGTTTTTGAATGGAATATATTGTGTCTAGATCTGTGTTGAATGTTAGTTGTGTTTCTAGGAATTCAAAATTTAGTTTGTTCCATAGTCGATAGGTGGATGCATGTAAGGTGGTCGTAGGTGAGTTGATTTGTGGCGTTTTGTGTGGGAAAGCTACCAGATGGTGGTCTGACCATGTGACTGGAGTAATCCTTTGAAAGGTAACTAGTTCTGGATTTTCAAAAATGACATCTAGGATTTGTCCAGCGATCTGTGTGGGTTTGTTGATGATCTTATGTAGGTTCAGTGTGTCTAGGCCAGAGAGCATGGTTCTTAGATGGGACATATTGGGTTTGTCAAACCATATGTTTTAGTCACCAAGGATGCATAGGTTGGAGCGTAGTGTCATAGCGTTTGAAACTGTGTCTAGAAACTTATCTCCAACTGCTGCATTGCTAGGTGGTGGTCTGTAAGGAATAAGGAAGTTACAGGAAGAAGCTGGTGTAGGGTTGCATCTGCAGGTGAAGGCCTCACAATCTTGTATAGAAATGTCGTCAGCCTTGGTGATATTTATTGTTTCCTTGAATATAACAGCTAGTCCACCTTCTCTTTTGCCTATGCAATTTTGTGTGACAGTTTGATAGCCTGGAGGAACTGCTTCATGCAACACTGGAGCCATGCCATTTCCCAACCATAATTCAGATATGAAGAGTAAGTCAGGATGTGTGCCAGTGAGTAGGTCGTAGATGTGGTGCTTGCTTTTAAAGAGTAATTGAGCATTTATTAGTAGGCAGTCTAGAGATTGTGTTTTGATGGTGGTGTGACTTTTTTTTCTAGAAGAGTGAGTAGTAGTCTTTGAACTTGTCGCAGGTGTGTTATCAGAGTTGGTATTAACTGTATGAGGATAGCAATAATGTTGTTTGTCTATATCATAATCCTCATTCAGCAGGCTTAGAAGGCTTTTTGTTGGGCCTGTGTGTGTAGGTGGTGGATATGGTGGTTGAGAGTGAGTTGGTGAGCTTTGTTGTTTTTGTAGAGAAGCCTTGTTGTGTAACAGACATGGAGATGTGAAGCTGTGAAGAATGGCATGTTGTTTATTTTGTTTGTGTCTCTTTAGGGTGGAAGGTGTATGGGTTAGGGGTGGTTGTGGAGAATGAGGGTCCTGTTTTAATCCTCTAAACTGTGCAACGGGTGAGAGGCAGGTGAATGAGAGTTGTTGTGTTGGGGTATTTGTGGTAGGTAAAGATAGAAAAATTGGGAGTAAAGATGGTTTAGGATCTGTATTATTTGTGTAGTCATGAAGGTGGGAGTGGGTGATTATTTCCAATTTGTGATGGAATGTATTATAAAAATGTGTGTATTAGTATATTCCATTTTTTGCTAAACATTCTGGATCAAAATCATCTGTCTATTATTCCCACGAATGTCGTTTTTTTTTTTTCCATTGGTCTTTTATAATGAAGACAAATCACAGCCATGGAAAAACTGCAAAAAATGTAACCAAGCATTTCAATACCTGCATGGTACATTTAGTTCCACATCATTATCTTCTTTGTGTGGAATATCTACAGCTACCTGTTGTCTCTGTGCAACAGCAGGATCAAAGATTACTGCTCTGCTTGGAAAAATCTTTTGATAGAGCACATACCTTTGAATCTTAGCTCTGCCACTCCTCTCAGTTTCAGTTAAAAAAAAAAGTATAACTAAACTGAGTGACGTTTGCAGAGAATTATCCCGGGTGCTTGTTATCTGAATGTTTATCAGGAGATTAGTGTGCGATATAATTATACTATTTAATACAACCTTCAGCAAGCTCCAGAGCCACAACTGTTTAGGAATGAAGCGAGAGGGGAGAGGTTACAGGGCATAGAAAGACCTGGGGGAAAGAAACAGAGGTACAAAGGCCAACATAAAGGAGGAAAGAATTTACTTTACAGAAAAGGGGGTCCCTGAGTACTACATCAGCTTATTTTTTGCACATGCTAAAGGTTGTACAACAATCCAGCTATGGCACATAATTCCAGGCACATTAATGTGAAACATAACATAGTCGGCTTTATAATTTGCCAGATGATTTTGCATGAGTCTCCGAGACTCTGATCTAAATATATATTTTTTTAAATGTAAGTGAGAAATATACAAGTGAGTGGGCTTTGGAAGATTTCAAGGAGGCAGAAAACTCTAGGGGCCAGGCGTACGACCATGTCATTTAGCGACTC
Source organism: Calotriton arnoldi (assembly GCA_963921515.1). Classification (NCBI taxonomy): domain Eukaryota; kingdom Metazoa; phylum Chordata; class Amphibia; order Caudata; family Salamandridae; genus Calotriton; species Calotriton arnoldi. Next base: position 224,883 of record CAWUFW010005482.1, read on the forward strand.
GCAAATTGCGCTCAATTGTGAGTCGCAATTTGCGAGTCGCTAAAGGACATGTACAACAGTGTCTGAGACACTGTTAGCAATTCCTAATGGGGTAGCAAATTGCATGCCTCATGCATAATAATGAGGCACTCGCAATTTGCAACCCCATTAGGAATGGCTGGCCCTCCCAGACATCGTGGCCTGCTGGGCTCAGCAGACCTTCATGTCTGGGACTGCTTTTAAATAAAGCAGTTTTTTTTTTTTTAATGCCGCCCGTTTTCCTTAAAGGAAAACGGGATGCATTTAAAAAAAGAAAAATGAAACGTTTTCGTTTCATTTTTTAAGGGCAGGTAGCGGTCCCCAGGACCACTGCCTGCCCTTAAAAAATATTTTCCCCTGCGTTCACAAAGGGGAAGGGGTCCCCCATTTGCGAGTGCTTTACCACCCTCTTGAAGAGGGCGGTAAATTGCGAGTGTTTTGCGACCGCAATTGCGCTCGCAAAACATTCTTACATAGACCTCTGACTCGCTATTAGGAAGGGACGCCCTTGGAACGCCCCTTCCTAATAGCGACTCGCAATTCCTATTTAGCGAGTCGCAAAAAAATTGTGACTCGCTAAATGGGGATTGTACATAGCCCTATTAGATTTTGCATGCGCAAACGGGTCACAAACCCGTTTGCGCATGCAAAATAGGGTCGTACATCTGGCCTTAGATATTTTTGCATCTTGGTTGTCTAGAGCATAAGAAAGTTATTTGTAAGAGAGTAACTTTGATCCCGGAAGTAGAATTAATTAATTATTGCTCTATTACATATTTGGGAAATTCTTCTGTGTCTTTATTCAGCTTGTTAAACACCTAAACTGAGGCACTAATCTATCATATTAGATTGAAGCCTTTCCTTACTCACATATAGGTACCAGTACTGTGCTGAATATTTATTGCCACTTGACAATATAGAAAAATGTGACCACTTCTTTGGGGGGCCATTTTGCTTCCAGTTCACTATGTACAACCCAAGTCTGCAGCAGCTGCTTCTTACATGGCTGAATTGTGGGGCCATATAAATTGTGGTAAGAGCAAAAATTATGTTTGTGAGACCCATGCTGCTTTTGAGGCACGGACAGCTCTCCTGATGGTCGAATTGGGACCGAGGATACACGCAATATCAGGTCTGCAGCCTCTTCTACTCTGCGAAACGTAGTGGCTATTTCCAAGGCTGTCACCTTCAAGTTTCACTTGGGATAATACTTTCTCTAGAGCGAATCTGTGCTGTGCCTTTGCTTCAGTATGTTTTCTGTCAGTTATGCCAGCTGGACCTGTGTCACTGTGGAATTGCCAAGACCGAATAGTCAACAGAGGCCAAGGGGCATTGAAGGCTCTCTACTGGGGCCCTAGTAATTGTATATATATTAGGTGGGGTACTGGCTTAGTACAGAGAAGTTTCTCCTCATGACAAATGTCGCATGGGATACAGAAATATCCTTTTTTTCCAATTTCTTTATTGATTTTCTGAAGTACAAAACATTAAACAGTGGACATCAGCTTCAATCCACCTACAAAACAGGCAACTTTAGACAGGTATACCAATTTTTTCTTCCATACTGGCAGGTTCTATCAACATCTAATACAGACAAATAATGCTCGGATCGTCCATACACAGTGAAGCTATCATGATCATTGTGCGTGTCCTGCTATGTCATTACGAGAGGTCAGTGCCTTCGGGTAAAATCTACTTTCTGTGGGTTCTGCCTCCACAGTGGAGCCTTAATGCATTAAACTCAAAGTTAATGAGACAGGTATACATCTGATATGTACAATACAGATAACAATGTGTCGGACCAGATGTGCGTATGCGCGGAACCCCCGTACTACTTACTATATGTGATCTGTTAGGGAAGGGGGCGATATTTTAACTGTGGGTGTTCAAAGGCGATATACACTTAACAGCATTAGTGTCCTATGGTTGGGGGCCACCCTTTCATCTCCGCCCCATATCCACTCCAGCTCCGTATTACATACACTATGGGGTATATTCACAAGAACGTGTGATAACTACCGCAAGAGTAGCGTAACGCAACTTTCAATATCGCAGCCTATCACGGGAAAATAACCCCGTTGCAACGTGGAATTCACAACAAGGCGGTAGCATGCGATAGTCACCAGATAACGCGTCAAATGCCAGCGTGTAAATCAACACCACGCCCAAAAAATGCGAAACGCGAATGCGAGAAATCATGCGATGAGGCCAATCGTGGTACAAAAAGCTGCGAAAAGCAGCCTCAGGCCTGCAACTCCCACGCGTCTGGCGGGCAATTGCACCATAAAAACCACAGGCACAACACACCAGAAACAAGCCAAAGCACGTAGCAACATCCATGCACCCTGACCCAGCGCAGAGGGCAACGCGAACACCACAACCCCCACAGACCACCAGCAAGGAACAAGTGGCTCGGGGAAGGCCAAGGAGAAAATGGAGAGGAAGACGGGGTGCAGACCCCAGGAAAACAAGACCAAGGCCACGGAGGCGACAGAACACCACCAGCAAATGACCCACAAGCAGACCGCCTGGAATGCAGTCGCAGAGCCCAGGAGGCCAATCCAGGAGGCCAAGAGGCGCCGGCAGGACCTGACAACCTAAACCAGGTACAAACCCGCTGCCAACAGGAAGGCAGCAACGGCGACAGGAGGTGGCAGTCCAGCGCCACAGGAAGAGCAGGAGGAAACCCAGGCCACAGTCATCAGTGTGGAGAGGGTGCAAGGAGTAGGGAGTACGGACACAGCCTGACAGGACCTGACACAACAACAACAGGGTGAGGATCCAACAGGGACTGGGGGGACGGGGGGTGATGGGCACAATGCCACACATGCACAATGAGGTGTAACACTGCACACCCACAATTACCCAGGGACATGTCCCCCATCCCTGTGGCACACTGCAGCACACACACATAGCAATCACAGCACATACCATGACAATGTGGCACAAAGTGCAACACCCACACTGCAGAACAGGGGACACAACTGGGTCCAACCAGGCACAGTAACAGAACAATCACATCGGACAGAGCAGGGAACTGTGAGATGCACATCTACCCCTACAACCCCACATCAGCCATGTAGGCCAAATGGACACTGTCCCAACTCAAATAGCCACCACCGCCCAAACACTCACAATGTACATCGTCACACAGTCTGCATGTCGACAAGAACAAGGCACCAACACAATGCCAACATGCACCTCCCCTTCACAATGCAGAGGGACAAACAACACCTCCAGCAGGTCAGAACAGACAACCCATCAGTGATGCCCGAGACGAACACCACAGCCCAGACACCGACGCCCTACAACAGCCCATGGACATCCCACACAACCCACCACCAGGACCAGGGCAGACAAGCCCCTGCAACAGACCACACAGCATGAAGCACCCGCAATCACAGCTGCCTCACAACACTTCACCCACCCACACATGGCATCCCAATGCCAGGTGGCAGAACGCCAAAAGGAGGTGGCCCAACAGGTGAGGGTGTTGCCAAACCCATGGAATGCGAACTAGAACACATACGTGGGTGTCCAATGCCCTTCAGGGACCCCCCCACCCCACAAAGGAGACCCACACCTCCACAGAGACACATGCACATATCATGTTGAACTGACTACGGGCACGTGCGCCTGGCCCCTTTATTGGCAGGGCCACATGTACAGTGACGCCTGTGCTGGATGTGTGTGGGGTGAGTATAAGCCAGCCCGCACGGAGTGCTTGGTGCTGCCAACAACCTGAACAGTGGACACCAGTGCAATGGAAACAGAAAACACCAGCATAACAGAGTCAACTGCAGAGCAACATGGAGGGATCCGGAGTAAGGACAGAGGTCACCCAATATTCAGTATGTATGTTCCTTGAGTTGCAGTGCACTGAGGCAGGGGCACTAGAGAGCAGCGCGCTCATGTGAAGAAATTGCTAGGATTATGTCCCTTCGGGTTAGTCCTGATGCAGATGCAGTGGGGTGTGTTACACCTGCATCAACTTCCTCATCAACGTCCCAGGTCTCCCACACTGCCTGAGGTGACATTGCTGCGCAACCCCACAACAGCACAAAACACAATCAGTAACGGACAATGGCTTGCGGTGCACTGAGTCACTGGCACCTGGAGTGCTGAGCAGGGTATCAGGCCGATGATGGCATCCACGACAGGTCTGAGCAACTCCGTAGGTCTGTCAGGACCACCCTTTCGACTCTGGCAGATGGCGGTTGGAGGTGGTCCTTGCGGTGGTGGCGTGTGCCCCCTGCGGTGATGCGACGTCCGGGCCGGTAAAGACTCGATGCTATGTGTGGGACCTGGTGGCCCGCAGTTGAGGCCGGAGAATGCGGACAGCGCAGGGCCACAGACACATGGCGTTGATGACCCCAAGAAGAGGCCATTCAATGTCTCAGAAGAAGGTGTCCCAGACCTGACCAGCACAGAGTTAGTGGCCCCGGATGCACTGCGGCCGGCACAGGCACCCAGCCACGGGACGGTGACATGCGGTGCAGTCAGATGGGCCATGCGACCTGAGCGGGTCCCCATCAATGTCCGAGGTGTATGTTGCGGAGGGTTCCGGGGGACAGTGGAAGGTGTCCTCCAGGGCATGATGCAGAAGGTCTGATGTCATCTGGAAGCAGCAAATGGAGGAGTGGAAAGCGCAACCCTCGTTTGCACAAACAATTCGGGATCAGCTACATGAGGATGAAAACTAGCCCCTGGTCCACAGACTCAAACGCCACCAATGTACGACCAGTGAGTGTCCATGTATGTCGGGGAACAAACTTATTGGCACAGGTGCTGTGAGGGGATGCAGTCTGCGATGATGCCGGTACACAGATGTGAACTCCAACATTGCCAAATCAAGACTCTGTGGCCTACTGGGCCGCAGTGCAGGCCGCAGTGCAGGCCGCAGTGCAGGCCGGAGGCAGCGGTCAGCATGGTCCCACAGACACGTCTCGTGTGCTTGTGATGCATTCGTTTGCCTCACTGAGAGCAGGGAGATTAGTGATATCACCCCTGCAGTAGACATCCGGTCACTGCCATGGTGTAATCAAGACTCAGTTCCAAATGTGTGACCTACCTGTCCGTGGTGTAGGCCTGAGACAGCGGTCAGCACGGCCCATTCGCCGAGTGTCGCCGGCATAGGTTGGATGGCCCCTCCGGCCTGCGTAGTTCAGGTTCAGGGGCACCACGTGTAGCCGGCTGGCGTTGAACAGGGTTAGTGGCACCACGTGTCGCAAGATGCCCATATGGAACTATGCCTCACTGATCGGGGGGGTCTGGTGCTGTGGCCGCTGGCCCGGATATGGGGTCACTGCCATTCATGACTCAAGACACAGTTCCACATGTGGGACCTACTGGTCCGAAGAGTAGGCCGGGGGCGGCAGTGGAGTACGTCAACGAAAAAGGAATGAAGCGGGCCGGTGTTGTGCCGGCCATGATGGTCTGAGGTGGCTGCCAAGGTCTCGGGCCTCAGGCTTGTGGCTTGCGCCGGCATGTGGTGGGCCCTCCTTGACACACGCCTATGTCGGAAGGTGATCAGTGTGGCCTGGCTGCACAGGGGCTGGCCTGACAGGTTCGTGGACCAGCGTGCCGGGGTCCGGCAGGCGCACGGCATCTCAGGCAACTCTGCTCACGAGGATGGCGTCGGCCTCATGGCGAGGTGGGAGGCACCGCCCTGGCAGAGACGTGGGTCTTTCCGGAAGTGGACCACGCCCAGGCCTACGTGGGTTTTATTCACACCCCTACGCTGGCGTGGCGTACGCCGGGCCATCCCACTCCGCTGACGCTTGGGGGGGGCATAACAGGCAACATTTCCGTGAGGTCGCCCACTGGCTGGGGTGACATGGTGGCATCCACTGTCCACTACACTCCATACGCAAGCGGTGTATGTCGCCATGGATATGGGTGTGTTCTGCATACTGCGAGGTGTCCAGCACATCTCCGGCACTGTTGGCATTGTGTACTTTCCCAATCATGGTTCTACTGCACCCTTCACACATGCCTGGTTGCCACCTCTCCCCACATTCGGCTAGTATGTGGCTGAGGTGCCATGCCGTTGCTGGCTCATTTTCAGGGCTTGCCCATGTGGACATTGTAAGTTGTTCTGTCGTGTCTGGTGGGTGGGCATATTGTTGTGCCTGTTGTATGTGATTTTGTGACGTGTGCATTGCCAGCGTTGTGAGTTGCATGGTTGTGGAGTTGAGGTGTGTGGGGTGTTCATTTGTATATTGCCAAGGGGCTGTGCATTTCCCTTGTTGCCATCCTGGGAACGCTGGTTGATGATGGACTGTCGGAGGATGAAGGTATGATGCACACTGGCTGTGTATTTGGAGGCGACATTGTTGGGTGTTCCACGGGGTTCTGTTGTTGCCTGCACATTGGTGTAAGACGTGTGCTTCCTGTTGCGGTGATTGTGTGCTGTGTCACCAGGGGGCACAGGTAGTACATGTGTGCTGTGTATTGCCCCCAACACTTGCGTGCATCCTGCTATGGCGTATGGTCCTTGCTTGGTCTGCAGCGGATCCTGCACATTGTGTTGTACGTATGGGGACTGGGGTACCAGGGTGATGGTGATGTCCAGGACAGGTGTGGGGGACTTGGATGTGGCTGGCTGTGAGACTCCTCCGACTCTGGTGGGTGTTGGATGGGGGGTCCCAGGGGCCAACAGGTACAGCCACGCCATCAGCTTTGTGTGGGGTGGGATGTTGGTTGTCCGCTGTGTTGTTGCCGTAGGCCTGTTAGGCGATGATGGTCAGGTTGCGTAGGTTGGTTGTCCCTTTCAGCCTGTAGTGGACGGTGACATTGTCAGATGTTGGTTCTGTGCGGCTGGTACGTTTCCTGGGGTTTTGCTGTCTTTGTCTGCGCTGCGTCTGTGGTGGTCCAGGGGGGGGGTGTTCCGGGTGTGGGTTGGGGTCCTGGGGTGGTGTGGGTGGGTGTTGTGGCCCTCTTGGGTGTCCGGGCCGCATGATGGGTGGCTCCATGGCATCTGTTGCTCTTCGGATGTGGCCCTGGGCTGTGCTCCCTTTTGTGGTGCTGGCTGCCGTCCGACTTTACACCAGGTCAGAGCAGGTGTAGATTTCCAGGTGCTAACGCACCTTATCGCCTGTTTTGTGCTTTTATCGCAGATGTGGCTGGTCGTTGTGAATGTTGAGGTGTGCTGTTGTCTCTGCTTTTGTCACGGGAACGCCTACTCTGCATCTCATTAGCGATATTTGCGAGGGTCCTCTGTGGCGATGTTTTTTGCGGCTGCTATCGCAGGTATACTGGTGCTGTGGGCTGTTAACACCGGCTTGTGAACGGGGGAGTAAATTTATCACGACTTTGGCTGCGATAAAGTGCCGTTAATTCGGAGATAGCTCCTTGTGAATATGCCCCTATGTCCTCTCACGGGGTCGCTTTTTTGCAGTTTTATATAACTTGAGGGGTGCGCCCTGGCGATCCTACAATTGGACAGCACCAGGACTAGACTCACAAATCTATAAATATGCAGTTTTTTCTTAAATATGGGGCACACTTCCAGTAGGTTCTGCATGGCGTCCATAGGAAGAAGGGCATCGGTCAGGTCCGCTATGAACTGAAGCACTTCCTCCCAGTATCAGGTCATAACCGGGCATTTCCACATCATATGAAGAAGGTTCGTGTCCATCTCTGCACAACGCAGGCATGCAGTGGAAGCGTCCTATTCTGTGTTGTGTGAGGTAAGTATGGTAAAGTGCGTTAAATTGGGTATACCGCAGCCTTGCATTTATTGTTCCCTTTAACAGACTCCAGGCACCGTTTCCTCATAACAGGTGTAAGTTCCCGTCCCAGTTTCGTTTTCCCCCATTCCTTTAGTTGCCCCCTTGGTTGTATAGTTTGACGTCTTAACGCCCCGTATATATTTGTAACCGCTTTATGCTGGTGGGAATGTCTCAGTAACACTGTTAATCCGGGGGCCTGCTCGGGTATTGCTGGCAACCCCTCCCAGCTCTGACGCAGCACTGTGGTCAGAGCCCCATGCAGCAGAAACTGCCCTGGGCCCAGTTTGTATATTTCCCTGACATCAATGAATGTGCGCCATTTCCCATTCTCAATCACATCTCCCCACTTCATCACTCCTGTGTCTGTCCAGCTGTTCATCGGATATTGGGCTTTCAGGGGTCTGGTCAGGGGCGTAGACCAAAGAGGCAGGTTTGGTGAAAATGGTATCTGCCCTTTCCTAGTTGGGACACATTTCCTACGGAAAGTTCTCGCTACTTTTAACAACATTACCCAGTTTGATCCCTGCTGCCGCATCCATGTAGTTTGCTAGGATATTGCTTTCCCCTAGTTTGTCCCTCATATCCTTTCATTCCCAGGTGGTAATGTCTGCTAGCCAACACGTGGCCCACTGTAACTGGGCCACATAATAGTACAACTGATTATTGTGGGCTTCCAATTCTTCCTCCTCTAGAGGTGCACAGAGGCTCACTAATGCAACTTTGCATCTACTTGGCCCCCATATCAAGGAGGCGAGTATCCCTTGTAACTTCCGAAAGAAAGAGGGTGGCAGTGTATGGCTGCAAAAAGGTACCGAAATCTGGGTAGGAGCAACATTTTAGAAATTGCGTTCCCTCCCTTGGGCGATAACGGCAGCTGGATCCAAAGTGGCAGGGACTACCTCATCTCCACCAGGACCCATCCCAGGTTTCCGTCAATGAGGTCTTGTTCATCAAGATACACAGTGACCCCAAGATACTTGATCGAGTTCAGCTTCCATGGAAGGGAAGTGCTAGCTAATAATGCCTGCTTCAACCTCTTGGGAATCTTTATCAAGGGGAACATATAAGACTTATCCCAGTTGATCTTGAAGCCTGAGAAATCAATCAACAAGTGGATATTTAGGTCATTAGGACACAAATAGATTAGGGCGTGATCGGCATGGAGGGAAATGTTATGCGTCTGACAGCCAACTGTGATTCCCCAGTCAGGGCCCTTAACCTGCCAGAGGTTCCATTGCTAGGTTAAATATTATAGTGGAGTGGGGCATACCTGCCTGGTGCCTCTCCTAATAGCTATGGGTTCCGAGATTTCTGTTCCTGTGCATACACCCGCCCTTGGGTCGGTGAATAGTGGGGAAACCCAATTCGATAATTCCTGCCCCACCCCCATCCTGTCTACCACCATGAAAAGAAAGTGCCAACTCAGCGTATTGAATGCTTTTTCGATATTAAGTGACCCAAACCAGTGCTGGGCATTATCGCACCTAACCCAATCCATAATCAGTAACAAACGTTGCAAATTCACAAACGTGTTTCTGCCTGGGATAAACTTGTTTTGATCGGGGTATCTGAGCTACGGGAGATAGTCGAGATGCAAGTATTTTCCCCCAATATCTTGTAGTCAAGGTTTAGGAGCAATAGTGGCCTAGATGAGACTACATTAAGGGGGTCTCTGCTGGTTTTATGGAGAACCACTATCAGCGCCTCTCTTATGGAGACTGGTAGAATACCTTTGGCTCTGGTCTCAGTGTACACTCGCAGTAAGCACTGTGCCAACCTTGCGGTGTAAGTGTCATAAAATTCTACAGGGAGGCCACTGTTTCTGGGGTCTTACTCCTTGCCATTTGTTTGATGGCCTATATGATCTCATGGATCATAATTGGGGCATCTAAGTCTTGAAGCTGCATTTCAGTAATGGTTGGAGGAGCTATGAGATCTAGGTAATTTGACAATGTATCCTGCGTAAATCCCGGGGGGCCTCATATATGTTTTTGTAATACTCGTGGAATACAGCATTAATTCTCTGTTGTTGTTCACTAATGTCCCATCATGGGCACCTATAGGGCTTATCGGAGTTCTCTGTTTTTGTGCCTTTAACAACCATTCCAGCATGACCCCGGCTCTATCCCCTGACACATGCTGACGCGCAATGCGCTCCTTATAATTTAGTCAACATAATAGAGTAAGGGTCTCTTCGTATTCCTGCTGCAGGTCTCTTAGGACAGTCCATGTTCCTACCTCGGCTACACTCCTGTTCTCTAGGTCCCTAATGTGCACCTCTATGCGTGTAAGTTCCCTGTGCAGAACCTTCCTTCCTCTAACAGCCTCTGTCAAGCAATTTCCTTGAGAACAACTTTGAATGTATCCCACTCTACAACATTGTCTTTGGTCATTCCTGTGCTTTCCTTTAAGTACTGTTCTATCGCAGTTCCTATTTGGTCACTGAATATTTGGTCATGCAGTGCCTCTACTGATAGTCACTAGAGGAGTATTTTGGGGTGAGATCGCCCCCCATTGAATAGTGATCTGTAAGGGATTATGATCAGACAATGTCAGGCCTAAATACTCTAGGTCCGTCCCCCTAGTCCTGGCCTCCGCTGTGCCGTTGACCATGTCTATACTCGTGTGGAGTGCATGTACCCCTAAGTAATGGAAGTATTCTGTAGAGTGCAGGTGGAGCCCCCTCCACAGCTCTGTTACTTGAGCATGAGTGGCTCACTGGTGCAGAAGTTAAGAATTGGCAAACACCAGTGCCCCTGATATTGGTGGGGTGGACTTGTCCAGGTTCAAATCATAGACAAGACTGAAATGCCCGCACCAGAAGGTGTGAGTCGGCACCGTGTTGCGGAGGGCAGGAGTGAGGGACAAAGATAAAGGGGCTTGGCTGGCAATCAGAGAGTATATCACCACTGAGGCGAGTGAGGTCCCTCCTAGGTCACTTTCTACTGCCCATCTGGATCCACTCTGGTGTGTCTTTTGGCAAATGGTACTCTAGGTGCCATCCATTTCAGTATCCCTCTCGCAAAACATGAGTATGTGGTGCCATATGTGTTTCCCCCAATCTCTTAGCTAGTTTCAGCAATTCTCCAGCCTCCAGATGAGTTTCCTGCAGACAAGCAAAATGCACCTGTTTACATTTTGAGTAGGAATATATTTTATAACGTTTAGTGCGAGTGGCCATCCCCTGCACATTCCATGTCAATACAATATATTTGTTGAGCGTCATCTGCTTATGCTCCTACTAGAATTACTTTAGGTGGTCCCTCCCGCCCCCCAATGATTGGAAAGTTTGGTGAAGATTTGTCAAATGGCAAGAGAAAGTTATTAGCAAACTAGAAAATGCTCTTCCTATCGTAACTAGGTCCTGACTATCGAACTATATCTATACAGCGGAGCCACTGGGATATATATATTTAGATATAGATAGAGATATATCCCAGTGGTGAGGGATCATGTTTCCTCAGGAAATGCATTTTTTTGTTTGCGTATATCTTTGGCACAGTTTGACGAATCTTCAAGAAACGTTCCCAAAAAAATCACCTCAGCTCCTTCTGGAAAGTTTTGGGGTGATCTGCCAAGCGGTGGCTGAGTAAAAGAGGGAAGGTCCCAAAACGTGCTTTCTCCATTCCTTTTTCCATAGGAACTTTAGACACAGCTACATCCCAAACTACTGAAGGAATGTACACCAAATTTGGCAGAAAGCTAGATCCTGGTCCAGAAAGAGTGCTTTTTGTAATTTGGTGTAAATCTGTTTGGTAGGTTTTTAGCAATTATTGTTCAAAAACATTTTATATATCAGGCCGTGGACCCAACAGATCTCATGCTTAAATCTGATTTGGTCTAGGTCCAGGCCTCAAAATGTTGCTTTTGTGGATGGGGCATGCGCCCCCCTCTGTGAGCCTCGAGGAGGCCCCCATCCCCTGGGCCCAAATGTAAAAAAATAGGGCGAGTGTGCGCGCCCTTATTTCCCGATCCTTAATACGCCCCAGGGACCCCCATCCCCTGGGTGCGAATGAGAGAAATAAGGGGAGGGGCAACTGGGCCTTAAAAGGCCAAGGGGACTGCATCTCCCGGACTGAACTGAATTTGAAAGAGCGGAGGGTCGTGCGTTTTCCCTCCCCTCCCCTCCCTCAGTCTCTTAAGGCCCGAGCAACCCCATCCCCCGGGGCTGGCTTACAGACAGTGTCCCACCTCAATGATAGTAGTTTCCCTGCCCGCATCAGCGCGGGCAGGGAAACATATGTTTGCACCCACATGGCAGGAGCATTTTTAAAGCTCCGCTGGGTGGGAGCAGGCATACATTCCCTACCTGCAGGAGCGGCATGTCTGTCCTGACTTTGCAGGAGCTTTAAAAACTCTCTCTCCAGTTGAGAGCAGATATTTGTTTCCCTGCCCATGCTCCTGCCAAAGGTCGTCCATGGTGAAGAGTTTGACTGCCTGTATGAAAGACATGGGCGGAGCTATAGGGTAATAAGTCCACACAGCTGCCGGGACTTTCAACATACGCCAGTGAACAAGGGCATGGAGCCCGAAACGTTTGTCGTCTTGCTGGAAATGTTTCTTCGCATTTTTGCCTACTGCCTGCAAATAAAGAAGGTGATACTTACTTCCGTGTTGGCATCTCTATGCAGGGCAACTTGTGATGTTTGGATTTAAAGAGCGGCGCGCCTCGCCACAGAGATGCCCCCTGCATATTCAGCGGGCCTGCAGCCCCTGACAACACGGGCGCTTTTTGAGGGGAAGTAAGTGCCGATTTTTGCAGGAATGAACATTGGCAGGCACAGTGTGTTTTTTCTTTTTTTGGCACCCACTTGGGAATGACATTTTTAGTGTTTGAAAATTCTCGGAGCACCCACCTTGGGTTAAGTAGGACTACCTGACCCATAAAGCAATTCTGCAATTCGAAGTCCCAACATGGGCGGAGCTATAGGGTAATAAGTCCACACAGCTGCCGGGACTTTCAACATACGCCAGTGAACAAGGGCATGGAGCCCGAAACATTTGGCGTCTTGCTGGAAATGTTTCTTCGCATTTTTGCCTACTGCCTGCAAATAAAGAAGGTGATACTTACTTCCGTGTTGGCATCTCTATGCAGGGCAACTTGTAATGTTTGGATTTAAAGAGCGGCGCGCCTCGCCGCAGAGATGACCCCCCACATATTCAGCGGGCCTGCAGCGCCTGACAACACGGGCGCTTTTTGAGGGGAAGTAAGTGCCGATTTTTGCAGGAATGAACATTGGCAGGCACAGTGTGTTTTTTCTTTCTTTGGCACCCACTTGGGAATGACATTTTTAGTGTTTGAAAATTCTCGGAGCACCCACCTTGGGTTAAGTAGGACTACCTGACCCATAAAGCAATTCTGCAATTCGAAGTCCCAACATGGGCGGAGCTATAGGGTAATAAGTCCACACAGCTGCCGGGACTTTCAACATACGCCAGTGAACAAGGGCATGGAGCCCGAAACGTTTGGCGTCTTGCTGGAAATGTTTCTTCGCATTTTTGCCTACTGCCTGCAAATAAAGAAGGTGATACTTACTTCCGTGTTGGCATCTCTATGCAGGGCAACTTGTGATGTTTGGATTTAAAGAGCGGCGCGCCTCGCCGCAGAGATGCCCCCCCGCATATTCAGCGGGCCTGCAGCGCCTGACAACACGGGCGCTTTTTGAGGGGAAGTAAGTGCCGATTTTTGCAGGAATGAACATTGACAGGCACAGTGTGTTTTTCCTTTTTTTGGCACCCACTTGGGAATGACATTTTTAGTGTTTGAAAATTCTCGAAGCACCCACCTTGGGTTAAGTAGGACTACCTGACCCATAAAGCAATTCTGCAATTCGAAGTCCCAACATGGGTGGAGCTATAGGGTAATAAGTCCACACAGCTGCCGGGACTTTCAACATACGCCAGTGAACAAGGGCATGGAGCCCGAAACGTTTGGCGTCTTGCTGGAAATGTTTCTTCGCATTTTTGCCTACTGCCTGCAAATAAAGAAGGTGATACTTACTTCCGTGTTGGCATCTCTATGCAGGGCAACTTGTAGTGTTTGGATTTAAAGAGCGGCGCGCCTCGCCGCAGAGATGCCCCCCCACATATTCAGTGGGCCTGCAGCGCCTGACAACACGGGCGCTTTTTGAGGGGAAGTAAGTGCCGATTTTTGCAGGAATGAACATTGGCAGGCACAGTGTGTTTTTTCTTTCTTTGGCACCCACTTGGGAATGACATTTTTAGTGTTTGAAAATTCTCGGAGCACCCACCTTGGGTTAAGTAGGACTACCTGACCCATAAAGCAATTCTGCAATTCGAAGTCCCAACATGGGCGGAGCTATAGGGTAATAAGTCCACACAGCTGCCGGGACTTTCAACATACGCCAGTGAACAAGGGCATGGAGCCCGAAACGTTTGGCGTCTTGCTGGAAATGTTTCTTCGCATTTTTGCCTGCTGCCTGCAAATAAAGAAGGTGATACTTACTTCCGTGTTGGCATCTCTATGCAGGGCAACTTGTGATGTTTGGATTTAAAGAGCGGCGCGCCTCGCCGCAGAGATGCCCCCCGCATATTCATCGGGCCTGCAGCGCCTGACAACACGGGCGCTTTTTGAAGGGAAGTAAGTGCCGATTTTTGCAGGAATGAACATTGGCAGGCACAGTGTGTTTTTTCTTTTTTTGTCACCCACTTGGGAATGACATTTTTAGTGTTTGAAAATTCTCGGAGCACCCACCTTGGGTTAAGTAGGCCTACCTGACCCATAAAGCAATTCTGCAATTCGAAGTCCCAACATGGGCGGAGCTATAGGGTAATAAGTCCACACAGCTGCCGGGACTTTCAACATACGCCAGTGAACAAGGGCATGGAGCCCGAAACGTTTAGCGTCTTGCTGGAAATGTTTCTTCGCATTTTTGCCTACTGCCTGCAAATGAAGAAGGTGATACTTACTTCCGTGTTGGCATCTCTATGCAGGGCAACTTGTGATGTTTGGATATATATATATTTATATATTACCTACTGGCAGTCGCCAGTAGGTAGTTATAGTTAGAACCTATTTCCCATAGGAAAAGCGGTTTTTGATTTGCCAATATCTTTGGCGCCGTTTGACGAATCTTCGTGAAATTTTCCAAAAAAACAGGGTTGGACCGCTCAGTTTGTGTGTTGAAAGTTTCGGGGTGATTCGTCAAGCAGGGGCCGAGAAAAAAGGGGGGTCCCAAAGCACGTTTTCCCCATGTTAATTTCCATAGGAACTTTATTACAGGCTACAGCCCGAACTGCTGAACGGAAATACACCAAATTTGGCAAAAAGGTAGGTCTTGGTTTAGACTGCGCCCTTTTTGTTAAATGGTGTAAATCAGTTCAGTAGTTGCTGAGAAATTTAAAAAAGAAAAAATATCGATATCTGAGCACCGAGGAGGACTCGCAAACCCTCCGGGCACGAGCTTCTCTCTGATTGGCTGCCAACACTCCAAACCAGGAAGTGTTGGCAGCCATCTTGTGATTCGATAACCGAGTCTTCGAGTCACAAGAAATCAGAAAACAACACATGAAAAAGAAGAAAAGGGGGCAGGGTAGAAACACCCTGACCCCCTAGGCCTGCTCAGGGGGTCCCACAAGGACCCCCAGGGCCAAAAAAGGTATTTTCTTTTTTTTAAAACAGCAGAATTCGCGTTGGGGTTGCGAATCCTGCCGTGAAAATTTTAAAAGAACGAAGCGCGAGCTGCCGCGCTTCATTTTCAAAAAGCCCCCGAGTGGGCCAGGTCCCGGGGACAATCATTTATTTATTTGCGAGGGCCCACGGGGGCCCCGCAGCCCCGGGGACTGCCACCTCCCCGGGGCTATGTAAATTATGTGCGGGAGGGCACGCGGCCCTCCCGCAGCCCCGGGGACCGCTACCTCCCCGGGGCTTGTTTTTTAATCTGTGGGGGGCCTCCCAGGCCCCCCCAAGCCCCGGGGACCGCCACCCACCGGGGCTTTTCTTAAATATGCACGGGGGCACACAGCCCCCCCGCTGCCCCGGGGACCGCCACCTCCCCGGGGCTTGTATATAAAAGAAAAATAGTGTGGGTGGCCTCACGGACCCCCGCAAGCCCCGTGGACTGCCACTTCCCTGGGGCTTTCTTGAATTATTTGTGGGGGGCCCCACAGGCCCCCCCAAGCCCCTGGGACCACCACCTACCCAAAGCTGTGCATGTGATGGGAGGGGGCCGCGCGGCCCACCTCCAGGAGCCCTTGATGGCCCTGGGGACCGCCACCCCCCAGGGTCCCTGCAGTGTCCCGTGGTGCCCACCCCCGGGACACTGCTGTTTGCTATGGCAGGGCAGGAGCCGTGGGGCTCCCGCCCTGCCATAGCAAACTCTGCTTTGCTTCATTGAAGCGAGAGCAGGAAAACCTGCTCTCGCTTCAATGAAGCAAAGCAGGATTGCTTTTCCACAAGGGGAGCTGCATGCCAGCAGCTCCCCTTGTGGAAAAGCAATGCCGGCTCCCGCAGGAGGCGGGGAGCCGGCAGGACCGTGGGGGCATTGGGGCTCCCCCATGGTCCCCAATGGAACAGCCAGGCCCCGGGGGATGGGGTCCCCGGGGCCAGAAGTGGCCCGGGAGGGGGGCAGCGCGGCCCCCCTCCCCTGTGAAAAAAATAAAATAAAAAATAAAGGAAAGGCCGGCCCCGGGGGATGGGGTCCCCCGGGCCATAATTGGCCTGAGGAGGGGGGCCACACGGCCCCACTCCAAAGAATTACATTAAAAAAACAAAAAAATAACTGGCCATGCCCCGGGGGATGGGGTCCCCGGGGCAAAATTGGCCTCGGGAGGGGGGCCACGCGTCCCCCTTCCCGATTTTTTTTTTTTTAAATGAATAAAAAGGAGTCAGGCCCTGGGGGATGGGGTCCCCAGGGCCCCAAAAATGTAAAAGAAGGGGAGCCACACAAAAAGCCGGCATCTAGCCAGAGGCCACGCCTCCTTTCTCCACCACACTGCAAACGCGCCCTCTGGCGCGTTGTTAGTTGGGGAATTAATTCCCCTTGAATACTGAGGGTCCCTGGGGGCCAACTAGCCCACCAGGTACCTCCAGTAAGCGCCACAGAGCTGCGTTGCAGAGTGGTGTAAAAAGGGGCGTGGCCTCAGACCACCTCTCTGCAACGCAGCTCTGTGGCACATATTGGAGATACCTGGTGGGCTAGTTGGCCCCCAGGGACCCTCAGTATTCAAGGGGAATTAATTCCCCAACTAACAAAGTGCCACGGGGTGCGTTTGCAGAGTGGTGGAGAAAGGGGGCGTGGCCTTTGTCTACCTCTCACCAATCCCACTGCGTGGGGCTTACTGGAGGTAAGAGGTAGGCTAATTGGCCCCTAAAGGACCCCCAGCAGCGAAGGGGACTTCAATCCCCATCCAAGAGCACGCCAGGGAGCGCGTTTGCTGAGTGGTGGGCAAAGGGGGCGTGGCCTGGTACGAGTACTTACCAATGCGGCAGTGTGGGACTTACTGGAGGTAATAGGAGGGGAAGTTGGCCCCCAAGGATGTCCTTGGGGGCCAACTACCCCTCTTGTTACCTCCAGTAAGTCCCACACAGTGGGATTGCTAAGACGTCTTTGGAGGCCATGCCCCCCTTTCTCCACCACTCTGCAAACGTGCCTCCTGGCAGACTACGGGATGGGGGATGAAGTCCAATTTAGTCCTGAGGGAGTTTGGGGGCCAAGAAGCCCTCCTGGTTCCTCCTGTAAGTCCTACGCAGCGGAATTCCTGAGCGCTGGTCGGACGCCCAGCACACTTTCTCCACCACTCTGCAAACGTGACTACTACTTAAAGAAGCATCTTTCTGCACCTCTGACTTAGAGGTAGTTTTAATCCCCCTGCCCTATTATGTACTAGGGCCTTACAGAGGAGGTCATGCTAATCACAGGGGTACCCCAATGCATAGTGTTCCCTAGTGTATGTAGGTGTTTTCACTGTATTCTAAGTGTCTTTTAGCATAGCACTGGCTCTAGGCCTGGTTAGTCAGAGTCAGTTACCACCAGTACCCGTCAGAAAAAAGTTGGGGGCACAGGATGATTTTGCAACAAGGCCTCTTTCTGCTCCTCTGTTGGTTCTTTCTGCACATGTCTTGCTTCTTCCTGCACTTTTCTTCGTCTTTCTGGACTTCTATTGCCTCTTTCTGCATTTCTTTTGCTTCTTTCTGTGCGTTTGTTCCTCTTTCTTCACATGTCCTACCTCTATAGGCATAGTTAGAAATTAGCATTTAAAAAACCTTTGCAATTCACTGAAAAAACCATAGGTTTCAGGCACGTTATAGTTAGAAATTAGCATTTAAAAAACCTTTGAAATTCACTGAAAAAACCATAGGTTTCAGGCACGTTATAGTTAGAAATTAGCATTTAAAAAACCTTAGAAATTCACTGAAAAAATCACAGGTTTCAGGGACGTTATAGTTAGTTGGACATTTCACTCGTACAAAACCAGAGAAATTCGGCTGTTATAGTTAGTTCAGCTAACTATAACTCGCGCCCCCGCAATGCACTGCTGATGACGTCACATATTACATCATTCATGGTCAGTGACATCACTGATGACATCACTGATGACATCATCCAGTGACTGTGTGTTTCTATAAAGTTTAAATATGTTTTATATATATGCCAAGGTGTATTGAAGAATGAGTGGAGGGCCCTTGATGGCCCTGGGGACTGCCACACCCCAGGGCCGGCTCCTGCAATGTCCCAGGGTGCCCACCACCAGGACATTGCTGTTTGCAATGAGCTCCCGCCCTGTCACTGGTTTGGTTCTTGGAAGCAAGGGCAGGAAACCTGCTCTCGCTTCCAAGAAGCAAAGCAGTATTGCTTTTGGGCAAGGGGAGCTGCATATTAGCATCTCCCCTTGTCCAAAAGCAATGCCGGCTCCCGCAGGAGGTGGGGAGCCGGCAGGGACTGTGGGGACATTGGGGCTCCCCCCACAGTCCCCAAGGGCATGCCTCGGGGAATGGGGTCCTCGAGGCAGAATTACACAATTTAGAATAGGGGGCATTTTTTTTTCTTTCGCGCGCCTGGAGTCGCGACTCCATCGCGTCCAGAGCGCCGCCCCCAGTGTAAAAGCGATGGGTTTGCGACTCCAAGCAAAATTTTAGAAAAAAGAATATGTATGTTTTTAATAGGTAAGATTCACTGTTGGGTTATAGGGTGGCTCTAAAAAGAGCCCTTGTGTTTATTATGAGTTTGTTGTAGCTACATGTAAGTGAAAAGAAAAGAGTGAAAATAAGGCTGAAAAACAAGAAAAGGGGGCAGGGTAGAAAGACCCTGACCCCCTAGGCCTGGTCAGGGGGTCCCAGAAAGACCCCCAAGCCCAAAAAAAGCATTTTTCTTTTTTGTTTTTAAACGAAGCGCTTTGTTTTTTATAAGCCCCCGGGTGGGCCAGGTCCCAGGGGCAATCAATAATTAATTTGCAGCCCCGGGGACCGCCACCTCCCCGGGGCATTTCAAATTGCAAGGGGGGGCCTTGCTGGGCCCCCCAAGCCCCAGGGACCACCACCTCCCCGGGGCTTCTTTAAATAATGAGGGGGGCCTCGCGGGCCCCCCCAAGCCCCGAGGACCACCACCTCCCTTGGGCTATGCAAATGTAGGGAGGGGAGCTGTGTGGCCCCCCTCCTGGAGCCCTTGATGGCCCTGGGGACCACCACCCCCCAGGGCCGGCTCCTGCAATGTCCCGGGGTGCCCACCCCCGGGACATTACTGTTTGCAATGACAGGGCAGGAGCCGTGTGCCTCCCGCCCTGTCATTGCAAACACTGGTTTGGTTCTTGGAAGCGAGGGCAGGAAACCTGCTTTCGCTTCCAAGAAGCAAAGCAGTATTGCTTTTGGGCAAGGGGAGCTGCATATTAGCAGCTCCCCTTGTCCAAAAGCAAATCCGGCTCCCGCAGGAGGCAGGGAACCGGCAGGGACTGTGGGGGCATTGTGGCTCCCCCCACAGTCCCCAAGGGCATGCCTCGGGGGATGGGGTCCCCGAGGCAGAATTAAACAATTTAGAATAGGGGACATTTTTTTTCTTTCTGGCGCTTGGAGTCACGACTCCATCGCGTCCAGCTCGGCTCCCAGTGTAAAAGCGATAGGTTCGCGACTCCAAGCAAAATTTTAGAAAAAAGAATATGTATGTTTTTAATAGGTAAGATTTACTGTTGGGTTATAGGGTGGCTCTAAAAAGAGCCCTTGTGTTTATTATGAGTTTGTTGTAGCTACATGTAAGTGCGGATGCAGAGCTTTAGCTTATTGAGAAAGACTCTGGGGCATATTATCAAGGAACTATCGCCGAGTTAACGGCACTTTATCTCAGTCAAAGTCGCGATAAAATTATCGCCCCATTCACAAGCTGGTGCAAACAGCCGATATCACCAGTTTACCTGCGATAGCACCCGCAAAAAACATTGCCACAGATGAGCCCGGCAACTATCGCTAATGAGATGCTGAGTAGGCGTTCCCGAGCAAAAAGCTGCGACAACACCACAACGCAACATTCTCAACGACCAGCCAGATCGGCGATAAGAACACAAAACAGGCGATACGGCACGTTAGCAGCAGGAAATTAACACCTGCTCTGACCTGGTGCAAAGTCGGACGACAACCTGCACCAGAAAAGGGAGCCCAGCCCACAGCCACACCTGAAGAACAACAGATGCCATGGAGCTACTCATCATGCCGCTCGGAACCCCAACAGGGCCACAACACCCACCGCCACCACCCCCAGGCCAGCCACCCCCCCCCCCCGAATCCCCCCCCGGACCACCACAGAGGCAGCGCAGACAAAGACAGCAGACCTTCAGGAAACACACCAGCCTCACAGACTTAACCCCAGAGAATGTCATTGCCCACTACAGACTCAAAAGGCCAACCATCCTCCGCATCCTGAACATCATTGCTCACAGGCTGACGACACCAACTCAGCGGACAACCAACATCCCACCTCAGACAAAGCTGCTGGCTGTGTTGCACCTGTTGGCCTCTGGGACATTCCAACCAACAACCGCCAGAGTCGGAGGAGTCTCACAGCCAGCCCTATCCAAGTTCCTCAAACCTGTCCTGGATGCCATCATCAGCTTGGTACCCCAGTACCTATACTTCCCACACACTGCGCAGGAGCAGCTGCAGACCAAGCAAGGCTTCTATGCCATAGCTGGATTCCCGCACGTGTTGGGGGCAATTGACTGCACACATGTCCTACTTGTGCCCCCTGCCGACACTGCACACAATTACCGCAACAGGAAGCACATGCATTCCATCAATGTGCAGGCAATAGTGGACCACCGGGGACTCTTCACCAATGTCGTCGCCAACTACCCAGGCAGTGTGCATGATTCATACATCTTCCGACAGTCCATCATCAACCTGCGCTTCCAGGATGGCACCTACGGAAATGCAGTGCTCGTTGGTAAGTACCAAATGAACACACCCCACACCTCAACTCCACAATCATGCAACTCACAATTCTGAGAATGCACACGTTACAAACTCACATACAACATGCCAACCCACCATACACGACAGCACAAAGTAGTGCGGTAACCTGGGCTAGCCATGTACATGAGCCATCAACGGCATGGCACCTCAGCCACACAATAGCAGTATGTGGGGAGAGGTGGGAACCAGGCATGTGCGAAGGAGGCAAGTGATCCATGAATGCGAATGCACACAATGCCAAGTGTGGCATGGAAGTGCTGGACAGACTGCAGTATGCAGACCACAGACATATCCATGTCGACATATACTGTTGGTGGTGGTAGTGTTGTGGACAGTGGGCGCAACCATGTCACCCCAGCAAGTAGGGAAGATCTCGGAAATGTAGCTTGTTACGTCCCCCCTGTAAGCGTGTGCGGAGTGGGCTTGCCCGGCGTATGCCAGGTAGCGTAGGGGTGTGAATAAAAAGCATGTAGCCCTGGGTGTGGTTCTCTTCCGGAATGGCCAATGTGGCTGCCAGGGCAGCGCCTCTCACCCCGCCACGAGGCCGACGCCGTGTGCGGTGGTGCCTGCGATCCTGTGCGCTTGCCGCACCCCGGGCCACTGGTCCCCGAACCAGTCTCGTCCACCCCTGCGCATCCAGGCCTCACTGCTCACCTGCCTACACCGGCGTGTCTGCAAGAGGGCCCACCACGTGCCGGTGCTAGCTCCAAGCCAGAGGCCCGCGACCTTGGCAGCATCCTCCGACCATCACGGCCTCCGCAAGCAAGGCCCACAGTACTCCTTTCACGGTGACGTACTCCACCGGCATACACAGCGGTCAAGTAGGTCACACATTTGGAACTGAGTCTTGATTACACAATGGCAGAGTACATATTCATGGCATCGTTTAAATCCCTATACTCCCTTCGATGTGGTGCCACCAACTCTGTGCCGACCACACGTGTCTGTGGGCCCTTGCGGACTTCTGCCTTCGGCCTACACAGCAGTCCAGCAGGCCTCACACCAATCCAATACAGTCCGTAACAGGCAGGACACGGCATCATCGCAGGGTGCACACCCGCTCAGCTCTTTTGCCTCCACCTCCGTCAACCATGAATCTTCTCCACATACCATTTCAACGCCGTGTGTTGAGAGATCCAGGAGGAGCTGGCTGCACAGCGGTTGCCCCGCGCTGACCGCTGCGTCCGGCACACACTGCGGTCGAGTAGGACACACAATTGGAACTGAGTCTTGATCTGTTCATTGCAGAGTTTATATCATTGTACAGGCCTCATCGCAGACTGCATCCCCTTCCAGCTCTGGGGCCACTGACTCTGTGCCACGGGAGTCATGAACACTCTCTGGTTGAACGTTGGTGGCGTCTGAGTCTATGGCCTGGGGGTTGTATTCATCATCATGTAGCTGATACTGACATTGTGGGAAAAAGGAGACTGTAGCATTCAACTCCTCCATATTGCCTGTTTCTGCTTGCTTTTGCCCTCTGCATCATGCCCTGGATGGACACCTTCCACTGTCCCCCATAACACTCCGCGACATTCTCCTTGGACATCAACGAGGACCCGCTCAGCTCTCGTGGCCCTACCTCAGTGCATCGCAAGTCACCGTCCCGTGGCGGTGTGCCTGTGCCGGCCGCTGAACATCCAGGGCCACCGACTCTGTGCAGCTCAAGTCATGGACCCTTGCTGTTTGTACTTTGAACTCCTGATTGTCTGATCACTGTTGTAGTTGTTGCCAGCACCAACCAACCCCTGAGGGGTGGCTTACACTACCCAACACCCATCCAGCACGAGCGTCACTGGACGTGTGACCCTGGCAAGTAAAGGTGCCGGGCGCACGTGCCCGTAGCCAGTTCCACAAATTATCTCAGTGTGTCCGTGTGGTCATTCTGTAGGCATTTGGACCACGGGCCATACCACATTACATTGTGCTGTGTACAGCGTGTGCAACCTCGTCACCTCAGGCAGTGGGGTGGACCTGGGACATGTAGCTGTGTCGGACCCCCCTGTGAGCGTGAGGGAGTGGACCGGCGTACAGCAGTACGGTGTAGGGGTGTGGTCAATCAACACGTGGCTCTGGGCGTGGTTAAGTTTAGGCCTTGCCAAGGCAGTAACTAATGCGTGTGTCTCAGGTGTAGTGTCGGCGCCACCCATCACGCAATATACAATGTTGCTATGTAGCATGCCCCCGGAGTACGGGCTCGGCTGAGGGGTAAATGAGGGTGCGCAAGCCCGCTCGGGGTCAGGGATCAGACATGCCAACTGTTGTGTGTGTCGCTATTTCCGCAGCATAAGCCAAAGGTCTACCCTCAACCGCATGGCGAGTTCAGCCAGGCATGAACTCTACATCTGTGTCCACCCTGTCCTTACCATAGGCCTACACACACGTGTCCATCTACCTTCAGCGCACAACATCACTGTGTCGTTGTCAGGCTTGTGGACATGTGCAGACAGGCATGACAATGGTGTGCCGTAGGGGTGCAAGTGATGCAACCGCACTGCGCACACGAGTGAATGGGCTCGGGGGGAGGGAGGAACAGCAGTGAGGCTGCGTAATACACATTGATGCCGCTCATTTGCAACAAGCAGTACATGTCATGCAGGAATCACAAACTCACACATATCACACACCAATGAACCACTGAGCCTGCCAACACATCATGCAGAACCAACTATTGACTCATGTCTCTCTGCACTGTCACAGGTGACCAAGGATATGCACTCTGTGCTTGGATGATGACACCCCTCCGAGCCCCGAACACACAGGCCCAGAGACAGTACAATGCGGCCCACAAACGCACCAGGGGCATCGTGGAACACACATTTGACGTGTTGAAGTCATGTTTCAGGTGCCTGGACGTCACAGGTGGGAGGCTCCTGTACAGCCCAGACATCGTGTGCAAGATGATCGTTGCATGTTGTGTGTTGCACAACATATGTGTACGCAGCAAGGCCCCATGGATACAAGTGCCAGATGCACCGGACGATGATGATGAGGATGAGGCAGGTGGACCACACCCCACTGCAGCCGCAGCAGGAATTGCCCGTAGGAACACCATCATTGACAATTTCTTCACATGAGCACGTCACATTGTGACAGTCCTTGGCAATCATGGGACAGTACAAAATGACCACAGGCACAGCATGTGCTAATAAATGCATTCAAAATACACATTCCCTGGGTGCATGTCACTCCTCTGTACAGGCACATCACTCAGACAAGTGTGAGTGCGACATGTATTGCTGACAATTTTATGATTTGTTCATGGATGGTGGGTGTGTCACCTCTGTGCAGAGGGGCTGTTTAGGGTGTCACGTATTCGGACTGCCAGTTCTGTGTGTCGCAGTTAGTAGGGAATCCCACTCTTCGGCGTTTCACATGTGTCCAAAATCATTGCATTTTGGCTGCCATTTGTGTCCTACATGTGACAACAGGGCTCCTTTTGGGGTCAGATATGTACCACCATGATGCAGGGATGCCCCCTGTGGCTCAAGTACCAGAACATGGGCAACATGTACGTAAGCGGGAGTCACTGCCCCTACATTCGTCCACGCTTTCATGGTGGATTGATCATGGTCATGACACATCTGTGTGCAGGAGGGGTTGCTTGTCCCGCTGCAATGTGAAGGGGAGATGCGGTTTCAATGTGTGTTCCATGCATGTTTCAGCATTGGCGCAGTTTACATGCAGACTGCATGTCAATGTACATTGTAACTGTGAGGAGATGCCTATTTGATGTGGGACAATGGTCATTTGTTCTACGTCACGGATGTGTGGTTGTGCTCGTACATTGTCATCTCACCGTTTTTTTACTCTGCTTTTATGGTGCATTTTCCCGCATGACGCGTGGGAATTGCGGGCCTATCACTGGTTATCGCTGATTTTTGTATCGCGATTGGCCTCATTGCTACTATTTTCGCGTTCGTGTTTTTGCGGCGTCGCGTTGATTTTAACACGTTCATTTGACACGTTATAGTGGGACTATCGCATGGGGCCGCCGTGTTGTGAATACCATGTTAACACGGAGTTGTTTTCCTGTGATAGACTGCGATGTGAAGAGTTGCGTTAAGCTAATTTTGCGGTAGTTATCACACGTTCTTGAGAATATGCCCCTCTGTTTCCCTGATCTGTAAAGTGCCCTCCATCATCACTCCTGTAGATGCCCTCCATATCAAAACGTAGATTGTTGTTATATATGGAGCCCATCCTACTGTCTCTAAGGTAAGCAGAAACAGCTTTATTGACATTTTTTCTAGCTTTCTCAATCTGTGGACAGAATTGATTTGACCACTTCCATTTCTGTCTTTGGCATATGTTAGAGTATACAAAGACAGTTTGAGGAAAAAGCAACATTAATTGTGCAAAGGTGTCCTTCATTAGCATTTCCAGACCTACCCCAGTCAATGTGCCTAGGTCATTGCCACCACAGTGCACAATCATGAGGTCAGGGGGTTGGAGATGCAAAAAGGTTTTAACCAAAGGCATCAATTGGGGCCACTTTAATCCTCTCTGTCCAATCCATTTAATGTTCACATTTTGCAAAGCTAGGTCTTTGTCAATACCTCTGCGTTCAGCATACCTTTTGCACCAGAAAACATAGCTGTGCCCAACAATCCACACTGTAAGCATCTTGAAGGGATGTCTGGAAGTAATGAAAAGATGTCTGTAGCTGAGGTAGTCAGTTGGTAGAATGAGAGGTATGTAAAATGGTGGACAAGATGCAGTTTTAAAAAAAGTAGAGAATTGATTGGCTCTTTAAGAACATTGTACATTCAAAAATAGGGTGCATTTTACTTTTTTTTTAAAGCATATTTCTTATTGGTTAGTAAAAAATTTTTGAAAGGTGCAATAGAAAGGATAAGATCATATTTTGCAAAGTCAACCACACCTGCTGTTTGCATTTGCAACATTGTATGGTGAACTTGAAAATATGGTGAACTTGTGACCTGTTAGTTAAGTTGGATGTTCCATGAACTGTTACTATGGAAACTGGCATTAAGCAGAATGGGGGAAGGGTTAAAAGTTTACTGTGTACTTAAAATGTGAAATTGTAAATTATATATAAGTGAAATCTTATTAAAGTAAGATTTCCCAAGTCAGTAGTATGTTTAGAAGTGGTGAGTTGTTAAAAAGTAGTCATGTTTTTATTTGTAATATATTTTTGAACTCCTGTATGGATTCGCGGCTCCATCGCTTTGCTGCACGGTGGAGTCGCGACTCCAAAAAATTCCACAACCAGTTTGAGCACTTTTAGAAGTCAGTTGGTAAGGGTTAATATGTCTAACCAATAGAAATGTGTTTTTGAATTTGAAAAAATGTGGGAAGCAATGTGATTTGTTACTTACATTTATGTGTGTAGAGAAAGAGAGGGAAACTTTGCCATTACTGGTTTTGCTTTGCTGAGAGAGAGAGAGTGCATTACATTGATTGTGTGTATTAGAAAACCTTTTATGTGTTTCTGATATTTTAAATTCTACAAATCAATTTGGAAGGTGAGTTATAAATTTGTGAGGTATATTATGTTTTTTTATTTTTTAGTTAAATAATTAATCAAAAACCTTGATGTTTGAAATATATTAGTAAATGTAGAGATGTTTATTGTAGTTTGTTTTATTGTAGTTAAATGTTGTTTGAAAAAGATTCTGTATACTATTATGTGTATATTGAAATATGGATTAGTGATTATGATAGTTTGTTTCAGTGTGTGGATATGTACATTTGTAGTATACCGCATAATTTTAGCTGTTGGTTTAAATTAGGAGGTGGAGTCTGTGAAGTATTAAGGTTTGCATGGATTTATGTCCTAAGTATGTTTCTACTTGTATATGTTTTTTCATATGTTTTATACATTTTAAGGTGCATGATGTATAACAAAGAGCTGTTGTTACTTTTTATGTGGTAGGGTGAAGACTGTGAGTACTAGTAGAATAGTGATGATGGAGCACAAAAGTGTGGTTTGAAAGATGTTGACATAAGGTGTTATTAATTAGGCATCTTTTTACTAGTGTTTAGAAAGGTATAGTTGAATGATGCCGCATAATTTTAGATAGAATGGTGAAGATGCAGTACAAAAGTGTGGTTTGAAAGATGTTCACATAAGGTGTTATTAATTAGGCATCTTTTTACTAGTGTTTAGAAAGGTATAGTTGAATGATGCCACATAATTTCAGATAGATTGGCGATGATGCTGTATAAAAGTGTGGTTTGAAAGATGCTCAATCAGGTGTTATTAATTAGGGTTCTTTTTTTAGTCTGTAGGAAGGTATAGTTGACTGATGCCGCATAATTTTAGATAGAATGGTGACAATGCAGCACAAAAGTGTGGTTTGAAAGATGTTCACATAAGCTGTTACTAATTAGGCTTCTATTTTGTAGTCTGTAGAAAGGTATAGTTGAATGATGCCGCATAATTTTAGATAGAATGGCGATAATGCTGTACAAAAGTGTGGTTTGAAAGATGCTTATATCAGGTGTTATTGATTAGGCTTGTTTTTTGTAATCTGTAAGAAGATATAGTTGAATGATGCTGCATAATTTTAGACTGGATAGTGAAGATGCAGCATAAAACTGTGGTTTAAAAGATGTTTACATAAGGTGATATTAATTAGGCTTCTATTTTGTGGTCTGTAGAAAGGTATAGTTGAATGATGCCGCATAATTTTAGATACAATGGTGAAGATGCAGCACAAAAGTGTGGTTTGATAGATACAATCATTTAGAGAGCAACTATGTAGTTATTCAATCAGTAAGGTATTACTCATGTACTTATGTAATCACCCATGTCAATGAATCAATGAGGCACTACCTTTCTACTTGTGTAATCACTCAGCCAGTAGTCATGCTGTTATGAAATCACCCAGGCACTACTTTCACACTCTTTTATTTACTCAGGCTCCACCTCAGTAGTCCTGCAATCACCCAAGAAGTGCCCATGCACTTATAAAATCACCCAGTCACTTGGTATGTAGTCATGTCAATCCCTAGACATTGTCCCTGTAGTCATGCAATCAGTGAGATGTTATATATGTAGTCCTTTAATCCCCTTGTACTCTTTCAATCACATACGCACTTCTCTTGTACTTATGTAATCACTCAGCCAGTAGTTATGTACTTTTAAAATCACCCAGTCACTACCTTTCCACACCTGTAATCACTCAGGCAGTAGCTTAGTAGTTCAGTAATCACCCAGGCGGTACTCATGAACTTAAAAAATCACCCTCTTACTTGCTATGTACTTCAGGAATCCCTCAGATATTACCCTTGCAGGCAAGGAATCTCTCACGGTCTAGTTATGTACTACCCCTACAGTTATGCAATCATGCAGGCTGTTGCTGTGCAGTCATGTAATTACCTACACACTACCCTTGCAGTCGTTGAATCACCCATGCCTTGCTGTTGCTTTCATGTATTCACCTAGGTAGTACTCAATGACTCATGTATGCCTTCAGGTGCTATTTATACACTTATCCATGCACGCAATGTGTATGTTTGCACTCATGAAATTAGCCAGTCACTTTTCATCTTGTCCTGTACTTATCCAGTGACTACCCTTGCACTCATACAACTACCGAAGGAGCACCCATTGAGTGTTGGAATCACTCAGGCAGATCTATTATATGTCTCAGTGTCTAGGTTTTACTATATTTCAGAAATATTGTATACATATTTCTTTTAGATATCATAATGATTTGAAAACGTAGAGACATATGTATGCGTGCTTTTAACAATATGGACACACTTATAGTTGAGTTATGTAATTGTGTGATGCTTTATATTTGGCTAGGCCCAACTCTCATGCACTTATAAAAACACCCAAGTAGTCGCCATGCAGTCTTACAATGATGCAGGCGTTACATATGCAGTGCTGTAATCACTCAGGCATTACTGCTGCACTGATGCAATCATTTAGGCAGTATCTATGTAGTTATTGAATCACTAAGGTATTACTCATGTACTTTTGTAATCACCCAGGGACTACTGCTGCACTCTTTGAATCATAGAGGCACTACCTTTGTACTCATGTAATCACTCAGTCAGTAGTCATGCTGTTATGAAATCACTCAGGCACTACTTTCGCACACTTTTATTTACTCAGGCTCTACCTCAGTAGTCCTGCAATCACCCATGAAGTACCCATGCACTTATAAAATCACCCAGTCACTTGGTATGTAGTCATGTCAATCCCTAGACATTGTCCCTGTAGTCATGCAATCAGTGAGATGTTATCTATGTAGTCCTTTAATCCCTTTGTACTCTTTCAATCACATACGCACTTTTGTTGTACTTATGTAATCACTGAGCCAGTAGTTATATACTTTTAAAATCAGCCAGTCTCTACCTTTCACCTCCTGTAATCACTCAGGCAGTATCTTAGTAGTTCAGTAATCACCCAGGCGGTACTCATGAACTTATAAAATCACCCACTCACTTGCTATGTACTTCAGGAATCCATCAGATATTACCCTTGCTGGCAAGGAATCTCTCAGGGTCTAGTTATGTACTACCCCTACAGTTATGTAATCATGCAGGCTGTTGCTGTGCAGTCATGTAATTACCTACACATTACCCTTGCAGTTGTCGAATCACCCATGCCTTTCTGTTGCATTCATGTATTCACCTAGGCAGTACTGAATGACTCATCTGTGCCTTCAGGTGCTATTTATACACTTATCCATGCACGCAATGTGTATGTTTGCACTCATGAAATTAGCCAGTCACTTTTCATCTTGTCCTGTACTTACCCAGTGACTACCCTTGCACTCATACAATTACCGAAGGAGCACCCATTGAGTGTTGGAATTACTTAGTGAGATCTATTATGTGTCTCAATTTCTAGGTTTCAACATATTTCAAAAATATTGTATACATATTTGTTTTACATATCATAATGATTTGATAACGTAGAAAGATATGTATGCATGCTTTTAACAATATGGACACACTTATAGTTGAGTTATGTAATAGTGTGCTGCTTTATTTTTGGCTAGGCCGAACTCTCATACACTTATAAAAACACCCAAGTACTCGCCATGCAGTCTTAGAATGATGCAGGCGTTACATATGCAGTGCTGTAATCGCTTAGGTATTACTGCTACACTGATGCAATCATTTATACAGTATCTATGTAGTTATGCAATCACTAAGGTATTACTCATGAACTTTTGTAATCACCCAGGCGCTACTGCTGCACTGTTTGAATCATAGAGGCACTACCTTTGTACTCATGTAATCACTCAGCCAGTAGTCATGCTGTTATGAAATCACCCAGGCACTACTTTCACACACTTTTATTTACTCAGGCTCCACCTCAGTAGTCCTGCAATCACCCAAGAAGTGCCCA
The DNA here is from genome assembly GCA_963921515.1 of Calotriton arnoldi. Classification (NCBI taxonomy): domain Eukaryota; kingdom Metazoa; phylum Chordata; class Amphibia; order Caudata; family Salamandridae; genus Calotriton; species Calotriton arnoldi. Next base: position 255,388 of record CAWUFW010005482.1, read on the forward strand.
TGCACTTATAAAATCACCCAGTCACTTGGTATGTAGTCATGTCAATCCCTAGACATTGTCCCTGTAGTCATGCAATCAGTGAGATGTTATCTATGTAGTCCTTTAATCCGTTTGTACTCTTTCAATCACATACGCACTTTTCTTGTACTTATGTAATCACTCAGCCAGTAGTTATGTACTTTTAAAATCACCCAGTCACTACCTTTCCACACCTGTAATCACTCAGGCAGTATCTTACTAGTTCAGTAATCACCCAGGCGGTACTCATGAACTTATAAATTCACCCACTCACTTGCTATCTACTTCAGTAATACCCCAGATATTACCCTTGCAGGCAAGGAATCACTCAGGGTCTAGTTATGTACTACCCCAACAGTTATGCAATCATGCAGGCTGTTGCTGTGCAGTTATGTAATTACCTACACACTACCCCTGCAGTTGTCGAATCACCCATGCCTTTCTGTTGCTTTCATGTATTCACCTAGGCAGTACTGAATGACTCATCTGTGCCTTCAGGTGCTATTTATACACTTATCCATGCACGCAATGTGTATGTTTGCACTCATGAAATTAGCCAGTCACTTTTCATCTTGTCCTGTACTTATCCAGTGACTACCCTTGCACTGATACAATTACCGAAGGAGCACCCATTGAGTGTTGGAATTACTTAGTGAGATCTATTACGTGTCTCAGTTTCTAGGTTTCAACATATTTCAAAAATATTGTATACATATTTGTTTTACATATCATGATGATTTGATAACGTAGAGAGATATGTATACGTGCTTTTAACAAAATGGAGACACTTACAGTTGAGTTATGTAATAGTGTGGTACTTTAATTTTGGCTAGGCCGAACTCTCATGAATTTATAAAAACACCCAAGTACTCGCCATGCAGACTTACAATGATGCGGGTGTTACATATGCAGTGCTGTAATCACTCAGGCATTACTGCTGCACTGATGCAATCATTTATAAAGTATCTATGTAGTTATGCAATCTCTAAGGTATTACTCATGAACTTTTGTAATCACCCAGGCGCTACTGCTGCACTGTTTGAATCATAGAGGCACTACCTTTGTACTCATGTAATCACTCAGCCAGTAGTCATGCTGTTATGAAATCACCAAGGCACTACTTTTGCACACTTTTATTTACTCAGGCTCTACCTCAGTAGTCCTGCTATCACCCAAGAAGTACCCATGCACTTATAAAATCACCCAGTCACTTGGTATGTAGTCATGTCAATCCCTAGACATTGTCCCTGTAGTCATGCAATCAGTGAGATGTTATCTATGTAGTCCTTTAATCCGTTTGTACTCTTTCAATCACATATGCACTTTTCTTGTACTTATGTAATCACTCAGCCAGTAGTCATGTTGTTTTAAAATCGCCCAGTCACTACCTTTCCACACCTGTAATAACTCAGGCAGTATCTTACTAGTTCAGTAATCACCCATGCGGTACTCATGAACTTATAAAATCACCCACTCACTTGCTATCTACTTCAGTAATACCCCAGATATTACCCTTGCAGGCAAGGAATCACTCAGGGTCTAGTTATGTACTACCCCTACAGTTATGCAATCATGCAGGTTGTTGCTGTGCAGTTATGTAATTACCTACACACTACCCTTGCAGTTGTCGAATCACCCATGCCTTTCTGTTGCTTTCATGTATTCACCTAGGCAGTACTGAATGACTCATGTATGCCTTCAGGTGCTATTTATACACTTATCCATGCACGCAATGTGTATGTTTGCACTCATGAAATTAGCCAGTCACTTTTCATCTTGTCCTGTACTTACCCAGTGACTACCCTTGCACTCATACAATTACCGAAGGAGCACCCATTGAGTGTTGGAATCACTCAGGCAGATCTATTATATGTCTCAGTGTCTAGGTTTTACTATATTTCAGAAATATTGTATACATATTTCTTTTAGATATCATGATGATTTGAAAACGTAGAGACATATGTATGCGTGCTTTTAACAATATGGACACACTTATAGTTGAGTTATGTTATTGTGTGCTGCTTTATATTTGGCTAGGCCCAACTCTCATGCACTTATAAAAACACCCAAGTAGTCGCCATGCAGTCTTATAATGATGCAGGCGTTACATATGCAGTGCTGTAATCACTCAGGCATTTCTGCTGCACTGATGCAATCATTTAGGCAGTATCTATGTAGTTATTGAATCACTAAGGTATTACTCATGTACTTTTGTAATCACCCAGGCACTACTGCTGCACTCTTTGAATCATAGAGGCACTACCTTTGTACTCATGTAATCACTCAGTCAGTAGTCATGCTGTTATGAAATCACTCAGGCACTACTTTCACACACTTTTATTTACTCAGGCTCTACCTCAGTAGTCCTGCAATCACCCATGAAGTACCCATGCACTTATAAAATCACCCAGTCACTTGGTATGTAGTCATGTCAATCCCTAGACATTGTCCCTGTAGTCATGCAATCAGTGAGATGTTATCTATGTAGTCCTTTAATCCCCTTGTACTCTTTCAATCACATACGCACTTTTCTTGTGCTTATGTAATCACTCAGCCAGTAGTTATGTACTTTTAAAATCACCCAGTCACTACCTTTCCACACCTGTAATCACTCAGGCAGTATCTTAGTAGTTCAGTAATCACCCAGGCGGTACTCATGAACTTATAAAATCACCCACTCACTTGCTATGTACTTCAGGAATCCATCAGATATTACCCTTGCTGGCAAGGAATCTCTCAGGGTCTAGTTATGTACTACCCCTACAGTTATGCAATCATGCAGGCTGTTGCTATGCAGTTATGTAATTACCTACACACTACCCTTGCAGTTGTAGAATCACCCATGCCTTTCTGTTGCTTTCATGTATTCACCTAGGCAGTACTCAATGACTCATCTATGCCTTCAGGTGCTATTTATACACTTATCCATGCACTCAATGTGTATGTTTGCACTCATGAAATTAGCCAGTCACTTTTCATCTTGTCCTGTACTTACCCAGTGACTACCCTTGCACTCATACAATTACCGAAGGAGCACCCATTGAGTGTTGGAATTACTTAGTGCGATCTATTACGTGTCTCAGTTTCTAGGTTTCAACATATTTCAGAAATATTGTATACATATTTCTTTTACATATCATGATGATTTGATAACGTAGAGAGATATGTATGCGTGCTTTTAACAATATGGAGACACTTATAGTTGAGTTATGTAATAATGTGCTGCTTTATTTTTGGCTAGGCCGAACTCTCATGCACTTATAAAAACACCCAAGTACTCGCCATGCAGTCTTAGAATGATGCAGGCGTAACATATGCAGTGCTGTAATCGCTTAGGTATTACTGCTACACTGATGCAATCATTTAGGCAGTATCTAGACGTCTGTTGCCTCTATATGCACCTCATTTGTTTGTTTCTGTACCCCTCTTACATCTCTCTGCACTGTTTTTGCATCTTTCTGCACCTTTATTCCTTCTTTCTGCACTTCTTTTGTTTCTTTCTGCACCTGTCTTGCTTCTTTATGCATCCATATTGCCTCTTTCTGCAGTTCTGTTGTCTTCTTGTGCACTTAACTTGCCTCTTTCTGTAACTCTCTTGCGTCTTTGTGCACCTCTCTTGCCTCTTTCTACACTTCACTTGCTTCTTTATGCACCCCTTTTCCTGTTTCTGAAGTTTTGTTCCTCTTTCTGCACCCCTCCTGCCTCTTTCTCTACCTCTCTTGCCTCACTGTGCATTTCTCCTACTCCTTTCTGCACTCCTCTTACCTCTTTTTCCAGCTCTGTTGGTTCTTTCTGCACGTGTTTTGCTTCATTTTGCACTTCACTTGCCTTTTTCTGTACCCCTCTTGCCTCTTTCTGCAGCTCTGTTGGTTCTTTCTGTACTGCTTTGGCTTCTTACTGTACCTCTGTTCCAAATTTCTGCATCCCTCTTTCCTTTTTCTGTACCCTTCTTCCCTCTTAATGCACCTCTTTTGCGTTACTCTGACCACTTGTTCCTTCTTTCTGTACCTTTTTTATATATAATTATTTTAATAATATTAAATTATTTTAAAAATTCTTTTTCCAGATATTCTCCATTATTATTAAGAAAGATTCACCATGACAAGAAAATCAAAAGAAAGAAAAAAGAACAACGAAAAGAGTACTATTTAAAGGAGAGACAAAAGCAGGAATTAGATGAACTACAACATGTGGCAAAAAAGAAAACAGAAAGAATAGTTCTAGAACGAAGAAGAATGAAATGAAAAAAGGACAAATTAATGGAAAATCACGTTCTAATAAAACAATCTATGTTGAAAGAAGGATGAAACAATATCATGATATTAGGAAACGTATGTATAAAAGTAGAGTACTACAAAATTTATTGAAAGATTGCAAGAAATATAAAAGAAGATGTGCATTTTACAAGAAGAAACAACAGATTGAAAGTATAGTCGAAAAGGCTTTTGAATTAAAAAGAAGATTGTTCATTTTAGTTTTAAAGAGAATGCGAACATTAGATAAACCAATGCATTCTATGAAGGACAAAAGGAAAAGGAAAAGACTAATTAACAGAACTAACTTTTGTAAAAAAATTTGGGTGAATGGAAGCACACTTCTAGTTCAGATCCTTTTTTTAATGAAGAGAGCTATTTTCAAACAATACATTAGTTCACGCAGTTGATACCAGTGGTCGTGCTTATGAAGTGAAGAACGGTTGTGCAATTGAAAAAGAAAAGATGGTTCCTTGAATTGTGGAAGAAGTGATAGCTGAAGAAGTTCAAGGGAGACGTTCTCAAGCCCCAGTGTATACATGGGATTGTAGTAGTATTTGTAGTATACGACAGGAGTCTATTGATATTTTACGAAATTTCTTACGAGAGTATAGTAAAAAAAGTATTAAACAAAAGATTAAGATGTTGCAAGGACTAGATCCTTGTAAAGTGAGAAAAAATACTGGCTTGCAAGGTAATTCTCTGGCTTGTCTTTCTAGAAAAGTGTGTCAAAGTGTTTTTCATCATTTGAGAATGTTAGCAGTACATCACTCTGTAATGAGGAAGTTAGTAAGAAGATTGTACTATGTAAAAAGTCCTGCATTATTTTTAAGTGAAATAAACAATGCTCTTTTGCATGGCACAGTATCGGATGTGAAAAAAGTTTGTGATGATATTGAGTTTCGTTTCTTCAGTACTGGAGAAGAGTTTACACAAAGTGAGAGTTTGATAAGTGTAGGTGTTGAAGAGGAGGTGGAAGATAGTACTACTGAGAAGTTTGTAGAAGAAATTACAAAGTTTAAGGTAATTTGTTCTGAAAAACCAAACTATGAGGGTCATTAGCATGTCTGGTGGATCGCCACCGCCCGCATGGCGGTGGCGATCCGCCTGTCATATTCGTCCGCCCGCATGCCAATTTCCCCCCGCCACATTACTATGGCGGGGGGGACCCCGGCGGACGGAAAGACCGTCCGCCGGTTTTCCGCCCGGTCAATGAGTCGACCGGGCGGAAAAGCAGTTAATATGCTGGCGGTGTCTGGTAGACACCGCCATCCATATTATGATGCATGCGGGGTTATGCCTTTCCGCGGCGGCAACGCCGCCACGGAAAGGCATACGGTCTTCTACGTAGCGGGCCCCCAGGGATTCTGGGGGGTGCACATGGGGGGTACCTATATTTCAATGTACAACGTGGCAGGCACCGCACGGTGCCTGTCACGTTGTGCATTGAAAAGCACAACTTGCATTTTTGGCATAGCGGCGGGCGGTGCTTTCAGCACCGCCCGCCGCAATGTCAGAAATGCGGGATGCGCCCGCCAGTGTGGTGGGCGCACCCTAATGGCATGTGCGGGACCGCCGCATGCATTGCAGGCGGTCCCATTTCCCGGGGGTATGGCGGGTGTCCGCCCGACATGCTAATGAACCCCTATGTTTGTATTTGTTGTCAACGTACTCACTATAGAAATCAAACTAGGAATGTTGATCTGTATTTAAAAAGTGAAAAGGAAAACAATGATAAGTGGGAGGAATTTGGTACTTATTTGTTTGTTGAAGGTGTTTTTGAGTTGGGTATTGATCAACGTATTTGTAAATATTGTTACAGCAAATTAGAAGAGAACAAAATGCCAGCTAGAGCTGTACATATTAACCTAGAATTGGCAGCTATTCCTGCAGAAGTGGTAGATTTAAATACGTATGAGTCCATTCTGATTCAATCTGTGCACCCATTTCAGGCTACTGTTCGTATGGAGCCTAAAACAGGTAAGCTGCCTCCATCAGATTTACAAAGAGGCTTAAAAGGAAGAGTTGTGTACTTACCTTTAGATTTAAAGAAAAATATTGAAACTATTGGTATAGACAGAGAGGAAACTGAACCTGTAGTTATTCTAGTTAATGGTGTTCCAACAAAGAGTCGGAAAATATGGCAAGAGTTAGTAGATGTCACCAAAGTTCAAAAGGCTACGTTATATCTCATAAAAAACAATCTTTATTACAAAAATGTATATCTGGAAGAAGAAATAGTTTTAGGAGATGATAGCGAAATTTCAAGTGGCCAAATTGAAAAAGTGGACATCTCCAGGAGTGAAGAAATTTATGAACATTATAGTGTACATCCTTTACATTCAAAGGAAGTGATTGGAAATACTATTGAATTATTCCAAATGAAGAAAGCGAAGGGAACTCCTATGAGTGTTTGGGAAAGAAGTTTAGAAGCCCGTTGTTTTCCACAACTCTTCCCCACTGGAAAAGGTGGACGATATGATGAACGACCTGTGCAGATTCCAGCTTCAGAATATCGTACAACAAGATTGTACTCAGAAGATCCAAAATTTCGACAATGTATTCCATATATATTTCATCTTTTGTTTGAAAGTGACTTGTAAGGACTTTCATATGCAGTGAACCACATATTAAAAACAGGAGTTCATCTTCAACATATTTCTGCAAAGGAATTCATGGACAAAGTACAACAGAGAGACGATCATTTAGAATCTCAATTGATTAATTTGATGGCGTGTCAACGTGGTACTAATGAGTATTGGTATCATCGTCATGGAGAACTTAAATGTATGTTAAGGAACTTAGGAACCCCTACGTGGTTTGTTACGCTTAGCTGTGCTGAATACGCATGGGACGAATTACTTGAATTTCTTCAAGAAGCAAATTCAAATATTAAAAACATTGAATTCAAGACAGCTGGAGAACTGTGTTCCTTGGGTCCTGTAAATGTGTGCAGATATTTTAATCATAGGTTTCAAGCTATGATGTCTTTTATCTGCAATAAAAACAACCCACCTCTTAGAGAAGTTATTGATTTCTTTTGGAGAAAGAAGTACCAAGCTAGAGGTGCTCCTCATATACATATGCTTTTATGGATCAAGGATGCACCTAAATTTGGAACTGATTCTGATGAGACTGTTTTATCTTTCATTGAAGACTATGTTACATGTGGTATTCCAAAAACAGGAGAAGAAAATACCTTAAGACAACAAGTTTTACGGTTTCAAACTCATCGATGTGGGAAATATTGTCGACGGAAATACAATTCAAAGGAAAGATTTTATACAAAATGGCGTTTTGGATTCCCACGTCCAGTAATTTCCAAAGGAAGAGTCAACAGTTTCATGTCAGCAGTGAGGCATACTATAACTTGAAAATCTCCAAAGAATACTTACAATATAAAAAGAAGTGAAGATTCAAAGTATATTAATGATTACAATCCAGTGATTTTGATGATGTGGAATGCAAATATGGATATCCAGTATGTTGCAGATAATTCGATTGCTGTTGCTCTCTATGTTACGTCATACATAACAAAATCTGAAAAGACGGAGTTGAAAGAAATGTGGGAAGAAATTTCACAAGAGAAGACTCTTAGTAACAAATTGTACAGCTTTAGTTTGAAGATGCTTTCCCATCGAGAGATTGGATCCTACGAATGTTCGGATCGGTTGACATCTGCAAGTTTATATTAAAAGTCAAGAGGAATCATTTGGGTAAGTCTAGGTCTTGCTGCAACACGAAATCGAGTATTGAAATCTGTACAAGAAATTGAATAGCATTAAATGAACCGGAAAGTACAGATATTGTTAAAACAAACATGTTGGATACGTACTATCCTAAAAGAAGTCCACATCTTGAAAACATATGTCTCTATGAAGTACTGCAATATTATAGCTTTAAGAGAAATATTACAGAAAATGTAAATGAAGAAAAATATGCAGTCATTGGATGTGATGGATGTTTGGTGAAACATACGAAAGGAAATCTCATTAATCACAGGAAACTGAGTTGTGATACTCCAGATAAAAGGGAATTTTTCTATTTAGCACTTCTGCAACTCTTCAAGCCTTGGCGTACTGAAATGGAATTACTTGGAGATTTTGAGTGCTATGAAGATTTTTTTAATGCATGTAAAGATAGCATTGAATGCACAGTTTTTCCAAGTTATCTGCAAATGTTGAATGAAGAGATAAAACAAGAAACTACTATTGCAGCTGAAATTGCTAGAGACAGTTCTCAAGATAGTCAAAGTTCTGCTCCACTTAGTCAAGATCCACTAGGAGAACCAATTCTTGAAAATCAAGCAGCAATAGCTATGAGTGAAGTAGAAACAGCAATGCAACAAGCACAACAGGATATTATGGAGTTGGGAAACTTGGAAGAACAACTAAATATTGAACAGAAAGAAATATATCAGCAAGTTACTCAACAGATAGAGCATCAAAAAAAAGAATGCCACTGCACATCATTTAAACCTATTCGAATGTATATCAGTGGTCAAGCTGGTACAGGAAAAAGTTTCTTAATTAAAGTTTTGACCAGTTATCTACAGAAAACCACTGAATTACATTTATCTTGTGTTGTAACCGCTCCAACTGGGTTAGCAGCACACAACATTAAAGGGATTACATTACATCGTTTACTGATGCTACCAGTTGAACATGAAAATAAGTTGGAATATCACAAGCTATCTGGAGAAGATTGTTATGAAGTTTGAAGAGTACTAAAGAAAATGAAACTTCTAATCATTTATGAGGTGAGCATGGTCTCAAATGTAATGCTTGCCTTTGTACATTTAAGAATGCAGCAGATTTTAAAAACAGATTATGATGTCTTATTTGGAGGAAAACATGTGATTGTATTCGGCGACCTACTGCAACTTACTCCTGTAAAAGGGCAACCAGTTTTTAAAACACTTGTGCATGAAGACACCAGGAAATCTTTGGGAAGTATTGGAAATGTCAACATTTGGTCTCATTTTGAATATAAAGAACTTATTAAGAATATGCGACAAGCAAGTGATGAACATTATGGAAGCATTCTTCAAGATATAAGAATTGGTGTATTGACAAAACATGGTAAAGAAGCTTTGCAAAGTAGGCTACTTTACAAACTTGTTTCCAAATTAAATTGTTGCTCCATAAATAATATACAAAAAAAATTGGAGAAAAGAAATCTATAATTTGCCTAATACCAGCACTGCAAGAGTGTTCTACATTCAATCAAGAACTTTTGAAGCTGGAAAAACAACAAATAATGAAAATGGAAGCCATTGATAAAATAGAACACGAAGGAATTACTATTATTTTGTCAAAAAAATTAAAATCAAAATTGGATTCTTTGGAAAAATCTATATCTAAGACTGCTGGTTTAGAAAAGAATTTATATGTATGTGAAAACTGTCGGGTAATTTTACAGCGTAATTTGGATGTAGAAAAAAATTTAGTAAATGGAGCAATGGGGAAAGTTGTTGATTTTGTTAATTATCCAAATAGAGATGGAATTGGATTTTTGAACATTAAATTTGATCAGATTGAAGAGGTAAAACAAATTGGACGTTGTGCTGTTCGTTTTTTGCTTGTTAAAGACTTGTATGTTCGTAGAAAACAGTTTCCTCTTTCTTTAGCATATGCGGTGACCATTCATAAATCTCAAGGTTTAAGTGTAGACAGTGCTTTGGTAAACATTGGAAGTACAGTGTTTAAAGAGGGCATGGCATATGTTGCATTGTCTCGAGTAACAACATTATCTATATTGTATTTGATTGATTTTGATGAGAGAAAGATTAGTGCAGATGCAAATTGTGTAAGAGAGTATAATCGGTTAAGAAGACTGTATGCTCCCAACTTAGGTGAATATCCCGTATATGAAAAGCGTGTAGTATGTCCAAAACGAACATATGAGAAACACTGTAGTGAGGTTGGAAAGAAGAAAAAAAATCAAGAGAATGTTGAGGCTCCAAAGAACATGAAAATGGACACTGTTGATGATATTGTAGGATACCAGTTAGAAAATAGTTCAGGTATCAACTGCTATGCTAATGTAATTGTGAACGTCATCTTTTTTCTAGAAAATCTTCATCATCAAATTTTGGAGAATCGAGAAAAAAGATTTTGTTCTTTGTTGCATTATATTTTTGAAAAATTGACAACTGATAAAACTAAAATCCAAACTGCTTCTGGCATTCGGCATCTCTTGGATATATGTTCTGGTTCTTCACAATTTACACTTAATGTACAGCAAGATGCTCAAGAATTTCTTATGTTTATGCTTACAGTATTGGAAGGTGAAGGAATACAAATTGAAAATCTGTTTGGAGTACGTTATAGATGGGATCATAAATGTGAAGACTGTTCATTTTCTTCTACCACTGAAATAGACACTGAACGATTCATATATTTGACAATACCAGATTGCAAAAACAGTGTCTTTTAACAAATTAGTAAAATCAGCTAATCAAAATATGGAATGTACTCAGTGCAAATCTGAAATGTTGTCAACATTATTTATAGAAAGATTTGGGCAATATGTCATTTTAATGCTACAACGTTGTAGAGCAGATGGAAGAAAATTGGAAACCAAAATTAAAAATGTTGTGGCAAGTCAACTGTCAATTTCAGGAAGAACTTTTAAAGCAGTGGCTATTATTTTCCATGATGGACCTTTTACAACATCTGGACACTATACTGTGTATTTAAACTGCAATAAAGGATGGACACATTGTAATGATGCCCACTTGGAATTCAAATGTCGGTTGCCTAATGAATTACCGAATTCATATCTGATATTTTTGGTGCCAAAGTTTTGAAAACATTATTCGGCCTATTGGGAAGATGTAAACATCAATTAACAATTTTATTTTGGATATTTTCAATGCAAATGATTTCGGAAACATCATTCGGCCTATTGGGAAGATGTCAACAATTTCTGTTTGAATTATCGTTTCTGTTTTTTGATATTGTATTTAGAAAATTGTTTTTGAAAGAAGCAGTTCATATATTTGATCTTTGTATTGTATAGAATGTTAATGAGAGTGGTTTTAAAAAGAAACATAAACAGATAGTTGATTTTGTTGCAAATATTTTGAACACAGGTTTGGGTTTTTTAACAATTTTATTGATTGTATTTTTTTGCCCGCTGTTACATGATGATCAAGGTTGAAATCACTGTGTAGGGTGAAATTCAATAGAATCTGAAAACAGCAAAAAAGGCAAACTGAATATGTTATGTAATTGTAAAATTATGTTGTGTTCTTAAAACTATAATATTATATGCAATAACAGTATTTTTTCTTCTCTTTTACAGAGAGTAATTCTAAAGTTTGAAAATATTTTGAATTTAGATTATAATAAAACAACTGCAAAATTGTTTCAATAAGTTTCATATCTACTTCAATAAAGAAGGTAAGATAAAGTAATGTAATAAGTATATTGTTATGAATTAATATTTACAGTCACTTTTATTGCAGTCATTCATTTTTTAAAACTGAATTATCTCACTCATTAAATCACTTTACCAGAACCCATGCTCTTCTTTAATCTCTGAAATATAACCTCTGTACTTCCAAAATCACCTATGCATTACCAATATACAGCTTTATTCACTGTGGCAGTACCCATACAGCTCTGTAATCACCCACACATTACTTCTAGAATGTTGCAATAAGCCAAGTATTACCTATGCAGTCCTTCAATCATCCAGACATTTCTCCTCCGCTTATACAATCACCTGAGCAGTAACAATGTATTCATGCAATCATCCAAGCAATACTTATGCACTTAAAAAATCACCCTAGTACTACCCATGTACTCCTCTAATCACCCAGGGGCACTACTCATCCACTTATGCAATAACACATGCACTACCCATGTACTGTTCCAATCACCCATACACTACCCATGCACTCCTACAATCACCCAGTCAGTACCATGTACTTACCCAATCACTCCGCCAATACCCAAGCACTTATGAAATCACCATGCGTTATCTCTGCACTCCACCAATCACCCAGCTACTACTCATCCAGTCGTGCAATAAGCCAGGCACTACCCATGCACTCCTCCTATCACCCAGCTAGTACCCATGCACTTATCCAATCACTCTGCAAATACCCACCCACTTATGAAATCACCATATACTATCCTTGCAGTCCTCTAATCACCCAGTCACTACCCATGCACTTCTCCAATCACCCAGCCAGTACCATGTACTTACCCAATCACTCCGCCAATACCCAAGCACTTATAAAATCACCATGCGGTATCCCTACACTCCTCCAATCACCCAGGCACTACTTATCCACTCATGCAATAACACAGACACTACCCATGCACTCCTCCTATCACCCAGCTAGTACCCGTGCACTTATCCAATCACTCTGCCAATACTCATCCACTTATAAAATTACCATGCACTATCCTTGCAGTCCTCTAATCACCCGTCACTACCCATGCACTCCTCCAATCACCCAGCCAGTACCATGTACTTACCCAATCACTCCACCAATTCTTAAGCACTTATAAAAACACCATGTGGTATCCTTGCACTCCTGCAATCAACCAGGCACTACTCATCCACTCATGCAATAACCCAGGCACTACCCATGCACTCCTCCTATCAGCCAGCCAGTACCCATGCACTTATCCAATCACTCTGCAAATACCCATCCACTTATGAAATCACCATGTACTATCCTTGCAGTCCTCTAATCACCCAGTCACTACCCATGCACTCCTGCAATCACCCAGCCAGTACCATGTACTTACCCAATCACTCCGCCAATACCCAAGCACTTATGAAATCACCATGCGGTATCCCTGCACTCCTCCAATCACCCAGGCACTACTCATCCACTCATGCAATAACTCAGGCACTACCCATGCACTCCTCCTAACTCCCAGCCAGTACCCATGCACTTATCCAATTACTCTGCAAATACCCATCCACTTCTGAAATCACCATGCACTATCCTTGCAGTCCTCTAATCACCCAGTCACTACCCATGCACTCCTCCAATCACCCAGCCAGTAGAATGTACTTACCCAATCACTCCACCAATACCCAAGCACTTATGAAATCACCATCCGGTATCCCTGCACTCCTGCAATCACCCAGACACTACTTAGCCACTCATGCAATAACCCAGGCACTACCCATGCAGTCCTCCTATCACCCAGCTAGTACCCATGCACTTATCCAATCACTCTGCCAATACCCATCCACTTATGAAATCACCATGCACTATCCTTGCAGTCCTCTAATCACCCAGTCACTACCTATGCACTCCTCCAATCACCGAGCCAGTACCATGTACTTACCCAATCACTCCACCAATACTTAACCACTTATTAAATCACCATGCGGTATCCCTGCACTCCTGCAATCACCCAGACACTACTCATCCAGTCATGCAATAACCCAGGCACTACCCATGCACTCCTTCTATCACCTAGCCAGTACCCATGCACTTATCCAATCACTCTGCCAATACTCATGCACTTATAAAATCACCATACACTATCCTTACAGTCCTCTAACCACCCAGTCACTACCTATGCACTCCTCCAATCACCCAGCCTGTACCATGTATTTACCCAATCACTCCATCAATACTTAAGCACTTATAAAATCACCATGTGGTATCCCTGCACTCCTGCAATCACCCAGACACTACTTATCCACTCATGCAATAACCCAGGCACTACCCATGCAGTCCTCCTATGACCCAGCTAATACCCATGCACTTATCCAATCACTCTGCCAATACTCATCCACTTATACAATCACCAAACACTATCCTAGCAGTCCTCTAACCACCCAGCTAGTACCCGTGCACTTATCCAATCACTCTGCCAATACTCATCCACTTATAAAATTACCATGCACTATCCTTGCAGTCCTCTAATCACCCGTCACTACCCATGCACTCCTCCAATCACCCAGCCAGTACCATGTACTTACCCAATCACTCCACCAATACTTAAGCACTTATAAAAACACCATGTGGTATCCTTGCACTCCTGCAATAACCCAGACACTACTCATCCACTCATGCAATAACCCAGGCACTACCCATGCACTCCTCCTATCAGCCAGCCAGTACCCATGCACTTATCCAATCACTCTGCAAATACCCATCCACTTATGAAATCACCATGTACTATCCTTGCAGTCCTCTAATCACCCAGTCACTACCCATGCACTCCTGCAATCACCCAGCCAGTACCATGTACTTACCCAATCACTCCGCCAATACCCAAGCACTTATGAAATCACCATGCGGTATCCCTGCACTCCTCCAATCACCCAGGCACTACTCATCCACTCATGCAATAACCCAGGCACTACCCATGCACTCCTCCTAACTCCCAGCCAGTACCCATGCACTTATCCAATTACTCTGCAAATACCCATCCACTTATGAAATCACCATGCACTATCCTTGCAGTCCTCTAATCACCCAGTCACTACCCATGCACTCCTCCAATCACCCAGCCAGTAGCATGTACTTACCCAATCACTCCACCAATACCCAAGCACTTATGAAATCACCATCCGGTATCCCTGCACTCCTGCAATCACCCAGACACTACTTAGCCACTCATGCAATAGCCCAGGCACTACCCATGCAGTCCTCCTATCACCCAGCTAGTACCCATGCACTTATCCAATCACTCTGCCAATACCCATCCACTTATGAAATCACCATGCACTATCCTTGCAGTCCTCTAATCACCCAGTCACTACCTATGCACTCCTCCAATCACCGAGCCAGTACCATGTACTTACCCAATCACTCCACCAATACTTAAGCACTTATTAAATCACCATGCGGTATCCCTGCACTCCTGCAATCACCCAGACACTACTTATCCACTCCTGCAATAACACAGACACTACCCATGCACTCCTCCTATCACCCAGCTAGTACCCGTGCACTTATCCAATCACTCTGCCAATACTCATCCACTTATAAAATTACCATGCACTATCCTTGCAGTCCCTCTAATCACCCGTCACTACCCATGCACTCCTCCAATCACCCAGCCAGTACCATGTACTTACCCAATCACTCCACCAATACTTAAGCACTTATAAAAACACCATGTGGTATCCTTGCACTCCTGCAATCACCCAGGCACTACTCATCCACTCATGCAATAACCCAGGCACTACCCATGCACTCCTCCTATCAGCCAGCCAGTACCCATGCACTTATCCAATCACTCTGCAAATACCCATCCACTTATGAAATCACCATGTACTATCCTTGCAGTCCTCTAATCACCCAGTCACTACCCATGCACGCCTGCAATCACCCAGCCAGTACCATGTACTTACCCAATCACTCCGCCAATACCCAAGCACTTATGAAATCACCATGCGGTATCCCTGCACTCCTCCAATCACCCAGGCACTACTCATCCACTCATGCAATAACCCAGGCACTACCCATGCACTCCTCCTAACTCCCAGCCAGTACCCATGCACTTATCCAATTACTCTGCAAATACCCATCCACTTATGAAATCACCATGCACTATCCTTGCAGTCCTCTAATCACCCAGTCACTACCCATGCACTCCTCCAATCACCCAGCCAGTAGCATGTACTTACCCAATCACTCCACCAATACCCAAGCACTTATGAAATCACCATCCGGTATCCCTGCACTCCTGCAATCACCCAGACACTACTTAGCCACTCATGCAATAACCCAGGCACTACCCATGCAGTCCTCCTATCACCCAGCTAGTACCCATGCACTTATCCAATCACTCTGCCAATACCCATCCACTTATGAAATCACCATGCACTATCCTTGCAGTCCTCTAATCACCCAGTCACTACCTATGCACTCCTCCAATCACCGAGCCAGTACCATGTACTTACCCAATCACTCCACCAATACTTAAGCACTTATTAAATCACCATGCGGTATCCCTGCACTCCTGCAATCACCCAGACACTACTTATCCACTCATGCAATAACACAGACACTACCCATGCACTCCTCCTATCACCCAGCTAGTACCCGTGCACTTATCCAATCACTCTGCCAATACTCATCCACTTATAAAATTACCATGCACTATCCTTTCAGTCCTCTAATCACCCGTCACTACCCATGCACTCCTCCAATCACCCAGCCAGTACCATGTACTTACCCAATCACTCCACCAATACTTAAGCAATTATGAAATCACCATCCGGTATCCCTGCACTCCTGCAATCACCCAGACACTACTTAGCCACTCATGCAATAACCCAGGCACTACCCATGCAGTCCTCCTATCACCCAGCTAGTACCCATGCACTTATCCAATCACTCTGCCAATACCCATCCACTTATGAAATCACCATGCACTATCCTTGCAGTCCTCTAATCACCCAGTCACTACCTATGCACTCCTCCAATCACCGAGCCAGTACCATGTACTTACCCAATCACTCCACCAATACTTAAGCACTTATTAAATCACCATGCGGTATCCCTGCACTCCTGCAATCACCCAGACACTACTCATCCAGTCATGCAATAACCCAGGCACTACCCATGCACTCCTTCTATCACCCAGCCAGTACCCATGCACTTATCCAATCACTCTGCCAATACTCATGCACTTATAAAATCACCATACACTATCCTTGCAGTCCTCTAACCACCCAGTCACTACCTATGCACTCCTCCAATCACCCAGCCTGTACCATGTATTTACCCAATCACTCCATCAATACTTAAGCACTTATAAAATCACCATGTGGTATCCCTGCACTCCTGCAATCACCCAGACACTACTTATCCACTCATGCAATAACCCAGGCACTACCCATGCAGTCCTCCTATGACCCAGCTAGTACCCATGCACTTATCCAATCACTCTGCCAATACTCATCCACTTATACAATCACCAAACACTATCCTAGCAGTCCTCTAACCACCCAGCTAGTACCCGTGCACTTATCCAATCACTCTGCCAATACTCATCCACTTATAAAATTACCATGCACTATCCTTGCAGTCCTCTAATCACCCGTCACTACCCATGCACTCCTCCAATCACCCAGCCAGTACCATGTACTTACCCAATCACTCCACCAATACTTAAGCACTTATAAAAACACCATGTGGTATCCTTGCACTCCTGCAATCACCCAGGCACTACTCATCCACTCATGCAATAACCCAGGCACTACCTATGCACTCCTCCTATCAGCCAGCCAGTACCCATGCACTTATCCAATCACTCTGCAAATACCCATCCACTTATGAAATCACCATGTACTATCCTTGCAGTCCTCTAATCACCCAGTCACTACCCATGCACTCCTGCAATCACCCAGCCAGTACCATGTACTTACCCAATCACTCCGCCAATACCCAAGCACTTATGAAATCACCATGCGGTATCCCTGCACTCCTCCAATCACCTAGGCACTACTCATCCACTCATGCAATAACCCAGGCACTACCCATGCACTCCTCCTAACTCCCAGCCAGTACCCATGCACTTATCCAATTACTCTGCAAATACCCATCCACTTATGAAATCACCATGCACTATCCTTGCAGTCCTCTCAATCACCCAGTCACTACCCATGCACTCCTCCAATCACCCAGCCAGTAGCATGTACTTACCCAATCACTCCACCAATACCCAAGCACTTATGAAATCACCATCCGGTATCCCTGCACTCCTGCAATCACCCAGACACTACTTAGCCACTCATGCAATAACCCAGGCACTACCCATGCAGTCCTCCTATCACCCAGCTAATACCCATGCACTTATCCAATCACTCTGCCAATACCCATCCACTTATGAAATCACCATGCACTATCCTTGCAGTCCTCTAATCACCCAGTCACTACCTATGCACTCCTCCAATCACCGAGCCAGTACCATGTACTTACCCAATCACTCCACCAATACTTAAGCACTTATTAAATCACCATGCGGTATCCCTGCACTCCTGCAATCACCCAGACACTACTCATCCAGTCATGCAACAACCCAGGCACTACCCATGCACTCCTTCTATCACCCAGCCAGTACCCATGCACTTATCCAATCACTCTGCCAATACTCATGCACTTATAAAATCACCATACACTATCCTTGCAGTCCTCTAACCACCCAGTCACTACCTATGCACTCCTCCAATCACCCAGCCTGTACCATGTATTTACCCAATCACTCCATCAATACTTAAGCACTTATAAAATCACCATGTGGTATCCCTGCACTCCTGCAATCACCCAGACACTACTTATCCACTCATGCAATAACCCAGGCACTACCCATGCAGTCCTCCTATGACCCAGCTAGTACCCATGCACTTATCCAATCACTCTGCCAATACTCATCCACTTATACAATCACCAAACACTATCCTAGCAGTCCTCTAACCACCCAGTCAGTACCCATGCACTGGTCCAATCTCCCAGCCAGTAGCACGTACTTACCCAACCACTCCGCCAATACCCAAGCACTTATGAAATCACCATGCGGTATCCCTGCACTCCTCCAATCACCCAGGCACTACTCATCCACTCATGCAATAATCTAGGCACTACCCATGCACTCCTCCTATCACCCAGCCAGTACCCATGCACTTATCCAATCACTCTGCCAATACCCATCCACTTATAAAATCACCATGCACTATCCTTGCAGTCCTCTAATCATCCACACACTACCCATGTACTCATGTAATGACCCAGGCACTAACCATGTATTGAAGCAATCATCCAGACATTACCTATAAACTAATGTAATTACCTAGGTAGTAAGCATGCACTTGTAAAATCAACCAAGCAATACCCATGCACTTAGAAAATTAAGCAGGCACTACACATGTACTCCTGCTATCACCCAGGCACTACTCATGCACTTATAAAATCACCATGCACTATGCTTCTACTCCTCCAATCATCCAGGCACTACGCATGCACTCATGGAATCACCAAGACACTACACATACACTTCTCCAATCATGCAGGCACTACCAATGCACTCGTGCAATCACCCAGGCAGTACCCATGCACTCCTACAATCACCCAAACACTATCCATGCACTACTCCAATCACTCAGGCACTACTCATCCACTCATGCAATAACCCAGGCACTACCCATGCACTGCTCCAATCACCCATGCACGACCTGTGTACTCCTCTAATCACCCAGACACTACTCATCCACTCCTTCAATTACCCAGCCAGTAACCATGTACTTCTCCAATCACCCAGGCATTACATATGCACTCATGCAATCACCCAAGCATTAGCCATACACTCATGCAAACACTCAAGCATTACCTATGAATTCTTCCAATCACCCATACATTACCTCTGCACTCATGCAATCACCCAGGCATTAACCAAGATCTTACAAAATCACCCAGACACTACTCATTCACTCCTTCTATTATCCAGGCAGTAGCCATGCAGTGCTCCAATCACCCAGGCACTATGCATGCACTCATGCAATCACCCAGGCACTACCCACACAGTCATGCAATCACCCAGGCACTACCCATGCACTCTTCCAATCACCCAAGCACTACCCATGCACTCATGCAATCACCCAGTTAGTACCCAAGCACTCATCCAATCACTCCGCCACTACCCAAGCACTTATAAAATCACCAGGCACTACCCATGCACTCATAAAATCACTGAGGCACTACCCATGCACTCTTGCAATCACTCAGGCACAATCCTTGCAGTTCTCCACTCATCCAGGCAGTACCCGTGCAACCATGTAATCATGCAGATATTATCCATACACTTCTTCATACAACACATACAAATTTCTCTTTTTTTATCTGAATAGGTGGTTCTAATAAGAACCGTTTTTTTCCTTCTTTTTTGTTTTATATTTTGTTTGTGTTTTCCTAACTCTTTTTGAATTTTTTTGGTGTTTTAAAAAAAACAAAAAAACAACATAATAAAGTGACAGAACTGTTGTCAAAACTTTTGCAATTTAAACAACATTGCAAAACAAAAAAATTAACAATGATGGCTTCGAGCAGCAAAAACTATGGCGTTGATGGACTGCTCGCCATAACACAGAATCTTTCTGCATTTGATGCATCTCTGTCCTAGACCAGCAAATTCGGCCCTTATATCTGGTCCTCTGTTTAACGATCCAGGACCAGAGGAAGTGCTTGGTCCTGCTTGCTGGTCATCCTGCTGGGCTTGTTCTTCCAGCTCTCTTTTCCTTTGCTCTCGTGCCAGCTGCCGAGGATGGATCGTCTGGAGATGTTTTAACATAGAAGAACTACCACAGGAGTACTTCTTCTCGGAGCCCCGAGATAAAACATGATGGCACATGCTGAAGGTGACCTTTCGAGCATTTACTTTTTTTTCGCCCTCCGGGAAAGTAAAGAAGGCCCAGACAACACTCTCTTTTTTTCCGTGTGGGTTCCTCCAAGTCATCATCTTCTTGATGGATGTTATCCAGTGCATTTGAAGATGCCATCTTTGGTAGATTTCTAAAAAAAAACACCAAAAAAAATCAAGAAGAGAGAGAAAAACACAACAGGTGTGTCTCCTGACAAGGTTCTTGAAAGAATGACAAAATTGGGTGGGGTCTTGTAACTTCCAGAATGAAAAGGTTCTTAACCAATGAAATTCTTTTTTTAAAAGTCACATGGATTCGCGCACCTCGCAAGCACCCAGCGTGCACCCATCTCGAATTCGAAAAATATATTTAAGAATAATTTATCTTTATTCTAGTTACAAATATATGATTTTTATAAATAAATTAAATAATCTCTTGCTTTAATATACATATTAAACTTATTATCTACTGGCGATCGCCAGTAGATAGTTATAGTTAGGACCTAGTTTCCATAGGAAACTCGTTTTTTGTTTTCTCAATATCTTTAGCGCCGGTTGACGAATCTTCGCGAAATTTTCAAAACTCGTAGCCCGCTCCGGTCAGCTCCTGTCTTGAAAGTTTCGGGGTGATTTGGCAAGCGGGGGCCGAGAAAAAAGGGGGATCCCAAAACGTGTTTTCTCCATGTTATTTTCCATAGGAAACTTTAGACACGACTACAGCCCGAACTGCAGAACGGAATTACACCAAATTTGGCAAAAAGGTAGCCCTTGGTTCAGAAAGAGACCTTTTTGTTAAATGGTGTAAATCCGTTCAGTAGTTCCTGAGAAATTAAAAAAATAGAGGTAAAAAAATCAATTTCCCATAGGAAAGTTTAGACACGGTTACAGCTTGAACTGCTGAACGGAATTACACCAAATTTGGCAAAAAGGTAGTGCTTGGTTCAGAAAGCGCCCTTTTTTAAATGGTGTAAATCCGTTCAGTAGTTGCTGAGAAAATCAAAAAATAAAAGTTTCGATATATAGAGGCACGGAGGATCCACGCACCCTCTTGACCACGAGCTTTATTCTAATTGGCTGTCAACACTCCAAACCAGGAAGTGTTGGCAGCCATCTTGTGCCTCGGTAACCGAGGCACAAGAAAACAGGGAAACAAATGTGAAAAAAAGGAAAAGAGGGCAGGGTAGAAACACCCTGACCCACTAGGCCTGCTCAGGGGGTCCCACAAGGACCCTCAGGGCCAAAAAAAGCATATATTTTTTAAAAAATCAGCGAGATTCACGCACCCAGCGTGAATTTTGGCCAAATATTTTAAAAAACGATGCGCGGGCTCCTGCGCTTCGTTATTATTTAGCCCCCGGGTGGGCCAAGTCCCGGGGGCATGCACAATTGAAATTGTGGGGGCCCAGGCAGGCCCCTGCAGCCCCGGGGACCGCCACCCCCCCCGGGGCTTTCATTAAATATTTGCGGGGGCTCACGGACCCCCCGCAGCCCCGGGGACCACCACCCCCCGGGGCTTTGTTTATTTTATGTGTGGGGGAGCCTCCAAGGCCCCCCTAGCCCCGGGGACCGCCACCCCCGGGGCTTTTATTAATTATTTTGTGGGGGAACACGGCCCCCCCGCTGCCCCGGGACCGCCACCCCGGGGCTTTTTTTTAAAAAAAACATACACCTGTGTGGGGGGGCTCAAGCCCCTCCACATGCCCCGGGGACCGCCACCTCCCCAGGGCACTAATATTCAAATTTGGGGGTCCGTAACGGACCCCCGAACCCCGGGGACCACCACCTCCCCGGGGCTTTGCAATTGAAGGGAGGGGGCCACGCGGCCCCCCTCCTGGAGCCCGTGATGGCCCTGGGGACTGCCACCCCCAGGGTCGGCTCCTGTAGTGTCCCGGGTGCTCACCCCGGGACACTGCTGTTTGCAATGACAGGGCGGGAGCCGCGCGGCTCCCGCCCTGTCATTGCAAACTCTGCTTTGCTTCATTGAAGCGAGAGCAGGGAAACCTGCTCTCGCTTCAATGAAGCAAAGCAGATTGCTTTTCCACACGGGGAGCTGCATGTCAGAAGCTCCCCATGTGGAAAAGCAATGCCGGCTCCCGCAGGACGTGGGGAGCCGACGGGACCGTGGGGGCATTGGGGCTCCCCCACGGTCCCCAATGGAGAGGGCCAGCCCCAGGGGATGGGGTCCCCGGGGCTAGAAGTGGCCCGGGAGGGGGGCCACGTGGCCCCCCTCCCCAAAAAACCCAAAATAAAATAAAGGCCGGCCCCGAGGGATGGGGTCCCCGGGGCCAATAGAGGCCTCAGGAGGGGGGCAACGCAGCCCCCCTCCATAAAAAAAAAATATATATTTATGTGGCCATGCCCCGGGGGATGGGGTTTCCGGGGCTGGAATGGTTTTTTCAGTGAATATATATATAGTTTTAAAACTTACAATTTTGCGGGGGATTCGCGCGACCTATGCAACTACGTATGTAACGTTACGCGGGGTCGTAATTCGCGCACCCGTCGCTTACGAAGCACGCATCCTACACGACTTTACCAATATGGATTGGATTAGCGCACGAACCGAGAGAGGTACACGATGGGTACGCGAATCCACTTTTTTATAAAAATAAATAAATAAAAATGTATATTTATTTTTTACAAATTAGAAAATAATATATTATTTTTATAAGAATTAGAAAAATAAGAAAAAATATTTTTGGGACATTATACTAAGAAATTAGCATTTAAAAAAACCTTTGACATTCACTGAAAAAACCAATGGTTTCAGGGATGTTATAGTTAGAAATTAGCCTTTAAAAAACCTTTGAAATTCACACAAAAAAAACATAGGTTTCAGGGACGTTATAGTTAGAAATTAGCATTTAAAAAACTATAGAAATTCACTGAAAAAACCATAGGTTTCAGGGACGTTATAGTTAGTTGAACGTTTCACTCGTACAAAACCAGAGAAATTCAGCCGTTATAGTTAGTTGAGCTAACTATAACTCACGCCCCCGTAATGCACTGCTGATGACGTCACATATTACATCACTCATGACATGGTCAGTGACATCACTGATGACATCACTGATGACATCTCAAATGACATCACTGATGACATCACTGATGACATCATCAACGTGATAATCTAATGCACCTCCTCACACCCTAATATAACCTTTGATACACCCACTCTAAAATTCAGACTGCCATTCTCGAAACCATAGACACACCAATACTAGTTACTACATACCCACTCACTGATTCCTAGGTCTACACACACATCCACTCACTCACCTACACAGTCACTCATAAATGCAGTCCCTCATCAATACAGCCACTATCATATGTACTCATACACCCATACACTCACACACTACCACTCACCCATAGAGTTACTCACACAGCTAGTCAGTAATGCAAAGAAACAATTACACTCCCATTTACTCACCTACACAGTTATACACACACCACCTCACGTATTTATACAGATACTAATACATACTTACTCTCATATACAATCACTGACACAAGCACACACTCATCCATACAGCTACTCTCACAATCACTCACTCTCACATATAATCATTTATATACTCCAACACTCACATATACTGCCTTTCACATATGTAGTTACTCACACATGTACGACTGAGACATGCATTTACTCACCAACACAGCTATACACACACTAACCCACCCATATAGCCCCTCACAGTCGTACTCGAACCCATACACCCAGTGAATCACCCACTCACACATCCATGCAGGGAGTCACACACACCCCACCCACCTAAACAGACTCTGAGACACCAATTCAGGTACTCAGACAACCAATCAAAAACCCATATATAGATACTCATGTAGCTACTCACCAACCCAAGCAGCCACTTACACACCAACTGACAGACTGATACACACATTCATACAGATTAGTCAGTCAAGAATGTATTAGTAAGACACGTTTAATCACTCACTTATACAGTCAGTCATGCACCTATTAAATGATCCATTCAGACACTCATATACGCACTCATTCTTCAATACACCTAGGCATATATATGTATAAAACAAATTTAAACTCTTTAGAACTACTCAGTCACTGGATGATGTCATCAGTGATGTCATCAGCGATGTAATTTGAGATGTCATCAGTGATGTCATCAGTGATGTCACTGACCATGTCATGAGTGATGTAATATGTGACGTCATCAGCAGTGCATTGCGGGGGCGCGAGTTATAGTTAGCTCAACTAACTATAACGGCCGAATTTCTCTGGTTTTGTACGAGTGAAACTTCCAACTAACTATAACGTCCCTGAAACCTATGGTTTTTTCTGTGAATTTCAAAGGTTTTTTAAAGGCTAATTTTTCAGTGAATATATATATATATATATATATATATTCACTGAAAAAACCATAGGTTTCAGGGACGTTATAGTTAGAAACTAGCCTTTAATAAACCTTAGAAATTCACTGAAAAAACCACAGGTTTCAGGGACGTTATAGTTACTTGGACATTTCACTCGTACAAAACCAGAGAAATTCGGCTGTCATAGTTAGTTGAGCTAACTATAACTCGCGCCCCCGCAATGCACTGCTGATGACGTCACATATTACATCATTCATGACATGGTCAGTGACATCACTGATGACATCTCAAATGACATCACTGATGACATCATCCACGTGCTAATATGAGGCACCTCCTCACACCCTAATATAACCTTTGATACACCCACTCTAAAATACAGACTACCATTTTTGAAACCATAGACACACCAATACCAGTTAGTACATACCCACTCACTGATTCCTAGGTCTACACACACATCCACTCATTCACCCATACAGTCACTGGGCCGGGGCCCGGCCTTATTTTTATTTAATTTTTTTATAATAACAAAAGGGAGGGGGACCGCGTGGCCCCCCTCCCCTGGGCCACTTATGGCTCCAGGGATCCCATCCCCCGGGGCCGGCCATTACGTTGGGGACCGTGGGGGGAGCCCCAATGCCCCCGCGGTCCCAGCCTGCTCCCCGCCTGCTGCGGGAGCCGGCATTGCTTTTGGACAAGGGGAGCTGCTAACATGCAGCTCCCCTTGTCCAAAAGCAATTCTGCTTCGCTTCATGGAAGCGAGAGCAGGTTTTCTGCTCTTGCTTCCATGAAGCAAAGCTGCCATTGCAAACGGCAATGTCCCGGGGTGGGCACCCCGGTACATCGCAGGAGCCGGCCCTGGGGGGTGGCGGTCTCCAGGGCCATGAAGGGCTCCAGGAGGGGGCCGCACGGCCCCCCTCCCAATGTATACATAGCCTCGGGTAGGTGGTGGTCCCCGGGGCCGGGGATCTGCAACGGACCCCCATATTTAAATAATGTTTGCCCCGGGGAGGTGGTAGTCCCCGGGGCAGTGTGGGGAGGGGCAGGAGCCCCCCTCACACTTCCTTTATATTTAAGCCCAGGGGAGGTGGCAGTCCCCGGGGCTTGGGGGGTCCCTCGAGGCCCCCCCACACATAATTACCAATGCCCCGGGGAGGTGGCGGTCCCCGGGGCAGCGTGGCCGGGCAGGAGCTTGTGCTCGGGAGGGCTCAGCCAATCAGATCTCACAATTTTCAAATATCGATATCTGTAAATCTTTAAATATCTCAAAAAACTACTTTCTGGACCAAGAGCTATCTCTCTGCCAAATTTGGTGTAATTCCGTTCAGCAGTTCAGGCTGTAGCCGTGTCTAAAGTTTCCTATGGATATTAACATGGAGAAAACACATTTTGGGACCCCCTTTTTTTCTCAGCCCCCGCTTGATAAATCACCCCGAAACTTTCAACACAGGAGCTGACCTGAGTGAACAATTAGTTTTGAAAATTTCGTGAAGATTCGTCAAACGGCGCCAAAGTTATTGGCAAATCAAAAAACGCTTTTCCTATGGAAAGAAGGTTCTTGCTATAACTACCCACTGGCTACCACCATATATATACACACCTATATTCACCTAAAAAAAAACAAAGGTTAAAGTGATGTTATAGTTAGGTGAAAATGTCACTTACTCTATACCATTTTAAACTAAAAAACACTGAAATTCACCAGTTATATTTACCTGAAGTCACAATATCTCTCCCCCCGAAGTTATTATTACACACGCTTACACCATGCATAGTGTTGTCATAAATTATGTCATTTCAGATGTCATTAGTGATGTTTTCAATGCAGTCATTGAACATGGCTTGAGTGATCTAAAATGTGAGGGTATAAGCAGTTTGTCACTTCATATATTAAAGACACTAACAATTTTCTAACTATTCTTGAAGGGATAGTATGGGAAATAAATTGCTTTCATATTACTCTTGATGTCTGTTCCTCTACACAAGCTTTAGACATGAGGAAGGCCTACAAGGTTTTCAAAACTTTCTTAGGGTCAGCCCTTTACACTATACACTATGTTGCACACACTAACGTGCTTATGGAAACGATGAGTTACTGTCTGAACACCTTTAAGTTCAATAGTGACATATACAAATGCAAAAAGAAACTCTGATGGACAAAATGCTGAACAATGGCAAACATTCACCCCCAGTACAGAGATCTGTGCCTAAATCCATAGTTTTTTTGCTTCCCATGCCATTCCAGTTTAGACTCAGCCATATGCAAATCAGTCTTGACCCTACTCCCCATGGGAACAGTCCACACCAAACTACCAGACCAGGTCCTCCCTAGACTGGAAACAAGCATCCCGGGGCCGGTTTCGGGGTGCCCTCAGGAGCACAAGCAAGTGGCTTGCACTACTATGCATTCAAAGTATTGATTTCCACCTATGTCAGAAATTGGTACAGGTACCTTGTTAATGGGGTTTATGCAAAAGTTATTAAGACTTTCTGCCATTACAATGGCAGTGTCTGTGGTCACGCACTTGAACGTGTCTTCAGAGATATGAAAATGTCACTGCTGGCACCTTAGTTCCCGAGCTGAGCTTTGGCATGTTTTCAAGTACCAGCCAGCAGTACTTTTGAGATATGTGCATGCGCTGCCGGTGTGGCCCCATGAGATTTTCCAATGTTGCCACGACTAAAGTTGACCCCCCCTCAAATAAAATATTGCTGGGGCCCAAGTATCCCACAGCAGAAGTTGGCACAAGTGCACCACAATGCAGGCAATACACTTCCACTGTCTGGGGAAAGCTAAGCTCATCCTCTATCTTGTGCCATGTTACAACAAGGGCAGCGGTGCAGCTAGCAATTTTGCAGCAGATGCAGTAAGCACCAGAGCACAGAGGGCTGAGGGTCCATTGCACCCCAATTTAAGCTATTTTTCACTACCAAATAAGGTAATGGGGGGACATTTTCTGTGCTTGCATTAAGATCTGTTTAACGCTTGCTACACTACTCAGTTGGGGCATCCACAATTGACTCCACTGGCCCCAGTACTCAGAGGCACACAACACATGGGTTCCTATTATTATATATGTGCCACACATGCACTGCAGACACGCATGCATTTGGCATGCACACGAGATGTCAGTGCCAGGTATAGAGTTTCACATTACAGCAGAACTTCACTCGGGTTGGGTCAGTAGACCATAATCACACAGACAAAGAAAAAAGTATGGTCACACAGTAGATTCAAAAACATAGAACGTTGCCACCACTGCTTAATTTTAAACACCTAGGGCACGGACAGTAGTCCAATAGCTACAAGGAGGGCATGCTTGGTATGCCCCTCCAGGTCATAGGACAAGTCGAGATCCTTGCATTACTAAGGACAGGCCTAGGCCTCTGCACACACGATAGGCTAGCATGATGCCAGGGCCAAAATAAAATCAGCATACCTGTTTCACATGCGGTCAGGCACTCAGAGCAGGGGAACACACCTGTTTACAGTGCAGGAGACAATCCGTCGCAGCAATATGCATGATTTCCGAGACTGAAAATGAGTGCAAAATTACGTGAAAGTAGTGAACAGCCTTATGTGCTTAGTACTTGCTCTACTTACTATTATGTCTATAAACCAATCAACATAATTACAAAAATATTATTTTATTTCAATGAGTGCATGTATATAATAGAAACCTAAATATTCCAAACGCCAGCACCTATCCAGAGATGGCCGGTAGCATATACAATCTTTTTGAGGCTACTGAATATCCAGTCTATCCTGTGAGGTGCCCCTGGCAGTGGAGGCCCCACCAGATGTTTTGGGCCCAATTCACAATTGCAGTCATGGTGGAGGCTCCGCATTCGTGGCAAAATCTCCACAGTGAGATATTGCAGTGCGGCGCCTCCGCCACGACTTAAGTGGCTCTTTGTGAATTGGGCCCTTTCAGTTTAGAAGCAAGGTAGGCAGG
Source organism: Calotriton arnoldi (assembly GCA_963921515.1). NCBI lineage: Eukaryota > Metazoa > Chordata > Amphibia > Caudata > Salamandridae > Calotriton > Calotriton arnoldi. Next base: position 284,320 of record CAWUFW010005482.1, read on the forward strand.
TTTATTCAGGTGGAGTACACTATGGCTCACACAGCATACTTAGAAAATGATCAGACTTTGAAATGGCCTCTTGCAGGGAGAGAAAACCAACACAGTTATTTCAAGGGAGATATACATATTTGATCTTTCTTTATGCAGTGATTAGTGAAGCCTTTGTGTAGTGCTTGGTAATTGTAATTGTAATTCCATTTATATAGCACTCACTACCTCTGACGAGGCGTTGAAGCACCTTACGCTGGGCAGAATGCTGCTACGGAACCAAAGGTTAGTGGTTAATCCAGTGTTATTGGTTACTGATGCATTCTATGCAGTCATTTAAGCTTATTTACAGTGGAATAAAGTAATAGTGGCTGGTTGCGATCATCATAAATGTTGCTGTTTAGTATCAGCACTAGAAAGGGAAGAGCTAAGCTGACCATGCGGAGGGAGCAGCTCCATGCCATAATTCAGATGTGAAATGTTTGTTGATCACAACACTATCCAGGTGATTCCCTAACTCTCTGAGATTTCTTATTGAGGGAGTAATAAGCAAAAAAAATAGTTCTAATGGACTAAAAATGCACAAGTGTTCCCTAAATAACACATGACATATTTGTAGATTCAAGAGCAAGATAAAAACACTATACAGGTAAAAGACACCTTTGCCAATACAAATTGACTTGCAGATGGAGAGTCCTGCCAAGGACAATTCCTGCACTTAACTGTTTTCCCCAAAAGGGTCATAACTAGACTTCATTATTTTTCTGCATTTGTCTCGTCCGTGTCCATCAACAATCTAAGCACACCTGTGTTTACTAAATTCATGTAGTTCTCAGTCCCTGCCTAGCTCATTTACACATTGTTCTCTTTGTTTACTGGGCTGGAAGCTGAAAATCTATTGCATCCCCCGTCCTCCCCTCAACCCTTCCCCCCCATACCCCCCAACTGCCCCCATCCCCCTCGTCCCATCACCCCTCGCAACCCCCAATGCTGTTCTCTCCCCCTTCCCACCTGCCACCTCCCTTCCAGCACACCTCCCACCATCGGACACGTAGGCAGATGCCATCTCTCCCTACCTGGCACGGGCAGCCACCACGGCACATTCACAGTTCTGTGCACCGATCTCCTCCCCAGGGACACTGCCAATGCCATTTCTTCAGCGGCACCTGACATTCCCCCATACCAACACACAGAATCACCCCTCCAACCACAGCGCACCTTGCTTATCCCCTCTATGCATACCGCCGATGTTTGAGACCCATGATGTTTCTCCCACCTGGACCCAACAGGGGGACCCCCAACATCACCCCCACCCCCTCTCTCTCTCCCTCTCGCTTCCTCCTCCTTGCGGAGGTTCTCTTAGACTTGCGACCCCTTCCCCCCTGCCCAAAGCGTTCACGACTCGCTGCCACCACCTTCGCTGCTGGTAGGGGAAATAATCGCTGCACCCTATCTGACACCCATTTTACTGGGCCCAGTGCCCTACATCAAGCTGTTCAATTTGCAGCACTGTTTATGCTGATGATATGTCCCTCTTCATTGTTAAACGCCCCCCTTTCTCTTCCCCCCGTTCCCTCTTCCCTACCCCTACCATTTCCTCCCCAGGTTCCCCCCCACCCCATTGATGTATCGACTATGTTGTAATTTCCATTTTGTATCATACTGTGCATTTGTCGCACTATTGTGTTTTGGTACCCAATAAAAAATGACAACACAAAAATAAAGCCAATCTAAAACAGAGAAAAAAGAAAAGAAAAATATATTGCATTTTTGGCAAGTACACACCAGCCTGACTAGGACACTGTTTACTTCAACAGATTTGTTTGTCCTGTTATTTTTTCAATTTTTTGTTAAAACATATTGAAATCTTTTTCGGCCCTCGTTGCAAAAATCGCTACAGTGTAAGTGCTAGCAGTTGATTGATATATCTGTATATTTTTTAGTCAGTCAAAATACTTTATTTCGATCACACAGATCAACAAAGTAAAAATAATAAAAAAACAAATACAGAAAGAGACAAAAAAAAACAGACCAGTTGTTATCATAAAAGAAGATGCAAGAACAAACCATTGTATGAGCAGGGCACATTTACAATAAAAAGGGTACAAACAATAATTCCACTAATCACATCCCTACGTTATTTACTCATGGGATGAGGGTGAAGGCCACCCCACAGCAACCACATTTTATTGACACTTAGAGCGACTTATCCAGATTGCCATAAGAAATGTTGCCACACCAAAGACATAGAGCCGATGTGTACATGTGCTCAAAATTCGAAAATCAACCTGGTGGCTCCTAGTACCTAGATTCTTGCAAAGTGGAACAATCCATTTTTTCCGAAATCTACTGTACTGAGGGCAAAAGAGCAATACATGTACCAATGATTCTTTTTCCCACCTCATGCATGTATATTTTTTAAACAATTGCTCGTAGCTTGCAAGACAACAGTGCTATTTGATCTCCAATCCAACCTGCCAGTGCTTAATGTGTGTGTTTTGATGCAGCTGGTGCTCATGAACTCATTTTTGGGGAACTAGGTCTTCTATGTCATCACCAGTCTTTGGCCCTCGAGCCAGGAAGAGAAAGGCAGAAAAGGTAAAAAGAGTGAGGAAGAGAATAATAGAAAAACAGTGAAAAGGGAGGAGATAGAGAGAAAGCGTACGCTGGTGTGGAAGAAAGAGGTATGAGGCGTAATCAAGACCAGGTAACACTAGTATTCTCCAACAACAACATTTGGTACCACCGTTGGAGGGCTCATAATAAAAACTTTAGGCCACTGAAATAATTTCTGTATTTACAAATTATATCCTGACTCTAGTCAATAAACATTTCGGGGAAAATTAAACTTTCCACAAATACTGTAAGACTAAAGTTGAAATGGTACATTGGACTTCCAGTGTAATGGGTATATCTGCAATCTTGAGTGTGTGACTGAAGATGAAACACCAGGGACTGTATTACATACAGTGCTATGGGTTCCACAACAAATGTGCTTTTTGCGCACTTGAGCCACTGTTGTCTTACAGAAAGGGCCACAGACGCTGGCACACTTGCAGCACCAGTGCTATCTTGAGAAGGTGTTTCCCCATTTGACGGGGGATGGCCTCCTGCTAACAACGGAATCACTTTGCCTCTGTGCCTGTGCCCTATTATTGACGCAGCCGCAGAGGCAAATAAGCAATTAGAAGGCACACTGACAGTGTGCTACAAAGCGGTGGTCCTTTGTCAGTGCACCACCTGAGGGCAACAGTCTGGAGGGAAGAAAGGGGGACCCCGAAACATCCCCAGCAGGCGGGTGCAGTCATTCACTGTATCTGCCTGCAATGGGATCTCTGTCCCCTCTTTAATATACAGGCAGCTACTGCCTGCACTGTGAACATGGAGTGGCTTGCTGCTCTGTTATTCACTGAATGCGCTGCTCCCAGAGCCGGCACTAGTTTACATCTGCTATGGGGGGGCAGCGCATTCATATAGTGCTCCATCCTGGTCTGCACCAGGAGCACTTTTTGAATGGTCCGCCACGGCGCATACTTGCACAGTGCGCACTATGTATATTGTGGGCACAGATATATCCTAAGGTGTGGTGAAATGGCTCGTTCATGAGCCAGTGCATGCTTCCACTTACCCCCAGTGCCTCGCCCAAGTCTACACTTGACAGGACAGGAGCATCATTCCAGGTGTGGTTCCAGCCGCGGTCCGTGCAGGTAACAGTGGTGAGGCGGTGGGGCCAGGTAAGGGTGGATTTCGAGGGACGATGCTGTGGGAAAATTAATTATTTATTTAATTTTCCCTCGGCATCGTCCCTCGAAATCCCCCCTTACGCGGCCCCACCACCCCACCGCTGTTACCTGCATGGACCGCGGCTGTAATTGGTTCTCGTTGTATTCCTGAGAGAGGGATGAGGGATGATGCAACCTGGGCCCTAGGCTAGAGACCCCTTCACTGACCCTGACTTCTTATTTGTCATCGTTGTACAAAATAGATGGTATTTTGATGTTTATACACCTCTTCTCACCACTGCATATTACTATGATGTCTTATTAAAACATTTCTTTATGAATAATCTAGAAGCCAATAATTTGCAGGCTCTCCGGTTCTCAATGAAAAGCTCTGTAATTGAGTTTTTAGGTTTCTCCTGATATAGGCATGTACAATGTCTTCTTTCCCTACACCCACAGACACTCTCAATGCTGTCATGTTCAACAAACATTGGCAAAGCCAAAAGATCTGACTTGCGTTTTTAGGTCGAGCCTCGAGTAGCGCGCAAGCGCTTCTCTGGCAAGACTTTAAGTTAGGGGTTTCAAAAAGCTGACCAGACGCTCGTGCGTCATGGCCTTTTCCGTGCGGTTACCCGCAGGGCCGACATCTGTTTTGCATTATCGTGCCCGATAATGCAAAACAGATGTCTCGCTGTGGCGCGCGCGCACCACTTGTTAACATTTGTAATTGCCTTGAATACACACTAGATGGTGCTGTCACCCTCTTAAACTCGTCGATTGGCAGTACTATTTTCACGCCGCATTGATAACTTCTAGGTGCTTTTAGCGTATGATGGATGAATCAAGGATACTTTGCATTTGACTGAACGTAATACCCATTTCTTTTTTTAATTATCTTTATGCTGCTTTCTTTCCATAAGTAATACATAGAAATAAATATGTTTTACGGGTAGGTAATGCCGGTCTTTATACTTCAATCGTTTTACCCTCCATCAACAATTCTTGTCTCTGCCTTTGCCTCAGGTTTGTCTTTCTCTCTCCCCGTTTGTTTGCCCTTTAACCCCATCCTCCCTCGTTTCTGTGACCCTCGCCCCGTATGTCCGTTCTCTGTCTCACTTTTTGAGCTTTATTCTGCCTCACTGTGGGTTCTGCCTCCACCGCTGAACCCTCTCTCCACCCCATCTGTGCTTTCCTACTTATCTTTGTGTCTTGGTTTCTCCTTTGTGATCTCTCTCCATGTGTGAGCTTCCTTCCTTCCTTATGTGTAACTCCAGCATCCTTTTGTTACCGCTCACTCCTCTCCCCCTCCACCAGCATCCTTTTTACCTCTCACCGTCCCCTTTGTCAGTATGCCTAATTTCATTTAGTGAATTAGCTACACCACCAACAAGCACTGGCAAAGCCAATATGTCTGACTGTGAAGAGCTAACACTAACACATGGAAGCGCAGCCATGCAACTGTGTGCATTGGTAAACGCCTGCGTTCCATATTAAAACCAGGCCTACTGGTGTTGTCATTGCTTTTGTATTCGTATTCTTCGTGCTGCCCAAAGACGCACACGCTAGGAACAGCATTACCCACTATATTTATCTTCACTACCGGTATTGCTTTCCATAATGAAATAAACGGGTACATGCTTTTCCTGTTAATTCGACACCAAGGTTGGATTGGCCTACAGGGTGCTCAGGCAGAGGGTGGAAGGGCTGGTCTGACAGGTCAGTCTGTGGGCCGGTTTTTGGCTGTTTGTGGGCCGGTTTTATGCATGCTGGGCCGGTTATTACTGTTGATTTACCTAATGCGACCACAAACATTGCATGCAGTGCCCCACGCCTTGCAAAACACCGAACCAGCGTGCTTCACAAGTATATGGGCTATTGGTGGCCACTTTTATTTTGGTGTTTGAGCCTAGATTCGGTCCAAGTCCGACAGCTGTCATTATCTCCCTGTAAAACTGAGCTGAGTGCCCCTCTCCCCTACCTTCATCCACCTCTTATTAAGGTTACTGGTACATTTGTGCAACAACATGCACACGACTGAGGAAAACACAAATATTTGCACGCATATTCTGTAGCAAAACGGAATAAGAAAATTAAGATTAAAAATCGGAAATCTGCACATTTGTCAATTGCCTGTATGTATGTATGACATTTAAAGGTCACTGTTGTATCCAAGAACTACAATTGTTATAATTGGTGTAAGTGTGGTGCATGCACACACTCAGTGCTGTACTGTGCACCACGGTACTCGGATGCACAACACTTCTGTTAGGAATTCGAGGATGAAGGTAAGTGAGATGGTCAGTCATTCAAGGCCGCTACACTCGGCGCCAGGCGCAAAACAACCATCGGGCTGAAAGGGCTTCAGCCCCCCCCCCTCCGCTCGCCTCCCCTTCCCCCCGTCAGGTGGCGTGGGCTGGGTTGAGGCTGCCAAGGTTTATCCTGGTTATGACTCTGCCTGTTCTAAAGCCCTGGCATTCACAGTAAGCCTCTGTGTTTATCTTTTTACCCTTTTCTTTTTCCTGCATGGCCCTTTATTGCTTATTTGGTGTATCTGCAAGCCAACAGTGACGAGACTAGCAATGTTAAAGGGTTCACAGGAGTGAAGGAAAGCCAGCCCTCCCGTCCACGGATGAACAACAGGGTATCCTGCATATTAAAAGAAATATACCCACATCACAATAGGTTTTTTTTTTTTAGAATGCAGGGCAGAGGAGAATTTAAAGTGCCTCCAGCATTTAAAGTGTTAGCCCCCCCGACGTTTGGGTCTAGTTGCGCCACTGCTCGGCGCGGGCAGTCATAAAGTGCCCAGTCTGCTTTGGTAAACCTTTTATTGAGAGCAAGCTGGTGACAAAAAACACTTTCGGGGAGTTTTATATAGCGCTAACTCGATCCAAAGGTATCAGAGCGCTATACATGACCACCATTTGCGTAACAGTCGGGCACATTCCTTTTGTTAGGCACGAGGAGTAATTGATTTGCCCAGAATCGCAGGATGTTGAGTGTAGCTGCCGAGACTCGAACCCTGTTCCCCGCCTTCGAGGTTGATCGCTCTAGCCTTCCCATGGGTAACTCTGTCGTTCCCCAGCTCCCTCAACCCAACCATGTTCCAGAACTTGTGGCATCCTGTTACCCAAACACTGGTAACCAGGCTACCACTCGCCCGGCCCAACCCGAACTCACCGGTGCAGAGAGCCCCATAAAGCACTTGTACTGCACTCTTCCCTGCGTGACCCACGCACCACACTGGTGTACGTACTCCGTTTAACTGCTCTTTCTTATCTTTTACCCCACATTAACCTCAAAGCAGCGCTTACGTTCAGATCCCTTTCCAATAAATGGACATATTGATCAGGAATAGGTGTGAGTGGGCAGCCAGCACCATCGCATTCGTAAAATGTACAGCACCGCAAACAGTACCGTGCACACGGGCTGTACAATTGCTCGCATCGAGGTCATTCATGAAGTCATAGGCGCTAGAAGTAGGGGCGCAGGGGTGCTGCAGCACCCCAAAAATAACCTTGCTGGAGTTCAGAAAGGGAATGAGCTATAAAGATGCCTTTACATTTTTGTATTTTTGGTGTCACACCTGCTGTGAGTTCGAAAGAAAAGTCAGATTTCAGGGAATGTCTTCTGACAAATTGCTGCTTATTTGTAAACTGGTATTTTATTTCTCTGACTGCCAAGTGAGAGAATTTTGTAAAATTGGCCTAGGTGACAAGCATGTTTGGGTATAGGAATTAAAGGAAAGGCTAGGGGATGTCAACATTCAAATACTTGTAAATAAACTATAAACACATTTCATAATATATAATCAATTAGGAAAGCAGGCATGAAGTAAATTTTTTTATAATTCTGAAGCGTTATGGAATTGTTTTTTTTATAAGATCAAAACAAATCAAGACCCTTTACTAAGTAATGCACAAATGATAAATATTCACTAAAACACGATTTCCACACATTATCGTTTGTGTGCTACATGGTTTTACCAGTAAAACTGTATGCCCATGCAAATTTAGTGGCCATTTCAACAGAAAATGTGCTGCATGTAAATGGCAATGCGCTACAGGGCCTGCTTTAGCACAGATGGCGTCCAGTGCGACAGTCTTTTTAGCGCCCCCCCCCTCCGCCATGACCTCCTCCTCAGATTACCTGACTACCACCAAGCAAAAGGACCTTTCATCTCTGCATAGCACCTCTCTTGCATACATTTCATTTGTTTTAAAGCGCTGGTTAAGGCTGGGTTTATTAATCCACTCAGCTATCCACTTTAAATACAGATCGGTTCTTTGCAGCAGGCATATTAACCCTCTGTACTACTTTAATACAAGTCAAAAATGCCACTAGACAAAACTCTGATCTCTCTCTCTACCAGGAACATTAATCACAAGTTATCTTGACATTTTTATTGCTGCCTGAAATCTGGATGCACATCAGTGGAGCATGAAAGCTGCTCGGCGCGTGGAAGGCGCAGCATTCACGGGAGGGGGAAGCGGGGCGGGAGTGTACAACCACTGAAAGTACGATACGGCTGCTTTAAAAAAAAGCATTGGCATAGCCAATAGGTCTCGCGTTTGGGACCTTATAAGTGTTTAGCGATTGTGCTGCATAACTAAATACTTATAAGGTCCCAAAAGCGAGACCTATTGGCTATGCCAATGCTTGTTTCGTAATGTCATACCTATTTGACTTTGTCAGTGGTGTGCTAAAAGTTACTATACTAAGTCTTCTGATGGATTTTATAGTGTTTAGTACTGTGGGAAGTGACGTCATATAGACGTTCACTTTCTCCACAAAGAACAAACAAAGCTTCAGCATGCACTCAGCACCAACCAAGTGAAAGGCACTTAAACATAACTCTGTCAGCCACAAGAGCACTTTTCAGTTTTGGGCAAAAGCCTCGTGCAGTAAGGTGAGATGTGAAAGGGAGTGTGAAACATGTTTGAGCGAATGTGGTAAGGGATGGTGTGACAGCAAGGAGCAGAAGAGACATGGAGAGAGAGAAAGGAATAGGATGAGCGAGAGCGAAGCAGCGAGTTTTCATGTGGGGCACTCGTGCAAGAAGGTGTTTTTGTGTGTGAGAGATGGTGTTTATGTGTGTGATGCTGGGTGTGCGTATGAGAGAAATGCTGTGTGAGAACGTCTGTCTCCATCTCAGCGTTTACATAAGCGGTGTGATGTATGGATTTTTTTTATTGGTGTGTAAAGTGCTTCTATGATGCCCCATATGCTTCAAAGCATTCTGATCCCTATAAATATTTTAAAAAAAGACTATAACACAATTCAGACAGTGCAAGGAGCTGCCGCAAACAGACATACGAGAAACTTAGAAAGACGAAAGATCAAGCCACTTAAAGGAATGCCACAGTCAGCCGCATGGTGGGCACTATTCTGCCTAGTAGCCTAAAGCTTAGACGGATAGATAGTAAGTTTATTTGCAGATTAATTAAAATCATTGCAATTTTGAGCCCTACAGGATATTGAATAAAAATTATTGCTAAGAGAAAACATTGTTAATTAAAGGAGAATTCATGGTTAAAAAGATCTTACAATACAAAAACAGTAATATCAAACATTATGACTGGTGGTTCGGTAGTGTACTCCGTGCCCAAATTTCTAGAAGCAAATTTATATCAACTTCTCTTTGAGAAGTTGTTGAGAGGCACCATATGATTCAAAGGCAGTTCATTTTTGGAGCATCATGCTGTACCAAAGAGGTGTCCCTGTACATTACAACAAATAGTCCATAAAGTGCTGCATGCACGGATGTTCCCATGATGATTTTCTGATTTTTACTTGAGGGGACATCAAGTAATTTGCAGCCTTGGCGAAGATGAGTTTGACCATGCTAGATTGTGCACTAGGGCCTCCTGATTAATGACTAAATTATTAAGTAGTAATGAAATGTAGGCGCACAGTTCAGCTAACAAGTGCCAGTAACTTTGTCCAAAGATTCCCTGCCCCACGACGGCCGTTATTTGTCTGAAATGACCGAGTTGACTATTAATAATTTGTTTGTTTGTAGTATGAACTTGGCGGCCCTGCAAGAGAGCTGAATTGATTTGCTGTTCAATGATGTCAGCACTGCGATACAGCATGATCTTAACTTGAGGGCCGAAAGGCAGGGCAGAGGAATTTCTGTCTTATATGATTTACGGCGGGGCAAATACACAGGAAATTTAGTAGGCTTTCATCAAATAGACCGCATAGACGGCAGAGAGAGTTCGGCCGTCTTTGTTTCCAGGATGGAACCTGGGGGCATATTAGCAATGCCTGGCGATAATTATCGCAAAGCGCAATTAGCGCTTGGATAATTATCGCCAGGCATCGCCGGTTTCTATCGCGGAGTTAGCGTGCAATCAGCAATGCTAATCTCCAAAGCGATAGAAACCTTGGAGAACAGTGTGAATATCGCCTGAAAACAGGCGATATTCACACTGTTCCCCAGTTCTGCTTGCTGATAGTGCGAGGGGACTTAGCCATGTAATCCACCTCTCATTGGATTACATGGCTAAGTCAGGGTGGGACCAGGTGTTAGCAAACCAGCGCTAAACGTGTTTAGCGCTGGTTCGCTAATCACCGCCCCTGCCTCGCTGATAGGCGTTAGCGACCTCAGCGACTGTTTCCAGTCGCTGTTAGGTGGGGAACACCTACTTTGCATGCCATTAGCGATAAATATCGCTGGCATGCAAAGCGGCACCCAACCCGGTCGCTATCGCCTACAAGCTGTCGCTAACAGCAGTTAGCGACAGCTTGTTGATAAGGCGATAATATTATCGCCGCTTTAGCGGGAAAAAGTCCCGCTAAAGTGGTGATAATCGCCTTGCTAATATGCCCCCTGCTGATCTTTTGAAGGAAAGGAGGAAAGGCTCCCATTTGTGTTATTAAAAAAAAATGCTGGATAGTTTGAGGGATGTGACGTGAGGTAGGGTTGGGGCCCCCAAATGCTGTATGATTGTAAGACTGTCCAGCCGTGTTTTTTGCCTGCCATTTCTGCTTAGAATCTGCTCACTCACCCACAGCCACTTTGCTCCACTGATAGGAAGTGGTAAGGATGGGAATCTGTCATGCTGTTGCCAGGCTATTTTTCACAGAGGTCGATCCCTGCAGATCCCCAGGGACTGCCATGGGAATACCTCGCCCTCCCTGGGCCACGTTGAAGTCATCCGATTCTAAGTACCACTTCTTCTCTGTATACATGCTTTGCACTTAACAAAGAGTACTCTGGGGCATATTATCAACGGCCAGCGATAATTATCGCTGGCCGTTCACAGCGTGAGAATAGTTATCGCCGGCTACCGCAGATAATTATCGCCATGCTAGCGCTGTATTAACAACGCATAGCGCAATGGCGATAATTATTCCTGCGATAGCTTGTTTTCCATGGAACATCGCTGGTTTTCCAGCGATGTTCCATGGAAAACGGCGATGACTCTTTGCTGATACGACCCTGTGGTCGTATCAGCAGAATCCATCTCCCATGTAAAGTATGCTTAAGTCAGGAATTTAACATACGTTAAATTCCTGAGTTAAAGCTGAGGTAGCGCGATTTCTTTTATCGCTGCACCTCCTTGTTAATATCGCGAAGCTGCCTTCGCGATATTAACTTGTGTTGTTTTCACAGCCACGCCTTCTTTGCATCTCATTAGCGATGCAAGGCGAGGCTGTGAAAAACGGGCTCTACATCAAGGAAACACGCGCTAGCGTGTCCTTGATGATATTGCGATATAATTATCGCCGCTTTTTGCCCGAAAACGGACGCTAAAGCGGCGATAATTATATCGCCAGCCCTTGATAATATGCCCCTTTATCTTTTACCCAGCAGACTAATGTAGTCTCCCCTCCCACAATGTTAATGGCAAATACCACATATTTGACTCCCCTGCGGATACTGCAGCCTTTTGAAAACAGCACGGCGTTGGGACCCGAATACCCAGTAGCGGAAAATCCACCTCTTCACCCACCCAGGTTCCTGTAGATCCGTGAAGTTTCTCCTCGTCGCGACATTAACATTGTAATGCTGCTGGGCCATGTTGACTGATGACCGGCGCCGACTTTGGAGTTGACCGCCTCACTCAATGATGGCCTTCGCTAGTTTCTGTTGCTTAAACATCAGTTTAGACAGTTCTTTACTTTGTCAGGATTAGTCAACTGGCACTCTCCCTTGAGTGTCACTACCTCCCTAAGAGTATTCCACTTGATTGCTCTTTCTTTGTTGAATATGGGTTTCACCGGATGCTATTTGTTTGCTATCCGGTGTCGGTGGGGGGTATGGGGTTCTTCCTGCTATGCAATTGTATTGTTTCTTCTTCTTTCTCACAATGGAGCTACTATGTGGCACGCCATGCACTGTTTTATCGCATAGTGCAAGAAAGTGCGAGAGAACCCTTCACGAAGAAGCTCATTGGAATTTGAACCAAGAATTACGCCTCACCACCTTTAAAGGTCACTAGCCGCCACTGGCGCTATCTAACACCCAGAAATAGAAACCCTATATTGTGTAGATATTAAGAATATATGGTTGTTGTAGGTGTCCATGTAGCCCAGTTGTGATACCCTAAACCAAAAAACAGCCTGCTCCTCTGTGATAATCAACATATTGTTGCCACCCACTCACTCCTTGTCCTCATCGGCCTGCCCCACCCCCAGCCATCAAAGTGCATGGAGTTTTGTAACTCCTCCCAGGGCCACTGTTCATGCGCCCCAAATGCAACCGGAGCCATGGCTTTCGAATTCAGCACTCCCTCTCATGTGATGTCACTGCTGTAGCTTGTGTCTGCAGGTCAAAGAAAACCTCAACAGGCTGGCACTTGCGCAGTAGGACATTTGCAAAGTTCACTAGAGTTCACCCAGGACATTCAGCACACCACCTCCGAGGAGAAATTTATTTTCAGCTGCTCTGTGTTTATTTGCCCCGTTCTTGCCTTTTCCCTGAAAGTGGCAGGGCACTGCACCTTTTGGCCATGAACACCAGTCACCCATGGATAGCACTCACTTTCATTTGCTGGTTGGGACAATACGCTAGATAATACACTTGTCAGACTTTCAGCATTTTTTCCCCAACATATGGCACTTTATTTCAGGCTTCCTCACACAAGAATGTATCCCTTACTTCTTGTGAATAAGGGATTAGCTGACATGCTGTATTTTCCATGGGTTTGCACAGGTCTCCACATCTAGGCACCAGGGGATGTTTTTGATGGGGAGATTGCATAAGGGATGTCTGCAGTGTTTGGACCTGGGGTCAGGCAGCACCCAGGAAAACCTGCCAACCACAAACATTTCTGGAAACTAGAGACACATGGGAATCCACATTCATGGGGTTTGCATGAATCCCAACTCATTATTTGACAAATCCACCTGTAAATGTGAGCAAAAAAAAAATCACAATTTCGTCACATTTCTGTGACCAAAAACTCCTGGTTTAAGGCAAATGCACAGTTCTGCAATCTAATGTTGCCACACTTCTCTCTATAAAAATGGTACCACACATGTGTGGTTTGTTGTATTGTACCAGGTAGGGATATGCCAAAATAAAATTCTGTACAGGTGAAGACCACAATCACACTATATTAACTTCACACTATCACAGATTTGACCTGTTCCTGTCAGTTACGGTATGCACCCCATATGGAAGGCATTGTTTTTATTAGTTCAGAAGTGAGGGAAAAGGGTGGTGGGAGTTTTGCTTTTCCCCACAGATTCTGGAATTTTCTGTAACTGAAATGTGAGGAAATGCTTTGTTAAAGCAATGTTTGACCTGTGCATGCAAGCCATACCACCCAGGACTCCTTTGGAGATCAGAAATGCCTGGGGTGGGTAGGATTCTCTAGGTCCGGATGACACCAGGTCCAGACATGGGTTTCTGTCTCAACATGGACCGAGGCACTATTTGAACTTTTATTAGCCAATTTAGAAATCCAAACAGCATCTGACTCCTCCCTGGGGCACAGAGATGTGTGTCTGTGCCCCAGTAAGGAGGCAAACACTGTTTTGATTTTTCTTAGCCTAAGAAAAGATCAACCAGTGTTCGGCTCTTCAATGGGGCACAGGCTCATTCGTGACTTTGTCAGTGTCCAGAAAGACTCTGCCACTTGCAATCTCCTTCAACTGTCCGACCCCCGCCCCCCACCACCACCACAAGGAGGATTTAGTCCCCCAGCAGGTGGACAAAAAATAATTAATTAAAAAAAGCAAAACAGATGCTGTGCGTGAGAATTGCCATCCATTGGACACCCTTTCATGACATCTATACTTCAATACGCAACGGCGGTTAAAGAGGTTGTCCCTCATTCTATGCGGCTTTGCAGTGCCCCACTAGTTGCTCATCTGCTACTGTGTTTGTAATTCTGGAGATGCACACATACTGAGCCTCCTCATCAATGCAATGTAATCAGTACAAAATGTGTTCCTCCACAAAATGCCATTGGCTGATGAAGCAAACACGTCAATTACTGAAGGGGGTTTACCCAAACAAGTCAATAGCAGAAGGGGACTGGTCCAAAAACCTTTTGTATGTGTATATTGCATGTTGTCTGATTGTCTTGTGTGTGTGTTGTGTGTATTTTTACTGGTGACTGGGGATGTGCAAACTGTCAACCCAGACCTAAAAATGTGGTGGATGTGATAGGGTGTAGAGAATAGAGCGTATAGGTGGAACCACCTATCCATGAAGGAGAAAGATCCTGCAAAATGTAGATTCAATTATAACTTTGTTCTTATCTTGATGATGAAATGTTCATACTCTATGACACTCACATATGGAAAGCTTCAGAAAGACCAAAGAACTTACCTGGTAGAAATATATATGATAACATGTGTTTAGAAAGAGGAAGAGGGATACCTATCAATGTGACACTTTAGCTAAAGTGCTATAGGTAAAACAGGATGGCCTCACAGCACCCAAGTACATCCAATAAAGAAAGGCAAAGATGAGAACCACTTTGCTTATATTATGAGAATGTTATTGCCATCATAAATTAGCACTGTCACCTTAGTAACATAATCAATAATGGAAATCCCGCATAGTTCAGTTCTTACATAGCAATATCTACAGAGGTTCCCTTACTTGTGATAGTCTTCACTCACCAGAGAGTGCATTTCTTTGTAAATGACCAGTAGCAGATGAGGAATTATTTTAAAAACATAATAAAGTTAGTCTCCTTCATGAATACTTGTAAATCTGCCCTCTTTGTCAAATTGTTTCAGGAAAACGGGTTGTTTCCCGCCTAGACAATTTGTTTTAAATGATACGGGCAAGAAGACACCAAGGAATGAGTTCAACTGAGAGCATAGTTAAGGGTTGGTGCAGCACATTCCTATGAGCATTACCGCCAGTGCTACCTGCATTACTTGAACACACATTTGGGATTGTCTCGATCAGTTTGTCGGAGCAGACGACTTTCCTGTTTATTTTTCCTTTTCTCACTCTTCATTTTTTACTTTTATTTTATCTTGGTGGCATAGCAGATTGTTGTAGAAAATTGTTTATAATTAATTTGGTTTTATTTTATTTGAATTGCCTGGTTTTGTGGACCATCCACAGTAATCTCCTTACAAGTATTTTCTAGCCGTTAATCAGCTACAACAAACAAATAATCAGACTGTCAGTCATTCATGAGCCTTGGGTCTCCTGACAAAAACACCTACAAATCTACCTAGACCATATTCGACCATTAAACAGCGTATATATAGGGGATTGGCAAGACAGAACAATGTATGAAATGTTTCTCTGTCCTCAGGAAGTCACTTTGATATTATTTTTGGGGTAAAAACAAATTGTAAAATGTTTCAAATATAGATTGAAAACGACACTGATGAGAACATTGTAACCCTCACAATCATGTAAGTATTAATTGTGGGGACCATTTATATCTCGCTTACAGTGTTACTGAACTGTGAACTCTCTGTCCAGAGTGATACACACTTCCCTGTGATAGTGTTATTTGGAAAAATGTTTAATATTTGGTGGGCTATTTAGAAATTAGCAGTGCATTTATAGTACATAATAAAGCTGAAATGAAGTGGTGCATGTTTTCGTCTTGTTCATGTACTTTGATTTATTCCCATATATTAGCACCTGCATCATTTTCTGAAGATGAAAATAATTTGAATCATTAGTTTAGGAAGTATTATTTTCAGAAATGAATCTCTGTACTGTTTCCCACAATGTGGCTGGTTCGTTATGATTGTGCTGAAATTATACCTATTTCAATTAAATGTGTTTTAAAAAATTATTTTATTGTTTCGAGAAATGTTCTTTTTAATCTTGCAACATATCACGCAGGTTAGACCCCTATTCCCCCAATTATCCCCATCCAGCAGCTATCGCCTAATTTTGAAACTCATCTTTCCATGTAACCTCCACAGTTTTGCATTACTCTTTGTTTTCTAATATGGATGCATCAGTGGAGGGTGAGCAACGTTTTAGAAAATATTTGGGGGCAGATTTACAAGAAAGTGACGCATCTGTAGAGATGCGTCACTTTCCCTGCGCCTCACTGAGAAACCCTTGCGCCACCATGGATGCACCGTATTTACAATACGCCGCACCATGGCGCAAGGATTAACAGATGCGTCAGAAATTCTGACGCATCTGTTGGGGCAAAAGTCACGCATTGCTGGAGTTGTGTTGCAAGCACGACGCAACTCCAGCAATGCTTTTTGAAGCCTATTCCCACTACATTGTGTCACTCCTTACGCCTGCTTCAAGCAGGCATAAGGTTTTGACGCAGTGGCGTCCTAGAAGTGACGCAGTGAAATCTTGTAGATTTCACTGAGTCACTTTTATGAGGCCTTCCTGCGTGCGAACGCCCACCCTGCATACATTATACCTGATGCAGGTATAATGTGACGCAGGGCTTTACAACGTGACGCATCTCCCTAGATGTGTCACGTTGTAAATAGGGCGAATTGTTTGCGCCGCTGTTGCGTCAAAAAGTGACTGCAGCGCAAAAGTCACGCAAGGGGCTTGTAAATCTGCCCCTTGGCTTTTTAGGTCTGGCATTAGTCAAGGCCTTTTGATTTTAATAAAAGTTTATGTATAATGTACCTAATTATAAAGGATTTCAGACAGTCATCTTTATCCATTGGTCTGTTATTCATATTTTTCTTCCACCCACTACCACATACAGGGGCAGATTTACAAGAAAGTGACGCATCTGTAGAGATGCGTCACTTTCCCTGCGCCACACTGAGAAACCCTTGCGCCACCATGGATGCGCCGTATTTACAATACGGCGCACCATGGCGCAAGGATTGACAGATGCGTCAGTAATTCTGACGCATCTGTTGGGGCAAAAGTCACGCATTGCTGGAGCTGTGTCGCAAGCATGACGCAACTCCAGCAATGCTTTTTGAGGCCTATTCCCACTACACTGCGTCACTCCTTACGCCTGCTTCAAGCAGGCGTAAGGTTTTGACGCAGTGGCGTCCTAGAAGTGACGCAGTGAAATCTTGTAGATTTCACGGAGTCACTTTTATGAGGCCTTCCTGCGTGGGAACGCCCACCCTGCATACATTATACCTGGCCTTAGGTATAATGTGACGCAGAGGCTTTACAATGTGACGCATCTCCCTAGATGCGTCACGTTGTAAATAGGCCACATTGTTTGCGCCGCTGTTGCGTCAAAAAAGTGACGCAACTGCAGCGCAAAAGTCACGCAAGGGGCTTGTAAATCTGCCCCACAGTATTTGGGCAGTGGGTCAGCCTAACTTAATTGTGAGTGACGGCATTATGCCGTTTCACTAGGAGCACAAGCGGTGATATGTTGGAACCATGCATGCATTTACCTTGCATGCCTTTACAATGTTGTCCGAACCACAAATGCGTCTTTACAGTGCATTTCTTTACCACGCAAGTCGTTACAACCACTTGCCTTAGGGAAAGCACTGGACTTTGGAATAGTATAATTTACTATTCCAACTCCAGTCTGTGCAACATTTGGGAAAGTGTTGGACTTAAAGTCCAACATCAGTCCAACACTCCTTTCCCAAGGCAAGTCGTTGTAACAACTTGTGTGGTAAAGGAATGCGTTGTGAAGACGCATTTGTGGTTTGGACCACGTTGTAAAACCACAATGAGGTTTGAACCGCTTTGTAGATGCTGTTTCCCAGCACATCGACACACAAAGCAGTTCCTATCAGTGCCAGCCAATGGGTGTTTTTTTGAGAAATTAAAATTTTTTGGGGCAGATTTACAAGCCCCTTGCGTGACTTTTGCGCTGCAGTTGTGTCACCTTTTTGACGCAACAGCGGCACAAACAATGCGGCATATTTACAACGTGACGCATCTAGGGAGATGCGTCACGTTGTAAAGCCCTGCGTCACATTATACCTGCGTCAGGTATAATGTATGCTGGGTGGGCGTTCCCACGCAGGAAGGCCTCGTAAAAGTGACTCTGATGTTGTATCTAGTGTTGTTCATAACATGCATCAGGTCATAGTGTCTCAACTACGCCAATATAACCCAGCATTTTAGATTGCGGGCACTTGTGTTCACGCTGCAGGACAATGGTCTCCGAGCGCTAGTGCACCACAAGCAACAGTCACCTGCTCATGTAATAAACAGGAGTAATTTTACTTCCTCCCCGTAGTCTTTACTCAACAGCGTGATTACAAAGTCATTCGGGGTTAGGAGTCTAGGTTGAATAATCAAAGTTCATTTATGTTGGGTACACTATATAACTGTCTCTCCACGTCACTCAATTTAAATACTTTGTTTGTGCTGATGGCAGCTTTCAATGTGCTTGTTTCACTTTTGTTAAGTAATGCAAGAGCTCAATAATCATATCCAAATATAATAGTTTTGCCAATGATGGAAAATCTGAGCCGTGCAGTGCACAATATTATACATCTCGAGCTTTTGCTGGGTTATATTGGCGTAGTTGAGACACTATGACCTGATGCATGTTATGAACAACACTAGATACAACATCAGAGTATGCTACCTACATCATTACATGACTCTAAATCTGCTGGCGGTGTACAGAGTACACCTGGCGCCAGCACTGGCGACCCTCAGAAGCTAGCCCCTGTAAACAAACATAAAAAGCTGTCCATGGACTCTGTATACCAAAATCCTAGATGTCCTCTATATTGCTTGAGTGACATGTTTAGGGTCAGTTGAGGTGGGGTGAGAATGTTTATTAAATACTGATCTACTTTACTCACACTATACCACTTTACACACCAAGATAGACAGATTGAATACAAGCCTCGCATTTAATACATTGCATATATTATGACCCCGAGACCCATATCACAGTGGCAATCCATACACTAGTTTGATCAAATTATTAACTTGTCAGAGGCCTTAAAAATCCAAGAAAGGCTAGACAAGCTCTGGCATGCTTGCATAGACATAAAACCGAAGTGGCATTGTTAAAAGAAATGCATCTTTCAAAACACAAAGAAGAAGCATTTGCTAAAAAATGGAGCTCACATGGGACCTTCACTTTCTATTCCAGAGGAGTGGCGATCATGATTAGGTAAGGCACCTTCTTTAGATAAGCTAAAGTGACATAAGATTCTGAATGCCATTTCTGGCTAAGCACCAAGGGCACATTCACTTAGATGACATCTGTCACGCACAAGGCCAGGGCACATACGGATCATTCTTCAGTGATGCTTGAAGTGGTATTGCCAGACCCCACTAAAGCAAATAGACAGTGGAAATGTTATCAGAATCCGTTTTTAGAACCGAAATTAGAAATGTGACTGTAGAGTAATTTCAACACAGTTCAAATACTGCAGAAACATAATACCCCATTGTGGGACACATTTAAAGTAATGATCCGATTCAAGTGCTTAGTCAAGTCTATGGGCATACTAAAAGTTGGACATCTTCTTTACAGGCCTAGAAGTATGAAACCACAAGAAAACCAAAAGTACTAGCTATAATTCAGGATACACGAGCATGATATAAAAAGGAGGTTGACAGAGATCAAATATTTAGGCACATATGTCACAGCACGCGTGAATGCTGTAGGTGAAAGATCGGGTCGCCCATTGACTAAGTTAATCCTCATTGGCCATCCGACATTATCACCAAATTCGGGACAGATGCAAACGAAGCACTGTATGACATAGGAAGAAAATGAACGGATTCAGAAAGTATTTTAGTAAACTTTACACATCATGTAACACTACTGACTAGCAATGCCTAAATACATACCCGGGGAAGGGCACTAATATATATTTCTGGAGAGGATAGACACAATACACTCTGGGGGATATTCTCAAGAACGTGCGATAAACATCGCCAAAATAGGTTAACGCAAGTTTACATATCGCCGTCTATCGCAGGAAAATAACCCCGTGTTAACGTGGCATTCAGAACACGGCGGTAACATGCGATAGTACCCCGATAACGCGGCAAATGTCCGCGATAACACAGCCGGGACGGCGATGAAAATCCAAACCTGAACGCGCAAAAAGTTGCGATGGGCCCAACCGCGATAAGACAATCAGCGAAAAGCAGCACCAGGCCTGCAAATCACACACGTCATGCGGGAAAAATCAATACAAAAGCACAAAAAAAAATAAACAAACAAAAACCCGAACTACAGCGAAGCACAATGGAGGCAGCCGGAGCAGGTACAGAGGACGGCCAGAACCCCACAAGCCCCACGGAGGACCAGCCTGGGACCTCGGGGACAGGGAAGGGCAAGGACAAGAAGAAGAGGAAGACGCGGTTCAGTCCACAGGAAAACAGGATCCTGATCACGGAGGTGGTAGAACACCATCAACAACTGTTCGTCACCTCCACTGTGTCATTGGCAACAAAAATGCAATATGGCAGTCCATCCTGGACAAGGTGAATGCAGTCGGAGTGCTGAGGAGGACAATGGAAGAGCTCAAGAGGCGCTGGAATGATGTGAAGCGCAAAACCAAGCAGAAACTCGGCAACAACCAGAAGGCAGCAATGCAGACTGGAGGTGGGAGTCCAGCGCCACAGGAGGAGCTGGATGAGATGGAGGAAATGGTGTCCACAGTCATCAGTGGGGAGACGGTGGCAGGAGTTGGGGCACCGGACACCGCTCAATATGACCTGACACAATAGCAACAGGGTGAGTAACCACCAGGAACTGGGGGGACGGGGGGGAGATGGGCACAATGGCACACATGCACAATAAAGTATAGCACAGTGCACACCCACAATGACTCTGGATCATGTCCCTGATCTCCTTGGCATACCGCAGCACACATAGAAACAGCAAGTAGGCCCTCGTCGACAATGTGCACAGAGGGGGCTCTCCCCACACATCACTAATATCACAACAAACCCATGCACATGTGCTGAACCCAGCAAAGCGGCGTGTCTGTGAGCCACACTGACAATGCAAGTGACACTGCATGACGAATAGCATAGCTGCAGTCAATATATCATGACATGTTGCACGCCACGACACTGAGGTGGCTGAGTGTGGACCACATCCGTAAAGGAGCAGGTCACACTCTGACACATCCACGTGCACAAACAACCCCTGACCTCAACAACACAACTGGGGAGAAACCATGCCCCAGAGTCCCAAGTCCCACCAAGAGCCCAATTTCCCTAAGAATGCAACATCTCAGCACTGTAGAAGCACAGAAGTCAAAGGCACATCACCTGAAAGGGATAAGGGCCAGCCAAATCAGAGCTGCAGGGGCGACTCCCCCAAAATGCAGCACACACACATAATATACAGAGCACATCAACATTGACAACAATGTGGTATAAACTGCAACACGTTCACAACAGAACAGAACAGAGGACACAACTGGTGCCGCTTGTGTGTAGAAACTGGTCAATCACATTTGGCAGAGCAGGGAAACGTGAGATGATAATGTACAAGTACAAACACACATCCGTGATGTCGTCGAAATGTCCACTGTCACGCATCAAATAGGCAGCTCCTCCCAAACAGTCACAATGTTCATTCTCATGCAGTTTGTATGTAAACCTGTACAATGCGTCAACATACATGTGAACGAAATGTTAAACTGCATCTCCCCTTCACATTGCAGAGGGAGAACCAACACCTCCTGCAGAGCAGACCCAACAGCTCTTCACTGATGAAGAAGAGGACCTCCACACCTTCGACACCGAGCCCTCCAAGAGTTCATGGACAGCTACAGCACCTCACCTCCAGGAGCAGGGCAGCCCAGCTGCATCAAGGAGACCCCACCCCCTGCACAGACCACACAGCAGGAAGCACCTACCACCCCGGCTGTCTCCCAGGACCCCATGGACAACACATGGCCTTCCAACGCCGTGTGTTAGAGGGCCAGGAGAAGATGGCTTATCGGGTGCGGTGGGGTTCAACCTCATGGCAGCCAAACTTGATGCCATACATGGGTGTCTGATTCCCATCAGGGACCACTTACAGTTCCTAACGGACACCCACAGTCCGCTCCATGCTCTCCAACGATCCATGGCTGACATCGCTGGAGTCATGATACTGAGACAAGGACAACTGTCCAGTCAGAGTGGCTCCAGCGATGTCAGCCGGGAGTTGGGACAGATGCGGGGGCTCATGGAGAACATGGAGCGGATGACGGCGGAAAGAATGGCTGCCACGGCTGCACACCAGCGAGTTGTGGCTGGGACCTTCCATGGCCTGCAGCACATCGTCATGGCATTGCTGCCTCAACGCCTTGCACAGATGAATGCTGCTGCTGCTTCTACATCCACATCTCCGCCCCCTGATGTGTCAGTGCCTCACAGTGCGGCAGGCAATCCACCTCCGGCCCCCGATGTGTCAGTGGCACACAGTGCGGCAGGCAATCCACCACCACCCACGTGTGAGGCACATGTGACATCAGAGGACGAAGATGCGGGTGAATCAACCTTACTGGTAAGGAGGAGGCAGTAGCATTCATCTCCGCCATATGGCCTGTTTCTGCTTGGTTCTGCCCTTTGCATCATCACCCTCCACTGTCCCCCGATACACTCTACGACACTCACCTTGGACCTCGACATGGACTGCCATTTTCTGTTTGGTTACCAATGACACAGCGATCAGACTGCGGACTGAACACTTCCTCTTCCGATGTACTTGTCATTCCCTGAAGAACTCTGGCTGGCCCTCCACGGGCCAATAATGTGAAGTGGGGTTTGCATGGCCCTGTACTGCTCCAGCTGCAACACTCCACTGGATGTGAATTAAACATTCAGAATCGCACAGATGTTTCATGTCTTTGATCATTCAAGTATGAGAGTATGGATGAATGTAGGGTCAGTGATTCCCCCTTACGTCCATTTGCTCATGTCGTGGGACTTGAGTCACAGGGTGCAACAGTGCCGATTGCGGTCTGGGTGGCGTAGACACTACAACAGAGACACAAGCATCAGTTACTTCCATGTCCAGCCCAGAACTGAAGCACGCCCAGAGCCCCGGGCTCATTGTTCCCACCCCTATGCTGGCCTGCCATACGCCAGGCCAGTCCACTCCGCTTACACTCAGGGGGGGACGACAAAGCTACATGTCCCAGGTCTTCCCTGTAGTGATCTGCTGATCACTGGTCTAGTCGTCAGCATGCCACAGCCACTCCCTGAGGGCTGGTTCACACCCACACCACACCCATCCAGCACAGGCATCACAGGACATGTGACCCTGCCAATAAAAGGGGCCTAGCACGTCACATACCCCACTGTCGGAGATGATATGATGGCATCCGCACCACACGACCCAATCATGAAGGGTCCATGACTTGTGGCGCACTGAGTTGGTGGCACCCGCTGCACTGCGGCCCGCACGGGCCTACCGCCACGGGACGATGACTTGCAGTGCACTGAGTTGGTGGCACCCGCTGCACGGTGGCCCGCACGGGCCTACCTCCACGTGACGATGACTTGCGTTGCACAGGGTCAGTGGCACCCGCTGCACTGTGGCTGGCAGGGGCCTACCGCCACGTGACGATGACTTGCGTTGCACAGGGTTAGTGGCACCTGAAGAGCTGAGCGGGTGTGCAGCCTGCGATGATGCGTTGGCCTCGATACGGCGTCCAGCGAATCAAGACTCAAATTGAACAGTGTGCCCTGCTGGACCGCAGTGTACGTGCAGGCTGCAGTGAGCACACACATGACTCCGCGGTGCGGTGCCGCAGGGTGCGCTGGGGGCCTGTGGTGCGGAATCCAGTGATCGGCTGAGGAGGATGCACCGGCACGTGGTGGGCACTCTTGGGGACACGCTGGTGGCGGCAGGTGAGCATTGAGGCCTGGGTGCGCAGGGGCGGCCAGTCATCGCTGGGCGGAGGACCAGTCTGGGGACCTGGACTGGGGTGCATCAGGCACACAGGATCGCGCAGGCACCACCGGTCACGGCAGCGGACTCGTGGCTGAGTGGGGGGTGCCGCCCTTGCTGACATGGCCCTGCATGCGATGTTCATGATGTGCGCGGGTTGGTTTGTGATGTAGCCACCTCGTCTCCAGTGTGAATGTGCCCATTGGAGGTGGTCGGCCACGTGTGTGTAGGCCTATGGGCAGGTTGTGGCGGAGACTGAGACACACGCAGTAGTCACTTTGGTGGTGGATTGGTGACGTGTGCATTCCCACAGTTGTGGGTTGGGGGATTGTGGAGTTGAGGTGTGTGGTGTGTTCAGTTGGTACTTGCCGATGGGCAGTGCATTTCCATGGGGGCCATCCTCAAAGCGCTGGTTGGTGGCGGACTTGCGGACATGTGGGGATCATGCACACTGCCTGGGGTGTTTGCGACGACATTGGTGGACAGGCCACGGTGGTCCACTTTTGTATGCACAGTGATGGCATGCATGTGGCTGCTGTTGCAGTGATTGTGTGCCGTGTCGTCAGGGGGCACAAGTCATACACGTGTGCTGTGAATTGCCCCCAACACGTGCGTGACGCCAGCTATGGCGTAGTTCCCTTGCGTGGTCTCAAGATGTTCCTGAGCAGTGTGGGGTGTGTGAGGGGCTGGGGTATCTTGCTGACACACACCGTGATGCTTTCAGGTGTGATGAGTCCTGCATGATGTGACCGTAGCAGCAGTTTGTGTGGTCGTTACCTTCCTCTTCATTCCTACGACGGTTACGGCCACACGTAGTTCTGTTACGGTCTTATCATGCATGGTTTATCGGGCCTGTGAGCATTCCGGTTTGTCCAAGTGCAGTACACTGTACCAGATTAGGCATGTGACTATACGGAAGTTTGACCATTGTCACCATTTCTCCCACAGGTTTCTGAAGACACGTTGCCCTGTTGGATGTTCCCCATTGGGAATGGAACACGTTGTCTGAGCTTTTCGTTTTGTTGATTTATGTATTTGTAATAAAGTTCTGTTTTTCCACTACCGTTGACTACTGGACTTCATGACCTTGGGGGGAGGGTCCGGGGGGGGGTCCTGGGGGTGGTGGCGGTGGGTGTTGTGGCCCTCTTGGGTCTCCGAGCTGCATGATCAGTGTCTCCATGAAATCTGTTGGTCTTCCGATGTGGCTCTGGGCTGGGCTCCCTTTCTACTGCAGTTGGTCGTCCTGCTTAACACCAGTAAAAGGCAGGTGTTAAATCCCTGCTGCTAACGCGCCTTATCGCCTGTTCTTGGTTCGCATCGCAGATCTGACTGGTCGTTGTGAATCTCGCGAAGTGGTGTTTTCGTGTGTTTTTGCACGGGAACGCCTACTCTGCATATCATTAGCGTTAGTTGTCGCACTCATCCGTGGCGATGTTTTTTGCAGCAGCTATCGCTGGGAAACTGGCGATATCGGCAGTTTGCACCAGCTTGAGAATAGGGCGATAAATCTGTCGCCATTTTTGCAGCGCTAAAGTGCCGATAAATCGGTGATGAGTCCTTGAGAATATGCCCCTCTGTTCCCCAATTACAGAAAAATAAAGAAATCTACGAAAGACGTGGCAGGTGGTCATTCACCATGAAGTGATTGACTTCCGGCTAAATAAAGGAATATATTGATATGCAGCCCCGCCCCTGCTTCAGGGTATGTGGAGGCCCTAAAAAAGGCACTCTTCCACCAACATTAAGGGAAGTGGTAGACATTTTCCGACTTAAGCTTGTAAAGCCATCCACACCAATACACATCGTACAGACCCCTTGCCCTTATAAACACAACATCTTGGCTAAAATTATTACCAGCAGGCTACTTCCATAGTTGCATACGTGCACGGAGGCAGAGTACCCCGTCCAGAATCCCTGATACAAGGAACGTGGGTCTATTTCATAGCTGCACCTATCGGAGTGAGAAATTATCGTCCCTCCTTTGGTCTTGATAGCGATACGACAAAAACCTTTGTGAAAACAACCACTTTTTATCAAAAGATTGGCAGTATATCTGTTTTTCATTCTCCAAGTACATATTGGGAAGTGAATTTCGTCTCGAAAAGGCACTGAGATAATATTGCCAGAAGCAAGAGTAAATGTCTATCTCTTGATAAGTGGATGTTGATGATATTTCTGCGCCTCTCCAGTAAATTCGTGTCTGGGAGTACGCTAACTAGGAGAATGATCTAAACGAGGTGGGAAGAATTATTGCTTTCCTGAAGAAGGTGGGGAGATGTAAGATTGGACCCACCGAAACGCGTCGATGCTCTGTTTCTGAAATACATCACGGATCTATGATTAATGTTACACTTCATGATTAATATTTTGACTTGAGTTTTTCTGTCTCAGTTGTGTGCATTGAAACTTTATTCATTGGCTATTTGATTAACGTGATGTTTTTCTGACAAGAATATATTTTCCTTGCAGTTCTGTTTGTCCCACTGGTTGTTGTTTTTAAATGTGTATTGATGAACTTCTGGCGATTTGTTCACAATTTGAATGACACATTTGAATATTAATGTGTTTTTGAAATGATTTTTTAACGTTTTTAATTTTATATTGTATGAATTACATTATTTTAATAAAAATTATGGTCAAGTACGATAAGTAAAAAGGATGTTTTTGCACTGATTTGACTTTCTTAGTTCATGTGCTCCACACCCCTGAGTATGTCCCACCCCATTTGAGTGAGTAGTGTATGTAAGAGTGGTGGTTGTGGTTAAAATATCTGCTCCCAAAGGGATTGTTTTTTTGACTACTTCCATAGTTGCCCGGATATCAGTACATAATCCTGCTTGTTCCAGATAGATCAACAACATATGCACTCTGTTCGCTTTGGCCCAACTAATTCGCCCAGATGTCCGTGCAGTTGCCATGTTTATAGAAGCTCCAAAATGTTTGACTCAATAGAATGGCCCTTTCTATTTGCAAATCTTCCTAGAATGGGCTTGTGGGGCAAAATGCAAAAACACATAAGACTGCATGAATGCAGACCCAGTCTCGAAGGGCAGGATAAATAATGCAACCTCAGGAGCTATAGTGATATCTAGAAGTCAACGAAAGTAATGCCCCTTGTCACCAGTTTTATTAGTGCTGGCAAATGAACCACTTGCAGGCACACCTAGAGAATACCATGCCAATAGGGGTTTAAGATTCAGTAGCCATTAAATACTACTTTCATTATAAACAGATACAGTCTGCTATTTATTAAATACCTGGATACTAACCTTAACCCCTTAGTAAACAAAATAATACAATTTGGCAAGAAGTCGTGACTCCTCTTCAACTGGTCAAAGCCCATAATGGAACCCCTCACACAAGTAATCAAACAGTCAACATTAGATTATTCACTTACTTGACAAGAAACACTTATATGCTATTTGAGCATGCGCTTCCACTGGAACATAGACCAAGTGATTAGGGAGAACTATGGGTCAACCATGGACAAAACTTGTATCTCAGGTGGACAGATGGATCCCTTTATTACCATGATCTCTTACCGGTAGGACCTTCCTCTTAAAAATGGTGATCCTACCCAAACTGCTATATCTATTTCAAAATATCCCTATATCTCAACCGTAGGTTCTTTGATCAATTGATGTTGCTTTTACAAAGTTGTCCTTAGCTTGAAAGAACCACGTATTGATGGAGAGACTCACACTGCCATACAACAGAGATGCTTTTTCAGCTCCTAGTTTCGATCTGTTGTAACCAATGTGGAGTGCACCACAAACAATCAAGCAAAGAATCTCAGTCCATCCACTATGGTTATCAAGTGAAAACTTTATTCTTCTTTTTTCGTTAAAGAACAACAGCCAGACAGCCGACGCGTTTCATCCAGGTATATGGACTTCATCAGGGCTGTAAAGTGTATATAAAAAATAAAGTGTATAATACAACATAAAACACTACAAATGGACAAAGAACAAACTAACATGCACAATGTAATACACAGGACATTTTAAAACTGTTTGCATCTATGAATGTGTCCAAATTTAAATGCTAACATTCAAAGAGCAATGGTGGATTAAAACATTAAACAACATGATGTAATACAAAATACATTTAAAAGCACGAACATACACGAATAATGTAAATAGCAAAATCAGTTAAGACAGGTTTGGATTGTTTAGGCAATATTCAGAACACAATAAGACCAATTAAAATTGCCCAAACAAATGAATGCAGTGAGTAAATCAAGCACACAGCAAGAACACAGTAAACATTAAAGATGAAACACTGACCCAAAGGTGTGCATGGATCCTAGGTTGAGTGTAGGAAAGTATCCCCAGGAGGTAAGAGATAGAAAGAGGGGCATAAGCTGACACATACCTTGAACATATGTCGTTTGTCAGCAAAAATAGTCAGTCGGACATGAAACTTGCGAAGTGATGAGACAAACTATATATCAGTTCGTTTAGCAACTGCACCCTATTGGATCCAGGGTCAGTTCCAAGTTATCAACGGCTCCTGTGCCTGTAAAAGGTAATAATGTAAAGACAATACAAATAAAAATAAAAATAAAAATGGGAGAGGAGAAAAGATAATTTAGAAGAAGTCATGATATACAGTGAAAGTTAGGGGAGAGCTAGTGAAGCGCAATGAGGCCCATCGTACTCAGAAGAGCCTAGGTTCATGAGTCACTAAACTATTACAAGGATAAACAGGGCCGCAAATCAGTGTGCATAAATTCCCTGTGTCATAAAGAATGAAAGCCTCCCAGTTATCCTGGCAACATTCAACATAGAAGAGATACCATGACTGGGGGGACAGAGCATTGATGTGCTCACAGTATATACAATGTAACTAGAGTGATGCAACAAATACGTAGCTCTAATAATACAAGGAATAGAAGTGAAGCTCAAAAAGGCCCATTGTCCCGGCAATGCATCTGTTAGTCAGAAAAATAGAAAAGATGCCATGACAAGGGGGGACAGCGCATTTATGTTCACACAAAATATACAATATTACTCCAATCATGCAAGGGATAGAGTGAGGCTCGAAAGGCTGGATGTGCAAGCAGCACATCTCCCAAAATGAATTAAATTTTGGGAAACAGTCAGAGAATGTTACAAGTCATGAAGGTAGTTATATAAGGCGCTACGCGTGCACCGTGCAAAAGGCTGGATTAATTGACTCTAAATAATAATTAAATTATAAATGAAAAAGGCACATGTCCTAAAGGGCTAGGCTGGAATTGCAATGCAACCCAAGATGAACGCCGACTCTCCGCATTAGACGACACTCAACATGCCTCAATGAGGCTCTGTAACAAAAATAATATTAATACCCCCCACAATAAGGTTAAGAGAAAACAAGCAATGCTGATTTAATAAAAAGCTAAGCGGTCGAGATGGCGACATGACAATGTAAACAGCGCCATCTAGCGGTGTACGAGGCCAGTATTTATTAAACACAGCCTAGTCGGCACAAAAACTGATATGAGCCTTAAGCGTAATTTAGCAAAAGCAGCAAATAAACAGAGGCCATTTCCGCCTCGATGGGGTGATCAAAGTTAAGCAGTAAAATCCCTTGTCTCCCTAAGTACACTTACCGCGAACCGCTCTGTCAGCGGCCTGTTTGGATATCTCCGATCGTGTTCAAAAGAAAGAGAAACGCGGTAACGTGAGAGCCCGTCTTAAATAGAGATCGCGGGATCATGCGGGAAATGCTTTAATCAAGAGTAAGGGGGTGTCTTAAAAGATATTATGTTATCAGGGAGTGCCATGCCAACGAGATGTTAAAAAGCAGCCATATGAAATGGAGAAGCAATTATAGGGTAATATATCGGATAGTGATAAATCCGATCATGTTCGAGTTACTACTATTATTCAAAGAGGAGAAGCGACCTGATCACGGATTAAAAGCAGGACCTCGGTACATCGCCAAGTCTTGCTAGGGTCCATAGAGTGCGGGGTACAAAAATAATAATAAAAATGACATTCAGATAAATAAGCCCAAAAATATAAATGACTAGAATCAGAAAAGGAGTGTGAACGGGAATATAAATGAACAAGACATCACTAAATCATTAGTGATTCTATTAAAAAATACTTTTTGGGGGGAAATGAAAGACGGGGATATTTAAGACAGAAGAACTAAAGTATGGAAAGAACATTCGTCACTAGACACTTATCGACATTTGCATTCAATAATAGTACAAGCTGATTGCATGTGCCAGTGATACAGAATTATTAACTGTGGAGAGAAGCATATCATTATAAGCCATAGGCTCTAAACATAGGCATATTACAAAGATCACATGTAGCCTCAGGATTTTGGTGCATACTAGACTATTGATGTATGAGGGATAAGATGTTATGTAGGTATCCCATATAAACGCAATCCATCCTATAGGTGATAGCCAGGGAATCAGGATGAGAATAACAACAGCATGCATTAGGGCTGTAAATTATGAGATAAGGTGTGTTTCAACATATAGCAATACTCATAGGAAATAGTGTAATTCATCATCTGTGTTGTGGCCTAATGTGATGCAGCGCAGACGACAAATCCAACCCGCCTCATTACGTCTGAGGGCCAGTTCTCTATCCCCTCCCCTGCCTCTTGGGGGGACATGGTCAATTGCATGGGTCCAAATCTCTGGTTTCCCTGCATGATGTTCTGTCATGTGAGCTGTCATCGGGTATCTAGTGTCTTGTGCTTTTATGGCCCGCACGTGTTCCTGGATTCTGATTTTGAGCGCCCTAACTGTGCTTCCAACATAGATAATATTGCAATTGCAACCACTGACATATGTAACAAATAATGATTTACAGGTGATGGTGTGGCGGATGGTGTAAACCCGCTCCGTATTGTATTTGAAGTGTTTCTGTTTATTTTTGCCATATCGGCAGACATTGCACTCCGTGCATGTGTAAAAACCAGGTGGCTTGTAGTTTCGATCTGTTACTTAACAGCTCAAGCACAGCACTCATACCATTGACACCATACTGCACAAAGACCCATATATAGAGGAATAGAGAGAGACCTAGCCAATCCAACTCCCTAAAAGTCAGTCCTTGCCACTAAGGTGAGAGGACCATGGAAAGAAATAGGCAAGGCTTCATGTACGACCTGGGCATGGCATCGGCTAGCTAAACCGTGAATGATAAAAGTATATACTCCTCCAAATTCCCAGTTGACAATAATTAATTGATTCCATTAACCCAAGTACCCAAGGCAAGGGAGCAGTTGCATAACAAGCAAATATATAAGTAAAGAAACTAATACCGAGATAAGAGTTTCGCAATATTGCAAGGAAAGTGTCTCCTACACACCACTGGACACACTTCTATATAATAGGCTAAAAAGCACAGTATAAGATATGTATCCAGCATTTCTGAACAAACTGGAAGAATAGCAAATGCTAACAATAATATTAACTATCCCTTCAGTATCACAAATAGTAAAACGCCTATATGACATAGGGCAAAACAAATTGCCACTGGACTATGATCTCTGCCAGGAGGGGTTGGGAGGCGGATTTAGGACACCCTCTCATAGATGAAAAATGGGCATTCTGTTGTTTACAAAGTCAACAGATATTCTTTAAAAACAGTTATAGGTTAATTCATCTCAGAGTCCAAGCTCAGATACTGATGGAGCAAGGTCTCGTGGAAAAGAGACTTGCTCGGAAGCAATCCACTCGTTTAAATCATTAACAAAGTTATTAATAAGTTTAGTGAAAACTAATACGCACTAAATGAACACGCGGGTTAGTGAAGCTTGCGTATGTGTGTACTAACGTGGATAACAATGAAGAAGGACTAAAACCGCTTTAAAATGTGGAAATTGTTGTGCGCATGCGTCAACTGCATCTACGTAAGATGACGAACTAATGCTTGGATGGAAATTTTGGCGCATGAGCAGAAGGAACTAAAATGGAGTCTTGAAGACTCGTGTGCATGGCATCTGCTTATTTGAACTGAATCGAGCTATTTAACTAATGCTAAAGCGGGTAAAGATATTAATAAAGAAACTGGGATAGAGTAGAGGTGGGTGGTATACAGTGCAAGCACTTTATTTTAGAAAGTAACATTTGTCTTCTGACTTTTATCATTAGTACATATTTGGGCCTCTCGTGCATAGCCGAATTGAATGGAGTGACGCGAAGTCTGCGCATGCCTACTGAAGTGAACCATGAACAATGAGTGTGCAGTTGAAAGAGAGCCAAAGGACAAAATGCTACATCCTGGGAACAGGATGGTGAAGAGTTCAACAAAGAAGAGACACATTCATGACAGTTTTAAAATGTTTCTATGTCGATACTCTTAGTATAGGGGAATAAAATTTATGAATAAAGAATAAGGGGGTGGGTTTATGAACAATAGTTGAACTGATTTTAGTGACATGTAAGCATGGTGTGATGAAGAACGCCCCTTGCCTGACCAATAAGATTTCGTATTTTACGATATTGAAACTTTAGTGGGTGGAACATGGAGAAACGAAAGGTATAATTAAGATAGCTTTAGTTAGTTAGAGGGAAGAATTTTTGAGAGATTTTTGCTTGAAGAATTGCTGGGAGAGATGCTGAAGCTGGAAGTTGTGCTGAGGAAGATGCTGTGAGATGCTGGAGTTGCTGATGAAGAGCTGACTGCAGAATCTGAAGAAGAACTTCTATTAAAATTTAATTGAGTTAGATCTGAAGATTGCGGAAGAATCTCGAGGAGGAAGAGAGTGTCAGAGAGGGGTGCGGCGCATTCGTCGGTATTTTAGAGAGGTCAACTATCCTGTCCTGATTCCTGCCCTGAAGTCTTTGTCTCCTGACCTCTCCAAGGGGACCCTTACCAGCCCTTTGGCCAGGGGGTTGGTCTTCCACACCATCCTTGGTAACTATAAATTCCGTATTTGCTAAATGATCTTTTCTCTCTGTCCTCTTTTCTCTCTCTCACTCTGAGTATTGCATGAGTCCGAGACATACGTATGGTGATTATGAATTGAATTTTCTCTCGAAATGAATGAAGGTGATTGCACTAAACTGAGTTGTTCACATGCATTTAATTTAGATAAAGGTTTTAAACATTCCTGAGTCTGTAGTTATTTAATCCAAATAAATGAAAGTTAAAGTTATGTTAAATATCACCATCAACTAGTTCAACTAAAGGTCCAGCGACCAGAGGAAAGAACTTGTTGATCTGTGAAGGGTTAGTTGAAAATGAAAAAGGGTATCGAATGAACTAATCCTAAATTTAAACAGAAACCCCTTAACCGATCAGCGGTTTTAACCACCGTGAGTTTTATGGGCC
Organism: Calotriton arnoldi; assembly: GCA_963921515.1. Classification (NCBI taxonomy): domain Eukaryota; kingdom Metazoa; phylum Chordata; class Amphibia; order Caudata; family Salamandridae; genus Calotriton; species Calotriton arnoldi. The sequence goes on from CAWUFW010005482.1 coordinate 317,536, forward strand.
CAGGTGAGTATATGGTAATATAGTATCTGTTGTTGGTGAACCGCTGGATCAGTTTTCTGGTAGCAGAGCTATGGTTATTATTGACTAGTTTGGTGATAAATATTGATTATTGATTTATGTTTAACAAAAGAGTTAGTGTCTTGTTTTATGTTGTCTAGAAGCACAGGTACAGAGGTTGCCTGGGCATCCCGGGAATGGAATTTGAATAGCGGGTGGTAATAGAAGCCACACTGCAGAAGGTTACTCGTCTGTTGTAATAACACTGAGAAGCTACGGAGGGCTGGCAGTGTTATATTAGGGACTATATCGGGTAAAAGTAGAGTGCGAATGATAGCAGAGGGTTCGCTGGTGAAACTTTGGTCTTATTTCCCAAAAGGGGTAACACTGAAGAAGTAATAGGTTCTCCCGAGCTTGAATGGAGGGTAAACAGAGGTTTTACTCGTAGCGAAAAGGAGTCTGGAATAAGTCGTAATCTATCCTTGATTAGTGGAACAGACAGAGTAGCGCTGTTTTTATGTTGTTACTAACGGATTTTATGAGAAGATTTTAAAGAAATAAGTTATCGTATTACCTTGTGAAGGGAGGGTCAGTTGCAGGAGTTATACTGACGTCACAAAGAGCCTCGCTGGGATTGGTTGAAACAGCGGGCGTGAGAAAGAAGCAGATTGTAAAGGGGGGGTCAGTAGTGAGGAGCAATACTGACGTCACAGAAAGCCGCGCTGGCATTGGTCAAACAACAAGCGCGAGCCTGAGTCTGATTGGTTGATAGATAGAAGCTACCCTAGGATTGGTCGAAAAAGAATTGTATGTTAAGTCCTGATTTGACTGCTAGTGTGAGCCGTGCTGACATAGGACGGGACGTAGGTAATAGAGTTCGAAGATATACGGAAGACTCTTTTCTATATCGTCCGTCTGAAATGTTTGGAGAACGAAAGAAAATGACGTTAATAAAGAAAATTTAAAAATTCTTTAAGAAAGACAAGCCTGTGATGACTAGAGAGGGAATTCCTATTCCGCCACCTAAAACGCCTGCTTCATTTATGATGATGGAAAGAGGATCTCATACTTGTGTGTGGTTAGAGAATTGGGTGGAGTACACGAAAGGTGATGGTGTTTTGGCTTTTCCAGATCATGGTACTTTTAATGTAAAGATACTTCAGAATTTGAGAAATTGAATGAATATGTTAGAACCAAATCCAAGATTGACACAGTATGAAGCTTTAGAAGAATGGGAGGTTGAGGCATTTGAACGAGAAAAATTCAGAAGTGGTCGAAGATTTAGAGGGTTTTTGCCTAGGTATCGTATGAATCACGTGGAGATCAAATGAAGCGTTGTAGAAGAGCTGTTGTGACAGAGGGTTTATATCCAGTATTAATGGCTGAAGAACAGACAGGAAGTAAATGTAAGGAGAAAACGAAAAATATTAATACGACAGGAGATGGTGAATCAGATGATGAATTATTGGAAGATATTTTAATTAAAATCCCTCCACCGTACCAAGAGGAACCTAGTAGAGTCACTCCAAGTGCACCGGTGATAGGAACGCATTTAACCCCACAAATTCTACATGATGCGTCAGTTAATAGGGTGCTGCAAGATAATGAGAGAGAAGCTTTAAATAAGACTAGGGAAGAATTAGTTCAGAAAATAAGTCAATTAAATTTAAATGCCGAAGCTTTGACAATTCCAGTGACTATTGGCCCTGTTATCCCATTATATGGAGATAAGAAGATTTGTCCGAAACCTCAAGCTGTGACAATTCCGTCAAGTAATCCCAGAAAAGAAGTAATGATGTCTGATGATCAGGCCAGTGAGAGTGATTCAGTTATTTCATTAATGGATCTTCCAATAATGGAACATTTAACCAAAACTCCAAAGAGAGTTTCACCTGAAAATTCGAAAGAAAAAGGGTCTGTGGTCCCTATGGGAACCAGAGGTTTAGCAACGGTTACTCCGGAGGATTTAGAGAGATGGGCACAGGGAATAGAAAAACCAAACTTACAACCAAAGGTTCTAGATATTAGCAGATTGAAGGTAGATTTGGAAGAAATGATAGCTGGAAATGTGGGCACAGAAAGGTTGAACATCTACAATGATGAGGAATTGTTATTTTTATGTAAGAGCATAACCAGAAGAGCAAAGGTATTTCATGAGAAGTTGACAGAGGTTGCATCAGAGATTGGAATAGATATAGGAAGATCAAAATTATTGCAGAAACCATATCGAGTGGAGTTTACTGAAAAAGATTTAGAAAATGTAAATACGTCTGGTAAAAGACTACAGATAAAAGAGTTGATGAACATTTTGCGAAAGTGGGGAGACATTGACAAGTGGAGGATTAGGTGGATAAGAAAGAAAGAGGAAGTACAGGCAAGGAAGCGTTGTCTGCATTTTCGGTGAGGGAATTAGAAAAGATTGAGAGAATATTTCCAATGAGAGAAGTTCCTGGTGGTGGATATGTACATGTTCCTTGGAGCAGACAGGATATTTTGTCATTTACGAATGATTTCCCTAGGTGTAGAGAAAAACCTGTTGAATGGTATAAACAGGTAGAAAGATTTGTGAAGGTTTCAAAGGTTTTGTTGAAGGACCTGGATGGTTTATTTGATATTGTGGTACCTGCTGATTTATGGACAGAGTGTAAAATCACAATTGATTGGCCAAATGAGGAATATCCAAGAGACTCTAAAACAGGAGCGCCATCAGAGGAGGTGATGAAGAAATATCACCAGGTGATTACTTTCCTGAAAGGAAAAATCCCTCCTAAAGAAACAGACTGGGTAAAGATAGATAGAACAACTCAGGAGCCAAAAGAGTCTGTACACGCATATTATGAGAGGTTGTTACAGGTGTTCAAGCAGTATAGTGGATTTGAGAATGTTGGTGATAAAGATATGGGACACTTTGTATATCGGTTTGTGTATGGTCTGAAACCGGAGATTAGCCAGATGATTCAACAGCACATGTTGTGCTGGCAGAGCAAGACAATAGACGAAATATTGAAATATGCGAAGTATTGTAGCGACGACATTGAGGCAAAACATAGAAAGCTAAAAGAGAAAATGATGTGGGCACAGGTAAAATTGGCAGAGCAGCAGGAAACAAATTTAATTTCACAAACTGATAATCAGACAAAAGGACAGACTCAGGGTGAACAAGTGTCGAGTGGTGGTAAAGGGAGAGGACGAATGAGTAGAGAGGAAGCAAGGAAGAAATTTCCTTGTCATGCGTGCGGAAAGCATGGACATTGGAAGAACAAGTGTAAAAATGTCCAGAATAATAATGGGCCAAATCAAAATTTAAATCCGCAGATGCAGAATGAAGTGGTTGTGAATCAGCAGCAGCAGGTAGTTACTCCACAGTATCAGGTGCCACAAGCTCCTATGCCAAACAATGTGAACATTCAAAAATATAGTGCGAACACCGGATTTCACAGAGAAAGTGGTAAGAATACCTCTGTGGTTTCACAATATTTTTTACAGACTGATGGAGATGATTCGGACTCTATGCAATGACGGTGCCTGAGGGGGGAGGAAGAGGAGTGCGTGCTTGGCGCATCCTTGTCGGTAGATCAGACAGGTCCATTTATTGACGGGAAAGTGGAAGGTAGTGACATCACTTTTCTATTGGACACTGGTGCTATCCGGTCTACTGTGAGAACAGCAGACTTCCCAAACCTACCCCTCTTGGGAGAAACTATCCAAGTTGTAGGAGTGTCAAACAAACAGTTTAGAACCCCAGTTACAAAACCAATGGAAGTGCATATTGGAAACTTTAAAGACATGCATCGATTTGTGGTTTGTGATTCAAGTCCAGTAAATCTGTTAGGGAGAGACTTATTGTGCAAAATGAATTGCACAATCTATTGTACACCTGATGGTGTTGCTTTTCAAACACCTGATGAGGATGTTGTTTATAAGATGATGTTAGCTAAACAAGGTACAGAAGTGGATGAAATGTTTTCATTATTAACGGAAAGTGAATTACCAGAAGAATTAAGAACAACAGTAAATCCAGAGGTGTGGGACTTCTCAGGAAAAGATATAGGGCTAATGGCGAATGTAGATCCCCTGAAAATAGTGGTAAAAGAAGGTGCAGTTTATCCAAACACACGACAGTATAAAATGAGTCCAGAAGTGAAAGCAGGAGTTGCTCCAGTAATTAATCAAATGATTGAGCAAGGAATTCTGAAAGAAATAATGGATAGTCCTTGTAATTCGCCAATTATGGGACTCAAAAAACCTAGTGGTAAGTACAGGATAGTACAGGATTTGCGGAAAATTAATAAAATTGCAGTACCTTGTTGCCCAGTGGTGCCAAATCCAGCAGTGATCCTTTATCAAATACCCTGGAATGCAAGTTGGTATACAGTAATCGATTTGTGCCAAGCATTCTTTTCCATACCTTTGCATCCAGACAGTCAGTATCTTTTTGCCTTCCGGTTTGAAGATCGTGTTTTGGCATGGTGCCGTGTTCCTCAAGGGTACACAAAGAGTCCCAAAATTCTGAAAAGGTGTCTAGAGTCACTAACTATGCCTAGAAATTCAGTTCTGGTTCAGTACATTGATGACCTATTGGTGGCATCAAAGACATGAGAAGATTGTGTCACTGACACAATTGCATTACTGAACCATTTGGCCGAAGGAGGACACAAAGTGTCTCCAGAGAAATTACAGTTTTGTCAACAAGAAGTTAAATATTTAGGGCATAAAATAGAAAGAGGAGTTAGAAAACAGACCCCAGAAAGAATAAAAATAATCAAACAAATGCAACTACCTCAGACACAGAAAGAGATGAGAATGTTTCTAGGAGTGGTTGGGTATTGTAGTCAGTGGATAAATGGTTTCTCCCTGCTGGCGAAACCATTGATACAATTGACCCGGAAAAGAGCAAAAGATCCAATTGATTGGAATGATGAATGTTTGGAAGCCTTTGTAAAACTGCAAAATTGTCTGTGAGGCCCCTGCCTTGGGCATGCCTGATTATTCAAAAGAATTTGCATTATTTTGCTGTGAGAGAGAAGGTTGTGCACTCTCAGTTCTAACTCAGAGGCATGGATTAAGTCGACATCCAGTGTCATATTTTTCTGCTACTTTCGATCCAGTGGCTTCAGCTTTACCTGGCTGCTTAAAAGCAGTAGCTGCTACTTGTATGAGTCTGGAGCAAAGTGAATCAATTGTGATGGGACATTCTGTAAAGGTTTATGTGCCATACTCAGTCGAGATTCTTTTAACAAGGACTCGAACACAGTACCTCACGCCTAGTCGGATGACTAAGTATGAAAGAGGGATTTTGGGAGCAGAAAATGTGACAGTGATAAGATGTACCATAATAACATTGTTACCGGACCCATGTTGTGAAGAAGTGAAAGATGAAGTTGATCATGATTGTTTGGATGTGACTGAATTGTGTACTAAGCCCCGCCCAGACATAAAAGAAATACCCTTGACGGAATCAGATCATGTATTGTTCGTGGATGGGTCATGTCTGAGAACGGAAGAAGGAGGGCTAAGTGCTGCATATGCTGTATGTAAAATATCAGGAGTCATTGAAGCATCCTGTTTACCGGGAGTCAAGTCTGCACAAGTAGCCGAATTGGTGGCCTTAACAAAGGCATGCAAAATTGGGAAGAATTGGAGAGTAACCATATTTACGGATAGTCAATATGGTTTTGGGGTTGTGCACGACTTTGGCCAGCTCTGGATACAGAGGGGATTTCTGACTTCTTCAGGATCTCCGATCAGAAACAGCAAAAATGTAAAGGATTTGTTGGAAGCATTACAATTGTCAAGAGAAATAGCTGTGGTAAAATGTGCTGCACATAGGTCAGGAAATGACTATGTGACGGAGGGAAATAGGTACGCAGACCAAATTGCTCAATACTGTGCAAGAAATACAATGGCAATAAACAGAAAAATTGAAACGGGTGAAACCAGCTGCCAACTTATGTTTTTCTCAGCTCTAGAAACATAGGATGAGGTCAGACAGTTGCAGGAAGAAGTTGAGGAGAAGGAAAGGGAACTCTGGATAAAGTCAGGCTATACAAAGAGGACAGAAGATGAAGTGTGGATATACTCAGGTGGCAGACCAGTCATGCCAGATTGTCTGCTTTCTCAAATGGCAAGAGTATATATCATGGGACAACACATATTGGTAGGGATGCAATGATTAGACTATTCAGACAAAATTGGTACAATCCAAAGTTTAGGGTAGTTGCAGAAAGCCTTTGCCAACGATGCTTAATCTGTCAGCAGCAAAATCCAGACAGAAAAACAGTGGTTAGTTGGGGAAAAATTGGAAAGGCAGAAGGACCATTCAACAGGCTGCAATTAGACTTCATTGAGTTGCCTCCGTGCAATGGATTGAAGTATGTTCTTGTGATAGTGTGCTTATTCTCGAGATGGGTGGAGGCATACCCCACTAGAAGAAATGACAGTCTCACAGTTGCTAAATTACTGTTGAGAGAGCTGATACCTCAATTCGGTTTTCCAGTCACTTTAGAATCAGATAGAGGACCTCATTTTAACAATGAAATAATTCGATTAATCTGTGCTGCAAGAACACACTCAGGTAGAAGTGAATCAAGCTACTCAGAAACCTGAGCAGGGCCAGACAGGAGAAGAAGAACAAGTTCAGGCAGAAGAAGAACAAATCGTAATAAGACCTGAACAGGATCAGATAGAAGTAGAAGAACAGGTTCAGGCAGAAGAAGAACAAATTGTAATAAGACGTGAACAGGACCAGAAAGAAGAAGAACAGGTTCAGGCGGAAGAAGATATAAGACCTGAACAGGTGCAGGAAGGAGAAGAAAACAATACAGAGCCAAGACAATTAGAGAGTGGAAAAGAACAAGAACAGATTGTGCCCAGACCAAGTGAAAATAAAAGAACCTTAGAAGAAGACGGAGAAGGTGAAAGTGCAGTTCGGGTCAACAGAGTTAGAAAAGGAGATAATTGGCCAGATGGAGTGAAGAGACTAAGATATTACCTAAGAAAGTCAGAAAAGAAACCAGAACAAGTAAATGAAATTACGAGTCAGACGCAACCTAAACAAACCTTAGTAAAACTCACGGGAAGAAGTCCAAGATTGAGAATTCTGAACAGAAAATACAAGGCCCCCGAGTGGACCTATGTTATATTAGAGGAATTTGAGAACTTAGATTTACGTGAAGAATCAGAGAGAGTTCATGTTGCACAGATTGATGAAAACAAATTAAGACCTCCTTAAAATAAAGGACTGAATCTTAGGAAAATTTAGATAAAGAAAGAAAAAAAGAGAAAAGAAATTTTCTCAGAATTTAAAATGGCAGAAGTTGAAGTGATCGAACAACCGAAACGAAATCTGAAACTAAGATGTCTTAGAGTTTGTCTATGTAGTATTTTATTATTAACATTAGTATGGTTATTCCTAACAGTTGTGGTGCCTTTATTAATGGTAACCAGTAACAAGAATAATATAGTTGCTAATGGAAAAGTAGATGCAGTGAAAGGAACTAAGACAGAATTAGGGAAAATAGATGAGATAACCTATAATCATAATGAATCAGATAATGATTCGCCTTTAAATGTGTTTACTAAATTGTTATTTCAGTACGTTAATACAATGGAGATTAGTGATTGTTATGTCTGTATGAAATTACCCTCATCAGTGTCAGAAGGGGTAACTTATCACCATGTACCTTTAACATATGGTGTATCATGTAGTGTTCTATCAAGTTTATTTTATGTAACCGGGAAACTTCAGTATTTTTATTCAAACTTAGATGTAGTGTTTTCAGAATTACCTATTCGAAAGAATATGAATCCAGTACTTAGTAGTAAAGATGCACAGTTCATGGGCGAATTTTTCTTAACAATGAGCCCAATGGATATAGCACAGGCACATAGAGATAACTTAACATGTATATTGCGTGAAGAAGAAAAATAATTTTTAAATTTAGTAGAAGAAAGGAGACAGAATTTGACAAAGAAAGCTGCTGAACAGAAATTACATGTACCTCCATGGGCTGAGAAAAAGGGAAGTTATGCAAAGGGCGAGGCTTATGCTGCAATGTCCCTAGATTTTGTGGGAGAAGGGAAAACTCTGTCTCCATAGGTCAAAGACTAATTATAATAACATTTTCACTGGTTCCAGTGAATGTGAACACAACTTCCTAATTCTAGGGGGATGGGGACTAAAAGGGGGAAACGATCCGGTATTTCCAGGAGTATACTATGTATGCGGGAATAATGCCTATTATAGGTTACCTGCACGATGGTATGGGAGCTGTTATTTTGGAATCGTATTTCCAGAAATTTACCATGTGAACAGAATCAATGGAATCAATGAAATATCTAATGGACTAACACAAAGAAGAAGAGCTAGTTTTTCAGAAATAGTGGGGGATATATTTGGTGCATTGATACCCTCAGTTGGAATCATTCTAAATTCACAGAAAATTTGCAAATTGTCAACAGTAGTTGATCGTCTTTCAACTGATACTGCTGGGGGATTCTTAATGATTAATACAGAAACGGTTGCAATAAGGTCTATGGTTTTACAAAATCGTCTTGCGCTTGACATCTTATTGGCAAAAGAAGGCGGAGTCTGTGGTATGTTGAAAATTCAACATTGCTGCACTTATATTCCTGATAAAAGTCAGGTAATTAAAGGGTATATTGAAAATATTACAAGAATTCATAAAGATTTGACCCAACTGGAGGTTTACGGTGTATGGGAAAGATTAACAAAAAGCATCACATCAATAGGGAAATGGTTTACTAATTTTGGAAAAAGTTTCTTAGGACAAATAATATTGCCAGTAGTTGTGATAATGACAATAGTATTGATAATAATGATCACATGCAAGTGTTGCAGAAGCAAGAGAAAAAGAAGAATGCATGCAGGGAGGGAAGGGAAAGGAAAGAAACGAAGGAGGGAATATGAAGAAATTCAGTTAGAGGAAATGAAAGGAAAGCTATACAAAAAGATGAAAGATTTAGAAGGAAAAGAAGTAACTGACGAAACGAGCGAAGAAGGAGAAAACTGAGAATTGCTAAAGTTGGCATCTGGGAAGGGATGGGTAATTTTGTGATGGCTCAAAAATGCCATCAGAGAGGGGATTGATGGAGCAAGGTCTCGTGGAAAAGAGACTTGCTCGGAAGCAATCCACTCGTTTAAATCATTAACAAAGTTATTAATAAGTTTTGTGCAAACTAATACGCACTACATGAACACGCGGGTTAGTGAAGCTTGCGTATGTGTGTACTAACGTGGATAACAATGAAGAAGGACTAAAACCGCTTTAAAATGGGGAAACTGTTGTGCGCATGCGTCAACTGCATCTACGTAAGATGACAAACTAATGCTTGGAGGGAAATTTTGGCGCATGTGCAGAAGGTACTAAAATGGAGTCTTGAAGACTCGCGTGCATGGCATCTGCTTATTTGAACTGAATCGAACTATTTAACTAATGCTAAAGCGGGAAAAGATCTTAATAAAGAAACTGGGATAGAGTGGAGGTGGGTGGTATACAGTGCAAGCACTTTATTTTAGAAAGTAACATTTGTCTTCTGGCTTTTATCATTAGTACGTATTTGGGCCTCTCGTGCATAGCCGAATTGAATGGAGTGACGCGAAGTCTGCGCATGCCTACTGAAGTGAACCATGAACAATGACTGTGCAGTTGAAAGAGAGCCAAAGGACAAAATTAGGCCTGGGCGGTAAATTCCGTTCCGCTCGCGGAATTTGCGTAATTTGGGTAATTTCGCGTTTTGCGGAGAACGCAAAATTGCCAAAAATTCCGCGATCCGTGGCTTTGCGGAGTTTTTAGCTTGTTCGCACTTTCAAAATGCGTGTTCGCGAGATATTTCTCCCCGAGCACGCAAACAGCGTTCGCGAACAGGACAAAAAAGCATTGCGAACGGGCGAAACAAGCAATTCCGCGTGTTCGCGGAACTTTTGCGTGCTCGCGGAGATTTTTTACCGTTTCGCGGAGCTTTGCGTAGCGCGACTACGCAAATTCCGCCCACCCCTAGACAAAATGCTACATCCTGGGAACAGGATGGTGAAGAGTTCAACAAAGAAGAGACACATTCATGACAGTTTTAAAATGTTTCTATGTCGATACTCTTAGTATATGGGAATAAAATTTATGAATAAAGAATAAGGGGGTGGGTTTATGAACAATAGTTGAACTGATTTTAGTGACATGTAAGCATGGTGTGATGAAGAACGCCCCTTGCCTGACCAATAAGATTTCATATTTTACGATATTGAAACTTTAGTGGGTGGAACATGGAGAAACGAAAGGTATAATTAAGATAGCTTTAATTAGTTAGAGGGGAGAATTTTTGAGAGATTTTTGCTCGAAGAATTGCTGGGAGAGATGCTGAAGCTGGAAGTTGTGCTGAGGAAGATGCTGTGAGATGCTGGAGTTGCTGATGAAGAGCTGACTGCAGAATCTGAAGAAGAACTTCTATTATAATTTAATTGAGTTAGATCTGAAGATCGTGGAAGAATCTCGAGGAGGAAGAGAGTGTCAGAGAGGGGTGCGGCGCATTCGTCAGTATTTTAGAGAGGTCAACTATCCTGTCCTGATTCCTGCCCTGAAGTCTTTGTCTCCTGACCTATCCCAGGGGACCCTTACCAGCCCTTCGGCCAGGGGGTTGGTATTCCACACCATCCTTGGTAACTATAAATTCCGTATTTGCTAAATGATCTTTTCTCTCTGTCCTCTTTTCTCTCTCTCACTCTGAGTGTTGCATGAGTCCGAGACATACGTATGGTGATTATGAATTGAATTTTCTCTCCAAATGAATGAAGGTGATTGCACTGCACTGAGTTGTTCACATGCATTTAATTTAGATAAAGGTTTTAAACATTCCTGAGTCTGTGGTTATTTAATCCAAATAAATGAAAGTTAAAGTTATGTTAAATATCACCATCAACTAGTTCAACTAATGGTCCATCGACCAGAGGAAAGAACTTGTTGATCTGTGAAGGGTTAGTTGAAAATGAAAAAGGGTATCGAATGAACTAATCCTAAATTTAAACAGAAACCCCTTAACCGACCAGCGGTTTTAACCACCGTGAGTTTTATGGGCCCAGGTGAGTATATGGTAATAGAGTATCTGTTGTTGGTGAACCGCTGGATCAGTTTTCTATTACACAACCTTAGGCTTTCAAAAATGGGACTGGGTGTCACAACAGATTACAAGCAGTGTAGGTCACTTAGGGCACACAGGAGTACAACGTAAGACCCTGTGGTGCAGTGGGAGAACCCTACCCTTCAGGGGCCTCTCAACCTGTAGGGCAGGACCTATTAAACCCAAGGCCAATGAATTGTTGTGAAATATGGGAGATGGGCCATCAACCAGGACTCTCCAGCCATCTCTGTCTCTGGCTTTTCTTTCAATCTGACTCCAGGTGTAGCCCATCTCCTAGCAGTCAGCCTTGAGGCCTCGATACCAGATGTTTCTTGTCTTTTTTCTTTTTCTTTTCCCTTTAGAGTTCTAGATCAGTGCTTGCCTACTAGTGTTTATGCGGAGGGGGTGATTTCTTAATGGGCAAGGGGTTAGGAAGTCTGCTGCAATAGATCGTTGTTGCTGATGGTGTTTGGCCAGTAAAATTGGAGGATTTTCCTCAGCCAGGTGTTGATGAAGGTCTGGACACTCTTAGTGGGGGTCACTGTTGTCCTCCAAGTTTCTACTCCATACAGAAGAACTGATTCTATGTTGGTGTTAAAAAGCCTGATCTTTGTTTGCTGTGTTAGGCCCTTGGAGCTCCAGATCTTCTTTAGTTGAATGAAGGGAGCCCTTGCTTTGCTGATTCTTGCCTAGACATCAATGTTTGTTCTGCCCTGCTTATTTATGACAGCAGGTAGGTGAAGGCCTCAACCTCTTCCAGTGCATTTGCTTGCCAGAGTGACTGCAGCTGTAATGTCTGTGCTAGCTTTCAGGATCTTGCTTTTTCCTATGTGTATATTGAGGGCATGTTGTCTTGATGTGGCTGCCACATTGTCAGTCCTCTTTTGCATCTGCTGATGGGTATGTGAGAGTAGGGCCAGGTCGTCTGCAAAGTCCAGGCCGTCGAACTGCACTCAAGGTGTTCACTGGATCCCATTTCTTCTCTCTGCTGTGGATGTCTTCCTGATCCAGTCTATGGCCAGCAGGAAGTGAAGATAGAAGAGGTGTGAGCAAAGAACTCTGGCGGACTCCGGTCTTTATTTGGGAGGTTTCTGTGAGTTGTCCTCATAGACTATCTTGCAGGTCATTCCTTCGTAAGAGTTCCTGAGGATTCTTATGAGTTTATCTGGCACACCGTAATGGCGTAGAAGTTTCCAAAGGGTCTCTCTGCCCACGCTGTAAAATGCCTTCTCATAGTCAATGAAGTTGACACAGAAGGGGAAGTTTCATTCCATCGACTACTCATTAATGATCCCCAGTGTTGCAATCTGTTCTGTGCAGAATCTATCTTTGCGGAAGCCAGCTTGCTGTTTTCGTAACTGAGCGTCGACTTGTTTCTTCATTCTCTTTAGGAGTACTCTGTTGAACACTTTGCCTGGAGTTGATAGAAGAATTATCCCTCTGTAGTTTGTGCAGTTACTCAGGTCACCTTTCTTGGGGATCTTGATGAGATAACCCTCCTTCCAGTCTGATGGCACCTTTTCTTCTTCCAAGATCTTTCCAAACATGGGGTAGAGCACATCTACTGATGTTTCGATGCCTGCCTTCTATACCTCTGCAGGAATGTTGTCAGGTCCTGCTGCCATCCCACTTCTCTGATGTTTTATGGCTTGCCGTATTTGTTCCTTGGTTGGTCTGCTGCAGTTGATTGGGAAGTCCTTGTCAGCTGGCTTTATGTCTGGTGGATACTGCGGCACAGGCTGGTTCAGCTGTTATTCACAGTAACACACCCGTCTTCGTTGCTGGCCTTCGTTACCCATTAATATCTTCCCAGCATTGTGTTTAACAGGTCTTTCTGGCTTGCTGCATCTGCCAGGGAGTTGTCTTGTTATGTTGTTACGGTCTTTCAGCTCTTTCCAAGGGTTATTGTTTCCTTGGCTTCTGTGGCAAGACCATCAATGAATCTTTGCTTGTCTGCTTTTAAGCTTCTTTTTGCTTACATGTTGCTTTCGGTGTATTAGCCCTGAGCTTTCGCCGTTTAGGCTCTTGTTAAACTGGTGTTTACGGCAGCTTTCTTTTCCTTTCTCTCTTGGATTTTGCAGAGAGTCTCAGTGGAGATCCATTGTTTCTGCTGGTGTTTCTTGGAACCCAGTACCTCCTGGCAGGTCGATGCCACTGTTTCTTTGTTCTTCTTCCACTGACTTTCTACTGACTCTCTGTCCATCTCAAGTTCTTGCAGGACTTGAAACTTGTTGCTGAGGGTGACTGAGTATTCATTCTGTTTCTGTGCATTTCTGAGGAAGGTGGTGTTATATCACTAGCATTGGTTTGTCAGTTCCATCCATGCTGTCTTCAGTTTCAGCTTCAGCGAGGCCACATCCTCTCCTCTCATCACTCTCACATTCTGCAGGGACTGCCAGAACTTCTTGACAATGCTGACATGGTTGATCTGATTCTCTGTTGAATGGTCTGCTAACACTCACATTGTCTTGTGTATTCTTTGTGTTGAAATACACTGCAGCCTATAACCAGATGGTTCAGGGATCTGCAAGCTTTTCACCTTTCTTGTTCATGTCACCAAGGCCATGGTTGCCCATGAGTTCTTTGTACCCAGTGTTGTCACTTCCAGTGTTGGTATTTAGGTCCCCATCAGTATGGTGATGTCTCTCACAAGGCATTTCTCCAGGATGGATTGGAGTCTGTTGTAAAACTGGAATTTTACCTCTTCTTCGCTGTCATTTGCATTTGCATAGCACTGGACAACATTCATGTTGATCCTCTTTTTCTTTATGCGGGAGGTCGCTGTGATGGAATGAATATTTGTAAAGAGCACCAAACCCGAAGGTGTCAAAGCGCTAGTGCAGATAAGGAAAACATCTGTGGTAACCAAGGTACTACACTCACAGAAGCGAAAAAAGACATGATTTAAGTTGCTTAGGGAACACCAAGAAAAGTCCAGAGTCGCAATATGTACAGGCAGAGTGTTCCATAATTTAGTTGCTGCTACCTAAAAGGAGCGGTTACCCCACCTGGCTTTGCATATTCTTGGCATGGTCACTTTCCTGAGAGAAGATGATCTGAGCAGTCTTTTAGGGGTGTACCTCTGGAACGCTGTTCTAAAAGGCTCATGCCCTTGATGGTGAAGAGCCAGATATTCCATGCAAAGAGCTTTATATATCACCCACTTTCTGACAGGTAGCCAGTGGAGGGAGCGAATGCCTTCCCTCACCGAAAGATGCTTGGGAACATTCAGGCCCAGGCGGCCTGCTGCATTCTGAATGACCTGCAGTCTGTTTAGCAAGAACTTGTTGATGTTCAAATATAAAGCATTGCAATTGTCTAGACGAGATGTAATTAAAGCTATACCCACTGAGTACACACGGGATAAGAACAAAGATGTTTTTCAAGGTTCTGATGATGAAGAAGCAGGAACTTACAGTTCTGCTGACCTGAGCGTCAAAAGTAATAGTGTTATCAAAACTAAGCCCTAAGTTTCTAGCAGATTCAACCAGAGATGGTAGAGGGCCACATGTCTCTGGCCCCAATGTTCGGACCATACCAAATGCTGTGCCTCGAAAACCAAAATCTCCATTTTTTCAGCATTCAATTTAAGTAATTTTCTTTTATCCAGATTCTGATGCCATCCATATATTGTTTAAACTTGTCTGCTACCAGCAGCAGATTGTCCGATATGGAGATGCTAATTTGAGTGTCATCCTCAAAGGATAACAACTGAAAACCGAATGAGCGCACCAACTCCGCGAGTGGGGAGACATACAGATTTAATAAGGGAGGGCTGAGGGAGGTCCCCTGTGAGATCACACATGGGAGCTTGAAAGCATCTGCTCTAAAATGTCCACAACTGACTGTTTGGATCCTATAAGAACAGAAAAAGTCGAGAGCAGTGGTAATCACTGGGCCAGACGATAAGGTAATATTGTGTAAAATGCCGCTGAAGGGTCCAACACTATCAAGACAGCGGCACCCCCTTGGTCTACTTGGCAACGAATGGAATCTGCAGCTGCAACCAGCACTCACTCCGTGCTTAATGGATCTAAGAGGTCCTGGGAGGAAATAAACTCAACCAACTCATGGTTTATATATTTTTCTAGCATTTTTACCAGCGCGGGCAATAAAGATCCTGAGCAAGTTGAAAGATTTTAGGTGGACAAGGATCATCAGGTGAGCCTGATTTCATATTCATGAGGAGATCTTTAACTTGCAAGGAGGAAATAGGAGGAAACGTAGACAGAACTGTGGAGAAGTTCAGGTACGCAGGGTCACCCGAGTCAGACAAAGAGAAAGGCCTATCCTCATTGGCGCTGAAGTCTTAGTAGATCTTCAGGATCTTGCCTCTAAAGTAGACCGCAACTTTGTTGCAGAAACTTTGTGAGTTCTTCAAGGAATGTTGGGCAGAAAGGAGTTGAGAGCTCTTTTACCACCTTAAAAAGCTCATTAGGGTAGTTGCTACCCGACCTGATTTTATTCACATAAAGGAGGATTTGGCCTCACCAATGGCAAATTTATACGAGACTATCATCCCTTTATGTTTTTCCTTATTCTCTGGGGCGATATTCACCCTCCATTTGCATTCTTGCCTCTGGCACTGCTGCCTGAGGTCTTTCAGTTTCTCCGAAAACCAGGGGTGGATTCTTTGGTTCTGGTGCAGACCTTAGTTTTAACTGGCACAATCTGATCGATTACAGCATTCATCCAGTCATTAAAATGTTCTGTGGTCGGTTCCTTGAACAGTTGTTTTTCACTAAGGATTTTTTAAGCACAGAATCCATATCATTAGGAGAAAGTTTGCTTGAATTTCTGTATGAAATTGATTTACACTCCGCCTTTTCTATCCCATCTGTAATACAATTCTAAAGGTCACCGTCCGGTGGTCTGCCCAACTTAATGGGAGAATATCCCGTACAAGCAGTCCAAAATGGTTTGTAAAAATGCCATCCAATGTATGGCCAGCAATATGGGTGGGGGATTTAATCACATGGGTGAATCCGAAATTAGTCATGAGTTCAAGAAAGATGTTTGAACAGCGTGATGGTTCTAGGACCATAGGCTTTCCATTTAATCAGAGCCCTGTAGACTGAGTGTGATAGCATCAGTGCTACTCCCTGAGTGTGTGGGGTGTTCTCATATTCAGAATATATCAGCATTCCTCCTGGAACCAATCTTTTCTGTCCGGACTGTGTCTTTCTGGTCTCGCTGATGCCAAGCAGGGCAAGGTTGTAGTTTTTAATCTCTGCTGCCATTTGGGCTGTCTTGCCTGTCTCGTGCATGGCCCCATGTTCCATGTCCCGTTGGTGATGGTCTTGGTCGAATACAGGTAGATCAGCTTTGTGACTCGCAGGGAGCTCTGGCATTCACCACAAGGCATCATAGATCTCTGTGAAGGAGATTTCTCTCTCCCCAAGACCGGGATGTCTTTTAGGGTGATATTCACAAGAACGTGCGCAAAACATCTCCAAAAAATGTTAACGCAACTTTACACATCGCAGTCTATCGCGGGAAAATAACCCAGTGTTAACGTGGAATTCACAACACGGCGGTACCATGCGATAGTCTGCCGAAAACACGGCCAATGTCCGCGATACAACCACCTCGACGGAGATAAAAACACAAACCCCAACACCAAAAAACGTGCGATGAGCCCATTCGCGATGAGGAAAGCAGCGATAAGCAGCGCCAGGCCTGCGACACACACACGGCAGGCGGGAATAAGCACAACAAAAGCAGGAAAAAGGAAGACAAACCAAACAGAAAACAACAGCGAAGCACAATGGAGGCAGCCGGAGCTAGTACACAACCCCACAAGCCCCATTGGCAACAAAACATTGTACATGGCAGTCCATCGTGGACAAGGTGAATGCAGCCGGAGAGCGGAGGAGGACAATGGAAGAAAACCAGAACAGCTGGAATGATGCGAAACGCACAAACAAGCAGAAACACGCCAACAACCAGAAGGCAGCAATGCACACCGGAGGTAGGAGTCCAGCGCCACACCAGGAGCTGGATGACATGGAGGAAATGGTGTCCACCATATCAGTCTGGAGATGGTGGCAGGAGTCGGGGACCGGAAACTGCTAAAAATCAACAGACACAACAGGGAGAGGAACGACCAGGGACTGGGGGGACGGGGGGAGATGGGCACAATGGCACACATGCACAATTAAGCACAGCACAACTGCAGACAAACCATGCCCAAGAGTAACAACACCAACCAAGAGCACAAGTCACACAACTCGGCAATATCACACCACTGAACAAGCACAGAAGTGAAAACCACACTGCCTGAAAGGGAGAAGGGTGTGCCAAATCAGAGCTGAAGGGACATCTCACACACAATGCAGCACACACACATAGGAAGCAGAGCACCCCAACATCGACCACAATGTGGCACAAACAGCAACATTTGCACAACCGAACACAGGACACAAGTGCACCCGCTTGTGGCCGGTAAATGGGCATACGCATCTGGCAAAGCACGAAACAGGGACATGATAATGCACAAGTACAAACCCACAGCCCTGATGGGGTAGCAATGCATGTATGGCAGGGACCCAGATAGGCCGTGACACACACATTGGCATACAAATCAACACTCATCACAGTTGGAGACAAGTGTAGGTGCGGAAACTTTATCAACAATTGCGTGTCAGTACGGCCAAGAGAAGTGCCACAACATGCAGACCAATGCAGCAGCATGTCTGAATGAGGAACGTTGGAAAGCGCCCATGTCCACCCCGGGGGAGTCCATCACCCACACAAGTCAGTGCCAACCCGCGTTGGTTGTCCGCGCATGGATCCGGAGTCCAGGCCAATGCAGCCATATCCACTGTCGTCTTGGGACATGTGACCAGATCCCCAACATGCAACCAGGAGTCGGGACACGTGCAATGGGTCACATTCAGTTGTGGCTGCACGGACGTTGTCACTCGTCCATGAACACGAGTGCAACAGCGTAGGCCAACATTTCCAATGAGAGCTCGTTGTCCACCACATCTAACATGTCGGCGACGTAACCCATCAGCTGTCCCGGACAGATGTGCTGACTCCAACCCCTGGCCCCAATTGGAACTAAAGCCCAATAGGGGAGCGGCTCAATGTGGTCACTGCACACGACGACTCGTGCAATCTCCCAGGTCCAGTTGCCAGCATGCATGCCAATCATCCAGGCATGCCATAAACGGGCATCACGGTGACATTTCTGGTCGTGGGCCAACAGGTGGCGCACACACACGTCAAAATCCAGGTCAGCTACCGTTACGTTGGAGAGGCAGACATCCATGGTCCACTCGAATATGCACGAGCGACAATGCAACACAGGCTGAAGGCAGGTGACATTGGCAAGGCGGAAGCTTAGCCAGTAACTGATCCGCAACACTGCCAAAGGCAGTGCCCCAGTGCATGCAGCAGACGTGCATGGTACAGGTCCACGTGACTGGAGTTGTACATGTGTCCGGGATGATCTGCCATTGCGTCAGTGGCTCTGCTTGAAGCGGCACTGTGCTGACCTGCGCCAGTCCTGTGGATGAAATGGCACAGCTCGGAGCAATGAGCAGTGTCTGTGTGCAACGGGTGCAGGCCTGGGGTGGGGTGGGAGTACGTGTGAAGGCCATTTCACGCAAGCTAACTATGACCAAGGACTACTGCGTGTGGGATGTGTACAAGTTGGTCTCACGTCGGGCAGTGCGTAGTGTGGGAGTCGCCAGCAAATGCTATTGTATCTGTCAGGGGGTGCTGGGCACATGCAAGTCCCAGCTCGGAGCTGCAGATGTGCTACCGCCTGATAGTTCAGACAAAAGAACTTTCATCCCTACAGTAACTTCACCATCTGCTTGCATAGAGG
This sequence comes from Calotriton arnoldi, assembly GCA_963921515.1. Taxonomy (NCBI): domain Eukaryota; kingdom Metazoa; phylum Chordata; class Amphibia; order Caudata; family Salamandridae; genus Calotriton; species Calotriton arnoldi. Next base: position 336,500 of record CAWUFW010005482.1, read on the forward strand.
AGATGTAAGAGGCCTGTCGTGGGTGGGGTGGTATGTCTGCGACCCAGGGAATCATGGATGATATGCCGAGCACGTGGCACATGAGCGGCCTCACTGTGTGTTACGTTTCCTCACAGCTGCTCCTCCCTCCCACGAGCCCCCACACTTGTGTGCGCTGCGCGGTTGTATCACGTGCACTCCTACGGCACACCATTGTCATGTCTGTCTGCGCATGTCCAGCGGCATCCCAACAACACCGTAAAGCTGTCCGTTGAGGGTGTGCGGCCACGTGAGTGGAGGCCAATGGTCCGGACAGGGCGGACACAGGTGTACAGTCCATGGCTGGCTGTGATCGCGCTGCGATTGAGGCTAGGCATCTGACTTATGCAGCCGCAGGACTGATACACATAACACTTGGCATGCATGAGCCAAGACCCCGAGCGGTCTTGCGCTCCTACATTTCCCTGTACGTGCGGGCCCGCCCTCCGGGTGCATGCTACACTGCTACATCGACTACTGTGGCCCTGGTGGCGACAACACTCCAACACAGAGACTCGCTTACCGCACTTCCTGCTCAAGGCCAGACCAGAGCCGTGCCCTGATCCCCCTGCCGAATCAGCACACCCCGGCGCTGACCTGACGTACGCCGGACCAGCACACGCCGCTTGTGCATGCAGGGGGGGCGGGCGAAGCTACATGTCCAAGGTCTTGGCCACTGCTGGTGTGACATGGTATCGTCCGCTGAAGACAGCACTCTGTGATGTTGCAGGGCTCGGGCCCATCATGCTGACATAATGACCACACGGACACACTTGCTTAGATGGTGTGAATGGCTACGGGCACGTGTGCCAGGCCACGTTTATTAGCAGGCTCACTTGTCGAGTGACACCTGTGTTGGATGTGTGTGGGGTGTGTGTACACCAGCCGTCATGGAGTGCCTGGTGCAGTCAAAAAACGACAACAGTGTACATCGTTAAGGACACAACCATTCAACCATAAAGGCTCCATGACTTGAGCTGCACAGAGTTAGTGGCCCGGATGCACATCGTCCTGCACGGGCCTACCGCCAGGGGCCGCTGACTTGCGGTGCACTGGGGCAGGGTCACGAGAGCAGAGCAGGTTCTCGTAGATGACAAAGGGGGTTGTCATGGAGTGTCTCGGTGGACAGTGGAAGGTGTACCCCCAGGGCATGATGCAGAGGGCAGAACCACGCAGAAACAGTCACCGTGGTGGAGGTGAATGGAACAGACACATGTCGAACACCAAGTCCATCCCAGCCAGATGATGATGCAGACAACCCCCAGGCCATGGACTCAGACGCCACCAAAGTCCAACCAGAAAGTGCCCATGACTCATTGCGCACAGAGTTAGTGGCACCAGGTCAGTTGTTGCTAGTGTTCGGTCACCTCCGTGACGTGGATCCGGCTTTCATCCGGACTGAACCGCATCTTCCTCTTACTTCTCTCCATGCGTTCACTGGTAAGGACTCTGCCATTCATGAATCATGACTAAATGCTGGATGTGGGACCTACTGGACCGCAGTGTAGGCCGGGGGCAGCGGTCAGCACGGGCCCACAGACACGTGTCGTGTGCTTGCGATGCAGACTTTGGCTTCACTGATCGGAGGGAGTATAGTGATGTGGACGCTGCCACGGACTTGGGGTCACTGCCATTGAAGACTCAGGACACAGTTCCACATGTGGGACCTACTGGGCCGCAGGGTAGGCCTGAGCCCTCATCCAAGTGTCGCCGGCTTGCGTTGAACAGGGTTAGTGGCACCACGTGTCGCCGGCTTGCGTTGAACAGGGTTAGTGGCACCACGTGTCGCAGGCTAGCGATGCAGACTTTGGCCTCACTGATCGGAGGGAGTTCAGTGATGTGGACGCTGCCACGGACTTGGGGTCACTGCCATTCTTAACTCATGACTTAGTACAACATGTGCCAACAACTGGGCCGAAGAGTACGCCGGTGGAGTATGTCAATGAAAAAGGAGTACTGTGGGCCAGCGTCGTGGAGGCCAGCGATGGTCTGCGGAGGCTGCAAAGGTCGTGGGACTGGGGCTTGGAGCTTGCACCGGCACGTGGTGGGCCCTCTTTGATACACGCCGGTGTCGGAAGGTGAGCGGAGCCTCCTTGGTGCGCTGGGTCAGGCATGACGGGTCTGGGGACCAGCGACCCGGGGTGCAGCAGGCACACAGGGACGCAGGCCCCGCCGCGCTCAGCGCCAGCCTCATGGCCGGCTGAGAGGCGCCGCCCTGGCAGACACGTTGGCCATTCCGAAAGAGAACCACGCCCAGTGCGATGGGGTTTTTATTCACACCCCTACGCAGGCCTGGCGTACGCAGGGCCAACCCACTCTGCCCACGCATACAGGGGGGATGTAACGTGCGACATTTCCGCATTCTGCCCCACAGCCTGTGGGGACATGGTAGCATCCACTGGCCACTACACTCCATGCACCAGCAGTTAATGTCCACATGGCCATTTCCGTGGTTTGCACATTGAAGTCTGTCCGGCACCTCCACGCCACACCTGGCATTGGGTAGGTTCTCATTCATTAGTCACTTGCCGCTCTTGCACATGCCTGCTCCAAGCCTCTCCTCACAGTCTGCTATTGTGTGGCTGTGGTGCCATGCCGTGGCTGGGTTGTGTGCATGGCAAGCCCAGGTTCCCAATGGAGCCGTGTTGTCATGTCTGGTCGGTTGGCATGTTGTGTGGCATGTTGCATGTAGTTCTGCTGCGTGCCCATTGCCAGTGTCGTGAGTTGCATGACTGTGGGGTGGAGGTGTGTGGTGTGTTCATTTGGTACTTACCAACGAGCACTGCATTTCCATAGGTGCCATCCTGGGAGCGCTGGTTGATGATGGACTGTCGGGCGATGTAGGAATCATGCACTCTGCCTGGGGAGTTGGCCACAACATTGTTGAGGAGTCCCGGGTGGTCCACTATTGCCTGCACATTCATTGGATGTGTGTGCTTTCTGTTGCGGTAGTTGTGTGCAGTGTTGGCAGGGGGCACGAGGGGTACATGTGTGCAGTCGATTGCCCCCGACACGTGAGGGAATACAGCTATGGCGTAGGAGCCTTGCTTGGTTTCCAGTTGCTCCTGCGCAGTGTGGGTGAAGTGGAGGTGCTGGGGTACCAGGCTGATGATGGCATCCAGGACAGGTGTGATGAACTTGGATGGGGCTGGCTGTGAGACTCCTCCGACTCTGGCAGTTGTGGGTTGGAAGGTACCAGAGGCCAACATGTGCAGCACAGCCGGCAGCTTTGTCTGCGGAGGGATGCTGGTTGTCCGCTGTGTTGGTACCGTCAGCAGGTGGACGATGTGGGTCAGGATGCGGGGGATGGTTGTCCTTTTGGGCCTGTAGTGGGCAATGTCCTCCTCTGGCGTTCGGTCTGTGCGGCTGGTGCGTTTAAGGTGGGTCCGCTGTCTTTGTGTACGCTGCCTCTGTGGTGGTCCAGGGGGGGGGCAGGACGGGTCCTGGGGGTGGTGGCGGTGGGTGTTGTGGTCCTCATGGGTCTCGGAGCTGCATGATCATTATCTCCATGGCATCTGTGGGTCTTCAGATGTGGCTCTTGGCTGGGCTCCCTTTCATGCTGCAGGTAGTCGTCCTGCTTAACACCAGCAAAAGGCAGGTGTTAATTCCCTGCTGCTACCGCGGCTTATCGCCTGTTTTTGGTTCGCATCGCAGATCTGGCAGTTCGTTGTGAAAGTGGTGTAGTGGTGTTTTTGTGAGTTTTTGCAGGGGAACGCCTACTCTGCATCTCAATAGGGTTAGTTGGTGGTGTCACCCGTGGAGATAAATTTTGAGGCAGTTATCGCAGGAATACTGGGGATGTCTGCCGTTTGCACCCGCTTGTGAATGGGGCGTTAAATCTATCTCCACTTTTGATGCGTTAAGGTGGCGATAACTCGACGATAAGTCCTTGTGAATATGCCCCTTAGTCTTTTAATTGACGTTTCTGTAGCTAGGATTTTTTACATGATGGGGTAGCTATCCCCACGCATCCCCCTCCTCTATTCGCAGCCGATCTTAGGACCAGCCAATCCAATGTATGTGATTATTCTGTCTCATTATGTCATTCTGGAACAGTGGAACAGTGAACTGAGGACTCTGCTGATATGTACCTTAGCTTGTTATCGATGTGTAAGAGTACATTATCTAGGTTACTGACATGAGTATTTTGTCATATAATATTACATGTTGTTAAAAATAATAAATAGTTTTAAAATTACAGTAGCCACAATTGTTCACAGCATATAAAGTGGCAATGACATGTCAGTATCCACAGTCGGACCAAGAATGTAAAGTACTGCAGCCATGTTAGTGCTAGTATTTGGTACCATCATCTCAACTTCTTTCAGTACCAGCACCGAAAATCTGAAAGAGGATAGCAATTTCCTCAGCATTATGGTCCTTTTCCTTTTTTGCAATTTTATATAGTGCAACCTCGGCCCAAGGTCATTAAAAAACTTTACATGAGCACCAGATTACATTACACAAGTATCACTGTGGTGTGTTCAGCTCTATATTTAGACTACAAAAAAAATGTTTTTTCATTCAATTGTCATGGTATAAAAGGAATTATTTTCACCCAATGGAACTTTTTGTAGACTAGATCTACAAATTTCCTGGGTAGAAACTCCTGCAGCCTCAGCCCAGGAAGTGGAAACAGATCTGGTGAAAAGACCCGGAACCTGGGCCAGAGGATCCAGGCCCTAAGACTTATAAGGCTGGCAAACTGCCTGTTACACCCATCTACTGAGTGTCGATGTAGCCACTTTTTTCTCTTTAGCCACTCCACCAAAAGACACAAACACAGCAGAAAAAAGGTGAACATCCTGAGTGCACTGCAGATAAATCTGAAGAGCCCTGGGAATGTCCACGAGGAGTGGACCTGACCATCACTTTCCCCAGGAAAATCAAGAAGAATAACCTCCTATTGCAAATGGAACTGGGAAGAAACTTTAGGGACAAAGCCTGGATCCAACCTCAGAACCACTTTATCCAGCAGAAACATCAAATAGGGATAGGATATCAGCAAAGCCCCCAATTACCCCAATCGATGAGCTGAAGTAATGACCAACAAAAAAGCCAGCTTAGCAGACAACCACATCAAGTCAAGCTCAAACAAAAGTTCAAAAGGGGGCAACTAGAGACCCTGAAGGACGGTAGGTAAGTCCCAGAAAGACACAGTCACTGGAGTCACGAGACGATGAAGCCAAAAACTCTTCAACAATCGAACCACCAAAAGAGCAACACCCTCCAGGGAACCCCCTGATCTACTTAATGCCTGGATAGCCACCCACTGTGCAGCGAGAGTAGAGGGTGCCAATGTTTTTAAAAAAAACATCCCTCAGAAAGTCAGGAATTTTCACTGGCTCCCCTGAAACCAGATCCACCCCATGAGCTGCCCACCACTTCACAAAGGATCCCTAGATTTTATTGTAAGACTTAAGCGTAGAATCATTATGGACTTCTGAATATCCTGTGCCAACAGGAAAGAACACCCTAACAACTCCAACGTTAAGCGTTCAAGGGCCAAGCCATCAGTGTCAGCTGACGGGACATTGACAGGACTGGGGACTGAGGCGGAGACAGGATCCCTGGTAACCGTACAAAGTTGCCCCAGGACAACTGAAGTAACAGAGGGAATCAAAGGTGACAAGGTCAAAATGGGGCAATCAAGATCACCGACATCCTCTCCACCTGAATCTTCTGAAGCACCCTCGGGAGTAGGGGAATAGGAGGGAATGCATACAGAAGACCCGAGGGCTAAGGAATCGAAAGGGCATCCACTGCCCAAGCCTGAGGCCAAACCACCTCTAAACAAAACCTCTGAAGGAGGGCATTTTGGGTAGAGACAAAGAGGTCGATCCATGAATCCCCAAACTGGATGCAAATTTTCCTGAAAAGGGGCAAAAGCAGATGGGGATGAACCAAGGTGGGCAGGTTGTGGCTCAAGCTCTCCACATGGTAATTGAGCTGGCCCTGAATGTAGAGCGCCCTCGTCGCTATAAGATGAGCCTCCCCCCATTAGCAAATCAGTGAGGCCAAAAGATTCAGAGGGGCATTCTGTGTACCTCCCTGGTGATTCAAAATACAATGAGCCACGTGATTGTTGGTATGAATTAGCAGATTTGCCCCCAGCGACTAGTTCTTAAACACCTGAACTGCCTCCCAAATTGCAGCTAACTATCACCAATTGGTCTACTGAGCCCTGACCCTCAGAGACTACTGACCCTTTGCTTCCAAGGGCCCTAGTGTGCCCCCCAACCCCACATACTGGCATCTGTTGTTAGCAACAGGGGAGGAGGGAGTTGGAAGCTGATCCCCTTCTCCAAATTGGGAGTGTGCAGCCTCCAACTCAATTCACGAATCAGACCAGATGAGAGAGGAACCTGGGAGTCAAAATCTGCAAGAGAGGGATCCCACTGGGACAACAGATGATTGATTAGAGGCTTTACGTGAAGACGAGCCCAGGGAACCACCGCCTTGGTGGATGCCATCAAACCCTGAACCTTCAACCAACTCTGGGCTGGAGCCAACTGCTGAGACAAGAGGGCCGACAGAAGTCTCTGCAGAGTCTCTCTTCAAGCAGAAGGCAGAAAAAACGCCCCATCTGAGTGTCGAATACTGCTCCAAAAAACTACAACCATTGAGCAGGGACTAGCTGCGATTTTGCCAGGTTCAGTCTGAAGCCCAACTGCTGAAACAGAGCAATCGTTGCCTCCACCACCATCAGAACATTAGGGAGAGAGGAAGCACAGATCAAACAATCATCAAGATATGGAAACACAGAGAACCCCTGAAGCTGCAAAACACCCACAGCCGGAGCGAATACCTTGGTTAATGTTCGAGGAGCAGTTGATACACCTTGTCCACCACAAATCTCAGAAACATCTGGATGAACAGGGATGTGAAAATAGGCGTCCTCTAATTCCAGGGTCACCAAAAAATCTCCTTGCTGGATCAGAGGTATGATGGACTGTAAAGTGTTCATCCAAAATGGGTCTATTTTGAATGACCTGTTGAGAGCCTTCAGATCCAAAATCGCCCAGAAAGAACCATCCGGTTTGCGGACCAAGAACAGAATGGAGGAGAAGCCTAGACCCTCCTCTGCTGCCGGCACTCTGATGATTGCTTTTTTTGCCAGCAGCTTCTCCACTCCTGCTATCATAGCATTTCACTTCTCGAGATCTTTTGATAAGGAGGTATCCCAAAACTGATTCACTGGAGGAGGACCGACAAAGGGAATCCGATAACCGTGGCTGACAATTGACAAAACCCACTGGTTGGAAGTCAACCGGATCTATTGATCCCAGAAAACCCAGAGTCTGGCTCCGACTCCGGCTTAGTCATTTCTGACCAGTTCCCCGGGACTGTTCATTCTGGGGTCGGTATTTGCTGGTGAATTCAGCTCCCTGACCTCAATCCCGTCCATGAAAGGGCTGAGAAGAGGACAGCACAGCCTGAAAATTCTGTTTGTGAAAGAAAGATTTTTTCTTTTGAACAGAATGAAAAGGCTTCCACATCTTATTTTCCTTGGCTGACATTTGCATCATAGTGTTCAAATCATCCCCAAACAGCTTAGGACCTTCAAATGGCAATTTATGAATGAATGCCTTTTGTGCTGCCTCCCGTCACCATTGTTTCATCCATACGGATGGCATCCAGCCTAAACCTGGGCCGAGTTTGCGGAGTTCCACTGACCAAAAAACTCTACCGCGCTAAGCGGAGTTTCGCAATCGGCGGAGTGCGCTTAGTCATGCCTCCTCGCGTTGATTTTCAGTGCCGGGTGTTTGTCCTGCACTGGAAAATCAACGCCAATGGCAGCATGCGCAGTGCAAGAGGGCACTGCTTCTTTTCTGCCACTTGAGTAGATTTTCTACTCGAACTGCAACTTTCTCCACACGAACGGAAGGTTTTTCAACACGAGTGGTCATGACCACCCGCGACGCCCGTATTGAGACATCCGACCGCCTGCATTGAGAAATCTTGCCGGGAGGTGGATTTTTCTTGCTCGCACTTGCCAACTTGACATTGGGAAGCACGAGCGAGGAAAAATCTCACCATGAGGTGGATATTCCTTGCTCGCACTCTCCAACTTGATGTTGGGGAGTGCGAGCGAGGAAAAAAACTCTGCGTGCTCTGCGGAGTGTGGAAAACTCCACAAACTCCGCAAACAGAGCGGAGTTCAGCGCCAGGGCTTAGTCCAGCCACCGCCGCCCAACCGAGGAGGAAAAAGCCCAGAAGGTATCAAAAGTGACATCAGAGAGGACAGAGCCAATATCTCCATATGAGCTAGGACAGCTGTTGGATTCCGTTGATCCTGGAGGCAATCAAATATTCTCTCAAAATCTTTAATAGGGAATTGTGAAGCATAGGCAGAGTATGTACTGGCCCTGATCCCAAAATTTGAAGCCAGGTAAGCACACTTCAGAGCAGCTTCCACCTTTTTCTCAACTGCATCTGAAAGGCTCGCCCCCCTCAGATGACAAGGAGGAAGAAAAGGCCATGGAGGACAAGATGGAATTAACCTTCGGGACCTGTGGGAACTGTTCATCAAACTGAGCCAGAAGATATCACTTGTACATAAAATGGTGAAAACCTTGCTTATCCACATCCTTCCACTCATAGCAAGGACCTCTTTGATAATGTCATGCAAGTGCAAATCATCTACCACTGAGGCACAGTATTTTGAATAAAACCCATCATTCACCAGATTCTTGGCCTTCAATCCAAGCACTTCCCCAATGTGTGCCAACATACAGGGCCGGACTAGGAAACGAAACCGGCCGGCCGGCCCCCCTGGGGGTGAGAAGGGGGGTGCGGTCGAGCTGTTTGATACGGCCGATTTTGGCCGTTTTTGTTACAGGGGGCCGATATTGCCGGCCGCCGGTAACAAAAACGGCCCGACAGGGCCTAAAACCGGCCCCCTCCCTGGCAGCCTACCGGGGAAATGCCCGGTGCCCGCAACGGCCAGTCCGGCCCTGCCAACATATCAGGAAAAGCTTTTCTCTGCAAATATTTGCCCTTAGTGGAATTGTCCATATCATCCTCACCATCCCCCTTCTGCTTTCTGGCTTGGGGCTCATTCGAGGCAGTCTGAACCGCATTATTAATCAATTCTTTCAAATCAGAACGTGATATCTGTAGCAAATCATTCTCTTCTAATTCTTGCACATGCTTCCTTTTGGAAGCAGTTTTCCCAGGCGTAGTATCTACCTTCTCCGCAGGCTCTATCTAAACAGAGTCAAAGAGCCGACCAGGCAAGCAGGACGTAAGTTGTGCTAAAGCAACAACTTCCGAGTTATAAGTGTCTCCCAGCAACCAAGTCTTGCTCACCACGAGACTTTGGCAGCATAAGAGACAGGCTGCCACCTCCCCCACAGCCCTCATTTTACATTACGCCACTGGACAGTGAAGGGCGTTTTCCTTGATGGACATTTCAGGGGCCACATCATTAAGGCGTGTGTTCACACAGGGTGCAGCTGGGTGCCTGTTTTTAAGCAATTGCACTTTCAAACCCACATACCATACCTTCCAACTTACAAACAAGTTTCAATGTGTGAGGAGGAGGCGGGACCTTGGAGGGGCGGGGCATGATGCAGAGAGCTACCTTAGAGGCACTCTGCCCCTCACCAAGTACTCCATCCCCTCCCAGGAAAGAAAAAAACAAGGTAGTTGAGCCTGTCGCCGATGTCCTGGGGTGTTTTCACAACTCTTATTAAACATCAGCTTGCTATTGCCTCGGAAAAGGAGCTGGAAATCCACTGTTTACAGTGGTTTTCAGCTCGATTTCCTTGGCACTGTGTGATTTCGGCTCCTCACTGGGTGACTGTGTGAAGGGAGCCGAAATTGTGTGACACACGATGCCACCGTGTGAGTTGGCAGGTCTGAGATACATTTCACTGAGAATTTCTCTAACTTAGTGCATGTGGTGAAAACAGCACAGCTTTGAAGCAGAGAGAGGTAATCACTACTCTCTATTGCCGAGCTGTGATGTCTTCCAGCGCAACCACTAGAGCAGAGAAATTCTGAGTTAAATGCGTGCACTTTAGAAAGTACATACACATAGAAACAAGCATATAGCTGTGTCCTGTGCAACTGAAAGACTTTATGATACGGTCCCAGAATTTGCAGGCTATAGTGAGTGGGAAGCCCTAATCACCTCCTCCCCTGGAGAACTCAACAGAAAGTTGACTATGCAGACAGAACGTACCCAGCCTTCAAAGAACAACAGGGGCATATTATCAAGAACGGCGTTAAAAATTATTGCCGGTTTAGCGACAGAAAACTGCTGTTAAAGCGGCAATAATGGGCTTGATAATATACCCTGGAGAATTCCAATAGAAGCCCATGTTCACACCAGAACATGGGCTTCTATTGGAATTCTCAAGGGCATATTATCAAGCCCATTATCGCCGCTTTAGCGGCAGTTTTCTGCCGCTAAACCGGCAATAATTTTTAACGCCGTTCTTGATAATATGCCCCAACACACATTATTGGGAATCGGCCTTTACAATGCGGGCTGAGCCACAAGTTCCATTTCCCCCCAAGCGGAACCACGCTTGCCTTAACCACGCATATTTGCGATTAAGGCAGTGCGCGGTCTAGATGTGCAGATGGGCGGAGAGAGGAACAGGAATAGTCAGGAGAGGAAACTCCGGGACGTGGTTTGGTAAGTGGGGCTAGGGCTGGGTGGGGGGGGGTAGTTTTTAGGGCTGGGGGCTTGTTTCAGGGCTCGGGGGCTCAGGTAGTTTTTAGGGCTGTGGACAGGTTTTAGGGCTCAGTGCGGGGGGATGGGGTAGTTTTCATGGGTGGGCTCAGTTTTTAGGGTTCATGGCGGGGGGCCTGGGATCAGGGTAGATTTTGGGATGTGGGGGCCGAGATTGATGGCTCTGGGTGGGGGGAGGACAGTTTCCTGGGCTGGGGCAGATTTTGGACTCAGGGCGGGGAGGGCTGGGGTCAGGGTCGTTTTTAAGATGTGTGGGGCATGTTTTAGAGCTCAGGGCGGGGGAGGGACAGTTTTCAGGGCTGGGGGCAGTTTTAAGGTATATGCGACTTAACCATGCATTCCTTTTCCTATCATGCCTTTACAATGAAATTGTGTGGAAAAGGAATGCGAGGTAAAGACACATTTGTTTTTGGGACTGCGTTGTTGTGGCACGCGTGGTTTACCCATGCATGCTTCTGTAATACAACCCACATTAATGGGACCCATTCACACCATGTCCCTCTGTATATTTAGGGGCAGATTTACAATAACTGGCGCATCCCTGCATATTAGCAGGGATGCGCCAGTTATTGTGCGTGATGGAAAAATAGCCTTGCGCCACCATGGATGCGCCGCATTTACAATGCGGCGCACCGTGGCGCAAGGATAGACAGATGCATGACGTATCTGTCGGCGTAAAGGTTAGGCAGTGCTGGAGTCGGGTCGCAAGCGTGACACAACTCCAGCACTGCTCAGGGGTGGCCTATACTTGCTGTGCTTCGTCACTCCTTACGCCTGCTACAAGCAGGCGTAAGGTTTTGACGCAGCGGGGTGGTAAAAGTGACTCCGTGAAATCTTGTAGATTTCACTGCGTCACTTTTACGAGGCTTCCTTGCGACAGAACGCCCACCCTGCATACATTATACCTGACGCAGGTATAATGTAGCGCAGGGCTTTACAATGTGACGCATCTCCCTAGATGCGTCACGTTGTAAATATGTTGCATAGTGGCGCATTGTTTACGACGCCGCTGCATCACAGAAGTGACGCAACAGTGTCGTAAAGATGTCGCAAGGGGCTTGTAAATCTGCCCCTTACTCTGTAGGAAGGGACCCCTACCTAAAATTTTGAGATGTATGTGTATCATTGAATGACTAATATTTCCGCTATGTTAATATTACACAATCACAATAGAAAGATGATGAAAGGAGTGTCAAACACTGTGATATTTCACGTTATCCCATTGAGCCACTCCTGAGAGCAAGTTCGGCTAGCAACTCCCCTAAGTAGTCCCTTTCCAAATCTACAGCTTTCAGCTTTACTCACAAGGCTGTTGAAACAGTTGCTTGTCTCGAGGCAAATAGGCCGACATGTGTAATAGCCGTTTCCTCGAAGCACGTTTAGATGATTTCGCTGTGTGTGTTATGCTTGGTGATTTGTGGCGTTTGTGTGGGGGAGTAGAGTCAACATCCCCATCAGAGCTGTGCACTGTTCTTGTTTCAGAAGGAACGAGAATGTCAACAGAGGCATTGCCAGGGTACTCCCACAAAAGCAAGGCACGATGGTATTTACTTTTTGAATCCCGCATTCCTTTGAGCATGGGCCGCATTAGTCTTCCCCGTGCTACAGGACACCCCTATTGAAAACAAAGTCGAACTTCGTCCCTTCCCTGCTGCTCTCTTCCCACAACCGATTATTTGGTTGATTTGCGATGACTGGCAGCCCGCTCCTCTTTTCAGCAGCCCTTACAGTCGTCTCATGCCAGCCCTATAATCTTGTTATGTTTTTGTCAGCACGTTTTGTGCACGAACAAAAGAACCGATTATAACCATTTTCTTATCAATGTGAAATCAGCCATGTACTTCCTCAGTGAATTCTGCATGTCCGAACACTGACAAACAAGGAATAATTTGGACCGGTGCGGTGTTAATGGGCGATAAAACACCCGGCGCTTATAACATTTGTGCCAGGGATCTGTTGTTTTTTTTTGCATCCCATAAATACTGGTGAGCTTCTTAATGTCGATAAACTGCGTAAACTGATTTTATACCCTTTTCAATCAATCCTAGAGCACTGTTTTTTATACGCAGTTACCGGCAGTGCAGTTTTGTGAACATGTGTGTTGTGTGCACAGCTGTGTGCCTGTTTTTCTACAACTCCAGTGGCTAAAGAGCATGGGGATTTCTCTGAATTAGTGCATGAGTTGTTGACACAGCACAGCTCGGATCACACACAGGCCATAAGGTTGCCTCTCCCTGTCCCTGATCTGTGTTGTCTTCAGCTCATGCACTAACACGCAGAAGTTCCAAGAGAGTGCACGAGCTGCAGACAACACAGCTCAGACACATGGAGAGCCAGTCTATGATGTCATGCGTTCCAGTGCAACGTCGGCGCGTGAACCCTTTGTGCTGCTGTCAATAGTAAGCGGAGGGGTTCACGATTCAGCCTCTGGTAAAAAAGTACTCGGGCATCCAGGAGAGCGAGTTCTATTTGCCCTCATTCTAATCACGGTAATGGCTGAAATGTGCGCAAATACCTGGGGGCAGATTTACAAGCCCCTTGCGCCACTTTTGCGTCACTTTTCCCATGTTAAAAGTGATGCAAAAGTGGCGCAAGGGGCTTGTAAATCTGCCCCCTCGTGCGCCATTTTCTAGCATTCTACACCAGCCCTAAAGAGTCGTTTGCGCTCTTCTGGTTTTCAGTTTTTTAAACGCGTGTATTGTAGACGTTAGAGCTGACGCCAGACAATACCAGCATTGATCCAAAACTCAGTTTACAAAACGAGGAGTTTGAGAGCCTGTCATAACTTTTAACATGTTTTGGCAGTTGCTGCCGATTTTCAGTGGTATTTTTCGTCGCCATCAGCTGACTGGCTCCTCGAGTAGCCACTAATATGACAGCTTGTGAGCGGCGCTTCAGGTTTTTCGTGCTTCCTTGAAGGCTGGCGAGCTCATTCATATGAGAAGAGTGCCGCATGGCGAGGCCGGTTTTGACCCTGTTGTTGCAGCTAAGCAGTTGTCATTTGTTTAACATCGCACATTCTTCATCGTGCCATGCTAATTTTTGGAGGGGCAGGGCCTTTTTTTTTTTGCTACAATGATCACTCTGGCTGCTAACAGAGAGGCCTTTTCATGGCCCAGCCCCCGGGGATCTCCCAGTTCTGCCAAATCAAACAAAGGCCTATTGCTCCAACTGGGTATGTCTGTGCCCTCCATGCAGGGCAAAACACTGAAGCGAATCTGCACAGAGTTAACACCTGGTCCGATGCCTTCTGGCAATTAATCAAGGTATCAATCAATTTCTGACAAAACAATAATTATTACTAATGTGCTTGCATATTCATTTATTTGATGGCTTTTTTTCGACAGCATATTAATTATGTCTCCCGCCATAATCATTTTGTATACAAACCTAGCGATTTTGATTTGTTAGAGTAATTATTTGTGTCTATCACACATGTTTTAAGGCGTGAAAATGACTGGAAAAGCAAAGGGCGCCCTAATGGACATTTATACACAAAAGAACTCATTTAGGGTTACAAAGTAAGTTTGGAGAAACCCGATATCCAGACCTATTACCGTTTGCATGCAATAAGAATTTTGCAGTGAAAGTGCTAATGTGATGCAATTTTACCACATCGCAAGACTGCACCACAAAAAATATTACAAAAAAGTAGGTTTTGCACACAAAAAAACCTTCCAAGATCTACTTTGGGCCTGATTTCGATGTCAGGAGGAAGGCCGACTCGGTCCTGGGACCGACCGACACCCGGTCCGCGGTCCTGACCGCCTCATTAGGATGCGACCGAACACTGTTCGGTCGTATTCCTCTATTTCAGTATGGGAGCATGCATTACGGCCATAACCCAGCCGTAATGCATGCTCCCATAGTGAAATGGGAGGTGCAGTTCATCCCTGCACCTTGTGTGGCAGGCACACAAGGTGCAGGGATCAACAGGGGGGCACCATAGGTGCCCCCTCAGCCCCCAACCGGAGGCCATGCACCAAAGGGGGCCATGCTGGGGGCCCCCAAAGATGGTTTCCATGTCCGACAGGCCGGCATGGAAACCATGTCGGAGACCGTGCATTGTAATCTCAACGGCGGAAAGGCCCGCCCTTGAGATTACTAGCCGGCTTCTGACTGGCTGACGGACTCTCCGAGCTCGTCGGAAGCCAGCCGGAATGACCGGCCAGTTTCCTTTTCGACCGCCTCCCTCATAATGAGGCGGTCGGAAAGAAAACCGAGTTGTCCATTACGATGCGGCTCTAAAGGCTCCGACTGCAGGTCGGAGCCTTTATGGGCCGCATCGTAATCGGCCCCTTTGTGTTTCAGAATTTCCCTACAAAAATGGATTTTGTTTGAACAGTTCGGAAATTTGGCCTGCTATCTGAGTTTTATGTAGGTGACACATTCCGAAGCTTTGAGAAGTTGCAAGATTTGTCACCTAAAGTTTGTCTTAATCGAAGTTAGGCAATGCACATAAATGTACACATCTGAGATGTTTATCTGAAATACTCAGATATAAGTTTTTTTAATATTAAATGCACATTACTGATAAATTGTAAACAACATTTAGTAACATACTACACAACTAAAAGTATCAAAAACAAATATAATCAAACAGTTTGAAGCAAATGGTAATAAATTATTGTTGCAGAATGATTTAACTCATTGTCAAGAAGTCATCAGACGTTTTGCCAATGTGCACACTGTTTTCATGCCCGTGCAAAGAAGCGGACAACTGCTGACACCCCTACTGGATCCCTGTGTGGAGCACAGCAGACAAAAGGCCTACCCCACTGTAATCACTCCTTTACTCTTAAATATTTAAATTTGTAAACCTGTCTTAGGGGGGAATTTTAGGTTTTGTCGACCTCCCAAGTTTAGTTTTTTTCCAGTAGGTTAGCAGGTTTGTTTTCTCAGTAGCAACACTTGTTTGCATGGCGTGAACTGCCTCAGTGAATAGAAGAGCAACAGATGATCTGTCATGCCATGGCAGAACTGTCTGCATTCTGCATTTTTGCATTCCCTGAAGACAAAGGACCTGATTTGGATCTTAGTGGATGGGATACTCTGTCACAAACGTGACAGATATTCCGTCCGGCGTATTACAAGTTCCATAGGATATGATGGAATTGTAATTTGGCAGACGGGATATCCATCACGTTTGTGACGGACTAACCCTGTCTGCCAAACTCGTAAACAAGCCCAAAGCCTCAAAGCAGGGGTTTATCTTTGAAAGTCAAAAAAATAAAAAATCTCTGACATCATGGGTTTTATCTTGGAGTAGGTGGTGGCAGTTTTGCACTTTTACTATCAATGTTCCCCATGGTGTGCATGTGGACCTTAACAGGAGCAAAGCTGGAGGACAGGGTGTCAAATAGGGCATCCTTAAGCAGGTAGCCCTTCTGCCACCATTGGGGATATTTACAATGCCCCTGTGACACTTTTACACTGCCTGAGTGTCACTTTTGTGATGCTCGGGAGGCGCAGTGTGCCGACCCATATTTACAAGGCCACACAAAGCCAGACTGCGTGGATTTTCATGTCCGTGTAAATATGGAGTAAGGCAATGCCTTACTCTGCGTCGAAGGGGCGTCCATGGGTATTGCTGTGGGTGTTCCCATGCAACACCCATGGTTTTTGACACTGCCCCAGATTTACAACATAGCATAAATCTGGGGCAGTGCCAAAACTAACGCCTTCCCAAAGCAGGTGTAATGAGAAGAAATGTTTACAGTTCTCCTCGTTTTTTTCCTCTTTCCACATGTGTTGCATTCTGCAGCACACATAGGACAAGGAAAACGCCTTCTTTGATTGCTTTGGTCAGGGGTGGCTGGTGAACTTTGAAAGTGGTAGGGCGTAGGGTCAACCATGAGTTTGCGTGCATATTCAATCGTGGAAATGGAGCTTGTCTTTTGCAAGCTGGGTTTGGAGGTTCCACCACCTTTGCATTTTGTTTTTAAAGAATTGTGGTGAAATGGTGAATTTTCCACACCCATTGCCACATTCTAAACATTATTGATGTTATGAGGGCAGGAAGTGTCCCAGACTGCAGACTGTCTTTCACTCCTTTAAAAATATATACCAGCCCCTCTTCAAACAGAAGCTTGCTGGCCTGGTTAACCTTCTGTTGGACAATTGGCTGGTATATATTTTTGTAAGCAGTAGGACCGGACTTAAACTGCATTTAACTGAAGGTTAACCAGAGACTGGTGAGCTGATTAGCACCACTGGTAATTGGCATGGGATACAGGCCAGAGAATGCCAGCTCTGTAATTACAAGCCTGCTGCATATTTCTTCACCTGATGCCAGTTCCACGGAACCCTCTCCGCAGATCAGAAAAGCAGAGACAAACCGGGTCAGGCTGTTATCTTCCAGAAACGCAAGACTTTCACTTTCACCATTTATTTACGACCTGTACTAGATCATGGGCTAACACATGGGAGCCTGTCTACAAAATGTACAGTTTCAAAGAACTACAAATAAAATAAGTTAAACCTGCACAAACCTTTACAAATAAAACTAAACTAACGTTGTGTCGAGAAGTAGCTGCTACTGTCGGAGTTTATGTAGCACCATTGATTCGTTTTCGAAGTGCTCCCAGGCTCCGTGTAGGCCATACCCCTTCCCCAGCTTATCATAGGGTTAAGTGCGTTAGGCGACGGCTGCTGATAGCCACCCAGTGAGACGTTGGTAAATGTGCACCCTCTCTGATTGACACACAGCCTCAGGAAGCACAGGACTTAAGCCAAAAGCGCCCGTGCTGTGGTCAATCAGTGAGGGTGCTGGGCGTCACAAGTGGGTGTGGCTCTAGGCATTGCAAAATTCAAAGGCTCCGGGCTGGCATTTCACAAGCCCAGAAAAAGCTGCGACGGGGTCACGTGCGCACTAGTGCACTTGTCTTAAAGAAGCGCCATGCCTCTGCCTGACCCTCGCACAGAGCAAAGGTCAGAGTGACTGAAATTAAATAACATTTTAAAAGAAATAGGAGGCAGGAAGGGGGCAAGAAGAGGTTGGGGGGGTGGAACCCTGACGCTCTTATTAAAGAACCGCTGCTGGCTTTGGTGCAGAAAGGGGTCCTTTCCTGCACAAAAACAATCATGCCAACAACACAGACACCCATGCACCATGGTGCAAGGGTGCCTGCGTTGGCGCTCGGCTCAAGTTTGGTGCACCAGCGCTGCCAGAAAGGACAGGAACGCACCCTATCTCATAGATAAGGCGCATTCCTGCCCTTTTCTTTTGACTTATGGCAGCACAGCTAGAAGGCTTGCAGTGCTGTCCTACGCCAAAATATTGTAAATATGCCCCAACGTCCACTGGCTGCGCATCCCTCAAGAGGTTTTTCTTCATCCCTCAACTTTTAAATAAGGTGGAGGGATGCAACAAAAGGGCAGACGAGACTGCCACCAACTTATGAAGGCTGTTCCATTGCTGCCTTTCTTTAACCGAGGAACTTAGGAGTATATTCACAAGAACAGGCACACCGCTGTTTTACCACAGTGGTGTGCCAAAAAACTACAGCCGCGGTACAACAGATTCCAATGCCATGTTAGCGGCGTATTTACAATACGGTGCTCCATGGCGTTAGGAAGAAGCCAACGTAGTATAATCTGATGCTGTTGTGTGTGCTGTGTTGTTAAGAAATTTGAAGCTAATGCTGCAAAAGGGACATTTGACCAGTTTGCGGCTAGAAAATAGATGCTAGCCACCTTAGCGTCACTTTTATGCACCAAGCAGGGGGGAAAAAAAAACGCCGCTACATTAAACATTTTTTTACACTTACTTTAAAGCAGCAATGGAGCAGCCAGGAGTGAGCACAGCCCAGGTCAACAAACAGCCAGAGTCCCAGGGGAAGAGGAAGTGCAAGTTCAGGGAGGAGGAAAATGAGATCTTGATCACAGAGGTGACGGAGTACCAACACCAGCTCTTCGTTAGCTCCAAAATATCATTGGGGAAGAAAAAGGCCATATGGCAGACCATAGTGGACAAGGTGAACAATGTTGCTGAAGTCAAGAGGACAGTGAGTGACTGTAAAAAGCATGATTGCAAGTGCAGGACAAAGACAACCAATTTCAAGGCAGCATTGCAGATCGAGGTGGTAGCCCAGCGCCCCAGGAGGAGCTGGATCTCTTGGAGGAGCAGGAGTCTGCTGTCATCTCTGAGGAGTCAGTGGTAGGAGTTGCAGGACAGGACAATGCTGGCTGTGATGCACTACTACATCAACAGGGGGCAATGTGGGTAACTAGGTCATGTCGTGCAGTGCAGGCAGCTATGTCCCAGCACTCTGAGGGCACTGTACGCAGGCCAAAGGGTAGTATGCTGGCTCATCTATGGTTAAACATGACATCAATGGAAGGCTCATGGGCATTTTGACAATATTTTGGCGGCGTAAGGTTGTGCCGCAAGCCTGCTAGCTGTGCTGCCCTACATCAAAAGGAAAGGGCAGGAATGCACCGTATCTACAAGATACAGCACATTGGTGTCCTTTCTGCCGGCACACAAACAGCAGACGACTGCCAAAACAGGTGCCCTTGCACCATGATGCAAGGGTACCTGCGATGGCACTAGCCAGCCGATTGTGCACCAGCACAGAAGAAAGCACAGGGATGCTTTCTATTGTTGTAACCACAGTGCATCCTTTAGCTTTCCTAATGACACAGCAAGATGGTTTGTGGCGCTGCGCTGCGCCAAATGTTTATGAAATATGCCCCTCTGTCTCACCTAAGCCCATGCACATTAACCTAGCCTGCACATCCATAGCATGGAATCAGTTTTTCAGAGGAGAAACAACCCACCTGAGGGGTGGGGGATATGTGGGCCATGGGAAGTATCTCCCCAAGGGACATTTCAAGAGTCCTGTCCATAGTAGTCTAGATTAAACTACATTGCACACAGCTGTCCTGGCATGCAGGGTTAGAGCACACAGGTTTCAGCTGCCCGGTAAGGACCACCTGAACTCCTCTCATCTACTAAATATGACTAGGTGTGGGGGTGAATTGAAGTGATGTACACTAGAGGACCATGGAGCATATTTACAGTGAAATCGCGCAGCACTTCAATGCGAACAATTCTGATGCTCTGAGCTGTGTCATCTCAAAAATGCTGAAATGGGCCGTATTTACAGGAATATGTGCCATCCCTGTGCTCACCCCTGCAATGCTGCAAAAAGAAAAGCTGTGCAAGGGTGTCTGCCTTGGCACTAGGCTGTTCTTTTTGCACCAGTGCAGGGGTGAGCACAGGGGATGGCACGCATTCCAGTAAATATGGCCCATCCCCTCCTGTACATAAACAATCAATAATGGTGTTTTGCTCCTTCTATGTGTGCTGCAGAATGCCTTGTAAATATGCCGCCATGTGTGTGAAAATAAATGATGGTGTGTGGCCCTGGTGGGCTCCTGCTAGTGCAGTGCATAGTAGGTGTTTGCTGTGCAAGTCGAACTGTCACTCTATCTGACTGGGGAGACTTTGCTTTGCAAGGAGGTGAGAAGAGACATGTGTACTGCAAGGTACCCTCACAAATACACCTGCACTGCTGTGTCTGACTTTGTCACACTTGTGTAGCAGCTGGTTAGGGATATACTACATTTTATATGTCATGTGGACCTGGGTGAAAATGTAGTGTGTGCCAGTAGGGAATATGGGCCAAAATTGTCTCCCTGTGCCACATGTACAAGTCAGAGGATTTCATACAGGGAACAGGCAAAGTTGTCTTAGTAAACTGGGGGGTGCATATTTACAAGGGCATTGCACCACTGGAACGTCACTTTTTAGGACACTCTGGTGGCTCAATACCCTGCTCCATATTTAGAAAGCTGCATTAAGCCACTTTGCGTGGCATTACGCCTGCTGTAAATATCATACCCTTTCACGTAGGTATCTGCGTGAAAGTGTCTTGCAATGGGTGTTGCTGTGGGCATTCCACCACAACACCCATTGGGATATATTACAAAGAAATGGCGCAGCGCGGTGCTACAAGCAATTTAGCTGTGCCGCTCAGCGTAATTTCAGAAACACAGGGGATCATCCCTGCAATGCAGGCACCCTTGCACCATAGCGCAAGGGTGTCTGTGTTGGCGCTAGGCAGCTTTTTTTAGTGCCAGCACAAGGGAAAACACAGGGGTGTGCCGTATTCGTGCGAATATGGCACATCCCTGTGTTTTTTAAATGACGCAGTGCTGCTAAATTGGTTGCAGTGCTGCGCTGCACCATTTCTATGTGAATATGCCCCTCGGTAGGTACATGTCACCATTCTCAGCACTACTAACATGTGGGGTGCTGCATGACACATTTCAGTCTATAACAGCCTCCCATGTCATTCCATTGGATATGGTCATGCATAATATAGGTATCGTAGGCACATGAGAGTCAGTGTATGATCAGGGTCCTATCACTGTGGGGCAATAACACACAATAACACACTAAAAATTGTTCCCACCCCTACAAAACCCCGAAAACCACTACCCCTCTACTATAACTACACTAACAAACCTAAACTAAGCTATAAAACCTATTAAGACCAACATTAAAACTATGTACAGGGGAGGGCAGAAAGGCTCCCTGTGGCTAACGTGGCTAGAGTCTTAGTGCCTACTTCACTTCCTGGAGCAGTGTGATTGCCAGGTCCATCTTGTGTTCAAGCACAGCCACCCACGACTTTAGGTCCGAAAGGTTCTTCTTCATTTCAAGCTCAAATAAGATAGCCCCTCCTGTGGCCTGAGGTGTGGGGACAGGTGGTTGTGATGGTAAGCTGGTGGAGGTGCTGGGTACTGGTGCCTTGGAGGTAGCTTGACCTCCCCACCCATCTTTTCCTGTGCTTTTCTTGTCCAGGGTTGGTGGTCCCATAGGAAAGACTTTCCACTTGCCCAGAGCCTTCTCCTCCTCGTGTAACTTCCTCATCGCCCTGTGAGCGTTAGTGACGCGTGGAAGGTGGAAGTATCACTCCTTTCGGAGGTTGTGCTTCATCAATTGCTCTGGGGTCATGTTGTCTGTTTAAGCAAACAGGAAAACTGTCAGTTTAAGGGTGACTAGGAGCAGGTACAAACACCATGAAACAATAATATTTTCACAACATCAAAGGTAGCAGCCCCTACAGCCTAAATCCATCTTGCAGCTTAGAGTGAGCATATACATGGCTATTATCTATCATATCAGATTTTCTAAGACCAATTTACGAAGGCATGGCAATTGTTGCACAATACAATTGCAACACCTTGGCACATCTAGGTATGAACATGTCAGTGCATAGTATGCTTATGAACAATGCTGTTTTGTACCCATGGTATGGTACATATGTCATCTCTACTGAACATTAGTGTTCCTTCTGCATCCTGCATTAGCCTTTTTGCCATAGGCATTTGCCACAATAAGATGTGCAACTTCTGCAGAGTACATGTATTGTCTCACAACATAGTGTAACTGATATGGCAAGGACCCATGTCAGGACACATTGCTAACTATACTGAACTCTTGGCAGGTATGAAATGTAACAATGGACGCTGGATAAGTACCTCACATAACATAGAGGCATGTGAAACCTCTCCTATCTGAACTGTTGAAAGTCCATGGTGGCCGTGCCACCGCTCATTACATCCTCCCAATATCATAGCATGTGCAACTGACACGCTTTCCCAATTGTTCACATCAACGGCCATGTTCAGATGTGTATCCACTATCACATATTTTCCCATAGTCTGCCCGTGTGATCATGGCTCCCATGTCAAGCCTATTTCATGTGGTCGATCCCAGATTGGCAATGTATTCCCCTTGACATTAGTCAGAGGCTGATACACATGCAAAAATTAACATCCACTTCACACAAAAGTTTATTTGTGATAGGGCTCCACATTGAATCTGGCAATTTACACAGATTCTGACTTCACACACAGTCCTTGCACTACACAATTAGCATTGATGAAGGAACTCAGTTGTATAGTTGGGGTCTTTGAAACAATCCACCTCACCAACTGTGTATGCTGGTGGTCCACCTACAATACATAACATGTAAAACCCAAAAGTTAACATAGAATACATATACTATATGCAACAGTAGCACAGTACATATGCATAGCTATTGGCTATGTAACCCCTTCAGATTGAAAGCAGGGACTGGCGCTGTCCCGCTCAGCATATTTTGAGTTCTTGCACCACCAGCCTTTTCATGGTGGAGCTCCGCCATGAAAAAGCTGGTGGTGCAAGAACACAGGGGGCCCTACAGGGCCCACATGTCCCCCACGCCATCGGGATAACTTCAGGGGGGGCACAACATGTGCCCCCCAGTCTTATTCCACCCAGTTCCAGCACAGCATGGACGTTACCATGGCGTGCTGGAACTTTTTGTCTGTTCCCATTGCACGCCTGTTTTCAAGGCACCACAAGGGGAATGGCCAAAAGACCGCCAACCATATTACGAGTTGCACATTTGCAACTCGTAAATATGGTCGCCGGTGCTTGCGCAGCTTTTGAATGAAATGAAATTTGTACTTGTAAAGCGCACTGATACCCTGGGGTGTCCTGGCGCTGTACGCATACCGCTGTGAAACCCTTCCTGGCTTTTCCCTGTGAAATGTCCACTCCTGGGCACCCCCAAGGTGAAGCAAGGCATCCCAGCGCTGGTGGGGCCGTTGTGGAGATTAAGCAAGCTATTGCCCAGAGTTGCACCCATGATTAGAATAGGCACCGAGGCGAGAATTATCAGGTCCGAGGAAATTGAGCCCAAGACCGGCCGAGGCGGGAATTGAACCCTGGTCCCGGGCCAGATCTCTGCATCAGGGTCTGCCGCTCTAACCATTGAGCCACACTTCTCCACTTCTTTTGCAAGCGGAGCCGGCATTGCACCGTTGCCGCTGCACCAAAGTCACAATGAGGCCCATAGACCCTATCGAAATGAATGGGAAATCTAAAAATGTTGAATAAATGTATATAAAAAAAAATCATAAATATGAAAAACGTCAAAGAATGTTGTGATAAAACGTACAAAAATTGCAAAGTATTAATTAAATAGTATAAAATATATCCAATTATTTAATGTATACTGGAAAATGTATGTCAAATAATGTTACAAAAATGTATATAAAAAAGTAAAACATTTTACAAATCTGTTAAACAATGGAAAATAAAAGTTGAAAATATACAGCATGCAATAGTATTGACATATAATTAAAAAAAATATATTAATAAGAAATATTAAAAAAAAAATTATTTACTTAACTTTATGAAATGTTTATTTTTAACTTGAATATATATGATTAAAAATGTAAAAGTATACAATAAATAAACTTTGGAAACATAATTAAAATTAGAAAAATGTGTCACATGACTTTATTATACAAAAAATGTAATATTATTGGTTACAAACATACAACAAATTATTTTTTATTATATTTCTAATCACCAACAATACTACTAAAATAACACAAACTATTTCTACTAGATACGAATAAAATAAAAATAAAATATTGGAGTGATGTTTACCATTACCGCTTCAATCTAAACCAATTTGGGGAAGGTGTTGGGCAATAAAGGTGTGATATTTGCTATTCCCACTCCAATCTAACCATATTGGGAGAAGGTGGTGGACACTTAAGGGGTGACATTTATTATTCCCACACCTATCTAAGCCAATTTGGGGAAGGGGTTGCACACTACTGGGCTAACATTTACTATTCTCACTCCAATCTAAACCAATTTGAGGAAGGGTTTGGACACTAAAGGGGTGACATTTACTATTCCACTCCAAACAAAATCAATTGAAGGAAGGTGATGGACACTAAATGGGTGACATTTAGGGTTCCCACTCCAATCTAAACCAATTTGGGCAAGGCGTTGGACACTGAAGGGTGACATTTACTATTCCCACACCAATGAAAAAAAATTGGGGGAAGGAGCTGGACACTGAAGGGGTGACTGTCAGGCGAAGCCTGGATGGGAACCCCATCAATTACGTCCAGACATCGCGCAGGGCTCAAACGAAGAGCACGGGGAAGGCAACCAAAGGATTAAACCTATCCTCATGCCCTCTCCCATACAGAACGACTCCGCCTCCGGGGAAAACCAATCAGAAACAGCCGGGACCCGGAAAAGGAGACTCTCGCGAAAAGAGAGGGTGTGTGCGGAAGAAGAAGGACGAGGCAGAGAACCGGGAGATGCCGAGAATAAGGAGCAGGAGAGTTCCCAGGGGCCGAGAGGGTTCGGGGAAAGCGAGGAGCCAGAGATCGAGACACAAAAGGACGCCGCCGCTGAGGACGAGTCGGAGGTGTGGAGCGAAGAATGGTGGGTGCCCCAGGAGACGCCTGTTTGCCGTCGCAACTCAGGAGAGTTCCGGCTTCGGCGGTAAGTGGACAGAATGGGGAAGAGGGGGGGGTCTGGAGAGAGATTAATCACGGAAGAGTGAGACACGAGCTACGGGAGGGGCGGGACGGTCTAACACCGGCAGGAAGAGTCATGAGAATAGCCTTGGCTTGAATTACGTGAGATACGAGGTTTTTAAAAAAAAAAAAAAATTGTCCTTAATAATGTTTATTTACGGACGGCTCTAAATTGCATGGGGTACACAGGAAAGACAAATTCCCCAAAATAACAAAAGAGGACATCCTTGAATTTACGTTTATTTAATAGGTTTTCAGTTTCCCTCACTCCCTGCCCTCCACTTGAGCACTGTCACGAAAGGAGTATATAAACACGATTCGCACTGGGTGTGGTGATGGTTACTACGACACAGGAAAGAACCTAAGTTCTGATAACTTACCGTAGCTCTTTCTCTCTTTTTGAGTATCCTGGGGAGAACCATCCAGAGGGTAAAGCCGATATTGCGAGAAGAAGAAGACTCCATCTTGGCAAACTGAGAGATTACCACATCGCTGTTTAAGCTTACAACCAATCTCAATAAAAGCCACAATTGAGAACCGCATACGGCCTCCTAGATTCTGTTTCCGCCCATCCCTCCGACAGTGACATTTACAATTCCTGTCCAATCAAAACCTATTTCGGTAAGGTGTTGGACGCTTAGGGGGGGACATTTGAAATTCTCTCACCTTTCTAAATCAATTTAAAGAAAGGTATGGGACACTGAGGGCCTCATCGCGGTTTCAGTTCCGACCACCGCATTACAATGCAGGCGGTCGAAACTGAAACCGGCCGGTCATTCCGGCTGGCTTCTGACTGGCTCATGGAGTCCATCGGCCAGTCGGAGACTGGCACGTAATCCCAATGGATGGCATTTCCACCGTTAGGATTACGATGCTCAGTTTCCAACAGGATTTCCATGCTGGGCTTTCCGACATAAAAAGCTTGTCGGAAAGTGAGTTTGGGGGCCCCTAGCAGAGCCCCCTTCTCCCTGTGGCCTCCAGTTGGGGGCCAAGGGGGAACCTGTGGTGCCCCCATGTTAATCCCTGCACTGTGTGGCAGGCACCTTGAGGTGCCTGCCATGTGGTGCAGGGATTAACAAAATCTCCCATTTCTCAATGGGAGGTTGTGCTACGGCCGGTTTACATCTGCAGCACAAGCTCACATTGAGAAATGGGAGTATGTCACTGTACCATGTGCAGTCGCCTTGTGATTGCGGTGTCGGGACCGCCAGCCGGAGGTCGGTCGGTCCCGAGACTGCAATGGTGTTGGTCGGAGGCAACTCCGACCATCATCGTAATCGAGCCTTAAATGGGTGACATTTACTGTTCCCACTCCAATCTAAACCATATTGGGGGAAGGTGTTGCACACTGAAGGGGTGGCATCTACTATTCCCACTGCAATCTAAGACTATGTTAAAAAGATATTGGGAGCTAAAGAGGAGGTGAAATTTACAATAACTACTTAAAAATGTAACATTTTACTCAAGGTAATACAAATTAAACATTTTATATACACAATCAATATTCCATACTGTCGCATATTTTTTTTTACAATAAAATTGAATAAAATGTCATCTAAAAACTAACCCCGGGTGGCGAACTCCGCTCCGCCAGTGGAGTTTCTGGAGTTTTGCCAACTCCGCGCTCCATTGGGAACGCAGAGTTCAGGCAAAACTCCGACTCCATGGTGGAGCGGATTTAGCCCCTGCGCTCAAATAAAAAAAAAACGACTTACCTGCTCTCTGGTGTCTCTGTCTGCCCTCCTTCTCGCCGTGGTGTCTCCTCCTCGCCGCCGTCCTCGTCCTCGCTGCAAACCCCTGCGCTTTACATCTTGCGCGGACTGCACATGCACAGTCCATGCAAGACGTAAAATGTAGGGGTTTGCGACCGGCGATGAGGACAACGGTGAGGAGGAGAGACCACGGCGAGGAAAAGGGCAGCCCGGAGACCCCAGAGAGAAGGTAAATGTTTTTTTTTTGGTTTTTTTAAAATTGGGAGTGGGACTGGAGCGGAGCAGGCCGGAGTTCCACTGAGTTTTTTTTTACTCCGTTGAACTCTGCGGAGTGCCACTCCGCGTACTCCGGCCACCCTTACTAAAAACACACAAAACAAAACTACAAACCTATACATACATATTTAAATATTAAAATGTAAACAAAAATATTTTAATTACTATTAATACTAATATGCTTTTTCAAAATATTTACTACTATTAATAAAGTTTATACCATAAATTGACAAATGAATTCATAATACAAAATTAACAATCATAAAAGAAAAAAATATTTTAATACATTTTGTAATTAAAAGAATAAAAAAATATTTTAAATATAAAATTACAATTTTAAAACCAAAATAATTTAAAATATTTCTACAATTTTAAAAAACAAATGTTACAAAATATTTAAAATGTAACAGTTTTGCAGTAAAGATATTTATAAATCTTTACATTTATTAAAAGTTTTGTTTTATATTGTTACATTTTATATTATATTTAAAAAAATATTAAACACCATTATTACATATTGTCATTAATATGAAATTACATTTATTAAAATATTAATATAACAACATTAATTTAAAAATTCTAAATTATGTATTTGCATATCTTTAGGATTATTAATTTAAAATGTATTTTAAAATATACATTGTTAAACAATCTCCCTACCCTTATCCCCGAAAAACCCAATATCCTGCTATTAAAAAACACATTAAACAATTATTTATATACATAAATACAACTAAAAAATTAATCAATTTCATAACTAAAAAATTATACTACTAAAAACACAAATAAATAAAAATAATAAACATATACAATCCAACACACTTCCAATAAATTATTTACTAACACTTACAAATGATATTACATACAACGACAGTTTCTACATCAATATTTATTACATTATTAAAAACAACACTAAAACCGATATTTTTACCTTCTATATTCCTGTCAATTATATTTTTGATATCCCAATTTTCTTGACACAATATTTTTGTGTCACAATTTTTTTTCTTATATTTTGGCCAAATACCATATATAATACTACGGAAATTATAGTACTGTGTTGGATTACTTGTTACAGGTAGTCTGCTCAGCCAATCAGATTCTTGACCGTAAAGAGAATGAGGCCGCTTGGATATTTATTTCTTGGAACATAGCCGGCCTTTTATGTTATGTAGTAAACTTGGATATTGGAACATCTCTCAATAAGCATACTGTCATCATGCTCCAAGAAACTTCAGGGCCACTTACAAAGAGCCAGTTTCATGTATTTATCCGGGACCATTTACAAGCAATGCTGTGAACGATAGCCATAGATCGGGGTAGACTGATAGCTGCATTAGATATACACAAAACCAGGGCTTCTGTGTCAAAGATATGGAGGAAGTGTTTAATATGAGCGTTATGACGCGTTTAATGCAACATATATTAATATTAGTCTAATTTAATATTAGTTCATTTTTATTACAAACTTGGAGTGCACAATGACCTTACATCTAAGAAGGATTTTATATCTGTATACACACAGGAGATTTTAATGCAAAAACTACACATGGTGAAGACTGAATAATCATTGTGATGGTCTCTGTCCAATTTCTGTGGTGACTCTCAGGTAAATGCATTATAGCTTGGTGGATTGGACTGGAAGTCTGCCACCTAAATGGCCATAAGCCATATAACGTCCAGTACATAAAACCTGGTACAGGAGCAAATCCAGTTCCTTACAATTTTGTATCCTGCATCTTATTTAGGTGTTGCATTGATTTCCACAACACTGAGCAAAGTGACAGATGTCATCATAATCCTCAATCCTGCTGTAAAACACTCCAACAAACATGCTGAATAAATGAAAATATACTTTGCAACAATGTGAACTTAGCAAGGGAAATTGAAAGCATGAAGTGTTACACAAAAATGCATCATAGTGAGTTTCATTTTGTGGTACCAGTCTAACTCCGATATTTCAAAACGTGATACAGCCCACCCTGAAAACTGCAGCTCCTAAACATGCTAAAACCCTGGAAAAGATCTTCATAAATGTAGTACTTAACAGAACTTGGGACAGGGAAAAATAACGGTTCTCTTCCATTGAATTAATTGGGGTTTGGGAAGGGTAGTCCACTGGTCCACGGTGTGGTGCCAGAAAAAGCCAGAAAATCGACGTGTCACCATTGCACTGGGTTTTTGTGAATTACTCAAAGGCATTTGACACCGTGGACCAGATCAGGTTTAAGGAAAAAATAAATTTATTGTGTGTGCCACAGGAGTAGTCATAATAATTTGTGAAAGAACAGCATGTATTATGGTTGCAAAAGGGGCATGTGGCAGGACTCTACTAGCATTTCTGTTGTTCAACTTAATTATGATCTAGTAAGCAGGAGAATAAAATCAACCTAAGTGTGGCCTTTAATAATTTAGTAACATCAGCTATGCTCAAAATATTGTCCCATTTGATTGGGAGATAATATGCCTACAACAAGTGTTGGAGATAATCAAAAGTAGCATTGGCCTGCAGATGGAGTCAAACTGGAGTCAAACTGCATATGGTACTGTGAAGAGAGAATGGGGAACAGGAGCCAGACGGGATTACCTACTTACCTACTTACCTATTAACCCATCGTTCGGCACGGTCCTAGTCACACTCACATGAGAGCAGGGCTAGACTAGTTCTAGGCATCTGTTCCTCCAGAGGAACACACCTACAAGAGAAAGAAACACAGTGTCACAAAAAAAGAACAGAAGAGGAACGAACTGGGAAAAGGAACAGAAGAATAGCCCAAGACTCTTATTATAAAATGCTGAATTCTTTAAATAAAGAACTTTGGGGCATATTAGCAAGGGCAGTATCGCCACTTTAGCGGCACTTTTTGCCGCTAAAGCGGCGATATTTTTATCGCCCTATCAGCAAGCTGTCGCTAACAGGCGTTAGCAACAGCTTTCTGGTGATAGCGGCCGATTTTCCTATCGCCTTGCATGCCAGCGATAATTATCGCTAGTGACATGCAAGGTAGGCGTTCCCAACTAAAAGCGACTGAAAACAGTCGCTAACACAACTTCCCCCTATTAGCAACGCACGCGAAGCGATAAAGAAAATGTCGCACTAAGCGCGATTATCGCTAGAATTTAACACCTGCTAAAAACATGACTTACCTGTTTGTTCAATGGGAGGTGGATTGTCTGGCTAAGTCCACCATGGCGTTAATGCGTGAATATCGCTGGATTTCCAGCGATATTCACGCATTTCTCCACTATCGCTGGATATTTTATCGCATTGGAGATAAATGTTGCTAATAACGTGTTATCTCCATGATAAAATCCAGCGATAGGCGGAGATAAAAAAAAACGCGCTAAGCGCGGTTTGCGATAATTATCGCAAGTTGTTGCTAATATCCCCCTTTATGTTTACTCTCCTAGAAAGCCTTGTGGCCTGAACTCTTTAGTTTCCTTCCCCATATCACACATGGGGCCTTATTACGATATCGGTTGGAGTTGCCTCCGACCGACACCGTCACGGTCTCGGGACCGACCGACCTCCAGTCGGCGGTCCCATTCCTCAATGGGAGCTTGTGCTACGGCCGTAAACTGGCCGTAGCACAAGCTCCTATAGAGAAATGGGAGATTGTGTACATCCCTGCATCGCGTGGCAGGCACCTCAAGGTGCCTGCCACACAGTGCAGGAATCAACAGGGGGCACCATAGGTGCCCCCTCGGCCCCCAACCAGAGGCTGCAAGGAGAAGGGGGCCCTGCTTGGGGCCCCCAAACTCGCTTTCCGACAGGCTTTCCATTTCGGAAAGCCCTACATGGAAAGCCTGTTGGAAACTGAGCATCGTAAACCCAACGGCGGAAACGCCGTCCATTGGGATTACGGGCCAGTCTCTGACTGGCCGACTGACTCCTTGAGTCCATCGGAATCCAGCCTGAATGACTGGCCGGTTACAATTCCGTCCGCCTAGATTGTAATTAGGCAGTCAGAAGTGAAACCGTCGATGAGTGTCGGAAAGCCTCTGACCTGAGGTCGGAGGCTTGTAGACACTCATGGCAATCGGCCCCGTTGTGTCAGAAGTGGGTAATTTAATTTGAAACACGATGGAAAACATTGTACACTACCTCGTAGAAACTTAAATGGGCACTGGAGCGATATATTAAGTATGCTGATACAGAGACGGGAGTCTTCCAGGATACCCTCAAAATACAAGCTGACCAGTTACATCAGCTATCTGAAAATCAACTGCAATTAGCCATGGGAACATCTCAAAGGCAAGGACTTGTTCCCAGCGGATCATCTATTTTCTCACAAAAGTTCACATCTGTGGAAGATCTAACTGCCGTTCTCATAAATTGTGAACGAGCTGCTAAAGCGAGTCGCTGGCCCAAAGATAGGTGGAACTATTATCTCTCTCCCTTATTAGTCACGGAAGCCCAAGCATACTATTAGGCTGCCAACTCCACAGCAGATAGTCCCTATCAAGAAGTCAAGAGGGTAATCCTAGAGTGCCTTGGGATAGACAAAGAGAGTTACGGATCAGCTTTTCGGAAGGAGAAAGGAAATTCATGAGATACACCTAAGTTTCTTTATCTTAAACTAAAGAATGCAGCAAATAAATGGCTGAAACCACATGACAGCGCCAAAAAAGAGACCATGAACAAGATATATTTGGAACAATTCATTAAAGTGCTCCATGTCGTTAAGACAACATGGTGGATTGCCTCTGAAGAATGCCATAGAAATAGCCAAGTCTTTTTTCCGCATGCAAAACACCAGGAGTGCTTTTAAACCAGCGAGAAACATAAAACCCCATTCAGCCAGAGTCCTTCTGGACTCCATGGAAACTGGATCCATATAAAAATGATCTTCCACCCCTTAGGACAACTTCACAAGGTCTGGGAGGAAATACCAGACCTCAGTGTTTCAAATGTGAAGAATGGGAACATATAGCCAGATTTTGCAAAATATAAAGAACCGATGAAGAACCTATGGAAGTCAATTGTATTAATAGACAAACTTAAAACATTCAGGAAACTGGCCCCAACTATTTCCTGAATCTCCCAGTGAACCATAATTGGGTTATAGCATTATTAGATACATGGTGTGAATTCTCCGTCATTAGGGAACAGTTGGTTGATCCCCATCAGATAATTCCTCAAAGGAAAGTCATTATCAATGGACCAGCAGTTATATGATATAGCTAAAATCCTTGTGGTTGGGTCCCAAAGGGACACAAATTTAATAGAAGTAGGAGTACTTCCCAATCTACTGGAGTAACTGATTATAGGAACTGATAACCCTCAGTATCTCCACCTCCTAAAGGCCAATTTTACAAAGTATCAGAGTTGGCTAGAACAGGCAACTTTTTCCTATGATGAATTAAAGCCCATAGAGTCCACTAAAAGATAGAAGACCTGGAAGGAAAGGCGGGTGAAAAAAAATGAAGTGGCCAATAAAGAAATTTTCCTTACCACTGAGCCAAGGGAACTGGGCAAAACTTTTAAGGCCACTCAGATTAATTACAGTTCTCTGCAAAATGCTTGGAGGAAGGCCCAAGAGGAAAAATAATGTGGGAATCAGGCATATCCCTCTTTTATCATACACGAGGGACTATTATATAGAGTGTGTAAACGGGGAGATAATTCTCAGTTGCTCGTTCCTGATTCCTTTCAAGAACAGGTCCTTTTTTTGCCATTCCCACCTACTGGCAAGATATTTTGTACTAGAAAAAATCTCAAAAGCCATCATAGAACAGTTTTACTGGCCGGGAATTCATAATAATATCAAAGCCTATTGTCAAACTGTCCAATTTGTCTGAAAAAAACTCTTACCGATCCCGAGCGCTGCCTTTGGAAAAGATGACCATCATAGAAACCTCTTTTGAATGGGTTGATTAGATTACAAAAGCCTTGTAGTCGGAGGTCTTTTGTTTCCCTCCCATTTCACAGGTACTGAGCTATAAATACCACAGCACTTATAGAAGTGAGTAATTGACTTGAGAAATAGGCTATAACCAAAGAAAATCAATACCTTGAAATGCGGCCTGAGCGATTGGCAGTGACTAAGATTAATTCAAGCATTACATCCATCATCTTGTTGTTGTTGCTGTTGATGCATTAAGTGTGATGAATATGCCCATATGTGGGTCCCGTGCTCACTGTGCCAGTGGAACCAAGCTATACATGACTGATGAGGCCTAATCAGGACAAACCTGGTCTTGGGTTGCTTGTGTTCCAGTTCAGGGAGGACCTGGCTTCAGCAATGGCCTGTTCTTTAGCGCAGATGGATTCACGACCCCAACCTTTTGGCCAATGTAAAGGGTGTCTATCAGGCTGAGCAAAGGTCAGCCTGACCAACACTCTTTATTTTCACGCCAGGCAGCCAGGAGCTAGACTGGCGCTAAATGCTCAGGCGCCTGGCTGCCGGAGGTGAACTTTGCCAGGCTGAAGATGTAACAGTCCTGTGGGCATGAACTCTTCAGCCTGGCAAAGCACCTCGAGGCCCCCCTGCCCCATGATGAGGGGGAGCGTTACTGATAGCCTCAGACTTGGAAGCTTCAGTTTTAAGCCCTGAAGTACCCAGGGCAGAATGTCTATCATTGATGCCTAGTCACAGAGTGGGGTGAAGTCAGCAGTTTCACTGACCCCATCCCACTTTGTGACAAGGTGGGGCTGCTGCTTCACTTTAGGAGGCAGCAGTCCCATCCCTTCTGGAACCACTGAGTCTTCCCTCCCCGAGGCACTGCATTATGTAAGTGTTATGTTTTTTAATGTTTGGTGAGTGCATGCATGTGTGTATGTATGAATCCATGTATATTTGTGAGTGTGTGCTGTGAATGGGTGTGTGTGCTTGTGAATGGTGGGTGTATGTGTACACACGGGGGTGTATGTGAGTGTGCATGTAGAGAGGTGAGTGTATGTGTGTGCATGTTGAGAACCTACTTGAATGACCATACTCCACTGCCTGCCCTGGCAGTTCAGGCAGGGCTGTTCCTATTACAACGGGACCAAGAGTAAATTTGCATTTGGCTGGGTGTAAACTGAGGTGGCATGGTGGTCAAAAAATGATAGATTAGGATGCGGCCCGAGCAATTGCCAGTGGCTAAGATTATTTCAAATATTCCATCAATCACCTTGTTGTTGCAATTGATGTTCTAACTGTGACCAGTGTGCCCAGACGTGGCCACCGGGAACAAGCTTTACCCAACTGATGAGCCCTAAACTCGGCAAAACCAGTCTTGGGATACTTGTCTTCTGATTCTTGTAGGACCTTCCCTGGCAGTTCGGGCTGGGCTGTTTCTATTGGAGCTGCATCAAGACTGATTTGCAGATAGCTGGGTTCAAACTGAGATGGCATGATGGGCAAAAAACAAAGCATTGGGATGCGGCCCAAGTGATTGCCAGTGGCTGAGATTAATTCAAGTGTTAGAATTGAAAATGTAATTGCCTTGTTGCTCATACTTCGTTTTGTATTAAGTTAGCATTCATGGCACCATTTTATTAGTAGCCGCCATTTCGTTCCATGATCGAAGCTGAGTTTCTGTCTCACATTGCTTGGCTCAGCAAAAAACTGCCTTGATGTCTCCTTAGATGATATTTCTTCAAGGCTGAGTTTCGCTGCACTAATGAATGTACTCTCTATTATGGCATACCTTTGCCGTTAGATAGGCTCGTTCCCACCTTCTATAATGGCGGGTGCGGGCAGATTAACCTTGAAGTGGAGATAGCATGTACCCGGTCCCACGACCATAGCTCATCCTTCTGTGCCTCCTTTGTTCGCTGTTGCCTGGACCGGAATTTTCCAGCCTGGGCGTGTTCTTGGGGAGTTGGAAATGTATAATATCTGATGTTATGTTGGGGGAGTCAGTCCCTCGGCAGCTATCTCATGAGGCTGGTCAGACTGGGCTCCGCTGAAGCGCAATACTAATAAATAACTTGTATTCTCTACTGTCTGACCGACTTTTTATTTGTTTGGAAGGCCGAGAGGTGGTCACAGGTGACCCGGGTGACCCTATTCATGTCACTTCCTTCGGTTGGCGCCCCAACAGGATCCCTGTAGATCAGCGCCGACCTTATGTTACTGCTGATTTGCAGGGCTCAGCTTAAAAAATTCTTGGTGGATACAGGCGCAATGAATAGCTCTGTTTCCCGTTCACTGGTCCCCGGGGCAGCCCTGTCCGGCCAAAATAATGTTTCTGTAGGCTTTTCAGGTATACCGGTTGTGAGCCCCATTTCCGAGCCACTCACCCTGACTATTGGTCCTTTTC
This sequence comes from Calotriton arnoldi, assembly GCA_963921515.1. NCBI lineage: Eukaryota > Metazoa > Chordata > Amphibia > Caudata > Salamandridae > Calotriton > Calotriton arnoldi. Next base: position 371,810 of record CAWUFW010005482.1, read on the forward strand.
CTGTAGATTCGCCCTTTCTATTGACATCTAACTGTGGAGAAATTTGATGGGTTTGGACTTGTTAAAGAAGTTGCACGCGACAATTTCTTGCTCCCCGGATGGTGTCTATATGACAATAGGACCCAATGTAGTGAGTTCCAAGAAATGTTTGTCAAACGATGAAAACCTTCCCGCTGAGTTTAAGGATGTGCCAACAACATTATGGGCTACAGGTGATACGGACGTAAAGCTGTTGCAGATACCTCTGGTTTCTATCAGGGTCAAGGACAACGTTGTTCTCCCTCGTATCCCTCAGTACAAAATACCGCAAGCAGGGGAGCGAGTGCTGTTGCAGATTATACAGGATTTGATTAAGTCAGGGGTTGTTGAAGAGACGACTGCGAATGTGTGTAATAGCCCTATTCTTCCCATTCTTAAGAGGACACCCTCGGGTTCCTCTGATGATCATCCAGATGTCTATCGGTTTGTGATTGATTTGCGTGAGGTTAATAAGATCATGGTCCCTCAGTTCCCAGTTGTCCCCGACATCACTGCCCTTCTGACTATGATTCCTTCCTCTGCCAAATTCTTTTCCGTCATCGATTTGAAGAATGCGTTCTTTAGCATTCCAATCCATCTAGATAGTAGGCATCTGTTTGGATTTGCCCTTGCCGGCAGAAGTTTTAGATTCTGTCGGGCTCCTCAGGGCTATACTGAGAGCCCTAGTATATGTAGTCAAGCTTTAAAAGGACAATTGGATTCCCTCACACTTCCCCCAGGTAATGTATTACTGCAGTATGTGGACGATCTCTTAATCGCTTCTGACACTGAAGATGATTGCAAAGATGCAACGGTTAAATTGTTGCTACATTTGGCCCATCACGGACATAAAGTGTCCCTTTCAAAATTCCAATATTGTCAATAGGAGGTCACCTATTTAGGTCACCTACTGTCGAAGGAGGGAAGGAGACTAACACCTGAACGTATTAGTGCTATTGTCAAAATGCCCATCCCTAAGACTCAGCGGGATGTGCGAGCTGTCATAGGCATTACTTCGTATTGTCGTCACTGGATCCCTAACTTTTCCCTACTAACAAAGCCGCTGTTGCAACTAACCACTAAAGATGTGCATGAACCCTTGCCCTGGACGCCTGAATGTCAACAAACTTTTGAGCAATTAAAGGTCGCGCTTTGCTCTGTGCCTGTGCTTGGCACGCCTGATTATCAGAAGCCGTTCGTGTTGTATGTACACGAGACGGCTGGTTGCGCGCTCTCTGTCTTAACACAGGCCTTTGGAGGTAAACAGAGGCCGTGTGCTTATTTTTCTGCGCTTCTTGATAACGTTGCGAGAGCCCTCCCGAGCTGTCTAAGAGCCGTCGCAGCCGTCTCTATCCAACAATCGGCAGGGCTCGTCCTTGATACCGATCTCACATTCATGTTACTGCATGCAGTGGATACACTTTTGAACAGAACAAAGACACAGCACCTCACCAGTGCACGTCTGACTGGTTACGAATTGACCCTTTTCGCACCACACGTCACCATCAAAAGATGTGCCACCCTGAACCCAGCCACGTTACTACGCCTCCCTTCTGAAAGTGAGGATATAGACGTGCATGATTGCATCTTTCACACCGAGGAAGAGACGAAGGGATGGGTAGACCTGACTGATGTTCCCGTATCTGAACCCCAAGGGGAGCTATATGTTGATGGCTCTTGTTTCAAATTACCGGATGGCACAACAACTGCGGCATATGCCATAACTACCTTGCACACAGTAGTCGAGACATCACGAGTTCCCTATCAATCGGCCCAAGCTGCAGAGTTTGTTGCCCTTCTTCGAGCTTGTGTGCTAAGTAAGGGACTGACTATCAATATTTATACTGACAGTCAGTACTCCTTTGGAGTTGCCCACAACTTTGGGCGGCTCTGGCCGGAGAGAGGATTCCTGACTTCACATGGGTTAAAGATCCAAAATGGCGCATTGATACACAGGCTTTTGTCAGCCCTGACACTTCCCAAGAAGTTAGCAATAGTGAAGTGCAGAGCCCACAAGGCAATTACTGATGATGTGGAAAGGGGAAATGCATTTGCAGACCTAACAGCTAAGGAGACAGCCCGAACAAAAATGAAAAGAATGTTTGTGGCAGGCCCTACTAGATGGGTACCTGAAGTTACTATGTTTGAGGATACACTGGATAGTGTCAAAGAAATACAGAGTGAGACAACGATTGAGGAGCTAGCAGTATGGCAGGAAAGCACAGCACGTTTAAAAGAAGATGGGTGCTGGACGGATAAGTCAGGAAAGCAAAGGTGGAAGTTACCAGATGCCTATGTCCTCCCTGTAGTCACTATGGCGCACGGCGCAGCTCACATTAGCGCGAAGGGCATATGCAAGCTATTGGACCCCCTGTGGCCGAATGATAACATCCCGAAAGTAGCTGCCCATTTGGTTAAGTATTGTATGGTATGCATGATGTACAATCCTGGGAAGGGCATTCCTACACCCCCTGGCAATTTTGCACCCCCTTCGTTCCCTTTCGAGGTCTTTCAGATGGACTATATCGAGATGGAGCGGGTTAACAATTTGAAATATGTGTTGGTGGTTGTTTGCGCATTCAGTAAATGGGTTGAGGCTTACCCCACTAAGGAGAATACTGCTTTGGCGACGGCGAAAGCCCTCCTGCAGGAGTTCTTTCCCCGTTTTGGTTTGCCGCGTTTGATTTGGAGTGACAATGGCAGTCACTTTAATTCAACAGTTATCCAGTTGGTGTGTGATGGGTTACACATTAGACAGAAGTTCCACGCTGCACACCACCCCCAATCAGCAGGCTTGGTTGAGAAGTACAATGGGACTCTCAAACTGAAAATGGCAAAAATTCAGGAAAGCACAGGATTGAAGTGGCCAGCTGCTTTACCGTTAGCTCTTTTGTCAACAAGAGCCACGGCTCACACTAGAACAGGATTGTCACCATATGAGGTCATGTTCGGCCGCCCAGCAAATGTTTGGGGCGTCCTTCGACCAAAGCACTTCTTTGATATTAAATACCCTCTGTTAGTGGACTATCTTTTTGAGTTGACTAAACATTTACGTTCTATTCATCAACAGATACACAAGACACTGCCACCGCCGACAGAGGGGCCTGAGCACACCATCCGACCCAGTGATTTTGTTCTCGTACGGCACCTCCAGAGGCGAGGGAGCCTGGAGCCTCGCTGGAATGGGCCTCTGCAGGTGCTTCTTGCGACCAGAAGTGTCGTCAAAGTGACCTGTCAGAAGAACTGGCTCCATCTCAGCCATTGCCGCAAGGTGCCGTTGCCTCTCCCCTATGATCAGTGGGTGATCGATGGCATAGGTGACCATGAGACGGAGAAAGTGCCACGCTTCATCCCTTTTTCGGATGCCTGAATGACGTGGGTGCAAACGGAAGAGGAGAATGATGCAGCATTGAATGAGGCGGTCCCCCCAGAAATAAGGGCTGTCCAGGATTCTCCTCCACCTGGCCCACAAGTGCTTGAGCCTCAGTCCCTTGGCCCCTCTGAATTTGAGCCCCTGTTTACTGATCACTCTGTGCCCGGAGTGCCTAGATACAATTTGCATCCCCAACGGAGGGACAGTGCACCAAAGGAAAAGTCAGATTAGTAGCAATGGACCGCATGGATGAAGAATAGGGTGTATGTACCCTGCCCGCGGTACCAATGATAGCTTAGGGAAAGGGAGTTTGTTGCATTGTCCGAGACACTGGACAGGATAAGCTGAGGGTATCTTCCCAGAAGAGGGGGGTACCCTATCCTGGACGGCGTGGGATTTCTTCAACGGTCCGCGATCACGCTGCTCCACCACTGTGCTCAGTAGCACCACCGTAGATGAACAATAGGAGTCTCCCAGCGAGGCTCAGAAGGACGCTGGAAACTCTTTGCCCATTTTCTTGTTTCCTTGTCACCAGCCCCATTGCATTGCGTTTTTCCCCTCTGATCACCATGTATCCTTTTGGCCGCCCAATTGTTGAGGAGGAACAGCCTTTTGCAGCACCACGTTTGGAGGAGAATAGGGTTGGTTGGCCCAGTTGGTCGAGAAAGAGTAAAATAGTGTTTATGCTAATTGTCCTGATTTCCCTTATTGCAATGCGTGGAATAATGTGGTTCCTTGAAGAAAAATATCCTGTGCATTCCTTGATTGGTACGACACCTGCTCCCCCTGAACATATGTTTGTAACTTTGGCACCTCACAAGGGCCAACACTGAAAGATGTGTTCCTCCAAATGTTGCACCAGGTCCATGGTACGTCCAACGTTACCAATTGCTGGATCTGTGGCCTCCTCCCTTCTGTGACACACAAGAATGATGTATTGTTGCCAATGCCTTTCTCTTACCTCAGAAGTTGTGAAGGCTGGTTTCAGCTCTTCACTATGGTATACACTCATTACCACTCTGATACTATGAATATGTCATTAGCTGACTATGAAACAGTCTTAGAGTATATACGTGTACATCAAGGGTTTACCCCAGGGGAACAAGGAACACCGGATACCATGTCTCCGACAGCTTGCATGAATGTTTACGAAAGAGAACAAAATGTAACATGGCTTCGAAATGAGAAGTCTGATTTTTGGGATTTTAATGTCACTGAATATTTTAGATCATTTCAGATGTGCATTATTACTCATGATGTGGCAATGCCGGTGCCGTGGTAAGCAAGTTTCTGTGTTAAGGGAAAAGGGAAAATAGGGGTAGGGGTGAGTAATTGCAACTACACCTATGTACTGAGCACTGCAAATAGCCCACCTCTGCTACCCCCTCCCAAAGTTTACTTTGTTTGTGGGTCTCAGGCCTAAGTTTGGCTTCCCCTAGGGTGGTCTGGAATATGTTATCTCTCTTTTCTCCTTCCCCCATTGTATATTACGCCATCCAACTACCATAGGGACCACCGGCTACAACGCAGGGGTGTTCATCTGTCACGTGTTAAATGAGTCATAGACACTGCAGACATAGATCAGACAGATACCACATTGCAGCAGTTCACGGATGTTATGAAGGGTATTGTTCCCTTTTGAGGCCCAATGTCCAACAGTCTCAATATTCAAAGACTCACTCGGGTGGTGGAAGGAGTGATAAATATCATGGCTGGAATTCTGACTAATATCACAGCCGAGCTTCAGGCTACGAGACTTGTTGCCCTTCAAAACAGAATGGTGTTAGATGTCATCCTTGCCGACCGGGGTGGGGCCAGCCGCGCCATCGGAAGTAGTTGCTGTGTATAGATACCAGACCACGCTCCGAATGTATATGCTGCTATACAGAAGCTCCATAAGCTTGCCTCTGACATACACCAGGAGAATGGTAGATGGTCTCTCACAGGGTGGTTTTGGGGCCTATTCGCCTCTTGTGGTTGGAAGATTATCATTTTCCTGGTTGCCATAGCTGGTATCATTTTAACATGTTGTCTGTGCATACACTGCCTTCCTGCCTGTTGTACCTGCTGTGTACCAATGTTGACGCCTCGCCCAAAGCCCTCGGAACATGAGTCTAAGAACAAGGCCATGATGATGCAGGACATCCAGGATATGATGTGTATTGATGAGGGCATTTTTTAATATTAATGATGTATGTCTAGTCTTATAGAGTTTTAGTTCTTGCTGGTAGCCACATGAATTAGCAAATGTTGCCTATGATCGAAGATTCTTCCTATCTTTAGAATTGTAAGGCCCTTACCTGATAGCAATAATAAAATGTAGCTATGAATGCTAAATGGAGGGTCTGTTAGAATTGAAAATGTAATTGCCTTGTTGCTCATACTTCGTTCTGTATTAAGTTAGCATTCATGGCACCATTTTATTAGTAGCCGCCATTTTGTTCCATGATCGAAGCTGAGTTTCTGTCTCACATGGCTTGCCTCAGCAGAAAACTGCCTCAATGTCTCCTTAGTTGATATTTCTTCAAGGCCGAGTTTCGCTGCACTAATGAATGTACTCTCTATTATGGCATACCTTTGCTGTTAGATAGGCTCGATCCCACCTTCTATAATGACGGGTGCGGGCAGAGTAACCTTGAAGTGGAGATAGCATGTACCCGGTCCCTGGACCATAGCTCATCCTTCTGTGCCTCCTTTGTTCGCTGTTGCCTGGACCGGAATTTTCCAGCCTGGGCGTGTTCTTGGGGAGTTGGAAATGTATAATATCTGATGTTATGTTGGGGGAGTCAGTCCCTCGGCAGCTATCTCATGAGGCTGGTCAGACTGGGCTCCGCTGAAGCGCAATACTAATAAATAACTTGTATTCTCTACTGCCTGACCGACTCTTTATTTGTTTGGAAGGCCGAGAGGTGGTCACAGGTGACCCGGGTGACCCTAGTCATGCCACTTCCTTCAGTTGGCGCCCGAACAGGATCCCTGTAGATCAGCGCCGACCTTATGTTACTGCTGATTTGCAGGGCTCAGCTAAAAAATTATTGGTGGATACAGGCGCAATGAATAGCTCTGTTTCTCATTCACTGGTCCCCGGGTCAGCCCTGTCCAGCCAAAATAATGTTTCTGTAGGCTTTTCAGGTATACCGGTTGTGAGCCCCATTTCCGAGCCACTCGCCCTGACTATTGGTCCTTTTCCTGTAGATTCGCCCTTTCTATTGACATCTAACTGTGGAGAAATTTGATGGGTTTGGACTTGTTAAAGAAGTTGCACGCGACAATTTCTTGCTCCCCAGATGGAGTCTATATGACAATAGGACCCAATGTAGTGAGTTCCAAGCAATGTTTGTCAAACGATGAACACCTTCCCGCTGAGTTTAAGGATGTGCCAACAACATTATGGGCAACAGGTGATACGGACGTAAGGCTGTTGCAGATACCTCCGGTTTCTATCAGGGTCAAGGACAACGTTGTTCTCCCTTGTATCCCTCAGTACAAAATACCGCAAGCAGGGGAGCGAGTGCTGTTGCAGATTATACAGGATTTGATTAAGTCTGGGGTTGTTGAAGAGACGACTGCGAATGTGTGTAATAGCCCTATTCTTCCCATTCTTAAGGGGACACCCTCGGATTCCTCTGATGATCATCCAGATGTCTATCGGTTTGTGATTGATTAGCGTGAGGTTAATAAGATCGTGGTCCCTCAGTTCCCAGTTGTCCCCGACATCACTGCCCTTCTGACTATGATTCCTTCCTCTGCCAAATTCTTTTCCGTCATCGATTTGAAGAATGCGTTCTTTAGCATTCCAATCCATCCAGATAGTAGGCATCTGTTTGGATTTGCCCTTGCTGGCAGAAGTTTTAGATTGTGTCGGGCCCCTCAGGGCTATACTGAGAGCCCTAGTATATGTAGTCAAGCTTTAAAAGGACAATTGGATTCCCTCACACTTCCCCCAGGTAATGTATTACTGCAGTATGTGGACGATCTCTTGATCGCTTCTGACACTGAAGATGGTTGCAAAGATGCAACAGTTAAATTGTTGCTACATTTGGCCCATCACGGACATAAAGTGTCCCTTTCAAAATTCCAATATTGTCAACAGGAGGTCACCTATTTAGGTCACCTACTGTCGAAGGAGGAAAGGAGACTAACACCTGAACGTATTAGTGCTATTGTCAAAATGCCCATCCCTAAGACTCAGCGGGATGTGCGAGCTGTCATAGGCATTACTTCGTATTGTCGTCACTGGATCCCTAACTTTTCCCTACTAACAAAGCAGCTGTTGCAGCTAACCACTAAAGATGTGCATGAACCCTTGCCCTGGACGCCTGAATGTCAACAAGCTTTTGAGCAATTAAAGGTCGCGCTTTCCTCGGTGCCTGTGCTTGACACGCCTGATTATCAGAAGCCGTTCGTGTTGTATGTACACGAGACGGCTGGTTGTGAGCTCTCTGTCTTAACACAGGCCTTTGGAGGTAAGCTGAGGCCATGTGCTTATTTTTCTGCGCTTCTTGATAACGTCGCGAGAGCCCTCCCGAGGTGTCTAAGAGCGGTCGCGGCCGTCTCTATCCGATAATCGGCAGGGCTCGTCCTTGATACCGATCTCACAGTCATGTTACTGCATGCTGTGGATACACTTTTAACAGAACAAAGACACAGCACCTCACAAGTGCACGTCTGACTGGTTACGAATTGACCCTTTTCGCACCACACATCACCATCAAAAGATGTGCCACCCTGAACTCAGCCACGCTACTACCCCTCCCTTCTGAAAGTGAGGAAATAGACGTGCATGATTGCATCTTTCACACCGAGGAAGAGACGAAGGGATGGGTAGACCTGACTGATGTTCCCCTATCTGAAACCCAAGGGGAGCTATATGTTGATGGCTCTTGTTTCAAATTACCGGATGGCACAACAACTGCGGCATATGCCATAACTACCTTGCACACAGTAGTCGAGACATCACAAGTTCCCTATCAATCGGCCCAAACTGCAGAGTTAGTTGCCCTTCTTCGAGCTTGTGTGCTAAGTAAGGGACTGACTATCAATATTTATACTGACAGCCAGTACTCCTTTGGAGTAGCCCACAACTTTGGGCGGCTCTGGCCAGAGAGAGGATTCCTGACTTCACACGGGTTAAAGATCCAGAATGGCCCATTGATACACAGGCTTTTGTCAGCCCTGACACTTCCCAAGAAGTTAGCAATAGTGAACTGCAGAGCCCACAAGGCAATTACTGATGATGTGGGAAGGGGAAATGCATTTGCAGACCTAACAGCTAAAGAGACAGCCCGAACAAAAATGAAAAGAATGTTTGTGGCAGGCCCTACTAGATGGGTACCTGAAGTTACTATGTTTGAGGATACACTGAATAGTGTCAAAGAAATATAGAGCGAGGCAACGATTGAGGAGCTAGCAGTATGGCAGGAAAGCACAGCACATTTAGACGAAGATGGGTGCTGGACGGATAAGTCAGGAAAGCAAAGGTGGATGTTTCCAGATGCCTATGTCCTCCCTGTAGTCACTATGGCGCACCGCCCAGCTCACATTAGCACCAAGGGCATATGAAAGCTACTGGACCCCATGTGGCAGAATGATAACATCCCGAAAGTAACTGCCCATTTGGTTAAGTATTGTATGGTATGCATGATGTACAATCCTGGGAAGGGCACTCCTACATCCCCTGGCAATTTCGCACCCCCTTCGTTCCCTTTCGAGGTCCTTCAGATGGACTATATCGAGATGGAGCGGGTTAACAATTTGAAATATATGTTGGTGGGTGTTTGCGCATTCAGTAAATGGGTTGAGGCTTACCCCACTAAGGAGAATACTGCTTTGGCGACGGCGAAAGCCCTCCTGCAGGAGTTCTTTCACCATTTCGGTTTGCCACGTTTGATTTGGAGTGACAATGGCAGTCACTTTAATTCAACAGCTATCCAGTTGGTGTGTGATGGGTTACACATTAGACAGAAGTTCCACGCTGCACACCACCCCCAATCAGCAGGCTTGCTTGAGAAGTACAATGGTACTCTCAAACTGAAAATGGCAAAAATTCAGGAAAGCACAGGATTGAAGTGGCCAGATGCTTTACCGTTAGCTCTTTTGTCAACAAGAGCCACGGCTCACACTAGAATAGGATTGTTACCATATGAGGTCATGTTCAGCCGCCCAGCAAATGTTTGGGGCGTCCTTCGACCAAAGCACTTCTCTGATATTGAATACCCTCTGTTAGTGGACTATCTTTTTGAGTTGACTAAACATTTAAGTTCTATTCATCAATAGATACACAAGACACTGCCACCGCCGACAGAGGGGCCTGAGCACACCATCCGACCCAGTGATTTTGTTCTCGTATGGCACTTCCAGAGGCGAGGGAGCCTGGAACCCCGCTGGAAAAGGCCTCTGCAGGTGTTTCTTGCGACCAGAAGTGTCGTCAAAGTGACCGGTCAGAAGAACTGGCTCCAGCTCAGCCATTGCCGCAAGGTGCCGTTGCCGCTCCCCTATGATCAGTGGGTGATCGATGGCATAGGTGACCACGAGACGGAGAAAGTGCCACGCTTCATCCCTTAGCAAAACCAAAGGGGATGATGGACGGAGTGTTGAACATTGCAAGCACTCACCCCCAGTCAACTGATCTGGCTTTAATCCATCATCATTCTCTAGCTCACTCCGCCACCCCAGTTCAGACATGGCCATATGCAAATCAGTCTGACCCTGTGCCTCTTGGGAACAGTCCAGCCCGAACTGCCAAGCCATGTCGTCCCTGGACCGGAAACAAGCATCCTGGGACCGGTTTCTGGCTTACAGCCGTCATCAGCCAGGCTATCTTGAATCCAGTGGCAAAGTGAGCAAGGGACCCACATCTGGGCATACCCTGCCAACTTAGGGCGAACAAATCAAAACCAAAGGGGATGATGGACGGAGTGTTGAACATTGCAAGCACTCAGCCCCAGTCAACTGATCTGGGTTTAATCCATCATCATTCTTTAGCTCACTCCGCCACCCCAGTTCAGACATGGCCATATGCAAATCAGTCTGACCCTGTGCCTCATGGGAACAGTCCAGCCCGAACTGCCAAGCCATGTCTTCCCTGGACCGGAAACAAGCATCCAAGGGACCGGTTTCTGGCTTACAGCCGTCATCAGCCAGGCTATCTTGAATCCAGTGGCAAAGTGAGCAAGGGACCCACGTCTGGGCATACCCTGCCAACTTAGGGCGAACATAGCAAAACCAAAGGGGATGATGGACGGAGTGTTGAACATTGCAAGCACTCACCCCCAGTCAACTGATCTTGGTTTAATCCATCATCATTCTTTAGCTCACTCCGCCACCGCAGTTCAGACATGGCCATATGCAAATCAGTCTGAACCTGTGCCTCATGGGAACAGTCCAGCCCGAACTGCCAAGCCATATCTTCCCTGGACCAGAAACAAGCATCCTGGGACCGGTTTCTGGCTTACAACCATCATCAGCCAGGCTATCTTGAATCCAGTGGCAAAGTGAGCAAGGGACACACGTCTGGGCATACCCTGCCAACTTAGGGCGAACATAGCAAAACCAAAGGGGATGATGGACGGAGTGTTGAACATTGCAAGCACTCACCCCCAGTCAACTGATCTGGGTTTAATCCATCATCATTCTTTAGCTCACTCCGCCACCCCAATTCAGACATGGCCATTTGCAAATAAGCCTGACCCTGTGCCTCATGGGAACAGTCCAGCCTGAACTGCCAAGCCATATCTTCCCTGGACCGGAAACAAGCATCCTGGGACCGGTTTCTGGCTTACAACCGTCATCAGCCAGGCTATCTTGAATCCAGTGGCAAAGTGAGCAAGGGTCCCACGTCTGGGCATACCCTGCCAACTTAGGGCGAACATAGCAAAACTAAAGGGGATGATGGGCGGAGTGTTGAACATTGCAAGCACTCACCCCCAGTCAACTGATCTGGGTTTAATCCATCATCATTCTTTAGCTCACTCCGCCACCCCAGTTCAGACATGGCCATATGCAAATCAGTCTGACCCTGTGCCTCATGGAAACAGTCCAGCCCGAACTGCCAAGCCATGTCTTCCCTGGACCGGAAACAAGCATCCTGGGACCAGTTTCTGGCTTACAGCCGTCATCAGCCAGGCTATCTTGAATCCAGTGACAAAGTGAGCAAAGGACCCACGTCTGGGTATACCCTGCCAACTTAGGGCGAACATAGCAAAACCAAAGGGGATGATGGATGGAGTGTTGAACATTGCAAGCACTCACCCCCAGTCAACTGATCTGGGTTTAATCCATCATCATTCTTTAGCTCACTCTGCCACCCCAGTTCAGACATGGCCATATGCAAATCAGTCTGACCCTGTGTCTCATGGGAACAGTCCAGCCCGAACTGCCAAGCCATGTCTTCCCTGGACCGGAAACAAGCATTCTGGGACTGGTTTCTGGCTTACAGCCGTCATCAGCCAGGCCATCTTGAATCCAGTGGCAAAGTGAGCAAGGGACCCACGTCTGGGCATACCGTGCCAACTTAGGGCGAACATAGCAAAACTGAAGGGGATGATGGGCGGAGTGTTGAACATTGCAAGCACTCACCCCCAGTCAACTGATCTGGGTTTAATCCATCATCATTCTTTAGCTCACTCCGCCACCCCAGTTCAGACATGGCCACATGCAAATCAGTCTGACCCTGTGCCTCATGGGAACAGTCCAGCCCGAACTGCCAAGCCATGTCTTCCCTGGACCGGAAACAAGCATCCTGGGACCGGTTTCTGGCTTACAGCCGTCATCAGCCAGGCTATCTTGAATCCAGTGGCAAAGTGAGCAAGGGACCCACGTCTCGGCATACCCTGCCAACTTAGGGCGAACGTAGCAAAACTAAAGGGGATGATGGACGGAGTGTTGAACATTGCAAGCACTCACCCCCAGTCAACTGATCTGGGTTTAATCCATCATCATTCTTTAGCTCACTCCGCCACCCCAGTTCAGACATGGCCATATGCAAAACAGTCTGACCCTGTGCCTCATGGGAACAGTCCAGCCCGAACTGCCAAGCCATGTCTTCCCTGGACCGGAAACAAGCATCCTGGGACCGGTTTCTGGCTTACAGCCGTCATCAGCCAGGCTATCTTGAATCCAGTGGCAAAGTGAGCAAGGGACCCACGTCTGGGCATACCCTGCCAACTTAGGGCGAACATAGCAAAACCAAAGAGGATGATGGACGGAGTGTTGAACATTGCAAGCACTCACCCCCAGTCAACTGATCTGGGTTTAATCCATCATCATTCTTTAGCTCACTCACGCCACCCCAGTTCAGACATGGCCATATGCAAATCAGTCTGACCCTGTGCCTCATGGGAACAGTCCAGCCCGAACTGCCAAGCCATGTCTTCCCTGGACCGGAAACAAGCATCCTGGGACCGGTTTCTGGCTTACAGCCGTCATCAGCCAGGCTATCTTGAATCCAGTGGCAAAGTGAGCAAGGGACCCACGTCTGGGCATACCCTGCCAACTTAAGGCGAACATAGCAAAACCAAAGGGGATGATGGACGGAGTGTTGAACATTGCAAGCACTCACCCCCAGTCAACTGATCTGGGTTTAATCCATCATCATTCTTTAGCTCACTCCGCCACCCCAGTTCAGACATGGCCATATGCAAATCAGTCTGACCCTGTGCCTCATGGGAACAGTCCAGCCCGAACTGCCAAGCCATGTCTTCTCTGGACCGGAAACAAGCATCCTGGGACCGGTTTCTAGCTTACAGCCATCATCAGCCAGGCTATCTTGAATCCAGTGGCATAGTGAGCAAGGGACCCACGTCTGGGCATACCCTGCCAACTTAGGGCGAACATAGCAAAACCAAAGGGGATGATGGACGGAGTGTTGAACATTGCAAGCACTCACCCCCAATCAACTGATCTGGGTTTAATCCATCATCATTCTTTAGCTCACTCCGCCACCCCAGTTCAGACATGGCCATATGCAAATCAGTCTGACCCTGTGCCTCATGGGAACAGTCCAGCCCGAACTGCCAAGCCATGTCTTCCCTGGACCGGAAACAAGCATCTTGGGACCGGTTTCTGGCTTACAGCCGTCATCAGCCAGGCTATCTTGAATCCAGTGGCAAAGTGAGCAAGGGACCCACATTTGGGCATACCCTGCCAACTTAGGGCGAACATAGCAAAACCAAAGGGGATAATGGACGGAGTGTTAAACATTGCAAGCACGCACCCCCAGTCAACTGATCTGGGTTTAATCCATCATCATTCTTTAGCTCACTCCGCCACCCCAGTTCAGACATGGCCATATGCAAATCAGTCTGACCCTGTGCCTCATGGGAACAGTCCAGCCCGAACTGCCAAGCCATGTCTTCCTGGACCGGAAACAAGCATCCTGGGACCGGTTTCTGGCTTACAGCCGTCATCAGCCAGGCTATCTTGAATCCAGTGGCAAAGTGAGCAAGGGACCCACGTCTGGGCATACCCTGCCAACTTAGGGCGAACATAGCAAAACTAAAGGGGATGATGGGTGGAGTGTTGAACATTGCAAGCACTCACCCCCAGTCAACTGATCTGGGTTTAATCCATCATCATTCTTTAGCTCACTCCGCCACTCCAGTTCAAACATGGCCATATGCAAATCAGTCTGACCCTGTGCCTCATGGGAACAGTCCAGCCCGAACTGCCAAGCCATGTCTTCCCTGGACCGGAAACAAGCATCCTGGGACCGGTTTCTGGCTTACAACCGTCATCAGCCAGGCTATCTTGAATCCAGTGGCAAAGTGAGCAAGGGACCCACGTCTTGGCATACCCTGCCAACTTAGGGCGAACATAGCAAAACCAAAGGGGATGATGGACGGAGTGTTGAACATTGCAAGCACTCACCCCCAGTCAACTGATCTGGGTTTAATCCATCATCATTCTTTAGCTCACTCCGCCACCCCAGTTCAGACATGGCCATATGCAAATCAGTCTGACCCTGTGCCTCATGGGAACAGTCCAGCCCGAACTGCCAAGCCATGTCTTCCCTGGACCGGAAACAAGCATCCTGGGACCGGTTTCTGGCTTACAGCCGTCATCAGCCAGGCTATCTTGAATCCAGTGGCAAAGTGAGCAAGGGACCCACGTCTGGGCATACCCTGCCAACTTAGGGCGAACATAGCAAAACCAAAGGGGATGATGGACGGAGTCTTGAACATTGTAAGCACTCACCCCCAGGCAACTGATCTGGGTTTAAATCCATCATCATGCTTTAGCTCACTCCGCCACCCCAGTTCAGACATGGCCATATGCAAATCAGTCTGACCCTGTGCCTCATGGGAACAGTCCAGCCCGAACAGCCAAGCCATGTCTTCCCTGGACCGGAAACAAGCATCCTGGGACCGGTTTCTGGCTTACATCCGTCATCAGCCAGGCTATCTTGAATCCAGTGGCAAAGTGAGCAAGGGACCCACGTCTGGGCATACCCTGCCAACTTAGGACGAACATAGCAAAACCAAAGGGGATGATGGACGGAGTGTTGAACATTGCAAGCACTCACCCCAATCAACTGATCTGGGTTTAATCCATCATCATTATTTAGCTCACTCCGCCACCCCAGTTCAGACATGGCCATATGCAAATCAGTCTGACCCTGTGCCTCATGGGAACAGTCCAGCCCGAACTGCCAAGCCATGTCTTCCCTGGCCCGGAAACAAGCATCCTGGGACCGGTTTCTGGCTTACAGCCGTCATCAGCCAGGCTATCTTGAATCCAGTGGCAAAGTGAGCAAGGGACCCACGTCTGGGCATACCCTGCCAACTTAGGGCGAACATAGCAAAACCAAAGGGGATGATGGACGGAGTGATCGATGGCATAGGTGACCACGAGACGGAGAAAGTGCC
Organism: Calotriton arnoldi; assembly: GCA_963921515.1. Taxonomy (NCBI): domain Eukaryota; kingdom Metazoa; phylum Chordata; class Amphibia; order Caudata; family Salamandridae; genus Calotriton; species Calotriton arnoldi. The sequence continues at coordinate 387,065 of CAWUFW010005482.1, forward strand.
ACGCTTCATCCCTTTTTCGGATGCCCGACTGACGTGGGTGCAAACAGAAGAGGAGAATGATGCAGCATTGAATGAGGCGGTCCCCCCAGAAATAAGGGCTGTCCAGGATTCTCCTCCACCTGGCCCACAAGTGCTTGAGCCTCAGTCCCTTGGCCCCTCTGAATTTGAGCCCCTGTTTACTGATCACTCTGTGCCCAGAGTGGCTAGGTACAATTTGCGTCCCCAACGGAGGGACAGTGCACCAAAGGAAAAGTCAGATTAGTAGGGATGGACCACATGGATGAAGAATAGGGTGTACGTACCCTGCCCGCGGTACCAACGATAGCTTAGGGAAAGGGAGTTTGGTGCATTGTCCGAGACACTGGACAGGATAAGCTGAGGGTGTCTTCCCAGAAGAGGGGGTACCCTATCCTGGACGGCGTGGGATTTCTCCAACGGGCCGCGATCACGCTGCCCCACCACTGTGCTCAGTAGCACCACCGTAGATGAACAATAGGAGTCTCCCCGCGAGGCTCAGAAGGACGCTGGAAACTCTTTGCCCGTCTTCTTGTTTCCTTGTCACCAGCCCCATTGCATTGCGCTTTTCCCCTCTGAACGCCATGTATCCTTTTGGCCGCCCAATTGTTGAGGAGGAACAGCCATTTGCAGCACCACGTTTGGAAGAGAATAGGGTTGGTTGGCCCAGTTGGTCGAGAAAGAGTAAAATAGTGTTTATGCTAATTGTCCTGATTTCCCTTATCGCAATGCTTGGAATAATGTGGTTCCTTGAAGAAAAATATCCTGTGCATTCCTTGATTGGTACGACACCTGCTCCCCCTGAACATATGTTTGTAACTTTGGCACCTCACAAGGGCCAACACTGAAAGATGTATGTGGATAATGTGTTCCTCCAAATATTGCACCAGGTCCATGGTACATCCAACGTTACCAATTGCTGGATCTGTGGCCTCCTCCCTTCTGTGACACACAAGAATGATGTATTGTTGCCAATGCCTTTCTCTTACCTCAGGAGTTGTGAAGGCTGGTTTCAGCTCTTCACTATGGTATACACTCATTACCACTCTGATACTATGAATATGACATTAGCTGACTATGAAACAGTCTTAGAGTATATACGTGTACATCAAGGGTTTACCCCAGGGGAACAAGGAACACCGGATACCTTGTCTCCGACAGCTTGCATGAATGTTTACGAAAGAGAACAAAATGTAACATGGCTTCGAAATGAGATGTCTGATTTTTGGGATTTTAATGTCACTGAATATTTTAGATCATTTCAGATGCGCATTATTACTCATGATGTGGCAATGCCAATGCCGTGGTAAACAAGTTTCTGTGTTAAGGGAAAAGGGAAAATAGGGGTAGGGGTGAGTAATTGCAACTACACCTATGTACTGAGCACTGCAAATAGCCCACCTCTGCTACCCCCTCACAACGTTTACTTTGTTTGTGGGTCTCAGGCCTAAGTTTGGCTTCCCCCAGGGTGGTCTGGAATATGTTATCTCTCTTTTCTCCTTCCCCCATTGTATATTACGCCATCCAACTACCATAGGGACCACCGGCTACAACGCAGGGGTGTTCATCTGTCACGTGTTAGACGAGTCATAGACACTGCAGACATAGGTCAGACAGATACCACATTGCAGCAGTTCACGGATGCTATGAAGGGTATTGTTCCCTTTTGTGGCCCAATTTCCAACAGTCTCAATATTCAAAGACTCACTCGGGTGTGGAAGGAGTGATAAATGTCATGGCTGGAATTCTGACTAATATCACAGCCGTGCTTCAGGCTACAAGACTTGTTGGCCTTCAAAACAGAATGGTGTTAGACGTCATCCTTGCTGACCTGGGTGGGGCCAGCCGCGCCATCGGAAGTAGTTGCTGTGTATACATACCGGACCACGCTCCAAATGTATATGCTGCTAAACAGAAGCTCCATAAGCTTGCCTCTGACATACACCAGGAGAATGGCAGATGGTCTCTCACGGGGTGGTTTTGGGGCCTATTCGCCTCTTGGGGTTGGAAGATTATCATTTTCCTTGTTGCCATAGCTGGTATCATTTTAACATGTTGTCTGTGCATACACTGCCTTCCTGCCTGTTGTGCCTTCTGTGTACCAATGTTAACGCCTTGCCCAAAGCCCTCGGAACATGATTCTAAGAACAAGGCCATGATGATGCAGGACATCCAGGATATGATGTGTATTGATGAGGGCATTTTTTAATATTAATGATGTATGTCTAGCCTTATAGAGTTTTAGTTCTTGCTGGTAGCCACATGAATTAGCAAATGTTGCCTATGATCGAAGATTCTTCCTATCTTTAGAATTGTAAGGCCCTTACCTGATAGCAATAATAAAATGTAGCTATGAATGCTAAAAGGAGGGTCTGTTAGAATTGAAAATGTAATTGCCTTGTTGCTCATACTTCGTTCTGTATTAAGTTAGCATTCATGGCACCATTTTATTAGTAGCCGCCATTTTGTTCCATGATCGAAGCTGAGTTTCTGTCTCACTTGGCTTGCCTCAGCAGAAAACTACCTCGATGTCTCCTTAGTTGATATTTCTTCAAGGCTGAGTTTCGCTGCACTAATGAATGTACTCTCTATTATGGCATACCTTTGCTGTTAGATAGGCTCGTTCCCACATTCTATAATGGCGGGCGCGGGCAGAATAACCTTGAAGTGGAGATAGCATGTACCCGGTCCCTGGACCATAGCTCATCCTTCTGTGCCTCCTTTGTTAGCTGTTGCCTGGACCAGAATTTTCCAGCCTGGGCGTGTTCTTGGGGAGTTAGAAATGTATAATATCTGATGTTATGTTGGGGGCAGTCAGTCCCTCGGCAGCTATCTCATGAGGCTGGTCAGACTGGGCTCCGCTGCAGCGCAATTCTAATAAATAACTTTGGTTTGTATTCTCTACTGTCTAACTGCCTCTTTATTTGTTTGGAAGGCCGAGAGGTGGTCACAGGTGACCCTATTTGGGTCACTTCCTTCACAAGCATTCCATCCATCACCTTACTCTTGCAGTTGTATCACTTTAAAACTAAATATAGCTTCTGCTTAGCTAATAAAAGCATATAAGACTAAGATGGTTCCCTTATTATATACAGAGCACCATCTTTAGTATCTTACGGTAAATCCCAAGCTCGAGGCAATGACCTTAAGAGGGTTGTTTTGCTTACCAAGCTTTGTCCTCATGGAAGTCATTAGAGCAGAAATATATATAGTGTCAGCTATGGCTCTATCATTGATTTCCGGTGTAGTTTGGTACTTTCTAGCTGCTCTGATTTACCAAGAAGTATGGAAACAGCATGGCTCCAATTCAAACAGTCTTATCGCTTTTTGTAATAAGGGGCTATTAGAACTAGATTGTCTCTAGTTGCAGGTACTTCGATTAACGTGTTGTATTTCAAAGGCAGGGCCAAATAGCTGCTATGCAACCTGCGCAATGCACTCTGACTACAAAGTTGTTGGCAATTTATAATACTTCAGACAACGCAATTTTAGGTGGCTCTATAAGCTGATTTTATGCTTTGATGTAACCAAACTATTAAGTACATCAAATAATACAAAATAGTTCGAGATGGACCAGCATTTCCCTCAATAGAAGAGCAGAGCATAAGGTGGCAGGCTCAGAGTTATGCATAAAGACCAGTATAAACAATGTCATAATGACATGCTAGGTCGCAGTTCCCTGGGTGCACAGACTGTTGGATTTAAAGTTGTCCATTAAAGAAGGAAGGGCGGCAAGCCCAAAAATGAACACACTGTGCATTGTCCCCCTCACATCTGCACCTTTATGCAGACTCTTCTCCAGCCACAGGGCTGGAGCCAAGGTTATGTAAACACTCATATCATAGCCCTGGTAATTATTTACAGAGCCCGGCGATATGGAGCTGGTTTCGTGTCAATTGATTTCTGATAGTACACAGCTGCTGCATATTATTCACGTTTTTCCTGCTTTGTTTCGTTTCACTCTTCCTTGTGGCTTAAAGTTCGTTGCCATCTGGTTACGAGTGCTTCCCTGGCAAGGTGATCGCACACTCTCAGGGGCTTATATATAAGCCCCTTGCGCCACCCTTACGTCACTTTTACCATGTTAAAAATGACGCAAAAGTGGCGCAAGGGGCTTGTAAATAAGCCCCTCAGACTTCTGCTTCACGACCAGGTTCATTGTTGGCACTTCAACAGATTACCACCCTGGAGCGAGTGATTACGTTATCTAAAGATATTACTCCTAATCAGAATCCGTGATGAGCAATTGGCTCAGTGACGTCTTAAGGCTTCAAAACATTGGGGCAAGTGCACTAGACTTTAAACCCCCGCATTCCTGTCAGAGTTGCTCAGATACTGTCCCTGTGTGTGAGGGAAGCTTGCACTGCTGCTCTCTGGGGAAGTGATGCTTGCATGGCTGACTGCTATGTTTTGGGGAGCGGAGAGGGGGTGAGTTGCACCGCCACTGGTTGTTCTGTCTCTGAAGGACGCCTGCACTCTGCTGCCTGTTATGTGTTTCAGGGAACTTAAAACAACTTCTGTGTGTGCCCTTGAAGTAGAAAAGCTTGCTCTCGCGCTGCTTGTGTAGTTAGAGAGGCTTAAACTAGAGAGACGTTTGCACTGGATGTTACTTTTTTGTGTCATGGCAGCTTGTCAAGCTTTTAGTTATACTGTAATATTTTTCCTTGCAATGGAAGTTTGATTTGCTGCGGCCTGCACTGTGTCCTTTCTGTGTCAGTTAAGCGTGCACATCTCCAGCCTGCAGGGCGCCGTTGTGTGCGCGAGGAAAGAGCGTGCTGCGCTCCATGCAGTGTCATTTCTCTGCGCGAGCCATGCTTGCACTGCTATTCCGCGTGCTGCACGTGTTCAGTGCCTAAGGGAAGCTTGTAGGGCTGGACGTCAGGCATGCTTGCACTGCTGGCGTCACTGTACCCGGAAAGGCTGCGCTGCTGCTTTCTCTGGTGAACCAGTCCCACGTGTGAGTGAAGCTTGCACGGATAGAGCCTGTGCTCTACCTCTTGGAGGTAAGGGAAGCGTAAGAGCTGCTCCCTGTGCCTCTTCTTGCTGCATGGCTGCACCCTAATCCGTATGTCGGGTGAATATGTAACCAGTTATTTAAAAGTTGAGTTTGGCTAAGTATGTCTATTTTATAAAGAGGCAGTGTCCAATACGCCCTCAATGCAGTACAATCATGATACCCCGTGATGGCAGGTCCCTTTGCTTAAGGAACCTGAAGTGCCATTTATTGAGTTATTTAATTTTGGATGAAAGACAGTTGCACATTGACTTGGGGTGGGTGAAGCTTGTACCCATGTAATTGGGTTAAAGTTGAAAAGTTAGAGCCAGATGTACAAATGTTTTTAGTGTTCACAACCCCTCTGAATCATAAAAGGTTTTCCAAATCACTAAATGGGTTTAGGAAACCGTACTGAATCGGTATTTGAAACAGTCGTGTTTAGGGTGTCCCTTCCAAATACCAATTCTTATGGTATGTATTAATGCGCTTGGACCGAAATCCAGTCATAAAACATTAATATTTTACAGAGTATACAAAGGTAGTGGGTAGCCCAATCGCAATTGACACCTTCCCCTGTGTGAATGTAGCAAAATATTTTTTAGGCAGAAGCAGTGGTCCATGGTACTCCTGCTTCCTCCTTAAAAAAGAAAGAAATATATATTTTTTTTAAACACATCAACTTTTCTTGAAATAAAAGTAGCTGCGTTAAAAAAAAAGATTGCTTTATTCAAAAGCAATCACAGACATAGTGCCCTTCTGACCTCAGCAGGCCACCATCCCTGTGATGGCAAGGAATCGTAATGAGTCAGAATTTGCGACCTACCTCGTTAATATGCATGAAATAAGTCGGATTCTGACCCACTACAATTGGGATTTTTAAGAATTGGCCTATTAGTACAAATCGCCACCACTATTTTGCAATCATATATTGTTACATACAGCTCTGAGTCCTAGAAGAAGGCATGTGAAGTTTCACAATTTCAGTCAGATCAATGAGTCATAGTTCAAAACCTTGGGTCATCTTTCCTGTTACAATTTAACACTCTAGGATGCCATATGGAACACAAATCCTTCAGTAGGAAATCGTGGCAGCGTTCAGCCCTGTTCTGGCCAGCACGTACGAGGTAACAAGAAGGGCCACCTGGGACTTTGCAGGATTCATAAGGTGTGGCTGAGAACTGATCTTCTTGGGGGAAGAGTCACACCTCCAGACCGCATGGGCAGCCAAGAAGACTTGTGTTGGTGTGGTGCAGACAAAGGGTCTGGACTTTGTCACTCATGTCCAGTAGGGTGGGGACTGAAAGCAGGGGGTGGAGAACAGTTTCAAAACAGCGCAAGTCCACCAATTGCATTGAACTCTCTAGATGCAGCAGGAATGATTCCCATTCCCATGAAGTGCTCCCAAATCGTTGTCCATTTTAATAGTCTTTAAACTGCTTGGGCTTCACACTGTGTGAAGCTAGTGTAGTATAAAATACAATTTTGTAAAGTTGCAACTTGTGCAACTTTGCATACTCTCATTTGTGGCACGTTGTGTTGCCTTTAAGAATTTTCCATCGAGAGTGGTGAACCACAACCCAATTTTGACACAGTCTTTTATCACTGAGAACCTTTTGTTCTAGGAAATTAGGCTATCCTGGATTAGTAGTGAAGGAGCCTGGGCCCACCTTTTCAATTCAATCCAATGTCAGATACTCAATGTTTATTTTTAGCAGCATGAAAGCGTAGTGCGAAGATAAGCTCGTAAGTCACTGGACATACAATGTAACACAAACGGTTACATACGAACCCAAATCGACAACCAGTTGAAGTTTTGTTAGTTTTATTACAAATTCAAAAATAGTTGGGCATACACAAACCTCAGCATAAGAGCGTAGAAACATAAGGGAAACAAAAGAACGCCAAACCTCCTGAAAAGGTTCACTCGGTGGAGCATGAAAAGAACAAGAAGCTCAATTACGATTATGCATGAGATGAGAAAGCAAAAGTTCAAGTTTCCTTGCATCTGCACTTCTTGTAAGTGCAACATTTAATCCTAACTATCCCTACTCTAACTCTAAAATGGCTCCCTACATTAAAGCATAAGCAAAGGTCGTTAGGGAGGAAAGGTGTCAGTAGGCAAAGCCTGCTTAAGAAGTCACTTCGCCATAAGATGGGTCTGCGGCATGAAGCCACAAGCAAAGGAAAGAGAGCACATCCGTGTGCAGGTGCTCTTTCTCAGGAGATCAATTGGGAATGGGGTAACTGTCCCTCTCTATAAGGCATCATATACATAAAGTTGTATACATCAAATGTCCCATAATGCTTTTTGTCTCACAAGCTGTACAATGGGCTCAGCCACAAACTTTTCCATGACGTTGACTCACTTCCCGACCTTCTCCATGCACACGCCCCTCTGTAACAGCTCGTCCTTGGTCTTCTCTCCGTCTCCCATGTGAAAACACCTCTCTCCACCTTATCTCCCGCGACCAAGCTATCTGTAACTCCTTCATACTGCAAACTTGCCTAATGAAACAATACCCCTACTCTCCTCTAGTACGTTGTTCACCTGCAAGGCAATTGTGAGACAGAAACATTCTGCAAATTTCACATAAGAATTTGAACATTACTATCAGAAATTAAGACTCTTCAAATGCAGTACAAATCGAGGCCTATGAATCAAGCTAAGTTAATAAATTCACCATACAACGTAGGCTAGCAAATACATCAGCCAACTACATTAATACACATTTTTATATTCATCATTAACCTAGGAAAGCAATATTTGGTATTAACACATCGTTGAACTGCATTTCCTAATTAGACCTACACCAAGTTACATTGATTACAATGGTAAGTACACATTTGAAGCACTAAGTACCAAGCCCTACATTGGGTTACATTAACTTTCCCAGTAACATCTTTAGTTGATTCACTTTTTCTTCTAACATCTAATTCTCTCATAACATTAAATAATATGTGAGTGCGTTCTACAGATGATTACATTGCACTCCTAACAGGTAACCCATGTAGGATATAAATTCTCCACTCTATCAGCCCCCCTCTGACGTTAATTCATCACAAATCATCCTATCTCATCATATAAGCCTATCGATGATTATCTAAGAAGGTAACCAACAAGAAGGACTGATCTAAACCGATGTTTTTGCCATTCTTTGGTCTCTAAACTTCTCCATACACCTCTAGCTATTATAATAGCTGTCCTGCAGCCTTTCTAATCTTTGATCCTTCTCTCTCTGATCTCTTTTGCTTTGCTTCACTCTATACCAATTGTATCCCCTCACCATTCCAATCAAACCGATGATGCAGATAACAGCAATCAATATAGGCTGCACAATGTATCTGAACAATCCACTTCCTAAGTTTGCCAACGACCGTCGGACTGCACCACATCCCTGTCCTGCTTTATCCCAAACACCTTCAGTAGCTAAGTCTCTCAGTTCCTGATGTAAGTCAGCTATGTTACTAATGTACCTCTGCAAATCCTTACTCCTGTCAGGGATAAAGGTACACCACTGTTGGACCTTCAGCATTCGACAGACTCCGCCCTCTTTTGTGAGCATAACATCTAGAGCAAATCGGTTCTGCATCACCATAGCCCTGATCGAAACCATCTTGCCATCTATAAGCAACAGAGATCTAGCAGTGTCAGTAGATAGCTTATCAAATATGGTAGACAACTTCCTAATCTTGATATCATTCAACACCACACCTAAACGCGGTATCATAGCTCCAAAAATGTCTCCTATAACTTCTCCAGCGCTTAATCCATGATTCTGTCTAGGATTTGTCTTACCACCCAAAGCATCCAAATTCCTCCACATGGCATATTTTTTGAAATACCATAGCCAGGTAACAAGTACCATACCACTTACTAGGCAACCTCAAATACACCACCTTCCCACACACAAAATAGACTCCTGGAATCGCATGTGCTTTATAATTAGGGAACCATGTTTTATGGTATTCATATTTTTGTCATTTCCGTCTTTATCCATATTTATTTTTTGCTAATTTTACCTGTATTTATCCATATTTATTTTATGTTTTGTGAAAAAATGAAGCTGAAATGTGTATATTTCTGCATTTATTTAACCAGTTAATGTTCACTCGTGCCTGAATGTCTGATAGGTTTCAATGATATATACACACTCAGATGGTAAAATATGCACTTGTGAGAAAATATGCAAATATTAGTATCAAGGTTGTGCAAATCTACTGCTGTTTAAGGCTCTTTACTAAAATCATTACATTTTTTTAATCCCCTTCCTGTCAATCCGCACAGCTATTGTCCTGGCAGGAATATAAGACGATACATTGCATGCCATCACAACGTATGCAATTACAACGCGGTTGTAACAACGCAAGTGCTGTTACAACGCGTTACCTTCACAACGCAAACTTTTACGACGCATATGCCTTTACCACGCATGCCATTACAACGCAAAGGCATGCGTGGTAAAGGCACACACTTGGTAAAAGTGGTTAAGGTAAGTAATTGTATATATATATATATATTCACTGAAAAAACCATAGGTTTCAGACACGTTATAGTTAGAAATTAGCATTTAAAAAACCTTTGAAATTCACTGAAAAAACCATAGGTTTTAGGGACAGTTATAGTTAGTTGGACATTTCACTCGTACAAAACCATAGAAATTCCCCCGTTATAGTTAGTTCAGCTAACTATAACTCGCGCCCCATAATGCACTGCTGATGACGTCACATATTACATCACTCATACATGGTCAGTGACATCACTGATGACATCACTGATGACATCTCAAATGACATCACTGATGACATCACTGATGACATCATCCAGTGACTGTGTGTTTCTGTAAAGTTTAAATATGTTTAATATATATAGGGAAAGGCGTATTGAAGAATGAGTGGGTGTATAAGTGTCTGAATGGATGATTTAGTACGTGAGTGACTGACTCTACAAGTGAGTGATTAAATGTATCTTACTGAATGCATGGGTTAGTGACTAAACTGTGTGAATGTCTGTATCCATCTGTCTGTTGGTTTGTAAGCGGCTGCATGGCTTTCTGAATAGCTACATGAGTGTCTACATGGGTTATTGATTGATTGTCTGAGTATCTGTATGGGTGCCTGAGTGTTTGTGTGGGTGGGGTGTGTGTGACTCTGTGCATAGATGTGTGAGTTGGTGATTCACTGGGTGCATGGTTTCAAGAGTGCATCTGTGATGGACTGTATGGGTGGGTGAGTGTGTGTATGGGTGTGTTAGTGATTGAATGTATATCTCAGTGGTACATGTGTGAGTAACTACATATGTGAAAGGCAGTATATATGTGTGTTGGAGTATATAAATGTCTATAAGTAAGAGTGTGTGATTGTGAGAGTGGCTGTATGGATGAGTGTGTACTTGTATCAGTGATTGTATAAGAGCATAAGAATGTGCTAGTATTTGTATGAGTAAGTGAGCTGGTGTGTGTATAACTGTATAGGTGAGTAAATGGGTGTGTGATTAAGTTTTTGCATGACTGACTAGGTGTGTGAGTACCTCTATGGATGAGTGGCGGTGTGTGAGTGTTTATATAGGTGTATGAGTGCATATGATAGTCCTGTACTGAGTGACTAAGTATGAGTGACTGTACGGGTGAGTGAGTGGATGTGTGTGTAGACCTAAGAATCAGTGAGTGGGTATGTAGTTTTTGGTGTTGGAGTGTCTATGGTTTTGAGAATGGCAGTCTGTAATTTAGAGTGGGTGTATCAAAAGTTATATTAGGGTGTGAGAAGATGCATGAAATTATCACATGGATGATGTCATCAGTGATGTCATTTGAGATGTCATGAGTGATGTCATCAGTGATGTCACTGACCATGTCATGAGTGATGTAATATGTGACGTCATCAGCAGTGCATTGCGGGGGCGCGAGTTATAGTTAGCTGAACTAACTATAACGGGGAATTTCTATGGTTTTGTACGAGTGAAATGTCCAACTAACTATAACTGTCCCTAAAACCTATGGTTTTTTCAGTGAATTTCAAAGGTTTTTTAAATGCTAATTTCTAACTATAACGTGTCTGAAACCTATGGTTTTTTCAGTGAATTTCAAAGGTTTTTAAATGCTAATTTCTAACTATAACGTGCCTGAAACCTATGATTTTTTAAGTGAATTTCAAAGGTTTTTTAAATGCTAGTTTCTAACTATGCCTACAGAGGTAGGACATGTGAAGAAAGAAGAAAAAACGCACAGAAAGAAGCAAAAGATGTGCAGAAAGAACCAACAGAGGAGCAGAAAGAGGCCTTGTTGCAAAATCATCCTGTGCCCACAACTTTTTCAGACGGGTACTGGTGGTAACTGACTCTGACTAACCATAGCCAGTGCTATGCTAAAAGACACTTAGAATACAGTGAAAACACCTACATACACTAGGGAACACTATGCGTTGGGGTACCCTGTGATTAGCATGACCTCCTCTGCAAGTCCCTAGTACATAATAGGGCAGGGGGATTAAAACTACCTCTTAAAACGAGCTACAGGGCGCGTTTGCACAGTGGTGAAGGGAGGGGGGCCTGAGGTGACATGTGTGCAAACGCACCCCGTGGCGTGTTTTAAGTTGCGGGATTAAGTCCCCTTGAATTCTGAGGGTCCCTGGGGCCCAACTAGCCCCCAGGTACCTACAGTTAGGACCACAGAGCTGAGTTGCAGAGAGGCGTTCCGAGGCCACGCACCTTTTTCACCTCTCTGCAACGCAACTCTGTTGTGCTTACTGAAGGTACCTGGTGGGCTAGTTGGCCCCCAGGGTCCCTCAGGATTCAAAGGAATTAATTCCCAAACTTAAAACGCACCACAGGGCGTGTTTGCGCACATGTCACCTGAGGCCCCGCCCCCTCCCTTCACCACTGTGCAAACGCGCCCCGTGGTGCATTTTAAGTTGGGGGATTAGGTCACCTTGAATCCTGAGGGTCCCTGGGGCCCAACTAGCCCACTAGGTACTTCCAGTAAGCACCACAGGCCTGCGTTGCAATGCCTGTAACAAATTGTGCAGTTGTGTTTAGGTAGTGAAGAGGGTTGTGCTGGGGGTAGTGTTTTAGGGTTTAGGGTAGTGCAGTGGTGTTTGTGTAGTGTAGGGGGTCATGCTGGGGGTAGATTTAGGGTTTAGGGTAGTGCAGTGGTGTTTGGGTAGTGTAGGGAGTCGTGCTGGGGGAGTGTTTTAGGGTTTAGGGTAGTGCATTGGTGTTTGAGTAGTGTAGGGGGTCATGCTGGGGATAGTGTTTTAGGGTTTAGGGTAGTGCAGTGGTGTTTGGGTAGTGTAGGGGGTCGTGCTGGGGGTAGTGATTTAGGGTAGTGCAGTGGTGTTTGGGTAGTGTAGGGGGTACTGCTGGGTGTAGTGTTTTAGGGTTTAGGTTAGTGCAGTGGTGTTTGGGTAGTGTAGGGGTACTGCTGGGGGTAGTGTTTTAGGGTTTAGGGTAGTGCAGTGGTGTTTGTGTAGTGTAGGGGGTAGTGTTTTAGGGTTTAGGGTAGTGCAGTGGTGTTTGTGTAGTGTAGGAGGTCGTGTTTTAGGGTTTAGGGTAGTGCAGTGGTCTTTGGGTAGTGTAGGGAGTCGTGCGGGGTAGTGTTTTAGGGTTTAGGGTAGTGTAGGGGGTCATGCGGGGGTAGTGTTTTAGGGATTAGGGTAGTGCATTGGTGTTTGGGTAGTGTAGGGGTCATGCGGGGGTAGTGTTTTAGGGTTTAGGGCAGTGCAGTGGTGTTTGGGTAGTGTAGGGGTCGTGCTGGGGGAGTGTTTTAGGGTTTAGGGCAGTGCAGTGGTGTTCGGGTAGTGTAGGGGGTCGTGCTGGGGGAGTGTTTTAGGGTTTAGGGCAGTGCAGTAGTGTTCGGGTAGTGTAGGGGGTCGTGCTGGGGGAGTGTTTGAGGGTTTAGGGCAGTGCAGTCGTGTTCGGGTAGTGTAGGGGGTTGTGCTGGGGGAAGTATTTTAGGGTTTAGGGTAGTGCAGTGGTGTTCGGGTAGTGTAGGGGTCGTGCTGGGGGTAGTGTTCTAGGGTTTAGGGCAGTGCAGTGGTGTTTGTGCAGTGTAGGGGGTAATGCTGGGGGTGGTGTTTTAGGGTTTAGGGCAGTGCAGTGGTGTTCGGGCAGTGTAGGGGTCGTGCTGGGGGTGGTGTTTCAGGGTTTAGGGCAGTGCAGTGGTGTTCGGGCAGTGTAGGGGTGGTGTTTCAGGGTTTATGAGCAGTGCAGTGGTGTTCGGGCAGTGTAGGGGGTCGTGCAGGGGGTGGTGTTTCAGGGTTTAGGGCAGTGGTGTTCGGGCAGTGTAGGGGGTCGTGCTGGGGGTGGTGTTTCAGGGTTTGGGGCAGTGTAGTGGTGTTCGAGCAGTAAAGGGGTCGTGCTGGGGGTGGTGTTTCAGGGTTTAGGGCAGTGCAGTGGTGTTCGGGCAGTGTAGGGGGCGGTGCAGGGGGTGGTGTTTCAGGGTTTAGGGCAGTGCAGTGGTGTTCGGGCAGTGTAGGGGTGCTGCAGGGGTGGTGTTTCAGGGTTTAGGGCAGTGCAGTGGTGTTCGGGCAGTGTAGGGGGTCATGCAGGGGGTGGTGTTTCAGGGTTTAGGGCAGTGAAGTGGTGTTCGGGCAGTGTAGGGGGTCGTGCTGGGGCTGGTATTTCAGGGTTTAGGGCAGTACAGTGGTGTTCGGGCAGTGTAGGGGGTCGTGCTGGGGCTGGTGTTTCAGGGTTTAGGGCAGTGCAGTGGTGTTCGGGCAGTGTAGGGGGTTGTGCTGGGGCTGGTGTTTCAGGGTTTAGGGCAGTGCAGTGGTGTGCGGGCAGTGTAGGTGGTCGTGCTGGGGCTGGTGTTTCAGGGTTTAGGGCAGTGCAGTGGTGTTCGGGCAGTGTAGGAGGTCTTGCTGGGGCTGGTGTTTCAGAGTCTAGGGCAGTGCAGTGGTGTTCGGGCAGTGTAGGGGGTCTTGCTGGGGCTGGTGTTTCAGGGTTTAGGGCAGTGCAGTGGTGTTTGGGCAGTGTAGGGGGTCATGCTGGGGCTAGTGTTTCAGGATTTAGGGCAGAGCAATGGTGTTCAGGCAGTGTAGGGGGTTTTGCTGGAGGTGGTGATTCAGGGTTTAGGGCACTGCAGTGGTGTTCGTGCAGTATAGGGGGTGGTGTTTCAGGGTTTAGGGCAGTGGTGTTCAGGCAGTGTAGGGGGTCTTGCTGGGGTTGATGTTTCAGGGTTTAGGGCAGTGCAGTTGTGTTCGGGCAGTGTAGGGGTTTTGCTGGGGGTGGTGTTTCAGGGTTTAGGGCAGTGCAGTGGTGTTCCGGCAGTGTAGGAGGTCGTGCAGGGGGTGGTGTTTCAGGGTTTAGGGCAGTGCAGTGGTGTTCGGGCAGTGTCGGGGGTCGTGCTGGGGGTGGTGTTTCAGGGTTTAGGGCAGTGCAGTGGTGTTTGGGCAGTGTAGGGGGTCATGCTGGGGCTTGTGTTTCAGGATTTAGGGCAGAGCAATGGTGTTCAGGCAGTGTAGGGGGTTTTGCTGGAGGTGGTGTTTCAGGGTTTAGGGCAGTGCAGTGGTGTTTGGGCAGTGTAGGGGGTCATGCTGGGGCTTGTGTTTCAGGATGTAGGGCAGAGCAATGGTGTTCAGGCAGTGTAGGGGGTTTTGCTGGAGGTGGTGTTTCAGGGTTTAGGGCAGTGCAGTGGTGTTCGTGCAGTATAGGGGGTGGTGTTTCAGGGTTTAGGGCAGTGGTGTTCAGGCAGTGTAGGGGGTCTTGCTGGGGTTGATGTTTCAGGGTTTAGGGCAGTGCAGTTGTGTTCGGGCAGTGTAGGGGTCGTGCTGGGGTGGTGTTTCAGGGTTTAGGGCAGTGCAGTGGTGTTCCGGCAGTGTAGGAGGTCGTGCAGGGGGTGGTGTTTCAGGGTTTAGGGCAGTGCAGTGGTGTTCGGGCAGTGTAGGGGGTCGTGCTGGGGGTGGTGTTTCAGGGTTTAGGGCAGTGCAGTGGTGTTCGGGCAGTGTAGGGTGTCGTGTTGAGGGTGGTGTTTCAGGGTTTAGGGCAGTGCAGTGGTGTTCGGGCAGTGTAGGGGGTCGTGCAGGGGGTGGTGTTTCAGGGTTTAGGGCAGTGCAGTGGTGTTTGGGCAGTGTAGGGGGTCGTGCAGGGGGTGGTGTTTCAGGATTTAGGGCAGTGCAGTGGTGTTCGGCCAGTGTAGGTGGTCTTGCTGGGGGTGGTGTTTCAGGCTTTAGTGCAGTGGTGTTCGGGCCGTGTAGGGGGTCTTGCTGGGGGTGGTGTTTCAGGGTTTAGGGCAGTGCAGTGGTGTTCAGGCAGTGTAGGGGGTCTTGCTGGGGCTGGTGTTTCAGGGTTTAGAGCAGTGCAGTGGTGTTCGGGCAGTGTAGGGGGTCGTGCTGGGGCTGGTGTTTGAGGGTTTAGGGTAGTGCAGTAGTGTTCGGGCAGTGTAGGCGGTCGTGCTGGGGCTGGTGTTTCAGGGTTTAGGGCAGTGCAGTGGTGTTCGGGCAGTGTACGGGGTTGTGCTGGGGCTGGTGTTTCAGGGTTTAGGGCAGTGCAGTGGTGTTCGGGCAGTGTAGGGGGTAGTGCTGGGGGTGGTGTTTCAGGGTTTAGGGCAGTGCAGTGGTGTTCGGGCAGTGTAGGGGGTCGTGCTGGGGCTGGTGTTTCATGGTTTAGGGCAGTGCAGTGGTGTTCGGGCAGTGTAGGGGGTCGTGCTGGGGGTGGTGTTTCAGGGTTTAGGGCAGTGCAGTGGTGTTCGGGCAGTGTAGGGGGTCATGCTGGGGGTGGTGTTTCAGGGTTTAGGGCAGTGCAGTGGTGTACGGGCAGTGTAGGGGGTCTTGCTGGGGGTGGTGTTTCAGGGTTTAGGGCAGTGCAGTGGTGTTTGGGCAGTGTAGGGGGTAATGCTGGGGGTGGTGTTTCAGGGTTTATGGGCAGTGCAGTGGTGTTCGGGCAGTGTAGGGGGTTGTGCTGGGGCTGGTGTTTCAGGGTTTAGGGCAGTGAAGTGGTGTTCGGGCAGTGTAGGTGGTCGTGCTGGGGCTGGTGTTTCAGGGTTTAGGGCAGTGCAGTGGTGTTCGGGCAGTGTAGGGGGTCATGCTGGGGCTGGTGTTTCAGGGTTTAGGGCAGTGCAGTGGTGTTCGGGCAGTGTAGGAGGTCGTGCTGGGGCTGGTGTTTCAGGGTTTAGGGCAGTGCAGTGGTGTTCGGGCAGTGTACGGGGTTGTGCTGGGGCTGGTGTTTCAGGGTTTAGGGCAGTGCAGTGGTGTTCGGGCAGTGTAGGGGGTCGTGCTGGGGGTGGTGTTTCAGGGTTTAGGGCAGTGCAGTGGTGTTCGGGCAGTGTAGGGGGTCGTGCTGGGGCTGGTGTTTTATGGTTTAGGGCAGTGCAGTGGTGTTCGGGCAGTGTAGGGGGCGGTGCAGGGGGTGGTGTTTCAGGGTTTAGGGCAGTGCAGTGGTGTTCGGGCAGTGTAGGGGGTGCTGCAGGGGTGGTGTTTCAGGGTTTAGGGCAGTGCAGTGGTGTTCGGGCAGTGTAGGGGGTCATGCAGGGGGTGGTGTTTCAGGGTTTAGGGCAGTGAATTGGTGTTCGGGCAGTGTAGGGGGTCGTGCTGGGGCTGGTATTTCAGGGTTTAGGGCAGTACAGTGGTGTTCGGGCAGTGTAGGGGGTCGTGCTGGGGCTGGTGTTTCAGGGTTTAGGGCAGTGCAGTGGTGTTCGGGCAGTGTAGGGGGTTGTGCTGGGGCTGGTGTTTCAGGGTTTAGGGCAGTGCAGTGGTGTGCGGGCAGTGTAGGTGGTCGTGCTGGGGCTGGTGTTTCAGGGTTTAGGGCAGTGCAGTGGTGTTCGGGCAGTGTAGGGGTCATGCTGGGGCTGGTGTTTCAGGGTTTAGGGCAGTGCAGTGGTGTTCGGGCAGTGTAGGGGGTCTTGCTGGGGCTGGTGTTTCAGAGTTTAGGGCAGTGCAGTGGTGTTCGGGCAGTGTAGGGGGTCTTGCTGGGGCTGGTGTTTCAGGGTTTAGGGCAGTGCAGTGGTGTTTGGGCAGTGTAGGGGGTCATGCTGGGGCTAGTGTTTCAGGATTTAGGGCAGAGCAATGGTGTTCAGGCAGTGTAGGGGTTTTGCTGGAGGTGGTGTTTCAGGGTTTAGGGCAGTGCAGTGGTGTTTGGGCAGTGTAGGGGGTCGTGCAGGGGGTGGTGTTTCAGGGTTTAGGGCAGTGGTGTTCGGGCAGTGTAGGGGGTCGTGCTGGGGGTGGTGTTTCAGGGTTTGGGGCAGTGCAGTGGTGTTCGAGCAGTAAGGGGGTCGTGCTGGGGGTGGTGTTTCAGGGTTTAGGGCAGTGCAGTGGTGTTTGGGCAGTGTAGGGGGCGGTGCAGGGGGTGGTGTTTCAGGGTTTAGGGCAGTGCAGTGGTGTTCGGGCAGTGTAGGGGGTGCTGCAGGGGGTGGTGTTTCAGGGTTTAGGGCAGTGCAGTGGTGTTCGGGCAGTGTAGGGGGTCATGCAGGGGTGGTGTTTCAGGGTTTAGGGCAGTGAAGTGGTGTTCGGGCAGTGTAGGGGGTCGTGCTGGGGCTGGTATTTCAGGGTTTAGGGCAGTGCAGTGGTGTTCGGGCAGTGTAGGGGGTCATGCTGGGGCTGGTGTTTCAGGGTTTAGGGCAGTGCAGTGGTGTTCGGGCAGTGTAGGGGGTCTTGCTGGGGCTGGTGTTTCAGAGTCTAGGGCAGTGCAGTGGTGTTCGGGCAGTGTAGGGGGTCTTGCTGGGGCTGGTGTTTCAGGGTTTAGGGCAGTGCAGTGGTGTTTGGGCAGTGTAGGGGGTCATGCTGGGGCTAGTGTTTCAGGATTTAGGGCAGAGCAATGGTGTTCAGGCAGTGTAGGGGGTTTTGCTGGAGGTGGTGTTTCAGGGTTTAGGGCAGTGCAGTGGTGTTTGGGCAGTGTAGGGGGTCATGCTGGGGCTAGTGTTTCAGGATTTAGGGCAGAGCAATGGTGTTCAGGCAGTGTAGGGGGTTTTGCTGGAGGTGGTGTTTCAGGGTTTAGGGCAGTGCAGTGGTGTTCGTGCAGTATAGGGGGTGGTGTTTCAGGGTTTAGGGCAGTGGTGTTCAGGCAGTGTAGGGGGTCTTGCTGGGGTTGATGTTTCAGGGTTTAGGGCAGTGCAGTTGTGTTCGGGCAGTGTAGGGGGTCGTGCTGGGGGTGGTGTTTCAGGGTTTAGGGCAGTGCAGTGGTGTTCCGGCAGTGTAGGAGGTCGTGCAGGGGGTGGTGTTTCAGGGTTTAGGGCAGTGCAGTGGTGTTCGGGCAGTGTAGGGGGTCGTGCTGGGGGTGGTGTTTCAGGGTTTAGGGCAGTGCAGTGGTGTTCGGGCAGTGTAGGGGTGTCGTGTTGAGGGGTGGTGTTTCAGGGTTTAGGGCAGTGCAGTGGTGTTCGGGCAGTGTAGGGGGTCATGCAGGGGGTGGTGTTTCAGGGTTTAGGGCAGTGCAGTGGTGTTTGGGCAGTGTAGGGGGTCGTGCAGGGGTGGTGTTTCAGGATTTAGGGCAGTGCAGTGGTGTTCGGCCAGTGTAGGTGGTCTTGTTGGGGGTGGTGTTTCAGGCTTTAGTGCAGTGGTGTTCGGGCCGTGTAGGGGGTCTTGCTGGGGGTGGTGTTTCAGGGTTTAGGGCAGTGCAGTGGTGTTCAGGCAGTGTAGGGGGTCTTGCTGGGGCTGGTGTTTCAGGGTTTAGGGCAGTGCAGTGGTGTTCGGGCAGTGTAGGGGGTCGTGCTGGGGCTGGTGTTTGAGGGTTTAGGGTAGTGCAGTAGTTTTCGGGCAGTGTAGGCGGTCGTGCTGGGGCTGGTGTTTCAGGGTTTAGGGCAGTGCAGTGGTGTTCGGGCAGTGTACGGGGTTGTGCTGGGGCTGGTGTTTCAGGGTTTAGGGCAGTGCAGTGGTGTTCGGGCAGTGTAGGGGGTAGTGCTGGGGTGGTGTTTCAGGGTTTAGGGCAGTGCAGTGGTGTTCGGGCAGTGTAGGGGTCGTGCTGGGGCTGGTGTTTCATGGTTTAGGGCAGTGCAGTGGTGTTCGGGCAGTGTAGGGGGTCGTGCTGGGGGTGGTGTTTCAGGGTTTAGGGCAGTGCAGTGGTGTTCGGGCAGTGTAGGGGGTCTTGCTGGGGGTGGTGTTTCAGGGTTTAGGGCAGTGCAGTGGTGTACGGGCAGTGTAGGGGGTCTTGCTGGGGGTGGTGTTTCAGGGTTTAGGGCAGTACAGTGGTGTTCGGGCAGTGTAGGGGGTCGTGCTGGGGCTGGTGTTTCAGGGTTTAGGGCAGTGCAGTGGTGTTCGGGCAGTGTAGGGGTTGTGCTGGGGCTGGTGTTTCAGGGTTTAGGGCAGTGCAGTGGTGTTCGGGCAGTGTAGGTGGTCGTGCTGGGGCTAGTGTTTCAGGGTTTAGGGCAGTGCAGTGGTGTTCGGGCAGTGTAGGGGGTCATGCTGGGGCTGGTGTTTCAGGGTTTAGGGCAGTGCAGTGGTGTTCGGGCAGTGTAGGAGGTCGTGCTGGGGCTGGTGTTTCAGGGTTTAGGGCAGTGCAGTGGTGTTCGGGCAGTGTACGGGGTTGTGCTGGGGCTGGTGTTTCAGGGTTTAGGGCAGTGCAGTGGTGTTTGGGCAGTGTGGGGGTCGTGCTGGGGGTGGTGTTTCAGGGTTTAGGGCAGTGCAGTGGTGTTCGGGCAGTGTAGGAGGTCGTGCTGGGGCTGGTGTTTCAGGGTTTAGGGCAGTGCAGTGGTGTTCGGGCAGTGTACGGGGTTGTGCTGGGGCTGGTGTTTCAGGGTTTAGGGCAGTGCAGTGGTGTTCGGGCAGTGTAGGGGTTCGTGCTGGGGGAGGTGTTTCAGGGTTTAGGGCAGTGCAGTGGTGTTCGGGCAGTGTAGGGTGTCGTGCTGGGGGGAGTGTTTGAGGGTTTAGGGCAGTGCAGTCATGTTCGGGTAGTGTAGGGGGTTGTGCTGGGGGAAGTATTTTAGGGTTTAGGGTAGTGCAGTGGTGTTCGGGTAGTGTAGGGGGTCGTGCTGGGGGTAGTGTTCTAGGGTTTAGGGCAGTGCAGTGGTGTTCGGGCAGTGTAGGGGGTCGTGCTGGGGGTGGTGTTTTAGGGTTTAGGGCAGTGCAGTGGTGTTCGGGCAGTGTAGGGGGTTGTGCTGGGTCTGGTGTTTCAGGGTTTAGGGCAGTGCAGTGGTGTTCGGGCAGTGTAGGTGGTCGTGCTGGGGCTGGTGTTTCAGGGTTTAGGGCAGTGCAGTGGTGTTCGGGCAGTGTAGGGGGTCATGCTGGGGCTGGTGTTTCAGGGTTTAGGGCAGTGCAGTGGTGTTCGGGCAGTGTAGGAGGTCGTGCTGGGGCTGGTGTTTCAGGGTTTAGGGCAGTGCAGTGGTGTTCGGGCAGTGTACGGGGTTGTGCTGGGGCTGGTGTTTCAGGGTTTAGGGCAGTGCAGTGGTGTTCGGGCAGTGTAGGGGGTCGTGCTGGGGGTGGTGTTTCAGGGTTTAGGGCAGTGCAGTGGTGTTCGGGCAGTGTAGGGGGTCGTGCTGGGGCTGGTGTTTCATGGTTTAGGGCAGTGCAGTGGTGTTCGGGCAGTGTAGGGGGTCGTGCTGGGGGTGGTGTTTCAGGGTTTAGGGCAGTGCAGTGGTGTTCGGGCAGTGTAGGGGGTCATGCTGGGGGTGGTGTTTCAGGGTTAAGGGCAGTGCAGTGGTGTACGGGCAGTGTAGGGGGTCTTGCTGGGGGTGGTGTTTCAGGGTTTAGGGCAGTACAGTGGTGTTCGGGCAGTGTAGGGGGTCGTGCTGGGGCTGGTGTTTCAGGGTTTAGGGCAGTGCAGTGGTGTTCGGGCAGTGTAGGGGGTCGTGCTGGGGCTGGTGTTTCAGGGTTTAGGGCAGTGCAGTGGTGTTCGGGCAGTGTAGGTGGTCGTGCTGGGGCTGGTGTTTCAGGGTTTAGGGCAGTGCAGTGGTGTTCGGGCAGTGTAGGGGGTCATGCTGGGGCTTGTGTTTCAGGGTTTAGGGCAGTGCAGTGGTGTTCGGGCAGTGTAGGGGGTCTTGCTGGGGCTGGTGTTTCATGGTTTAGGGCAGTGCAGTGGTGTTCGGGCAGTGTAGGGGGTCGTGCTGGGGGTGGTGTTTCAGGGTTTAGGGCAGTGCAGTGGTGTTTGGGCAGTGTAGGTGGTCGTGCTGGGGCTGGTGTTTCAGGGTTTAGGGCAGTGCAGTGGTGTTCGGGCAGTGTAGGGGGTCATGCTGGGGCTGGTGTTTCAGGGTTTAGGGCAGTGCAGTGGTGTTCGGGCAGTGTAGGGGTCTTGCTGGGGCTGGTGTTTCAGAGTCTAGGGCAGTGCAGTGGTGTTCGGGCAGTGTAGGGGGTCTTGCTGGGGCTGGTGTTTCAGGGTTTAGGGCAGTGCAGTGGTGTTCGGGCAGTGTAGGGGGTCGTGCTGGGGGTGGTGTTTCAGGGTTTAGGGCAGTGCAGTGGTGTTTGGGCAGTGTAGGGGGTCATGCTGGGGATAGTGTTTCAGGATTTAGGGCAGAGCAATGGTGTTCAGGCAGTGTAGGGGGTTTTGCTGGAGGTGGTGTTTCAGGGTTTAGGGCAGTGCAGTGGTGTTCGGTGCAGTATAGGGGTGGTGTTTCAGGGTTTAGGGCAGTGGTGTTCAGGCAGTGTAGGGGGTCTTGCTGGGGTTGATGTTTCAGGGTTTAGGGCAGTGCAGTGGTGTTCGGGCAGTGTAGGGGTCGTGCTGGGGGTGGTGTTTCAGGGTTTACGGCAGTGCAGTGGTGTTCCGGCAGTGTAGGAGGTCGTGCAG
Organism: Calotriton arnoldi; assembly: GCA_963921515.1. Classification (NCBI taxonomy): domain Eukaryota; kingdom Metazoa; phylum Chordata; class Amphibia; order Caudata; family Salamandridae; genus Calotriton; species Calotriton arnoldi. The sequence continues at coordinate 408,712 of CAWUFW010005482.1, forward strand.
GGGGTGGTGTTTCAGGGTTTAGGGCAGTGCAGTGGTGTTCGGGCAGTGTAGGGGTCGTGCTGGGGGTGGTGTTTCAGGGTTTAGGGCAGTGCAGTGGTGTTCGGGCAGTGTAGGGTGTCGTGCTGAGGGGTGGTGTTTCAGGGTTTAGGGCAGTGCAGTGGTGTTCGGGCAGTGTAGGGGTCGTGCAGGGGTGGTGTTTCAGGGTTTAGGGCAGTGCAGTGGTGTTTGGGCAGTGTAGGGGGTCGTGCAGGGGTGGTGTTTCAGGGTTTAGGGCAGTGCAGTGGTGTTCGGCCAGTGTAGGTGGTCTTGCTGGGGGTGGTGTTTCAGGCTTTAGTGCAGTGGTGTTTGGGCCGTGTAGGGGGTCTTGCTGGGGGTGGTGTTTCAGGGTTTAGGGCAGTGCAGTGGTGTTCAGGCAGTGTAGGGGGTCTTGCTTGGGCTGGTGTTTCAGGGTTTAGGGCAGTGCAGTGGTGTTCGGGCAGTGTAGGGGGTCGTGCTGGGGCTGGTGTTTGAGGGTTTAGGGTAGTGCAGTAGTTTTCGGGCAGTGTAGGCGGTCGTGCTGGGGCTGGTGTTTCAGGGTTTAGGGCAGTGCAGTGGTGTTCGGGCAGTGTACGGGGTTGTGCTGGGGCTGGTGTTTCAGGGTTTAGGGCAGTGCAGTGGTGTTCGGGCAGTGTAGGGGTCGTGCTGGGGGTGGTGTTTCAGGGTTTAGGGCAGTGCAGTGGTGTTCGGGCAGTGTAGGGGGTCGTGCTGGGGCTGGTGTTTCATGGTTTAGGGAGTGCAGTGGTGTTCGGGCAGTGTAGGGGGTTGTGCTGGGGGTGGTGTTTCAGGGTTTAGGGCAGTGCAGTGGTGTTCGGGCAGTGTAGGGGGTCATGCTGGGGGTGGTGTTTCAGGGTTTAGGGCAGTGCAGTGGTGTACGGGCAGTGTAGGGGTCTTGCTGGGGGTGGTGTTTCAGGGTTTAGGGCAGTGGTGTTCGGGCAGTGTAGGGGGTCTTGCTGGGGTAGTGTTTCGGGGTTTAGGGCAGTGCAGTGGTGTTCGTGCAGTGTAGGGGGTCGTGCTGGTGGTGGTGTTTCAGGGTTTAGGGCAGTGCAGTAGTGTTCGGGCAGTGTAGGGGATCGTGCAGGGGTGGTGTTTCAGGGTTTGAGTGCAGTGGTGTTCGGGCAGTGTAGGGGTCGTGCTGGGGGTGGTGTTTCAGGGTTTAGGGCATTGCAGTGGTGTTCGGGCAGTGTAGGGGGTCGTGCAGGGGTGGTGTTTCAGGGTTTAGGGCAGTGCAGTGGTGTTCAGGCAGTGTAGGGGTCGTGCTGGGGCTGGTGTTTCAGGGTTTAGGGCAGTGCAGTGGTGTTCGGGCAGTGTAGGGGGTCTTGCTGGGGGTGGTGTTTCAGGGTTTAGGGCAGTGGTGTTCGGGCAGTGTTGGGGGTCTTGCTGGGGTGGTGTTTCAGGGTTTAGGGCAGTGCAGTGGTGTTCGGGCAGTGTAGGGGGTCTTGCTGGGGGTAGTGTTTCAGGGTTTAGGGCAGTGCAGTGGTGTTCGTGCAGTGTAGGGGGTCGTGCTGGGGATGGTGTTTCAGGGTTTAGGGCAGTGCAGTGGTGTTCGTGCAGTGTAGGGGGTCGTGCAGGGGTGGTGTTTCAGGGTTTAGGGCAGTGCAGTGGTGTTCGGGCAGTGTAGGGGTCGTGCTGGGGGTGGTGTTTCAGGGTTTAGGGCAGTGCAGTGGTGTTCGGGCAGTGTAGGGGGTCGTGCTGGGGGTGGTGTTTCAGGGTTTAGGGCAGTGGTGTTCGGGCAGTGTAGGGGTCTTGCTGGGGGTGATGTTTCAGGGTTTAGGGCAGTGCAGTGGTGTTCGGGCAGTGTAGGAGGTCTTGCTGGGGTAGTGTTTCAGGGTTTAGGGCAGTGCAGTGGTGTTCGGGCAGTGTAGGGGGTCGTGAAGGGGTGGTGTTTCAGGGTTTAGGGCAGTGCAGTGGTGTTTGGGCAGTGTAGGGGGTTGTGCTAGGGTATGTGTTTCAGGGTTTAGGGCAGTGCAGTGATGTTCGGGCAGTGTAGGGGTCGTGCAGGGGCTGATGTTTCAGGGTTTAGGGCAGTGCAGTGGTGTTCGGGCAGTGTAGGGGGTCATGCTGGGGGTAGTGTTTTAGGGTTTAGGGTAGTGCAGTGGTGTTTGTGTAGTGTAGGGGGTCATGTTTTAGGGTAGTGCCGTGGTGTTTGGGTGGTGTAGGGGGTCGTTGTGGGGTAGTGTTTTAGGATTTAGGTTAGTGCAGTGGTGTTTGGGTAGTGTAGGGGGTCGTGCTGGGGTAGTGTTTTAGGGTTTAAGGTATGTCAGTGGTGTTTGTGTAGTGTAGGGGTCGTGCTGGGGGTAGTGTTTTAGGGTTTAAGGTAGTGCAGTGGTGCTTGTGTAGTGTAGGGGTTCGTGCTGGGGGTAGTGTTTTAGGGTTTAGGGTAGTGCAGTGGTGTTTGTGTAGTGTAGGGGTCATGTTTTAGGGTAGTGCAGTGGTGTTTGGGTAGTGTAGGGGGTCGTGCTGGGGGTAGTGTTTTAGGATTTAGGTTAGTGCAGTGGTGTTGGGGTAGTGTTTTAGGGTTTAGGGTAGTGCAGTGGTGTTTGTGTAGTGTAGGGGGTCATGCTGGGGGTAGTGTTTTAGGGTTTAGGATAGTTCAGTGGTGCTTGTGTAGTATAGGGGGTCGTGCTGGGGTAGTGTTTTAGAGTTTAGGGTAGTGCAGTGGTGTTTTTGTAGTGTAGGGGGTCATGTTTTAAGATACAACGCTCCAATACCTGACCAGTCTGCACTACATAAAACTGCAAAAAACTAAAAATAAAAAGTGTTTTGCACACTTTTGTCATTGGGCTATATGTGGGCTACATCTGGGTAATATTTGTGCTACATTTGGGCTCTTTTTTCACTGGTGGCCATCTTGGAAGACTTCTTTGTTATGAAGTTTCCTAATTTCCTCATTTACTGCAGTCTCCTCAGTAGGAAATGCTTTCAGTTTTTACTTTGATTCCATCAAGAAGGCATTCAGATGTGTCACACATTTGCCATAAATTCAGAATGTTATTACTCTAGTTGTTCATTAGATCACTGTAGTAAAGCTACTGCTCACCAAGGAGTTAACTGGAAGTCTACTGCTGGTATTGAAAGTGATTGTTTCAGTCTGCATGTCAGAATTTTCTAATGAAATAGAAGAGGATTTGAGATCTCACTTAAAACATGCACTAAATTTTCTTTTTGCAGCACTAACCATAATTTCTATGGCAAAATGAACCCCCTCATTTTGTTCCTTTTTAAATTAAATGTTTTAAGTGTTACCAGTTTATTCCAATCAAGATGGCTTCAGGTGTGCCATACTTTTGTCATAAGTAAGGCTGTTAGCACTCTAGTTGTTCTTTAGAACACTCTGGGAAGCTGCAGTAGAACACAAAGGCATCAACTGACAGGCTGCTCCTGTTGAAATATAACAGGAAGATATTTGAGATCTCACTTAAAACATGTCGTAATTTTTCTTTCTACAGCACTAACCATAATTTCTATGGCAAAATGAACCCCCTCATTTTGTTCCTTTTTAAATTAAATGTTTTAAGTGTTACCAGTTTATTCCAATCAAGATGGCTTCAGGTGTGCCATACTTTTGTCATAAGTAAGACTGTTAGCGCTCTAGTTGTTCTTTAGAACACTCTGGGAAGCTGCAGTAGAACACAAAGGCATCAACTGACAGGCTGCTCCTGTTGAAATATAACAGGAAGATATTTGAGATCACACTTGAAACATGTCCTAATTTTTCTTTCCAGAGCACTAACCATAATTTCTATGACAAGATGAACCCCATCATTTTGTTCCTTTTTAAATTAAATGTTTTAAGTGTTACCAGTTTATTCCAATCAAGATGGCTTCAGGTGTGCCATACTTTTGTCATAAGTAAGACTGTTAGCGCTCTAGTTGTTCTTTAGAACACTCTGGGAAGCTGCAGTAGAACACAAAGGCATCAACTGACAGGCTGCTCCTGTTGAAATATAACAGGAAGATATTTGAGATCACACTTGAAACATGTCCTAATTTTTCTTTCCAGAGCACTAACCATAATTTCTATGACAAGATGAACCCCATCATTTTGTTCCTTTTTAAATTAAATGTTTTAAGTGTTACCAGTTTATTCCAATCAAGATGGCTTCAGGTGTGCCATACTTTTGTCATAAGTAAGGCTGTTAGCACTCTAGTTGTTCTTTAGAACACTCTGGGAAGCTGCAGTAGAACACAAAGGAATCAGCTGACAGTCTCTGCCCTTGTTGGATGTACACGTTTTACTGAGAATGTCAGACTTCATTCTCACATGACTGAGAAAGATAATGTGAATTTACAGAAAATATGCTCTCATTTTAGCTTCTGGGGCACCTTCCAAAACTGTATGGGACAAGCATGTGAAAATAGTTCTCTCTCAAACATGATTCATGATATCCCAGCAGAAGGTTTTTCACAGGGTAAAATCACCTTAGAACACACCACAATTCCTGAAATTAGTATGGTACCATCAACAAATGAATTCTAATGTAACTAAAGTCTGTTATCACCCTTTATAGTTCTCCTTTTGGTAACCCTCAAAATCTTCGATTCACTACAATGCATTTCAATGGGGTACTATCATTTATATTGGTCCCAAGATGGCTGCCAGCAATTCCAGGATGAAGTGCTGACAGCCAATCAGATCTCACGATGACATGTGTGGTTAGGCTCCGCCCAGATATATATGTGTTTTTACTTTTGATTTTCTCAGCAACTACTGAACGGATTTACACCATTTAACAAAAGGGTTCTTTTTGAACCAAGAACTACCTCTTTGCCAAATTTGGTGTAATTCCGTTCAGCAGTTCGGGCTGTAGCCTTGCATAAAGTTTCCTATGGGAAATTGATTTTTGACTCTTATTTTTTTAATTTCTCCGCAACTACTGAACGGATTTACACCATTTAACAAAAAGGGTTCTTTCTGAACCAAGAACTACCTCTTTGCCAAATTTGGTGTAATTCCGTTCAGCAGTTCGGGCTGTAGCCGTGTCTAAAGTTTCCTATGGGAAAATGAATGGGGAAAACACGTTTTGGGACCCCCTTTTTCTCGGCCCCGCTTGACGAATCACCCTGAGACTTTCAGGGTAGGAGCGGACCGGAGCGGGCCATAAAGTTTGAAAATTTCGCGAAGATTCGTCAACCGACGCAAGAGTTATTTCAAATAGAATGTCGCAGATTTCCTATGGAAAATAGGTCCTAACTATAACTATCTACTGGCGACCGCCAGTAGATAAATATATATATATATATATATATATATATATATATATATATATATATATATATATATATATATATATATATATATATATATATATATATATATATATATATATATATATATATATATATATGCGAATGAGTTCTTGTATTCTGCCCACAATGACAAAGTGACAAAATGCGGCACACCAGAAGACAGCACAAAAATTTATTGTGCACCAAAGAAAGGACGACGCGTTTCGGCGTTAAGCCTTTATCAAGCAATTTTGTGTACCCAGATTGCCTATAGAAATAAACTAAACAGTTGATCGACATAGAAGAAATACTTTCCAATTTGATACAGAGCGCATTATTTCTCGACATGTTATTTGACATGTTTCATGCACATCATTCCAAATTTCAAATTTCATCATTTCATAATACATTTACGTATTTCCAAAATGCTAGTCAGAAATTTATAATGTTGAATCGTAATCCGAATTAATAAAGTTTTCTGTTCAAAACATCGGCATTGTGGTCTGCGTAGTTTAGCTTGCTACACCGTATTTGAGAGTCATATTTGGTACAGTGAATACTTTACTTAGTGTGAGTTCACCAATGATATTACGTCTTAACATGTTATACTGTAACAAAAATGCTTATAAGTAATAGAATAGATGTATCAACATCGAATTTGATCGATAAAGTTTCGAATACACAACATTTAGATTTGGTGTGTGACAATGCCTAATCCCTATTTTGGCGGGTTTCAGCTAACAGTAAGATTTGGGGCAAGTGCCCTTAGTTCAATTACTCTGTATTTTAACATTATCTCTATTGGTGTGGCGTAAAACAATTTTTTAATATGGTATATTATGTCTCCTGTTAAAAATATGTAATACTTGGGACAGGAAAAGACAACTTATGTGAGGTGCAAACGAACGAACGGGACTCTGATAAGTGAGTGTCCCATGGACAATTGTGAAAAATAAGGGGGACCTAATGAGGGGGTTTTGTCAGTAAGGTACCTATAAAAATGATAAGGTTCATATGTAGTACGGCCGCAAATGTGGCTTAACTACCATTGACATGCCTCCGTCGGCATTGGGGATCAACTGGCAGTAATCCCTCTATTAAGGTCCACATTAAAATTGTGAGGTGACACTAACTCTAAACTATAAAGTAAAATGACTTAAAACAGTGAAATGGCAGTCAGCTTAGGAGGGGTGTGATTTATCGGCCTATATGAGTGGCAAGTTCCTCCCCTCCGTTCAAACCCTTCGGTATTTTGCAATCCAAATCAATGATATACTTGGACTCAAGAATCCTAAGGTTTTTCTCTCTGTCTCCTCCCCGTATATGTGCTGGAATTCTGTCTATACCATAGAATTGCAGATGATGGTTATCGCTTTTGTGTTTGTCGGCAAAATGCCGGGCCACCGGGTAGTTGAAGTCACAGTTCCTTACAGCACGAAAGTGCTGCAATATTCACAATTTTAGTGGAAGCTTCGTGCTACCCACGTACCGGAGACCACAAGAGCACTCCAACACGTAGACAGTAAAATCACTATTGCAATTGATTATTTGTGGAATTTTCTTCATTTTGCCGGCCCCTGTGACATACTCTTTGCAATTTTTGCCATTATGGCAAGCTTTACACATACCACACGTGGTAAAGCCATCTAATGCCTTTAGCCAATGTGTGGTTGTGTTATCTTGAGGGTAGCTATGTACTAGGCGATCTCTTAACGACTTAGCTCTTTTATATGTTACCTGTGGGCTGCTGCCTACACAGTTGCCTATTATGGGATCTGCCACTAGTAAGTTCCAATGTGCTTTCATGGCTTTCTTCAAGGCCCATGCACCTCTACTGAAAGTGGTAATCATTCTTGGTGCTTCATTGCCTTCCTGTGCGAGTTTCTTAACTTTGGTTGTAGATGGATTAAATAATAACTCGCTTTGTGTTTTGCTCCTCACCTTGTCATTAGCTTTTCGTAGGACATTGTCCCTATAACCTCTGTTTCTAAAGCGTGTCATGATTGTATTTTGTTCGGCCTGAAAATCTTCATTAGTGCTGCAATTACGGCGAGCCCGCAACATCTCCCCATATGGAATGCTCTGCACCAAGGGGACAGGATGATGGCTCGCCGCATGCAGCACAGTGTTCCCAGCTGTTTCCTTGCGAAACAGATGTGTTGTGATGTTGTTTTCTTTGATCTCCACTGCTATGTCCAGGAACTCACAGTAATTTGTGCTGATTTTATGGGTAAACTTTAGATTTAAGTTATTCACTCCTAATTCCTGGATAAACTCATTTGCTAGGGGTTCTGATCCGTCCCAGATCAGGAACAAATCGTCGATATATCTGATCCATACTAGTATGTGATCAATATATCGCTCGAATTTCTCAGTCCAGACAACCTGTTCTTCCCACCAGCCTGGGAACAAGTTCGCTAGGCTGGGGGTGAAACATGTACCCTTCGCGGTACCCGACCGTTGTCGGTAAACAGATTTTTCAAAGAGGAAGTTGTTCTGCTGTAAGCAAGAAAGCATACCCTGCCAACTTAGGGCGAACATAGCAAAACCAAAGGGGATGATGGACGGAGTGTTGAACATTGCAAGCACTCACCCCCAGTCAACTGATCTGGGTTTAATCCATCATCATTCTTTAGCTCACTCCGCCACCCCAGTTCAGACATGGCCATATGCAAATCAGTCTGACCCTGTGCCTCATGGAAACAGTCCAGCCCGAACTGCCAAGCCATGTCTTCCCTGGACCGGAAACAAGCATCCAAGGGACTGGTTTCTGGCTTACAGCCGTCATCAGCCAGGCTATCTTGAATCCAGTGGCAAAGTGAGCAAGGGACCCACGTCTGGGCATACCCTGCCAACTTACGTGCTGGAGTGCCCTTGTGGTCTCCGGTACGTGGGCAGCACAAAGCTTCCACTAAAATTGCGAATATTGCAGCACCTTCGTGCTGTAAGGAACTGTGACTTCAACTACCCGGTGGCCCGGCATTTTGCCGACAAACACAAAAGCGATAACCATCATCTGCAATTCTATGGTATAGACAGAATTCCAGCACATATACGGGGAGGAGACAGAGAGAAAAACCTTAGGATTCTTGAGTCCAAGTATATCATTGATTTGGATTGCAAAATACCGAAGGGTTTGAACAGAGGGAGGAACTTGCCACTCATATAGGCCGATAAATCACACCCCTCCTAAGCTGACTGCCATTTCACTGTTTTAAGTCATTTTACTTTATAGTTTAGAGTTAGTGTCACCTCACAATTTTAATGTGGACCTTAATAGAGGGATTACTGCCAGTTGATCCCCAATGCCGACGGAGGCATGTCAATGGTAGTTAAGCCACATTTGCGGCCGTACTACATATGAACCTTATCATTTTTATAGGTACCTTACTGCCAAAACCCCCTCATTAGGTCCCCCTTATTTTTCACAATTGTCCATGGGACACTCACTTATCACAGTCCCGTTCGTTCGTTTGCACCTCACATAAGTTCACTTTTCCTGTCCCAAGTATTACATATTTTTAACAGGAGACATAATATACCATATTAAAAAATTGTTTTACGCCACACCAATAGAGATAATGTTAAAATACAGTGTAATTGGACTAAGGGCACTTGCCCCAAATCTTACTGTTAGCTGAAACCCACCAAAATAGGAATTAGGCATTGTCACACACCAAATCTAAATGTTGTGTATTTGAAACTTTATTGATCAAATTCGATGTTGATACATTTATTCTATTACTTATAAGCATTTTTGTTACAGTATAACATGTTAAAATCGTGATATCATTGGTGAACTCATACTAAGTAAAGTATTCACTGTACCAAAATATGACTCTCAAATACGGTGTAGCAAGCTAAACTACGCAGACCACAATGCCGATGTTTTGAACAGAAAACTTTATTAATTCGGATTATGATTCAACATTATAAATTTCTGACTAGCATTTTGGAAATACGTAAATGTATTATGAAATGATGAAATTTGAAATTTGGAATGATGTGCATGAAACATGTCAAATAACATGTCGAGAAATAATGCGCACTGTATCAAATTGGAAAGAATTTCTTCTATGTCGATCAACTGTTTAGTTTATTTCTATAGGCAATCTGGGTACAGGAAATTGCTTGATAAAGGCTAAACGCCGAAACGTGTCGTCCTTTCTTTGGTGCACAATACATTTTTGTGCGGTCTTCTGGTGTGCCGCATCTTGTCACTTTGTCATTGTGGGCAGAATACATGAACTCCTTCACATTTTGAATGGCTGCTGCCGCCGTTTACAGGCACCGATGCCGGAGGCAGGGAACTACAAAGCGCAGCGTCTGTTAGTGAATATATATATATATATATATATATATATATATTCTGCTCCTAAGGTTGTCCACCTGAGGGACAATATTTGGAGCAGAATATATATATATTCACTGAAAAAACCATAGGTTTCAGGCACGTTATAGTTAGAAATTTGCATTTAAAAAACCTTAAAAAATCACTGAAAAAACCATAAGGTTTTAGTTATAGTTAGTTGGACATTGCACTCGTACAAAACCCGTGAAATTCCCCCGTTATAGTTAGTTCAGGTAACTATAACTCGCGCCCCCGCAATGCACTGCTGATGACGTCACATATTACATCACTCATGACATGGTCAGTGACATCACTGATGACATCACTGATGACATCTCAAATGACATCACTGATGACATCATCCAGTGACTGTGTGTTTGTGTAAAGTTTAAATATGTTTAATATATATAGGGAAAGGCGTATTGAAGAATGAGTGGGTGTATAAGTGTGTGAATGGATGATTTAGTAGGTGCGTGACTGAGTCTATAAGTGAGTGATTAAACGTATCTTACTGGATGCATGGGTGAGTGACTAAACTGTGTGAATATCTGTATCCGTCTGTCTGTTGTTGTGTAAGCAGCTGCATGGGTTTCTGACTAGCTAAATGAGTGTCTATATGGGTTATGGATTGGTTCTCTGAGTATCTGTATGGGTGCCTCAGTGTTTGTGTGGGTGGGGTGAGTGTGACTCTGTGCATAGATGTGTGAGTGGGTGATTCACTGGGTGCATGGTTTCAAGAGTGCGTCTGTGATGGACTGTATGGGTGGGTGAGTGTGTGTATGGGTGTGTTAGTGATTGAATGTATATCTCAGTGGTACATGTGTGAGTAACTACATATGTGAAAGGCAGTATATATGTGTGTTGGAGTATATAAATGGCTATAAGTGAGAGTGTGTGATTGTGAGAGTGGCTATATGGATGAGTGTGTGCTTGCATCAGTGATTGCATAGGAGCGTAAGAATGTGCTAGTATTTTTATGAGTAAGTGAGCTGGTGTGTATAACTGTATAGGTGAGTAAATTGGAGTGTGATTAATTATTTGCATGACTGACTAGGTGTGTGAGTACCTCTATGGATGAGTTGCGTTGTGTGAGTGTTTATATAGGTGTATGAGTGCATATGATAGTCCTGTACTGAGTGACTGTAAGTATGAGTGACTGTACGGGTGAGTGATTAGATGTGTGTGTGTAGACCTAAGAATCAGTGAGTGGGTATGTACTTATTGGTATTGGAGTGTGTATGGTTTTGAGAATGGCAGTCTGTAATTTAGAGTGGGTGTTTCAAAACTTATATTAGGGTGTGAGAAGATGCATTAAATTCTCACATGGATGATGTCATCAGTGATGTCATCAGTGATGTCATCAGTGATGTCATTTGAGATGTCACCAGTGATGTCATCAGTGATGTCACTGACCATGTCATGAGTGATGTAATATGTGACGTCATCAGCAGTGCATTGCGGGGCGCGAGTTATAGTTACCTGAACTAACTATAACGGGGAATTTCACGGGTTTTGTACGAGTGCAATGTCCAACTAACTATAACTGTCCCTAAACACTTATGGTTTTTTCAGTGATTTTTTAAGGTTTTTTAAATGCAAATTTCTAACTATAACGTGCCTGAAACCTATGGTTTTTTCAGTGAATTTCAAAGGTTTTTTAAATGCTAATTTCTAACTATAACGTGTCTGAAACCTATGGTTTTTCAGTGAATTTCAAAGGTTTTTTAAATGCTAATTCCTAACTATAACATGTCTGAAACCTACGGTTTTTTCAGTGAATTTCAAAGGTTTTGTAAATGACAATTTTTAAATGTATTAATTGTTATATTTATTTTTTCATACTGATTTACTACATTTTTAAAAACAATTTTTTTACATATTTTATTTTTAAATTACATTGTAATTACATTATACATTACAAAAATACTTTCTCAGAATGAATTACTTTAGTTTAAATACTTTGCACATAGGCAATAGACTTTTAAGTACAGTAGTTACAGTTGTTGCAATGGGCAACACATTTTCAAACACAATGCAACATTCAGCTCAATGTGAATTTCTAGTTAAATGCAATTAGTTACTTTATGGATTACTTTTCTAACCACAGGACTGGATCCTAGATTCAGTCCTGGGACATCTCCTGTAAACAGTTGAGTAAAAGCGTTTTGGTTACAGTAGTGATTTTTAAGGAATATTATTGTATTTTAAAAGTTGACACTTAGAAACTTTTTCTCATAGAATCACCAATGTTATCCTAAGGAAGGAAATTCACTTAGCAGGTAAAAACTGTTATCGTTACTTTTTCTTACTCAGTGTTGGATCCTGGATCCAGCACTGGTGCATCTCCTGTAAACAGTTGAAAGAATGCGTTTAAGTCATACAGGCGATTTTTAAGGAATATTTGTAGTTTGTGAAAATCGACACTTTGAAACTTTTCTGCTGAAAACCAGACAATGGATTCCTATGGAAGAAAATATAAGTTACTGGTAAGTACGGTTAAAATTACTTTTTAGGGTCAGTGCTGGGCTAAAAGATGCAGCACTGGGTTCTCTCCTGATAACAGGTGAGTAAATCGGAATTCGATATTTCGGCTGATTTTAGAGGAATATTTTAAAGTTCCAAAACTCCACACTTAGAAGAATTTCCAAGTGAAACCAGTCAATGTTAGCCTATGAAGGAAATTCAAGTTACTGGTAAGTACGGTTAAAATTACTTTTGAGGATCAGTACTGGGCTGAAAGATGCAGCACTGAGGTCTCTCCTGATAACAGGTGAGTAAATCGGAATTCGTATTTCGGCTGATTTTAGAGGAATATTTTAAAGTTCCAAAACTCCACACTTAGAAGAATTTCCAAGTGAAACCAGTCAATGTTAGCCTATGGAAGGAAATTCAAGTTACTGGTAAGTACGGTTAAAATTACTTTTCAGGACCAGTACTGGGCTGAAAGATACAGCACTGAGGTCTCTCCTGATAACAGGTGAGTAAATTGGAATTCGTACTTTGGTTGATTTTAGAGGAATATTATAAAGTTCCAAAACTCCACACTTAGAAGAATTTCCAAGTGAAACCAGTCAATGTTAGCCTATGAAGGAAATTCAAGTTACTGGTAAGTACGGTTAAAATTACTTTTGAGGATCAGTACTGGGCTGAAAGATGCAGCACTGAGGTCTCTCCTGATAACAGGTGAGTAAATCGGAATTCGTATTTCGGCTGATTTTAGAGGAATATTTTAAAGTTCCAAAACTCCACACACAGAAGAATTTCCAAGTGAAACCAGTCAATGTTAGCCTATGGAAGGAAATTCAAGTTACTGGTAAGTACGGTTAAAATTACTTTTCAGGACCAGTACTGGGCTGAACGATACAGCACTGAGGTCTCTCCTGATAACAGGTGAGTAAATCGGAATTCGTATTTCGGCTGATTTTAGAGGAATATTTGTATGTTTCAAAAATCAACACAGAGAAACTTTTTCAGCAAAAAGCAGGCAATGATATCCTATGGAAGGAAATTCAAGTTACTGGTAAGTACGGTTAAAATTACTTTTCAGGATTAGTACTGGGCTGAAAGATGCAGCACTGAGGTCTCTCCTGATAACAGGTGAGTAAATCAGAATTCGTAGTTCGGCAGATTTTAGAGGAATATTTGCACAATGGTGAAGGGAGGGCGGGGCCTGAGGTGACATCTGTGCAAACGCGCCCTGTGGCGCGTTTTAAGTTGGGGATTAAGTCCCCTTGAATCATGAGGGTCCCTAGGGGCCAACTAGCCCACCAGGAACCTCCAGTATGCGCCAGGGGCTGCGTTGCAGAGACGTGTAGAGAGGCCACACCCCTTTTACACCTCTCTGCAACGCAGCTCTGTGGCGCTTTCTGGATGTACCTGTTGGGCTAGTTGGCCCCAGAGACCCTCAGGATTGAAGGGGATTTAATTCCCCATCTTAAAACGCGCCATGGGGCCTGTTTGCACACATGTCACCTCAGGCCCCGCCCTCCTTTCACCACTGTGCAAACGCGCCCGTGGCGCGTTTTAAGTCGAGGATTAACTCCCCTTGAATCCTGAGGGTCCCTGGGGTGCAACTAGCCCACCAGCTACCTCCATTAAGCGCCACACAGCTGCGTTGCAGAGAGGTGTAAAAGGGCGTGGCCTCTGTACACCTCTCTGCAAGGCAGCCCCTGACGCATACTGAGGTTCCTGGTGGGCTAGTTGGCCTCAGGGACCCCAATATTCAAGGGAATTACTTCCCTTCTTAAAGCAGCGCCAGGGGGCCGCATGGCCCCCTTCCCTGGGCCTCTATTGGCCCCGGGGACCCCATCCCCGGGGCATGCCCTCTTTTTAAATTAAAAATATGGGGGGCTGCGTGGCCCCCTCCTCAGGCCATTTAAGGCCCCGGGGACCCCATCCCCGGGGCCGGCCTTGCCCTTATTTTTTTTTATTTTTTTATTTTTTGTATTTGGGGAGGGAGCTGCGTGGCCCCCTCCCGGGCCACTTATGGCCCCGGGACCCCATCCCCTGGGGCCTGGCCTCTGGTTGGGGACTGTGGGGGTCCCCAAACCCCCACAGTCCCGCTGGCTCCCCGTGTCCTACGGGAGCCGGCATTCCTTTCCACATGGGGAGCAGCTAACATGCTGCTCCCCGTGTGGAAAGCAATTGGTTTGCATTTTGAAAGAGAGAGCAGGTTTCCTGCTCTCTCTTTCAAAATGCAAACAAGTTTGCTATGACAGGACGGGAGCCGCGAGGCTCCCGTCCTGTCATAGCAAACTACAGTGTCCCGGGGTAGGCACCCCGGGACACTGCAGGAGCTGGCCCTGGGGGTGGCGGTCCCCAGGGCCATCAAGGGCTCCAGGAGGGGCCGCGCGGCCCTCCCTACATTTTGAAAGCCCCGGGAGGTGGTGGTCCTCGGGGCTTGGGGTCCAAACGGACCCCCATTTTCAATGTTCTTAGTGCCCCGGGAGGTGGTGGTCCCGGGCGTGTGGGGGCTGGAGCCCCCACACAGGTTTTTAAAAATTTTTAAAAAAAGCCCCGGGAGGTGGCGGTCCTCGGGGCTGCGGGAGGGCTCAGAGCCCTCCCGCACCATTAATGATAAAGCCCCGGGGTGGCGGTCCTCGGGCTTGGGAGCCCTGGAGGCCCCCATACACATAAATAAACGCCCCCAGCATGCCCCCGGGACTTGGCCCACCCGGGGGCAAGTGCTATCGAGCGCGGGAGACCGCGCTCGATTTTTCTCGGCAGGATCCGCGCTCCCTGAGCGCATCCTGCCGATTTTTTACAAAAAATGCTTTTTGCCCAGGGGGTCCTTGTGGGACCCCCTGAGCAGGCCTAGGGGGTTAGGGTGTTTCTACCCTGCCCCCTTTGTGCGTTTTGCGCACTTGTTTCTTTTTTTCTCGGCGGATCCGCGCACCCTAAGCGCATCCCGCCGATTTAAAAAAATGCTTTTGTGCCCTGGGGTCCTTGTGGGACCCCTGAGCAGACCTAGGGGTCAGGGTGTTTCTACCCTGCCCCCTTTTGCGCTTTGCGCACTTGTTTCTGTCCCTCGGTTCTACCGAGGGACAAAATGGCTGCCAACACTTCCTGATTTGGAGTGTTGACAGCCAATTAGCATGCAGCTCGTGATCGGGAGAGGCACGCGGATCCGACGCGCCCATAGATATATATGTGATTTTAATTGTGAATTTCTCAGGAACTACTGAACGGATTTACACCATTTTAGCAAAAGGCACCAGTCTGAACCAAGGGCTACCTCTTTGCCAAATTTGGGGTAATTCCGTTCAGCAGTTCGGGCTGTAACTGCGACTAAAGGTTCCTATGGAAAAATAAATGGGGAAAACGCGTTTTGGGACCCCTTTTTTCTCGGCCCCGCTTGACGTATCACCCCGAGACTTTCAGGGTAGGAGCGGACCGGAGCACCCCAACAAGTTGGAAGCTTTCGCGAAGATTCGTCAACTGGCGCCAACGTTATTGCAAATAGAATGTCGCAGATTTCCTATGGATAATAGGTCCTAACTATAACTATCTACTGGCGACCGCCAGTAGATAATAAAAGGGGGGTCCCAAAACGTGTTTTCCCCATTCATTTTCCCATAGGAAACTTTAGCCACGGCTACAGCCCGAACTGCTGAACGGAATTACACAAAATTTGGCAAAGAGGTAGTTCTTGGTTCAGAAAGAACCCTTTTGTTAAATGGTGTAAATCCGTTCAGTAGTTGCGGAGAAATTAAAAAATAAGAGTCAAAAAATCAATTTCCCATAGGAAACTTTATGCAAGGCTACAGCCCGAACTGCTGAACGGAATTACACCAAATTTGGCAAAGAGGTAGTTCTTGGTTCAGAAAGAACCCTTTTGTTAAATGGTGTAAATCCGTTCAGTAGTTGCTGAGAAAATCAAAAGTAAAAACACATATATATCTGGGCGGAGCCTAACCACACATGTCATCGTGAGATCTGATTGGCTGTCAGCACTTCATCCTGGAATTGCTGGCAGCCATCTTGGGACCAATATAAATGATAGTACCCCATTGAAATGCATTGTAGTGAATCGAAGATTTTGAGGGTTACCAAAAGGAGAACTATAAAGGGTGATAACAGACTTTAGTTACATTAGAATTCATTTGTTGATGGTACCATACTAATTTCAGGAATTGTGGTGTGTTCTAAGGTGATTTTACCCTGTGAAAAACCTTCTGCTGGGATATCATGAATCATGTTTGAGAGAACTATTTTCACATGCTTGTCCCATACAGTTTTGGAAGGTGCTCCAGAAGCTAAAATGAGAGCATATTTTCTGTAAATTCACATTATCTTTCTCAGTCATGTGAGAATGAAGTCTGACATTCTCAGTAAAACATGTACATCCAACAATGACAGAGACTGTCAGTTGATTCCTTTGTGTTCTACTGCAGCTTCCCAGAGTGTTCTAAAGAACAACTAGAGTGCTAACAGCCTTACTTATGACAAAAGTATGGCACACCTGAAGCCATCTTGATTGGAATAAACTGGTAACACTTAAAACATTTAATTTAAAAAGGAACAAAATGATGGGGTTCATTTTGTCATAGAAATTATGGTTAGTGCTGTAGAAAGAAAAATTAGGACATGTTTCAAGTGTGATCTCAAATATCTTCCTGTTATATTTCAACAGGAGCAGCCTGTCAGTTGATGCCTTTGTGTTCTACTGCAGCTTCCCAGAGTGTTCTAAAGAACAACTAGAGCGCTAACAGTCTTACTTATGACAAAAGTATGGCACACCTGAAGGCATCTTGATTGGAATAAACTGGTAACACTTAAAACATTTAATTTAAAAAGGAACAAAATGAGGGGGTTCATTTTGCCATAGAAATTATGGTTAGTGCTGTAGAAAGAAAAATTAGGACATGTTTTAAGTGAGATCTCAAATATCTTCCTGTTATATTTCAACAGGAGCAGCCTGTCAGTTGATGCCTTTGTGTTCTACTGCAGCTTCCCAGAGTGTTCTAAAGAACAACTAGAGTGCTAACAGCCTTACTTATGACAAAAGTATGGCACACCTGAAGCCATCTTGATTGGAATAAACTGGTAACACTTAAAACATTTAATTTAAAAAGGAACAAAATGAGGGGTTCATTTTGCCATAGAAATTATGGTTAGTGCTGCAAAAAGAAAATTTAGGGCATGTTTTAAGTGAGATCTCAAATCCTCTTCTATTTCATTAGAAAATTCTGACATGCAGACTGAAACAATCACTTTCAATACCAGCAGTAGACTTCCAGTTAACTCCTTGGTGAGCAGTAGCTTTACTACAGTGATCTAATGAACAACTAGAGTGCTAACATTCTGAATTTATGGCAAATGTGTGACACATCTGAATGCCTTCTTGATGGAATCAAAGTAAAAACTGAAAGCATTTCCTACTGAGGAGACTGTAGTAAATGAGGAAATTAGGAAACTTCATAACAAATAAGTCTCCCAAGATGGCCACCAGAGAAAAAAGAGCCCAAATGTAGCACAAATATCACCCAGAGGTAGCCCACGTATAGCCCAATGACAGAAGTGTGCAAAACACTTTTTATTTTTTGTTTGTTTGCAGTTTTATATAGTGCAGACTGGTCAGGTATTGGAGTGCTTTACATGAGCATTGGTTACATCACACAAGGACAAATTAATGTTGGTTGACCCCTACACTACCCAAACACCACTGCACTACCCTAAACCCTAAAACACTACCCCCAGCACGACCCCTTCACTACCCAAACACAACGGCACTACCCTAAACTCAAAAACACTACCCCCAGCACGACCCCTACACTACCCAAACACCACTGCACTACCCTAAACTCTAAATCTACCCCCTACACTACACAAATACCACTGCACTACCCTAAACCCTAAAACACTAGAACCCAGCACGACCCCTACAGTACAAAAACACCACTGCAATACCCTAAACCCTAAAACACTACCCCTACACTACACAAACACCATTGCACTACCCTATACCCTAAAACACTACCCCAGCATGACCCCTACACTACACAAACACCACTGCACTACCCTAAACCCTAAAACACTACCCCAGCACGGCCCCTACACTACCCAAACACCACTGCACTACCCTAAACCATAAAACACTACCCCCAGCACGACTCCCTACACTACACAAACACCACTGGACTACCCTAAACCCTAAAACACTACCCCCAGCACGACTCCCTACACTACCTAAACACCACTGCACTACACTAAACCTAAATCTACCCCCAGCATGACCTCCCACACTACACAAACACCACTGCACTACCCTAAACCCTAAAACACTACCCCCAGCACGACCCCCTACACTATCCAAACACCACTGCACTACCCTAAACCCTAAAACACTAACCCCAGCATGACCCCCTACACTACTCAAACACCACTGCACTACCCTATACCCTAAAACAAGACCCCGTACACTACACAAACACAACTGCACTACCCTAAACCCTAAAACACTACCCACAGCATGACCCCTACACTACACAAACACCACTGCACTACCCTAAAACACTACCCCTACACTACACAAACACCACTGCCCTACCCTAAACCCTAAAACACAACCCCCAGCATGACCCCCTACACTACACAAACACCACTGCACTACCCTAAACCCCCTACACTATACAAACACCACTGAATTACTCTAAACCCTAAATCGACCCCAGCACGACCCCTTCACTACCCAAACACAACTGCCATACCATAAACCCTAAAACACTACCCCCAGCATGAACCCCTACACTACCCAAACAAGACTGCACTACCCTAAACCTTAAAACACTACCCCCAGCACTACCCCCTACACTACACAAACACCACTGCACTACCCTAAACCCTAAAACACTAGCCCAGCACTACCCCTACACTACACAAACACCACTGCACTAACATAAACCCTAAAACACTACCCCCAGCACAAGCCCCTACACTACACAAACACCACTGCACTACCCTAAACCCTAAAACACTACCCCCAGCACGACTCCCTACACTACCCAAACACCACTGCACTACCCTAAACCCTAAATCTACCCCCAGCACGACCCCCTACACTACCCAAACACCACTGCACTACCCTAAACCATAAAACACTACCCCCAGCATGACCCCTACACTACACAAACACCACTGCACTATCCTAAACCCTAAAACACTACCAACAGCATGACCCCTACACTACTCAAACACCACTGCACTACCCTAAACCCTAAAACACTAACCCAGCATGACCCCCTACACTACCCATACACCACTGCACTAACCTAAAGCCTAAAACACTACCCCCAGCACGACCCCCTATACTAATGCACTACCCTAAACCCTAAAACACTACCCCCTACACTACCCAAACACCACTGCACTACCCTAAACCCTAAAACACTACCCCAGCACGACCCCCTACACCACCCAAACACCACTGCACTACCCTAAACCCTAGAAAAGAAACCCCCACCCCATGCCCAATCCCCCTTACCTCTCACTCCTTGTGGTTTCTCTCTCCTCGTGGTACCTGCTTCACGTCGTCTCTGAGGGGCGGTGCACGATGTTGTGAGGAAACGGAACAGCCTCTGTTTCCTTACAACGACATGGATCGTCTACATGTTTTTTAGAACGCATGGTCATTTACCATACATACCTTTACAACAAAATTCGTTGTAAAGGCATGCGTGGTAAATGACCATGCGTTCTAAAAATGCGTAGTAATGACTTTGTGATGTACAACGCATGCGTGGTAATGCATGCGTTGTAATGGTATCGCAAAGTAAAAAGTCGTTGTAACGGCTGTTTACCGATCGAAGCTGGCCCCTGTTCTTCAGTGAGACGTTTATTTGATTAATTAGGAGGAAGGAATGTGTTTTTTTACCGAAAAGTGCATTCCCGGCTGTTGTATTGTGAAAGTGTCCGCGTGGCCTGGTTTCACTTCCGGTGAGAGAGTGGAAGAGTCTGTTTGGATCTAAAGGAGTTATGTTGTTGGACTGGGCCGGCGCGACATGTCATCAGAAAACATAGCTAATGGAAAGCGTCCTCCCTGAAGTGTGGAGCAGTGCCATGAGAGGTCAACGAGAGTGCGTCCCACCGCAGTATGACCGTACCGCGTGACTCATGTGCCACCTCCAGGGTACGGGAGGCAGAAGCGGCATCGCAGGTCCTCTTGAAGACCGTTGTAGCACTAATTCTACATTTTGGTACTAGGGCATTTTAACTTCGTTGTTCCTGCCAGATACAAAGAGAAGATCCTGTGTTATTCAGTGCCCTCGTTACCTTTTTGTGGGTTGTGGTGCTTGTCACTTCGCTGCCCCGCCGGTGCACACGACTGGGCACCCCACCTCGTGTGCCATCTGCAGGGCCTCTGCCCTCAGATCACTGGTTTCGGTTTCTGGAGTGGCAACATAAACAGTTGCTCCCAAAGGACTAGCCTGAACACTTAGGTGAATATCCCCTGCACCAGCATTCCACGGAAATTCTTTCCTAGCTCTCCCACGTCAATGAGGACGTCATAATAGCACGGCTCTGCTCGCGACACCGTATGACGTCATCGGAGCCATAAGAGAACCTCGTCGGCGTGCTGACGTCAGTTCCACCCATTTTTTCCGTGCCACCGAGGCAAACAGGGGACCGAGACATTTTCACATGTATACATAGTATAATAAATATATATATATTCACTGAAAAACCATAGGTTTCAGGCACGTTATAGTTAGAAATTAGCATTTAAAAAACCTTAGAAATTCACTGAAAAAACCATAGGTTTCAGGCACGTTATAGTTAGAAATTAGCATTTAAAAAACCTTAGAAATTCACTGAAAAAAACATAGGTTTCAGGGGCGTTATAGTTAGTTGGACATTTCACTCGTACAAAACCATAGAAATTCCCCCGTTATAGTTAGTTCAGCTAACTATAACTCGCGCGCCCGCAATGCACTGCTGATGACGTCACATATTACATCACTCATGACATGGTCAGTGACATCACTCATGACATCACTGATGACATCTCAAATGACATCACTGATGACATCACTGATGACATCATCCAGTGAATGTGTGTTTTTCTGAAAATTAAATATGTTTTATATATGTATATCTCAAGGTCGATGGAAGAATAAATGGGTATATAAGTGTCTAAATGGATGATTTTGTTTTGTAAAATTGATTGTATAACTGACTAAGTGTATCTTAGTGAATACATGGGTTAGTGAGTAATGTTTAAATATGAAAATATCTGTATCAGTCTCTCACTTTGTGTATAAGTGGCTGCATGGGTTGGTGAGTAGCTACATGAGTGTCTATATGGGTTATTAGTTGGTTTTTTGAGTATCAGTATGAGTGTCTGAGTGTCTGTATGGTTCGGTGGGGGTATTACTTAGTGCATAGATGCATGAATGAGTGACTCACTGTTTGTATGTGTTGAAGACAGCATGTGTGCAGGACTGTATAGGTGGATGAGTATGTGTATGGGTGTGTTAGTGAGTGAATGACTGTCTCAATAGTGTCTTTATGAGTAACTACATATGTTTTAAACTAGTATATGTGAGTATTGGTGTATATAAGTGAGTATATGTGAGAGTGAGAGATTGGAAGAGTTCCTGTACAAATAAGTAGGTGTTTCTATAAGTGATTGTTTAAGAGAGTAAGTATGTGTAAGTTTCTGTAGAAGTAAGTGTGGTAGTGTGCGTATAACTGTATATGCAAGTAAATGGATGTTTGATACTTTGTTTGCATGTGTGACTATGTGTGTGAGTAACTCTATGGATGAGTGGCGGTGTGTAACAGGATGTATAGGTGTATGAGTACATATGATGAGTGAGTACATGTATGAGTGACTGTATAGGGACTGTTGGTGAATGAGTGGATGTGTGTGTAGATCTTGGAATTACTGAATAGGTGTGTTGTAACTGGTATTGGTATGTCCATTGTTTTGAAAATGTTAGTTTGTATTTTTGAGTGTGTGTATCAAAGGTTATATTAGGGTGAGAGGAGGTATGCCACTCTATCACAAGGATGATGTCATCAGTGATGTCATCAGTGATGTCATTTGAGATGTCATCAGTGATGTCATGAGTGATGTCACTGACCATGTCATGAGTGATGTAATATGTGACGTCATCAGCAGTGCATTGCGGAGCGCGCGAGTTATAGTTAGCTGAACTAACTATAACGGGGAATTTCTATGGTTTTGTACTGAGTGAAATGTCCAACTAACTATAACGCCCCTGAAACCTATGGTTTTTTCAGTGAATATATATATATATATTTTATATATATATAATATTTATTTTATATATATACATCTATATATAATTTTTTAATTCCCTAAAACCCTAAAATTACCCTTACTACCCCAATACCCATACCCCAGTACATTCCTAAAATTACCCTTCCCACCCCAATACCCATACCCACCCTAAACCCCTAAATTACCCTTGACACCCCAAAACCCATACGCCCTGAAACCTAAAATTAACCTTGGCACCCCAAAACCCATACCTACCATGAACCCTAAAATTACCCTTAGCACCCCAAAACCCATAACCACCCTGAACCTTAAAATTACCCTTAGCACCCCAAAACCCATACGCACCATGAACACTAAAATTACCCTTGGCACCCCAAAACCCATATGCACCCTGAACCCTAAAATTACCCTTGGCACCCCAAAACCCATACCCACTCAGAACCCTAAAATTACTCTTAGCACCCCAAAACCCATAACCACCCTGAACCCTAAAATTACCCTTACCACCCCAAAACTCATACCCACCCTGAACCCTAAAATTACCCTTAGCACCTGAAAACCCATATGCAACCTGAACCCTAAAATTACCCTTGGCACCCCAAAACCCATACCCACCCTGAACCCTAAAATATACTCTTACACCCCAAAACCCAAACCCACCTTAAATCATATACTTACCTTATACTTACAACTAAAACACATATGCCTTTACCATTCATGCCTTTACAATGAAATTCGTTGTAAAGGCATGCGTGGCAAAGGCATAAGCTTTGTAATGCCATGCATTGTAATGGCATTACAATGTAATGGTGCTTTCGTTGTGATGCATGCGTTGTAAATTTTGCGCCCACTTGGACACTGCTGAATTACGGGATTTCTTTTAATCACGCCATCGCATGTTAACGGCCTTTACCACCATTATCCTGATCGAGGCTCCGATTCAGGATATAATTACCAAGGTGGACTGTGTCCCCTTCCTCGCCGGCAGTTTTTAACTACTCCACAGTCTTTTCATCACGCCATCGCACGTTAACGACCCATTACCACCGTTACCCTGATCCGGGCTCCGATTCAGGATATACTTACCAAGGCGGACTGTTCCCCTTCCTCGCTGCGACTTATTAACCACTCTACAACTGGTGTGCAGCAACTAACCACCCTACCACTCCGTTCTCTGGCCTTGCAACGCCCTCCCCGGTAGCATCCGCTACTTCGTACCCTCTCCCCCCTATGACTATGACTTTCGTACAG
Organism: Calotriton arnoldi; assembly: GCA_963921515.1. NCBI lineage: Eukaryota > Metazoa > Chordata > Amphibia > Caudata > Salamandridae > Calotriton > Calotriton arnoldi. The sequence continues at coordinate 432,324 of CAWUFW010005482.1, forward strand.
GCTATCACTCGGGCAGTATACCTTATGTCCTGATGTTGATCCCCCCATTCTAGTGGGGATCGAAACGTCGTCGACCGCTGCATCTTGACTCCAAACTGCCTTACCTGATTTCTTATGGAGCAAAAGATGCTTGTTTAATTGTGACTGTCTAATAATTGTATCCCTTTACAAAGTCACCTTGCACTTTTAATGCCTGAGGTCCGAAAATCTGATGACTTCCAACCTTTGACCCACGTAATTCTGTATATATTGTGGGGCAGATTTACAAGAAACTGACGCATCTCTGCGTTATAGCAGAGATGCGTCAGTTTCCTTGCGCCATGCAAAAAAAATCTTACGCCACCATGGATGTGTCGCATTCACAATGCGGCGCACCATGGTGCAAGGATTGACAGATGCGTCATGCATCTGTTGGCACAAAGGTCACGCATTGCTGGAGTCGTGGTGCAAGCACAGTGCAACTCCAGCAATGCTCAGGAAGGCCTATACCTATTGTGCTGCATCGCTCCTACGCCTGCTTCAAGCAGGCGTAAGGTTTTGACGCAGTGGCGTCGTAGAAGTGGTGCAGTGAAATCTTGTAGATTTCACTGCGTCACTTTTAAGAGGCTTTCTTGCGTCGGAGCGCCCACCCTGCATACATTATACCTTATGCAGGTATAATGTGGCACAGGACTTTAGATGCGTCACGTTGTAAATGTGTCGCAACGTGGCGCATTGTTTACGCCACCGCTGCATCACAAAAGTGACGCAACGGCAGTGCAAAAGTGTTGCAAGGGGCTTGTAAATCTGCCCCTGTGTTTTTTTGTTCTTCAATTGTTTTATATTCAATAAATGTACTGTATCTCCACTGGAGAGCATCATCACAGGGCTCATTGTAGGTCTGTGTCCTATTGTTCATATACCCTTCCTGAAGGGACCGATGTTCCTTATAATGCATGCGTTGTAAAGGCATGCGTTGTACTGAATTCGTTGCAATGGTTGTTTTAATGCCTGGCAGTCATGACTGACAGCATTTAGAGTCATTCAAAAACAACCCAATTTCCGCTTTTATCCACAATTAAAAATAAATACAGACAGGAAAATAAATGGTTTACTGTCTGTATTTATCTGTAAAAATCAGTAAAAATGGAAAACAGAGAGCCCTAATTATAATCCAAAAACATTTTCCATGGACCATGAACCAGAAATGTGTGATCACACTCGCTCTCTCCCACAAACACAGAACTATACCCACTCTCAGCCTGCCTAATACACAACTTCCATTTATGTTGCCAATCTAAAGCTAGGGGTCCTGAACCCCCTTTCGCTCGATGATCCAACTCCTCCTTCGTCCGATCAGGAGCTTTATAAGGCTTATGCCCCCCACCACAACTCTAAATCTACCTTCTACTTGATCTATGAATTTCTTCTCTACCTCAGTTAGTGTACAAGTCAAATTATGTCTATGTGCATAACCAGTGTCTAATGCAGTAAGGGGTGCAAATAATCCCCTACCATCTCACCGATCTTGTTGGTTTCATATCTGTTTAAATGCTAATAAACTGGCACTTCAGACAATACTACATCATAATTGGAAAAATAGTATTCATAATGACCTTTCTTATAAAACATACTAAGAAGCAAACTACAACTGATGCCATAAGTCACGGGTAGGTGATGGTAAGTAATGCCCTCCTCTACAGATGCGGGTAGCTGCATACAAACACAGCAATACCTAGCTTCCATGGTGTCTACATATTCATGCAGCAATCTAGCATAAGCATTGGGTGTAATCGCCCTAGTTAAATCTACATGGAGATGTTGCTCTCCTTTAGCAGTATAATCGTCATTTGATCCTAGAGTACCTCTTTTTGGAACCCCCGGCACAGGGGTAGCTACCTCAGGGACAACATCCTTTTTTCCTTCTTCCAAAAACCTAGGAGCTACTTCTACTATTAGAACTATTATCACTACCACTACAGTAGTTATGAGTGTGCCTACAATACATCTGCGCCTACGGTTCAGATTTCCAGACTCCATTTTAAATAGTTTCAGCTTTAACTGGAGTGAAAACACTGCAGCCACAGAGTCTCTTTTCTAAGTTAGGTTCCACTCAAACAAAGCAGGAAACACAAAAGTCTCTTTAGCAGGTCTCAGCCTCTTTTCTCTTTTCCGTTATTCTTTTTCTTTTATTTTATTATTTTCTCTCTTTATATATATAAGTTTGTAAGACCTCCTTAACCCTACTCCATCTTCTTCTAGGTGTAATTCCTAATTTTATTCTTCAACCACTCGGGTCTAGGTAATCTTCTTCTTAGACACTTTTAACAAAGTTCATAAAGTTCATTCAACATCTCTAATGAGCACCAATCCCAGTTGTTGTTCAATCAATTGCAACAGATAGGATTTCAACTCTGCTTCTTACACAGATGCTGGTTCTATGCCCAGAGGAGGGAAGGTAACATCATTCAGAATCAGAGATCATAGGGTTGCTCAACCTTGGTGGGTAGGGAATGGCCAATGAAAGAAGAGCTTGTACTTTAGTCCCAGGAATCTTCAACAGGACTTCGATTATCAGCACTGACGTCCCGGAACTCGTCGGGATTGGCAGCTAGATAAGTCCACTCGAGAGAAGAGTGCCTCCGACAAGGCACTCTAACTCTCTTGGACCTCCTTGAACTTAGTCTCTCACCCTCAGCGTCACTTAGTTCAGATTCGGACGTCTCAGCAATTGGTACAAGCCATCTTTCAGGTGCAAGCCTCAGAATCCTTCTCGATTCTCTTTCTTGCCAGTTCTCAATCAGATCCATCCTCGATTTCAACTGCACTTGCCCCGTCCCTTCACTGACTCCTTTGTCGGGGTTGGATTCTTTCTCAGACACCACTGTCTCCTCTCCCTCAGAGGCGACGTCAGCATCTTGTTCAACTGGACCCCCCTCGGATCATTCCAAAATCTGTTCAGACTCCACCAATCCCTCTAGAGCTTGGCTCATCACCTGTGGTGACCCTCTGGTCACGTTTGTCAGTTTTTCAGACAGGGGATCTGTTTCTTCAGAGTGATTTGGCACTTTTCGCGTGTGAGAGGCATGGATCCACTTCGAAACTCTGCCACACATTACAGCAGTCGTAGACATCAATATCACTTGATATGGTCCACGCCAGCGGGGTTCGAGGCAGTTCCTTCTCACATGCCTCTTTACAAGTACCCAGTCGCCTGGGGCCAGATTGTGACAGAAATCTCTAGTCGTTGGTGCAATCGCTGCTTCAAGCTGATGAGACACAGAACGAACTACATCAGCCAATACTTTACAGTAGTCAAGAACTAGATCATCCGTCATGTTAACAAATGTATTGGCAGGCACAGCAGGCAATCTCATCGCTCTCCCCATAAGAATCTCATGAGGGGACAAGCCAGTCCTCCAATCAGGGGTACTGAGCAGACTCATCAGCACAAGAGGCAACGCATCAGGCCATTTCAGGGAAGTGAAAGCACACACCTTCTCCAACTTGGATTTCAGAGTGCTGTTGACCTGCTCTATTATTCCTGATGCTTCAGGCCTATAACTGCAATGCAGTCTCTGTTCCATCATCAAGGCTGCACACAGTAATTTTAGGACCTCATTGTTGAAATGAGTACCTCTGTCTGATTCCAATGTAGTTGGAAATCCGAACCTCGGAAAGAGTTCCCTCAAAAACAGCTTAGCTACTGTGAGACAGTGACACCTCCGCATTGGGTAGGCTTCGACCCAGCGAGAGAACAAACCCACCACACCAGAATATACCTCAATCCATTGCACAGGGGCATCTCAACAAAGTCCAACTGCATCCTATTAAAAGGCCCTCCTGACCTCCCTATGTGGCTCAATGTAACAACAGTTTTTTTCCCTGCATTGATCTGCTGGCACGTCACACACCGATGACACAAAGCCTCTGCAACCACTCGAAACTTTGAATTAAACCAAGTCCGCCTGAACACCCTTACCATCGCATCCGTGCCTACGTGTGCTGCACCATGAATCTGCTTCGCCATTAGGTAAAATAAACAGTCGGGCAGAACCCCTCTCTCATCTGTTGACACCCAAATATCATCTTCCTTGTCCACACAACCTGCTCTGAACCATCCTGACTGTTCCTCTTCAGACACTTCTTCCTGCAACCGCCTCACCTCATCCCAAGTATTGGCCACAGCCAACATTACATTGAAATTGGTCACTTCCATTTCCTCATTTTTATATTCTCCATTGAACGTGCAAGCATTCAAAGCACAGTAGCGAGCAATTGATCTGCATAGTTATCTCCTTCAGTGACATAGTCAGCTCCCTTGCAGTGAGCAGAGCACTTCACAACTGAAACTTCCTTTGGTAACTGTAATACTTACAACAGTTTTCTCACAACCTCCCTATTTCTAATCGGGGATCCAGAAGAGGCCATGAAACCTCTTTGAGACCACAACTGTCCGAAGTCATGAACAACTCCAAACCCATACTGGCTGTCAGTGTAAATAGTCACTCGAAGGTTCTCAGAAATGCAACGTGCACGGGTCAGAGCAACAAGCTCTGCCACTTGTGCAAAGTGTACTCCTTGTAACCAAGCAGCTTTCACCACTCCGGAAACAGTACAAACAGCAAAGGCTGCTCTCAGATGGCCTTCATTGCCCCTTAAGCATGAACCAACAACAAACAGGTCACAATCAGAACTGGGCAGTGGCTCATCTACAATGTCAGGTCGTGGTTTGGTACACAGTTCAGTAACATCGAGACAGTCGTGGTCTTCACTCTCCTCCCCCCTGGATCTGGTGTAGGTAACAAGGTAGCAGGGTTCAATACAGAACAGCGCTTCAATGTGACATTGTCGGCCATCAGAATTATCTGCTCATATTTGGTCAGCTGATTATTGGTCAAGTGCTGTGTCTTTGTTCTGGTTAAAAAAATGTCCACTGAATGGGGAACACACACTGTCAGTGGGTGACCCATCACGATACTCTCACATCGTTCAATATTGACACCTGCTGCAGCAATGGATTTGACTCATCTGGGCAACGCTGAAGCCACTGGATCCAGAGTAGCAGAGAAATAGGCAACTGGTCTATGTGCACTACCCTGGAACTGTGTGAGGACATAGAGTGCACACCCTTCTCGTTCATGGCAGAACAGCGAAAAAGCTTTGTTGTAATCAGGCATTCCTAGAGCCGAAGAGTGGCACAGGCTCTCTCTCAGCCCCAGGAAAGCAAACAAGCAGTCGTTATCCCATGGTAACGGATCTGGCACATTCTTGTGTGCCAGGGCCTGCAAAGGTTTAGCCAGCAGGGACAAATTTGAAATCCATTGTCGACAGTAGCCCACCATTCCCAGGAATATCCTGACCTCCTTTTTAGTGTGTGGCAGATTCATTTGCAGGATTGCCGACACACGTTCTGGTGACACCTTCCTCTTGCCCCTCTCAATTCAATGTCCCAAGTACTGTACCTCATTCAGACAATACTGAAGCTTACTCAGGGACACTATATGCTTGTTCTCAGCCAAGTGATTCAGTAGTGCAATAGTATCATCCCTACAAGCCTCTCTTGTGTTCGATGCAATCAAGAGATCATCGATGTATTGAACCAGAACTGAGTTGCGGGGTAGGATTATGGACTCGAAGTTCTTATTTAAGATCTGATTAAAGATGGATGGGCTCTCAGTATACCCCTGTGGGATTCGACACCATGTTAAAATACGATCTCCCAGTCAGAAAGTGAAAACAAATTGGCTCTCCTCATGTAGTTGGAAGGAGAAAAGGGCCTGACAGAGATCAATAACTGTGAACCACGCAGCTTCCGATGGAGTTTGAAACAGTATCACTGATGGATTCGGTACCACAGGACAACAAGGAAACACAATGTTGTTAACCCCTTCCATGCTCATGACGAGCTGGACTCGTCATGGCACACAGTGGTCGTGTGCTCATGACGAGTCCAGCTCGTCATGAAACATCGCCTGGGAAATCCCTCTGGTGCGGGCACCAGAGGGATTCCCTTTATGCCAAAACAGCCTCGGGAGCTGGGGAAGAGCTTCCCCAGCTCCCGAGGCCCCCCCCCCTGGTTTCCCTGAAATGACGATCGGCGCGCACGTCGCGCTGATGTCATTTCAGTGAAACTGAAACTGAAATGAGCCAAGAGTCTCATTTCAGTTTCCCTTTCTACTTGCTCAGAGGGCTATCTCAGCCCCCTGAGCACGTAGAAAGACGGGAGAGGTATCGTTGGAAAGGGGAGAATCTCCCCTTTCCAATGGTACCCCTCCCCAGTGGATCCCTGCTTGGGGATCGCCACAGGAGGGCGATCCCCAAGCAGGGATCCACCCACTAGACACCAGGGAGGGGGGAGCGGCCCCTTGGGCAAGGGCCTTTGCTCCCCCCAATTTAATTTGGCAACATTTAGTCTTTTTGCCCCCCCTGGGGGACAGATGGGGGGAGTAGCGCCCAATTTGCCCCCCCGGGGGGGCAAAAAGCCCACCAGACACCAGGGATTTTTTTAGAAAGGAAAAATAAGGGTGGGGGCTGCCCAAAACAGGCATGCCCATGCCCCCACCCCCGCAATCATTACAGTCTTTCTGCCCCCCCTGGGGGGCAGATGGGGCATTGGCCCGTAATCTGCCCCTTCGGGGCAGAAAGCCCACTAAACACCAGGGATTTGTTTTTTGAAGTTTTTAGGGTCGGGGCTGCCCGAAATGGGCACGCCAATGCCCCGACCCACCCGCCACCATTACAGCCTTTCTGCCCCCCCGGGGGCAGAAAGCCCACTAAACGCCAGGGATTTTTATTGCACCATTTTTTTTAGGGTGGGGCTGCCCGAAATGGGCACGCCAATGCCCCCACCCCCGCCACCATTACAGCCTTTCTGCCCCCCTGGGGGCAGATAGAGCAGTAGCCCCCAATCTGCCCCCAGGGGCAGAAGCCCACTTGACGCCAGGGATTTTTTTCGCACCATTTTTTAGGGTGGGGGCTGCCCAAAATGGGCATGCCAATGCCCCCACCCCCTGCCACCATTACAGCCTTTCTGCCCCCTGGGGGCAGATGGGGACAGTAGCCCCCAATCTGCTCCCGGGGGAGGGCAGAAAAGCCCACTTGACGCCAGGGATTTTTTGCGCATTTGTTTTTAGGGTGGGGCTGCCCGAAATGGGCACCCCAATGTCCCCGCCACCATTACAGCCTTTCTGCCCCCCCCCCAGAGGGGCAGAAAGCCCACTATCCACCAGGGATTTTTTTTTGCGCAATTGTTTTTAGGGTGTGGGCTGCCCGAAACGGGCACGCCAATGCCCCCACCCCCCCACAAAAATGACAGTCTTTCTGCCCCCCGGGAGGCAGATGTGAGCTGTAGCCCCCAATCTGGCCCCCCAGGGGGGTGCAGAAAGCCCACTAGAAACCATGGATTTTTTTGTTTTATTAGTGTAGGGGCTGCCCAAAATAGGCATGACAATACCCCCACCCCACCCCCAGAGAAATTCCAGTCTTTCTGCCCCCCGGGAGGGAAGATGGTGGCAGTGGCCCCTGATCTGCCCCCTGGGGTGGCAGAAAGCCCACTAGGCGCCAGCGAGTACGCAGGCTTTTTTTATGCGTGGGGGTGGGGGCTGCCCAAAATGGTCATACCAATGCCCCCACCCCCACAAAAAATAGCCACAGTCTTTCTGCCCCCTTTGGGGGCATATCGGGACAAATCCCCCTCCCCCGATTCACCCTCAGGGCGGCAAAAAGCCCACTAGGCTCCGACTTTTTTTTAGCAATGTGCCTACCTGTGGATTTTGGGCCCTAGCGCAGCTGGCACATAGGGAAACCTAGCAAACCTGTACATTTTTGAATACTAGATACCCAGGGGAATCCAGGATGGGGTGACTTGACTGGCTCTCACCAGGTTCTGTTACCCACAATCCCTTACAAACCTAAAACTTTGTAAAAAAAATAAATTTTCCTCACATTTCTGTGGTGGAAAGTTCTGGAATCTGCGTGGATCCACAAAATTCCACAAACCCCCCGTTCTCCAAAGTCTTCCGAGAAAAATGGTACCTCACTTGCGTGGGTAGCCCTAGTGCCCGCGACAGAAAACGGCCCAAAATGCAATGTGGACACACCACATTTTCACAGTGAAAACTTGACCCTTTTTTTGCAAAGTGCCTAGCTGTAGATTTTGAACCCTAGCTCTGCCGGCACCTAGGGAAACCTAGCAAACCTATACATTTTTGAAAACTAGACACCCAGGGGAATCCAGGATAGGGTGACTTGACTGGCTCTCACCAGGTTCTGTTACCCAGAATCCCTTGCAAACCTAAACATTTGTCCAAAAAACACATTTTCCTCATATTTCTGTGGTGGAAAGTTCTGGAATCTGCGTGGGTCCACAAAATTTAACCCACCCCGCGTTCCCCAAAGTCTTCTGAGAAAAATGGTACCTCACTTCCGTGGGTAGGCCTAGTGCCCGCGACAGGCAAGGGCCCAAAACCTATTTAGGAGACATCAAAATTACCTATCACAAAACAACCTGGTTTTGCAAGGGGGGTCCCATGAATTTTTGGCCCCGGGCTTGGCGGCCATCTAGGGAAACCTACCAAACCCACACATTTTTGAAAACTAGACACCCGGGGGAGTCCAGGGAGGTATGGCTTGCGTGGATCCCCCAAAGTTTCCTTACCCAGAATCCCCTGCAAACCTCACATTTAGCTGAAAAAATCACTTTTTTAACACATTTTTGTGTGGGAAAGTTGTGGCATCACCGGGCTGACACAAATTTCCTACCACCCAGCATTCCCCTGGTCTCCCGATAAAAATGCTGCCTCACTCGTGTGGGAGGTCCAGTACCCGCGACAGGCAAGGGCCCAAAACGTATTGAGGCAACATCAAAATTGCCTATCTCAAAACGACCTGGTTTTGCAAGGAGGTCACCTGGGTTTTGGCCCGGTGCTCGCGGCCACCTAGGAAACCTACCAAACCAACACATTTCTGAAAACTATACACCCGGGGATTCCAGGGAGGCATGGCTTGCGTGAATCCCCCAACGTTTCCTTACCCAGAATCCCCTGCAAACCTCCAATTTAGCTGAAAAAATCACTTTTTCACACATTTTTGTGTGGGAAAGTTGTGGCATCACCAAGCTGACACAAATTTCCTACCACCAAGCATTCCCCGGGTCTCCCGATAAAAATGGTGCCTCACTGGTGTGGAGGCCCAAGTACCAGCGACAGGCAAGGGCCCAAAACGTAGTGAGGCGACATCAAAATTGCCTATCACAAAACAACCTGGTTTTACAAGGGTGTCACCTGGGTTTTTGGCCCCGTGATCTGCGGCCAGCTTGGGAAACCTACCAAACCCACACATTTCTGAAAACTAGACACCCGGGGGATTCCAGGGAGGTGTGGCTTGCGTGGATCCCCTAACGTTTTCTTACCCAGAATCCCCTGCAAACCTCAATTTTAGCTGAAAAATCACTTTTCACACATTTTTGTGTGGGAAAGTTGTGGCATCACCGGGCTGACACAAATTTCCTACCACCCAGCGTTCCCCGGGTCTCCCGATAAAACGGTGCCTCACTCGTGTGGGAGGCCCAAGTACCCGCTGACAGGCAAGGGCCCAAAACGTAGTGAGGCTGACATCAAAATTGCCTATCACAAAACAACCTGGTTTTACAAGGGTGTCACCTGGGTTTTGGTCCCGTGCTCTGCAGCCAGCTTGGGAAACCTACCAAACCCACACATTTCTGAAAACTAGACACCCGGGGGATTCCAGGGAGGTGTGGCTTGCGTGGATCCCCCAACGTTTTCTTACCCAGAATCCCTGCAAACCTCAATTTTAGCTGAAAAATCACTTTTCACACATCTTTGTGTGGGAAAGTTGTGGCATCACTGAGCTGACACAAATTTCCTACCACCCAGCGTTCCCCGGGTCTCCCGATAAAAACGGTGCCTCACACATGTGGGAGGCCCAACTACCCGCTGACAGGCAAGGGCCCAAAACGTAGTGAGGCGACATCAAAATTGCCTATCACAAAACTGACCTGGTTTTGCAAGGGGGTACCCTGGGTTTTGGCCCAGTGCTCGGCGGCCACCTAGGGAAACCTACCAAACCCACACATTTCTTAAAACTAGACACCCAGGGATTCCAGGGAGGTATGGCTTGCGTGGATCCCCAACGCTTACCCAGAATCCCTGCAAACCTCAATTTTAGCTGAAAAATCACTTTTCACACATTTTTGTGTGGAAAGTTGTGGCATCACTGGGCTGACACAAATTTCCTACCACCCAGCGTTCCCAGGTCTCCCGATAAAAACGGTGCCTCACTCGCTGTGGGAGGCCCAAGTACCCGCGACAGGCAGGGCCCAAAACGTGAGTGAGGCGACATCAAAATTGCCTATCACAAAACAACCTGGTTTTACAAGGAGTAGTCACCTGGGTTTTGGCCCCGTGCTCTGCAGCCAGCTTAGGAAACCTACCAAACCCACACATTTCTGAAAACTAGACACCCGGGGATTCCAGGAGGTGTGGCTGCGTGGATCCCCCAACGTTTTCTTACCCAGAATCCCCTGCAAACCTCAATTTTAGCTGAAAAATCACTTTTTCACACATTTTGTGTGGGAAAGTTGTGGCATCACTGGGCTGACACAAATTTCCTACCACCAGCGTTCCCGGGTCTCCCGGTAAACGGTGCCTCACTCGTGTGGGAGGCCCAAGTACCCGTGACAGGCATAGGCGCCCAAAACGTATTGAGGTGACATCAAAATTGCCTATCTCAAAATGACCTGGTTTTGCAAGGGGGGTGACCTGGGTTTTTGGCCTGGTGCTCGGCGGGCACCTAGGGAAACCTACCAAACCCACACCTTTCTGGAAACTAGACACTCGGGGATTCCAGGGAGGTATGCTGCGTGGATCCTCAACGTTTCCTTACCCAGAATGCTCTTCAAACCTCAAATTTAGCTGAAAAAATCACTTTTTTCACACATTTTGTTGTGGGAAAGTTGTGGCATCACCGGGCTGACACAAATTTCCTACCACCCAGCATCTCCTCGGTCTTCCAATAAAAATGGTACTTCACTTGTGTGGGAGGCCCAAGTACCCGTGACAGGCAGGGCCCAAAACGTATTGAGGCGACATCAAAATGCCTATCTCAAAACGACCTGGTTTTGCAAGGGGTCCCCTGGGCTTTGGCCCAGTGCTCGGCGGCCACCTAGGAAACCTACAAACCCACATTTCTGAAAACTAGACACTCGGGGCTTCAGGGAGGTATGACTTGCGTGGATCCTCCAACGTTTCCTACAGAATCCTGCAAACCTCAATATAGCTGAAAAATCACTTTTTTCACACATTTTGTGTGGGAAAGTTGTGGCATCACGGGGCTGACACAAATTTCCTAGCACCCAGCGTTCCCAGGTCTCCTGATAAAAACGGTTGCCTCACTCGTGTGGGAGGCCCAAGTACCCGCGACAGGCAAGGGCCCAAACGTATTGAGGTGACATCATTTTGATGTCGCCTCACTACATTTTGTGCCCTTGCCTGTCGCGGGTACTTGGGACTCCCACACGAGTGAGGCACCGTTTATCGGGAGACCCGGAGTCGCTGGGTGGTAGGAAATTTGTGTCAGCCCGGTGATGCCACAACTTTCCCACACAAAATGTGTGAAAAAGTGATTTTTTCAGCTAAAATTGAGGTTTGCAGGGGATTCTGGAAGGAAACGTTGGGGGATCCACGCAAGCCATACCTCCCTGGAATCCCCAGGTGTCTAGTTTTCAGAAATGTGTGAGTTTGGTAGGTTTCCTAGGTGGCCGCCGAGCACCGGGCCAAAACCCAGGGTACCCCCTTGCAAAACCAGGTTGTTTTGTGATAGGCAATTTGATGTTGCCTCACTACGTTTTGTGCCCTTGCCTGTCGCGGGTACTTGGGCCTCCCACACGAGTGAGGCACATCGTTTTATCGGGAGACCCGGGGAACGCTGGTGGTAGGAAATTTGTGTCAGCCCGGTGATGCCACAACTCTCCCACACAAAAATGTGTGAAAAAAGTGATTTTTTCAGCTAAAATTGAGGTTTGCAGGGATTCTGGGTAAGGAAACGTTGGGGATCCACGCAAGCCATACCTCCCTGGAATACCCCGGGTGTGTAGTTTTAAGAAATGTGTGGGTTTGGTAGGTTTTCCTAGGTGGCCGCCGAGCACCGGGCCAAAACCCAGGGTATCCCCCTTGCAAAACCAGGTTGTTTTGTGATAGGCAACTTTGATGTTGCCTCACTGCGTTTGTGCCCTTGCCTGTCGCGGGTACTTGGGCCTCCCACACGGGTGAGGCACCGTTTTTATTGGGAGACCCGGGAACGCTGGGTGGTAGGAAATTTGTGTCAGCCCGAGTGATGCCACGACTTTCCCACACAAAAATGTGTGAAAAAGTGATTCTTTTCAGCTAAAATTGAGGTTTGCAGGGGATTCTGGGTAAGGAAACGTTGGGGGATCCACGCAAGCCAGACCTCCTGGAATCCCTCGGGTGTCTAGTTTAAGAAATGTGTGGGTTTGGTAGGTTTCCCTAGGTGGCCGCCGAGCACCAGGCCAAAACCCAGGGTACCCCCTTGCAAAACCAGGTCGCTTTGTGATAGGCAATTTTGATGTCGCCTCACCACGTTTTGGGCCCTTGCCTGTCGCTGGTGTTGGGCCTCCCACATGTGGGAGGCACCATTTTTATCGGGAGACCCGGGGAACGCTGTGGTAGGAAATTTGTGTCAGCCCGGTGATGCCACAACTTTCCCACACAAAAATGTGTGAAAAAGTGATTTTTTCCAGCTAATTTTGAGGTTTGCAGGGATTCTGGGTAAGGAAACGTTGGGGGATCCACGCAGCCATACCTCCTGGACTCCCCGGGTGTCTAGTTTTCAGAAATGTGTGGGTTTGGTAGGTTTCCCTAGGTGGCCGCCGAGCACCGGGCCAAAACCCAGGGTACCCCCTTGCAAAACCAGGTCGTTTTGTGATAGGCAATTTTGATGTTGCCTCACTATGTTTTGTGCCCTTGCCTGTCACGGGTACTCTGGGCCTCCCACACGAGTGAGGCACCGTTTTTATCGGGAGACCCGGGGAACGCTGGGTGGTAGGAAATTTGTGTCAGCCCGGTGATGCCACAACTTTCCCACACAAAAATGTGTGAAAAAAGTGATTTTTTCAGCTAAAATTGAGGTTTGCAGGGATTCTGGGTAAGGAAACGTTGGGGGATCCACGCAAGCCATACCTCCCTGGAATCCCCGGTGTGTAGTTTTAAGAAATATGTGGGTTTGGTAGGTTTCCCTAGGTGGCCGCCGAGCACCGGGCCAAAAACCCAGGGTACCCCCCTTGCAAAACCAGGTCGCTTTGTGATAGGCAACTTTGATGTTGCCTCACTACGCTTTGTGCCCTTGCCTGTCGCTTGGTACTTGGGCCTCCCACACGAGTGAGGCACCGTTTTTATCGGGAGACCCAGGGGAACGCTAGGGTGGTAGGAAATTTGTGTCAGCCCGGTGATGCCACAACTTTCCCACACAAAAATGTGTGAAAAAAGTGATTTTTTCAGCTAAAATTGAGGTTTGCAGAGGATTCTGGGTAAGGAAACGTTGGGGGATCCACGCAGCCATACCTCCCTGGAATCCCCGGGTGTCTAGTTTTAAGAAATGTGTGGGTTTGGTAGGTTTCCTAGGTGGCCGCCGAGCACCGGGCCAAAACCCAGGGTACCCCCTTGCAAAACCAGGTCGTTTTGTGATAGGCAATTTTGATGTCGCCTCACTACGTTTTGGGCCCTTGCCTGTCGCGGGTAGTTGGGCCTCCCACACGTGTGAGACACTGTTTTTATCGGGAGACCGGGGGAACGCTGGGTGGTAGGAAATTTGTGTCAGCCCTGTGATGCCACAACTTTCCCACACAAAAATGTGTGAAAAAAGTGATTTTTTCAGCTAAAATTGAGGTTTGCAGGGGATTCTGGGTAAGGAAACGTTAGGGGATCCACCCAAGCCATACCTCCCTGGAATCCCCCGGGTGTCTAGTTTTCAGAAATGTGTGGGTTTGGTAGGTTTCCCTAGGTGGCCGCCGAGCACGGGCCAAAACCCAGGTGACCCCCTTGCAAAACCAGGTTGTTTTGTGATAGGCAATTTTGATGTCGCCTCACTACGCTTTGTGCCCTTGCCTGTCGCGGGTAGTTGGGCCTCCCACACGCAGTGAGGCACCGTTTTTATCAGGAGACCCGGGAACGCTGGGTGGTAGGAAATTTGTGTCAGCCCGGGATGCCACAACTTTCCCACACAAAATGTTTGAAAAAACTGCATTTTTCAGCTAAAATTGAGGTTTGCAGGGGATTCTCGGTAAGGAAACGTTGGGGGATCCACGCAAGCCATACCTCCCTAGAATCCCCTGGGTGTCTAGTTTTCAGAAATGTGTGGGTTTGGTAGGTTTCCCTAGGTGCCGGCAGAGCTATGGTTCATAAACTACAGCTAGGCACTTTGCCAAAAAAGGGTCATTTTTCACTGCGAAACTGAGGTGTGTCCACGTTGCGTTTTGCGCCGTTTCCTGTCACGGGCACTAGGCCGACCCACACAAGTGAGGTACCATTTTTCTCGGAAGACTTTGGGGAACGCGGGGTGGGTGGAAATTTGTGGATCCACACAGATTCCAGAACTTTCCACCACAGAAATGTGGGGAAAATGTGTTTTTTTTTACAATTTGTCTGGTTTACAAGGGATTCTGGGTAACAGAACCTGGTGGGATGCAGTCAAGTCACCCTATCCTGTATTCCCCTGGGTGTCTAGTTTACAAAAATGTATAGGTTTTCTAGGTTTCCCTAGGTGCCGGCAGAGCTATGGTTCAAAAACTACAGCTAGACACTTTGCCAAAAAAGGGTCATTTTTCACAGCGAAATTGAGGTGTGTCCACGTTGCGTTTTGCGCCGTTTCCTGTCGCGGGCACTAGGCCGACCTACACAAGTGAGGTACCATTTTTCTCGGAAGACTTTGGGGAACGCGGGGTGAGTGGAAATTTGTGGATCCACGCAGATTCCAGAATTTTCCACCACAGAAATGTGGGAAAAATGTGTTTTTTGGGACAATTTTTTAGGTTTGCAAGGGATTCTGGGTAACAGAACCTGGTGGGAGGCAGTCAAGTCACCCCATCCTGGATTCCCCTGGGTATCTAGTTTTCAAAAATGTATAGGTTTGCTAGGTTTCCCTAGGTGCCGGCAGAGCTATGGTTCAAAAACCACAATTAGGCACTTTGCCAAAAAAGGGTCATTTTTCACTGCGAAACTGAGGTGTGTCCACGTTGCGTTTTGCGCCGTTTCCTGTCACGGGCACTAGGCCGACCCACACAAGTGAGGTACCATTTTTCTCGGAAGACTTTGGGGAACGCGGGGTGGGTGGAAATTTGTGGATCCACACAGATTCCAGAACTTTCCACCACAGAAATGTGGGGAAAATGTGTTTTTTTGACAATTTGTCTGGTTTACAAGGGATTCTGGGTAACAGAACCTGGTGGGATGCAGTCAAGTCACCCTATCCTGTATTCCCCTGGGTGTCTAGTTTACAAAAATGTATAGGTTTTCTAGGTTTCCCTAGGTGCCGGCAGAGCTATGGTTCAAAAACTACAGCTAGACACTTTGCCAAAAAAGGGTCATTTTTCACAGCGAAATTGAGGTGTGTCCACGTTGCGTTTTGCGCCGTTTCCTGTCGCGGGCACTAGGCCGACCTACACAAGTGAGGTACCATTTTTCTCGGAAGACTTTGGGGAACGCGGGGTGAGTGGAAATTTGTGGATCCACGCAGATTCCAGAATTTTCCACCACAGAAATGTGGGAAAAATGTGTTTTTTGGGACAATTTTTAGGTTTGCAAGGGATTCTGGGTAACAGAACCTGGTGGGAGGCAGTCAAGTCACCCCATCCTGGATTCCCCTGGGTATCTAGTTTTCAAAATGTATAGGTTTGCTAGGTTTCCTAGGTGCCGGCAGAGCTATGGTTCAAAACCACAATTAGGCACTTTGCCAAAAAAGGGTCATTTTTCACTGCGAAACTGAGGTGTGTCCACGTTGCGCTTTGCGCCGTTTCCTGTCACGGGCACTAGGCCGACCCACACAAGTGAGGTACCATTTTTCTCGGAAGACTTTGGGGAACGCGGGGTGGGTGGAAATTTGTGGATCCACACAGATTCCAGAACTTTCCACCACAGAAATGTGGGGAAAATGTGTTTTTTTTGACAATTTTTTGGTTTGCAAGGGATTCTGGGTAACAGAACCTGGTGGGAGGCAGTCAAGTCACCCCATCCTGGATTCCCCTGGGTGTCTAGTTTTCAAAAATGTATAGGTTTGCTAAGTTTCCCTAGGTGTCAGCAGAGCTAGGGTTCAAAAACTACAGCTAGGCACTTTGCCAAAAAAGGGTCATTTTTCACAGCGAAATTGAGGTGTGATCACGTTGCGTTTTGCGGCGTTTCCTGTCGCGGGCACTAGGCCGACCCACACAAGTGAGGTACCATTTTTCTCGGAAGACTTTGGGGACGCAGGGTGGGTGGAAATTTGTGGATCCACGCAGATTCCAGAACTTTCCACCACAGAAATGTGGGGAAAATGTGGGTTTTTTGCCAATTTTTAGGTTTGCAAGGGATTCTGGGTAACAGAACCTGGTGGGAGGCAGTCAAGTCACCCCATCCTGGATTACCCTGGGTGTCTAGTTTTCAAAAATGTATAGGTTTGCTAGGTTTCCCTAGGTGCCGGCAGAGCTATGGTTCAAAATCTACAGCTAGGCACTTTGCCAAAAAAGGGTCATTTTTCACTGCGAAATTGAGGTGTGACCACGCTGCGCTTTGCGTACGCTTCCTGTCGCGGGCACTAGGTCGACCCACACAAGTGAGGTACCATTTTTATCGGGAGACTTAGGGTAATTCAGATTTGTAAAGCAACTGTTATTACCTATTGACTTTCGATGCACTTCTGCCTTCCAAATGAAAGACATTGTGTAAAAAGAAGTCATTTTGAAAAATGACCGATAATTCTCATGCTAGTATGAGTATTCCCAATTTCGAAAATGTGCAAATATCTACTGTTTCTAAACTCTATAATTTGTTCCCATTTCAGAAATACATAGGTGTCTTTCATACCGATTTTTCCATGTATACATTTTCCCACAATAATTGATATATACCCGGTACATAATAAAAAGCCATTGCAAATTGCTGCTCAGTTTTTGACTCTGGGTTCGTCGGGTTCTTGGTGAACCTACAAGTCCTATATATCCCCACAACCAGAAAGGTCCAGCGGATGTAACGGTATATTGCTTTCAAAGAGCTGTCATAATTAGAAGAAGTTACAAGTGAAAACGTTGACACAAAAGGCTGTTTTTTTCAACTAATTTTCAATTTTTGCTATATTTAACTGTTAGTTTCTATAAAGAAACCTTGATGGATCTACACAAATGACCCCTTGCTGAATTCAGAATTTTGTCTACTTTTCTGAAATGTATAGCTTTCCAGGATCCATTATTGCTTTCATACCCATTTCTCCCATTAACTGGAAGGCGGTTGAAAGCACAAAAAATAGCAAAAATAGGCTTTGTCCCAGAAAAATGCCAAAACTGTGTACAAAATGTGGGTTTTCTGACAAAAGTCTGTGATTCCCTAAAAGCTGGGAAAATGGTGATTTCAGTCCCACAAACCCTTTTTTGATACCATTTGCAGGGGAAAACCCAGACGCTTTCATTTGCAGTCCTTTTTCCCAATTTTTCCCCCCCAAAATTTTTTTTTGCTGTATTTTGGCTAATTTCTGGGACCCCTCCAGGGGAATCCACAAACCCTGGGTACCTTTACAATCCCCTTGATGTTGGAAGAAAAGGACGCAAATTTGGCGTGGATACCTTATGTGGTCAAAAAGTTACAGGGGCCTAAGCGCGCACTACCCCAAATAGCCAAAAAAAGGCTTAGCACAGGGGGGGAAAAGGCCTAGCAGCGAAGGGGTTAATCTTTCGGAGATCCGGAACAATATGGTACTTTCTGCTAGGCTTCTGCAAGCCCATGATGGGAGAGTTACATGGACTTCTCAGTATCTCCTTTAAAATGCCTTGTTCGATCATGGAGTCGATCACAGGGTAATACCCACCACAATTTCAAGGTTCAAATTATAATGCAGTGTTCTTGGGTATTCAGCATTAGGCTTAACCTGTATGCGAACTGGTTCAACCTTCTTGATGAGTCCTATCTCTTCACCCGAGAAATCCCACAACACCGGTGAGACAGTGTCTCTGAGATCTATAGGCATATCCTCCACCATCAGCATGGAAAACATGGAAACATAGAAATTCTGATTTGTCAGCTTGAAAGCGATGCCTTCATCATTTGGTTGTAGTTCTATTCCCCTCGGGGTGCAATATATGGTACAATACAGGTTACACAGCAGGTCATGACCCAATAGACATACAGGACTTTAATCACACACCACAAACTGGTGTCGATCCTCAAAGGACCCAATCTTTACAGGTATCTCCTACGTCAATGGGTTAGACATTCTCTTGTTCGCAACACCTACAAGTTGGAATGATTTTCCCGAGAGGGGTAGGTTTGGGGCCTCTGCTGTTCCCACAGCAGAGCGGGTAGCACCAGTGTCGAGCAAGATTGTAATCGGGTGGCCATCAACATCTGCATCAACGTATGGCCCTAGCTGGTCTCCCTTCAAGACTGCGCCAAGTGTACATCTTTCTCCCCTCTCAGGCACCGTCATAAGGACGGGACCAAATTGAAGTCATCAACCGACTCCATTAAGAGCATCTGATGGTAGATTTGATTTCCCTGAGACACCACTGGAGGTTGCAGCACCGGTATGGCATGATCTTGAGGTCTGTGTAACCCAGGGGAGGGAACTAGAGGTGAGCTGGCCTCCAACCATAACATGTACACACAAAGAAGCTACCCTGCAGGGAGGTGACCGGGAATTTACAAGTTACTAGGTGGAGTATCAGGCATCTCAAAAAAGTGAAGGACTGTCCTCACACGCCACCAGGTGTCATGCTTCATCATTGGCAGTCCTCGATCTCTAGAAACGGCGTTTGGTAGAGAGCGGGCCTACACCTGGAGACAGGGAGGCACTTCTAAAGTCTAGGTGGGGGCCCGTGCAAAAAAAGTGATTTAAAAACCAATGTAAAAGCCGAAATACATGTATTGGCTGGGCAATTACTTGGTATTAAAAGTAAGTGTGGGGAATGGGGGAATTAGTACCCCATCACCACCGTGATTGTAGTCGTCAACATGTTTCTGCCAAAGTGGCCCTTAGGGTCCATGGCATTCATCAGGACAGAAAAAACAATGGGCTGCTATCTTACCAAGATTGGTCCGAAATTACCACTGTGTAGGGTGACCTATGTCAACCTCTAGCTGAGCGATGTTTCTTAAACCTGTAATGTAAATGCGAGATGCCATCAGAGTGATATCTGAACGATATCCAGTCACAACAGAATTATAGTATACATAACATGCATATATAGTGATTATTGCATGTACGTGTGAAACACGTGTCACTGCAAACGTGAGACACACAGTACATTTTTGAAAAAACCTTGTGAGACTAGCTCACAATCTTACCCCAAGTGAGGTTTTTAAATGCCCCATGGGAAGAAAGTATTAGAGACTCCTGTAGTCACACTGTAAAAGAAATTAGATTTGAAAATTTGGGAGGTAAACAAACGCAATTGCACACCATTTGGAAGCCAATATGACTACATAAATGAAAAAGGGCTCATTCACACCACCAGTCATACTCTTACTGCCTTAAGGTGCGTGTCTCGCCGTCTGCCTAGACGTGTTCACTCCTCTTCCCCGATGTTGAATGGAGAGGGGAGAGAGCGTAACCTTATGTAGGCAATCGTAATTGATTTAATTGGCTTAATTAGCCATACGCATGCTGAATTGCCTGTTTAGGTAGTTTCAGGTGTCTGGGCTATCGCCTGGATGTTGCGTATAGCAAAGCCGTTTGAATTGCCTGATGTTAGCGTATCGCGGGCCTGTCGGCTGCGTGCTGTGATTGAAGCCGTCGCACATGTGCAAACCCCGGTGTCCCGATCGGGACTGCCTGGGCCTCGCATCAGCTGTGTCCCGTTATTAAAGCTGAGGCGCAGCACGTGTGCAAACCCCGGTGTCCCGATCGGGACTGCCTGGGCTTCGCATCACTGTGCTGTGCGTATGCGCTTGGCCCGGGAAGATTCTACCCGGCGTCACGAGTGACGTGACGCAAGGGTGTGGTTGCAGATGTTGGGAGCTGGTGTGAGAAACAGCTCTTTGATATACGGGTTACTGGGCTACGTAGCCATAATATAGTATCACGATTGTAAAATT
This sequence comes from Calotriton arnoldi, assembly GCA_963921515.1. Taxonomy (NCBI): domain Eukaryota; kingdom Metazoa; phylum Chordata; class Amphibia; order Caudata; family Salamandridae; genus Calotriton; species Calotriton arnoldi. The sequence continues at coordinate 452,615 of CAWUFW010005482.1, forward strand.
AAAACATATCTTGTCATGGGAGAGTGGAAATTATCTCAAAAGGTTGGTGTTAAAGGCTGCGATATTAATAAAGCCTATGGATTACGGTGATAAAATTTGTTGAGGGTTTCATGTATACAGGGGATAAAAGGGGGAAATCCCTCATTTTTGTCCATTGTCAAGTAACCTAATCCCTCATCCCAGCTATGAATGATGCAAAGATATGAACAGAAAATAAATTAACAGGTGTTTACCCCACATTTCAGAAACGGATGGAAATAAAGAGATGGCTTGATTCTGATTTAAATTCTATTTCCCAATGTGTAACCATGGGATATCATCATTTAATCCGGTTTCCTAGGTTCTGAGGCGAAACACCCATCGTTGTTCGTGGCTGTGTAGTTTGTTTTGTATATATGGGCTGTTTCTTTTGATTATTTCAAGGACTACCCACTTTAGATCCACATCCCAGTGTTTTTTTTCCAAGTAGTGTCGCGTCAATTTTGTGTTGTTCTTTTTACACCTGATGGTGCTCCTATGTTCATTCATTCGTTTCTTGATCTTTCTGGTGGTCATTCCTACATACAGGACGTCGCATGGGCAGGAGATGAGATAAATGACATTCTCGCTGTTGCAATTGCTGAAGTCCTTCAAGACCCATGGCTTTCCGGTTTTGATGTCAAATTCTTTTGTTGTCCTTGTGTAGTTGCATGCTATACAGTTACCACACTGGTAGTGTCCCACTGGTCGCTGGTTATCCCATAAGGTTGTCTGGGTTTGGGTCTGTGGGGTTGGTGTTTTTGTGTGTGCCAGTTTGTCTCGTAGACTTGTTTTCCTCTCAAAAGCAAAAAGTGGTTGAGGCCAATGTTTTTGTGTCCCATTCAGAATATGCCAATTTTTCCGTACAATACTCTGAACTTTGTTTGATATCGGAGTGTACGTAGTGACGCACACTAGTCTATCATTGTCCTTCTTCTCTTGGTTCTCAAGCAATGCCTCTCGGTTATTCTTCCTTGCTCTCTTCCTTTCTTTTTTTATCAGTTTCCTGGGATAGTGGCGAGTAACTAGTTTGTTTTCCAGTGTTTCTGCTTGTGTATCAAATGTTTCAAGGGAAGAGCAATTCCTTCTAATCCGTAAGAACTGTCTTACCGGGGGGTTTTGTCGAAGGGATTTGGGGTGGAAGCTTTCGAAGAGGAGAAGGCTGTTCCTATCAGTTGTTTTATTATGGGCCCTTGTTTTTATGCCACCTTGGTCCAATGTTATAACCAGATCCAGAAAGACTGCCTCGTCCTTGCTGATTGTATGTGTGAACCTTAGATGTTCGTCTCTGGTATTAACCCACTCCACAAAGTCCACGGCTTGACATCAAAACCAGAAAGCCATGGGTCTCGAAGGACTTCAGCAATTGCAACAGCGAGAACGTCATTTATCTCATCTCCTGCCCATGGGACCTCCTGTATGCAGGAATGACCACCAGAAAGATCAAGATACGAATCAATGAACATAGGAGCACCATCAGAGGGGAAAAGAACAACACAAAATTGACGCGACACTACTTGGAAAACAACCACTGGGATGTGGATCTAAAGTGGGTAGTCCTTGAAATAATCAAAAGAAACAGCCCATATATACAAAACAAACTACACAGGCGCGAACAACGATGGGTGTTTCGCCTCAGAGCCTGGGAAACCAGATTAAATGATGATATTCCATGGTTACACATTGGGAAATAGAATTTAAATCAGAATCAAGCCATCTCTTTATTTCCATCCGTTTCTGAAATGTGGGTTAAACACCTGTTAATTGATTTTCTGTTCATATCTTTACATCATTCATAGCTGGGATGAGGGATTAGGTTACTTGACAATGGACAAAAATGAGGGATTTCCCTTATCCCCTGCATATATGAAACCCTCAACAAATTTTATCACCGTAATCCATAGTCTTTATTAATATCGCAGCCTTTAACACCAACCTTTGAGATAATTTCCACTCTCCCATGACAAGATATGTTTTAATTTTACAATCATGATACTATATTATGGCTACGTAGCCCAGTAACCCGTATATCAAAGAGCCGTTTCTCACACCAGCTCCCAACATCTGCAACCACACCCCCGCGTCACGTCACTCGTGACGCTGGGTAGAATCTTCCCGGGCCAAGCGCATACGCACAGCACAGTGATGCGAAGCCCAGGCAGTCCCGATCGGGACAACGGGGTTTGAACACGTGCTGCGACTCAGCCTCAATAACGGGATACAGCTGATGCGAGGCCCAGCCAGTCCAGATCGGGACACTGGGGTTTGCACACGTGCTGCAGCTTTAATCACGGCACGCAGCCGGCGGGCCCGCGATACGCTAACATCAGGCAATTCAAAAGGCTTTGCTAGACGCAGCGTCCAGGCGATAGCCGAGACACCGGAAACTACCTAAACAGGCAATTCAGCACGCGTATGGCTAATTAAGAGGAGTGAAAACGTCCAGGCAGACGGCGAGAGATGCACCTTAAGGCAGTAAGTGTATGACTGGTGGTGTGAATGAGCCCTTTTTAATTTATGTAGTCATATTGGCTTCCAAATGGCGTGCAATTGCGTTTGTTTACCTCCCAAATTTTCAAATCTAATTTCTTTCAGAGTGTGACTACAGGGGTCTCTAATACTCTCTTCCCTTGGGGCATTTAGGAACCTCTCTTGGGGTAAGATTGTGAGCTGGTCTCACAAGGTTTCTTTAAAAAATGTACTGAGTGTCTCACGTTTGCAGTGACATGTGTTTCACACGCACATGTAATAATCACTATATATGCATGTTATGTATATTATAAATCTGTTGTGAACGGATATTGTTCAGATGTCACTCTGATGGCATCTCGCTTTTACATTACAGGTTTACGAAACATCGCTCAGCTAGAGGTTGACATAGGCCGCCCTACACAGTGGTAATTTAGGACCAATCTTGGTAAGATAGGAGCCAATAGTGTTTTCCGTCCTGATGAATGCCAGGGACCCTAAGGGCCACTTTGGCAGAAACATGTTGACGACTACAATCACGGTGGTGATGGGGTACTAATTCCCCCATTCCCCACACTTACTTTTAATACCAAGTAATTGCCCAGCGAATAAATGTATTTCGGCTTTTACATTGGTTTTTAAATCACTTTTTTGCACGGGCCCCCACTTAGACTTTAGAAGTGCCTCCCTGTCTCCAGATGTAGGCCCGCTCTCTACCAAATGCAGTTTCTAGAGAGCGAGGACTGCCAATGATAAAGCATGACACCTGGTGGTGTGTGAGGGCAGTCCTTCACTTTTTTTGAGATGCCTGGTACTCCACCTAGTACCTTGCAAATTCCCGGTCACCTCCCTTTAGGGTAGCTTCTTTGTGTGTACATGATCTTGAGGTTCCCCCATATTCTGCAATCTTGGTCTAGTCACAGTCTGTTTCGGTGCTACATCATTCTGTCCCTGGCTGAATCCCCCAAATTGCTCTTGGTTTGCAGGGTTGAGGTGACATTCACACTTCCAGTCCCCCACCTTGTTATAAAAATGGCACATCGTGGACCCCTTCAAGGTCGCCACATCTATTCCCGTCTTAGGGTCTACAGGTATAGGGCCCCGTCTACCTCTCCCTTGTCCTGGTATGCCTCCATTTGCCTGCGTCCGAACTCCAGCGAGATTAGTTCCCTGTACACGAGGAGTGTTTCCAGCAGGTGCCTGTACCTGCCCCCTTTGAGCATTCCGCATCTGTACTAACATCAGCTTTTCCTTCAATCTCTTCTGCTTAGAATCAACCTCATCGCTACAGTACCAGGCAAAGTGCAGAATTTCATCCACTGTTTTATTTTGCCAGCAGATCAAGTGTTGTTGTATCATGAGGCTGATCTCAGGTCTCAACCGTTACGAACTTCGACACAAATTGTCCCATGTTCTTGGGGTCGAGCATATCCAAACCGGTGTACTGTTTGAAAGCCTGCAAAAGCCTTTTATACTCCTCATGGACAGTTTCTTTGGGTTCTTGAATCGTTCTATTGATTTTGGCCCAATCAATATCTTGCGGCGCTATCTTAGCCTGTAACCACATTATCACCTGACTATATTTCTTCATCACCATCGGTGACAGACCATGAGCCACTGGGTCCCTATCTGGTTCCTTTCCAGCCAATCTATGGCTATCTTACATGCAGACCACAAGTCACTCGGTAACACAATCTCAAACAATGTATTCAAATTAATCCACAGCACCTTCGAGATCTTCACAAACCAATCAACCTACTTATATTATTCGGTAAGCTTCTCCTTCAATTTTGGAAACTCATTAGTGAAAGCAGCAAGATCACCTCAACTCCAGGGTACGTGCACATATCCTCCAATAGGCACTTCCCGTAACGGGTATACAGGGCCGGACTTGCCATAGCAGGCACCGGGCATTTCCCCAGTGGACCGAAGGGGTGGGGGCTGGCTTTGTACCCATAGTGGGGGCCGGTTTTGTTACTGGGGGCTGGTTTTGCAGCAGTGCTGCAATATCGGCACCATGTAACAAAAGCGGGAGCAGTGCTTCTCACTAGCACTCCACTGCCACTCCCCAGTCGAGCAGGGCTGGTTGCTGTTCCCAGTCCAGCCATGGAGGAATACCTCTACTCCCGCCGTCCCCCCCACCCCCGGAGAGGGCGACTCTCCTGTCACCTTCTTTGCATTCTTCTTTGGACCACTTCTCTTCCCATTTGTCTAACATACTCCATGCTCTCATTCCTATTACCAGTTCCCGAATGTGTGTCTTTAAGCCGGGCACCCTCTTTTCCTCTATCTCCTGATCACTGTAGGTAAGCCTGTGCTTCCCTTGCAACATCTTCGTTCCGGTCAGGTCTACATTGTACCTTTGAGCTAATTCGGGCAACTTCTCATGCACCTGTCTTGCCCTTCTGATAACATCTTTTGCCATAAACAGCAACTCGTCGGGTTCGTATGTGTCTACCCGATCAAGTGCCAGATTTCCATTAATTATCTCATCCAATTCAGCTCTCATCCTTATCATGTATACAAGTTTAGTCTTTACGGCAGACTTTATAGTATTCTGAGTCGTCGGTGTGCTCTTGTTCTCCTTGGTGCTACTGTGATCTCTAAGCCACGACTCCAAGTCTGAGACAACAAAAATATGTTGGCTACTAGATGTTCCTTGTCACTCTCCTTCCTCTCGAGGCATGCTACTTTGTACTCTAGGAAGAGTTCTCCACATAGTCAGGTCTGACTCAGCGCTTCCCACAGGTAGGGGACTCATAACATGAGAATTACCCTGGTCTACCGAAAGGTCTGCCGTTGCTCCATATGGCGTACTCGAGTTTACAGACGGCAACGGAATGAAACCCCCCTCAACACTGACTGATGTGCCCTGTGATATTCCTTCAAACCCACATTCTGTTGTTGCCGACCTTCGGTTCCTGTTGGGCCTGGGTCGTATATAGGAACAACATGTCCAATCGTGACTGGTACTGTAAGAGCTTCAGGTAGCCTCGAAGCAGCACCAACAGGGTTACTGTGGTCCAGGCAATCCATCGGTCCTCTTCCTGCCTTTTCTCTCCCCTCCTCTAATCTCGCTCCTGTCGATATTCTTCCTACAACTCCAAGTCCGTGGGTGATTAGGGCCAATGCACTCCCAGTGCTAACAGTCGCCTCCGGGGTTTTCTCATTCCCATCCTGCTGTGGGCTATAAGGGGGTGGACTCTCTGCCAACAGGCCATTCAACAAGCTATCATCGGAATCACTAGCACCATTTCCGTCCATTTCCCTTTTCCTCTGATCTCTTGTCTCCTCATCCCTCATCAACGCAGGTTACAACCTCTCAGACTCGACCATGTCCACCCTCCATCTCTTTAGCTTAGCATCCCACTGTGCCTCTTCATAAGCTTGCATTGTTTTTCTCATCTTCCCCTGGTAGCGCTCTCTCTATTTAGCATGAGCAGCACGCATCCATGCTTCAAGTGCCTCAAACTGTGTAGGCCTAGGTAAAGGTTTCATCGCAAACATCACTCCTCTCAAATTATCTAATACCTCCAACTTGAAAGTGCCATAGCGTGGAAATGCCAATACTCCCTCCTTCTCAGTGATCTTATGCAAATTTGGAAGCCAGACAATGGCGTGGAGTCCTACATTGGTTGCCATATAATGAGCCAGTGTATCTTCTGGCGGCGCTTCTTTGCCCACCTTTGTGACAACACCCTCATCCCCACAAAACAATTCTCCCAGAACCCTAAAACACTGCATGGTTTTCTTATTTATAACTTAACAATCATAGTTCAATTTAAATCAACTAACTAGCAATACAATCCCAAGCACTCCGGATGCAACAGACACTCGTCAAACAATCCCTGCACTGCGTTACACCAACCAACCTATCCCAACGCTGCGCAACTTGAAGTCACCCTCGCTCCTCGCAGCGGCTCTCACTTCTACACAATTTCTTTGTATACAGTTACTTACACAATCATCTTATATCTGTAATTGTCTGCTTTTCTTAATGATCGATAGAATCCAATCACTCAAAGAAAGCACATTTGCTATGAAACCTCGACCAGCGGGGAATCACCTGAATCGGTATAGTTTACTCTTTGCGCTCAGGGTCCATTACATGATTCGCACCCGTCCTATTCACACAAAGTTCTGTGTCTTAGGTGGAGATGTCGAGGATGTCTCATGACAACTCCTCAATTCTTCGGTCAGACAATCATGAGCTAGGTGTCTTCTACACCTGTGAATATCCTGGGATCTTAGGCCACATCGGACCCGATAACCATAATTCAACTCCTTGGATAACATCAGACCCTAAAACACATTCACTCAATTCTTGCGACAACTTTGCAAGACATTCTACAATCAACGTGTCAACACAATTTAACACACTCCACCCATACCCTATTAATACTCACTACTTCTTCCGCTGCCGCTCTTGCCACACATCGCCGAACTCCGTCCTCTTCGATTCTCGTTCATTAAGGCTCGACCTGGAGACTTTTGGGTCAGGGTTCTAGCCTATTCTAGATTCAGCTTCTGGATTCTCCCCTCGCTTCATGTGCTAACCATTCGACTCTGCTACCAACTGAAGGAGTCTGGACCCATCTTTTCAATTCAATCCAATGTCGGATCCTCGATAGTTCTTTTTAGCACCATGAAAGCATAGTGGGAAGATAAGCTCGTAACTCACTGGACATACAATGTAACACAAACAGTTACATAAGAACCCAAATCGACAACCAGTTGAAGGTTAGTCAGTTTTACTACAAATTCAAAAATAGTTGAATATACACAAACCTCTTCATGAGAGTGTAGAAATACAAGGGAAACAAAAGAACACCAAACCTCCTGAAAAGGTTCACTCGGTGGAGCATGAAAAGAACAAGAAGCTCAATTACGATTATGCATGAGATGAGAAAGCAAAAGCTCAAGTGTCCGTGCAAACGCACTTCTTCTAAGTGCAACATTTAATCCTAACTATCCCTACTCTAACTCTAAAATGGCAACCCTACATTAAAGCATAAGCAAAGGTCATTAGGGAGGAAAGGTGTCAGTAGGCAAAGCCTTCCTAAGAAGTCACTTCGCCATAAGATGGGTCTGAGGCATGAAGCCACAAGCAAAGGAAAGAGAGCACATCCGCGTGCAGGTGCTCTTTCTCAGGAGATCAATTGGGAATGGGGTAACTGTCCCTCTCTATAAGGCATCATATACATAAAGTTGTATACATCAAATGTCCCATAATGCTTTTTGTCTCACAAGCTGTACAATGGGCTCAGCCACAAACTTTTCCATGACGTTGACTCCCTTCCCGACCTTCTCCATGCACACGCCCTCTGTAACAGCTCGTCCTTGGTCTTCTCTCCGTCTCCCATGTGAAAACACCTCCCTCCACCTTATCTCCTGCGACCAAGCTAACTGTAACTCCTTCAATGCAACCTTGCCTAATGAAACAATACCCCTACTGTCCTTTAGTACATTGTCTACCTGCAAGGCAAACTGGAGACAGAAACTTTCTGCAAATTTCACATGAGTTTGAACATTACTGTCGTCAGTGATGTCACTGACCATGTCATGAATGATGTAATATGTGACGTCATCAGCAGTGCATTGCGGGTGCGTGAGTTATAGTTAGCTGAACTAACTATAACGGGGAATTTCTATGGTTTTGTATGACAGAAATGTCCAGCTAGCTATAACGTCCCTGAAACCTATGGTTTTTCAGTGAATATATATATATATATTCACTGGAAAAACCATAGGTTTCAGTCACGTTATAGTTAGAAATTAGTATTTAAAAACCTTAGAAATTCACTGAAAAACCATAGGTTTCAGGGACGTTATAGTTAGTTGGACATTTCACTCGTACAAAACCTGAGAAATTCCGCTGTTATAGTTAGTTCAGCTAACTATAACTCGCGCCCGCAATGCACTGCTGATGACGTCATATATTACATCATTCATGACATGGTCAGTGACATCACTGATGACATCACTGATGACATCTCAAATGACATCTCTGATGACATCACTGATGACATCATCCAGTGACTGTGTGTTTCTATAAAGTTTAAATATGTTTTATATATATGCCAAGGTGTATTGAAGAATGAGTGGGTGTATAAGTGTCTGGATGGAAGATTTAGTAGGTGCGTGACTGACTGTATAAGTGAGTGATTAAATGTGTCTTACTGAATGCATGGGTTATTGACTAAACTGTGTGAATGTCTGTATCAGTCTGTCTGTTGTTGTGTAAGCTGCTGCATCAGTTGGTGAGTAGCTACATGAGTGTCTATATGGGTTATTGATTGGTTGCCTGAGTATTTGTATTGGTGCCTGAGTGTATGTGTGGGTGGGTGGGAGGTGTGTGACTCTGTGCATAGATGTTTGAGTGGTTGATTCACTGTGTGTATGGGTTCAAGAGTGCATGTGGAAACAGCTGTATGGGTGGGTGAGTGTGTGTATGGGTGTGTTGGTGAGTGAATGGATGTCTCAATGGTGCATGTCCAAGTAACTACATATGTAAAAGGCAGTGTATGTGAGATTTGAAGTATATAAATGACTATACGTGAGAGTCAGTGATTGTGAGAGTGGCTGTATGGATGAGTGTGTACTTGAATTTTTCAGGTTTTGTACGAGTGAAGTGTCCAACTAACTATAACGTCCCTGAAACCTATGGTTTTTTCAGTGAATTTCAAAGGTTTTTTAAATGCTAATTTCTAACTATAACATAGCAGTCGCGTTTGCAGAGTGGTGGAGAAAGGTGAGCGTGGCCTCCAAACACCTTTTAGCAATCCCACTGTGTGGGATTTAGCGAAGGTAACAGGAGGGATAGTTAGCACCCAACGTCAACCTTGGGGGCCAACTACCCCTTTTATTACCTCCAGTAAGTCCCACACAGCAGGATTGCTAACTTGTTATATCAGGCCCCGCCCCCTCCCTGCACCACTGTGCAAAGGCGCCCCCTCGTGCGTTGTAAGTTGGGGGATTAAGTCCCCTTGAATCTTGAGGGTCCCTGGGGGCCAAGTAGCCCAGCAGGTACATCCAGTAAGCGCCACAGAGCTGCGTTGCAGAGAGATGTTCCGAGGCCACGCCCCTTTTTACACCACGCTGAAAACACGGCTTCTGGCACACTGCTGCTCGGAGGATGAAGTCCACTTGTGTCCTGAGGTCCTCAGGACACAAGAGGACCTCATCGCCCCACCAGCAGTACACCAAAAGCCGCGGGGGAGGTGGCAGTCCCCGGGGCAGCGTGGGGGGGTTGGGACCCCCCACGCATTTATTAAAGCAGCCCCGGGGAAGTGGCGGTCCCCGGGGCTGCGGGTGGGGCCGCGTGCCCCCCTGCATTCAATTTCATAAGCCCCAGGGAGGTGGTGGTCCCCGGGGCTGCGGGGGCCCCCGCGGGCCCCCGCAAATTAATTTGGTGAGTGCCCCCGGGACCTGGCCCACCTGGGGGCTTTCAAAAACGAAGTGCGGGAGCCCGCGCTTCATTTTTTGTTTTTATTTTCTCTGCCGGATTCGCGGCCCCAGCGCAAATTGGCCATTTTAAAAAAACAGGCCTAGGGGGTCAGGGTGTTTCTACCCTGCCCCCTTTTCTTGTTTTTCAACTTTTTTTTTACTCTTTTCTTGTGACTTGGTTACCAAGTCACAAGATGGCTGCCAACACATTCTGGATTAGAGTGTTGGCAGCCAATCAGAGTGAAGCTCGTGCCCGGGAGGGTTCGCGAGCACTCCCGGTGCTCAGATATCGATATTTTTCTTTTTTTAATTTCTCAGGAACTACTGAACGGATTTACACCATTTAAAAAAAAGGTCTCTTTCTGAACCAAGGGCTACCTTTTTGCCGAATTTGGTGTAATTCCGTTCAGCAGTTCGGGCTGTAGCCTGTTCCAATTTTTGCTATGGAAATTAACATGGGGAAAACGCGTTTTGGGACCTCCCTTTTTCCTCGGCCCCCGCTTGACGAATCACCCTGAAACTGGAGCTGACTTGAGCGGGCCATTAGTTTTGAAAATTTCGCAAAGTTTCGTCAAACGGCGCCAAAGTTATTGACAAAAGAAAAAACGCTTTTCCTATGGAAACTAGGTCCTAACTATAACTACCTACTGGCGACCGCCAGTAGGTAATATATATATATATATATATATATATATATATATATATATATATATATTCACTGAAAAACCATAGGTTTTAGGGACAGTTATAGTTAGTTGGACATTGCACTCGTACAAAACCCGTGAAATTCCCCTGTTATAGTTAGTTCAGCTAACTATAACTCGCGCCCCCACAATGCACTGCTGATGACGTCACATATTACATCACTCATGACATGGTCAGTGACATCACTGATGACATCTCAAATGACATCACTGATGACATCACTGATGACATCATCCAGTGACTGTGTGTTTCTGTAAAGTTTAAATATGTTTAATATATATAGGGAAAGGCGTATTGAAGAATGAGTGGGTGTATAAGTGTCTGAATGGATGATTTAGTACGTGAGTGACTGACTCTACAAGTGAGTGATTAAACGTATCTTACTGAATGCATGGGTTAGTGACTAAACTGTGTGAATGTCTGTATCCGTCTGTTTGTTGGTGTGTAAGTGGATGCATGGATTTGCGAATAGCTACATGAGTGTCTATATGGGTTATTGATTGGTTCTCTGAGTATCTGTATGGCTGCCTGAGTGTTTGTGTGGGTGGGGTGTGTGTGACTCTATACATAGATGTGTGAGTGGGTGATTCACTGGGTGCATGATTTCAAGAGTGCATCTGTGATGGACTGCTTGGGTGGGTGAGTGTGTGTATGGGTGTGTTAGTGAGTGAATGTATATCTCAGTGGTACATGTGCGAGTAACTACATATGTAAAAGGCAGTATATATGTGTGTTAGAGTATTTAAATGGCTATAAGTGAGAGTGTGTTATTGTGAGAGTGGCTGTATGGATGCGTGTGTGCTTGTATCAGTTATTGTATAAGAGCGTAAGAATGTTCTAGTATTTGTATGAGTAAGTGAGCTGGTGTGTGTATAACTGTATAGGTGAGTAAATGGGTGTGATTAATTTTTTGCATGACTGACTAGGTGTGTGAGTACCTCTATGGATGAGTGGCGGTGTGTGAGTGTTTATAAGGGTGTATGAGTGCATATGATAGTCCTGTACTGAGTGACTGTAAGTATGAGTGACTGTACAGGTGAGTAAGTGGATGTGTGTGTAGACCTAAGAATCAGTGAGTGGGTATGTAGTTTTTGGTGTTGGAGTGTCTATGGTTTTGAGAATGGCAGTCTGTAATTTAGAGTGGGTGTATCAAAAGTTATATTAGGGTGTGAGAAGATGCATGAAATTATCACATGGATGATGTCATCAGTGATGTCATTTGAGATGTCATCAGTGATGTCATCAGTGATGTCACTGACCATGTCATGAGTGATGTAATATGTGACGTCATCAGCAGTGCATTGCGGGGCGCGAGTTATAGTTAGCTGAACTAACTATAACAGGGGAATTTCACGGGTTTTGTACGAGTGCAATGTCCAACTAACTATAACTGTCCCTAAAACCTATGGTTTTTTCAGTGAATTTCAAAGGTTTTTTAAACGCTAATTTCTAACTATAACGTGTCTGAAACCTATGGTTTTTTCAGTGAATTTCAAAGGTTTTTTAAATGCTAATTTCTAACTATAACGTGCCTGAAACCTATGGTTTTTTCAGTGAATTTCAAAGGTTTTTTAAATGCTAATTTCTAACTATAACGTGCCTGAAACCTATGGTTTTTTCAGTGAATTTCAAAGGTTTTTTAAATGCTAATTTCTAACTATAACGTGCCTGAAAACTATGATTTTTAAGTGAATTTCAAAGGTTTTTTAAATGCTAGTTTCTAACTATGCCAACAGAGGTAGGACATGTGAAGAAAGAAGAAAAACGCACAGAAAGAAGCAAAAGATGTGCAGAAAGAACCAACAGAGGAGCAGAAAGAGGCCTTGTTGCAAAATCATCCTGTGCCCACAACTTTTTCAGACGGGTACTGGTGGTAACTGACTCTGACTAACCAGAGCCAGTGCGCGTTTGCACAGTGGTGAAGGGAGGGGGGCCTGAGGTGACATGTGTGCAAACGCGCCCCGTGGCGCGTTTTAAGTTGCGTGGATTAAGTCCCCTTGAATCCTGAGGGTCCCTGGGGCCCAACTAGCCCCCAGGTACCTACAGTTAGGACCACAGAGCTGAGTTGCAGAGAGGCGTTCCGAGGCCACGCACCTTTTTTCACCTCTCTGCAACGCACCTCTGTTGTGCTTACTGAAGGTACCTGGTGGGCTAGTTAGCCCCCAGGATTCAAAGGAATTAACTCCCCAACTTAAAACGCACTACAGGGCGTGTTTGCGCACATGTCACCTGAGGCTCCGCCCCCTCCCTTCACCACTGTGCAAACGCGCCCCGTGGCGCGTTTTAAGTTGGGGGATTAGGTCACCTTGAATCCTGAGAGTCCCTGGGGCCCAACCAGCCCACCAGGTACTTCCAGTAAGCACCACAGGCCTGCGTTGCAACGCCTGTAACAAATTGTGCAGTTGGGTTTAGGTAGTGAAGAGGGTCGTGCTGGGGGTAGTGTTTTAGGGTTTAGGGTAGTGCAGTGGTGTTTGTGTAGTGTAGGGGGTCATGCTGGGGGTAGATTTAGGGTTTAGGGTAGTGCAGTGGTGTTTGGGTAGTGTAGGGAGTCGTGCTGGGGGGAGTGTTTTAGGGTTTAGGGTAGTACAGTGGTGTTTGGGTAGTGTAGGGGGTCGTGCTGGGGTTAGTGTTTTAGGGTTTAGGGTAGTGCAGTGGTGTTTGGGTAGTGTAGGGGATACTGCTGGGGGTAGTGTTTTAGGGTTTAGGGTAGTGCAGTGGTGTTTGGGTAGCGTAGGGGGTACTGCTGGGGGTAGTGTTTTATGGTTTAGGGTAGTGCAGTGGTGTTTGGGTAGTGTAGGGGTTCGTGCTGGGGGTAGTTTTTAGGGTTTAGGGTAGTGCAGTGGTGTTTGTGTAGTGTAGGAGGTCGTGTTTTAGAGTTTAGGGTAGTGCAGTGGTCTTTGGGTAGTGTAGGGGTTGTGCGGGGGTAGTGTTTTAGGGATTAGGGTAGTGCATTGGTATTTGGGTAGTGTAGGGGTCATGCGGGGTAGTGTTTTAGGGTTTAGGGCAGTGCAGTGGTGTTTAGGTAGTGTAGGGGGTCGTGCTGGGGGAGTGTTTTAGGGTTTAGGGCAGTGCAGTGGTGTTCGGGTAGTGTAGGGGTCGTGCTGGGGGAGTGTTTTAGGGTTTAGGGCAGTGCAGTGGTGTTCGGGTAGTGTAGGGGGTCGTGCTGGGGGAGTATTTTAGGGTTTAGGGTAGGGCAGTGGTGTTCGGGTAGTGTAGGGGGTCATGCTGGGGGTAGTGTTCTAGGGTTTAGGGCAGTGCAGTGGTGTTCGGGCAGTGTAGGGGGCCGTGCAGGGGGTGGTGTTTCAGGGTTTAGGTCAGTGCAGTGGTGTTTGGGCAGTGTAGGGGTCGTGCAGGGTGGTGTTTCAGGGTTTAGGGCAGTGGTGTTCGGGCAGTGTAGGGGGTCATGCTGGGGGTGGTGTTTCAGGGTTTAGGGCAGTGCAGTGGTGTTCGGGCAGTGTAGGGGGCGGTGCAGGGGTGGTGTTTCAGGGTTTAGGGCAGTGCAGTGGTGTTCGGGCAGTGTAGGGGGTGGTGCAGGGGTGGTGTTTCAGGGTTTAGGGCAGTGCAGTGGTGTTCGGGCAGTGTAGGGGGCAGTGCAGGGGGTGGTGTTTCAGGGTTTAGGGCAGTACAGTGGTGTTCGGGCATTGTAGGGGGTGGTGCTGGGGCTGGTGTTTCAGGGTTTAGGGCAGTGCAGTGGTGTCCGGGCAGTGTAGGGGGTCGTGCTTGGGCTGGTTGTGAGAAGTTGGCCTGGCATATGCTGTCCACTAATTATAGTGGGCACCTTGCACCAGTCCAAATCGACTCTTATGGTAGGTAGGTTAAAGACAACCTTATTGAAAGCTATCCTAGTGGTAGCTGTGGAGAGCAGCCTTCAGGCTAAGTCTTGAAGGAATGTAAAGCAGCTTGTTTTACCAGTCTATAATCTCTTGAGTGACCAAATGAAAGAGCACCACACCAGGTATATATTCAAAATATATGTATTTATTACTAAACACACCCCTCTAGTCTCTTTATGAGGCTAGAGTTCGAAATACATAGGTTATAAGATCTTAAATCACAGTAATAGCACAAATACACGTTTGGGCCCTAGGGGCGTACCAAACCATATACCAATAAAGTGGTATGCGAACCACGACTGAACTAGACACTAGGCCTAGAGCCTCTAGAAGTGCTTGGACCACAAGGAACCACCCAAGGTAGTGACACAGGGGACCCACGGGAGACGCGTGCAGTGTAAATACACAACCGCGATACGCCGTTAACTTCTATGGAGAAAGTCGGGATCGGGAAAATAGAGGAAAGGGACACTTAGAAGAGGACTAGGACAAAACCCTTTGAGATCTAGGACTTTGAAGAGTCTCTACCCACGGGAGCACCGGAGTACTCGTGTTACCTCACCCAGGGAAGCCGGGTGCATAGGTGCCTTTCGGGGTCGGGTTTCGTCGTCGGTTCTTATGGCGATCTGCTGCAAAGTGCTGCTGGCGACCAGGAGAAAAGTGTCCGGGTGGATCCAAGAGTGGATCGGAGTTCTGAAGAACCTGAAAGCAGAGGGGACAGAGTCTGGGTCACTAGCCAGTGACCAGGGAGGCGATGGACAGATGCCCACCGATGTCGAGTGCTTCAGATTCGATGACGGTCGTCTTGACTCTTCAGCCACGAGGTCCGGGAGGCGTTGTCGGCAACCAGGAGCAGGATTCGGGCTGTTGCTCGATGTCTGTCGAGTGCAGAGGTGTCGGCGACCAGATTGGACCCAACAAGCCTTGGCAACGGCAAGTCTCGAGTAACATGTAGATCGTCGATGATGCAGACCAGCAAGGTCTGGGGAACTCACCCAGCGAGGGTAAGTGAGGGCAAGCCTGGAGCAACCAGACTGCCAAGTAAAGAAAAGATTGGCCTTCGTTAAGGGCTACTAGCCAACGGGCTAGCGACCGCGAAGGAGCCTTGTGACGCCGCACGTGGAGCTGGCTTACAGGACACTCGTGGAGTGGGGGCCAGTGATCTTCAGTGCAGGTGGTGCTGGAGGCTAGGGCTACTCGGAGCCCAAAGCACGACTTCTTGGGAGACCCAGAAGATGGTGCACTTGCAAATGTGCTCGGTGTCCAGGGGTCACGGTCTCAAGTCACCCACGATAGCCACGGGCCTCAGCTTTGCTGGGGACTCAGGGTAGCCTCGGGGAAGTCTGAGAATCTACCTCTGGTGATGCGATGACTTCGGCGTCCGACGGGAGCTTCAGTGATGCGAACCGGACAGATGCTTCTTTGGTGCCTGCCAAGCAGGGGAGTCACTCCTTGACCCCAAGGGAGATTCTTCAGTCCTCTAATCGTGAGTAGAGCGTCGAAGGTCCAGGATTCTGTTTCAGAGTTTCGTCCAGGTATAATCTAAAGTCCTAGGGACTGGGTTCCTACCTTTATTCTAAAAATAGGGGATGGACTACTCTGTGGCCCCACCTATGGGTGGGTCAGGGCAGAGGGGTGGCTACACCCCTTTCCCTTTGTCCAGTTCGCGCCAAAGCAGGGGCTGCAAGCCCCTGATCCGGTTTGAACTGGGGTATGCACAGGGACACCAAATGTGCCCCCAGTGCAGGACTTCAAAGCACCCGAAAGTGCTCCCGCCCAGCCCCAATACACATTGTCCTGTCTGGGGAGGTGGTCACACCTCCCTGGGACAGGAAACCTATTGTCCAGGCCTCCCCTGCCGGAGTTTCGTCCAGCAGCAGGAGGCCAGACTCGTGTCTGTGGCAGCAGCATCCATTTTGTGATGCCTGGCTCTGGAAAGAAGTTACCGGACTCGTCAGAGTTAACATGCCTTTCCCTCTAGAAGGGTGGAATGCTACCCCCGCCGCCAGGATTGGCGGGGGTAGTATTCCAAGATGTTTGACACCAAACACGACATGTTTAGGTGCAGCCATTCCATAGTTAGCATTTTACCGCGAGGATATAATGCGTTTAAGAGTATATGGTCAGGCTGCACTACAAACAGCATCAGAGATGGTCTCCGAACGCTGCAGAGGGGCCCTGCTCATGCAGGGGCACCCTCTCACATAGGAACCATGCACTCTGCCTTTAGGATTGATAAGGCCTGCCTTAGGAGTGACTTATATGTTTATATGTGTGTATGCATTTAGTGATATAGGTAACCTATACCACCTTACCCAGGCTGCAGTAGCAGACCTGTGGTGCCAGTTTGGATGGCCTACCAGGGGTGGCATAATACATGCTGCAGCCCCTGGCAGGCCTCTGAGGTACCTATGCCCTTGGTACATAGTATACCATATACTAGGGACTTACAAGGGCACTCCAGATCCCAATCAGTGATGTGCCTAAGGCACATGGAGACCCTTTTAAAGAGGAAACAGCTAGGCTGGGGTTCTGAATAGCAGGGCCCCAGCCAGACTAATGTCGAAAACCAGTGAAGTATCAGCAAAAAGTGGGGGTACCCCTGTGAAGCAGATCCTACTCTCCTACACAACCCCCCCAAACGTAGGGACATTAAACTAACCTTGCCCAGTTAAGTCTTCATGTTCTAAGTGGAAATACCTAGAGAGTCCATCTGCATTCGCATGGTTACTCCCAGGCCTATGTTCCACTGTAAAGTCCATCCCCTGTAGGGAAATGGACCACCTAAGCAGTTTGGGGTTTTCACCCTTCATTTGTTTTAGCCATAAGAGGGGCTTATGGTCTGTCTGAACCAGGAAGTGTGTACCAAACAAGTATGGCCTCAACTTCTTCAGAGCCCAGACCACAGCAAAGGCCTCCCTCTCTATGGCTGACCAACGTTTCTCTCTAGGGGTCAGCCTTCTGCTAATAAAAGCTACTGGCTGATCCTGACCTTCTTCATTCAATTGTGACAGTACAGCCCCTACCCCCAATTCAGATGCATCAGTTTGAACAATGAACTTCTTGGAGTAATCAGGACTCTGCAGAATTGGAGCAGTGCACATGGCCTGCTTGAGGTCATCAAATGCCTTTTGACAGCTAACTGTCCACTGAACCTTTTGGGCATTTTCTTAGAAGTTAAGTCATTCAAGGGCGTCACTATTGATCCATACCCCTTGACAAATCTCCTATAGTACCCAGTCAGGCCTAAGAAGGCTCTCACCTGAGTCTGGGTAGTGGGAGCAGTCCAGTCCATGATGGTCTGGATCTTGCTCTGCAAAGGTTGAACCTGGCCTCCACCCACAAGGTGGCCCAGGTACACAACCTGACTCTGCCCTATCTGGCACTTAGTGGCCTTGATAGTCAGGCCTGCCTTTTGCAGGGCCTGTAAAACATTCCTGAGGTGGACCAGGTGATCCTCCCAGGTGGAGCTAAAGACAGCAATATCATCTAGATAAGCTGCACTATAGGCTTCCAGTCCTGTGAGAACTGTGTTCACCAACCTCTGGAAAGTGGCAGGTGCATTTTTCAGACCAAAGGGCATCACCACAAATTGATAATGCCCACTAGGGGTTGAAAATGCTGTTTTGGGCTTTGCAGCATCAGCTAGTCTGATCTGCCAATAGCCAGCTGTTAGGTCAAATGTGCTGAGATATTTGGCAGAGGCCAAAGTATCTATGAGCTCATCTGCCCTGGGTATTGGATGGGCATCAGTCCTAGTGACTGCATTGAGGCCTCTGTAGTCTACACAAAACCTCATCTCTCTTTTCCCACCACTGGTGTGAGGTTTGGGTACTAGGACTACTGGACTAGCCCAAGGGCTATCTGAGGGCTCAATCACTCCCAATTCCAACATCTTCTGGACTTCAGTCCTGATACAGTCCCTGACATGGTCAGGTTGCCTATAAATCTTGTTTTTAATAGGCAGACTGTCCCCAGTGTCCACTTCATGAGTGCACCAGGTGGTCTGACTGGGTGTCAGTGAAAACATATGTCTAAACTGATTGAGGACTTGCCTGCAATCAGTTTGTTGCTGGGTAGTGAGGCTGCCTGCCAAGGCTGCACCATCAACTGACCCATCGTCAGGGTTCTGTGAGAGCAGGTCAGGGAGTGGGTCACTCTCTTCCTCCTGCCCTTCATCAGTAGCCATGAGCAAGCCCATGTCTGCCCTGTCCACATATGGCTTAAGTCTGTTGACATGGAGAACCCTTTGGGGACTCCTGGGTGTTCCTAGGTCCACTAAGTAAGTGACCTCACCCTTCTGTTCAACAATAGTGTGGGGTCCACTCCATTTGTCTTGGAGAGCTGCTGGGGCCACTGGCTCCAACACCCACACCTTCTGTCCTGGCTGGTAAACAGTCAGAACAGCCTTTGGTCATGCCAGGCCTTTTGCAGTTCCTGGCTAGCCTCAAGGTTTTTGGTTGCCTTTTTCATGTACTCAGCCATCCTGGAGCGGAGACCAAGTACATAGTCCACTATATCTTGCTTTGGGGGCTTGAGAGGTAACTCCCATCCTTCCTTCACCAAGCACAGTGGACCCCTCACAGGGTGGCCAAACAGAAGTTCAAAGGGCTGTAACCAACCCCCTTCTGAGGCACCTCCCTATATGCGAATAAAAGGCAGGGCAAGAGTATGTCCCATCTACGCCTAAGCTTTTCTGGGAGCCCTTTAATCATGCCCTTCAAGGTTTTGTTGAATCTCTCAACTAAACCATTGCATTGTGGGTGATAGGGTGTGGTGAACTTATAAGTAACTCCACACTCCTTCCACATTGCTTTTAAGTAACCAGACATGAAGTTTGCACCCCTGTCTGATACTACCTCCTTAGGAAAGCCCACTCTTGAGAAGATTCCCAGGAGGGCCCTTGCCACCACAGGTGCTGTAGTGGTCCTGAGGGGAATAGCTTCTGGGTACCTGGTGGCATGATCCACTACCACCAGGATAAACCTGTGCCCAGAGGCTGTTTGGGGATCCATGGGACCAACAATGTCAATCCCTACCCTCTCAAAGGGCACCCCCACCACAGGTAGTGGTATCAGGGGGGCCTTTGTAGTGCCACCTGCTTTGCCACTGGCTTGGCAGGTTACACAGGAGCGACAAAACTCCTTACTGTCTTCAGACATGTGGGGCCAGTGAAAGTGAGGGACAATTCTGTCCCAAGTCTTGTTCTGGCCCAGGTGTCCTGCTAAGGGAATATCATGGGCTAGGGTCAATAGGAAGCCCCTGAACTTCAAAGGTATTACCAACCTCCTGGTAGCACCAGGCTTGGGGTCTCTACTCTCTGAGTACAGGAGTCCATCATCCCAATACACTGTATGGGGACCACTAGCTTTCCCAGCAGCCTCAGCAGCAGCTTGCTGTCTGAGGGGTTCAAGGGAGGGGCAGCTCTGCTGCTCCTGGCTCAGATCTGCCCTAGAAGGTCCCCCTGTCCCCAAGAACTCAACCTGTTCAGGTTCAAGTTCCTCTGGGCCAGTTCCTTCTTCAGGGCTGAGATCATCCCCCTCAAGGGACTGATCTCTCTCCTGAGCCAAGGGGAAGGCACTGCCTTAACCCTACTACTCCTCCTCTTGGAAGGCACTTGGTCCATTCTTCCAGAATCCAAGGCCTGTTCAGTTTTAGACAGTTTAGCTTGTGACCTGGTCACAGCAAACACATCTGCAGGGATCCCCAGCATTTCTGCATGGGTCCTGAGCTCCACTTCTGCCCAAGCAGAAGTCTCTAAGTCATTGCCAAGCAAGCATTCGACTGGTAGGTTTGCACTTACCACAACCTTCTTAAGGCCAGTTACCCCTCCCCAGGAGAAGTTAACAACTGCCAGAGTATGGTCTGTTCTGACATTGCTAGCATTGGTCACTTGGTACATTTCACCAAGTATAACTTGCCCAGGTAGCACAAGGTCTTGTGTCACCATTGTGACACTTGCCCCTGTGTCCCTAAATGCCAAAGCCTCTCGTCCATTGATTAAAGGCTGTTGTCTGTACTTGCCCAGATTACTGGGACTCACAGTGGAGGTCACATCCATGCCTCCATCACAGACTAACACAGCCTGGGTCAGTTCCCTGACTAAGTCAGAGCCCAACTCAGTTCCCAGGGTGAACCCTACTAAACCCTTTGCTGGAGCACCTCCACCAACTGTACTAGGGGGAACAGGTGCCTTAGGGGCATTGGTGGGTGCTGGACTGGAGTCTTTGGACTTGGTGCAATCACTGGTCCAGTGGGTCTTTTGCTTACAGACCTTGCACCATGGTTTCCTTTGGCCTTTACCCTTGGTAGACTGGGAATCCCCACCAGAAGAAGATTTTTGGGGGCCTGATGAAGACTTTTGATCTTTACCCTTCTCCCCACCCTTGTCAGAGTTCTTAGCATCTTGCTTCTTGGTTTCCCCACCTTGGTTCTGTACCTTCTGCTTCACCCTGGTTCTGACCCATTTGTCTGCCTTCTTTCCCAATTCTTGGGGAGAGGTCAGATCAGAGTCAACCAGGTACTGATGCAACAGCTGGTTTTGACAGTTATTAAGAATCTGCTCCCTCATTATCAGATTATACAATCCTGAGAAGTCACACACCTTACTGCCCATCAACCAGCCTTCCAGAGCCTTGGCAGAACAATCCACATAGTCTACCCAGTCTTGAGTCTGTGCTTTTGGGTGTCTCTGAACTTCAACCTGTACTGTTCAGTGGTTAGGCCAAACCCATCAATAAGAGCACTCTTCAAGACCTTGTAATTGTCAGCATCCTCCTCTCTAACAGTGAGGAGCTTGTCTCTACCTTTGTCAGCAAAGGAGAGCCACAAGATTGCTGCCCACTGCTCCTGAGGGACCTTCTGTACTTTACAGGCCCTCTCTAAAGCAGTTATCCATTTGTGGATATCATCCCCACTCTGGTAGGGAGGGACAATCTTGCTCAGGTTCCTATGGTCATAGGACCTTTCCCTGTCTCTAGGGACATGGCTGCCACCATGGGACTCTAGTCCCAACTTTCTTCTCTCTTTAAGGAGATCTAGGGATTCTCTATCTAAAGCCAATTGCTTCTTCCTGATCTCCAGTTGAGTTTCCTCATACTGGACCAGTCTCTTTCTTCTCTCATGAGAGGATTCCCTCCTGTGAGAAGAAACAGAGCTCCCTATTGAGGTGCCAGAGTGGTTAGACTCCTGAGAAGGAGACCTAGACTTTCTGAGCACACTCATAATCCTTCCTGGGGGGACAAAGGTGTGGTTCTCCAGATCCTCATCTTCATCTTCCCCAGAAGGGATTGGGTTTTCCAGGTCAGGGTCATTGTCACCCTCCTGGTCAGTTTCAGAGGGGGGCTGGGGGTAGTAGTACCCCTGGCCCCTTCCTCATCTGCTGGCCCACCCTCTGCTCCTACCCCTTCAGTCTCTGAGGACTTACTAAGATCATAAGCCACCAACAACTCCTGGAGGTGTTGGGTGGTGGGACTTTGGCCTGTCCTTAATTTCCTCACGTTACACAAAGCTCTCAGTTCCAAGAATGGGAGTGTGTCATACTTGGAGGGGAAGCTCAATGGCTTCCTGCAGGGCATCTTTGGATCCTGCTTTTAAAGACATTACTAGTGTGGTGTGGTGTATGCACTACCTACTCTAGTGTGGCCTACTAAACTCTCTTGAGTTGTAGAAAGGGTTGTGCTATCCCTTAACACACAACTCTAAGTTCAGTAGAACTTACTGATATTCTAAGCTTAAATTATATGTACCTTAGGTACCTTTAGTGGTTTTCAGTTGATCAATTCAATTGAGATTATCTGGTAAAACAATAGCAAGCTGGAATCCCACACGCTGCACACCAATGTGAGAAGTTGGCCTGGCATATGCTGTCCACTAATTATAGTGGGCACCTTGCACCAGTCCAAATCGACTCTTATGGTAGGTAGGTTAAAGACAACCTTATTGAAAGCTATCCTAGTGGTAGCTGTGGAGAGCAGCCTTCAGGCTAAGTCTTGAAGGAATGTAAAGCAGCTTGTTTTACCAGTCTATAATCTCTTGAGTGACCAAATGAAAGAGCACCACACCAGGTATATATTCAAAATATATGTATTTATTACTAAACACACCCCTCTAGTCTCTTTATGAGGCTAGAGTTCGAAATACATAGGTTATAAGATCTTAAATCACAGTAATAGCACAAATACACGTTTGGGCCCTAGGGGCGTACCAAACCATATACCAATAAAGTGGTATGCGAACCACGACTGAACTAGACACTAGGCCTAGAGCCTCTAGAAGTGCTTGGACCACAAGGAACCACCCAAGGTAGTGACACAGGGGACCCACGGGAGACGCGTGCAGTGTAAATACACAACCGCGATACGCCGTTAACTTCTATGGAGAAAGTCGGGATCGGGAAAATAGAGGAAAGGGACACTTAGAAGAGGACTAGGACAAAACCCTTTGAGATCTAGGACTTTGAAGAGTCTCTACCCACGGGAGCACCGGAGTACTCGTGTTACCTCACCCAGGGAAGCCGGGTGCATAGGTGCCTTTCGGGGTCGGGTTTCGTCGTCGGTTCTTATGGCGATCTGCTGCAAAGTGCTGCTGGCGACCAGGAGAAAAGTGTCCGGGTGGATCCAAGAGTGGATCGGAGTTCTGAAGAACCTGAAAGCAGAGGGGACAGAGTCTGGGTCACTAGCCAGTGACCAGGGAGGCGATGGACAGATGCCCACCGATGTCGAGTGCTTCAGATTCGATGACGGTCGTCTTGACTCTTCAGCCACGAGGTCCGGGAGGCGTTGTCGGCGACCAGGAGCAGGATTCGGGCTGTTGCTCGATGTCTGTCGAGTGCAGAGGTGTCGGCGACCAGATTGGACCCAACAAGCCTTGGCAACGGCAAGTCTCGAGTAAGATGTAGATCGTCGATGATGCAGACCAGCAAGGTCTGGGGAACTCACCCAGCGAGGGTAAGTGAGGGCAGGCCTGGAGCAACCAGACTGCCAAGTAAAGAAAAGATTGGCCTTCGTTAAGGGCTACTAGCCAACGGGCTAGCGACCGCGAAGGAGCCTCGTGACGCCGCACGTGGAGCTGGCTTACAGGACACTCGTGGAGTGGGGGCCAGTGATCTTCGGTGCAGGTGGTGCTGGAGGCTAGGGCTACTCGGAGCCCAAAGCACGACTTCTTGGGAGACCCAGAAGATGGTGCACTTGCAAATGTGCTCGGTGTCCAGGGGTCACGGTCTCAAGTCACCCACGATAGCCACGGGCCTCAGCTTTGCTGGGGACTCAGGGTAGCCTCGGGGAAGTCTGAGAATCCACCTCTGGTGATGCGATGACTTCGGCGTCCGACGGGAGCTTCAGTGATGCGAACCGGACAGATGCTTCTTTGGTGCCTGCCAAGCAGGGGAGTCACTCCTTGACCCCAAGGGAGATTCTTCAGTCCTCTAATCGTGAGTAGAGCGTCGAAGGTCCAGGATTCTGTTTCAGAGTTTCGTCCAGGTATAATCTAAAGTCCTAGGGACTGGGTTCCTACCTTTATTCTAAAAATAGGGGATGGACTACTCTGTGGCCCCACCTATGGGTGGGTCAGGGCAGAGGGGTGGCTACACCCCTTTCCCTTTGTCCAGTTCGCGCCAAAGCAGGGGCTGCAAGCCCCTGATCCGGTTTGAACTGGGGTATGCACAGGGACACCAAATGTGCCCCCAGTGCAGGACTTCAAAGCACCCGAAAGTGCTCCCGCCCAGCCCCAATACACATTGTCCTGTCTGGGGAGGTGGTCACACCTCCCTGGGACAGGAAACCTATTGTCCAGGCCTCCCCTGCCGGAGTTTCGTCCAGCAGCAGGAGGCCAGACTCGTGTCTGTGGCAGCAGCATCCATTTTGTGATGCCTGGCTCTGGAAAGAAGTTACCGGACTCGTCAGAGTTAACATGCCTTTCCCTCTAGAAGGGTGGAATGCTACCCCCGCCGCCAGGATTGGCGGGGGTAGTATTCCAAGATGTTTGACACCAAACACGACATGTTTAGGTGCAGCCATTCCATAGTTAGCATTTTACCGCGAGGATATAATGCGTTTAAGAGTATATGGTCAGGCTGCACTACAAACAGCATCAGAGATGGTCTCCGAACGCTGCAGAGGGGCCCTGCTCATGCAGGGGCACCCTCTCACATAGGAACCATGCACTCTGCCTTTAGGATTGATAAGGCCTGCCTTAGGAGTGACTTATAGGTTTATATGTGTGTATGCATTTAGTGATATAGGTAACCTATACCACAGCAAGGGGTGCATGCACCACCTTACCCAGGCTGCAGTAGCAGACCTGTGGTGCCAGTTTGGATGGCCTACCAGGGGTGGCATAATACATGCTGCAGCCCCTGGCAGGCCTCTGAGGTACCTATGCCCTTGGTACATAGTATACCATATACTAGGGACTTACAAGGGCACTCCAGATCCCAATCAGTGATGTGCCTAAGGCACATGGAGACCCTTTTAAAGAGGAAACAGCTAGGCTGGGGTTCTGAATAGCAGGGCCCCAGCCAGACTAATGTCGAAAACCAGTGAAGTATCAGCAAAAAGTGGGGGTACCCCTGTGAAGCAGATCCTACTCTCCTACACTGGTGTTTCAGGGTTTAGGGCAGTGCAGTGGTGTTCGGGCAGTGTAGGGGGTCGTGCTGGGGCTGGTGTTTCAGGGTTTAGGGCAGTGCAGTGGTGTTCGGGCAGTGTAGGGGGTCATGCTGGGGCTGGTGTTTCAGAGTCTAGGGCAATGCAGTGGTGTTCGGGCAGTGTAGGTGGTCTTGCTGGGGCTGGTGTTTCAGGGTTTAGGGCAGTGCAGTGGTGTTCGGGCAGTGTAGGGGGTCGTGCTGGGGGTGGTGTTTCAGGGTTTAGGGCAGTGCAGTGGTGTTCGGGCAGTGTAGGGGGTCGTGCTGGGGCTAGTGTTTCAGGGTTTAGGGCAGAGCAATGGTGCTCAGGCAGTGTAGGGGGTTGTGCTGGGGGTGATGTTTCAGGGTTTAGGGCAGTGCAGTGGTGTTAGGGCAGTGCAGGGGGTCGTGCTGGGGGTGGTGTTTCAGGGTTTAGGGCAGTGCAGTGGTGTTCCGGCAGTGTAGGGGGTCGTGCAGGGGGTAGTGTTTCAGGGTTTAGTGCAGTGGTGTTCGGGCAGTGTAGGGGTTCGTGCTGGGGTGGTGTTTCAGGGTTTAGGGCAGTGCAGTGGTGTTCGGGCAGTGTAGGGTGTCGTGCTGAGGGGTGGTGTTTCAGGGTTTAGGGCAGTGCAGCAGTGTTTGGGCAGTGTAGGGGGTCGTGCAGGGGGTGGTGTTTCAGGGTTTAGGGCAGTGCAGTGGTGTTCGGCCAGTGTAGGTAGTCTTGCTGGGGGTGGTGTTTCAGGGTTTAGGGCAGTGCAGTAGTTTTCGGGCAATGTAGGCGGTCGTGCTGGGGAAAGTGTTTCAGGGTTTAGGGCAGTGCAGTGGTGTTCAGGCAGTGTACGGGGTTGTGCTGGGGCTGGTGTTTCAGGGTTTAGGGCAGTGCAGTGGTGTGCGGGCAGTGTACGGGGTCGTGCTGGGGCTGGTGTTTCAGGGTTTAGGGCAGTGCAGTGGTGTTCGGGCAGTGTAGGGGGTCATGCTGAGGGTGGTGTTTCAGGGTTTAGGGCAGTGCAGTGGTGTTCGGGCAGTGTAGGGGGTCGTGCTGGGGCTGGTGTTTCAGGGTTTAGGGCAGTGCAGTGGTGTTCGGGCAGTGTAGGGGGTCGTGCTGGGGCTGGTGTTTCAGGGTTTTGGGCAGAGCAGTGGTGTTCGGGCAGTGTAGGGGGTCGTGCTGGGGGTGGTGTTTCAGGGTTTAGGGCGGTGCAGTGGTGTTCGGGCAGTGTAGGGGGTCTTGCTGGGGGTGGTGTTTCAGGGTTTAGGGCAGTGCAGTGGTGTTCGGGCAGTGTAGGGGGTCTTGCTGGGGGTGGTGTTTCAGGGTTTAGGGCAGTGGTGTTCGGGCAGTGTAGGGCGTCTTGCTGGGGGTGATGTTTCAGGGTTTAGGGCAGTGCAGTGGTGTTCGGGCAGTGTAGGGGTCTTGCTGGCGGTAGTGTTTCAGGGTTTAGGGCGGTGCAGTGGTGTTCGTGCAGTGTAGGGAGTTGTGCTGGGGGTGGTGTTTCAGGGTTTAGGGCAGTGCAGTAGTGTTCGGGTAGTGTAGGGGGTCATGCAGGGGGTGGTGTTTCAGGGTTTAGGGCAGTGCAGTGGTGTTCTGGCAGTGTAGGGTGTCATGCTGGGGGTGGGGTTTCAGGGTTTAGGGCAGTACAGTGGTGTTCGGGCAGTGTAGGGGGTCGTGCAGGGGGTGGTGTTTCAGGGTTTAGGGCAGTGCAGTGGTGTTCGGGCAGTGTAGGGGGTCGTGCTGGGGCTGGTGTTTCAGGGTTTAGGACAGTGCAGTGGTGTTCGGGCAGTGTAGGGGGTCTTGCTGGGGGTGGTGTTTCAGGGTTTAGGGCAGTGGTGTTCGGGCAGTGTAGGGGGTCTTGCTGGGGGTGATGTTTCAGGGTTTAGGGCAGTGCAGTGGTGTTCGGGCAGTGTAGGGGGTCTTGCTGGGGGTAGTGTTTCAGGGTTTAGGGCAGTGCAGTGGTGTTCGTGCAGTATAGGGGGTCATGCTGGGGATGGTGTTTCTGGGTTTAGGGCAGTGCAGTAGTGTTCGAGCAGTGTAGGGGGTTGTGCAGGGGGTGGTGTTTCAGGGTTTAGTGCAGTGGTGTTCGGGCAGTGTAGGGGGTCACGCTGGGGGTGGTGTTTCAGGGTTTTGGGCAGTGCAGTGGTGTTCGGGCAGTGTAGGGGGTCATGCACGGGGTGGTGTTTCAGGGTTTAGGGCAGTGCAGTGGTGTTCGGGCAGTGTAGGGTGTTGTGCTGGGGCTGGTGTTTCAGGGTTCAGGGCAGTGCAGTGGTGTTCAGGCAGTGTAGGGGGTCGTGCTGAGGCTGGTGTTTCACGGTTTAGGGCAGTGCAGTGGTGTTCGGGCAGTGTAGGGGGTCGTGCTGGGGCTGGTGTTTCAGGGTTTAGGGCAGTGCAGTGGTGTTCCGGCAGTGTAGGCGGTCGTGCTGGGGCTGGTGTTTCAGAGTTTAGGGCAGTGCAGTGGTGTTCGGGCAGTGTAGGGGTCATGCTGGGGCTGGTGTTTCAGGGTTTAGGGCAGTGCAGTGGTGCTCGGGCAGTGTAGGGGGTCGTGCTGGGGGTGATGTTTCAGGGTTTAGGGTAGTGCAGTGGTGTTCGGGCAGTGTAGGGGGTCGTGCAGGGGCTGGTGTTTCAAGGTTTAGGGCAGTGCAGTGGTGTTCGGGCAGTGTAGGGGGTCGTGCTGGGGCTTGTATTTCAGGGTTTTGGGCAGAGCAGTGGTGTTCGGGCAGTGTAGGGGGTCATGCTGGGGCTGGTGTTTCAGGGTTTAGGGCAGTGCAGTGGTGCTCGGGCAGTGTAGGGGTCGTGCTGGGGGTGATGTTTCAGGGTTTAGGGTAGTGCAGTGGTGTTCGGGCAGTGTAGGGGGTCATGCTGGGGGTGGTGTTTCAGGGTTTAGGGCAGTGCAGTGGTGTTCGGGCAGTGTAGGGGGTCATGAAGGGGTGGTGTTTCAGGGTTTAGGGCAGTGCAGTGGTGTTCGGGCAGTGTAGGGGGTCGTGCTAGGGGTTGTGTTTCAGGGTTTAGGGCAGTGCAGTGGTGTTCGGGCAGTGTAGGGGGTCATGCAGGGGCTGGTGTTTCAGGGTTTAGGGCAGTGCAGTGGTGTTCGGGCAGTGTAGGGGGTCATGCTGGGGGTAGTGTTTTAGGGTTTAGGGTAGTGCAGTGGTGCTTGTGTAGTGTAGGGGGTCGTGCTGGGGGTAGTGTTTTAGGGTTTAGGGTAGTGCAGTGGTGTTTGTTTAGTGTAGGGGGTCATGTTTTAGGGTAGTGCAGTGGTGTTTGGGTAGTGTAGGGGGTCGTGCTGGGGGTAGTGTTTTAGGATTTAGGTTAGTGCAGTGGTGTTTGGGTAGTGTAGGGGGTCGTGCTGGGGGTAGTGTTTTAGGGTTTAGGGTAGTGCAGTGGTGTTTGTGTAGTGTAGGGGGTCGTGCTGGGGGTAGTGTTTTAGGGTTTAGGGTAGTGCAGTGGTGCTTGTGTAGTGTAGGAGGTCATGCTGGGGGTAGTGTTTTAGGGTTTAGGGTAGTGCAGTGGTGTTTGTGTAGTGTAGGGGGTCATGTTTTAGGGTAGTGCAGTGGTGTTTGGGTAGTGTAGGGGTCGTGCTGGTGGAAGTGTTTTAGGATTTAGGTTAGTGCAGTGGTGTTTGGGTAGTGTAGGGGGTCGTGCTGGAGGTAGTGTTTTAGGGTTTAGGATAGTGCAGTGGTGCTTGTGTAGTGTAGGGGGTCGTGCTGGGGGTAGTGTTTTAGGGTTTAAGGTAGTGCAGTGGTGTTTTTGTAGTGTAGGGGGTCATGTTTTAAGATGCAATGCTCCAATACCTGACCAGTCTGCACTACATAAAACTGCAAAAAAACTAAAAATAAAAAGTGTTTTGCACACTTTTGTCATTGGGCTATATGTGGGCTACATCTGGGTAATATTTGTGCTACATTTGGGCTCTTTTTTCACTGGTGGCCATCTTGGAAGACTTCTTTGTTATGAAGTTTCCTAATTTCTTCATTTACTGCAGTCTCCTCAGTAGGAAATGCTTTCAGTTTTTACTTTGATTCCATCAAGAAGGCATTCAGATGTGTCTCACATCTGCCATAAATTCAGAATGTTAGCACTCTAGTTGCTCATTAGATCACTGGAGTAAAGCTACTGCTCACCAGGGAGTTAACTGGTAGTCTGTTGCTGGTATTGAAAGTGATTGTTTCAGTCTGCATGTCAGAATTTTCTAATGAAATAGAAGAGGATTTGAGATCTCACTTAAAACATGCCCTAATTTTTCTTTCTGCAGCACTAACCATAATTTCTATTTCAAAAAGAACCCCTCATTTTGTTCCTTTTTAAATTAAATGTTTTAAGTGTTACTGGTTTATTCCAATCAAGATGGCTTCAGGTGTGCCATACTTTTGTCATAAGTAAGGCTGTTAGCGCTCTAGTTGTTCTTTAGAACACTCTGGGAAGCTGCAGTAGAACACAAAGGCATCAACTGGCAGGCTGCTCCTGTTGAAATATAACAGGAAGATATTTGAGATCACACTTGAAATATGTCCTAATTTTTCTTTCTACAGCACTAACCATAATTTCTATGACAAAATGAACCCCATCATGTTGTTCCTTTTTAAATTAAATGTTTTAAGTGTTACCAGTTTATTCCAATCAAGATGGCTTCAGGTGTGCCATACTTTTGACATAAGTAAGGCTGTTAGCGCTCTAGATGTTCTTTAGAACACTCTGGGAAGCTGCAGTAGAACACAAAAGCATCAACTGGCAGGCTGCTCCTGTTGAAATATAACAGGAAGATATTTGAGATCACACTTGAAACATGTCCTAATTTTTCTTTCTACAGCACTAACCATAATTTCTATGACAAAATGAACCCCATCATTTTGTTCCTTTTTAAATTAAATTGTTTAAGTGTTACCAGTTTATTCCAATCAAGATGGCTTCAGGTGTGCCATACTTTTGTCATAAGTAAGGCTGTTAGCACTCTAGTTGTTCTTTAGAACACTCTGGGAAGCTGCAGTAGAACACAAAGGAATCAACTGACAGTCTCTGCCCTTGTTGGATGTACATGTTTTACTGAGAATGTCAGACTTCATTCTCACATGAGTGAGAAAGATAATGTGAATTTACAGAAAATATGCTCTCATTTTAGCTTCTGGAGCACCTTCCAAACCTCCATGGGACAAGCATGAGAAAATAGTGTTCTCTCAAACATGATTCATGATATCCCAGCAGAAGGTTTTTCACATGGTAAAATCACCTTAGAATACACCACAATTCCTAAAATTAGTGTGGTACCATCAACAAATAAATTCTAATGTAACTAAAGGCTGTTATCACCCTTTATAGTTCTCCTTTTGGTGACCCTCAAAATCTTCTATTCACTACAATGCATTTCAATGAGGTACTATCATTTATATTGGTCCCAAGATGGCTGCCAGCAATTCCAGGATGAAGTGCTGACAGCCAATCAGATCTCACAATGACATGTGTGGTTAGGCTCCGCCCAGATATATATGTGACTTTACTTTTGATTTTCTCAGGAACTACTGAACGGATTTACACCATTTAAGCAAAAGGCACGACACTGAACCAAGGGCTACCTCTTTGCCAAATTTGGTGTAATTCCGTTCAGCAGTTCGGGCTGTAGCTGCGACTAAAGGTTCCTATGGAAAAATGAATGGGGGAAATGCGTTTTGGGACCCCCCTTTTTTCTCGGCCCCTGCTTGACGTATCACCCCGAGACTTTCAGGATAGGAGCGGACCGGAGCGCCCCAACAAGTTGGAAACTTTCACGAAGATTCGTCAACCGGCGCCAACGTTATTTCAAATAGAATGTCGCGGATTTCCTATGGATAATAGGTTTTAACTATAACTATCTACTGGCGACCGCCAGTAGATAATATATATATATATATATGAGAGAAAAACAAGTTGATGCATCTTTAATTAAGAATCAATTTACTCTATTTCATTTCAAGAAAAGAACTATTCATAGAAGAGGATGTCTTTGTTAAAATATCCAGTACACATCTAAAATCACTTATTTAATACGTGATAACTCACACGGAGCCACCGTGTGACACAAGATAATGAGTTCCATCACACGGTGACTGGTGAGGCGTCATATCACAAAGTGCCATGGAAAACGAGCTGAAAACTACTGTAAATAGTGGTTTTCCAGCTCGTTTTCCGAAGCTTTGAACTGCCAACGTCCATTTAGGGGTGTGGAAACACCCCAGGACATCGGCACCAGCCTCAGCAAGCATTATTTTTTTATGAGGTGTGGTGGGGGGAACTGGATTGGGGGCAGGGTGGGGTTCAAAAGTGCCTCTTAGGTACTTCTTATCACGAGGCCCGACCCATCTTCACACAGTGAGATGTTTGCTCAAGTTGGCAGGTGTGCTTATTTTACTCTAATTCACTGGCGTAACTAGCCACTTTGCCGCCCGTGGCGGTCTCTTCCCGTGGTGGCCGTAAGAGCGGGGGCCGGGGTCTGGCGATTTTCCCGCGATTGCCGCCCTGCAGCAAATGCATGGAAGAGCGGGGGTGGGTGAGGCTGCCGCCCCCAAAACTCGTGCCACCCTGGGCGGACCGCACCCCCCGGCCCCCTCTTGCTACGCCACTGTGAAAACATTAATAAAACATTTTGCTAAATAAATATTTATATGAAATAACTGTATTAGAAGGCCTGGGCTTCCCAGATATAGGCATATTTAGCCAGGAGGCCCAAATGTGACCATCGTTAGACTACAATTTTAATTCAGGTAACAAATTGTGGATTCGTGAGCCAAGACTTTCTAAAATTCCACTTCACTTTACACTATAGTTCCCATTCAGAGCTTGGCCAAGGCACACATTCTCCTCTAGCCATCCTCTATCCTTCTAGAATACTGCAACAGATAGCACTTAGGAAGGATTCTACGACCTACCCATCTCCAAGAACACTAATCCTGCACAATCCTGACTTCCCTTCAGGCTTGTCGGACCCCGGGTTCCGCGCCTGGAACTTGAACAATCCAACTCGGGCGGGTGAGTTTTTTGAAGATATAGCTCTTTTAACAAGCAAGACCATCAGAGGTAAATTTAAATTATCATGAGAAGACAACTTCCTACTAACTCAGTTCTACACTGTGTCTCTAGGCAGAAACCAAAGAAAATTTTTACAGGGAAAATCAAACCTAGAATCCCTATTCACTAATAATGGTAGATATAAAGGCATCGTACTGATATATCAATGTGTCCAGGCCTTTAAGCCACTACCAAAATATGAATGCGTATTGAATTGGGAATGGGAACTGAGGATGCAGATTTCAGAGGAATCCTCGCTGGCAATTTGGAAGAAAGCAGTCAAATCTTACTTAAGTGTTCAGCATAGGGAATATGTATCGAAACGCATGATACTATGGAACCCCTCCTTCCCCCTGCACAATTGAAGGAAATTTTGAGGGGGTTCAAGGCTTCATGCCTGGTGGTCCTTCATTCATATTACCATATTCTGGGGTGAAATCATATCACATGTTAAAGCCATAATGGGAGTCATCTTACCACTCCAACCGTTGGTACTGTTACTGGAGGACGCCGGAGAGAATAGCGCCTTTCCCTTGACCATGCTAATGTGGAAGCTCATATCTCACTTGCCATTTGCAGCCACATGGACCATAGCACAGATGTGAAAACAGCCAACGGCTCCACCAATCAATATGTGGTGGGAGGAAGGTGCGGTCTATTTTTGCCATGGAAAAATTATCAGCTTTTGTTCATGTTAAAGTTTATAAATGTGATCGGGTGTGGCTCCCTTTTATTACTTCTATGAGGCGAACTCAAGTGGTGGGAGGAGACCCTGCTATGTTGTCCTATGAATTACATCCTTCTTGAATGTGTGATCTGTCCTCCCGAGGGGAAGAAGATGAAGATTCTACAATGCTGACTTAAGGGAACATTACGATACAGCATACTGTGATAATAGGTCAATTGCGCCTTACCTGCAGGAATGAAACAAGAAGACCTGCGATTTTGCCAGCATTTCAATATATCTTACCAGTTGATTTAATATATATTCTTTGTGACAGTAATATTCCATGCCTTTAAAACTAACATAAAGTTGTTAAAAAAATTGCTAAACAAGGGTTTCCATTCCATTCCTTCATATTTACTTCCATGCAAAAAATCCTTCTGTAATGTGGCTGGAAGAAGAATGTATGCCTTCAATTCCTTAATCCAAAGGTCGCAAAAATTGTGAGTTTTGCCATGTTTTTAGTACCACTGCAAAGGTGTCAGTAATAAAGCTTCTTTTTGTGTTTGTCACCTGCAACTCATGGCCTGATTTAGAGTTTGGCAAACAGGGTACTCTGCCACAAGCGTGGTGGAGTATCCTGCCCGCCAAACTGAGAGGCCAGTCTGATCTACTTTCTTCAGGACTGCTAGTGAAAACTTGCCGGTCCCGAAGAGAAACAAAGAAAAATAACCTTCAAACCCTGGGAGAAGACTCCTAGGCATCAGGGTCATTAGTTTTTTGTTTTACAAAAACAAATTGACACTTTGGGAGGGTTTTTTGTAAAACAAAAAAGTTTGCTGAGCTGCCATATGAAACATTGGCCACTCAGTAAACTTTCAACGCTTTCAGAGGAGACGCCACAGCAGCAGGTCTCCTGAATCATAGGGATCCCTATCTACCAGGCTGGCAGAGATCTCTAAATCTAGTGGGCAGTAATCTACCAGGACAGCAGAGGTTGATACTTTCACTCCCCTTAAAGATGGCGAGCCGCATGTCAAACTCTAAATTGGTTTGCAGAGATGCATGTGCTTTTAAATATAAATGCTTATTGTGGGCACAGATGTATGTCTTTAATTTGCACAAACGTTTGTGTTCTTTTTAAACAGACATTTGTGCTTCTTTGCCCAGTTTGAGGGAATTTTTTGTCCAGTCATATGCCTCATTCACCAGAAGGAACAGCAGATTTGTTTCTCAGTAGCAGGGACGCTGTCCTTGTCCATGAAAGGAAAGAAGCTCCATGAACTGTTTCATTATAACAACACTTGACTGATTGATCAAATTGTTTTGAATGAGCGATGGGAGCATCAGGCGACCATAACTATTAATCTGGTCGGACCACTTAGTAGGTTCCTGTATACCCCTAAGAGCTGGAGATCCTATGTTGTTACGGATAAATGTTATAGGTTGTCGTCTTTGGGAATGGGCATTAAGATAAGATTAATGTGTCATATTTTAAGTTATTAATCAATTGTATAGTTTTTTATTATGTACTTTTATGGTTTTATATCTATAAACCGAATAAAGAAATGAATCAAATCGAATCAAAAGCAGCCATAGAGCCTTTATTGGGACCATGTTCTCCACAACACCGGTGTGCAGAGCTCCTTGAGTGCAAAGGTGAGAAATGGTTAAGCTGGAGGGGCCAGCTTCTGTCCAGCACTGGGAGCAGCTGGTATTTACAAATGTCCAATCAAGATCAACGTTCTCACCAAATATTCGGAGGAAATTAATCAAAGTGGAGTCCATTTTAATTTTAGATGGCCTCACCTCCATGACAAGGATTTGGAAGTAACTCTGCTGCCTCCCCTTTTTGTTATACAGGTTGACAGGTCCTGTTACCATCACAAAGCACAGGATTAGGGGAGGGAGAAGAAGCCACTGTCTTTCAATAGGTGGGGTGTCTTGGGACAGATCAGACCTTTTCCTCTTGGAACTGGTTCGGGTTCAATCACTTGCAGCAAAAGCTCCCACCTATCAATGGTTCATGGCCAGAAACTGAGTTTTGCTTTACTAATAATTCCAGCCCAAAGGCAGAACATAGAGAGCTGTATGGGGGCGGGGGGCATAAAGGGGAAAGGGAGACCACTAACTCTTGCTACCACTAACCTTATAGAGCACCTTACAATTTTAGTCCTACATACATGCACACAGGGTTGACCCCAAAAGAGGTACGTCACCTCGTAGAGCAAATATCACTTATGCTCAGCTAGAAGGAGGCAGGAAACCTTTACCATACTGCATGGATTTGCCTAAGAGAGGAGGTGGGCAGTTGCCCCACTGGGGTTCAGGTGAAAAGGCCTATTCTCTAATACTAGAATCATATGCCACAACTGTCAGTAGTGTTATGGTCTGTTCTGTTGGATGAGAGTTACACATGCTAAAAGGAGTACTACTTTGGGTGGTCTCCAAAACCTTAAGAAAGTCTAACACCTGGTGAGCAAGACACCACAATAACATAGAGCACTGATCAAAAGACTTATAACTCCATCTCTTGCTTCAAAAGCGGGTCTGCTAGAGTGATAAAATAAGGAGCGCATTGTCACATGTACACTGTGCTAAGGGACTTTTGATCCTATAAAGAGGAGATGGGTGTATTTTTGCACCTTTATTCGTGCCTTTTAGCACAGATACATGTGTGCTTTGAACAGATGGATTTTTTGCCCAGGTATATAGTTTATTTAGGACAGATTTATCACTGTTTTTAATAGAAGGAAAATATTTATGCCCTTTTAGGTTTTGAACATATATATTTGTTTAATTTACAGATATGTATGTGCTTTTATAAATATATTTATTAGCTTCTTTGAACTGATGCTTATGTTTATGTTTGGACAGTACAAGACCAATGTTGTCCCATTCTATATCTATTGTCTAAAGAAACTGACACCATGGATGTCCAGCAAAGCTCATCTTCGTGGGCTGGACACAGGCCTCATTTCCAAGGTAACCACTTGCTATGAAAGTAATTACCATTTAATTTAAATGAATATATTTTTGTCTTAGGTGGATATACTGAAAGAAATCTAGCTTGTATCTGACCTGCCTTGACCTGACATAAGAGGGGCTGAGAGTGGGAGCAATATTTGTACTTATTCTGGAGTCACTTTTGCTATCAATAACATTGAACCTTAGGTCGGGAGGGACTGCCAGAAAAAGAAGAAAAGGGGTTGTGTCAAGATCCCTTTCAGAGGGTCACAGGGCAAGGAGGAGTAACTAGGCCCAAATGTGGGTGTAAAGGCCTTTAACTCCTGATGTTTTGGGGCCCAACTGACTATGGGTCGTGAGTAACTGGTCCAAGTACTACCCCTTTTTTACACTTGGCTCGCAGTGGTAGCACGGGTCGAGCAGTCCAAGGCTCTTCAAGAGGGAGGTAGGCATGAGGCATACACAGGTGCAAGACTCAAAGTACAAACAGTGACAGCAATAAGGTGATTGCACAGTCAAACACTTGCATTTATCAAAAATGGAGTATTTTAATATAAGCACACAAAGCACATCAAATAATATACACAGTGTCTTATGTTTGGCATGCTTACATTGTCCTGGCCGGGTTCCTTGAGTCCTTCAATCCCTTTCTAGTGAGACTGGTTTTCCTCATTTCATTCAGGAGGCAAATTCAGATGCAGCCAAGCTAGTCCCCATGTGACAATGTATGAGTTTTGCCCTAAGACTCAACTTCAGCAGCACTATGCCCTAAGTTTGTGCAAGTCTAGAACAGACCTGCTGGGCTCAAACAGTCTTACCCGACTCAATGGCAGCTGGCAAGTGCGGGAGAACAGAGGGGTGTCTCTGCAGGCTCTGGTCTTTTGATGCTGAGGGTTCGTGACCTCTCACAGTCTTTCCCCAATGACACGTCAGGCCTTCTCCAGTTTCCGGATGGCATACGTCGGATGTCCTTCCCCGCAGCTCTTGCAATTGGTAAGTGTTCCTCTCAGCAGCCTGATCACGACAATCCAGGGAAGGAGCCGTGCCTTTACAGTGCCCCCCTCCTCGTACACAGGGGTTGTCGATTTCCTCCATTCAAGAGAGATGGGCCTTACTTCACAGTGGCCCCCTTCCTCACATACGGGGGTTGCTGACTGGTTGTCAACCAGGGAGTAGGCCCTTACTCAACGGTGGCCCCCGTCTTGTACACGGGGTCGCTGACTGGTTCTGCACAAGGTTGGCGGTCCCCACCTGGCATATGGGGGTCGCCGCCTGGTTCTGCACAAGGGTGATGGCCCTTACATCTCCATGGCTACTACCTGGTCTATGAGGGTTGCCGACTGGTTCTGCACTTTGTCTATGCAGCAGACCTAACCAGGCCGGACGTCTCACACTTCACTTACTGTGATCCACTTGGCAGGCTCCTGCAGGACCACTCTTCTTCTAGGCTCTCTGCTACTCCTCACGGTGTCCATGGTCTTGGCAGACATGCAGAAGGCTGGTGCTCCAGACTCAGTGCAAGTGGTCTTGACTTCCTGGGTGATGCCTCCTCACCCAGCACTGAGACTAGCAGTCCCTTGCCTCTTGTCCTGAGTCCAGCAGCTACAAATTGTGATGATCTTCTATCCTGTTTAACAGTGCTGTTGAACAAAGTGTGGGACTCATGCTCCCACTTTTATAGCTCAAATCCAGGCAAAATTGTGATTTAGTTTCTAATCATTTGAATTTGGTTTGTGGATGCCAGCTCCTTTGAAGTGCTATGACCTCTGCACTGCCCTTTGTCAAAGGAAGAGTCTGTCATGACAGGAGTGTCTCCAGTCCTGACTGACACACAACACAGGCGAAGAGAGTAACCGTCAATGAGACCTGGCTATCAGCCTCCACTGAAATATGCCTGATAAAGTTTCAAAGGCCTAAGCCATCCTCTCTATCAAGATTGCCTGTTCTACAGTGCCATCTTTATAAATCCTACCATCTCTCTCACAATGAGCTGATGCCCCACTGACTAGTAATTCTTCCTATGAGATGCACAGAGGATTCTCTGTGTCCCTTCCTTCAATGTACGCTCCCACCCCAATCCCCAGGAATGTCAGCAATACATATCTCCTGTCTGGGGTTTGCAGTCCTCACCTCTATTAGTGTTCCATGCCCTATATTTCCAAAATGGAAGCCACAGGCCTCCATGATATGTACCAAACACAGGCACACACAGGCTAGTATCACAAGCTGTACACACAATCCATGCAGGCCAAGGGTGCGTTATGTACACAGCCACATAACTTTGCATGAGTGGGTTGGCACCACTTCAGTGATACAAATAAATGGCCTCTTCTGACTTTTGGTTAACATTAAACACAAAATGGGTATGCTGCCACCACTGTGCTTATGTCACTTAACTCCAGGTAAGGGCAGGATCCCTCTACCACTCCAAGGGTAGCACTTGGTGAAACAAGACCACATTACCATGAGACAGGTGTAGGTCATTGCACACACGCATGATCAGTGTCCGTCCATGACCAAAAATCATTGCAGGCGTTCCAGATATCGATGCAGCCTGGGCACTCAGAGCAGAGGTGCACTCCTGTCACCATTCAGGGGACTATTCTATCCCAACAGGTTGTGGTCTTGCTGGATTACACTATCCAATACTAGCTCAATAGAGGAAGTGGTGCCAGCATGGCAATGCACGTGGTCTAAAGCATTCAGGGGCATATTAGCAAGACCGGCGATAAAATTATCGCCGTTTTAGCGGCAGGAAACTTCCAATAGAAGCCCAGCGTTAGATGGTCATGCTAATATGCGTTATAGAATTCCAATAGAAGCCCAGGTTAGATGTCATGCACATCTAACCTGGGCTGCTATTGGAATTCTACAACGCATATTAGCAAGCCCATTATCGCCGTTTAGCGGCAGTTTCCTGCCGCTAAAACGGCGATAATTTTATCGCGGTCTTGCTAATATCCCCCTCAGTTTTCTGCCAGTGTTTCAGACCCAGGGAATGGAGAAATGCTGTCTTCTATCCCCATGTACAACAAAACAGGTTTCAAGAAAATCTAATAAAGACTATGAGATAGACCATGAATATTCAGGGGGCAAATTGATCTGGTCTAAGGACTTGTATTCAGAAGCTCTGAGTACTTGTTGAGCATCTGTCTCTATTGTCAAGATTTTAAGCTTTCTAGGACACTCAACTCTCACTGATACATCAGACTGAAGCAGATGCCCACTCCCTTCTTTACAACCTCAAATCCCTTTCTAACTTTTACCCATACTGTGAGTCAGTAACAACTGACATGTTCTTTTGATTAGCTTAAGGAAACAAGACATTCCTTTGGCCCCAAAATATACCACAAACGGAGATAAAATTGCATTTCAAATGTGCTAAGAGAAGAGACCAATCATTCTTTTGTAGATTACTCTCATGAGTTCCTAGTTGGAAAGTTCACAGAGATCTTTGTGTTGAATGGTCCCATTCTTTAAACAAAACGTCTGAACATAAATGACTGCACCAACTCTGTGATCAGTCCCGTGTTAACAGTACATGATACTCACACATAGGGACACAGAAAGAAAGGCTAAACCTTCTAGTTTGTGTGTTCTTGGACTTGGCCCTTTTTGCAGGGTCACCCCCAGATGTTTGTATTCTGTTGCTGAAACCTTTTTTGTTGGCATTAGGACTTAGCGCACTTTTTCCTTGCTTAGCAGTGGTAAAGTGTTTGTGCAGTCTCTGTAAAACATGGTAAAATTGGCATATACCTGATTGATACATTTAATGTACATATAAGTTCCTAGTTAATTGCACTACATGTACCCAGGGCCTGTAAATTAAATGCTACTAGTAGGCAGCAGCCAGTGGCGGCTGGCAGGGAACAGGGTTATCGGTGCGAGGGGGGAATAAAACATTTTTTTTAAAACACTTACCTCCTCATGGCTGCCTGTCTTCGTCGTTGCTTCCTGACGAGTCCCAGAAGCACACGGGCTCTCCTAAGCCAATCACAATGCAGCGTTATGATTGGTCTTATTGCTTTGGTTCGGCGCTCAGACGGGGACAGGGAACATGTGCATGCTCCCCACCAGGCTGTGTTGCAGCCTGGTGGGGAACATGCAAAGTGTGCATGACTGTTTGGCCGGGCCAAAACGGCCGGCAAACTGTCACTCGCACTTAGAGTGTGCAAGAACCACTCCTCCCAGGCTCTGACACTGGCCCCGCCCCAACCCAGCCCCATAGCAAAGAAAAATAAAATTATAATAATGCATTTAGTATCATTTTTTTTTTCCTGCTCTGAGAACAGTGGGCGACGCTCTTCCGGCTTAGCAGAGGAGCCGCCCCTGGCAGCAGCACTCTAAGGTAGCATTTTAAAACATATCTCAGGCCTGACACTAAAGCCTGTAGTATAGTTTTATGATTTAAATCTGTTTATTGGTTTACAAAATGATTCTACCTTAATTCAATTGTAGTACAGTTTTAAACTGCCATTTTTATCTGGGGAAAAAAACCTTTCACTAGTCCTAATCTTTTCTTTTTAATACTTATAATTCACCCCTAAGGTAGGCCCTGAAAGATCCTAGGGCAGGGTGCATGGTAGTTAAGGGTTTAAATTTAACATGTCCTGGCAGTGAAATACTCCTAATGTTGTTTTTCACTGTTGTAAGGCTATCTCCCCCATATTCTAACACTGGGTTCCATTGTTACATATAATAAATGCTAACTCCAGTTTGGAAGCAGATAGAAAGATACTGTTTACACTCCAATGAATTGTCATTTAAAACCCTCTTCAGTGGTGAAGTCGGATTTTAAGTTACATTTCTAAAAAATGCCACTTTTAGAAAGTGAACATTTTCTTGCGATCCAGGAGAACAGTTAATATTAGATGGCTCTGTGAAAAATGAAGCAAGAGTGCCACACAATTTTAGTACATTTATCTTTTAATGAGAAGAGGCCACCACAAGGTTGAACATGTTATTAGAAACTATTAAATCTCATTTAGCAAAATCCCTCTATTTATCAGAAGTGACTAGCTTTCACTTGATGGTTAGGTTACTCGATTAGCTAATTTATATGGTACAAGATACTCAGAGTTAAAGGAAGTCCCTAAACTTGTACGGACGATAGGTCCAAAAAGATAGTCAGGCGAAATCCCAATCTAAAATTGCCTAACAAACTGATTCCTAAAAGCAAGTGCACCCACAATTTATGGCAGCTCTAACCATATAAAAAAGGCAATGGAGAAAGGGCCTAGGATCTTCCAACTTCCGTAGGTTTCCTGACATGATCAAACAGCATGATCCTAGGCACATCACTTTGATTAACTGCACCTCATTTCTTCCACAGCCAAATTCAGTAGATGTAATTCAGTCCACAGTGTGATCTGTATAAAAAGAAAAACCTCACCTGGAAATAGCTGAAAGTACCATGATAATGCTTTCTATGTATTGTTATTATTGGCCCTTTATATAGCCAGTGCACATTATGCGCAACTTGTGGCTTGGCTTACTAAGTCAAGCAGCGTCAGGTCATTCGGAGGTGGAAGGAAAGGGGATTGGAGGCGGAAACTGTAGTAGTTATTCTGCCTTGATTCATTGTAGGCAGGGCAAGCATGTGGCATGGGCGAGCTGGGCCCATGCCCAGGGCACCAACTTTCAGAGGGGAGCACCAAGCTGCCTCCATTTTGGGCATGCATTCAGCTGTCTCGATCTGACTCCAGGGATTCAACTTAATCTTCTTTCAGTCAGTTGTTTATTGTCTATGTTCCACTGGCAGTTGAGTTTAACCCTCGCCTAACCTTCTTCCTTGTCCTATGCCCTCCCATCTACCTCGCACCCACTTCCCCACAAACCCCCAACCTGCCCCTCGCCAACAACTTTGCATCAGTGTGAAACAGCTGAGCTGTGTGTGTTTCAGGAGAGCTGGGGTGGAGTGGTGAGGTCACTCACTGCTCTGATGTCATCATCCAATGACTTGCTTAGAACACCAAAAGTACTTACTATTGCCTTATTTTAAACACAATCAGCAGCAAGGGCACCAAATCTGGCTCCGCCCTGACGCTATCGGAACAAAGGTTAGCCCTGGTTGTAGGTATATGTTTACAAAGGATTACATTAAACAAATGCCATTTATTTCAGTAATATCACCTATTTTATTTATTTAATTTATAGAGCACCAAGGCACCTAAGGGTGTCAGCGCACTGTCCAAAGAACAAGAAAATTCAGATAATCCGATACAAATAATCATTGTCCCGGGCTGCTTGGAAAGTGAAAGCGTGCATGGCGTGCTAAAGGTTGCAGGAAAGCATGTCGTGCTTGCAGTAGGAGAAACTCATTAAAGAAAATAGCGCTGACAAACTAAATAAGAGATACCATGTAACAACAGAAGTAAAAGGGACAGTCCTCATGAGAGCTTACAAATGAAGACAAGGCAGTACTAAGGAGGGACTAATAAGCCTATTAACGAATCAGAAGCCAGCATTTACGAAAGACAATGACACAAGCCAATGACAAATATGAGTGGAGAGTGGGCAGGGCTTCAAGTCCATACTCCAATAGAGCATGCCTCGCACAGCAGAGCATGCACAGCCCAGGCTCGACCTAAAAAGGGGGAGGGGCAGAGGGAGTAATGGGGCACTGGTGACGAGGCAGAGTCAGGAAGGAATGGCATAGCAGGCGAAGGAGAGGAGGAGGTTCCGAGGCCAGAGGGCTGAGGGCTGAAAGGTTAGAGATATCCGGAAGGAGATGTGAGGTAAAGAGGAGGAAAGAGAAACAAACTACAGCTAACGATTGAAGTATAAGTGGAGAGTTGAATCCATTGTGAGACAGGGGATCAAAGGTAAAGATGTAATGGAATACAGAATAAAGGTTGGCTACAAGAATGTGGACAGGAGAGTCGAGATTAGGTATAAAGGTTGGCTACAAGAATGTGGACAGGAGAGTCAAGATTAGGTATAAAGGTTGGCTACAAGAATGTGGACAGGAGAGTCGAGATTAGGTATAAAGGTTGGCTACAAGAATGTGGACAGGAGAGTCGAGATTAGGTATAAAGGTTGGCTACAAGAATGTGGACAGGAGAGTCGAGATTAGGTATAAAGGTTGCCTACAAGAACGTGGACAGGAGAGTCGAGATTAGGGATAAATGTTGGCTACAAGAATGTGGACAGGAGAGTTGAGATTAGGTCTAGCCCAATTAAAGTTTAAACAGGTGTTTTTTTAATTTTCTCCTACATATTTTCCAAATTGAAACATTGAAAAATATTAAATAAATAGACTGTTTGTTATTTACATTACAATTATTTTATTTGCTTGGCACTTAACTTGGAGCTAAGCCAGACACCTAGCGTGGCTCTGGTGTAGCTCTCCCCGTGAGTTTCCTGTCTCTAGCAGCAGAGGAGCAGACTTCATGTAGAAGCCTAACCTTACTCTCTCTGTCATTGCTTCTTGTTAATAACACAAAAAAATCACTTCTTTAGGATTCTAAAGCTGGGTAGTTCAAGCAGTAATGCCAGTGGAATGGAGTCTAGGCTGCCGACACAGAAGTAGGTGCATAATGTACATAGTCTAAGAGAACCTGCAATCCAAGCCATGGCCCCTTCCAGCCCCTCACACCCCTGCCTCTGAAATGCGGGCCCAGCTCAGTCACTGTCAGCGTGCCTCCCAGGCGTTTGCAGCAGCCTGGAGCTGGCAGCAGCACGGCTAGGAAAGCAGAGGGCATGTCGCAGCCTGCAGGCAGCGCTCTTCCTGGGCATGGAGTGCGTGTCCAGGTACCTAGAGAGAGCGAGTCTGTCCACCGCGCTTGTATGTCTGTCAACATTCAGTAGGTTTCACGTAACTCTGGTGTTAAAGCTGGGGACGTGGTACATTCATGGTCGCAGAAGGAACCAAATTCAGTTCTGGCAAAAATGCTCAAACCAGCCCCGCTCCTCTCTATCTTTGGATGATCTCTCTTTCCATCCATCCATTTTCATTCCCTCTCTAATCGCTTTCTGCCCCCCCCCCTCTTGAAGTCCCCCTATGGCTGCTCAGATTAACCTCCTGGTTCTTGGGAAAGTGACAGGGCACCAGGAGTGTCCCCTGGCTTTCAAAGTCGGTCTCCAAGAGATTCCACCTGCTAGGTAAATGCCCGGTGGCATAAAGGCCTGTCCTGCTCTGGGTATAATGCCAAGTAGCAGCCGTCTGAATGAGAATCTCTGCTGAGCTAGATGTCTGAGCCTTTAACAAACCAGGCTCTAGGAAAGAAGCCCTACTCGTCCAGAGAGATATTAAGTGCACTGATGTTCAATGCTCCACTTACAAAAATCATTTTGCTCTTACAGCAATTCAATCCACTGTGAAAAGGGGAGTTTTCTTGTCTTTACTCGTCATTTAACCCCACCTAGGGGTAACTCTTTAGGACTAATTTCTTACCTTGGCTTATTGGAGCCCTGGCCCTGGGAGCTACCCTTGTGGTCCCTACCTCCTGGAAGACAACCTGATTTGTGTGTCCAGGTACAGTTAGATGGAGTAAGTGGAAGGGGCTAGAGTTCTCCCCCTTGCTCCCTCAAAAGGTGCAGTACCTTACTACGTGCCAGGAAGGCTAGACTGTAAGCAGCACATAGTTACACAGTAAACCAGAAATTTCTAATGAAATAATTTAATTAAAATTTTTCAAGATGCATGGAGGAAAGAATTCCTGCTTCAATATCTGAAAAATCTCACTTTGCATTAGAATGTACTTTCGATGACTTGTGAAGTGCCTACCATAAAGTGTGCTCAGTAAGGCCAAGGTCCTCTAAAAACAATTCATGCAGGAGCAAAGATATACAATTGCTCAGCAAGAGCTTGACTTCTGTGAGCTGCAGATACCTCCAAACTGCAAGGTGGTATCTCAGTGTGCAAGACAACAGACAAAAGGTTGGGGGTGGATTGCTACAAAACCGCTTTGAGGCAACCAGGCCCTGATCCCCCCTCTAATCTGCATCCACAAAGCTGCTTTCATTGATGGGTGGAGAGGACTGGCTGGTGGTGGTCGGAAAGCTACTGTGGACTTGCAGAAACCCCAGCAGCCACCAATCCTGACTCACTATTGCACAACTAGGGTGGGGGAAGATCTCCAAGTACCTCAAGCTCAGAATGGGAGCCAGACGGTGTCCTTTCCAACCTATCACATGAGTATTTGCGGTGA
Organism: Calotriton arnoldi; assembly: GCA_963921515.1. NCBI lineage: Eukaryota > Metazoa > Chordata > Amphibia > Caudata > Salamandridae > Calotriton > Calotriton arnoldi. The sequence goes on from CAWUFW010005482.1 coordinate 497,505, forward strand.
CGTCCTTCACCCTCTTGTAATCCAAGGTATAAAGAAGGCCTTTTAGCCTAGCCAGTGGTATATTGGTGCAACCAATCGGCCTATGACAAGCAATTCCCTCAGGCAGCTCGCTACCTGAAGGCCACGCTTTAGGGCTCAAGGTTAAGTGGGTGCTCCTCCACCTACCTGGAGGATAAGAGACTGTGGCGAGAGAGCACTAGTTCTAACAGAATATCTAAACCGGGAACTAAATCACTGAAGCGCTGTCAAGGTGTAATAGCTCAAAGATGCTCCTTTAATCAGCCTTGGGAGCATGAAAGGCTGAAGATATCCTGACATATTTAAAGCAAAGCCTGCTGTGGCCTGCAATAGTCTGCATAATACACTATCGCACCTTGCCAAAGATTTATGAACTTTTTTCCTCTGATGTGCCATGTTACGTACTTACCCCGCTTTTAAGCTGGGTCACAACAGAAGATTAATTTAAAAAATCATGGAAGTCATTTGTGTTCACACAAGTATCGTTGCTGAAAAGGTTTTATTTTACGTAGGATCAAAATCTGGGCCCAGAAGCACATTAGGGTTTGCTGAGCTCTAATTGGAAAGGAAAGCATATATTTGTATTAGGCGTATTTGAGCAAAAGGTGCGTTAAGAATGTTTATATTACTTACCGGTAATCACATCACTCCTAGTCCTACTCTCGCTTATCTCCATTACGCAATGAGGCCCCCATGCCTCATAGACACCCCCCCTACCAATATAAAAAGGCACCGTCCCCTCCACAATACCTGTACGTACCAAGCCACCGTAGACACAGTTGGCCGGACCACTGGGAGGGAAAGCGGGCCGTAATGGAGATAAGCGAGAGTAGGACTAAGAGTAATGTGATAACCGGTAAGTAATATAAACATTACCTCCACGTCCCACTCGCTTATCTCCATTACGCAATGAGACATACCAAGCCAAGGAAAAACCAGGCCAACTGTCCAAGCATCAGCCCAGAGCATCACAACCAGACGCCCAAAGGAAGGGTAAACAAACAGGAAAGACAGGCCAGTCCCAAAATAGCGGACCGAAACCCGCAGAGAAGCCAGGCTCAAACACAGGCAAGAAGAAGACCCACAAGACAACTAGCTGAGGACCCCGAGCCAGCAAGCCAACACAGACGGCAATCAGAAAAACAAAAGGAAGAAACCAGCAGAGCCAGAAGGCGCACCCCCACAGATGAATCGAACAACGGGGAACACCCGCCAAACCAGAGGGAAAACCCCAAGAGGGACATCACCACCGGAGGAAGGAGCACCCCACAAAGGACCGGGAGACTGGACCCAGACCGATCAACAGACCCCAGCAAGAGGACAGCAAAGCCCCTAAAGGCCAGCCAGAGAGCCAGTGGCAGAGAAACTGAAAGGAACCATGTGCACACGAGCACACCAAGCCCCAAGCAACAGACAAAGTGGTGCACAAGTAGACCGCGCAGTCCCCCAAAGGGCGCACGCACAGAAGAGGCGACCAAAGCCGAGAGACCAAGGCACTGGCAGCCACCACGCCCCATCCGCAAGACGCCAACCCGGGAAACACCTGAGAGGACACCAGGAAAAAAGAAACCACAGGGCTACAGTCAGCAACGGAACCGGAGACACCAGACCCACCACCAACTCCAACAACAGAGGGATCAAAAGAACAGGACAGGCCGGAGGCACCAGCACAACCGGACACCCACCCCACTGAGTCAGAACCCCGAAACAAGGCCAAGGGAGGGAAGCCACCAAGAGGCCCGCATGCCCAGGAAACCGCATGCCATCCACCCCCCAAACAGACAAATGCCCAAGAGCCATACAGCAAAGCGGGGAACTGAGTAAAGGAGGCGCCAGAACAGCCCCCACACCCAGGTGACCAGAGGAAACAGCCCACACGACAGGAACCAGAAAGGCCCAGGGAGCACAGCGAACCCCCAAAATTCCACAGAAGATACAGACGAAAGGGGACGCACAGGAATGCCACCAGCAAAAAGAAGGCAGGCACGAAGACTCCAGCGCAGACTGCAAACACCCCACTGCCGACCCAACCCCGGCAAAACCAAGGCGGCCCGCCAAGGCAAGGGAGCAGGGAGGCAACCCCGAACAGAAAGGGGGAAGAGCCGGAAGCCCTGAATCGAGCCAAGACATCCACAAGAGGGAAAGGCAAGCCCCCAGCAGGACGACCAACCGCCACCAACCAGCCCCAGGACAGCCCAGAACAATCCAGACCAAGCGCCCAGCCCGAGGGACACGCAGCATGGCGGAAAAAGAGCCACCAACCCCATCCGGGCAGAAACCGCCCCACAGAAGGAAGAGGAATGGGGAAATGCACGCAGGGAAAACCCAGGGGACCCAGGCAGGCAAGCCAGAAAAGGAACCGGTAGAAGACCAACAGGACCAGGTGGGCAACCGAGCCCGACAGCCCGGGAAACCAAACAACCGGACACCAAACCCGGAACCAGCAGACCAGGACAGCAGAGGAGGCCGACCCCAGCGCCCCACAGACCAAAAGAAGCAGAGGCAACAAGAGGGTCAAGAAGGAACCAAGCGGAACAAACAGAGCCACAGCACTGCCGCCAACTGACCAGAAAAGGGAGAAGCAGGAGACCACAACCCCACCATGGAACCGAAGAGGGCGAAGCCCAAACTGGACCACAGAAAGCCACAAAACACAGCACACAGGCCAGGAGAGCAGAGGAGGCAGCAAAGCCCACAGCACCTGGCAATCCCAGACAGAAACTCAACCAGGAATGAACCAGGCCCGATGCAGCAGAACGACAGAGAACAGACGTGGGCAGGAGCAACCAGGGTCGAATGGCTGCAGGACACAGACACCCTGAAAGCAGAGGAAGCGCAGAAACGCTGGGGAAGGCCGGCACGAAACCCCGCCCAGCATCCATCACGGACACCCAGCAGCCTGGGGGACGCCCCAGCAAAAACAGCGCCAGGCCTGCAAGCACCACAATGCAGACACAGAGGCAGAACACAGGAAAACCCACAAGCAATGGAAAAAGGACAGTCCACCTGTCAGGAAACAACCCAACAACAAAAGACATAGCACCGCCATACATACAACAGAAAAGGATGTCCAACCCAGACGGACGGAGAGGCAAAGGGAAAGGAGCACCGCATCCACCACCAACAGACCACCACCACACTGGCCGAAAGGCCCAGCACTCGAAACAGAAGGGCCAAAAAGGTAGCAGCACCTGCACCGAGGGGCCCAACAAGTCACAGCGACAGCCAGAGCACCGCTCCGAAGCGTAGCGACAAGCCAAGGGACAGCCGCAGGCGAAGGAGGCCCCAAAACCCAGGAACCACGGCAGAGCCGAACCCGTGCGTGGAACAGAGCATCGCCAGACACGGGCAGACAGGACCACCAGGACGTAGGGAAGCTTCCGCAGTCATGGCCAGAGGACAAGCACCCACAAGGAAGGAAAGCGTCGAAACCCAGCAGAAAAGGCCAGGCGGGCAGGGAAAGCCACAAAGATAACCCGGCAAGACCCAAGGCGCAAAGCAGCAAAGCAACCCCATCCGAGAACAGACGAGAGCAAGTGAGGCACGAGGGACCAGCCGGAGGCCCAGTCACCCACTCCAAGAGGCCACAGCCAAAGACCAGAGGCCGACCAACCCGCGCAGGAGCAGGCCCGCACCAACACCCGAGGCCGGACCAGGACCCCTGGCATGAACGCCAAGCCCAAGCAAAAGACAGGCGCCAGGCCCATGGAGCCCACACGGGGCCTCATTGCGTAATGGAGATAAGCGAGAGGGACGTGGAGGTAATATATATTGCACCATATAAGAATCCGTAAACTAGGGTTGAGAAGTTAGCCACTTCGCCTGTGTAACCTTCTGGAATCTTTTTTACAAAAAATGGGAACCTTATAAAATTCACAAAGTTTAAATAGGAAATAAATGAGAGAAAAAAGCATAAGTTGTGTTTTGGTGAACAGTCTTGCATAACCAAGTTTTACATGAAGATAGTCTCGCAAAAATGTTTGTAAAATGCAAAAATTGTGAACTTTGCCCAATGCCGATAGCGTAAGTAATATTTTGCCCACCTACCTCCTATAAAGCTAACATTGATTTTATAAAACACTTTGTAGAGGAATTGCTAGCATTTGTATAATTCAATACAGGTTGAGGATATAGGTATTGGCATCAAGTTTTGAAAGAAAAAAAATGTGTTGCAAAGTGTTTTTTTATTATTTTATTTTAACGACTGTAGCCTGTGTGAAATATTAAATATTACAGCATGAACCATAAAAGCCTGTTTTTTTAGAATTTCAGACCAGTGAATTTGCAGTTTCTTCTTCGTGGTTATACTGTTTTGTAATGGGAATACAAGAATGCTGCAATTCACATTCTTGTCTTGTCTGGACTTGATAACCATTTTAATCCTATGTCTAAGTCTATTTTGGTCACTAAGGTACAAGGTGCATACCATGCAAATTGCGACCTTTCACCAGCATTTCATATGACCTTGTCCTATTCAAATCTAGGACAGGTCACTTTTACACGTAAAGTTTATTGACATTTTATATTACTTTAATGCTTTTTGTCACAGAATACGATTTTTTACATAGCGCTTACCATCAAAAACTCGCAGCTTCATAGTGCTGTGACAAGCAAAATCTTACATCATCAAAGTCCTTCTCCCATCAATTAAAAAAATAAAAAGTCACGCACACCGGGCAGGCCTGGCACCCATGACTGTGAGGTTGTACACTGACTCACACCTCTGCAGATGAATGAATCCAACGAGCTATCCTACCAGCGAACATTATACCTTTTTATATTGTCGAAGAGGAACAACAAGCATCATAATTGGGGTTGCATTATGTTAACGTTGTAATGCCTGCATGGCTCGGGCTGCCAGCCACCTCTGCCAGCAATATACCTACTTTCCAGTCCAGTACTTTCTTTTTAGCAATCACTTTTCCAGGTCTGTGGGGCCCATTGAAACAAACCATGACAACGACTATCAGAATACACTCATTTGTGTAAGGAAAACACTGGCCTTCTACTGTTGTTTTTGAGACTTTAAATAAAGAACTTTTTTTCAGATGTTTGTTATTCTTGTTAAAAAATGTTGGACTTTATAATGCTCCGCCACTGCAAGCTCATTCTGTATTCCATATATTACTTCTTTACTAATACGTGGTACATTTTCCATATGTATCTCATGCATTTACTGAATTATAAACTGTACTAACGAGAGGCAGCCTGACGCCCCCGGGGCATTGTTCTCGCCTTTCTAAAACTTCAAAGCTAAAAAAATGTTCATGAAATCCAGAGGAGGGAGGAGGCACGCTTCTGCGCACCTGAGCCCTGCCCTGCCTGCACCCACCTGTGCCGGCTTGCCCGTGGCTTTGGCCAATTGCTGGGTGAGCTTGCCCAGCAGGTTTTCAGGCACGGCATCCTTGCAGACGTTAGTGTTCACCCCAAACGTGGGCATCTTGGATGGGTGGCGACGGGCCTCGCTGGTGCTGTAGGGGTGGAAAGGGCCTCTCAGCTGCGATGCTGCTGCCGGTGAGATTGATGATGGCTTCTGTCCCGCGATGCTACTGGAGGGAGAGAGGGGGCGAGCCTAGATACTGCCTATGTTGAGAGATGAAAGACAGAGGTACGACTGCAGCCTCTTGTTAGGTTTCGGCTTTGCTTAAAGTAAAGGAAAAAAAAGTGCTATGACGTGGCCAGCGTTGACCACGTCAAGGCACTATTATTTTGTTTACTTTCAGCCATGTTACACAGCAGCCCGGGGATGCCTAAAAAACATTGACAAAACCAATAAAGCTGGCATAGGCAAAACCTATTGGCTGTGCCCATGATTGTTTTTTCAGCTCTCAGTGGTGCACTGCAACACTGTCTTCTGCTTGGAGAAATTAAATGACTTAGGTGCTTCCTGGCAGAACTACTGTGTGTCCATTGTGCCCAGTTTTACATGACACATCCCCTGCAATGTCGCTCTTCTTCCCTTGGGGAACATCCAGCAAAAAATCCTGATTCATTCCAAACATTAATTCAGTATGTTTGAATGAGATGTATTACCACTGTTGTGTGTGGGGAGTATTGCTACTAACGGGAGGCGACGTGGGGCATGTTGCCTGTCGCCTCATGCAACAATGGTAATAAATAGCATATTATGCTCTGCACATCCACAAACATGATTTATGCCATGGAATTTTCCATATGTATTTGTTTTGAAAATAGTATTCAACCACAATCAGGATGCAACGGGGTTAAATCCAACAGTGGCATAGCTAGCCCTTTGGCCGCCCGTGGCAGTCCCTGCGTTTGCCGCTCCACTGTGGCCACATTGAAGATCTGGGGAGGTGTACTGGCAAGATTCTGCTGATTGCGGTTCCGCGATGGCCGCATTGTAGAGCAGGGGGGGTGGCAATTGCCGCCCCGAAACGGCCTGCATTGTAGAGTGGGTGGTGGCGATAGCCCCCCGAGACGGCAGGTAAGAGTGGGAGGAGGCCGCCGCCTCCAAAACTCGTGCCGCTCGGGCGGACAATCCCCCATCCCCCACTCCCCTCCTTGCTACGCCACTGAAATCCAAGCAGGTTGGTAAAATGACCATGAATGGGCCTCCTGATGATTAGCAGAGTTGTTTCCCTGGGCAAAGTCATTTTAACTTTCATTCTGTAAGGCATCAACAATTTTTGTTTAACTGTACTGTGGTAATAACATGGAATTTGACATCTGCATTGCAGAAAGATATGATTGAACGTGTGTTTATTAGAACAGTTGCTCTAGAGTGCATGACAACATATGTTATCGAGTCACATTCTTTATGACTGCCATTGCATAAATAGTAATAATGTGGACAGGGCCGAACTGGGAGCCCAAAGCAGCCCTGGCAAATTTTGTCAGACCAACCCCCATGCTGTGCATAGCGAGCAAGCCTGACCACTACATGGGGGGTTGGTGGGTTCTCCCCGCGAGAAAAATTGGGAGAAAATGTAAAAAACTGTGCATTCTACAACACTTTTTTCATTATATATTCATTCGTATTCGTTTTTAAAGTACAGTAAATGATGATCTTACAGTGCACCAGGACATGGCAATCTTTATTGGGGCTCTTCAATTATTCCCTCACTATCACCCTCTCATCTCTCCATAGCCCCTCTCTCACATGTATTTCATTTGTTTTATAGCACCTCTCATACCAGTGTAGGGTGTCGGAGCATTTTACACCACACACAAATACAAAGACAATTAATCATACGTGTGTAAATCGATATATAGAAAATGTTACATAAGACAATGGGGACTACAAGGTGTAGGATTCACGTCATCCATACTGGTAGGTATTTTGTAAGAGTGCTTGGTCTGGGGAATAATAAACTCAGGATTAAAACATAACACAGTGGTTAGGGTTGACCTGTGTAATAATAATTTATTTCTACCCAAACAAACCCTTTTTAGCAAAATTAGGATAATGAAAGACTGGGAAAAACCATACATTTCTAACATATTATGATTGTAATTCATGAACTGCACAGTAAGAAAACGATCTCTGTGACAAAAGCAGTAACCTACTGAGCTTTGCACATAAAACATTGCTCTGTGATCTGCATAGTGCATGCTCTTTGCGGCAGGCATATTATCCTTTTGCGCTACCGCGGATGAGTCAAAACTGCCACTCGGATAAACTCCGATCAGCAGGATTCACCAGAGTTATCTTGGCACTTTTATTGTTGCCTGAAAACTGTTGGAAACACAAGGTACACTGCAGTGCTTTTAAAACTGCTGCACTGCTACAAAACGGCCCCATTGAGAAAAACGCCCCACACCTCCAGCCTCCAGGGGAAACGCCTGATGCCCAGTCTGGCCAGTCTGGCCTTGAATGTGGATGTGCAGAGTGTGGTATGCTTTTTAATACCCTCTGTATGAGGGGAGGGACTTTAGCTGTCAAGTCAAATTCACTCACCTCAATTTCCAGGTCTCTGCTGAAACGTAGATTTTGTCACCCATGACCCCAGAAGCTGATTCTCAAAACACAGGTATCCTGTCACTATGACATAGAGAATAGCCGCTAGGAGAGAGGGGTTGGGAAGAGAGAGAGAAAGAGAGAGAGCGAGAGAGTCGCCGCCTGTGGTGATCTAATCTTGTTTCTCTCAAGTGGGTGATGTCAGTTTCTGCTCGACCTTCGGGTTGAGTAACCTTCAGGTTTGTCCCTAAAGAAATTAAGCATAAGAATTAGAATTTGCAACAGAGGATCTAAACCTTCTCTATGTGCTGTTGGCTTTCCAATCCTTTTATCAGTTATCGTAGGCACCTTCTGTTTTGCATGGATAGACTCTAATCTTCCTGTGTCTCGTTTTCTCTCTTATGGGTTGGGCCTTCTATAAACCCCAAACAGAGTGTTAGCGCCACATACAATCAAAATACATTCTTGGAATTCTATTCTTGTGGTTAGACTCCTAAGTCTCACCTTGACTCTTTACCAAAGTCTAATGTGTTCTTAAACCCACTCAAATTATAGCAACAACCATAAATAAAAATGAAGTGCACTGTTCAGACCTTAAGAACTGTTAATTTCTCTGAAGTGCAAAAAAACTTCATGGTTCAACAAAATGTTTTAGCTTTTGTCTTTCTTATTTTTTCTTCGTTAGTGCAGTATCCGTTGGTGCAGGTGTTGTCCGTTGATCGATAATTATTCTTACGGATAGATCTGGATTCTAGTTAGTAAACAATAATTTCCTTTCTCTTTTCTTTTTGCTGGTGCGGGTCCCAGCAGGATATCACTTGAGGAGACGTTTGTAGAAGGGAATCTTGAGGTAAGTCAGGCAAGATTCTCAGGTAAGTAGTGCGACAGCTTCTCCCTTTGGGTTTCTTGAAGCCAAGCATGGGTTGGCAGTTTGAGCTCAGTCTTTAGAGGGCTTAAACCAAAATGGCCGCTGCTCCTGAAATCTTGTGAGATTTTGAGGGAGGTGTTCCTCCCTAGAAATGCTATCCTCCAAAATCGAGGACATTATTAAAAGAGTCAAAGAATCATTGAGAGTTGCCCATTAAGGGCCAAGAAGTCAATTATACTGCTTATACATGGCCTCAAGGGCTTGGGCCATTCAAAAGGAGGCCCATAGAGGGTGAAGGGTCTAGTTGAAGTGGGGGTAGACCAAGTAAGCAATGAGCACACCTCACAACTGGACCAGGATGTGACAATGGCTCACAAGAGGTGAAGCCTTGAGTTAGTCTTGATTTCCTTCAGGTCACCTCACAATGGTAATAAATAGCATATTGCACTCTACACATCTGCATGTATGATTTATGCCATGCTGGTTTGTCATCTGCAGTAGTTTTAAACAACGGGTATTGTAGCAGAACCAAAGCTCTATCTTATTTCATAGCTCTATAGTGGAAGCAGTGAAGATCCAAGCTTACAATGACCCAGATATCTAGCAGAGGATTGATTTGTACTATCATAATAAAATTGTAATTGGCATTTGCACTGTTGTAATAATTGTCCAAATCTGTATTTAATACTACACTTGCACCAAATAAAATGTTCCATTTCACTGACATTGCTTCAAATAAAATGTTTGATTTCACGAACGTGACCTAAAAAAAATATATATATATATAAATCCTATTAAGTCAAAATATAAGGCTTTTAATCCCCACCGCTCCTTTGAAAGGCACAATGAACATAGATGGGGTCCCGATGAAGCAAGTGAAATGTTTGGACTACCTTGGTGTAAGGCTGGCTGACAACATGTCTTGGGTAGCACAACTGGGGAAAAGCAGGTCCACCTTAATCTAAAGGGCGGCTATAGGGAAAAAATACAAGCCACATCCTGTAGGGCCGTTACCGCGGCCCTCGAAGTATACAGAGCCACAGCTATGTCAGGGGCTACATATGGAGCTGATGGAGTGAGGTTTGTAAAATACATCCTCATGAAATTAAGTAACCCCATAATAATGTATTGACTGCATGGGCTAACCAACTCTGAATGCACACATTTACACGAGGGGCAAATCGCATTTTACATAATATACTAAACCATGTTGGCATGAGTACGTATTAACCGTTTGCGCTTTGAAAAACCATACTAATGCATTTTTATGCTATGTAGTACATTGCACATTTTGCATGTTGTGCACAAATAACGAAAAGGTTGCTTTAAATTAATAGCTTTCCATATGATTTAATTAACACAGGGTATTAGTATGGTGGGAGGTAACCATAATGGGTTTTATTTCATGAATTAATACTCTTTTGTGTTTATTTACTTTAGTACGAGATTGGGCCGGCATGAAAATGGCCTCTTGTTTTAACCAGCATGTGGTTGTCTTGGTCGGTATGGAGAGCGCATGCGCCAAGATGGGTTGCCTGCTTGCAGACTGCAGAGTGTACCAGCTGATGTAATCCGTGTGAAGGCCATGTTGACCTGTGTCCTATTGTTTATGTGCCAAGACGCGACAGCGACTGTGGGAACAGCCATCACTACGTGCAATTTGAATGTGGAGCGGATATCAAAATGTACAATTGTTGCAAAATGTATAACTATAAATGTTAGCGGTATACGAATGTATTGGTCTTAAATCCTTCCTTTGTTAAAACCGGTATAGGATGGATTTGTGAGGAGAACTGGTTGAGGCGACCCTAGTATGATTTGTGACAACCAATCACAGACTGAGTTTCTACTGATACTGCAACATTGTAAGATAGTGAGCTAGACAGCAGGGTATAATTGATATCCCAATTAGGGGTGTGTCAGAAGGGTCAGAGAGAGATCAGACAAACCTGAGGCAGTGCGGTCCGGTATAGCAGTGCAGTCCGGTGTGGCAGATCAGAGAGAAGAGACGATCAGAACGCACAGAGAAGCGCACCAAGACAGAGAGAGCAGACCAGCACTAAGCCAGAGAACGCTTTAGGTACGAGAACGTTGCGGGAGTGCTTGGGAGGAGACTGCGTCCGAGGAGAACTAGATCAAGGTAGATTGATTGGGAGACTAATTTTAGTTGTTAGTCTATGGCAAACTTGGCTATACCTATCCTGTTAACTTTGTCCTCTGAGCCTATCTCTGGGGACCTCTTGCCACAACCTCAGCCAAGGAAGTGGTTTTCCTGATTCTTTGGTGGGTATCACCCTCCTTGATTGCTTTAATTTTGCAATATATTTCTGCAAGTATTTATGCTGTACCTTCTCTTCCCCATTCCTATGCACGCTTTGATGTCGATGCAAATGATTCATTTTGATTACATTGCTTGATAATTTGTTCTCTTATATGTAATCTTGTGTGTGCACTGACAATCTGAATTATGAGCATTTAATAAGATAAAATCATTAACTGAAGAAATGACTCTGTGGTTATTTAGTTAAATATTAAACTGTTTAGTTAATCATTGTCACCATCAACTCTTCAACTAATGGTCCATCGACCAAAGGAAGAAGACAGTTGAGATTACGAATAGTTAGAATTATATACAAATGTTATTAATGTGAAGTGTAGTATTGTAGTTAATAAAACTGACAAATTAAACCCCCCAAATCCAGCGCGTGTCCTCAGGGATCATTTATGCGTAATGTGTGATGGGCCCCGTTGTTTGGTAAAGCAATTTATGTGTGATGAGATTTCCCTTGGTCCCTGGTTCATGAATTAGGGGTTGCGCTGGATCAGAGCCGAACTCTGTGGTTGTGTTGATGTGTCCATGCTTACCCACGCAAAAAATCAATTTATCAGATCGCTTTTCAACTTGTCCACAAGTATGCCTCTTTTACCCTTACGTATTACCTGTCACTCATAAGAATTGACCAAGTGATACTACTGTACCTGTCACTTATTGGGTATGCCTCTGGACAACCCCGGAATTGGAGTTCTATAGAAAAGCTCTGGAGGAATTAGTTGTTATCGATAAAGGTGTTCGAATTCCTTGGCTTAAGAAAATAAAAGCATTGTGTGAGCTCTGGAAGGGGGGCCGCATGACCCCCCTTCTCTGGGCCAAAGTCGCACCGGGGACCCCATCCACCAGGGCCAGGCATTTCTTGAATGGGGAGGGGGCTGTGCTGCCCCCCCTCCTGAGCCAATTTTGGCCCCAGGGACCCCAGGCCCCGGGGCCTGGCCTTTTTCTTTACTTTGAAAATTCAAATTGAGGAGAGGGGGGCCGCATGGCCCCCCTCCCTGGGCTAATTTTGGCACCTGGGACCCCATCCACGGGAACCAGCCTTTATTTTTTTAACTTTTTTAGATTTCTTTTAGGGGAGGGGGGCCGCGCAGCCCCCTCCTTATTAGATTTCCAGCCCCGAGAAGGTGGTGGTCCCCGGGGCTCAAATGAGCCTGTGGAGGGGAGTCCACATGGCCCCATTCCAATATATTAAAAAAAACCCGAGGAGGGAGTGGTCCCCGGGGCTCAAAAGAGCCTTGGGAGGGATGCCCTTCCTTTTCTTCTGTATTCCTACATGTCCCTGGCCTGCCCAGTGGCTATACTGTGAACAAACGCAGGAGACTGAGCTTGTTTTTTTGTTTCTTATTTTTGCTGCAAATTTGTAAGTCTGTCACGATTTTCGCAGCAAAATGTTTTTACAAAAGACTTTTTGGCCCTGGCGGGCTCCCCGGGGAACCCCAGCACAAGGTCAAGGGGGTCAGGGTATTTCTACCCTTCCCCTTTCTCTTTTTTTACATTTTTCTTTGTGACTCGGCTGAGTCTGAGTCCCAAGATGGCTGCCAACACTTCCTGATTGAAGTCTAAGCAGCAAATCAGATCTCTGCACAACAGCGGGAGGATTCGTGGAGGGGTCACGTCCCTAGATATACAAATTTGCTTTTCTTTTAATAACTCTAAAACTGCTCAACAGATTTACACCAAATCACAAAAAGGTCACTTTCAGGACCAAGATCTAGCTTTCTGCCAGATGTGGTGTAATTCTGTTCAGTGGTTCGGGCTGTATCCGTGTCTAAAATCCATATGGGAATTAACATGGGAAATGCACTTTTTTCGACTCCCCCTTTTTCTCGGCCCCCACTTTACAGATCACCCCTAAACTTTCTATGCACAATAAGACCCACCCCCTCACTTTTTTGGGAAAATGTCTTGAAGATTCGTCAACCGGCGCCAAAGATATAGGCACATCAAAAAACGTTTTTTCTCTGGAAACTAGATCCTAACTATAACTACCTAACGGTTAGGACCGGTAGGTTATATAGGGCCAGATGTAGGTGGCTAAATACCGAGCGCTAACGCCGAAATTCGCAGAATTTCAGCGTTTGCAACCAGTAAATAGCCATGTACAATGTAGGTAATGCCAAACGCTATCGCAAAATAAGGAATCGCTAAAAATAAGGGAAACCAGTTAGCGATTCCTTAATTTGCAATTAGCACACACCGAATCCCTAAATAGCGAATCACTAAATAAGAAATCCTTAAAATAAATCGCAAATCGATGTACCAAAATTCGTTATTACCGATTTTTCAAATATTCGTTATTTAGGAGTCGCAAATTACCACTGACTCAAAGCAGGTGGTAATCAGGTGCACTGCATTTAAACAGCCCCAAAATGCAACAGTGTGAACACAATGGCGACCCTCTATGTAATTGCAAGGCGGCTTCGGATGCAAGCAGCAAGACTGAGGATCTGGAGACGGGAGGAACGCTTGTACAGACTGCGCATTACATTATTCCAACTGACTGAGGCTGAAATCCATGAGAGGTACAGGCTTCATCCCCAAACCATCCCAGACCTGATACGGGACCTGCACCCACTCCTGGAGCATCAGACACCAAGGGCGCACGCTATACCACCACATGTCATGGTGCTTTGTAGCCTGCACCTACTTGCATCAGGTAGTTACCAGGGGGTGATAGCTGTGGCAGGTGGTGTGTCACAGAGTTGCCTGTCCCGTTTCTTCAACACTTTCCTGGATGCCATGATGCAAAGAATGCACCACTACATACGGTTCCCCAGCACACAGGCGGAACTGCATAAAACCAAGATGGATTTTTATCTAAAGGCACAGTTCCCACATGTAATAGGGTGCATTGATGGGACACACATACCAATCTGCCCACCTGCAGCTACAGAGCACATATATCGGAACCGCAAATCTACACATTCTATCAACGTGCAGGAAATTTGTGATGCGGACCACATCATCACTGACATCGTAGCCAAATTTCCAGGGAGCACCCATGACTCCTACATATTCAGGAACAGTGGGATCTACACACATCTGGCTGGTGGCGAATTTGGGGAAGGATACCTGCTAGGTAAATCAATGTGACCCACCCTGATGTATACCTTGGATGAATGTGTTGGTGACTGTTATTAATGACTCTTCCTTTCTCACTCAGGTGATAGTGCATATGCCGTGCGGGCATTTATCCTGACTCCATATCTCAACCCATCTTCCCCAAGTGAGAGGAGATTCAATGTGGCACATAGATCTACGCGCAATGTTGTGGAGCGCACATTTGGACTCCTAAAAAGCAGGTTCCGCTGCCTACACAAAAGTGGTGGTGCACGGCAGTACCGCCCTATCATTTGCTGTAAAATAATAGCAACATGTGCCATGCTGCATAACCTTGCCACAAAGAAAGGAACAGCAGTGGAACTAACTGACTCAGAGGATGAGGGTGAGGATTGTCCACAGCCAGAGCACAGCAGGTGTGGCAGCAGCACCAGATGGGAGACACAGACGGGCTGAGATCACACGCAACTATTTCTGAGTAAGTAATGAGACAAAGCCAGTAACTGTAATTGCGTGACGGTGTTTTATTAACCTTAACTCAGGCAATAGCACAGCACACCGCCACACCATGAAGGCCTCAACATGCCATGCCAATATTCGCTGAACATACAAAAGGTGAAATGGGTTACATCACCCATCTCACAATGCCAGGTGATGGCTGTCATTATGTTCTGCGCCGACGCGCAGCACTGCCGCGTTCCCTGGGCACACTGTCCTCCCTGGCAGTCTGTCCTGTGGCAGCTCCGTGCCTTTCACTGCGCCTCCTGGACTCAGTTATAGGGGGTGTGATGCTGCTGTGGCTAGTTGCCTCCTCACTGTCCCCCACATCCCCTGCACCTGTTGCGGCTATTTGGGTGGTCTGGAGCACTTCCAGGGCACTGGTAACTGTGAATAGCCCCCTTGCAACATCACGGCTGCAGTGGGCCATCTCTTCCTGCATGGCCACCGAGCGCCTGCTGAGAACAGAGGTGGCAGTGGAGAGGCGGTTCACCGCCTTAGTGTAGCCGTCCAATTTCTGTCGGTCCCTGCGCCTCGCCACACGATCTTCATCCAGTTTGCTGCACAGCAGCCTCACAGCCTCTGACATGTCCCGCATGCCCTCAGCCACAGTGTTGTTCATGCTGTTTATGCCCTCCTTAATTTCAAGCATGTGTCTGTTCATGTACACCATCTGGCGTTGAACTGATTTGATGGCTTTGCCTTGCAGGCACTGTACCTTCAGCATATTCCCCTCAAGACCCTCGAATACGCTGGACTCCTCGCCCTGTGCAACAGGACTGGCTACCCTCGATCTGCGGCATCTGACGCCAGTGTGGGCGCGCTCAGTGGGGGACTGTGTCCCTGCACTGTTCTCATCCTCTACCAGCGTGGAATGTTGGCCTCCCATGCTATCCTCCTCTGACCCCTCCATCTCCTGGAGGCTAGCCACTGTATGCCTCGTGGCTCTCGGTGGTGGTGGCGGTGGTGATGGTGGGGTTGGTGATGGTGGTGCTGGTGATGGTGGTGGTGGTGACGGTGGTGGTGGTGGTGGTGGTGTGTGCTCAGCAGGTGACAGGACCTCCTCATCCTGTGTGTTGGCTCTCCTGGGTGCCTTTCCTGTGTCCCCTTCAGCAGACTTGCGCGCTGCCTCGCCTGTGGAGACAGAATGTACATTTACTCACTTGTCTGGCAGCATTGGCGTAATAATAAATTTCATGACTGCCAATCAAACTGACTGTCCTCCGCATGCTAATTACTGATGTGTGTCACATGCCTTTGGGTTCAGTGGACTGACTGTTATGATATGTGTTACTTCTGACTACATCTCCCATAATGCATTGCTGGTTTTTTGGAAAACATGTACTGGATTGGGAATCATACTGGCTCATTGGGGATTGTGGATTGGGGAGTGGGGGGCACAGCATGCTGTGCATGCATCTTACCTTTCCTGTTGCCAGCTCTGGCTGAGCTGTCTGCGTCTCCAATCCCACTCACGCTCTCCGGCTGGATGGTGGACTCCACCAATAGTTCCAGGGCAGTTGGTACAGGCGCTGTTGATGTCCCACCACCTGTCAGCGTGGCTTGCTTGAGCCTTTCAGCCACCCTCTCTTTGGCACGTTTTCTGAGGTCATACCAGCGCTTCTTTAGTTCATCTATTGAGCGCTGTGTTACGCCAATTGCATTTATCCTCTCCTGGATCACCAGCCATATTTTCCTCTTTTGGGATTCTGGGACGTGCAGGGAATGTTTGCCGAAGAGCTTGTCGTGGTCCCTTGCCACCTCCTCTATCAGCACCTCCAGCTCCCTCTCGCTGAATTTCTGCTTTCTTTTTCACTCTCCTGCCTCCTTTTCCTTCTCCTGGTTGTCCATTTTTTGTTTGGTGTGTCTGCAAGATGCTTGCAAAGCAGCTTCTTTGTTGTAAGGTCTGCTCCCTGCCTCTCCCACAGCTTCAGCCACAGTGTAGCAGCAGTTGTCAGGCTACTTCCTGCTTGTGATGTCATCAGAATGCACTGGAATGGCAGTTTAAATAGTTAGCGATTTCTTAAAATACCGATTCATTAGTACCGATTCGGTAATACATAATCGCTATTTGCTAATCGGCAAATCGGAATCGGTATTTCATTTTACCGATTTTTACCGAATCGCTATTTTTTAACGAATTTTTACCTACATCGGACTTAGCGAGTTCTTAATAGTGATTCGGTAAAAATCGCTATTAAGAACTCGCAAATTGAGTTTTACCTACATATGGCCCATAGTGACAAAGTAGGTGTCTGAGCACGGCAACTCACTGCAGTAAAAATTGGCACTACCAGTACCAGCAGGCCACAGGAGTAGTCACGCCCACTGAGGCGGGGTACAAGATTTAAAAATGCTGATGCCGAGACATTGCCGTGCCTTACACTTCACATCCGCTGCCTTTGAAGAAGTGGTATACGAAACGCGTCGGCTTTGCGGACTTGATGCCTGTGATGCAAAGATTTCTCCTCGTTGTGCCTTTCAATAAAGAATTGTGGCTACAGACTTACCTGGCGTGGGCCTCTCTACAGCAGGCGCTTTTGGTGGATTGATATATATATACAGATGTGAACAAGGCCGCATGTCTGGCGGCCGAAACGCGTCTTTGGACAATGATGGTTAATCAATAAACACCTTGCCACTTCAACTGCTGTGGAGTCTGTGTCCTTGTGTAGTGCCGGTGTGACTGGACACTCTTGGATTTTCATGTGGATATATATATATATATATATATATTATCTACTGGCGGTCGCCAGTAGATAGTTATAGTTAGGACCTATTATCCATAGGAAATTTGTAACATTCTTTTCCCAATAACTTTGGCGCCGGTTGACGAATCATCGCGAAATTTTCAAAACTAGTGGGGCGCTCCGGTCAGCTCCTATCCTGAAAGTTTCATGGTGATTTGGCAAGCGGGGGCTGAGAAAAAGGGGGTCCCAAAACATGTTTTCTCCATGTTAATTCCCATAGGAACACGGCTACAGCCCGTACTGCTGAACGGAATTACACCAAATTTGGAAAAAGGTACTGCTTGGCTCAGAAAGCGACCTTTTTAAAAATGGTGTAAATCCGTTCAGTAGTTGCTGAGAAAATCAAAAATAAAAGTTTCGATATTTAGAGGCACGGAGGATCCGCGGACCCTCCCGACCATGAGCTTCATGCTAATTGGCTGTCAACACTCCAAACCAGGAAGTGTTGGCAGCCATCTTGTGCCTCGGTAGAACCGAGGCACAAGAAAACAGAAAAACAGTCGCGTAAAACAAGAAAAGGGGGCAGGGTAGAAACACCCTGACCCCTAGGCCTGCTCAGGGGGTCCCACAAGGACCCCCAGGGCCCAAAAAGCATTTTTTAAAACAAAAATGCCGAGATACGCGGAGGACCCGCGGATCCGGCCGCGAAAGTAAAAAAAACGAAGCGCGGGCTTCCGCGCTTCGTTATTAATTAGCCCCTGGGTGGGCCAAGTCCCGGGGGCATGTAAAAAAATGTGTGGGGGGCCCCAATACCCCCACACTGCCCTGGGGACCGCCACCCCCGGGGCTTTGCACAAATATTTGCGGGGCACACGGCCCCCCCGCAGCCACGGGGACCGCCACCCCCCGGGGCTTTGTTTTTTTATGTGTGGGGGGCCTCCAAGCCCCCCCAAGCCCCGGGGACCGCCACCCCCCGGGGCTTTCATTAATAAATTTGCGGGGGGCACACGGCCCCCCGCTGCCCCGGGGACCGCCACCCCCCGGGGCTCTTATTATTCAAATTTGGGGGTCCGTGACGGACCCCCAAGCCCCGGGGACCACCACCTCCCTGGGGCTTTGCCAATGGTGGGAGGGGGGTCGCGCGGCCCCCCTCCTGGAGCCAGTGATGGCCCTGGGGACCACCACCCCCCAGGGCCGGCTCCTGCAGTGTCCCGGGGTGCCCACCCCGGGACACTGCTGTTTGCAATGACAGGGCTGGAGCCCGCAGCTCCCGCCCTGTCATTGCAAACTGCTTGCTTCATTGAAGCGAGAGCAGGGAACCTGCTCTCGCTTCAATGAAGCAAAGCAGACAGCTTTCCACACGGGGAGCTGCATGTCAGCAACTCCCCGTGTGGAAAGCAATGCCGGCTCCCGCAGGAGGCGGGAGCCGGCGGGACCGTGGGGGAATTGGGGACCCCCCCACGGTCCCCAACGGAGAGGGCCAGCCCCGGGGGATGGAGTCCCCGGGGCTTGAAGTGGCCCGGGAGGGGGCCACGCGGCCTCCCTCCCCCAAAAATTAAAAAATAAAATAAATAAATAAAGGCCAGGCCCCGGGGGATGGGGTCCCCGGGGCCAATAGAGGCCTCAGGAGGGGGGCCACGCAGCCCCCCTCCATAATTAAAAATTAATATGTATGTGGCCATGCCCCGGGGTTGGGGTCCCCGGGGCTGGAATTGGCCACGGGAGGAGGGCCCACGCGGCCCCCTTCCCGTTCAATTTTTTTTTTTTATTTAAATGGGGGTAAGGCCCTGGGGGATGGGGTCCCCAGGGCCCAAAAAAAGTAAAATGAAGGGGGGCCACGCATCCCCCCTTGTAAATAAATAAAAAACAAACAAACACGGAGATCGTGATGAGGCCCCGCCCCCTCCTAGCAACACACTTCAAACGCGCCCTGTGGCGCGTTTTACAATGGGGAATTAATTCCCCTTCAATACTGGGGGTCCCTGGGGGCCAACAAGCCCACCAGGTACCTCCAGTAAGCGCCACAGGGCTGCGTTGCAGAGAGGTGGTCCAGGCCACGCCCCTTTTTACACCTCTCTGCAACGCAGCTCTGTGGCGCTTACTGGAGGTACCTGGTGGGCTAGTTGGACCCCAGGGACCCTCAGGATTCAAGGGGACTTAATCCCCCAACTTAAAACGCGCCACGGGGTGCGTTTGCACAGTGGTGAAGGGAGGGGGCGGGGCCTGAGCTGACATGTGTTTAAACGCGCCCTGTGGCGTGTTTTAAGTTGGGGAATTAATTCCTCTTCAATCCTGAGGGTCCCTGGGGGCCAACTAGCCCACCAGGTACCTCCGGTAAGCGCCACAGAGCTGCATTGCAGAGAGGTGTAAAGGGGCGTGGCCTCTGAACACCTCTCTGCAACTCCACTCCCTGGCGCATAATGGAGGTACCTGGTGGGCTAGCTGGCCTCAGGACCCCTAGTATTCAAGGGGAATAAATCCCTCAACTTAAAACGCGCCACAGGGCGCGTTTGCACAGTGGTGAAGGGAGGGGGCAGGGCCTGAGGTGACATGTGTGCAAACACGCCCTGTGGTGCGTTTTAAGTTGGGGAATTAATTCCTCTTCAATCCTGAGGGTCCCTGGGGGCCAACTAGCCCACCAGGTACCTCCAGTAAGCGCCACAGAGCTGCGTTGCAGAGAGGTGGCCCAGGCCATGCCCCTTTTTACACCTCTCTGCAATGGGGCTCTGTGGCGCTTACTGGAGGTACCTGGTGGGCTAGTTGGACCCCAGGGACCCTGAAGATTCAAGGGGACTTAATCCCCCAACTTAAAACGCGCCATGGGGCGCGTTTGCACAGTGGTGAAGGAAGGGGGCGGGGCCTGAAGTGACATGTGTGCAAACACGCCCTGTGGTGCATTTTAAGTTGGGGAATCAATTCCCCTTCAATCCTGAGGGCCCCTGGGGGCCAAGTAGCCCACCAGGTACCTCCAGTAAGCGCCAGAGGTCTGCGTTGCAGAGAGGTGGTCCAGGCCATGCCCCTTTTTACACCTCTCTGCAACGCAGGCCTGTGGCGCTTACTGGAAGTACCTGGTGGGCTAGTTGGGCCCCAGGGACACTCAGGATTCAAGGTGACCTAATACCCCAACTTAAAACGCGCCACAGGGAGCGTTTGCACAGTGGTGAAGGGATGGGGCGGGGCCTCAGGTGACATGTGTGCAAACACGCCCTGTGGCGCGTTTTAAGTTGGGTAATTAATTCCCCTTGAATCCTGAGGGACCCTGGGGGCCAACTAGCCCACCAGGTACCTCCAGTGCGCGCCACAGGGCTGCGTTGCAGAGGTGGTCCAGGCCACGCCCATTTTTACACCTTTCTGCAATGGGGCTCTGTGGCGCTTACTGGAGTTACTTAGTGGGCCAGTTGGACCCCAGGGACCCTGAAGATTCAAGGGGACTTAATCCCCCAACTTAAAACGAGCCACGGGGCGCGTTTGCACAGTGGTGAAGGAAGGGGGCAGGGCCTGAAGTGACATGTGTGCAAACATGCCCTGTGGCGCGTTTTAAGTTGGGGAATTAATTCCCCTTCAATCCTGAGGGCCCCTGGGGGCCAAGTAGCCCACCAGGTACCTCCAGTAAGCGCCAGAGGTCTGCGTTGCAGAGAGGTGGTCCAGGCCATGCCCCTTTTTACACCTCTCTGCAACGCAGGCCTGTGGCGCTTACTGGAAGTACCTGGTGGGCTAGTTGGGCCCCAGGGACACTCAGGATTCAAGGTGACCTAATACCCCAACTTAAAACGCGCCACAGGGAGCGTTTGCACAGTGGTGAAGGGAGGGGGCGGGGCCTCAGGTGACATGTGTGCAAACACGCCCTTTGGTGCGTTTTAAGTTGGGTAATTAATTCCCCTTGAATCCTGAGGGACCCAGGGGGCTAACTAGCCCACCAGGTACGTCCAGTGCGCGCCACAGGGCTGCGTTGCAGAGAGGTGGTCCAGGTCACGCCCCTTTTTACACCTCTGTGCAACGCAGCTCTGTGGCGCTTACTGGAGGTACTTAGTGGGCTAGTTGGACCCCAGGGACCCTCAGGATTCAAGGGGACTTAATCTCCCAACTTAAAACGGCCACAGGGCTTATTTGCACTCATGTCACCTCAGGCCCCCCCCTCCCTTCACCACTGTGCAAACGCGCCCCGGGGCCCGTTTTAAGAGGAAGTTTTAATCCCCCTGCCCTATTATGTACTAGGGCCTTACAGAGGAGGTCATGCTAATCACAGGGGTACCCCAACGCATAGTGTTCCCTAGTGTATGTAGGTGTTTTCACTGTATTCTAAGTGTCTTTTAGCATAGCACTGGCTCTAAGCCTGGTTAGTCCCAGTCAGTTACCACCAGTACCAGTCTGAAAAAGTTGTGGGCACAGGATGATTTTGCAACAAGGCCTCTTTCTGCTCCTCTGTTGGTTCTTTCTGCACATGTCTTGCTTCTTCCTGCTCTTTTCTTCGTCTTTGTGGACTTCTGTTGCTTCTTTCTGCATTTCTTTTGCTTCTTTCTGTGCGTTTTTTCTTCTTTCTTCACATGTCCTACCTCTGTAGGCATAGTTAGAAACTAGCATTTAAAAAACCTTTGAAATTCACTTAAAAACCATAGGTTTCAGGCACGTTATAGTTAGAAATTAGCATTTAAAAAACCTTTGAAATCCACTGAAAAACCATAGGTTTCAGACACGTTATAGTTAGAAATTAGCATTTAAAAAACCTTTGAAATTCACTGAAAAAACCATAGGTTTCAGGCACGTTATAGTTAGAAATTAGCATTTAAAAAACCTTTGAAATTCACTGAAAAAACCATAGGTTTTAGTGACAGTTATAGTTAGTTGGACATTTCACTCGTACAAAACCCGTGAAATTCCCCCGTTATAGTTAGTTCAGCTAACTATAACTCGCGCCCCCGCAATGCACTGCTGATGACGTCACATATTACATCACTCATGACATGGTCAGTGACATCACTGATGACATCACTGATGACATCTCAAATGACATCACTGATGACATCAAGCAGTGACTGTGTGTTTCTGTAAAGATTAAATATTTTTTATATATATAGGAAAAGACGTATTGAAGAATGAGTGGGTGTATAAGTGTCTGTATGGATGATTTAGTAGGTGCGTGACTGACTCTATAAGTGAGTGATTAAACGTATCTTACTGAATGCATGGGTTAGTGACTAAACTGGGTGAATGTCTGTATCCGTCTGTCTGTTGCTGTGTAAGTGGCTGCATGGGTTTGTGAATAGCTACATGAGTGTCTATATGAGTTATTGAATGGTTGTCTGAGTATCTGTATGGGTGCCTGAGTGTTTGTGTGGGAGGGGTGTGTGCGACTCTGTGCATAGATGTGTCAGTGGGTGATTCACTGGGTGGATGGTTTCAAGAGTTCATCTGTGATAGACTGTATGGGTGGGTAAGTGTGTGTAAGAGTGTGTTAGTGAGTGAATGTATGTCCCACTGGTACATGTGTGAGTAACTACATATATGAAAGGCAGTATATATGTGTGTTGGAGTATATAAATAGCTATAAGCGAGAGTGAGTGATTGTGATAGTGGCTATATGGATGAGTGTGTGCTTGTATCAGTGATTGTATAAGAGCGTAACAATGTGCTAGTATTTGTATGATTAAGTGAGCTGGTGTGTGTATAACTGTATAGGTGAGTAAATGGCAGTGTGTTTAATTATTTGCATGACTGACTAAGTGTGTGAGTACCTCTATGGATGAGTGGCGGTGTTTGAGTGTCTATATAGGAGTAAGAGTGCATATGATAGTCCTGTACTGAGTGACCATAAGTATGAGTGACTGTACGGGTGAGTGAGTGGATGTGTGTGTGTAGACCTAAGAATCAGTGAGTGGGTATGTAGTTATTGGTGTTGGAGTGTCTATGGTTTTGCGAATGGCAGTCTGTAATTTAGAGTGGGTGTATCGGTTATATTAGGGTGTGAGGAGGTGCATCAGATTATCACGTGGATGATGTCATCAGTGATGTCATCAGTGATGTCATTTGAGATGTCATCAGTGATGTCATCAGTGATGTCACTGACCATGTCATGAGTGATGTAATATGTGACGTCATCAGCAGTGCATTGCGGGGGCGCAAGTTATAGTTAGCTGAACTAACTATAACGGGGGAATTTTACGGGTTTTATACGAGTGAAATGTCCAACTAACTATAACTGTCCCTAAAACCTATGGTTTTTTCAGTGAATTTCAAAGGTTTTTTAAATGCTAATTTCTAACTATAAAGTGTCTGAAACCTATGGTTTTTTCAGTGAATTTCAAAGGTTTTTTAAATGCTAATTTCTAACTATAACGTGCCTGAAACCTATGGTTTTTTCAGTGAATTTCAAAGGTTTTTTAAATGCTAATTTCTAACTATAACGCCCCTAAAACCTATGGTTTTTTCAGTGAATTTCAAAGGTTTTGTAAATGACAATTTTTAAATGTCTTAATTGTTATATTTATTTTTTTGATACTGATTTACTACATTTTTTTAAACTATTTATTTTTAGATATTTTATTTTTTAAATTACATTGTAATTACATTAAAGATTACATTACAAAATATACTTTCTCAGAATGAATTACTTTAGTTTAAATACTTTGCAAATAGGCAATAGAGTTTTAAGTACAGTAGTTACAGTTGTTGCAATGGGCAACACAATTTCAAACACAATGCAACATTGAGCTCAATGTGAATTTCTAGTTAAATGCAATTAGTTACTTTATGGATTACTTTTCTAACCACAGGACTGGATCCTAGATTCAGTCCTGGGACATCTCCTGTAAACAGTTGAGTAAAAGCGTTTTGGTTACAGTAGTAATTTTTAAGGAATATTATTGTATTTTAAAAGTTGACACTTAGAAACTTTTTCACATAGAATCACCAATGTTATCCTATGGGAGGAAATTCACTTAGCAGGTAAGTAGTGTTATCGTTACTTTTTCTTACTCAGTGGTGGATCCTGGATCCATCACTGGTGCTTCTCCTGTAAACAGTTGAAAGAATGCGTTTAAGTCATACAGGCGTTTTTTAAGGAATATTTGTAGTTTGTGAAAATCGACACTTTGAAACTTTTCTGCTGAAAACCTGACAATGGATTCCTATGGAAGGAAATATAAGTTACTGGTAAGTATGGTTAGAATTACTTTTCAGGGTCAGTGCTGGGCTAAAAGATGCAGCACTGGGTTCTCTCCTGATAACAGGTGAGTAAATCGGAATTCGTAGTTCGGTTGATTTTAGAGGAATATTATAAAGTTCCAAAACTCCACACTTAGAAGAATTTCCAAGTGAAACCAGTCAATGTTAGCCTATGGAAGGAAATTCAAGTTACTGGTAAGTACGGTTAAAATTACTTTTCAGGATCAGTACTGGGCTGAAAGATGCAGCACTGAGGTCTCTCCTGATAACAGGTGAGTAAATCGGAATTCGTATTTCGGCTGATTTTAGAGGAATATTATAAAGTTCCAAAACTCCACACTTAGAAGAATTTCCAAGTGAAACCAGTCAATGTTAGCCTATGGAAGAAAATTCAAGTTACTGGTAAGTACGGTTAGAATTACTTTTCAGGATCTGTACTGGGCTGAAAGATGCAGCACTGAGGTCTCTCCTGATAACAGGTGAGTAAATCGGAATTCGTAGTTCTGCTGATTTTAGAGGAATATTTGTATGTTTCAAAAATCGACAGAAACTTTTTCAGCAAAAAGCATGCAATGATATCCTATGGAAGGAAATTCAAGTTACTGGTAAGTACGGTTAAAATTACTTTTCAGGATCAGTACTGGGCTGAAAGATGCAGCACTGAGGTCTCTCCTGATAACAGGTGAGTAAATCGGAATTCGTAGTTCGGCTGATTTTAGAGGAATATTTGCACAATGGTGAAGGAAGGGGTGGGGCCTGAGGTGACATGTCTGCAAACACACCCAGTGGCGCGTTTTAAGTTGGAGAATTAATTCCTCCTCAATCCCGAGGGTCCCTAGGGGCCAACTAGCCCACCAGATACCTCTAGTATGCTCCCAGACAGCTGCGTTGCAGAGAGGTGTTCAGAGGCCACGCCCCTTTTTACAACACTCTGCAACGCAGCTCCGTGGCGCTTACTGGAGGTACCTGGTGGGCTAGTTGGCCCCCAGGGACCCTCAGGATTGAAGGGGATTTAATTCCCCATCTTAAAATGCGCCACGGGGCCTGTTTGCACACATGTCACCTCAGGCCCCGCCCCCTCCCTTCACCACTGTGCAAACGCGCCCTGTGGTGCGTTTTAAGTCGTGGGATTAACTCCCCTTGAGTAGTGAGGGTCCCTGGGGTGCAACTAGCCCACCAGCTACCTCCATTAAGCGCCACAGAGCTGCGTTGCAGAGAGGTGTAAAAAGGGGCGTGGCCTCAGAACACCTCTCTGCAACGCAGCTCCCTGGTGCATACTGGAGGTTCCTGGTGGGCTAGTTGGCCCCCAGGACCCCAGTATTCAAGGGGAATTCGCTTCTCTCTGCAAACACGTCAGGGGGCGCGTTTGCAGAGTGCTGACAAGGAGGGGGCGTGGCCTCCGGCGCAATGCCGGAATTTTTTATTGTTGATTTTTGTTTTTAAAGGGGGCTGTGTGGCCCCCCTTCTTTGTAATTATTTTGGGCCCTGGGGACCCCATCCCCCAGGGCCTGACCCCCTTTTATTTTATTTTTTTTAAAAAGGTACGGGAAGGGGACCGCGTGGCCTCCTCCCGTGGCCAATTTCGACCCGGGGACCCCATCCCCCGGGTCATTGCCACCTTATTTTTTTTTTTTTAATGGAGGGGGGGCTGCGTGGCCCCCCTCCTAAGGCCTCCTTAGGCCCCGGGGACCCCATCCCCCGAAGCCGGCCTTTATTTTTTAAAAAATTATTTTTGGGGAGGGGGCCGCGTGGCCCCCCTCCCGGGCCACTACTTGCCCCGGGACCCCATCCCCCGGGCTGGCCCTATCCTTTGGGGTCCGTGGGGGACCCCAACTCCCCCACGGACCATGCCGGCTCCCCGCGTCCTGCGGGAGCCGGCATTTTTTTCCACATGGGGAGCTGCTAACATGCAGCTCCCCATGTGGAAAGGTCTGCTTTGAATTTTGGAAGCGAGAGCAGGTTTCCCTGCTCTCGCCTCAAAATTCAAGCAGTTTGCTATGACAGGATGGGAGCCGCGAGGCTCCCGTCCTGTCATAGCAAACAACAGTGTCCCGGGGGTAGGCACCCCGGGACACTGCAAGAGCCGGCCCTGGGGGGTGGCGGTCCCCAGGGCCATCACTGGCTCCAGGAGGGGGGCCGCACAGCCCCCCTCCCCACTTCTGCAAAGCCCCGGGGAGATGGTGGTCCCCAAGGCTTCGGGGGTCCGAAACGGACCCCCATTTTAAAAATTTTAGTGCCCCGGGGAGGTGGCGGTACCATACTAATTTCAGGAATTGTGGTGTGTTCTAAGGTGATTTTAACCTGTGAAAAACCTTCTGCTGGGATATCATGAATCATGTTTGAGAGAACTATTTTCACATGCTTGTCCCATACAGTTTTGGAAGGTGCTCCAGAAGCTAAAATGAGAGCATATTTTCTGTAAATTCACATTATCTTTCTCAGTCATGTGAGAATGAAGTCTGACATTCTCAGTAAAACATGTACATCCAACAAGGGCAGAGACTGTCAGTTGATTCCTTTGTGTTCTACTGCAGCTTCCCAGAGTGTTCTAAAGAACAACTAGAGTGCTAACAGCCTTACTTATGACAAAAGTATGGCACACCTGAAGCCATCTTGATTGGAATAAACTGGTAACACTTAAAACATTTAATTTAAAAAGGAACAAAATGATGGGGTTCATCTTGTCATAGAAATTATGGTTAGTGCTCTGGAAAGAAAAATTAGGACATGTTTCAAGTGTGATCTCAAATATCTTCCTGTTATATTTCAACAGGAGCAGCCTGTCAGTTGATGCCTTTGTGTTCTACTGCAGCTTCCCAGAGTGTTCTAAAGAACAACTAGAGCGCTAACAGTCTTACTTATGACAAAAGTATGGCACACCTGAAGCCATCTTGATTGGAATAAACTGGTAACACTTAAAACATTTAATTTAAAAAGGACAAAATGATGGGGTTCATTTTGTCATAGAAATTATGGTTAGTGCTGTAGAAAGAAAAATTAGGACATGTTTCAAGTGTTATCTCAAATATCTTCCTGTTATATTTCAACAGGAGCAGCCTGTCAGTTGATGCCTTTGTGTTCTACTGCAGCTTCCCAGAGTGTTCTAAAGAACAACTAGAGTGCTAACAGCCTTACTTATGACAAAAGTATGGCACACCTGAAGCCATCTTAATTGGAATAAACAGGTAACACTTAAAACATTTAATTTAAAAAGGAACAAAATGAGGGGGTTCATTTTGCCATAGAAATTATGGTTAGTGCTGCAAAAAGAAAATTTAGTGCATGTTTTAAGTGAGATCTCAAATCCTCTTCTATTTCATTAGAAAATTCTGACATGCAGACTGAAACAATCACTTTCAATACCAGCAGTAGACTTCCAGTTAACTCCTTGGTGAGCAGTAGCTTTACTACAGTGATCTAATGAACAACTAGAGTAATAACAGTCTGAATTTATGGCAAATGTGTGACACATCTGAATGCCTTCTTGATGGAATCAAAGTAAAAACTGAAAGCATTTCCTACTGAGGAGACTGCAGTAAATGAGGAAATTAGGAAACTTCATAACAAAGAAGTCTTCCAAGATGGCTACCAGTGAAAAAAGAGCCCAAATGTAGCACAAATATTACCCAGATGTAGCCCACATATAGCTCAATGACAAAAGTGTGCAAAACACTTTATTTTTAGTTTTTTTGTAGTTTTATGTAGTGCAGACTGGTCAGGTATTGGAGCGTTGCATCTTAAAACATGACCCCCTACACTACAAAAACACCACTGCACTACCCTAAACCCTAAAACACTACCCCAGCACGACCCCTACACTACACAAACACCACTGCACTACCCTAAACCCTAAAACACTACCCCAACACCACTGCACTAACCTAAATCCTAAAACACTACCCCCAGCACGACCCCCTACACTACCCAAACACCACTGCACTACCCTAAAGCATGACCCTCTACACTACACAAACACCACTGCACTACCCTAAACCCTAAAACACTACCCCCAGCACAACCCCCTACACTACACAAGCACCACTGCACTACCCTAAACCCTAAAACACTATCCCCAGCACGACCCCCTATACTACACAAACACCACTGCACTACCTTAAATCCTAAAACACTACCCCCAGCACGACCCCCTACACTACCCAAACACCACTGCACTAACCTAAATCCTAAAACACTACCCCCAGCACGACCCACTACACTACCCAAATACCACTGCACTACCCTAAAACATGACCCCCTACACTACACAAACACCACTGCACTACCCTAAACCCTAAAACACTACCCCTAGCACGACCCCCTACACTACACAAGCACCACTGCACTACCCTAAACCGTAAACCACTACCCCCAGCACGACCCCCTACACTGCCCGAACACCACTGCACTGCCCTAAACCCTGAAGCACCAGCCCCTGCACGACCCCATACACTGCCCGAACACCACTGCACTGCCCTAAACCCTGAAACACATACCCTAGCACGACCCCCTACACTGCCCGAACACCACTGCACTGCCCTAAACCCTGAAACACCACCCCTTCACGACCCCCTACACTGCCCGAACACCACTGCACTGCCCTAAACCCTGAAACACCACCCCCAGCATGACCCCTACACTGCCCGAACACCACTGCACTGCCCTAAACCCTGAAACACTAGCCCCAGCAAGACCTCCTACACTGCCCGAACACCACTGCACTGCCCTAAACCCTGAAACATCACCCCCAGCAAGACCCCCTACACTGCCTGAACACCACTGCCCTAAACCCTGAAACACCACCCCCAGCACGACCCCCTACACTGCCCGAACACCACTGCACTGCCCTAAACCCTGAAACACCACCCCCAGCATGACCCCCTACACTGCCCGAACACCACTGCACTGCCCTAAACCCTGAAACACCACCCCCAGCACGACCCCCTACACTGCCCGAACACCACTGCACTGCCCTAAACCCTGAAACAGCACCCCCTGCACGATCCCCTACACTGCCCGAACACTACTGCACTGCCCTAAACCCTGAAACAGCACCCCCTGCACGATCCCCTACACTGCCCGAACACTACTGCACTGCTCTAAACCCTGAAACACCACCCCCAGCACGACCCCCTACACTGCATGAACACCACTGCACTGCCCTAAACCCCAAAACACCACCCCCAGCACGACCCCCTACACTGCCCGAACACCACTGCACTGCCCTAAACCCTGAAACACCACCCCCTGCACGATCCCCTACACTGCCCGAACACTACTGCACTTCCCTAAACCCTGAAACACCAACCCCTGCACGATCCCCTACACTGCCCGAACACTACTGCACTGCTCTAAACCCTGAAACACCACCCCCAGCACGACCCCCTACACTGCACGAACACCACTGCACTGCCCTAAACCCTGAAACATCACCCCCAGCAAGACCCCCTACACTGCCCGAACACCACTGCCCCTAAACCCTGAAACACCACCCCCAGCAAGACCCCCTACACTGCCCGAACACCACTGCACTGCCCTAAACCCTGAAACACCAGCCCCAGCATGACCCCTACACTGCCCGAACACCACTGCACTGCCCTAAACCCTGAAACACCACCCCCAGCACGACCCCCTACACTGCCCGAACACCAGTGCACTACCCTAAACCCTGAAACACCACCCCCTGCACGATCCCCTACACTGCCCGAACACTACTGCACTGCTCTAAACCCTGAAACACCACCCCCAGCACGACCCCCTACACTGCCCGAACACCACTGCACTGCCCTAAACCCTGAAACACCACCCCCAGCAAGACCACCTACACTGCCCGTACACAACTGCACTGCCCTAAACCCTGAAACACCACCCCCAGCATGACCCCCTACACTGCCCAAACACCACTGCACTGCCCTAAACCATGAAACACCAGCCCCAGCACGACCCCCTACACTGCCCGAACACCACTGCACTGCCCTAAACCCTGAAACACCACCCCCAGCACGACCCCCTACACTGCCCGAACACCACTGCACTGCCCTAAACCCTGAAACACCAGCCCCAGCACAACCCCGTACACTGCCCGAACACCACTGCACTGCCCTAAACCCTGAAACACCAGCCCCAGCACGACCCCCTACACTGCCCGAACACCACTGCACTACCCTAAACCCTCAAACACCAGCCCCAGCACGACCCCCTACACTGCCCGAACACCACTGCACTGCCCTAAACCCTGAAACACCAGCCCCAGCAAGACCCCCTACACTGCCCGAACACCACTGCACTGCCCTAAACCCTGAAACACCACCCCCAGCAAGACCCCCTACACTGCCCGAACACCACTGCACTAAAGCCTGAAACACCACCCCCAGCAAGACCACCTACACTGGCCGAACACCACTGCACTGCCCTAAACCCTGAAACACCACCCCCTGCACGACCCCCTACACTGCCCAAACACCACTGCACTGCCCTAAACCCTGAAACACCACCCCCAGCACGACCCCCTACACTGCCCGAACACCACTGCACTGCCCTAAACCCTGAAACATCAACCCCAGCAAGACCCCCTACACTGCCTGAACACCACTGCCCTAAACCCTGAAACACCACCCCAGCACCCTACACTGCACGAACACCACTGCACTGCCCTAAACCCTGAAACACCACCTCCAGCAAAACCCCTACACTGCCTGAACACCATTGCTCTGCCCTAAACCCTGAAACACTAGCCCCAGCACGACCCCTACACTGCCCAAACACCACTGCACTGCCCTAAACCCTGAAACACCACCCCCAGCATGACCCCCTACACTGCCCGAACACCACTGCACTGCCCTAAACCCTGAAACACCAGCCCCAGCAAGACCCCTACACTGCCCGAACACCACTGCACTGCCCTAGACTCTGAAACACCAGCCCCAGCAAGACCCCCTACACTGCCCGAACACCACTGCACTGCCCTAAACCCTGAAACACCAGCCCCAGCAGGACCCCCTACACTGCCCGAACACCACTGCACTGCCCTAAACCCTGAAACACCAGCCCCAGCACGACCACCTACACTGCCCGAACACCACTGCACTGCCCTAAACCCTGAAACACCAGCCCCAGCACAACCCCCTACACTGCCCGAACACCACTGCACTGCCCTAAACCCTGAAACACCAGCCCCAGCACGACCCCCTACACTGCCCGAACACCACTGCACTGCCCTAAACCCTGAAACACCAGCCCCAGCACGACCCCCTACACTGCCCGAACACCACTGCACTGCCCTAAACCCTGAAACACCACCCCTGCATGACCCCCTACACTGCCCGAACACCACTGCACTGCCCTAAACCCTGAAACACCACCCCCTGCAGCACCCCGTACACTGCCCGAACACCACTGCACTGCCCTAAACCCTGAAACACCACCCCTGCACCACCCCCTACACTGCCCGAACACCACTGCACTGCCCTAAACCCTGAAACACCACCCCCAGCACGACCCCCTTCACTGCTCGAACACCACTGCACTGCCCCAAACCCTGAAACACCACCCCCAGCACGACCCCCTACACTGCCCGAACACCACTGCACTGCCCTAAACCCTGAAACACCACCCCCTGCACGACACCCTACACTGCCCGAACACCACTGCACTGCCCTAAACCCTGAAACACCACCCCCCCTACACTGCCCGAACACCACTGCACTGCCCTAAACCCTGAAACACCACCCCCAGCACGACCCCCTACACTGCCCGAACACCACTGCACTGCCCTAAACCCTAAAACACCACCCCCAGCATTAC
The DNA here is from genome assembly GCA_963921515.1 of Calotriton arnoldi. Taxonomy (NCBI): domain Eukaryota; kingdom Metazoa; phylum Chordata; class Amphibia; order Caudata; family Salamandridae; genus Calotriton; species Calotriton arnoldi. The sequence goes on from CAWUFW010005482.1 coordinate 529,853, forward strand.
CCCCTACACTGCCCAAATACCACTGCACTGCCCTAAACCCTAGAACACTACCCCCAGCACGACCCCCTACACTGCCCAAACACCACTGCACTGCCCTAAACCCTGAAACACCACCCCCAGCATGACCCCCTACACTGCCCGAACACCACTGCACTGCCCTAAACCCTGAAACACCAGCCCCAGCAAGAACCCCTACACTGCCCGAACACCACTGCACTGCCCTAGACTCTGAAACACCAGCCCCAGCAAGACCCCCTACACTGCCCGAACACCACTGCACTGCCCTAAACCCTGAAACACCAGCCCCAGCATGACCCCCTACACTGCCCGAACACCACTGCACTGCCCTAAACCCTGAAACACCAGCCCCAGCACGACCACCTACACTGCCCGAACACCACTGCACTGCCCTAAACCCTGAAACACCAGCCCCAGCACAACCCCCTACACTGCCCGAACACCACTGCACTGCCCTAAACCCTGAAACACCAGCCCCAGCACGACCCCCTACACTGCCCGAACACCACTGTACTGCCCTAAACCCTGAAACACCAGCCCCAGCATGACCCCCTACACTGCCCGAACACCACTGCACTGCCCTAAACCCTGAAACACCACCCCCTGCATGACCCCCTACACTGCCCGAACACCACTGCACTGCCCTAAACCCTGAAACACCACCCCCTGCAGCACCCCCTACACTGCCCGAACACCACTGCACTGCCCTAAACCCTGAAACACCACCCCCTGCACCACCCCCCTACACTGCCCGAACACCACTGCACTGCCCTAAACCCTGAAACACCACCCCCAGCACGGCCCCCTTTACTGCTCGAACACCACTGCACTGCCCCAAACCCTGAAACACCACCCCCAGCACGACCCCCTACACTGCCCGAACACCACTGCCCTAAACCCTGAAACACCACCCCCTGCACGACCCCCTACACTGCCCGAACACCACTGCACTGCCCTAAACCCTGAAACACCACCCCCTACACTGCCCGAACACCACTGCACTGCCCTAAACCCTGAAACACCACCCCCAGCACGACCCCCTACACTGCCCGAACACCACTGCACTGCCCTAAACCCTAAAACACCACCCCCAGCATTACCCCCTACACTGCCCAAACACCACTGCACTGCCCTAAACCCTAGAACACTACCCCCAGCACGACCCCTACACTACCCGAGCACCACTGCACTACCCTACACCCTAAAATACTACCCCCAGCACAACCCCCTACACTACCCGAACACGACTGCACTGCCCTAAACCCTCAAACACTCCCCCCAGCACGACCCCCTACACTACCCGAACACCACTGCACTGCCCTAAACCCTAAAACACTCCCCCCAGCACGACCCCCTACACTACCCGAACACCACTGCACTGCCCTAAACACTAAAACACTCCCCCCAGCACGAACCCCTACACTACCCAAACACCACTGCACTGCACTGCCCTAAACCCTAAAACACTACCCCCGCATGACCCCCTACACTACCCAAACACCAATGCACTACCCTAATCCCTAAAACACTACCCCCGCATGACCCCCTACACTACCCTAAACCCTAAAACACTACCCCGCACGACTCCCTACACTACCCAAAGACCACTGCACTACCCTAAACCCTAAAACACGACCTCCTACACTACACAAACACCACTGCACTACCCTAAACCCTAAAACACTACCCCCTACACTACACAAACACCACTGCACTACCCTAAACCCTAAAAACTACCCCCAGCACGAACCACTACACTACCCAAACACCACTGCACTACCCTAAACCCTAAAAACTACCCCCAGCAGTATCCCTACACTACCCAAACACCACTGCACTACCCTAAACCCTAAAACACTACCCCCAGCAGTACCCCCTACACTACCCAAACACCACTGCACTACCCTAAATCACTACCCCCAGCACGACCCCTACACTACCCAAACACCACTGCACTACCCTAAACCCTAAAACACTACCCCCAGCACGACCCCCTACACTACCCAAACACCACTGCACTACCCTAAACCCTAAAACACTCCCCCAGCATGACTCCCTACACTACCCAAACACCACTGCACTACCCTAAACCCTAAATCTACCCCCAGCATGACCCCCTACACTACACAAACACCACTGCACTACCCTAAACCCTAAAACACTACCCCCAGCACGACCCTCTTCACTACCTAAACACAACTGCACAATTTGTTACAGGCGTTGCAACGCAGGCCTGTGGTGCTTACTGGAAGTACCTAGTGGGCTAGTTGGGCCCCAGGGACCCTCAGGATTCAAGGTGACCTAATCCCCCAACTTAAAACGCACCACGGGGTGCGTTTGCACAGTGGTGAAGGGAGGGGCGGGGCCTCAGGTGACATGTGCGCAAACACGCCCTGTGGTGCGTTTTAAGTTGGGGAATTAATTCCTTTGAATCCTGAGGGACCCTGGGGCCAACTAGCCCACCAGGTACCTTCAGTAAGCACAACAGAGTTGCGTTGCAGAGAGGTGAAAAAAGGTGCGTGGCCTCGGAACGCCTCTCTGCAACTCAGCTCTGTGGTCCTAACTGTAGGTACCTGGGGGCTAGTTGGGCCCCAGGGACCCTCAGAATTCAAGGGGACTTAATCCCGCAACTTAAAACGCGCCACGGGGTGCGTTTGCACACATGTCACCTCAGGCCCCCCTCCCTTCACCACTGTGCAAACGCGCCCTGTAGCGCGTTTTAAGAGGTAGTTTTAATCCCCTGCCCTATTATGTACTAGGGACTTGCAGAGGAGGTCATGCTAATCACAGGGGTACCCCAACGCATAGTGTTCCCTAGTGTATGTAGGTGTTTTCACTGTATTCTAAGTGTCTTTTAGCATAGCACTGGCTCTGGTTAGTCAGAGTCAGTTACCACCAGTACCCGTCTGAAAAAGTTGTGGGCACAGGATGATTTTGCAACAAGGCCTCTTTCTGCTCCTCTGTTGGTTCTTTCTGCACATCTTTTGCTTCTTTCTGTGCGTTTTTTCTTCTTTCTTCACATGTCCTACCTCTGTGGGCATAGTTAGAAACTAGCATTTAAAAAAACCTTTGAAATTCACTTAAAAAATCATAGGTTTCAGGCACGTTATAGTTAGAAATTAGCATTTAAAAAACCTTTGAAATTCACTGAAAAAACCATAGGTTTCAGACACGTTATAGTTAGAAATTAGCATTTAAAAAACCTTTGAAATTCACTGAAAAAACCATAGGTTTTAGGGACAGTTATAGTTAGTTGGACATTTCACTCGTACAAAACCATAGAAATTCCCCCGTTATAGTTAGTTCAGCTAACTATAACTCGCGCCCCGCAATGCACTGCTGATGACGTCACATATTACATCACTCATGACATGGTCAGTGACATCACTGATGACATCTCAAATGACATCACTGATGACATCATCCATGTGATAATTTCATGCATCTTCTCACACCCTAATATAACTTTTGATACACCCACTCTAAATTACAGACTGCCATTCTCAAAACCATAGACACTCCAACACCAAAAACTACATACCCACTCACTGATTCTTAGGTCTAAACACACATCCACTCACTCACCCGTACAGTCACTCATACTTAGTCACTCAGTACAGGACTATCATATGCACTCATACACCTATATAAACACTCACACACCGCCACTCATCCATAGAGGTACTCACACACCTAGTCAGTCATGCAAAAAACTTAATCACACACCCATTTACTCACCTATACAGTTATACACACACCAGCTCACTTACTCATACAAATACTAGCACATTCTTACGCTCTTATACAATCACTGATACAAGTACACACTCATCCATACAGCCACTCTCACAATCACACACTCTCACTTATAGCCATTTATATACTCCAACACACATATATACTGCCTTTCACATATGTAGTTACTCACACATGTACCACTGATATATACATTCAATCACTAACACACCCATACACACACTCACCCACCCATACAGTCCATCACAGATGCACTCTTGAAACCATGCACCCAGTGAATCACCAACTCACACATCTATGCACAGAGTCACACACACCCCACCCACACAAACACTCAGGCACCCATACAGATACTCAGACAATCAATCAATAACCCATGTAGACACTCATGTAGCTATTCAGAAAGCTCATGCAGCCGCTTACAAACCAACAGACAGACGGATACAGACATTCACACAGTTTAGTCACTAACCCATGCATTCAGTAAGATACATTTAATCACTCACTTGTAGAGTCAGTCACTCACGTACTAAATCATCCATTCAGACACTTATACACCCACTCATTCTTCAATACGCCTTTCCCTATATATATTAAAACATATTTAAACTTTACAGAAACACACAGTCACTGGATGATGTCATCAGTGATGTCATCAGTGATGTCATTTGAGATGTCATCAGTGATGTCATCAGTGATGTCACTGACCATGTCATGAGTGATGTAATATGTGACGTCATCAGCAGTGCATTGCGGGGCGCGAGTTATAGTTAGCTGAACTAACTATAACGGGGGAATTTCTATGGTTTTGTACGAGTGAAATGTCCAACTAACTATAACTGTCCCTAAAACCTATGGTTTTTTCAGTGAATATATATATATATATATATATATATATATATATATATATATTTATCCACATTAATCCTTTCAGATTAAAGAAACCGCACTCACAAAGTGTAACCTTCTCCAATTAATTTATTCTTCACAAAGTATCCAGTTAGAGGAACAACCAATGCGTTTCGTAAACACAGTTTACTTGATCACGGTTAACATGTTACTTTTGAATCCTCCAATTAATTCACTTTTCCAACAACATGTGATCTCTGACATCATCATTTTCGATCAAACCCTCCATGTTGAATTGTGGGATATGTAGTCAGTTTTTTAAACTAAAAGTGAGAACATTTGTAATTGCCCATATTTTAAAATACCTAAAAACCACCCTATTTGTGTACATTACTTTAACTATTCTTACAAAATTATTCTTCGTTTTTTTAATTATATATATATATATATATTTATCATTTTTTATTTATATATCACAACACTGTCAATCATTGACACATGCCACTCTCTCCACAGATTGACGCAGACACCAAAATACTGCTCTAACTCGACTTTATTTTATTGTTTCCTCTCCCATGTTATCCATAATGCCTTTTGGCTGTAACACGCAACCCTGGTCACACAGTATGAGCGTCGCCATTTTTTTGTTTTTATACTCAGTGAATCATCATAAAAACTGACAAAATACTACTCATAAACATCTAGAACAGACTGCTGTAAAATTTCTGCAACTTGGGAAAAAACATGATTGTATTCAGTTATACATTATGAATTCTTTTTGTATGTATAAAAATTACATTTACTTTTACATTGTGAATCAAATTGAAACTTTGTTTAAGGTGAAATTTAACATCATATCACTCAAAATCTTTCCACTATGCATACCATTTGTATTAATGGCAAATCAAAATTTGTCAAACCCAGCCAAACAAGACAAAATTGAGCTCAAGTGGGCAAACCTCGATATATTAGTTATATGCAGCATATCATTGAACCGAAGCATTGATGATTATACCACAAATGGACATATTGCACAGAAAGAACAAAAACAAAGCACTAACTAAGAGAAGAGGAAAAAAGTACTCTTGTGACTGGAAATTAATTATCAAATATAGAAATTAATTATCATTAATAAAAGAACACATGCTGAGACCACAGTATTCCTCTTGCCTTGATTGACTTACAGACACCTAAATAAATCCTCATCAGCATTTAAACCATTTGGTGACTTTGTATCTAGCGTCAAAATATATTGTGTCTCCCATTGTCTCAACGCATTTACTTAGTTACCTCCCCTGCTGCTCTAACATACATATTATATTACACTGTGGCGGTTGCCACTGTGGAGTCATAGTTAGGACCATGTTGCCATAGAAAAGAGATTTTATTGGGTTGCTAAAAACTTTGGTGCCGTTTGACGAATCTTCACAAAACTTTCCTAACAAAAGGTTAGTTCACCTCAGTGCCTTCCTGGTAAGTTCATAGTGATCCGTCAAGCAGGGATGAAAAAAACAGAGGTCCCAAAACACATTATCCCAATGTAATTTTCCATAGGATAATTGAACAGGGATTCAGCAAAAATGTTTGAACAGTATTACACAAACTATGTCAGAAAGGTATTCCTTGATCTGGAAAACATGCTTTTTGTAATTTGGTAGAAATCTGTTCTATAATTTGTCACTAATTAAGATTGTGGTTGCCATTTTATGACTTGGTGACCCGGTCCCCATGTTGTAGAAAATAAATTAATATAAGGAATAAGGGGACAGAGTAGGCTTACCCTGATCATTGGCCCTTGTGAAGGGATCCCAGAGCGACACCTCCTGGGGTCAAATCGATGTATTTTTTGCAACAGTGCAGTACTACCACGATGCTCAGCGTGACCCCATGTAATTTTGCAGTAGCATTGCGGTAGCATGGTACAATGGAAAAAAAAGTGTGAGACTTTGGTGCATTGTAAAACCATAGGTGTTGGCCAGCAATGGTTTCTTGGCCACCCGAGGGGTTTGGGTGCAGAGCCTGGACTCAGGCAAAGCCCTGCGTCCAAACCTCCGCTGTGCTAGGCCAAAAGCCTTTCTCAGCTGGTTAAGGCATAGGGCCTGAGTACAGGCCAGGCCCTGAGGCTAACCCCCAGTGCACGGCTGATTAACATTATAGTCAGGTGAAAATGTCAGTTAAAACATAACATTTTAAACTTAAATAAACACAGAATTTCAGCAGTTATAGTTAACAGAAGAAACTATAGCTCACAACCTCGGCATGCACTGCTTATGACCCCACATATTACATCATGACATATGATATCGCTCATGACATCTTCTATGGTATCACAGATAACATTAATGAAACATCTGAAATGAATTCATTAATATCAAGACAATGCATGGCGGGGACCAAGTTATAATTACTTTAACTAACTATAACTGTTGAATTTCAGTAGGTTTTTTTGTGTTTAAAACGTTACGTTTTAATTGACATTTTCATCTTACTATAATGTCACTTTAAACTTTATTTTTTTCAGTGGATTTATAGAATTTTTGTTTAATGTGAAGTAGGATATTATAACAATACCTAAATATAATGTCACTTCAACCTTTGTGTTTTTTCAGTGAAGATAGGGATAGATAGATAGATAGATAGATAGATAGATAGATAGATAGATAGATAGATAGATAGATAGACGGACTGGACGGATGGACAGACGGAAGGATGGACAGACGGACAGACAGATAGATAACACAAACTTACCTGGTGAATCATGTATCACTAAAAATAGGCAGAAGACAGGGATTCAATTGAAGATTGCTTGGAATAATGCAAGGAAGCTTTTTTTGTGTGCCTGGTAAGAGATGAGACTTCAGTTTCTCTCTCTATTGCCGGTGGGTAGCTGTATTTATATAATCCTACATACTACCAGATGTGGTGCCAAAGTACATTTGTGGCTAGCTAGCCCTCCACTCCATGGGGCTGCTGCAGATGGAGGAGTGTGTGTCTATTATGAGGCCTACATGGGTAATGTTTTGATTTTGTGTGTGAGTTAACGTAAAAGGAGCGAAAGATGGGAGGCTTAAGCACTAGCTGGCAGTGTAAAAATGGATAGAAAGTGTGAGTGCTGTGTGCCCTATGTGAGAAGCATTTTGTTGCTGTGCATGAAGGTCAGAGACTGCTCAAACCTTGTTGCAGGAGGTGTGTAGCTGCGCTTATGCCACGGTGCAAGAAAGATTTTGAGACTACTCAAGGTCAAGTATGATGATAGCTGCCATCTTTGGAGTGGTCTATAACTTGCATTGTAAACTGCATAGAATGTGGGCAATTGAGTAGCCACTTTCTTGCTGGTACGTTCTTGCTGGTATTCCAACGTTTTACATGCCATGGTGCAAGAAAAAAGAGTGAGACTACTCAAGGTCATGTATGATGATAGCTACCATCTTTGGAGTGGTCTATAACATACATTGTAAACCACATGGAATGTGAGTAATTGAGTAGGCACTTTCTTGCTGGTACGTTCTTGCTGGTACTCCAATGTTATACATTTGTAGTTGGAATTTTTTGTCATTCTTTAAAGAATAGTTACATTGATTTATGTGGTAAATAAAATAAATTGACGCATCGATCAATACAGAAGTAAGTTCATTCATAGCCTGTCGGTTGCGTGGCTTCCCTCCAGCCAGCCTCCATCCAACTGTTATGGATGGGATCCACGCAACTCGACACTCCATTACATGAATGATGCTGGGGAGCAAGACAGCTGCATCCCTTTTTCCCATTTACGGCATGCAAAAATCAGATTCCTCCACCACCTTCGCAATCTGAATGGCATCCTTCAAAGAAGGGTTTTTCGCAGCCCAAAGTCTTTCCTGGATTTTTTTGCTTTTACACTGCGCTATAAGTTGGTCCCCTATCAGTTCATCCGTCATCTGCCCAAACTGGCACTTGATGGATAACTCACGTAACCTTGACACAAAGTCATCAATGGACTCGTCCACCTTTTGAGGATGCGTATAAAATGTATATCTCATCATAACTATATTAGTCTCCTTTGAAAATCTACATTCTAAACAAAACTTAGCTTCCCTAAACACATCTCTAATAGGTTGATTGTCCGCATCCAAAACTACTGGAAGATATTTCAAAGTGTGTTGACCCTCACTCCCCAAAACACTTAGTAACAGTGCCTTCTTTCTGCCAGCACTAAACGCTTTGCCATCAAGTGCTAGTAAATAGTTCTCGACGATGTCTATCTAGTCTTCCCAAGGGATGGGAGGTGAACCTGGATGGGCCAAAAACACAGGCAGCACAAACTAGAGCTGTTTGCCATGTTAACAACGTAATATGTGAAACAAATGCAGAGTTGTGCCAAATAAAGTCACAGGGTATTCCAAAGGTGCATGCAAAACAAGAGCTCCTTACACCAACATTTGACATAATGTCCAAAATTGGCCAAGGCTATCTATCTACTAAGTGCTCAGATTTATAAAAAGTGGGTAGGTGAAGTGTATTCAATATTACCCAACGTACCTTGAATGGTGTGCCTGTCAACGAAATTGGCAGGCGATGTGCCAATAACAAAGGACTTAACACCTTACATTAATGTTGTGTACAATACCCACTTGCAAATGTCATACTATCAAAATGCGCTCCTTAGTGTTACTGCTCCTTACGGCAGACAAAAAGCACCCGTACCTCAGAACGCCGTCTGCGCTCATCATGACTCGTCAAATTGTAGCACTTCCTGCTTAACCGTGGCCGCATATCTCCAACTGCAGCACTTCCGTATGGAGACGTGACGCCCGTTGCCGGGAAACCAAACCTTCGTAATGCCACACAGACATATGAAAGCACGTCAGGGCACGTTTCTAACAGGCACTGCCAATGACGTAGTCCGGCGGGATCCCTAAATGTGTCGTAACTCCAAAAAAATGCTGAGTGCTGACACCGGAGTTGCCACTGGACCACAGTGCGAAAGTGCCCAGAGGCCTAAAATCACCAACACCAGGTTACAGACAAGGCAAAAAGTTCAGGGGTGAACCTGCCAAAAAGGGCCAAGTCCAACACTGGACATGAAGATCGTACCCAAACTCAGATCTAGCAGTGTGCTATCAGCCAATGATTGGCTAGTATGGTCCCTCCAAACTCCAGGTTTTCTTCATAGTGCCACCGCAAAGCACGTGTCCTTGCCACTCGACAGGCTATGGCTGGATCGTTGCCAAAATGTGGTGAATAAAATCTGCTGACACATCAATCAAGGCAGAAGTAAGTTTATTCATAGCCTGTCGGTTGCGTGGCTTCCCTCCACCCAGCCTCCAGCCAACTATCATGGTTGAAATCCACGCAACTCGACACTCCAATACATGATTGACGCTGCGGAGCGAGCCAACACGGTAGAAAGAAGATCACAACAATTTACTTACATTATGTAGGAATTTATATGATATTATATGAGTGAAATTATGTGCTAAGTTATATAAATGGCATGGCTGGGTGAGAAGTAAGGTGAATTGACTACTAGTAGTCTATTTCTTCTCTTGTAAGTTTTTATGTTGAAGTCATTATTAACCTTCCATCCACTGTTTTAAGCTTTATTGGGCAGAGCCTGTAAAGAACTTTAATGTCTGAATGCTTTAATGACCACAAATGGAGCCCGGATGGATAGGGTGATGGGCTGTTCAACTCAAAAACTACTTTCAGGTGATTTATCAACCAGGAATCAGCCACCTTGCTGACTATCTGTCAAGGCTCTCTCCCCAGGGGACACCTGTATGAATACATAGGAGGGTGATACTGTAGACCTCATTTATCGATTCACACAGTGGGCTTGTCTGAAGGCGATACATTTGGAAGAGTTCAGAGAAGCCTCACAAGAAAATGAGTGCATACTGAAAGGCGATGGGTGCAATGCAAATCCACCTTTGGGAAGACTTTATGAGGGACTTACAAAGGTGTGGACAAAAGGACAAGTAGATGCTCAAGCACACTTGGAAAGTGATGGACAAACATAGTCCCATGGGAGACAGCCTTCTCCTGATGCCGTGACTATTGAGGAAACAAGTCACAGAACTCTCACACCAAGGATACCAGGTACTGGCTGAAACAAAGTCTAGGCTCAGGCAAATACTGTGGGTTTGTGGTATGAATGACGCAGTACAAGAGATGTTTAATACTTGCCAAGCCTGCCAGCTGATGAGCTGCAGCAGAAGCCCAGCACTCACCATGCCAGAAGAACCCTACCAAACTCTGTAGACCAAGGTGATCCTGGATCTTGGCAGTTTCCCTCATGGGCGTTTGACAATTATTATGGTGAACGGGCACTCCAAGTTTCCAATGTAGAATGGCTAATATTAGTGGCATTCCAGAAGTTACACCCTCTGCTAAAAACACACACATTCACCACTTTTGGGCTGCCTATGGAAATTAGAACAGAGAATAAACCCCCATTCCAACGGCAGAAATTAAGGAATACCTAGAATGCCTGGGGATCAAATGCCGGATGATAAAGTTGCAGTGGTCAAAGGCCAGTAGAGAAAAGGAGCGGTTTATGAGGATCCTAAACAAGGCCAATGTGGACCAGGGAGAAGACTTAGTACAGTGTTTACATCAGCTCTTGAGATTGTATCGCAACACACCACAAAGCACGACACAATGCTTACCCATGACACTCATGTTCTGGTAGTAGAATTATGACAGCCTGCCGGTTGGACCCACCTGGTATCCTGTGCCTCTGAATGTCACGAAGACAATGCCGGGACAAAAGAAAACAAATGACTGGGTGAGCTGACATCGAAGGGCAGGAGATCTCCAAATACTCATAGGGGATCAAGTGCTCATCATGGACCAATACCTTCAGCGGAAGTTTCAGACAACTTTTGAAAATGGTCCATGGACTGTGGGGAATCTTAAAGACACAATGGCATCAGCATCCCATAGGGGAGAAAGTGTGGCGAGGACCAGTTTTGTGGTTCAAGAAAATCCCAGTGATGAACATGAGAAGGTGAGGAGGAAGAAACGTTGGAGATCCTAGGTAATTTAACTGTGACAGCAGCTGAACCCTGGCGTTAGAAGGAGCTCTGAAGCACACATGGAATCCCAAGAATGGTGTGCTCAGGATTATGAAGATTCCATGGCACCTGCCAGCAACCGAACTCTAAGAGAGAGAGCAGGAGCCAACAGAACCCACAGTCAGCAGTATGATCTGAGGCCAAATCCAACTCCTACCCAAGCCCTTCGAGATTACATGTGTAATCTTTGGATGTAGTAGTTGTGGTGATATGGCATATGGTTAAGGATGTAATTAAAGTGAGGAGGGATGTGGGGAGCCATCCGACCGCCGTGTCTCAGAAGGGACACATAGCACGCACCCCTAGAGCTGGGTGCAGCAGAGGGGATAAATAAAAGTGAGCATGGCCGCTCAGGATCAATCCCAGAATATACTAGGTCTGTGTGGAGTGGTTCTGCATCACTAGCTTAGGGCTCAGGCCTGGCGCCCTTTTACCGCCAAGATTCCCCAGGAAACAAAAGAAAACAGAAGATAGAAAAATCTCTTCCCAACCTTGAACAAGATTTGGGGCGATCATCCCTCCTGGCCTCAGTAAGGCTGGGGAGGTTATTTTTTCATCCCCATCCTTTGGCAAGTGTGGCGTGTATGTTTTTATCCTTGCCACGCCAGGGGAATTGCACTTCTCTCTCTCCAGGTGATCTGCACAAGTTGGCAGGCCTTGGTCCTCGCAGTTATGAGTAAAGCAGCATCAGCTTTCCGGCTGTGCTACATATTTTCCAATTTTATTTTTGTTTATATCTCCCAATGATAGGGAATATCAGGAGTTTTTGTTTTAAAAAAATGGGTTGTTTTACTTTAACCATGAGAACAAGGTTTATTTTTTAATGGTGTAAAATATTGGGGCATATTCTCAAGAACGTGTCATAACCATCGCAAAAGTAACTTAACGCAACCTTCAACATCGCAGTCTATCACGGGAAATTTACGCTGTGTTAACCAAGTATTCACAACACGGCGGTACCATGCAATAGTCTCCAGATAACGCGTCAACTGACCGAGTTAAAATCAACACCACGCCGCAAAAATGCGAAACACGAACGCAAAAAAAGTTGCGATGAGGCCAATCGCGATACGAAAATCAGCAAAAACCAGCTACAGGCCTGCAATTCACACGAGTCAGGCGGGAACAATCACCATAAAAGTAGAAAAAAAACAGACAAACAAATGCCAAACAACAGCGAAGCAAAATGGACGTTGCTGGAGCAAGTACGGAGGAGAACCAGAACCCCACAAGCTCCCCGGAGGACCATCCTGGGACTTCGGGGTCAGGGAAGGGCAAGGACAAGAAGAGTAGGAAGAAGCAGTTCAGTCCGCAGGAAAACAGGATCCTGATAACGGAGGTGACAGAACACCATCAACAACTGTTCGTCACCTCCACTGTGTCATTGGCAACAAAAAATGGACTATGGCAGTCCATCGTGGACAAGGTGAATGCAGTCGGAGTGCTGAAGAGGACAATGGACGAGGTCAAGAGGTGCTGGAATGATGTCAAGCGCAAAACCAAGCTGAAACTCGCCAACAACCTGAAGGCAGCAATGCAGACTGGAGGTGGGAGCCACAGGAGGAGCTGGACGAAATGGAGGAAATGGTGTCCACAGTCATCAGTGGGGAGACGGTGGCAGGAGTTGGGGGCCCGGACACTGCTCAACAGGACCCGACACAACAGCAACAGGGTGAGTAACGACCAGGGCCTGGGGGGACGGGGGAGATGGGCACAATGGCACACATGCACAATTAAGTTGAGCACATCTGCGGACAAACCATGCCCCAGACCACCAACTCCCACCAAGAGACCAATGTACCCAAGTATGCAACATGTCAGCACTGTACAAGCACAGAAGTCAAAGGCACACCTCATGAAAGGGATAAGGGGCAGCAAAATCAGAGCTGCAGGGGCGACTCCCCCAAAATGCAGCACACACATCACATGCAGAGCACATCTACATTGACAACGATGTGACACAATCCGCAAAACACCGACAACAGAACACAGGACACAACTGGTGCCGCTTGGGTGCAGACACTGGCCAATCACATTTGGCATTGCAGGGAAATGTGAGTTGATAATGTACAAGTACAAACACACACACGTCTGTTGTCTAAATGTCCACTGTCCCACATCAAATAGGCAGCTCCTCCCAAACAGCCACAATGTACCCAGTCATGCTGTCTGTATGAAAACATGTACAATGCGACAACATACATGTGGACACATTGTTAAACTGCATCTCCCCTTCACATTGCAGAGGGAGAATCAACACCGCCTGCAGAGCTGCCCGACCCTCTCTTCTCTGGAGACGAAGAGGACCACCACAGCTTCGACTCTGACGTCCTCCAACTGCTCGTGGACAGCCTACGCAGCCCCCTTCCAGGAGCTAGGCAGCCCAGCTGCTACGAGGAGACCCCACCCCCTGAACAGACCACACAGCAGGCAGCACGCACCACCACTGCTGCCTCCCAGGACCCCCACGAAGAACACATGGCCTTCCAACGCCGTGTTTTGGGGTGCCAGGAGAATCTGGCTGAACAGGTGCGGGTGGGCTTCGACCGCAGGGCAGACAAACTAGATGCCATACGTCGGTGTCTAAGTCCCATCAGGGACCACTCACGGTCCCTAAAGGACACCCACAGTCCGCTACATGCTCTCCAACGGACCATGGCTGACATCGCTGGAGCCCTGACTCAGAGAATAGTACAACTGTCCAGTCAGAGTGGCTCTAGCGATGTCACACGGGAGTTGGGAAACATGCGGAGGTTAATGGAGACCATGGAGCGGGCGAATGCAGAACGAGCGGCTGCCACGGCTGCACACCAGCGAGAGGTAACTGGGTTCCTCAGTGACCTCAGGACCATCCTCATGGCATTGCTGCCACAAGGCCTGGCGCGGATGCATGCTGCTGCCACCACTCCATCCACATCTCCGCCACCTGAAGTGTCAGTGCCACACAGTGCGGCAGACCTTCCACCTCCGGCCACTGATGTGTCACTGCTACACAGTGCTGGAGACAGAACACCACCACCCACACGTGAGGCACATGAAACAGCAGAGAACGAAAATGCGGATGATTCTGCCCTCATGGTAAGAAGGACGCAGCAGCATGCATCTCATCCATAGGTCAGGCTTCAGCTTGGTACTGCCCTCTGCATCATCACCTTCCACTGTCCCCCGATGCACTCAGCGACACTCACCTTGGACCTCGACATGGACTGCCATATGCTGTTTGATCGCCATTGACACAGCAATCAGACTGCGGACTGAACTCTTCCTCTTCCTTTGGGCTTGTCATTCCCTGAAGAACCCTGGCTGGCCCTCCACGGGACAACATCGTCATGTGGGGTTTGCATGGCCCTGTACTGCTCCAGATGCAACACTCCACTGAATGTGCATTAACCATTCATATTCACACAGATGTGTCATGTCTATGGTCTTTCAATTGTGGAAGTATGGATGAATGTAGACTCACTGGACCCCACTTACGTCCATGTGCCTCATGTCGTAGAACAGGGGTCACAGGGTGACACATTGCCCAATGCGGTCTGGGTGGCGCTGACATAACAACAGGGACACACGCATGAGTTACTTCCTTGTCCAGCCCAGTACGGAACCACGCCCAGGGCCCCGGGGTCATTTACAAACCCTTACGCTGGACTGGCATACGCCAGGCCAGCCCACTCCGCTTATGCTCACACGGGGGGACGGCAACGCTACATGTCCCATGTCTTTCCTGTAGTGATCTGCTGCTCACAGGTCTAGTTATCAGCATGCCACAGCCACTCCCTCATGGCTGGTTTACACCCACACCACACCCATCCAGCACAGGCGTCACAGGACATGTGACCCTGCCAATAAAAAGGGCCGCGCGCACGTGCTCGACGCCATTTCCACTCTCTATCTGGGTGTATCCGTGTGGTGTTAATGTAGGCATGAGGGCCTCGGGCCCTGCAACATCACATTCCCCAGGACCGGAGGTGACATGATGACGTCCGCAACACGATACCCAATCATACAGGGTCCATGACTTTGGGACACAGACTTGGTGGCACCGGATACAGTGCGGCTGGCACAGGCACACCGCCACGGGACGGTGACTTTGGGTGCACTGAGGTAGGGGCACCTTAAGTGCTGAGCGGGTGAGCAGCCTGCGATGATGCCCCGTCCCAGCCGTCCGGACTGCTCAGGATTTGGGTGCCCTGCTGGACCGCAATGTAGGCCAGAGCCAGCGGGCAGCGCGGGCCTACCGCCACGTGGCGTCGCATCCCGGATCACAGAGTTAGTGGCACCTCAAGGGCTGAGCGGGTGTGCAGCCTGCGATGATGCCGGGTGCACTGGTATGTCCTCTGCCATGGCGAAATCAAGACCCAGAATCACATGTGAGACCTGGTGGCCTGCGGAGCGGGGCTGCATGATGTGGAGGGTGCCATGTCCGCGGGCCCCGGGCATGTGGCTTGCAGCGGCACGTGGTGGGCCCTCATTGCTACACGCCAAGGGCGGAAGGTGAGCAGTGAGGCCTGGGTGCGCAGGGGCGGGCATGCACCGCTGGGCGGCGGGAGGGGCTGGTGTACAACCGCCTGGGTGCGCAGGGGCGGACAGGCGATGATGTCTTGTGCAATTGTATGTACTTTGCCATTCATGTATCTGGACTCTGTTTCAGATGACGGATCTGTTTCAGATGTGTGACCTGGTGAACTGCACTACATACCGGCACACCGGTGGCAGCAGGTGAGCAGTGTGGCCTGGGTGCGCATTGTCGGCACTCCCCCCTTTCCATCTCTTCTGTTATCTGTGTCTCGCTCCCCCTCTCTGTCCGTCTTTCTCTCGCTCCCCCTCACTGTCTGTCTTTCTCTCGCTCCCCCTCTCTGTCCGTCTTTCTCTCGCTCCCCCTCTCTGTCCGTCTTTCTCTCGCTCCGTCTCTTTCTCTCTCTCTCTCCTTCGCTCTCTCTCTGTCCTTTGATGTGTGCAAGACACACCTTCTCATCATGATTTTTGTCTTGCAGGCTGTGACCTACGGATTGTCCCGAGGGGAGCGGCCATGTGTCTTCATTTCTGTTCTGTGTTTCTTTGAATAAATTTTCATTTGTTACATCGAAGATGAATGTGTGATGCTCATATTTGTGACGACACATGCATGTCACCAAATGTGATTGTGCGACATCAGGCAGATTATTTGGTACATAATTCCGTGTAGTTGATGTGGCATGTCTTTGGCTGGGGGGGGGTCCGGGGAGGGGGGGTCCTGGGGGTGGTGGAGGTGGGTGTTGTGGCCCTGTTGGGGCTCCGAGCTGCATGGTCAGTGGTTCCATGGCATCTGTTGCCCTTCAGGTATGGCTCTGGGCTGGGCTCCATTTTGTGGTGCAGGCTGTGGTCCGACTTTGCACCAGGTCAGAGCAGGTGTTAATGTCCTGCTGCTAACGCGCCTTATCGCCTCTTTTGTGGTCTTATCGCCGATCTGGCTGGTCGTTGAGAATGTTGCGGAGTGGTGTTTTCGCGGCTTTTTGCAAGGGAACACCTACTCTGCATCTCATTAGCGATAGTTGCGGGGGGTCATCCGTGGCGATGTTTTTTGCAGCTGCTATCGTGGGTGAACTGGTGTTATGGGCTGTTAACACCATCTTGTGAATGAGGCGATAACTTTATCGCAACTTTGGCTGCGATAAAGTGCCGTTAACTCGGCGATAGCTCCTTGAGAATATGCCCCATTGTTTTTTGAGGTTTAAGCAACCATTTTGAGTTTTTTCCTTGCTTTGAATTATGAATATCTTGATGTTGGCAATCCCAAGCCAAGGGAAAAGAGATGGCTTCCCTTTGAAAATGTCACACAGGGGTCCCAGCTAATCAATATCTGTGATGTTCATGAACAGTGAGTCGTGAGCCAATCAGAACGCTTCTATGCATTTCTAAAATAGTCCCTAAGCTTGCGAACATATAACTGACATATAAAGAGGACATGTATGAGCAAAGGCCACTCTTGATTATAATTTTAAAATGGCTGAACCAACATACAGCAAACCACTGAAGGGCATCAAATGAAACTTAGCACTAGAACTTTTTGAGTTTAAAGCACATTCATTCAATTGATTTTTTGTTTTGTGTTTGATGAGTAAAGTTGTCTATCTGGATTTCCATGTTTTTGAGACACACTTTTACCTTTACCTTTGTGATCAAGCTGCAGCAAGTTTGGCAGAATGAAAGTCAGTCTGATGTTCTGTACTTTTCCAAAGTTTGGTGGAAATTGGTCAATGGGATGCATCTTTATCAACAATGCAAAATGGTTGTTCCTATGGAGTGATGCATCAACCTTAACTTCAGAGGTGCAAGTGTGGCCTCTGTGATATATAACTTGTTTCTAGGCACTTCCGATCTTCCAGTTTGAGGAAATAGGGGAAATGTTCAATGAGAAGTAAAAAGATTTGCACAAAGCTACAAAAATATAGAAGGGATTAAAACTTGGATCTAAGGAGAACTCCGAAGCAATGCACCACAATAAAGAACTCCTGCACCACCCATTGCTGACCTTCACACCCTGGTTTCTGCATGTGTGCAAGACGGCCGGTATGAGCAAGGTGTGCGAGTGATCAGTGTGTTACAGCTCATTATAGGTTGTCTACTGACATGAAATAAAGACTGACAAATATTCGTATTTGTACCAACAAGAAAATGTTTTAAAATATTACTTCTTACCGAGGAGTATTCTGCGGGTGGGAATAGTCTCTTACCTTAAGGCTGTTCATTTTGCAGCATGTAGACACAAACACCTTCAGAGCATGGCAGTTCAAGTTACTGGACCACGAACAAAGAGTAAGAACCACAAAATGCTCCTGGCTGTAAAATAATTAAATATAATTAGTATGAAAATAAAAACAATAAAGTAAGGATGTTTTCATAAAAAACCCTCTACAATAAGACAATGACTCTTCATAAACTGAAAGAGATCTGGAACTTCAACCTTAACAAGTTTTCATTTGCTGTTTTGTAGAGATGTCGCATAACAATGTGATTATTATGAGGAAAAAGATGTAAATTACCAATGAGGACTCAAGCAATATGAACATGCATTGTTGGCACTAAACCTGAGGAATTACTATTGACTCAAGTTAGAAAACTTGAGCCTTCCCCAGCGTATATAACTAATTTTTATTCTAAAGTGTCGAATTTATACGAGAATGTCAGTGTTATTTTATTTTCAAGTTAAAATACAGCACAAGCAGTCTACGCAGACGCTACAGTGCTTACATACAGGATGACATTACAGTTAGATAGAGCAATGCAGTAACAATGAAACAACAAAGACAAGAATGGATCTATATATAAATATATATTAAGAGGAAAAAAGGAGTGAAACAGAAATTTAAATTTTGTACTGTTCTGGCACCTGCCTTCCCGACTTCACATGAAAAAACAAGAAGGAAACACTACCAGAGAGGTAGGGAATACTGGAGAGGTCTAATTTCACAAAGAGCGATCCTTCTAAGTCACTCTCAAAATAACTTTTTCCAGTAAAAGGAGGCTGGACCCTCACCCATAGGAGGTGGAATGCTTCATCATCGAGTCCACTCCTCTCCTCATGCAGATTTGTACTTTGGGGGTGGGCTCTGAAGCGATCTCTGTGCTGGGGTAATGCTGTACCACCCACATCAGAATTATGAGATCTCCAACAACACTGATGATCTGTTTCCCTTCAACTGAAGATGTCTGCTGCACAAAGCCGCACAAATCTCCGTGTGAAAGATGTGAAAGTCTGGGTCAAAATGCGGAAATACCTCATTTTCTTAGCGCTAAAGTCCACATTAATCTCAAAACGTACACCCCTAACTAACTAGCTCCAAGGAGCAAGATTTTTCTCTGTGGAATGCAGAAAATCCCCAGTGTGACTAGTGAAACCCTAGAAATGACCCAGTGATACTTCACTGTTAAGGGCCACATATACGACCATTTCATTTTGCGACTCGCAAATTGCGATTTTTACTGACTCGCAATTTGCGAGTTGCAAAATGAAATGTACTAAGGTGTCTCAGGCACATTTAGCAATTCCAAATGGGGTCACAAATGACCTACCTCATTAATATTCATGAGGTAGGTCGCAATTTGTGATCCATTGGAAATGGCCCGTAATCACAGGGCGGGTGGCCTGCTGGGGTCAGCAGACTACCATGTCTGTGATTCCATTTTAAACAAAGCATTTTTTTTTCTTAATTGCAGCCTGTTTTCCTTAAAGGAAAATGGGATGCATTTAAAAAAGAAAAATGAAAAGTTTCCTTTTTATTTTTTAAGATTAGGCAGTAGTCCGTAAGACCACTGCCTGCTCTTAAAAGGTTTTCACTACCATTCTCAAAGGGGAAGCGGTCCCCTCAAGACCCCTTCCCGTTTGCGACTGGATTACCACCTACTTGAAGTAAGAGGTAAACTGCGATTGTTTAGCAACTGAATTCTGGACTCAAACAATCATACATCCCCCTGCGACTTGCTATTAGGAAGGGATGCCCTTGGCACGCCCCTTCCTAATAGCGACAGACAAACCCTATTGTGCGAGTCGGTAATAGGTTGCCAACTCGCAAACTAGGGTTGGTACATGGCAAAAGCCATTTTAGCAGTCGCAAACAAGCCGAATATTCGTTTGTGACTGGTAAAAACGGTCATACATGTGCCCCTAGGTGCTGTACTCGTTGTCTATGACAAATTTCCTCATACCTCTAAAGCGTTGTCTGCATTCTTGCCATGAGCTCCTCTGATATATTCTGCTTAGATCCTTTATTGATGAACTAGGGGCACAGGATGGGCATGGTTTTAAATACAAAGGGGCCACAATGGGAGCAAAAGTCCCATGGAACTGGCAAGTCTTATTGATAATTCAAATCCAGTGAGAATTGCTATTCCAATGTTTTCTCAAGTGAAAGGATCTAAAATGTAGAACCTGGAACATGTATGAGGTACATGCATGAAAGGTCATGTGCATCAAATACCATATATTGCTGGGTTTACTGAATATCAAGGCTGCCTCAGAACGATTCCCGCTCATGCTTCTTTCTAGGCCTGGGTGTAATTTTAAATACACTGGAGTAATTTCAGTAATTACACATTACTCTTGTGATGCGGCGGTCAATTGACTGTTTCAGCTTTTACTCTGTCACTTACTCCATTGCCTAATCTTTGATGTACACTTATTGTAACTACTTTGACTGCCTAATGCTTTTCTTTGTCTGTATATATGTATGTACTTCAAACAAACTATCTCACATTATATGTAAAGCACTCTGATACCTACGGGTCTAGCTAGCGCTATATAAAACCTAAAAATAAATAAATAAATACCTAAAAATAAATGATTGAAATTACGCAATTATGCCAGCTTGAGTATTTAAGGGTAATTTGGGGCAATCCTACTGCAGGAGCACAGGAACAATGAACTAAGAGAGAGAGGCGGGGGCGTGGCTTAGCCGGCTGCAAGATGGCCGCACCTTGAATGGGCTCTGCCGGCCAAGCAAAAATCCGAAGAAATCCTGTGGGCTGAGGGGTGCCTGTCGACCTCCAAACATTGTAAGAGGTGCCAGTCCTCTTGGTGCTCAGAACGCTGACTCCACGGAGTCCCACTGCGGCGGGGAACACCCTGCACGACATCGTGAGCGGTGCGGCCTGCGGGCGGCTGTACTCCGGGCCGCGCAGGCCGCGTGTGCCTGGAAGGGGACGCCGAGCTTCTATAGCTCCGGAATCGGAGGTGCCTGGCAAAGAAACAACGCGTTCACCTGGTCGGTGCATGTGGAGGATCAGTGATCATGCTAGCAGAAATGCGTAAGATTGTATACCCTGCTTGTATGCTTTATTGAATCGGGTAACACGACAAACTCTACGCGTCTGCCATTGCCATACACGGCCTTAGATGTGAGGTACGACAAAGGCGCTTATAAAAGTTGGATAATCGAGTGGAGCGTATGTACACAATTTGTACGATTAATTAAGATTTGGACCAGACCAATGTGGAACATTACACAGCAGAAGAAGCCTGTCATTTGCGGGAACTAGCCAGTCCTACTACGCCCTGTAGAAGCCCGAAGTGTGGGCGAAATGTGTTGGCTGTACAGAAATGTTCATGTCTATTGACAAGGAATGAATAAAAGAAGTACAAGATAAAAAAGTACAAAGACCTCTTGCAGCGTATTTATGTTATCAATCACAACACTGATTGTGCTTATTGTTAGAAAATCTCTTGTTATTTGCCTCTCTTCTTTTGTATATATGTTGACTAATGAAAGGCCAATGATGGTGTCTGGCCTTTAGAGGTGGGCATTTATCGGGGATCAAATGATTGACTTGGTGATTCATTACACTTAACACACGTAGTGGTGCTGCAAAACGTGTCCCTTGCTGCCATTGCCTGTATAGTCTTTAAGATTGTATACCCGTCTGGGTGAAGGGCCGAGGCAGTGGTGGGGCCAGAGAGCATGGTCTGCTGCCGACTCTGGAATGGAGGTGCAGGATGGAAGACTGCGACGTACGCTGGACCCCACAGGTGAGCGGGTCAGGGATGCTGTGGGCGGGTGGGGGCATTGTTGGGGGGTGATGCTGTAGCCGCAGAGTCGCAGATTTCTGGGCCGAGGATTGGGCCAGGGACCGGAGGGTGCTGGGGCAGCCCCCGCCTGCTCGAGCAGGGTTGGTGCAGCGCTCCTTCCCGGGCCCTGGTGCGCCTCTGCGGCCGCACTCCCCCATGACTCCTCGCTCCCCCCTTGTGGCAGGCTGACCCGCGAGGAGGGAGGAACTATGCAGGAGGCCTACGGGTGCGCTGGGCCATAACGGAGCAGACCTGCGAGGACGGCCTGCACACTGCCAGCGCTGGCCTGCCAACCGCACCTGGAGGTGCATCAAGTGAGCCTGCAACGCGATCCCCAAACAGCACGGAAGTGGGGGGAAATACTCTGACGGCCAGTGCTTCGCAACCCTGGAGGTCTGGGCAGAGGCCTACCCATGGACTGACTCACGCTGACCCACTACTACTGTGGTGCGCTCTGATCCCTTGGACTGAGCCTGTGGAGGGGGGTGGCTGCTCGGTGGGAGGGCACAGGCCACAACAATATCAGCTCGAGACCCCTTCCCTATCTTGAGTGCTGGGCAGAAGAGCGGCACAGTGCTGTCGTGGGTGGGGTCCGCCCTCCACCTGGCTGCCGTTGGATGACCTTGGGCTTGCTCACGGGCACCAGCACTAGAAAGAGGTGCCCCAACTGAAGCAGTGTGCGGGCCCTCCCGGAGCGGCCCACTGGGGTCTCTCGGCGTCGCCATGGGCAAAGAGGACGCCAAGCAGCCCAAACGTACTTTTGAAAGCAAGCGGCACAATCGACAGGGAGAAACTCCCCCTGACGCGGAGGAATAAGCAAGATAAACGGAGGGCGCTGCACCTCGCGATGAAGACCTCCGATCGCTTCTTTTGGACGTAAAAGCCAGTTTAAGTACAATTGACTCCAAGCAGGACCAGCTAACAGCCCGACTAGATCAACTGAAGGCCAGAGTAGACACCCACGATGCTAAAATCACGCAGCTGAAGGTGAGAGTCTCGTACAACGACGATGTCCTGGCAGACGGAAAACAACAAATGTTAAAAATGGACAAAGTATTAGAACTGATCAAAGCCAAGAACGAGGACCTGGAATCGAGGTCAAGGAGGAATAACCTCCGCATCACAGGAATACCGGAATCAACTGCAATCTCGCGGATGGAGGACTATGTGGAGGCACTGTTGCGCGAACTCTTTGGCACTGTACTCTCCCCAGTATTCATCGTGGAGCGAGAAAGATGCAGTTCTTCATAGACCCCAAGGCCGCGCTGACATTCGCTAAGAAGCTGGAGAGGGCACAGCGATCGCCCTCCAAGACCCGGGACTGGGACGGAGGGGGCGCCACAAGTGATAAAGGACCTCACTAGCTACTCAACTGGCTGGACTAGGTCGAGTTTCAATGAAACTGCATCACGCTGCTGAACAGTTGTGGCCCTGGAGGTCCGGTCACCTATGGAACCAGAGCGCAATCATAGACGATAAGTCCATCTACCTGAACATGGCTTGGCCACCCTGTCCTTGTTGACAGTGGAGACCGCTGGAGAGGCCGCGCTCCCATGGGATGATTCCCTAAGTACCTTAACAGGACTTTCCAAGTTTGGGTAGGGGAGGAGGGAGGGCAATGCCACAACCTGATTGGGGGTTGATGTGGGAGGGGGAGGGACTAGGGAGTTTGACGAGTTTGGGGTGTTTGCTTCATGGCAAATTGTGTTTGGGCACGTTGAGGGTGGGTGGGAGTTGGCTACAAGTTGAGGGTAAAGAATGCAGGTTACTTGGGTTGCAAATGGGCTTGACAATCAATTCACACAGTATGTGGAATGTGCGCATGCGCATGCGCCCCCCTCCCTTTTGCACACAGACAGATGCTCCCTCACATTGCTGCATGCTCATAATGCTCACCAGTCATCATGGCTAAAATCACCTGTACGACATAGAACGTCCGTGGTCTTAACGACTACCGGAAATCCAGATTGGTGCATGCCTACCTCATTAGACAGGAGATGGATATGTGCTTCCTGCAAGAAACCCACTTGACAGAGGCCACAGGGGCTAGGCTCTGTGCCCGCTGGTGCGGCGAAACCTACTCCTCTGTCTATTCCACCTATGCGAGTTGGGTGGCAATATTGTTGAGGAAGGGGATACCATGGTCCACCACGCACACGCTCATTGATAAGGAGGGCACATATGTTATTGTTGCAGGGAAGCTCTTCCTGCAGTCCATTACTCTGGCAGCAGTGTATAGACCAAACCAGGACGACCCGGGCTTCCCACCGGAGGTCTGGAGATTAGTTGTGGGCCTAGGTCGGGGGACTGTAGTGTGGGGGGAGATTTTAATATTGCACCAGATTGTCAATTAGACCACTCGGGGCACAACAGCATCACCCGCAGGCGGCAGGCACCTTGAGAACAATAACGGAGGACAATTCGCTAGTAGACATATGGCGTCACACATGGGGAACAGAAAAGTGGCACTTGCTACTCCACATACCATAGTTCTTGGTCACGCATTGATTTTTGGCTGGTGACCAGGGATGTGATCAGCTGGACAGTTTCAGTGGAACACCTTCCGCGGACACTCTCGGACCACGCCCCGGTATGCCTGCTGCTGACCATACTGCAGACCATTCCACGAGCATTCTCCTGGCGGCTACCCCCCGCATGCGCTACGTGACGCCACGTTCAGGGAAGAAATACGCGCTGCCATTATCGGTTACTTTGCATGTAATGAGGGCACGGTGGAGTCGCCATCTACACTATGGGAGGTCTTTAAGGTAGTGATAAGAGGGGAATGTATTGGGAGACAGGCGGGCGTCCTGAGGGCGATAAGGGGCGCTCTGGGCAGATTGGAGGCCAAGATTTGCAAGTTTGAACTCGAGCAGGCCGCAAACCCTATCAGTACCACGCTGGCAGAGATCAGACACAAGATATCAGAGTACAATGTGGAGGCGGAGAGGGAGGTGAAATATCTCAGGAAGGGGGCAGCATCGCAACGGTATGGAGAGGGGGGGACAGGCCGAGCAAAACTCTGGCAGGACTGTTACGCAAACCGCATGCTTCAGCATACGTGGCTGAACTCAAAGACTGTAACAACCAGGTAGTCACTGCCCTATCTGAGCTTCCTACAGTTATGTCCTCCTTCTACGGCAAACTGTACACGGCGGGGGCGACTGATGGCCCATTGGTGTTGCAAGAATACTTCTACACTATTGAACTTCTTTGGCTGGACACAAGACACAGGGAATACCTGGATGATCTTATTACCCCAGAAGAGATCGCCATGGTTATAGCTGCCTTGCTGGCTGGACGGGCTTACTCCTGCCTTCTATAAGGAATATGCTGAGTTATTAATCCCACATCTCATTGAAATGTATCACAAGTCTCTGATGATAGGAAGGCTCCCTCCATCTCTGCGCAAGGCCCTTACTGTCATGATACTCAAGCCGAACAAGACCACCGAGCAATGCAACTCATATCGCCCCCTCTCTTTGATAAACATAAATGCAAGAATCTACGCAAAACTCTTGGCCAACCGCTTGCTGCCGCTTATGCCCCTAATCGCTCGCCCGGACCAATCCGGCTTTATATCTGGGCGTGGGACCTTGCATAACTTGTGCACTCTTTTTTCGATCATGCACCATTTACACCCCTCGTTGCCAGCCGTGGCGGCTCTACTGGATGCCACAAAGTTGTTCGATACGCTAGAGTGGTCGTTTCTCTTCCCATTATTAGCCAGACTTGGGTTTAGTAGGGGATTCATCCAAAAGGTCACAACCCACGGCCGAGTGTGTATAAACAGGCACATGTCAGACTGATTTGCTATAACCAGAGGAACCAGGCAGGTATGCCCCTTGTCTCCCCTTCTATTTGCTGTCACCATGGAGCCACTGGCTGCCAGACTATGACAGCATCAAGCGGAGCGTGGAATTGGGCTAACTACCCGTGGCTTGGTGGCGTCAATGTACGTGGACAATATCACCCTGTATGTCCATGACCCCAGTGTCAACCTTGCTCCCCTGACGAGAGAGGTAATTCATTTTGGAGGGCACTCGGGCATACAAATTAACTGGAGTAAGTTGGTGCTATTCCCACTCACTGACTCAACCATCCCTTGCCCCTTAGACTACCCATTAAAATGGGCCACAGAGCCAGTAAAATAGCTTGGTATCTGGTTAGGTCGGGATATTGACACGCTATGGAGGGCGAACTCTTGCTGAACTGTGGAGTGGCTGGAGACGCGAGTGCCGGTCTGGACTAGGCTGCCGCTGTCCCTGGTCGGACGCATAGCAATAGCAAAGATGGTGGTTCTACCTTTTCATAAATATTCCGATGCCGCTTACTGCGCGATTCTTCAAAAGACTAAGGTCCAACCTGATTACTCTGACTTGGGCGGGTCGACAGCCTAGGGTATAGTATGTGGTACTAACATTGCCCTTTTTGAACGGCAGTTTGGGGGCGCCAGACATGAAGCTATACGCCCTTAGTGCGCAGGCGAGTTTCCTGCACCATTGGTTGTACCCCACTCCCTTTCAGCCACATGTAGCTGTGGAAAGGGACCGGGCAACACCCTGGCCGCTAATGACAGCCATATTTGGCAAATATAAAGTGCCCCAAGGCAAAATATCCCCGATAGAATGTATGAGATGGGTGTGGGATAGTCTACGGTGCCGGGCAGGCATCTCGGTACTGCATGCCCCGTCAGCTCCACTGTCAGAAAATCCGCTGTTTCCTCCGTTGCGAGACAGAGGGGCTGCAGGCAGAGCTGCTGAGCTGGGGGTCAAAACCATTGCGGTCCTGTTCCCAGATGGGCAGTTCCTTGAATCGCTGCCCCATCCTGCCACACGGGAGACCACAGCCCTCAACACATTGCTTTATTACCAATTGCGCGCAACTTGCAGGGCGACCTATGACACCTTCCCTGAGCCCCCCGGTCCTCGCGGCGCTGGAACACCTATACGGTACAGCTGCGCCATGGAAGCTGGTCACGAGAATCTACTCTATCACCATAAAATTAACACAACAGGGTGCATCTCATGCCTGGGAGGAGTGGGTGCGAGAACTGGAAAATGGGATTCCGGAAGCAAGATGGGCATACTGCTGTGGGCAGACAGAGAGACTATCCCCCAACTACAGACTGCGTCTGTTCCACTTTAAATATCTCCACAAGATGTACAGTACGCCCCTGCAGCTGCAGAAAATGGGACTGCAGGATAGTTCAGACTGCTGCCGCTGCTCAGCGGGTGGGGCCACCTTCCTGCACTTGGCCTGGGACTGCCCGGCGGTGGCAGAGTTTTGGACGAGGGTCTGTGACACAATCAGCACTATTGCGAGCACCCACATAGCACCACACCCTGTGACTTGCCTACTGGGGGATGTCGGGAACACACTGATCACGCACTGGCATCTGATAGCGATGCTGCTCTTACTGGCCAAGCGCAGGGTAGCTATACATTGCGGCTGGAGAGCTGCGCCTGCACATACCGCATGGCTGTCGGACGACGCCTACTGTCAGGAGCTGCTCGGCATATATTGGGAACTCATGCCAGCGCGAACCAGACCATTAGATATTTGGGAACCCTCACCACATACCTTAGAGATGCTGATGCGTTGAATTAACGAGAGTGGGCTACGCTAGAATGCATGCACTGGAAGGCCGAGGGGCGGACTGGGAGGCGAGGGAGGATTACAATCATCACTTTGTATTGTATTGTTCACAACTGTTGGGAGGGGGGGCAAGCAGAGGTTGCTTGCTGTATATGCTCCTTAATACTGTTTTACCTGCACGGTGACCTAATGACCCACTTTAACAATGTCTCCATATAGTATGTTCTTGACTTGTATGTAACGAGTTGTTCCAATAAAATCAGTAAATAAAATTTAAAAATTAAAAAAAAAAAAAACTAAGAGAGAGAGGCTGACGGTTTCTGCTATTCATGTCCTGTAGCATTATTGCTATTTTGTTAGCGCAAAATGCCTCCTCGGGCCCTATTTGGACGCAAGGGTGTATTTTGCACTAAGAAAAAAGAGTTAAATTGTGGATTATGCTTATCATGTAATTACACATTATTATGAGTAATTTTGCAGTAATTACGACTAATTACGCTAGAGAGAATTATGCCAGATACGCCCACCCCTACTTCTATCTTCCAGGTTATTTTACACTTCTGGTCTCTTTATCTCACTTTTGCAGGTTATTTTACATCATTGCATCTCTCAAGGGCTCTGTACTACAGTCTTTCCAGTGGCGCTGGAACTAGGGGTGCTGGAGCACCCTCAAAAACGTTGAAAGAGAAGTGTCAACAAAAAAGGGGTCCCTCAAATATTTGTCATTGTCAAATATCTCTTATGCTTTTTCTGAGGTGACGTTATTTACCAGCGCCCCAACTCTAAAAGTCATTCAAGCACCACTGGATCTTTCCCTCCTTCCTTTAGTCTCTTGTGTTGCCTTTCTCTCTCCAGCTCTGGGTCAAAGTCTAATGATTAAAAATTGGTCTCACTCCCCACAAATGAATGCCGGTGCAATCTTCTCCAGCTGATTAGATGGTGAAAGGAAAACAGAGACGATGGAGCTATGGTTTGCCACCTGCTGCAGTAGCAGTTAGTGTGAGAGTCGTGACAGCTTCAACTCCCAACTTTTTCGCATTGCTTTATTACCACTGTTAACTGGCATTTCACTGCATGCTGTCATCAGCCTGGCAGCGGTATTTTTCTTTTGGTTCCATATGTTCCTGCAATATTACTACAAGGGTTGACAAAGCATTGCAGCTCACAAGTCACTGGCAGGTGCCAACTTAGCTGTTCTATTATTATTAATTTGTTATATTCCCAAATGCATGCCTGATTTTATGTTCATTTGTGACAGGGACACTTATGCACACAGTTAGCCTCTTTATGCTTCATTATTCTGAACATAGACTGCTGGGTCACCCAATTGGAGTAAAATGTAAATGTAAATGAATTCTTTATTTTATCATGCAATGAGCATTTCATAAAAAGTATTTTTAGCTGGCCCTGTTTACTCGGATAAGCTCTGCCTGGTGGCTAATGCATCCATCTAGGAATCTTTGTTTCACCTCATGGTTACAGGTTCAAATCACTTCTGGTCTGCTCACTTCTCTTTCTTATAAAGTGAATACCATTGACTTGGTTAACAATTAACTTCCCTAAATAATGGCAGTGGTCTGTGATGATGGTAAGAAATCACAAAAGGTCCTTTTGGACAGAATAAAAGCCCCTGAGGACACATAAAGCAAGAATGCAGATGGCGCTCATTTTCCCTAAAGTTGCTGAGATGAGAGACCTGGGGGCCTGACTTGAGCAAGGGCCTCAGCTAGCGGCAGCTCCTGCACTCTGGCGGAGGAGCGTCGCCCCGCCCCTGCTGAAAGCCAGCTGAGGGAAACGTGAAAAATAAAAAGATAATAAATTATTTATATTATCATTTTATTTGTCCTGTTTCCCTTTAGAGCCAGCCAAGTCTGGGTGGGGCTTGGCTGTTGTCACAGCCAGCAGTGGAGTAGTAGTGCTGCACTGTAAGTGTGCATGACGGTTTGGCCGGCCGTCTTAGGCCGGCCAGACCGTCATGCACACTTAGGTGTCTCCAACCCAGCTGTGTTGCATAGCTGGGTTAGAGAAACATCACAAACTCCCAGGCATTGTTTGAGCGGCAAACCAAGTCGCTCAGACCAATCCTGGTGCTGCTCTCATGCTATTGAGAGCAGTGCCGGGATTAGATGGGGAGCCTGTGCTGTTGTCCCAGGGACTGCAGTCCCTGGGACACCATCAGGAGAGAAGAAGAGCACAGGGAGGACGGCATCATTGGAATAGGTAATTAAAAAAAATATAATTATTTCCCTAATCCCCTGTCCCTTCATCCCCCACCCCTGCTGTCCCCCACTTTTTTGCGGCGGCTGCCACTGGCCTCGGGCCTCGTTGCCACCTCAGCTCAGCATTGTATACCAAAGAGAGCGCTGCATGTATGAGCCAAAGGGAGAGCAAAGACCATAATAAAAAAGAGAAAGGCAAGTAGGCGTCTGTAGCAGACGAGACCAGTGGAAGTGGGGTGTAGCAAATCACAGGCACAGCTGAACAAGCGGCATAGGCCTGGCCGGTGCACCTAACTAGATTGATCACTGCAGTAAAAAAAGAAATGAGAGAGAAGACACAGGCACGGAGTAATTGTGCAGTGACCAAAAATATCTGGCTGGTGGGTGGGGGCCCGTCTGAGGCAACTCCAAGCGAGGAGAGGCCCAATCACCAAGTCTGCCTGTGACCAGCATTGACAGCATCGGCATAGAGGTGAACTGAGGGACGCAATGGATGACTGGGCCTTGGAATGCAAAGTCTGGCCCAAGAGCACTTAGTGTGGCAGCAAGGCCAGCATAGGAAGGCGGCCTACATGATGCTGTAATAGATGAGACCCTCCATACTTCTTAAATAGGCCCCATCAGAGACAATAGGTAAATGTTGCAGTGGGTGGCTTTCCCCTTTCATGCACAGGCCCTACCTATGAGGGGGATAAGTAAATCTTGGTGGGGCCACCAATGGCTTAGAGGGCACACATAGCCAGATCCAGAGCTGCAGGCCAAACAATGCAAAATAATATGCCAGAAAAATAGTAAAGTGAGTAACAAAGGCCTGGAGGTGACTGTCTCAAGAGCAATGACCAAAGCAAAACCAGAAAAAGAGCAAATGGTCATGCTTGATTGCATATTAATTGCAACAAATGAATCCTGCTCTGCTGTAGAGACTAAAAGAAAATACAGTGGCCTTCGACCTGGGCTTTGCTGATAGCAGACCAACATGAGTTATCAAATGAGTGTCAGAGACTGAATCTAAACTTGCATCAGTAAGACCGACAGTGCAAGAAATGCAAACCCTAATGGAAGATCTCCAAGAGTGATTCCATGACTTAAAGTACTTAGATCTGTTACTAAAAAAGTGGAGCACTCTGAACACTTTTTTTAGCAGAAATAATGCCTGTATCATTGGCCTGCCAGAAAAAATGGAAGGACCACCATGGACACATATTTAGATAATTGGTTCAGCTCGCAGGTGGATCCAATGTCCTTTCCAAGCTTTTTGCAGTCAATATAGTGCACAGAGGTTTGGGGTGTCCGTTCACCAGGGTCACATAACAGACCAGTCATAGACCAAACACTGAATTATAAAGGCCGAGATAATTTACCTCAACAGGCCAAGAAAGGGGGACACCTCCAGATTGACAATAGTAAGGTACTCACCTTTCCAGACTACACAGCTGCAGCACAATCCTAATTCAACTTATTCCTAGTTGTGAAAAAGAGTCTGAGAGGTATGAACATTAAATATATGCTAATGTTCTCTGCCAGGCTGAAGATCATCCCAGGTACCACACCACACATTTTTATTGACCCCAGAGAGGCCAAGGACTGGCTGGACAACTGGGCTGCCACCAGTAAAGTCCACAAACAGCACCATCGCACGCAACATTGCAAAAGAAGACAAAGGTGACAACATAAGAAAGATTCAAGACTGTTAATGGCACAAATACAAGCACGGTAAATGGACATGGTGACAGAGCTGGCATCCTGGAAGTCTGAAGACTAAAGTCCATAATTCTCCAATTCTGACACTTATACAAATCTTCCACTATTAGAGGCAGGGGAGCAAGAGTTAAACCAACATAAGCAACCACTAGTCACTCCATGATGTCTGATACCATCCTCTGACTGTTGCCGATTTGGCTTCCTTAAAAGTAGCACAAACCAATGGGTACAAAGGTCTTAAAGACCAAGGCAAGCTAACACTGACAAAACAAACTGAATAAAGAGGTAAAAAGGGTGACACTGAACAACCATAGTGTACCTGTATCAAAGTAGAATTGAATGTTGCAGAGAGGATGAATGTTACACAAACTATAAAGGGCATACCAGAAGCCCCTCCCCACACTATGCATTTTGTATTTATAAAGTTGACAGTAACACAAGGTGCATTTTTGTAGTGCATCAAGTGATCCTAAATTGTACTAATTGAACAATGTAGTTTTTTAATTGCTTCATGAGTATGTGTATTTAAAATTGTGATAACTGAATGCACCCATGAACATCGCATACATGTAATTATATAGTTAATTTTGTTGACATACTCTCTGACCTCAAAAGAGCCTTATGGTCACAAATGTACTCATCTGAATGAATTCCTGTGTCTTCTACGGCTGCTTCAGCGCCAGTATATCATTCGCAGTGTTCAATTATTCATACTCCTTTGGGGAGATGTTAGCCAAGTGGATAAAGAAACAATGAGACACTGGGCGACTATTGTAGAGGGATATTGCATAGCCGCTGAGGATGGGAGGATGCTTGGATTTTGTGGGTGTACTGGGTCCCATTGTGGAGTAGGATTCTTGTATAAGAAGCTGGACCTAGAAAACAAGGAGACTGATGCAATATGAGCAAAAAATTGAGTCAACCGCAAAAGGAAGCCCTCAAACACACTCCCCAGTTATTGGGGAATGTTAAGTGTGAATGCTCGGCTCACAAAAAATAAAGTGGTGGTAGGTCTCAGAGTTGCCCCCTGGCATATGTAGTAACCTACAATTTCAGGAAAATAACTGGAGAGAGATATGTCTATTTATGTGGATCACTGGCCAAGAGGGATATAATTATGTGTGCACTTCAACAAATTGAGAGTGCTGTAGAGATTGTTGGTGGCATGTTAATTGGCATATTGACAGCTGCAGGAGGCTACACTAATGGAGATTGTTGGACAAGAAAGGCAGAATGAGGGCAAACTAAAGGGCGGTATGGTATGGATGATTTGATCAACTATAGTTTTTTTGAAGACAAAAGTTGCAGAGGAGTTTAAAGTTTGTTGAAGTTTGTGGCGGTGTTCCCTACCTGATCCCTCTGCTCTGGTGCAGCAGCCACAACATGACCACATCCACTACCAGAAGAAGAGGAAGTGGTCCATAACTCGGTATGATGCTGAGCAACTTCCCTCTAAAAAGGGAGTCACTGTGGCTCTTGTGGTAGACCTCGAAGAACGGCCGGATGAGAACAGCAGAAGTACTAGAGAATCAAAAGACTCAGTCAACCTAAAAAGACCTGAGCCTAACAGAGGGCCAGAAGGGAGGAGATCAAAGGTCTTGTGAGGGGACATCAGAAAGAGGACACAATGGGAGAAGATGAGCAGAGGATTCAATGAGTGGGCCCGGCAGAGAGCTAGATGGAGGAGCACAGGAGATGACTTTACAAGAGGAGCACTGCAGACCCCAAAACGAGAAGACCAGAAGAGCATCCAACAAAATAAGCCGAGCTTAGGCGGACTATAGAACATATGAATACAGCCCAGCAGAGGTTGGGATAAATTCCCTCAACAGCAACCCAAACAAGTGTTGCAGGTGAGGAACAGTATCAAGAAGAAATCTGGGTGGAGAAAGAGGGGGCTAAGATATGTGGAATAACCATTGAGAAAAGAGGAAGGAGAGGCCTGGCAATGTCTAGGGGAAGTTCAAGAAATGGAAGGGGCTCACTAAATAGGGGAAAGAAAAGATAAAGAGCCACAAAGTAATTTGCTGTAGTTTAGAGTGATATTAACTCACTGGTTCTTATACATAAAAATTATTACTTTAAATTAATGAATGATACACGTATCCAGATATAAAAGAAGAGTGAGACCTATACTACAGTCCAGTCGCATGTGAACAAGATATGGTGAATAGAGTTAATATTTACAGTGGTTTCTTTAAGAGAGGAAGGCTAGTGTTCCTGAGCCACTACAAAAACCTCTGACTTGGATCTTCAACTGCGTCCACGAACAATAACTTGGGAAAGAGGTTAAAGATCATTAGAATAGGGGGTTGGAGGGCAGCCGACCCCTGAGGTATGGTCTCCGGGCTTTTGGGTGGGTGGTTCAGTTCAGAGGACTATCAGTGGTTATTGGGCTTTGTCTAATAAGCAGGGGCAATGCATCAGGTATAAGTAGAGAGGTTTTGGGCTACCAGCCACCATTTTTGGCTAAGGTGACATGGTGGCTAGAAGCTGGGGCAGGGCCAGGTTTTTTGGGTCATAGTGCTTACCTTAGGGAAGTTATTTTAGAGGTTGAGGATCTGAGGATTGCGGAAGAGATTCATCACCTATGGCAGGCAGGGCACAAGGATCTCATAAGTTGCTGCGCGAAGGACGGTAATGGCAGCGAGGCTAGGTCCGGCTGGCCCAAAGAGCTTCAGAGCCAGTATTTGCATGCTTACTTCCATGTGCAAAGGCTCCCAGAGAGGGTGAGAATTTAAGTGACTGGCCCCTGACCGCATGGGGCAGAGTGGGATGGAGGGGCACACTTACATAGTGGCAGGGGGTGAGAGGCTGCAGGAACGATTACTTGTGCCTTGGGCAGCCACAAGGGTATGTGGTGGTTGGAGGGGCGGAGCAAGGTGCGCGGCCTGTCGCACATGGTATTTGCCACCACGGCGGAAGGTCTTGACCAGGAGAGAGCGTTCAGCCAGCATGCAGGGATCATGCTACAATAGGGAGCCCCAAATTTGTCGATGGTGGCAGGGACAGGTGCAGATTGGTCCAAATTGGCAGGTCAGTCCTGTGTGGCTACAGAACAGTTGTATGAGGGGGTGGGGCAGGCAGCATTAGCCGATGCTACGTCAGATTGCATT
Organism: Calotriton arnoldi; assembly: GCA_963921515.1. Taxonomy (NCBI): domain Eukaryota; kingdom Metazoa; phylum Chordata; class Amphibia; order Caudata; family Salamandridae; genus Calotriton; species Calotriton arnoldi. Next base: position 564,705 of record CAWUFW010005482.1, read on the forward strand.
CAGACAGTCATGAGTGAGAAGGGCAGAGGGATGAGGAGGAGCGTGTCGTGGGCTCCCAAGGGGAAAAGGCATCCCCAATAGTTAGGGCCACGCTGGAAAGGAGTGATGTGGAAGAGGGAGTAGTGGCGATGGAAGGGACTCTCTGGCAGGAACTAGCAGAATAGGAGAAGTTATTTATCCCCGGAGAGGTAGCGGAAAAACACATTAAGGTGTATGCTAGGAATAAGGCAGTAAAGGTCACCACTGCTGTAACTAGGGCGGTGAATATTAGTGGGGGCAGTGAGAAGTGTGGAGCAGATTCGATGGCCTGCGAGTTTTGAGTGGCCCAGGAGGAGTTTGCCTAGCTGCTCTACGAATAACTCTGCAAAGTTGTAAAAAAAACTCTGCCGTGCTACATGGAGTTCCCCGATAGGGTGGAGTTCTCTTGTCCCGCCCGTTTGCATAACCTTTACGTCATATGCAAAGAACATTCTCAGGCAGAAATCTGGCGCAACCTGCACTATGCAGTTCGCATGTGCGTGGCCATCTTATTTCCCACTCTGTTTATGGTCCTGGGGCTTACTTTTTCATCCTTTCACAATCTATTTAATCCTAGTCTTATAAAACATTTTTTCCCCTCATTTTTATTTGATATCTTACCTTTTGTCTTTGCGAGTGTGTATTTGTAATTTTTTCTACTTTTTTGTGTGTTTTTCTGTGAGTTTTGTACTTTTTAATTTTTTCGCTGTACTTCCATATTTTTACCTTCCTTCCTTCTTTTTCCTGTTTCTTTTTTTCTCTCTCCCCCCCCAAACCCCCATGGCAGAGCAGGGCGCAAAAAAAGAGCAGCAGCTACCTTCCTTGCGGAAAGTGGCGCTAGGAAAGGGTGCTGCCCTGTGCCTTGTTTTCAGAGTGGAGCTGGCAGCGCTGGTATTTTATGTCCAGCGCCACCTCCCCTCCTCCCTGGCAGTAGGCTGCAGGCCTGGGTCCGTGTACGGACTCCGGGAGCAGCAGCATTGGGCGAGGGTGCGCAGGGCAATGTACTGCTGCTCTCGGGTCTGGCCCACCCAGCAGCAGCTGATGCACCGGTGGTCCGATGTCCTGGACCGAGACCAGAACCTGATGGACCTGCTAGGGGTTGAGGTCGTGGGGCACAGTGAGTAATTATTAATATTATTACTTGTGTACTATGCTATTGCTAATATTTTTTTTCCAAACAGCAAGCATGCTGCTCACATGCAGGTAAGTTTAGTTTACAAATATTATGTGATCGTTCTTGTAGACAGGTACTCGGCACTACCTAATTGTACTTGCTGGCGCTCACTTGGGCTGATTATGTTAGAAGTAACGCAGAGACTCCTTTGTCCTGTCACCAAGATAGTGGTAGTTAGTATTAGTAATTTAGCGCGTCTTCTCACTTCAGTTCTTAGCGCCTTTATTTTTTTGTAGCTTGTACAGTATCAAGCAACCAATTTCCCAGTGATGTGTATGGTGTATGCATGTGCCCAGCTATGCATTTAAAATGCAGACTTAGTGAACGGGCCCGTCAAAGGGGGTTGAGAGATTGCGATTGAGATGAGAAGCAAACATCATTCATTGCAATTTATTAGTAATTCCAAAATCTAGTTTACTAAATTTGGAATAGGGTTAGGTAGGTTTAGGAAATTTGGAATAGTATAGGATTGTAGGTGATACTACTAGTCGATCTGATTTAGAAAAGTTCAATGTTATTGCGATTGCTTTTTCCTGTCAAAATGTTTTGGGAGAGATTATTTCATTTACCACCAATCTTTTTTTGTATTTATGTCTTAAATCAGCATCCAGGGACAAGAAGAGGGCTGAGGGGGGTTTAGGGAGCTGCTGGAGGTGCTGCCGAAAGTTCCTCTGGAGATGGCTCTGCTGGCCACAGTAAGTCCTACTGTTGTTAACATTAAAATGTATTTCCCTAACTTCTACCGCTCCTTATTGTAAATTGTTATTTCAACCGGTTTCCTAATTTTTTCCCCAATCCCCTTCAATCTATCAGTTTCTAAATTCTTCTTACCCTTGCAATATCCTATTTACTTATTTTCTATATTTTAAGTTTCTGTACTTTACTTTAAACTGTCTCTGTAGTAGTCTGTCTGTAGCTTCCTTTCTTCTGCTTTGTCAGTCAGCTTTCCTGCTCCCCTTATATATTTTGTGGACTGCCTAGTGGTGGTACTGTGAGATTCAGAGAACCTATTGGCCACGTACAACTTCTCTGCCGTGAAGATTGCATGCCCAAGACTCCACGTTTGTTGAGATGAGAAGGCTTTCTTTTACTTGCTCATGCTCAATCAGTAAAACGAGAGAGTGGCCATGTCGCATTGGACACACCAAAGTTGTGTATTAGCAGCAGCTGGTGATGACCGTGCAACATGGCTGGAAGAAAGTATGAGGAAGACAGCCCCACTGCATTTGCCAACCAAGACCATGTGTCCAGTTGTCCACCCTTTTATTTCTTTTCAAAAACGCAGATTCATCAATAGCTCTGCCACTCCATTACAGTTTGTCTTGAGGCTTTTCAAAAATTGCCACCAATAAAATGCCCAACCTGATATTTTTAATAGAAGATACTGTAACTGAATTCTAGTGATGTGTGTGGTTGTATTTCACTATTAAAAAAATATATAGGGGGAGGAGTATCTGGGATCTAAAAAATGTGTAATGTTTTTTTGTAGCTGCACCGACCACCAGTGCTGGGGCCAACAGTGACGGCGCCAGCCAGGCAGTGGATGCGGCAGAGGTACAAGGGGGTGAACCAGCGGCAGTGGTAAGTCATATTGCTTGCTTATTGACAATTAATTATATACTCACTGCAAGGGTGTACTGTTGACTTGTGAACAGTTGAACACACCCCTCTTTAGCAGATACAGCGAAGTTGAGCAATGACCTCTTCCATCTGCAACTCAGCAGACAAAGTTTCATAAAGACCTTTAGCTATGATGGGTTGATGAAAAAGGGAAAGAAGGATGGAAGGAGAAAGGATGGGTGAAATGTAATATGATTGGAAGAGAAGGATGCGTATAGGTGGCTGATAGGATGCATGGGTGGGTGAAAGATGGATGAAAGGGTATACAGGGGAAAGAATGCCTGCCTGGGTGGGTGAAAGGGTATGAGTGAAAGAATGCCTGCCTGGGTGGGTGAAAGGAATCCTCGGGTGGGTTTGATAGGTGAAATAATGCATGGGTGGGCAAATGTATGTTAGTGAAAGGTTCGTTGAGACTGAGAGCCATGTTTGGATGGATGGATATATGGATGGTTGGTTTTCAATGGTGAAAACTAGATGAGAGAATGCCAAACTTAAATGGTGAGTAGCAAAGCCAAGGGTGAAGAATAATTATACGAGAAGAACATTGCAATAATGAATGGAAAAATCCTTGCAATGAAGAAGAAACAAGGGTCTAGGGTGCTCCTCTGGGGTGGCATTTTTCTCACCTACTTTGCTTGCTTGGAACAGTTTTATCAAGGTTTTGATTCAAAGGGTTGAGGTGGTATTTCAGACTACTCCCTTGACTCACAGTAGTTTTCAAGTGCAACATATATTATGTATGCTGCCTACCCACCCATCATCAATCACCTCCCTCCCTCCTTACCCATGGCCTTTCGCCAGTGACACCCATGGTGACCTAACGGCTGCATGGTTACATCGTCGGTACTGCATTGTTGGCTGTGCAATGTCTGTCTGCCTCAGTTAATGTGCCCTTTACAAATTTCATGGTAATGCAAAAGATAGTTGTGCCCCCCTTCACTCCCAGTGCCCACTCAGTCACTTCCTAGTACATAACTCCTTTCCTAAGTTCCTTTTGTCTCAGCCTTCCATAAAATGTGAAAAAAACATTCTTTGCATGAGACACATTCCTCTGGCCAAGTGATATATTTTACTATGGCTTCCATAACGGACTACGTCTGTTCAAATTTTTCCCTTTCAACATTTGCCGAACAAAGTGACTCACTATTAGCAAAAGCTTAGGCACTTGATGATGATGATCTGTAAAACGTCTACCTACTTGGCCTAATACATCTAACTTACCCGCAGTAGAGTAAGTTAATAATTCTTTTCCTTACTGCCAAGCAAATCTATTTTTTGGAAATCAAAGTGTGGTGACAGAGAGTGAGGCCAGGGAGTAAAGTGGGACTAAGAGTAAGTGCCCTTGACTTTTGCGGATGAGATAGTCTGTGACGAACGTGGCAAATACAATATCTTGTTCCTTTATCCTTTCCCTGTACTGTAGTGCATTGCTTTTCCCACCGTCTACTTATGGGCAGATAGGAGGATGGCTGTCTGCATGATTGATTTTATATAGTATCTCATGTGACGCATATCATTTATAGTATTCATCTGCCTTGTAGTCAGGGTGAAATTGAAAGGCATTTAACAGAGCATGGCCATGATAGAAATAAGATAATTGTCTAGTACAGCTGCCCCACTGCTGCAGATAGTAGTAAAGTACCGCGAGTATGACTAGGGCGCTAGCTCAACAAGAGAGTACTCGTAGTGGGGGTTGAATTTCCACTGTATAAAGATTGCAGGTCAACAATCAACTACAGTTCTTTTACCTGATTAGATGAAGCAAGGGCTGCATGGTTACCCAAGGTGCCATGGTGGTGGTAGTAGTAGCATGCTAGTGCACTAACAGTGAAGGCATCAGAAGCGAGGTCCCATTCCGTCCCAGGCAAACTCAAACTGTATGATAAGGACTATTCACCACAGGAAACTAAATTGAAACAAAAACTGAGTTAGTGCCGTTTATATATTATGATATGCAAGCTTTAAAAAAATTTTTTAGACGATCACCAGAATAGACTACTAGTATACAAGAAGAGAGACAATAAAGAAAATAAGATGAACAATGCTAAATTGAATTATTGAGAACAATGGTGAGCTAGTAAAAGTTACAAAATGAAATGGGCTCTAACTACGAAGTGGACATGGGTAAGCTTTGATGTAATAAAGTGCCTGAATGATTATGCTGGCAATGATGTTCCTCTGAAAATATCGAACTCTGTTTTTATGCGTGGGTGGGAAATAACCAATATTGCCAGTGTGGGCTCTACTTAGAGCTAAAGATCCCGCACTGTGTTGGTGTTGCTTTCACCACATCTGCCCCACCAAGTGTGTGATCAATTAATGGTGTAAATTATTAAGTCACACCTCAATAAATCAAACAGTTCAGGGGAAGAGGGTTAGGAGTTTGATAAATGGATGGGAATGGGGATTTGGGGAAAGGCTTCACAAAGACAAACACTACACAAGGACAACATTCACCTGGGCAATGAGCAGCCAACCATCATAAATCTGTTATGTGAGGAAAAGGAAACGAAGGAATGAGTACAGGTAAACCAAACCAAATTGTCTGTCTGCCCCCAGAGAGACCCAAGTTACATTATATATCTAAATGTTCTGTGTTACCGAGCTTTGAAAGATAGCAAATATATTACAAATTAAATTATCTGTAGGAGTCAAGCGAACAACACAAACAGTTTTAATGATTATTAAAAGAAAAAATGACACTTTATTGCAAAATTGGGAGTTGCTTCTGCATTCCTCTTGGATTGTCCGTTAATCTTGGGTGCCTGGCGGATGCGGTCCGGTAAGATAAGCATGAGTGTTATTCTGGTTTTCAAGTTTGGCGCAGGGTAAGAGGGCCTGCGGATTGAAAAACAAAAATTATATTGTAGACTCAAGGAGAAAGAAAGAAGTTAATGAGTGCACTGTGAACACTCAGAGGCAGCGCAAGAGAGAAGGGAAGAATAGTCCTTTTTGCACTCATTCATTTTATGCCTGGTGTGTGAACAATTAGGTGAGGGCAATTTTACAACAACCAAAAATCACACAAAAGTGGCCGCATATAACTATCAGTATCGGGCTGATCAAACTTGCAACTGTCATCATGATCATCTATTCATCACCATGAATCCTAACAATAATATGTAGCCTAACAGCACATTCATAATGTGATGATCATTCACGACTAAATGTCTGTTTCCTGTTACCTTCAACAACAGGCCCTCGAACCCACCCAACATTTAGCTTCAAATTTGAGCCAGACAGCACTGAGCACCCACACCCAGCAACATTGCATTTTCCCAATCAAGTAAAATCAACGCACCGCTGTCACTACTCACCACCACTCTCCACAGAGTTGGGTAGGCCACTTTAAAGTCATCACCAAATCAGTTGGTTTCAGTGTCGTTGAAAATGTCCTTCTTCTGGTTGCAGTTCTCGAAGTAGTCACACCCACGCCCTGAGTCCTTCCATCATCCCTGATCCTCCTGACTCCGAGTAAGGTGTCCAACTCCGTACCGACTGCCTCCCAACTCAAATGCACTAGATCGACCTGTAGTACAATGCTGTTGATGCACAACAAGAGAAACGTCATTGAGTCATTTTTTGTGTATACTAGATTTGTGTTTGCATTATCTATTCTAAAGGGACTGGTTGGGTCTGACTCTTTGAGGAGTATAAAGCAGAAAACAATTAAACAAAGCAGTGTGAAGTGGACCTGTTGAATAAATCTTGCTATCTCTCAAAAGGGAAGAAAAAATCGCCTTCAGGGAAAAAATTATCAGCCACCAACATTGTAAATCATCACCAACACATTAAAGTGTAATAGTTACAGATAAGCAAACACCCAGTGTCACTTCCTGCCACCGCATGAATCACCTCAACATGCTCACAAACAGCAATCACTCAGTGTGCAATGCATGCCATTTACCTGTTCTTCTAATTCAGTCGTGGTCACTTTGGCTGTGGTACATTGCTGAACCATTGTTCACAAAACAGACATTGGCCAGTCTGAATCAAATAATGTGGGGCAGTCTGGCTAGGCGAATAATAAATTAGAAAAGGATAGATAGTCATGGCCCAGGGTTGGAGGCAGGCATAAATTTGTTTGTATCTCCAATGATCTTCAGGGAAATGGGTGGGGGGGACTTCTTTACTGCACACTGTTGCAACTCCAATCCGGCAATAAAATGTGTCTAAGAGTAAGACGGTGGGGCTGGATTAGTCAACCAGACACAAACAAATAAAATTAAATAATATTCCCCTTGCTATATCTTTTTGTTTTTGGGGCGTCCAAAAAAACAGATCAGCGATAGACACTGATAGAGAAAGTTCTATGGTTGTTGGCCCAGGCCTAGTGGTCAGGGAAGTAGAGCTTGTCCTCAAACTCAGGTGGTTCGGCCAGAAGTAGGTCATCTAATACACTGCTTCTATAACCCGAGTCTCCCTCATCTTCCTCCTGTCGAACTTCAGGTATGGGGTGATCTGGTAGTATAAAGTGCTGATTCATTTAAATCATGGTTACTCTCTTCACGTTTTGGGGTGAGAGACTGGTCCTTCTCACTGTGACAACGGCACCAGCAACACTGAAAACAACCTCAATCAATGTGGACAGCTGTTGGATCATCCAGATAGGTTTGGGTAAACTGCTCAATGGTCATTGGTGCTCTACCTTGCTCAACCTCTTTTGCCTTCGCCTCTGCACTGGACTTAAGCTCTGCCATTAGAAACCATTCAGTTGCACATTTGGGGGCTGATGCTCCTGTTCTTGTTGTTGATGGTGTTCTTGTTGTTGGTTTTGGCTGCTGTGAGCCAACAGCACTGTCCTCACGCTCTGAACTTGAAGGCTTCCCCGCAGAACTTGTGCCCTGGAGGAGTGGGCCTCTAATTCCCTGCTGTTCTTTTTCTAGCTCACTGGCTTGCTCAGCTATCCATGTTTTGTATTTTGCAACATTTCCGTCTGAAAAAGGAATGAAAGTGGACAGTAATGGTTTGTACAGTGGATCAAGTATTATGGCACAGATGTAATGTTTGGATGACACAATGTCTCTTTGCACACTTGCATTAACAGATAAGCAAAGGACTAAGCTGTCTACCAACTCATATGCATCTTTTTTCCCTCCACACCTGCGTACATTGTAGACACCTCCTTTAGCTGTTCCTGTAGCATGTGCAACAATGGAATAGCTTGGCCCATGGTACTGTCCTCCTTGCTGACTTCCTGCTTGAACACCTCAAAAGAAAATAGCATCTCTGTCAGGCATTTGACTAGGCCCCATTGGTCCATTTTAATGATCATGCCTTTAATAGTTGCATCCCCTTGTTGCATGGCATATTCATTGATCGGTCTGCACTGCTCAAACAGGTGTTCAAGCATGTAATAAGTCGAGTTCCAACATGTTGACACCTCCTGAATTAGTGCTTTAACTGGCATTCTATCATAATGCTGAATGACCCTCAGCTGTTTCCTGGCTTCAAATAAATGGCTGAAATGAGTGCAGATTATTTTGCAGGTGGACATTAAGTTGCTTACTTGGACTTTTTTTTAAAAAAAGTCCTGTACAATGATGTTGATGCAGTGCCCCAAAAACAGGACCCTGAAATAGCCACCAACGGCCATGGCCTTAGCTATATATATTTTTATTTTTTTATTTTTTATTGAGCAGAGCAAAAGGGGCATAACAATGATAATGATTTACAGGGAATTTAAAAACCACATTTGATCAGGACATACAAATCATGAATAAAACCAATACAGTAAAAGTGCAAAGTAGGTGCAGAAAAGCATATTACAGCCATCATCTGGCAGAGTACCCGTTTTCCAACAGGGGGTTTAAGAGCCACATTTGATCGTAACATACAAGTTATACATAAAACCAATACAGTGAAAGTGCAAAAAAAGTGCAAAGAAGCATATTGCAACCATAATCTGGCAGAGTACCCGTTTTCCAAAAACGCTTAAATTCATATCCCAACTTTTTACGGATATACAATTCTAGCTTGCTAAAGTGCTAAAGTGCTAAGATCGAAGAGACTTCTATTCCGACATAGTTTCAAGATTTGCTAAGTATTTCCAATTCGCAGTGAACTTTTTTGTAACGCCCACCCGCCTTGTATATGCTTCTTCGAACATCCTGGTTCGGTTCATCTTGTTTAGCCAGCTCGCGTATGAAGGTGCTTCCGCCGACCTCCAATTCTGAAGAATTAGGGAGCGAGCAACGAGGGAGGAAATAGCTATAAAAGTCTCCTCAGTTTTTATCAAGTTTGCCCTAGATCTGGTAATACCGAAGAGGGCGACCTTCGCCTCTGGATCTACCCTCTTCTGAATCGCCCTACTTATGGCCGAAAAAATCCTAGCCCAGAATAGCCCTAACCTTGGAAACGTAAAGAATATATGTAACCAAGCCCCTCCCCCTTCTGCCTGGCAACGGAAACATCTATTCTCTACTTCTGGATATTTTTTGTTGAGAGCTTTGGGTGTATAGTATGCCATCCACCGAGACAAAAAGGCCATTCTTTTAAAATTGGCAGCTCTTAAAGCCTTGCTCCCTAACTGTGATATGGCCTGCCACTCCTGACTCGAAAAGGTGCATTGAGTTTCCCGGGTTACTCTTTCTAAGAATTTCTCGACCAGTGGAGACTCACTTTGGGTGCACAAAAGACGGTACCAGTTACCCACCCCTCTTACTTTTGCTCCAAATCGAGCGGTCACCAGCTTAGGGGTCGATTCTGATCGCGGTCGGAGGCGCACCTAATACCATTCGGTCGGGAAAAAATCCAGGCGAATGCCTGTTTCCCGACCGATTTGCACATACGTCCGAACGAGCAAGTACGATGCGCACAACGGCCCAAATCCCAACCCAGTCGTACTCACCCAATACAGGACCTGAACTCAGACCGAGGCGGATCTGGAATCGCAGAATCGAGCCGCACGGAAGCAAAAATGCAGCCCCGTCCGGCCGGACAAGTACGATGCGCTTCCCGTATGCGCCGAACCCGTCGCTACGCACGGCACGTCAAAGCATCCGGTCGAGGCGCACATAAGCTCCGATTCGCGCCACAACACGATCCACGGCTACGAGACGAACACGCCAGCGACGAGGACGAGGCGAAGCAAAGAGAAAGACGAACGAGACGAACCAACCATGAATCCCTTCATGCCGATCCTACCAATATTCTACCTCTATTATCGGAACAGGCACGGACGCGTACGGCGCAGAAGGTAAGTCAGACACCAACAACAAAAACAAACTACACGTACCCGACACATCACACACAGAGGGATGCAGAAATACCTACACCAGCAACAGCAGCACCATAGGGGCGGGATGGCCCTCACCAATGCCACACATACACATAGGGGCCTGTATGCCTACCACTACTACCACCCCTACCCAGGGTGGGCTGGATGCCTGTCACCACTACCACCTCTACCCATGGGGGGCTGGATGCCTACCACCACTACCACCCTTACCCAGGGGGTGCCAGATGCCTACCACTACTACCACCCTCACCCAGGGGGTGCCAGATGCCTACCACTACTACCACCTCTACCCATGGGGGGCTGGATGCCTGTCACTACTACCACCCTTACCCAGGGGGTGCCAGATGCCTACCACTACTACCACCCTCACCCAGGGGGTGCCAGATGCCTACCACTACTACCACCTCTACCCATGGGGGGCTGGATGCCTACCACTACTACCACCTCTACCCATGGGGGGCTGGATGCCTACCACTACTACCACCTCTACCCATGGGGGGCTGGATGCCTGTCACTACTACCACCCTTACCCAGGGGGTGCCAGATGCCTACCACTACTACCACCCTTACCCAGGGGGTGCCAGATGCCTACCACTACTACCACCTCTACCCAGGGTGGGCTGGATGCCTGTCACTACTACCACCTCTACCCATGGGGGGGCTGGATGCCTACCACCACTACCACCCTTACCCAGGGGGTGCCAGATGCCTACCACTACTACCACCTCTACCCATGGGGGGCTGGATGCCTGTCACTACTACCACCTCTACCCAGGGGGTGCCAGATGCCTACCACTACTACCACCTCTACCCATGGGGGGCTGGATGCCTGTCACTACTACCACCCTTACCCAGGGGGTGCCAGATGCCTACTACTATGACCACCCTTACCCAGGGGGTGCCAGATGCCTACCACTACTACCACCTCTACCCAGGGTGGGCTGGATGCCTGTCACTACTACCACCTCTACCCATGGGGGGCTGGATGCCTACCACCACTACCACCCTTACCCAGGGGGTGCCAGATGCCTACCACTACTACCACCTCTACCCATGGGGGGCTGGATGCTTGTCACTACTACCACCTCTACCCAGGGGGTGCCAGATGCCTACCACTACTACCACCTCTACCCATGGGGGCTGGATGCCTGTCACTACTACCACCCTTACCCAGGGGTGCCAGATGCCTACCACTACTACCACCTCTACCCAGGGGGTGCCAGATGCCTAACACTACTACCACCTCTACCCAGGGTGGGCTGGATGCCTGTCACTACTACCACCCTTACCCAGGGGGTGCCAGATGCCTACCACTACTACCACCCTCACCCAGGGGTGCCAGATGCCTACCACTACTACCACCTCTACCCATGGGGGGCTGGATGCCTACCACTACTACCACCTCTACCCATGGGGGGCTGGATGCCTACCACTACTACCACCTCTACCCATGGGGGCTGGATGCCTGTCACTACTACCACCCTTACCCAGGGGTGCCAGATGCCTACCACTACTACCACCCTCACCCAGGGGGTGCCAGATGCCTACCACTACTACCACCTCTACCCATGGGGGCTGGATGCCTACCACTACTACCACCTCTACCCATGGGGGCTGGATGCCTACCACTACTACCACCTCTACCCATGGGGGGCTGGATGCCTGTCACTACTACCACCCTTACCCAGGGGTGCCAGATGCCTACCACTACTACCACCTCTACCCATGGGGGGCTGGATGCCTACCACTACTACCACCTCTACCCATGGGGGGCTAGATGCCTACCACCATTACCACCCTTACCCAGGGGGTGCTAGATGCCTACCACTACTACCACCTCTACCCATGGGGGGCTGGATGCCTACCACTACTACCACCTCTACCCATGGGGGGGCTGGATGCCTACCACCACTACCACCCTTACCCAGGGGGTGCCAGATGCCTACCACTACTACCACCTCTACCCATGGGGGGCTGGATGCCTACAACTACTACCACCTCTACCCATGGGGGGCTGGATGCCTACCACTACTACCACCCTTACCCAGGGGGTGCCAGATGCCTACCACTACTACCACCCTTACCCAGGGGGTGCCAGATGCCTACCACTACTACCACCCTCACCCAGGGGGTGCCAGATGCCTACCACTACTACCACCTCTACCCAGGGTGGGCTGGATGCCTGTCACTACTACCACCTCTACCCATGGGGGGCTGGATGCCTACCACCAACACCACCCCCACTCATAGGATGGACAATGCATGACACAACCAGCACACTACAACCTAGGGAATGCAAGAAAAAGACATCCCCCCAACACCATGACAAGCGTGTGTAGACTGTGTCAAATGCCTACAACACTGAACATGACTTTGAACATACAATGTGACCCCCTATCACATGTGCCACACATATATGTGTGTGGCCCCCACAATGCAAGCAGGCCATGACCATTGTGGCAATGGGGCCTAAACCCCCATCATCACAGTGAGCAAAATGTAAGTGTGGGGGCCCATAGCTGAAGCACATTTCGAACATTGTGGCAATGGGGTCCAAACCCCCATCATCACAGTGACCAAAAGGTAAGTGTGGGGTCCATAGCTGAAGCACATATTGAACATTGTGGCAATGGGGTCCAAACCCCCATCATCACAGTGACCAAAATGCAAGTGTTGACAAAGAAAAAGCTGCAACTGCCAAACTGCATGGATGATTCCTGGTCACAGAACATAAAACACATCAGTGGCAAAGTAGTGCATGTGTCCCATTGCAACATAGATTGGGGGAGGCAAATACTGCAGTGCAAATAAGACATACCTTTGGCCATGTGCAGACAAACATCACCCATGGGGGCTGACACTGTCAACATTCATCAATGACACAATGACAGAAGTGACCATCAGAATGCAGACCCACATATTTGCACCAATGGACACACAAATGCAGATACCCTGTGGAGACTGTAGATGTGAGGTGAACAGATACCATACCATGGCAGCAATGGGACACACAAACAATGATCATTGTGCTGACCGATGACCTAGGAGTCCCAGGGACAGCAGGGGAAACCCACCAAACAACATAAAGCCAATGGTACACCAAAGATATGCCAATGCAGTGGTGCAGATGCACAAACACAAACAGGCAGACCCACACTGCACATCAAACACAACAGGTGAGGGGGGTGCCAGTGTCCCCAGGCAACCACACAACACATGAGGAGGCCTGAATACCAATTACACAGATGTGCATACAGTGCCACACAAAGGTAACTCATGGATCCAAATCACCTATGTGGGCAATCAGGCATTGTCAGATGAGAGGGAGCACAAATCACACATGTCACACAAGCATGTAGGAACAGCAACTGACACAGCAAGACACAGACACACCACAGCACTACCCCCAGGGCCCCCACAATGTGGTGACCCTGGGCTGCATTACAATCCCACTGTGATGACAAAGCTAAATGTCGTTCACACTGTGAACCACAGTCATGTGTCCTGAGCAACAAACTACCATCACACCTACACAAGCACAAATCAATCAGCACGGCCAGTAAGCCAAGGCCAACATGGAGGCAGGGGTCTAGCCGGGCAACAACTCTCATCTGCACACACTCAACACCACACACCTCGACCTCCAACAATGTGCAGCAGTGAAGCACACATGCACTGGTGACATTGCACATGCACCCATGACAATCCCAGGGTGGTGGGTGGGAACCAAGGTGCAGAAACACATCACACATGGCCACTTAACAAGACTCCTGAATGTCTGACACACTGCACACTACGCTGTACATGGACATGACGGCAATACCACACCAACCAATGGGATCCCAGCCACAGTCCCACACCAATGAAGAAGCCAAGGTCACCCACAAAGAACACACATAGACAACTACCAACATTGCAGCCCGGACCCTGAGGAGTGCCAGCAGTCACACACACAACGTGTCACAATCACTGAAAGATAACACAAACTGGAAATCACATGACAGGTGTAAACAACAAGTGCCAAGGGGAATCCTGACTGTGACCCATCTGCGTCTGCACACAAACTCAGCCCTGACAGCAAACACACCTATGGGTGACACCCTGATGACCAATAATGTGCCATGCACCCACATCACAGAGAATCCAGGGAGAAGACTTGGGGGGAACATAGGGCAACTCAGCAAGCATCACAAACAGGAACAACACTAGGGATCCCAGCATGCACAGCAAAACGGAAGTGAACACACAGACATGCTCATACAACACACACCTTGGGCGCAGGCAATGTCACAGGAGTACACACTGCCATGAGGGGACTCCACTCCTGTGTGAGGAAAGCTGTGCCATATGTTGCCTCAGTAGGGCTCCATCATGTCAGCTGAGCACTTGGTCACACAGTCAACAATTAGCACCAAATGAAGGCTCCCGTCACATCAGCCTGGTCATGGGAGTGCCAACGAAATCATCAGCACAGATCCAACACACTTGTATAGCAATGTTGCACTGACAACACAGATGAGTCCTTCCCCATTGATGCCCAAACCTGCATGTCCAGTGGAGATGGCCACACGGTCAGGGAAGTAGACTAATTGAACAATGGCAGGCACAACAGATGTGCAGGGGTGGAAGCCACAGATGTGAAATTGCTAATGTAAGTAGGAAATCCCATTGCCAAATATTGAACACATGACACCCTCAGATGCTGCTAAGGATGACATGGATACACCACAGGATAGGACACATTCCCCCTGGACCACATGTGTTCCTGCACAGTAACACTTCATTATCATGAGACCAAATATCACCATCACTGCAGCAAGGGCATGGTTAGCATCATCAACAACATGTACACCAGAAGCAAAAGCACTAGAGAACAGAAAGGTGCTTTATTCAGCATATGTGGGTCTAACAGTTGATGTCCAGCAAAAAATTAACAAAGGCCAAATGCCAGTCCAACATGAAAGTCAAAACAGGGTGACAGTGGCAGATGTCACCCTACGCATGCCTGCACTGATGAAAACCAGGGACAATCCCCTCGGAGGGGCATACGGGGGGCAGGCCAGGCACCGCAGGGACAGGATCATGGCTCACCAGAAGGAGGCAGGGAAGGGGTGGTGGGTGCTGAAGAGCCACTGACAACTGCAGTGGAGGTGTCTGACATGGTGTGTGCCGGCACAAGTGGGGGGTATGACTCTGATGGTGTGGGTGCCGGCAAGACTGCAGGGGACCGTGCAGATGGAGTGGACAGGTTCCCCACTGCAGTGCCCAAGTCAGACAGGGTGGTAGTGGACTCCACTGCAGTGCCTACCTCCAGGGGAGGAGAATGGGGATCAGGTAAGGTGGGCAGGACAGAGGGGAGGACACCGTCTCCACACCAGTGGCACAGACAAGCGCAGCGGGGGTGTGGGGCCGGAAGAGCAAGTGGCAGGGGGAGAAGGCCTGATCCTCTTGGGGATGGTGTATCTGTGGGTGGGGCAACCTGGGGCAGGGTGTGGTGGGGGCACCTGTGGAGTGGGGGCCTGAGGGATGGAGGAAGGAGACTTGGTGCCTGAGCTGCAGGGCGGCGGCGGGGTCTTGCTCTTCCGGGTCCGGGGGACTTGCGGATGGGGGCGTCAGTCGGTCTGCACCTGGGGGAGGGTGTCCGGTGGCGAGGGGCACTCCGCTCCGTGTGGGTGGGCTTCCTCTTCCCCCTGAATGCTGTATCAGCTGGATCGGAGGGGAAGAGGCCGAGGTCACTGAGGAAGAGCCGCTGGGTCTTTGGGGTTGCAGGTGAGGCAACGGAGGGGGCTTTGGAGGGAGAGGCAACTGTGGACTGCGCAGTGCTCGTGGATGCATGTGTGTGTGACTGGGCCCCATCCCCTGTGAGTGTGGTTTCAGTCCCCTGACTGTGCGTGCGTGTGCGTCTTGTCTGTGGTGTGTGTGTGCTGCTCGTGTCTGTGCTGGTGTGTGCCTGTGCCGGTGTGTGTGTGCTTGGGACAGGTAAGGTGCTGGGGAGTGTGGATGGGGCAGAGACAGGAGGGGTGAGGGACTGTTGGAGGAGGGACACTGCTGCCGTCAGGGAGGAGTCCATGGACCTATTGCCCCTCTGTAGGTCAGACATGCCCGATGAGATGCCCTCCATGAACGACACCAGCTGAGTCAACAGAGTGGTGTGTGCATGGAGGACACTCAGCATCGCTGTCTGCCCTACATGGAGCTGGCGAAGGAGGTACACAGACTCCTCACTCAGGGCAGCAGGGGACACAGGGGCAGGGGGTGCGGTGCATGGCCCGAAGGAGACACGCTCCCGAACATGGGAGCCTCCACGGACCTCGGGAATGGGAGCCGATGGGAGGGCGGTGGTGGTGGTGGTGGCAGGGACAGCAACACTAGCTGGGGTGTGGTGGCTGCTGACACCCGCCTCCATAAGGGAGTCATCCTCTGAGCTGCTGTGGTCCTCAGCTGAGGTGGATGGTGCTGAGGACTCCTCGGTGTGGCTCCCCTCGCCCTCCGTGCCACTGGGTCCCTCCGACCACTCCTCGGCTGCTGACCCAGTCTGGCTCTGCGGCTCCTCCTGGTCGGTCTAGCTGTCCCCTCCTGTGGCCGTGGATGTATCTGCAAACAATAGGGAAACAGACAGACATCAGTCACCTGCACCGAACGCACACACCACAGTAAGTACAGCACAATACAGAGCAAGGCCTGGCATCCTTAGTTGAACATTGCTAAAAGTGCCAAAACAGAATAGGAGAAGCCAATTGTCAGTCTGATCGTCAACCATGGCACTCACATCCCACCTGGCCTTGCACCCATCTGTCTGGCGTCCGTTGGCTGGCAATACCCCAGTGTGGACACATGCACCACCTACACAGTAGTTGGACGGTGCAGAGAACACGGTGAAGCATGTGAACATGCACACATCACAACTCTTGCCACTGAGTCAGTACAGGTGTCCGGATGAAAGTGATGCCCAGAGTCAGATATATGAAATGCATGTGATGCATACCAGCGACAGACACCATGATGCACCCATGTGCTGATAGCCATTGCCACTATGGTGTGCATGTAGCACATGTCACTCCCCTGCAGGATCACTCATAGGAAGTCACATGCCATGGCACAGGCATGCCTGCTAAGTCATACATCACTGTCTCCAGTCACATGGGCAGGGCAGCCACACAACAACAGTCTGCACTGTGTCACAATAGTAGGTCATGGGGAATGCAAGTCCTGGAGCTGAACAAGTGCACATGTACATCCCCCACACACCACATCATCTGAACCCTTATCTGTCCAGGTCATACTGATTGGACATATGGGTGACCTGTAACACAAGCCTCTGAACCTGAGCACCTCACAATCTGCTGTGAATGGGAAACAGCTGCATGGACTTCACATTCGCATACCCAGTCTGCACGGTCAGGTGTTCAAACACCTATGTGTCACACAAGTATCGTCTCCTATGGTCACATCTCTGGTGGCATGCTGAGCCCCAACCGATAAACACCCCAGCAGTCCTGACATCGAAGCCACAGCACACTGACACAGAGGCTGACACCTGAGGGGACATATCACTGAGCACAACGTGTCAGCTGATACACGGGAGTGGGAGTACAGAGTGCATTGCATGGCCTGGAGTAGGCATGACTGTCCTGCCCCACATGAATGAGGGATGAACCCTGGACAGTAGGCAGCTGGCTAATTATGTGTGACACACGTAATATACACACTCCTGGGGCCCAAACATTGTTCCCACCCGCAGCTTGGGTGTGTGCCAGTTACCCCAGGCACATGTGGTGGATCAGCTCAGCAATTGGACCACATATCAAAGTAACACGCAGATTACATGTCAGAACACAGGCATTGTGTAAGCAATGGACCCACCCATGATGCCCATCACAGTTAGGGGAACAGATGCTGTCCCCCACCTTGAGTCAAGCAAACTGCAAGGACACAGTACCCAAGTGACACAATTCCCTGACTGCAAGGGCCACACCTGGGTATCAGATGAGGAGTGGGCAGTGCACAATCGAGGGACATGGGTCCTGGACCACATGACTGATGTGCTGTGGAAGTTTAACCAGGCCAGAGGAGGGCACATAGCATGGCAGACAAAGTTCACAATGCAGTCATGGACTCACCCCCTCCGTGCTGCTCCCTGGCCTTCAGCTGCCCATCCAGATCAGGGAAGACCACCGCCAGGATCCTGAGCATGTGGGGGGTCAGGGTCCGGTGTCCACCCCTCCTGCGAGGAGGCGACAGCTTCAGCTGGACCCGTGCGATCCTCCGGGTCCAGCCCCGAAGGTCCTGCCACCTCTTCTGGCAGTTGCTGATCCGGCGCTTGTAGTCCCCCACGGATCTCACTGCCCGGACGATGGTCAGCCATATCTTCTGCTTCTGGTGGGCCTCAACCTGTGAGGATGACAAAGTGAGAATGCTATTACTACACATGCAACATATCCGTGCATTGCACAGTTGTGTATACATGTCTCAATCACATGGGCACATGATGTACACAGGCAGTGCAACGATGGCCATGGACAGTATGCCAGCAGTTACTACATGGTATCATTGCCTGGGAAGTAAAACCTTGTTTAAATGCACTGTCACTGCACTATACCTGTCCAGTGCATGTAACTACACACTATGGGGGTGACAACTACTCAGTGAGCCTGCTAGCCAGTGGCGTGCAGACTGTTAGCCTTGCTAGTCAGACAACATGCACATTTAGGAAGGCAGTGGACAGAACACTCACCTGCTCCCCTGCTTTCCCATACAGCTTGCTGTACTGTGGAAGGAGGCTGTCCAGCAGGGCCTGGTTCTCCTCAGTGCTGAAGGCTGGGGCTCTCTCCACAGTACGTGCCATTGCAGGGTCCAGAGGGTGCAGATACAGCAGCAGTGGTGGTGGCAGATGTCGTCCTGGAGCATGTAGTGCAGGCAAGTGAGCTCTCATGGGAACAGCCAGCATTATATGTGTGCTGCAGAGGCAGTTACTGTCCCATGTGTCCAAAGTGATAGGTCCAAGTCATTAGCATCTTCTGAATCTGGCCAATCCATGGAATTGCACCACTTACACACGCCCACAGCATCCTTCAAAAGTTCAACTTCATGACACCCATGAATTTGCAACATTGTTGTGGGTGACCAACTGAATTTCCAGCATCAGACTCGTTCAAGATTTGAAAACGCGTCCGTTGCCAGGCCAGGCCATAGCCAATGGGTGCGCACCGATCGGTCCATTGCTGTTCAACGCGTACCTAGGATACAACGCGTACCCGCACACATTGAATGCAATGGGCCGGCCGGGCACACCGATCGGTCCATTGCTGTCCAACGCGTACCTAGGATACAACGCGTACCCGCACACATTGAATGCAATGGGCCGGCCGGGCACACCGATCGGTCCATTGCTGTCCAACGCGTACCAAGGATACAACGCGTACCCGCACACATTGAATGCAATGGGCCGGCCGGGCACACCGATCAGTCCATTGCTGTCCAACGCGTACCTAGGATACAACGCGTACCCGCACACATTGAATGCAATGGGACGGCCGGGCACACCGATCGGTCCATTGCTGTTCAACGCGTACCTAGGATACAACGCGTACCCGCACACATTGATTGCAATGGGCCGGCCGGGCACACCGATCGGTCCATTGCTGTCCAACGCGTACCTAGGATACAACGCGTACCCGCACACATTGAATGCAATGGCCAATGTGTGCGCACCGATCGGTCCATTGCTGTCCAACGCGTATTGCGAATACAACGCGTACCAGCATACATTGATAGCAATGGCAAATGTGTGCGCACCGATCGGTCCATTGCTGTCCAACGTGTCCCTGTACATGTCACTGGCATACGTCACCATGCCTGTCACAGGTGAACATATGCCAGCCACATATACTTCCCAGGGAGTGAGGGGCACACCTACAACACCACAGCCTGTCCAAACTGTATCCTAAGGAATGTAAGGCTGCATTACCTATTTCGTGTATGGGGGTGAACATGTTGTTCTGTGGGTGTCACTTGGGGCAGCCACCCCCAGGCTGTGCACGTGTTCATGGGGACAGTATCCTTGGTGTTTCGTGTACATGACCACTGTGATGTGCAACTGTTCATATCTGAGCATGTGGCATGGTCACATTTCACGGTGGTGTAGGTGTATGTCATGTCACATGCCCCCTGAGTCCCATGTGGGACGGTATGTTTAACCCAGGGTGACCCATTGGCACAATAGTGATGGTCCTCCACAGTCTGTGTGCATGTTGTGTTTACAATGTCTCGGATTTCATGTGCACAATGGGAGACAGTCTCCACATCCACGTTGTTTGTGCATGGACTTTGATGTTGTGCGTGTGTGTGTCACAGACGTCCATGTCTGTCCTGCCGAGGCAACAGGGACCACTACCTGTGGGGGTCATGGTTGTTTTGCTGTGGTGTATACATGATACGCCATGTCATGCCAGTGTCCATGTGGCAATACAGGGTCCCTGGGAATCTACCTGTCGTTGAGCTGTGATGCCTGGGGCACATCTGTCCTCACATGTCACTGTGGGGTGTGTTTGTAACGTGGCAGCAGGAGATGGGAAATGTGACACGTCCTCATGATACCCAATGGCACAACCTGGGACTTATTGATGCCACTTGTTGAACTGTGATGTTGGATGTTGGCCATGTATGTGCCATACATGTCCTTACGGAACTGCACACATCATGTACTTGTGCCTCATAATGATGTATCGTGTGATATTGAGTGTGTACAATGCCACATATGTGGGGTGAGTGACAATCTTTCTTTCTTCACCTATGCACTGCAGGGCACCAGCTGTCCATAGACCATTCCCTGACCTGGCAACGATGGTGGAACGTGACAGCATCCGACGGTACCGCTTCACCAGGCAGCTGATTGATGATTTGGCAGTGCGCTTGGCACCACACCTGCAACCTGGCCGGCCGTACCCTACAGCGCTGACCCCCAAGGTGTAGGTGATGGCAGCCCTACACTTCTTTGCCACCGGTACCTTTCAACACACAGTGGCGACTGCTGGTGGGATGTCACAGACCATATTCAGCCGTGTGCTCCGCGATGTATTGGAGGCTATGTTGATATACCTGAACCAGTACATCTATTTCCCTAGACTCCAACAACTCACTGACGTGAAGAGTGACTTCTATGCCCTGGGGAGGATGCTGCATGTCATTGGCTCCATTGATGGGACACATGTGGCTTTGGTACCACCACAGGCCCAGGAGCAGGCATACAGGAACCGCAAGCACTACCACTCGGTCAATGCACTGGTGGTCTGTCTTGCAGATATGACCATCTCACACGTGTGTGCCCGTTTCCCCGGTTCTGCACACGATGCCTACGTGATGAGGAGTAGTCGCATCCCAAGGATGATGTCACAGATGCGGAACCAGCGTGCCTGGCTTGTTGGTGTGTACTGACTTTGTATCATTGTGTGTGTTCTGCAATGTAGTGTTCCACCCTCTTTTCCAACTCAGCTAATGTGCAATTGTCTGTATGTAGGTGACTCCGGATATCCCAACATGCCGTGTTTGCTGACGCCCCTCAGGAACCCTGTGACACCAGCCCAGATGCGCTACAATGAGGCACATGGTCGGACGAGGAGAGTGATTGAGCGGACATTTGGTCTCCTGAAGAGCCGCTTCCGCTGCCTGGACAAGACAGGAGGGTCCCTCCCATATGCCCCGGCAAAGGTGTGCAAGATTGTCATCGTCTGCTGCATGCTACACAACCTGGCAGTGCGGAAGGAGTTGCCTCTCATCCTGGATGACGATGACCAACGTCCGCCACCTGTGGAGGATCCTGGCCTGGACCACGATGCCAGTGATGATGATGGTGATGTCCGCACACAGCTCATCACCAACTTCTTCAGCTGAATGTAAGTATCCAGAGATGTCATGTAACTGATGTGAGTTTGCATGATATGTGTTGGTGGTGCTCTGGTGCTGTTTGAGTGTGTCCATGTGCTACATGACTGTATGCGTGTAGCGATGTGTCCTTACAGGTAGTCTGTACTCCCCAACAGTGTTGACATGCTTACTTGGTTCTGGGTGGGTATCTTGTGACATGTATTGGGCATGAGTATTGCAGTTCTGTCCTGTTCTTCAGTGCTTTTGACTGTGTGTCATTTCTGTCCTTCACAGGGTACTATCAGAGTGGTTTGGTCAACTGTGATCCCCGACACCGTGATTCGACTTCCAGGGTGGTAGCTGTTGTGTCCCTACAGGTGATGTGCACCACACCCATGGACTTCCTTCCTTCTACACTTGTTGACTGTGTGCCCGCTGCCAGGTGGGATTACCTTGCATCTGTAGTGGTTACAACATGTTGCAAATGTGTAATAAACCTGTGCTTCACCTTGTGATGTGCGTTGTCTGTGGTCACACATTTGACTGACATTTGCTTACTGCACCAGTGGGCTAGTTGACTAAGACTGGGAATAGGTGTTGTGTCTGTGCATTGCACCGTATTTCCTGGCAACATCAGTGTAGGCAATGAGTCAGATGGCCTAGGTGTGTATTTGTTGTGTAGCCGTGGTGGTGAGTCTCCCTCATATGTGTCACGTTGCCATGACTCACATGCCTGTGTTGTACTTGCTGTAGCAGTTAGCATGCACAGTGTAATTTAGCTGGTCATCATCTCCATGACAGTAACCACGTTGGAATCACGACAGAGGCAGGTATGGCGTATTAGTGTGTTTATTGTCATACATGTGTGTGAATAGTGCACAGGATGGTGAGTGCTGTACATTTTGATTGCAATCCTAAGTTCCTAGATGAATTAGAAGTCCTGGTAGCAGAAATGTCCTGTATCAAGTCCACAGTCATCTGAGACATTGGTCCAACTTGTACTCCCCATGTCATGTGGGGGGTTGTGTTGCAGTCAACAGGGTGAACAGTTTGCGCACAAATGTGATTATCCAGAACAGGTGTTGGCTTCCTGGGGGTTGCACATGGCCATCGGCCTCTCAGTTGCCCCTCCTCGGACGACCCCTCTTCTTTGGGGGGGACCCTCAAGTGCAGGCTGCTGCGGTGCAGGGGACTCTCCGCCAGAGTCATCCTGCCTCCCTGTGGCAGTTGCAGTTGTTTCAGCAGCAGATGTTGTGGGCACACAGGGAGGTGTTGACTGGTTGCTGCTCATCTGGCGGAGGCATTGTAATATGTCCCTATGCACCGCCGTCATCTCTTGCAGTGTGTCCCACTTGGACTCCACACGGGACATGTGCGAGTCCAAGCGGGCATGATGGGCAGCCTGCTGCTGTTTAATGTCCCTGAGGAGCCCCACTACCTGGCTGAGCTCTCCGGTGCTGGACTGGTACGCATCGGCTATGCGTGCCAGTTGTGGGTCATCATGCAGTCCAGACCCCTCTGCGAGCAGCGACCTATGTCTCCCACCCCTCCCACCACCCCTGGCGACACGTGCAGTACCTGAGGTGGCACGCACAGGTGACCCTGGGCCCCCTTGGGGGTTGTTGGTGGTGTTGGTGTCCATGGCCCAACGTTGGTCCAGGGTCCCTGTGCTGGTGGTGGTGGTGCTCCTTGGTCTGTCCATGTCGGCAGGGGTGGTATGTGTGTTGACAGTCGTTGGAGGGGTGGGTGCAGGGGTGCAGCTGGTGGTCCTGCTGGTGCTGCATGATGACTTGCTCCGGAGGTGCCAGGTGGGTCTTCTTCATCCGAGGAGGGCAGAGGCTGTTCCACACCAGTGAGCTCCGTATCCTCTTGAGCCTGGGACGGGGACTCCTCAGCGGCTGCTGCTGTGTCCCCATCATCACCTGTTTTTGGGAGACACACACAATGTATGTTATGTTTCTGCAGGCATCACTGGTTGACACACCTGACAGTTGTGACTGTGCCTCTGGATGCGGGCCTGTACATTGCATTGTCCTAAGTTGTCACAGTCAGGGGTTGATATTGGTGTAGCACATTGTCCTGCATTATTTGGGCATTTCTATGTGAATGTTGGGGTGTGTACATGGTCTGCATTGGTTGTATTTGGTTGACATCCGGCCCTCCTTCCCACCCAGCCAGATATTCCACCATGGAACGTGCTTCCATTGCAGGCAGTGCAAGTTGTCTTTCAGGATGTCAGTCAGTGGTGTCCTGCTGTTGGTTGGTGCACAGTTGCCAGCAGGGCCTTGTGCTCCCCACAGCAGTAGCCAGTGTCAGCCATCTTGTGAGTTGTTTTCCACTCCCTGTGATGTGTGCATGGTTCAGGGTGGTGTTGATGGGACAGTTGTGGGGGTGACCAATATCTGTGACTACCACTCCCATCATGCTATTGCCTCCACCCCACTTCCCAGCATGCCCATACTTACTTGCTTTTGGGTGGACTTCACTGTGTGTGAGTGTGACAGTAATGGCAAGATGTCAGTCAGTGGTGTCCTGCTGTTGGTTGGTGCACAGTTCCCAGCAGGGCCTTGTGCTCCCCACAGCAGTAGCCAGTGTCAGCCATCTTGTCAGTTGTTTTCTACTCCCTGTGATGTGGGCATGGTTCATGGTGGTGTTGATGTGCGCATTGCGAGGGTGAGCAATATCTGTGACTACCACTCCCATCATGCTATTGCCTCCACCCCCCTTCCCAGCATGCCCATACTTCCTTCCTTTTGAGTGTACTTCACTGTGTGTGGGTGTGACAGGAATGGCAAGATGTCAGTCAGTGGTGTCCTGCTGTTGGTTGGTGCACAGTTCCCAGCAGGGCCTTGTGCTCCCCACAGCAGTAGCCAGTGTCAGCCATCTTGTCAGTTGTTTTCCACTCCCTGTGATGTGGGCATGGTTCATGGTGGTGTTGATGTGCGCATTGTGAGGGTGAGCAATATCTGTGACTACCACTCCCATCATGCTATTGCCTCCACCCCCTTCCCAGCATGCCCATACTTCCTTCCTTTTGAGTGTACTTCACTGTGTGTGGGTGTGACAGCAATGGCAAGATGGCTGACAGTGGTGTCCTGCTGTTGGTTGTTGGCCAGTTCCCAGCATGGCCTTGTGCTCCCCACAACAGAGCACCAGTGTCAGACATCTTTGATGGGGCTTTCCACTCTCTGTGAGGTGTGCATGCTTCAGTGTGAGCTTGCTGGGCCATGTGGGGGAGGGATGTTGAGCTGTGACTACCACTCCCATCATGCTATTGCCTCCACCCCCTTCCCAGCATGCCCATACTTCCTTCCTTTTGAGTGTACTTCACTGTGTGTGGGTGTGACAGCAATGGCAAGATGGCTGACAGTGGTGTCCTGCTGTTGGTTGTTGGCCAGTTCCCAGCATGGCTTTGTGCTCCCCACAACAGAGCACCAGTGTCAGACATCTTTGAAGTGGCTTTTGACTCCCTGTGAGGTGTGCATGCTTGGGTGTGTTCTTGCTGGGCCATGTGGGTGGGGGATGTTGGGCTGTGACTACCACTCCCATCATGCTTTTGCCTCCACACCCCTTCCCAGCATGCCCATGCTTCCTTCCTTTTGACTCTGCTTCCCTGTGGGGTTGTGTGCCTGTGCTGACAAGATGGCTGACAGTGTTATCCTGGGGTTTGTTTTGCTACAAGTCCCATGTGTGTCCCTGTGCTTCACACTGCATGACCCAGGGTTGTGGTTCTTTGTGGGATATTTGATTGGTGTGTGAGGCAATGCTTTCTCCCAGGTGAGTTGTGTGTAGTTTGTGTTAGGGGGGTGTGTGGGTGGAGCTGCTGGTGACTATGGTCAGTGCTGTGAGTCCTCCTTCCCACCCAGCCAGATATCCCACCATGGAACGTGCTTCCATTGCAGGGAGTGCAAGTTGTCTTTCAGGATGTCAGTCAGTGGTGTCCTGCTATTGGTTGTTGCACAGTTGCCAGCAGGGCCTTGTGCTCCCCACAGCAGTAGCCAGTGTCAGCCATCTTGTCAGTTGTTTTCCACTCCCTGTGATGTGGGCATGGTTCATGGTGGTGTTGATGTGCGCATTGTGAGGGTGCGCAATTTCTGTGACTACGACTCCCATGATGCTATTGGCTACACTGACTTGCCCAGCATACACAGTATTCCTTCCTTTCAGTGAGCTTCCTGTGAGGTGGTGTTGTGGTGGTGGCTACATGTCTGACTGTGTTTGTTGGTTAGATTTGTGCCACTGCCTAGCTCTATTTGTTGTTAGGTTTGTACATGTCATGACACAGTTACATTTCACTATGAGCTGGGATGTATTGTGTTTATCTGGCTGACATACACATTTTGGGATGATCTGTTTTGGTTGGTGTGTATTTGCTAAGGGTGCATGGTTTGACTCTCCCCTTGACAGTGATGTGTGTGTATTGTGGCACAATATTGTGTACATTTGTTGTGTACTCACCAGGATCTGGGATGTTTTCTAGTCCATAGACGCTCACTGGTGGTAGGATGGCCCGCACCTTCTCCTCCCAGGGCCTGAGGTATACTGGTTTGGCAGGAGGGCCACTGCCGGTGTGTTGGCTCACGATGTAGTCCTTCTTCAACAGCTCCTTGACCCTCCTGCGCACGTCATACCACCTGTTCTGGATGTCTACCTTTGTGCGCAAACATGGTGATTGTGCGTTCACCCTGTCGACGATCCTCTCCTACATCTTGGTTTTCTGCGACATGGGTGTCTGTTGGACCAATGTACCAAACAGCTGTGGCTCTACCCTGAGGATCTCATCTACCAGGACTTCCAATTCACTATCTAGGAACTTGTGATTCTTCTTTGGGGGCATGGTGTTGGGTGGTGCTGGTGTGTGATGTGTGTGTTGGTGTGCAAGTGAGGGTGTGTGATTGTGTGTTTTGCTGGGTGTATGTGAGGGTGCTATTTGTTGTGGTGCTGCTGGTGTGTGGCTTGTGTGATGGATGAGCTGTGAGTGTGTGTGTGGTTGCTGTCTGTTGGTGTTGAGTGCTGGCAGGTAATTTGAATTTACAAAGGATCAAGGTAGGGATTTGTGTCCTTTATATGGGTGGAGTTGTGGGTGTGTCTTTGTTCCCTGTTTCCCCACCCAGTATTTATTTGCTTTGTGTTTGCTTGTTTGGCCTTTTTTTGTGTTTTTTTTTCCTTGGTTCTTTTTGTGCATGTAGGAGACGTTCTTCTGACCGAGTCGGACCCTCCAGTTGTCTCGTGCGAGCCTCTCAGATTCGTTCACGCTGTGTTTGTGCTGTTTTCTGTGCTGCGTACGCGTCGGTCGCGGGGTTTTGGGTTGCTTCGGCTCACAGTTTTGTATGCGTGTCGGTCGTGCGGCTTGGGCCCCGTGCGACTCGGTCGTGTTTTCCACGTGTTGCATCGTACTTGGCGGGTAGGAGTTCGCGGGTACGTTTCGTTCGGGATTCTTCCTGGTGCGTGTCGGTCGGTTTGTTTCACGTGGGTTTCTGGCCGGATGGCTGTTTTCCGCGCGTTTCGGTCGTTTGGCTTGTGTTCCGTACGCGTCGGTCGTATTTTGCACGCTTCTCATCGTACTTTGCGGGTCGGTCTGCACCGGTACGTGTCGGTCGGAATAAATTCCGGCTCTGAGTCGGTCGGTACGTTTTCCGGCCCGAATCGGAATCGGCCCCTTAGTCGGGGCACCACTAGACGAAAGATTATATCTATTTAAAAAATATATAATCTGTAAATATTCAAAAAAGCCAGGTTTGCTCCGGTCACCGCATCTATTCTGAACCTCTTGCCAGGTAATTACTCTGTTCTGAATTAAAAAGCGCCCTTAACTATATTACTGCCATTGTCCGTGGCAACAAATACAATGCTAAGGCCTCTTGGTCACAGCCAAAGACCTTGTTGTTAAAGTCTTCCAAAATATTTGCACCAGTATGGGATTTCTCTTTTGCGAATATGGCTACTGTTGTATGCTTCCAAGCGCCATTAAAAATCTCAGCAGTGTTAACACCTGCAGATATATTTTCTTTAACCCCCACAAAAGAGATCCAGTGCACAGTGAATCACATGTAATCAATGGCTTGGCAACTGGTCCACATATCGGTCATCAGGTGGATAGTGTGAACAGCACTCTGCTGCAAAGCTTGTCCAAGCAATTCCAAAACATCGTGATGAAGTGCTGGAACAGCAACTCTGCTGAAATAGGACAGGCTGGGAACCTTCCATTTCTAGCTAATGGCTGCCACAAATACAAGAAAACCCACACCTTCCCCAAAAGTAAAAGGGTGGAGGTCCAGCACTAACATTTTACCCAGCTTTGCATTGTACAAACGTGCCGTTGGATGGATGCGTTCATACTGCCCCTCCTGCCTAAACATGCCAGGAATAGTAGCCTGGATTTTTTTCTTTTCTGGTGACACTGTTGCAGGTGACTTTTTGAGTGCAGAGGTTGATAGGCTCAATGTGCGTTGCAGGGGGCCATCACTTTACTCTCTTGCCTTAGTATCTCGACCTGAGTATTGTGCCATTGCGATGTTGATGCTGTGGGCAACATTACTGCACTGCTGGGGACAGGGCTGCTTTGCGTAACAAAAATGTCTTTCTCTACTTCTCATTCCACGGTGATCGGATCGGATTCCTGCTCAGCCTTTCACCCCTTTCACTAACA
Source organism: Calotriton arnoldi (assembly GCA_963921515.1). NCBI lineage: Eukaryota > Metazoa > Chordata > Amphibia > Caudata > Salamandridae > Calotriton > Calotriton arnoldi. The sequence goes on from CAWUFW010005482.1 coordinate 593,268, forward strand.
ACACTTGCAGTTTTTTGGCTGCTAAGGTGTGCCTCCCACTGGATCATATGGTGCTTTCTCAAATGGGTTGTTTGGCCCCCGGTACCATAGTTTGTTGCAGGCTTACCCCGACTAACACTTGCTCCACAAATGGAGCATATTTCAATGTTCACCTCCTTCTTGCTAACAGTAAAGAAGTCCCAAACTGGGGAGGTCAACTTTCTGATGCTGGTGCCACTGCCAATGTCGGATGAGCTGGTGGTAGTTGGGCTTTATGATGTTTGACTCTCTGGAATACCTACTTCTACTGAGGTGGTTGTGGATGTAGGTCACTGCCGGGACTTTGCAAATATGGCAGCTGGCGGTGGTGGTAGTGGTATCTGTGGTGCCACATCCCTCAAAGCAAGTTGGGATAGGGTAACGTCAGTCTCCACTGGGGTTGGGCTAACATCCATGATGATTGGCTCATCGTCATCCTCCTCCTCTACATCTGCACCCATAAGTCTAAGGCTTTCAGGAACCTTCCTTCCTCTTGTGGCGTGTCTCACTCTCAGACTGAGGCAGGATCCAAGGGGTGTCTAGATCATCAGAAGGGGGCTTGGAGAAGAAGATGATGCACTAACGCTCCTTTTTCTGGAGATCTGGAAGACAATGGATCTTCTGAAAGACTGACTTTCTCTACTTCCTCAGCATGAAGCTTAATCTCCTGAACTGCTCCTACTTCGGGAGGAACTACTATTGGTGGTTGCGGCTGTTGTTGTCCACTTCTCTGAGGTTCCTGCAATGATTAGGTACTACACTGCGATAGAGATAAGTTAATTTCAACGTCACTGCTTATCGGTGTTGCCGTGATTAGACTGGCTGGCTCTGTGACAGACATGGGCTTGGATCTAGGTTGAGGTGGGTCCGTTGATGCGGGGGTGTTGATCCCAGCTTGCTCCCCAGAGGCCGTTGGGGCAGGCACAGGTTTTTTCCCCTGAAAAAGGTCTGGGTCGACATTCCAGTGGTGGTAAGCTCCTTCTTCTTCTCACTGGACTCTTGGTACCACCTTTCTTTGGGGCCATCTTGAAGTGGTCAGTTAGCATTGGCACTTAGCTTCACAAGTTTAAGAGATGTCTGTGATGTGTGGTCACGCGTCACATCATGCACAGGCCTTCTGTTTGGCAGTACTGTGAGTGATGTCTCTTCTCTTGTGCACCTAAAAGCAAAGAAGCAAGAAGAATATCAGTGAAACATGGCATTATTGCAGTTCAATTAGTAGTACAGAAACAATATCATTTAGTGTGGTCACTTGTTACTTAAGTTATTATAAATAATTAACAATAATGTGTATTCATTCATAAAACGGAAAACCACACCAACATAAAATTTCATGGTGTACACTCAGGAAGGATAAGAAAGAGCATCAACAACAAAACCTACATATGTAACTGTTTGATTTATGTGCATCACATCAAGTGGGATGTGGCACTCTGGGAGGTGAAGCTGACAAATGACAATGGAATAATCCTTAGACAATGAATGCTGTTCTGCACCTATAGCAGACATGATGTTGATTCACTGATGAATTGAAAAGAGGGTGGGGCACTCCGTTTCGAAATTTTACATCTATTTTATACGTGTACTTGTGATTAGCGTGCACCACAGTATGCAGGAACTGCCTAACCTCCCCCACTGAATTAACTTTAGGAAATGTTCAGGACCATGTTGTGCCTCAAACTCTGTGTGCACTGCATAGTGTATTTAACATTCAATATCAACGATTTGAACATGGATTAAACAATCTACTACTAAAATTATGTGCACAAATTTCCCCAAAAATATTTTCGAACAGCCAATTATTTTTTCAAATAAATCATATATTCATGTGTTCAATATATATTTTTCACAGTTTATAAACAACAATCGAAATTTACACAATCTGTGTTGTCCTTTTCAACAATGTCACAAAAATAACATTAAAATAATTATTTCCTTATTGTAGTGAAGTAAAACAATCTTCATATGTGCATTCCACTTTACAGAGTTGCCTTTCAATGCATTTCGGGACTGGACGTCCCTTCTTCAGGGGCCACTGTATTAACTAAACATGAAAATAACATCATTTCAATATGACACATCAAAATTTATAAAGAACAGACTGATAGCTTGAATTTATCAGAAATCATGCACAACAACCATTTTCACCTTGCGCTTTGCCACAGTGAACTTTAAAAAAGGTTAGTCAATTTTAATACATGCACTGGATATTCACTCCACTAAAGACCCATAAGCATTTCAACCGGCACCACAATAATTCTGTGTTAAGTGACCGAGTATCGTTATATTGTGCTAGTGCAACGTTAGCAATCTTCTCTTACTGACTGTATCTACCAACAAGCCCCTCTTTGCTTCTCCCAGAGCATACCTTTAAAAGAAAACCAGCCCAACTGTGTCCGCAGTTGTGATGTTGTCTCCTACGTTTCGCCAATAACTGCAACAACGAAAAAAACGATAATTCACAAATAGGTCACGTTTCAAGTCTCCAACCCGGTCTGATCTACCACATCAATGCGTTAACCACGTACCTATTCTGGGGTTTTTGCCAGTTGTTTTCAAAGCTCTGTGCTGTGAATGTTACTACAACAGTAGCAGAATTCGCATCTCCTTCAACTCGACGCTTCACCGCACATATGGCGTCTGACCCGAATCAACACTAAAAACGGACAACTCTGTGGAAATGAAGACGATAACTACAATCGCAAGGCGACCATTTTGTAATCGATAAAATGCCTGTTAGCTCTCAATGTGTATAGGCAACATAAACTCCATACAAAAAACTATAATTACACATACATTCCACAACGGCTGTGTGATTTTCCAACTGTATCAGGAACAAGACTAAAGACGTATAATGGCGGTCATCTAAAGTTAGTAATCACACGTGATGTCCGTGCAATATTCTGAATGCTTCCATCCCCAAACATATTGTGTTTAAAAGGAGATTTACTAAAAAGTCATGCAACGCAGCACAGCCCCCCGCAAGGTTGCGCTGCGTTGCGCCAGAGGGAGAAAGCAGGAGAGGGCCATATCTTCAAAGATATGGCTATCTCCTCCCCTTTCCCTTGCGCCGGCGCTGATTACAGCTGCTGTGCGCCATGTACACACCTTAGCACTGCAGCGCTAGGGTGTGTGAATGAGTCTAGCATAGGTTTTGTACAGGAATGGTTCCCTTCCTGTAGAAAATACTATGCTAGACACAAGGGAAAGCTTTTCCCACTTGGTATGCGTGCTGCACAGTGCAACACGCATGCAAAGTCAGAAAAGGAAGGAGAAATGAAAGCATTTCTCCTTCCTTGAGCCTAGTTGAAAAGGGTGCAGTTTTCTCACGCTAAACCCAATCTACTTTTTTTAGTAAATTGGGTTTAGCGTGAGAAACCTTGGGTGGTTGCATGGGAATGCCCTTGCACCACATTTGATACGCCCCCATGGCGCAAAGTAACGCGAAGCAGCGCAATGCGCTGCTACGCATTACTTTTACGTGATTTCCAGGCCTAAACAAGTTTAGCGCTGGAAAGTAAATTACAAAAAAAAGATTTTGCGTCGTTTTGCGTCACTTTTGTTATGCAAACACGGCGCAAAAGCTTAGTAAATCTCACCCAAAGTTTCTTTTATGCTCATGAACATAATTGCATGAATTGCTTCTCTAAAGCGTGCTGCTTAATCTGAACCCTGATGTGTGAATGGAAAAATATTATAATGTGTTTAAAGTTGTGACTATGAAAAACATTGGTTAGATCTGTTATGGCAGACAAGTGTGAATGTTTAATTAACAATCCTCCCCTGGGTGAATATAGACTATCTGTGGTGCCGGTTGGAATGCTTATGGGTCTTCAGTCGCGTGGATATCCAGTGCATGTATTAAAATTCACTAACCTTTTTTAAAGTTCACTGTGGCAAAGCGCAAGGTGAAAATAGTTGTTGTGGATGATTTCTGATAAATTCAAGCTATCAGTCTGTTCTTTATAAATTTTGATGTGTCATATTGAAATGATGTTATTTTCATGTTTAGTTAATACAATGGCCCCTGAAGAAGGGACGTCCAGTCCCGAAATGCATTGGGCAAAGGTAAATCTGTAAAGTGGAATGCACAGATGAAGATTGTTTTACTTCACTACAATAATGAAAGAATTATTTTAGTGACATTTTTGTGACATTGTTGAAAAGGACAACATAGATTATGTAAATTTCGATTGTTGTTTATAAACTGTGAAAAGTATATGTTGAACACATGAATAAATGATTTATTTGAAAAACTAATTGGCTGTTTAAAAATATTTTTGGGGAAATTTGTGCACACAATTTTCGCTGTAGATTGTTTAATCCATGTTCAGATTATTAACATTGAATGTTAAATACACTATGCAGTGCACACAGGGTTTCAGGCACAACATGGTCCTGAACATTTCTTTAAGTTGATCCATTGATGCCAGATGTTATAAAATGGTTACAAAAAAATCCAAAAATTAAAAAAATTTAAATAAAAAATAAAATAAAGGCACAGCCACAACAAAGAGCACATGCAGGCCTATGGCAAACGCACACTGGCAGGCTACACAAAATGCCCGCCAGCCACATGGTCACAACAACATGCAAGAAGGCATGGCAAGCAAAGAGAAGACATGCAGGCCCATGGACACTGACTATACAAAATGGCCCCTGGCCATATGGGGTACAAAGACAAATGGTGGCCTATGGCAAACACACTCACACACTGGCCAGACAAAGGAGGCATGGTAAAGATTATACTACATTAATTCAGCAATGCCAAAAATGGAACTTAACAGGGCAAAAACTGTTTACAAGTTACAACAACACACATCATCCAAAGGCATTATCCCACCCTATACACTGTTTGCAGGGGAAAAAAACGTGAAATACCTAAATAAAAACACATTTTGTATTTTAATCCAAATCCATCTATGGCCTAAATGATGTTTCAATTCAACAGGCATCACATAAACAGTTGTTTCATTCACCCATTAATAGCACTGTGCCTACTGGCTGGAAGGCCCATTTGGCAGACTAGGCCACATAGTGAATTAAATCAATATTGCAAATTTATTTAAAAAACATGGAGAAAATGTAGTGAACTCTGCAACATTTTTCCTTTTTAAAAGAAGAAAAATTACTTGCAAAGAAATAACTATTCCCCTTCTTAAACTACAGGCCGCCCACCAAAATAAATTTTAAAAATCGAATAAAAGTACAAATAAATCCAGATGCATGGCCCCAATAAAACAAACAACACCAGTTTTTCAACTTACTTGTGAAATCTCAAATACAAAGTACTTAAATCCAACGGTATTTGCAACAGACACAAAGAGTGATCCTTCCACTTGTGAAATCTCAAATACAAAGTACTTAAATCCAACAGTATATGCAGCAGACACAAAGAGTGATCCTTCCAGCTCTAAATCCAAATGAAAAGTGACCAGGATATGAACAAAGCACTGGGAGGAGCCTGCTGGACAGGGACAGCAACTTGGAGACTCTGGGGCACTTCCTTCCAGCTGAAAAAAAATAAAAAATAAAAAACACTCCTCACACAGAAAAACAATGGCAAAAGTCCATTTGAGGAGGTTTTTTACTCCAAATCATAATTTTGGGAAGATTGTGATGCTCTTGAGGAGAGAATCATCCCTAGATTTTATCAGAAGTAGATCCTGCTCAATCAAGATTGCGAACGTCAGAAAACATTCGCCAGGAGTCGCTGGCATGCCCGAATCACGTGTTGGTGACCCCAAAATCCCATGGGAGCATGCAGCCGGCAAGCAAATCTTGTGGCGCTCGCGAATGGCTCTGAAAATCTCGTGGGCGATCACGGGCGTGCAAAAGGATATTTTGAGCTCTAACACAAAAAAACCTCTGCTCCATTGCGGAGTGCAGAGTTTATCAGTAAGTCCGCGTTTTTCCTCGCAGTTGCCAAACTCCACAAACTCCGAGAGCGGAGTGGAGTTTTACACCCAGGCCTAATTTTGAGAGGGATGTGTTGGGGCCTCAGTGGGGTGGGAATGAGTGATTAAGGCAATAGGTGGGAGTTGGGGGAACTTTTTTCTGCTCTTGTAAGTGGGTCTGAGTTTGGGATAGAGGAGAAGGTAGCTTGAAGGATGGGATGAGTCAAAGAGGGGTCATGTAGGTGTTGAATAGGGTCAGGCTGAGGGACGATCCTTGGGGAACTCCGCAGATGATCTTCTTCGGCTCTGAGGTAAACAGTGGGAGGTGATCTTTTGGGTTCTGCCGGTGAGGTATGAGGCGATTAATTTGAGGGTGTTTTCTTGAATCCCAATGAGGTGGAGTCTGTTGATCAGGTTGTGGTGGGAGACGGTGTCAAACATCAATCAATCAATCAGGGGTTTAAAAAGCGCGCTACTCACCCGTGAGGGTCTCAAGGCAACATGGCAGACAGGTCCAGGAGAATCAGGGCTGCGGTTTCCCTGCTGTCCAGGAGGGCTCTAATGTCCTCTGTGGCTGCGATCAGAGATGTCTTGGTGCTGTGGTTAGCTCAAAATCTGGATTGGGAGGGGTCCAGGAGGTTGTGGTCTTCTAGGTGTTGAGTGAGTTGCTGGTTGATCTCTTTCTCAAGGACTTTTGTTGGATAGGGGAGCAGAGAGATGGGCAGTAGTTCTTTATTTTGGCTGGGTCAGCAGATTGTTTTTTCAGGAGGGGCCTCACTTCAGCATGTTTCAAGTCCCCAGGGAAGGAGGCTGTGGTGATAGAGGTGTTCAGGACCTTCCTGAGCTCGCAGCCGATTGTCTTGCTTCCAAGGTTGAAGATGTGGTGGGGGCATGGGTCCGTAAGTGCTCCTGAGTGCACAGAGTTCATGATGAAGATAGTGTCTTGCGCAGTGAGGAGTTTCCAGTGGGTGAGAAGGTGTTCTGGTTTGAATTCGTGGGTGTGAGACAGTTGATGCTGCCTGCAGCTGAGGGTTGGGGCTCAAAGTTTTCATAGATGGCCCAGATTTTGTTGTGGAAGAAGTCTGCGAGGTTGTCGCACAGTTCCTGGGAGGGAATGATGTTGTTCTCTGTGGTTGCGGGATTGGTGAATAGTTCTTTCCAGTGGTTTGTGCTGGCTTTGATGTGGTCTGCTAGGGCGTTCTTCTTGGTTTCTTTCAGGAGGTGCTAGTACTGGTTCAGAGCGGACCTGAAGGGGGTGTGGTCTTCTGTCTTTTTGCTGATGTGCCACTTCCTTTCAAGTTGTCAGCAGTTGCATTTCGTGGAGTGCAATTACTTGGTGAACCAGCTTGCTCTTTTGCTTTGTTCTTTAGTCCTGGCTGTCTAGACAGGGGCGATGGTGTGGAAAATTAGCTGAAATGGCTGTTAGCATCAGCTGAAGCCATTTTGTTTTTGGCAGCCATTTTAGTTAGCCATGTGCTTTCTCCCTCTTCACTGTTGCCTGCTCTTGTATTTCACTTGAGTCAGGAACTATAATTAACTCCTTCAGTACTGAGCCAGAGCACTGCACATGCTCAGAAAGGTCTAGCTGCTAGAATGCATCTGCTCTTAGAGTAACTGTCAGGCTATTTTAACTAATGGCAGCAATATTGAAAACCCTCCCACTCTGTTGACTAAGCGATTCTTATGTATCCTTATATGTAACTAGCTATTCATGTGCACACTTGTACCGCCTCTTTTTGAGTCTACATGCTAACTCAGCGGTAAATTGGGCATAAAAGACCCAGGATCTTTGTACTCCTTAGACTGTCTCCTACAGTGGCCTGAGGGTACTGTATTGACACAGTCTCCCTCATATGAGGTTAATAAAGTTGTTATTTTGATATTCCAGCTTCCATGCCAATCTCTTCTTTGTTGGTTTAAGGACCAGGTGCATCAGTGAACCCCTAGAAAGGTTTTTTCTTCTACAATGGCATCGGCACAGTCTTTGATCCACTGGAATAAGCTCTTAGCTGCTTGTTCAGGGTCATGTGTAGAGTCTGGGAGAGTGTTGTTTCACTGATCTTCTGATACCTTTTTCCAGTCTCTTCATATGGTTCTGGGGGGCACAGTGCCAGGGTGGATGGGTCCTGAGATGGGGAAGTGTACGCTGTGGTGGTCGGACTATTTGAGTGGTGTGGATGTACCTGACTATGACGCTGGAGGTGAAAATGGGGTTGAGCGTGTCTCCTGCAATGTGGGTAGGGTCAGTGATGATCTGCATGAGGCCGATGTTGCTCATGTTTTCCAGGAGATCGGTGAGGTTGGCGTTGCTGGATTTGTTGAGGTGGAAGATGAGTTCCCTAGGAAGATGTAGTACTCTCAGTCGATTGCTAGTGGGGTGATGAGTTCTGGGATGAAGTTGCAGAAGCTGGGGCATGGTCCTGGTGGTCTGTAGGCAAGAGTACCTCTGATGGTGCCTTTTCCATCTGTGTGGAGTTGGAAGTTGAGGTGTTCCATTACTGGTGTCGGGTCATCAGGGGATGTTGTGCAGCAGATGGTGTCTCATGTTTATGAGACATTTTACTGCTCTTTGCCTGTTTTAGCACTCCTTTTGACAGTTGGAAGAGTGCGCTGAACAGGGCAACAGGCCGCAAAGCTGGCATGCGTTAGCAGCCTGCATTTGTCTCTGTGTTCCCTTGGCAACCCAACTCGTGGTGGGGGGTCACGATGCTGGCACTTGTTAGCAGGCTGCAATTATCTCCACGTTCCCTGGGCAGCGAAGGAAACAGACTGTGCCAGTGAGATTCAGGCAGTCTTATGAGGGAAGCTAGACTGCTGACTCTTATAGGAAGTTCATTGGTGGGGCAAGCAATTAGTGCGCAGTTAAGAAATCAGCCTATGGCAGTGAAATTCAGGCAGTCTTATGCGGGAAGTTAAACTGCTGACCATCTTAGGAAGTACACTGAATTTTTGGAACTGGATTTCTTTGCCAAGGAGCTATTTATGGAGTTGTAATTTTAGCTTATTAATTGTGCAGTTAATATTTTGACCTGTTGTCTACTTTATAGTTTTGACTTGTTATTTTTCTTTGTTTGCAGGTCTACATGGCGAGGACAACCATGTCTCAGCCTCCACAGTTCTTATCTGACTATGGGGAACCTCTTTTGCCTTGAGACATATTGAAAAAACTCTTGGTCTCATACTTAATTTGTATAGAAGGCGAGGATTCTCAGCAGCTAGGAAACATGGAATTTTGTTGCACAACCTTGGTATTGAGGGCCGTAATATATACAAGAGTCTTGATGAGATTACGGTTGGGCATGAGAAGGACCAAGCTAGATTTGTCTTTGAGATATCGCTTCAGATGTTGGAACAACATTTTGTCCCATACAATAATATTGTTAGGAAGCGGCATATATTTTTTTCTAGGATGCAATCAAAAGCTGAAAAGGTGTGAAATTACGTGGCCTCGTTGAAAAGTTTGATACGCACTTGTGACTTTAGTGACCTATCTGATTCGCTTATAAGGGTTCAACTAGTGCGTTGTACCAACAATCCAAGGGTACATGAGAAACCTTTGGCTAAAAGTCCTACATTAAAGGAGGCAATAGACATTGTATAAGGGATGGAGCACACTTGTGGTTGGGTTAAGGAGATGCGGAGCACACTTCCCACCACTGTGGAGAGAATAACAAACAGCAATGCTGGGAGAGAGATGAACGAAGATGATAGAATATAATTTCAGAAACCTGGTTGGGTCAAGGGGTTGGTCCAGGAGAAGGATATGAAAATTAAGTGTTTTAAGTGTGGTAGCTCAAGCCATCTCTCTAATAGTCCCTATTGCTTTACACAATGTGCCACCTGTCAAAATTGTGGTAAAAAGTGGCATTATGCCAGCGCATGTAAAAACAACAAAGTATAAGAAGTGTTTGAAGCACAAGCTGGTGATCAAAAAGTCATTTTACAAGAGTCTCTAGCTGCATCCAATGTCAATATGGTGGACAGGGAGGTGGCAAAGGGAATGTCAGAAGAGTCTGTTCCTGCCCAAAGGGTCAATATTGCGGATGGTGTTGTTGACAGGGGGCTAGTCAGGATGCCTGAGTATGAGATGATTATTGGTGGGAAAGAATTAGCTGTTCTTGCTGATTCAGGGTCTCCATTTGCCATGATGAGAGTCAAGAATTGGGAAAGAGTCTATGGAAACGAGGATATAAAGCTGTTGTCTCCTGATATTAACCCGGGGGTTATCGGGGGGCAAGTATTGATCTAATATGATATGCTGTCATGAGCATCAACTTTAAGGGTAAGGAAACAACTGGCAAAGTTTATGTGGCCAAGCGTGGAGGCAATCTTTTGGGGTGGCAGCACCAACAAGATCTAGGTATTATTCTCAATCCTAATTCGAAGGAACAGGTTCTTTCGGTCGCCCTTGAGGGGAGTGTACAAGGGAGATTCTGGATTTTCAAGAGGTGTTCAGGGATGAATTGGGACTTCTGAAGGATTTCAAGCACAAGATTATTGTTTTTCAAAAAGCTAAGCCGGTTGAGCATAAAATGAGGAGGGTGCCTAACCTAATGCTGAAACCTCTACAAGAAGAGATCGATAAGCTGCTGGGAATTGTTGTGATTGATGAGATTGAGTCCTCAGAATGGTTGGCTCCGATTGTTGTGGCACCAAATGACAACGGTTATCAGATTAGAATGTGTGTAGACCTTAGGGACCTCAACCAAATCATTTGAGTGGATTGACAACCCCTGGCAAACATAGCAGAAGCATTGGCTCCACTAAAGGATGCATGTGTGTCTAGTGTTATGCATTGTCTGCCACATACTATCAGGTTCAGCTGCATGAAGACCCCAGGGCGTTGACACCTTTTGCGACACAAAGTTTACTACAGCGATGGGGTGAATTTACCCTAGGTGCACATTGGCGCTTTTGAAAGGCTTTGGGTGTAAAGGCCTCAACAAAATAGTGATATATGGTAAATTATCCACAGGATTGCGCAACTACATATATAAATTGCATGTGGCAGAAGATAGTGATTTACACAGCTGGGACGGAAGAAGAACCGTGTGGATGGATATGATTTTGAGGATAACTAAATTGATAACGGAACTGGATCTCAATGGTTATTTCTATCTTGATTGTCTCCTAAAACATAGGCTTTACCGAAAAGGAAATGGGGTCAGCCAGACAGGTATGCCCTTTTCCTCACTGGTTGTGGATATAAAGGGGATATTTTCCCATACTTGGTCCTGATATACACTCCAGAGAATTCATAAATCTGTACTGGGGGGCACTCTAAACAGTAGGGGCATCACGTTCTTAGGCTTATTGCGATACAAGACATTGTGGTTATGTAACGTGACAAATAGTTTACACTTTAGATTGCAATGTAATGACCGGAAGTTGTATTATGCATGGGTTTCCACTCATTGACTATTGAGGTAGCACTTTTTTGCATATTGGATTGATATGTCACAGTGGTGGATTGTTGTGCACCACAACAAGAGAGAACTGTTGTCTCACAATTGAACTATCAACCATATGTGAAAATGGTCTTTTTTGAAACTCTTGTAGCCCTGAAGAAGTCGAGGGGTAATCCCCTAACGACGAACCACGTGTTGGCTGGGTGCAGAAAAATTAAAAGACCAAGAAGAAGTTTGCTGTGTTATAATTTTGAAAAATTGTTTTGTTTATTTAACGTGTGCCAAGGATTGGGATTTACCTTTTGTGACACCTCTAAGGGCTTTTAGAGTTATGAGGCTGCCTTTTGGGCTGGCCTCAACTGTGGCAGGTTTCTAGCACCTAATGAAAGTGGCTCTTCAGGGCATTGATTCGGTGATGTTCTTCCAAGATAACATCTTGGCTTATAGAAAGGACACTCACAGTCATGACCTAGTTTTAAGACAGGTATTGGCAAGACTCAGATAGTGATCTCACCCTCAAGAGGGAAAATTATAAATTTGGCGTTGGTTCAGTCTCTTACTTGGGCCAAACGATTTCTGGGAATGGAATAAGCCCCAAGTTGGAGTTGGTCAAATCTATTCTGAAAGCACCTACTCGGATTAATCAAGACCAAGTTAGATCTTTCATGGGCCTCGCAGAATATTACGCCAAGTTAATTCCTAATTTTGCATGTGTGATACAACCTATTAGATTACTCCTTAAGAAGGGACAGAAGATTATGGGAAGGCATTTGGTGTAGTCAAAGAAAGCATAGCCAAGATGCCTACTTTGGGACATTTTGACACCTCCAAGAAGACTTATCTGGCAACCAATGTGATTATGAGAGGCTTGGGTGCTGTGTTGTCACAAGTGATGGACGGAGAGCAAAGGGTGGTTGCTTTTGCTTCTCATTCTTTGAGGGGTGCTGAAGAAAGGTATATGGTCATAGCGCAGGAAACTTTAGCTTGTGTGTGGGTGGTGCACCATTTTAAATTCCCCTTGTCTTAAGAATTGAACATAAACCTTTGATTCAGTTGTTGGGATGCAGAAATATTGACAATATCTCACTGCGTATCAAGAGGAAGGTTTAATTGAGTATAATTATTGTGTAGAGTATTTGTCGGGGGCTAGTAATGTGCTGACAGATTGTTTGCCCACACTACCAATGGAGAGAGCAGTTGGCCTAGATGGGGTTGACTAGCAGCAAATTTGGGTCAAGGAGACAGCCATAAATAAATCAGAATGGGAACTTGATGCACTAGAGGCATTAGCAAATTGGGTAATTAGCCAGGGCCCCCTGTTAACTGAGACTCTCTTTTTCTATATCACACCTATCTACTTCTCTGTCTCAGCCTCCCCACTCTCAACTATTAACTTGAGGATTTTTAAGGCCCCGGGCAAGACATATTTCAGCTCTGTTGCTGTGATCCCATTTCTGAAACATATACTTATTATTTTTGGACATTGACTGGGGTTCAATTAGCATGAAACGAGTAATAAAATTCTAAATTGCTCCAAAAAAGGGACCTCCAAAATAAGTTGTGCCTTGAGGTAACAAAAATCCTTAAGAAAGCACCGGATTTGAGGTTTGGCAAAATGGAAGAGGTCGATAGTTAATTAAAAAGGAAACAGGTCTAATAGATTGTGAAGGAAAATATATAGAAAAAGGGAGAACAGGTGATATTTGGAAAGCAAGAGCTGGGCTAGAAAAAATAGTTTAAAGTGAATTGTTGCAGTCTGAAAGTTATGCCATTGTCGTGTCCCCTGTGCCCCAGCCCCAAAGGACATCACGCGGAGGCTGGTAAGGGTGCACAAAACTTTTGTATTCATGCCGTCAGCACGGCACGCACAGGCTCCTCCTTCCTCCTCGTGGATGTAATTAAAGTGCCCTGTGTCCCTGCTTCCTGACCGGAAGTGGTGTCCGGTGTCCAGTCCCCTCCCCATCTATTCTTTGCAGGGTCCTAATGCCTGCCTGCACATGTCGTTCTGACAGGCATGAAGATGGGGTTATTGAGAAATACAAAAAGAAGAGATCATAGGTAGTGAGAAACCTAGGTTGGCAAATGGGCTGGACATCTTTTTTTGGATATGTTTGAATATACCAGAACAATGCACAGGATGTGTACTAGTCATCATTACAATTTATCAAAAACAGATTGTGAGGTATGTGGAGGTCTGGTAGAATGCGAATGTTTATCAGTTCGGGGTAAGTGTTGAGGGTTATGAAATTGATTTGGGGATGTTCCTATAAAGGATATGGGATGCTGATGCGATGAGGAATAGCAAGGCTAGCATGATGGCCTAGTCAGTTGAATGCTCACTGATGAAACATGCTGTGATCTGCCGCTCACAAGTTCAAACATTGTCAAGACCACCTCAGCCATCCATCCTTTTGAGGGGATCACTGATACAACATCGACTCCTATAACATCGAAGTACAAAAATATCGAGTCAACAATATCGTATACAAAAATATCGACACCAAATACACAACACAGAAATAACACAAACATCGATAAAAAATATCGTTTAAAAAAATTCTCGATGACAAAAATATCGACAACAAATATAAAGAACACAAAATTATCGCTAACATTAAAATAAAATGAAACACAACAAAAGCATTGATATAAATATTATAAACAACACAAACATCGAAAAAGCATATAAACTATACAGAAAATAACATTTAAACATAAAAATAAACTATTTTCAATAATATAATTAAAAAAACATATTCCGAACATTTTAAACATACACTAAAAAAATTACAAAATTAATAATATTAAATAAAACAAATACACTAAAAATACAAAAACAAATAAATAAACAAACAATACAACATAAAAACATATCAGAATTACCAAAAATAAACAAACATAAATATATGTCATATGTAAAAAAATATATCACATTTAGCTACAAATATATTTAAATACAAATAATAAACAAAATAAAACCAAACATTAAATAAACAGAATAAATATTAAACAAATTAAAAGGTAACTGCTAAAAAAGTCAAAAAATCTATACCGACCAATACATTTAAACTACACCAACACTAACCAATAGAAAATGGTAACTAATTAAATAAACGCTATAAAAACAATTAATTAATTAACACAAAATTTACCGTATAACGGACGAACACGGAGGAAGAACGAACCTTTACAAGACAGAATACAAAACGAAAAAGAACTACACAAACAAATATTCTGAAAATCTCTCATTAAAGGTAAGAACAAAACTTTGTAACTAAATAAATAAAATTAACTTTAAAAAATTTAACTAAAACTATAACATGTTTTCCTTTATATGTCACAGATTAAACTTCACTAAAAACCAACCAACAAAATTCAACAAAAAGATTTACGTCCACAACACCAATAAAATAAATATTACAAAAAATATATAAGAAAGTAAGTATATGACTTTACCAACAAATAAAGTAAAGAATTTAAAACTAATAAATTCATTAAAAAAGCAAAACATATCTAACAAATACTTTTTTTTAACAGCGTCTACAGAAGTCAACAAAGCCACAACATCAACAAAAGAAACTTCATCATCTAAAAAAATAAGTATATTTTTTTATAACAAAGTAAAAATAGTCTAAATAATAGAAATAATAAAATTAACTAAAACTATAATGTTTTCTTTTATATTTCACAGACTACACTTCACTAAAACTCCACCTAAAAAACTCAAAACAAGGATTAACTTCGAAAACAAGGACCAAATCAACATTAAACAAAAATATAAAACTAAGGGTTCGACGATGCCCCATGGGCGGAAACCGAAACTGTTTGTACTTACTGCGGAGCTCGATTACCCTTGGCCGTTGCCCGGTGGAGCTGTCCTATGCAGCTATAGAGGAGTCTGGCTCTGGTTCACCCCTCAGCCGTCACCTACCCAGCCGGACATCGGACATTGTTTTTCACGGTTCTTCTCGGTTTTATCTGTCTTTCACTCTGACTGCTTTCCTCACCCTGATGGACTTTCCCCTCTGGCCTGCCTGACTCTATCCGCATTCCCCTCCCCTGGTTTTCCTTTCCCCCCCTACCGTCCTTTCCCCATAAGATGCGTGTTCTTGGCTATGCTATGCGCTAATTTCTTATATTATTATGTAATCTCATGTTTTTTATCCTAAGCCTATACCTGTAACTGCAACTGTTTATGTAACTGATGTAATTCTCGGAACCTGTAACCCGTTGATCCTCATGTAAAGCGCTCTGATACCTCCGGGTCTAGCCAGCGCTAAAAAAAACTCTGCAAATAAATAAATAAATAAAATAAGGGGTCGATTAGGATGGCGGCCGGAAAACCATTCCGACCGCTGTGGTAGCGGAAATTAACAGTCCGCAGGTACCGTGGGAAAACCGGAGCTCAAATCATGATGAACCGCCCGAAAAATCCGACCGCAGCGGACCGATGCCACGAAAGACCGCCGGTAGCGTGCGGAGCAGGTGAAAATCCGTCCGCGGCGGTCTGATTTGCTGCGGAAAGACCCAAAACCGCCGCACGGTCAGCGGATTGACCACACGTGAAATTAGGATACCATTGCGGTGACAGCGGAACAATCCGCTGTTTCCGACCGCCGCAATCACAAGCAATGATGAATGGGAGAGCCGGCGGAAGAGCGGTTGTATACCCACCGTCGCGCTCGCGTGGGAACAGCAATGGCGGCCGACAAAACAACACACAACAAGGCTACCAATTGTGGCTATTAACCTGGCTCAGCCTCAAAAAACACCTAACACACCCCAATGACACATCCCCATGGCAACAAAAAAAAGCAAATCCCAGGTCAACCCACACAACACACCTGACAGGAATACACCATTTTGGCCCACCCACATAGCTGAGTATAAAACCAGCCTCTTCCCTGACCAGAATCCTTTTCACTACTCAACTACTGAAGGGCCCAACCCCACAGCACAAAGGATAGGCAAATCTGCACACATCACACCATCACAACAACACACACACCACACACATCACCACTACCACCTTCACACCTGCACCTTTAACCCATTTGCACATCACACACCATGTCACAGAAGAAAATGCCCAAATTCACTGACAATGAGTTGTCAGTGATGGTAGATGAGGTAATCAGAGTAGAACCACATTTGTTTGGAAACCTAGTCCAACAGACACCATTAGCCACCAGAATGCAAATGTGGGCAAGGATAGTCAGCAGGGTCAATACAGTAGGGACCATCCCGCGCTCCAAGAAGGAGA
The DNA here is from genome assembly GCA_963921515.1 of Calotriton arnoldi. Taxonomy (NCBI): domain Eukaryota; kingdom Metazoa; phylum Chordata; class Amphibia; order Caudata; family Salamandridae; genus Calotriton; species Calotriton arnoldi. Next base: position 609,854 of record CAWUFW010005482.1, read on the forward strand.
TCATGAAGCGGTGGCATGACCTCAAGAGCAAGGTGAAAGAGAAGAACAACAAGAACCGTGAGCTGGCTCAGAGGACTGGCGGTGGCCCTCCCATTCCACTACGAACATTCACGGTATGGGAGGAGAAGGTGCTTGGCATACTGCATCCAGAGAGTCTCACGGGAATACCCGGGGGAGTGGAGGCTGGTAAGTACCAACAAATGTCTACCATCACACTGCTATGTACTGTCTTGCACAACTACAAAGCTACACCTCCTAGGTCAAAATGCATGCATGTGCACCACACTCTCCCCAAAACATGTCTCACAGTTCCAACATTCACTCCCTCTGATTCACCCCAAAGGTAGCTAGCAATATTATCATGGGGGCAGGTGTACAGGCAGCCAGCACTACAACTCCCACCAGGCCCCCTTGTCCCACAACTCAGCAGGATGGAGCACTCCCCACACCCACAACCATATGGCAGCCATTGCATTGCCCACCTTCACCTAACAGGTAGGTAGCCATCTTAACAGGGAGGGGGTGGTTGTGTTTGGGAAGCCTGCACTACAATTCCCACCAGGCCCCCTTGTCCCAAAGCTCACCAGGATGGAGCACTCCCCCCCCACCCCACCCAGAAGCAAGTGGCAGACATTGCATTCCCCTCATCAAACTAACAGGTAGGTAGCCATCTTTACAGGGAGGGGGTGGGTGTGTTTGGGAAGCCTGCACTACAACTCCCACCAGGCCCCCTTGTCCCAATGCTCACCAGGATGGAGCACCACCCCCAGAAGCATGTGGCAGACATTGCATTCCCCTCATCAAACTAACAGGTATGTAGCCATCTTAACAGGGAGGGGGTGGGTGTGTTTGGGAAGCCTGCACTACAACTCCCACCAGGCCCCCTTGTCCCAAAGCTTACCAGGATGGAGCACTCCCCCCACCCCACCCAGAAGCATGTGGCAGACATTGCATTCCCCTCATCAAACTAACAGGTAGGTAGCCATCTTAACAGGGAGTGGGTGGGTGTGTTTGGGAAGCCTGCACTACAACTCCCACCAGGCCCCCTTGTCCCGAAGCACACCAAGATGGAGCACTCCCCCAACCCCACCCAGAAGCAAGTGGCAGACATTGCATTCCTCTCATCAAACTAACAGGTAGGTAGACATCTTAACAGGGAGGGGGTGGGTGTGTTTGGGAAGCCTGCACAACAACTCCCACCAGGCCCCCTTGTCCCAAAGCTCACCAGGATGGAGCACTCCCCTCCCACCCAGAAGCAAGTGGCAGCCATTGCATTGCCCACCTTCACCTAACAGGTAGGTAGCCATCTTAACAGGGAGGGGATGGTTGTGTTTGGGAAGCCTGCACTACAACTCCCACCAGGCCCCCTTGTCCCAAAGCTCACCAGGATGGAGCACTCCCCCCCAGCCAGAAGCATGTGGCAGACATTGCAATGCTGCCATCAAACTTACAGGTAGGTAGCCATCTCATGCTCTCTTGTCCCACCCCTGAGCAGAATGGAGCACTCCCCATACCCACAACCATGTGGCAGCAAGTCCCCTCAATTGTGTCACAGGACAGGTAGGTAGACAGTGCATGCACCCTGCCATTCCTCTCAAAAAGCATGGAGCCATATAACCACACCACCCCTCACGTCACCCAACATGGCATACATCCAACAGTCACTTCCTGTGTGCAGACAGCCAAGCGTATGTAACTGTCACAGAAATGAAACGTTAAGCCAGCAAGTCACATTCTGCAGAACTTCAGGGCACAATCATGTCCAGCACTGAATGCTATGTGTAAGTGCCATGGTGGCAGAGCATGAAGGCCCATATGAACACAAAACATACATGGTCAGTTGTTTAAAGAAAGTAAAGTACATGATATTACAAAGGTATGCAGAAGATTACAATGGCTAGTTCTTGCTCAGATGTAACATCTTCATTGCAGAGCAAACCAAAAAGACAAATCACATAAAGTTGATGGGCTGCAAGTTGGTAGATGACGACATGGTATCTATTTACATGTCACACCATGGACAAGTAATGTATGTACCTACACATCATGGCATGATGTGCAGTACCTTGCAGCCATACAAAGTGATATCAATGTAAACTGTGTGGTGTAACACATCTAACATCCAAACATCTAACACCATGCTTGTGGGGTGCACTGAAATGACCATTTCACTTCTGTTCAACAGGAGATCAACAACTGACTGCTGCAGAAGACAACACCAACCTGCAGAGCCAGTCTCCACACTCGGAACATGGACTCTCGGATGCAGACTCCATAGGTTTCTCAGATGAGGAGCACCAACCTGGCCCGTCCGGACTGCCAGGGCGCACCGCGTCCCAGGCCCCCACTGTCCCCACCACCACCACCTCAGCAACAACAACCACGCTGACCCCTGCTGCAACGACCTGTGGGCTTCAACCACCACCACCACCACTGCTGCCTGCAACACTCGCCCTTCCTCAGTGGTTACCAACACCATCACACAATCAGAGGAGGGCAGGGAGAGTCTGCGGGTGCGTTGAGTGCCAACGCCACAGGTCCGGGACAGCAGGGCAGGTGGGAGGGCAGCTGGGGGACAAAATCGAGAGGACACTGGGACCGAAGCCCTGGCCAACATCGCCAGAGTTCTAGGGGCATACGAACAAGCCCAGGGACACACAGGCCAGGCTCTGGAAGAATCGCGTGAGCTCCGCCTGCTGCTGCGGTCCATAGACACGCGTATGGGCCAAATCATAGACCTCTTGGGGCAGCTGGTGGGTGTTCTGAGGGACAGACCTGTGGCCCAAACTATGGCTCAACCCCCCTCCAGTGGCCCGCAGGATGATCCCCCCACCAGCCCAGCTGTGGCCACAGAGAGGGGTGAGCAGCAACAGGATGACTCCTCAGACACTGCTGATCCCGAAGCAGGAGCCCCCCCTAGAAAACGCAAGAGGGGCCGTCCGAGAAACACCACGGGAGGATCACGTGGCAAAGCACCAGCCAAACGCAAGTCAAAGAGCCAGCCATGATAGCACCCGTGTTCACCTTGACATTGACTTTGTTGACTATCCTTACCCACACTGCTATGTTGATGGCAGGTGTCTGTTGGACTGTGTCACCTCATCAATGTGGTGACTACTCTAGTGTCTTGTTTGCCATCACTGACAACTCATTGATTCACTAGCACCATTTCTTGAAACATCACTTGTCTGTCACAACCACTCAATGTAAATAAACACACTTTACACACCTATGTCTTTGTGTCAGCTCCATGTTTATCACAATATGTACAATGTTGACTCAGAACACAATATACCAGAAGCTCAGATCGTGACGAGGCAGTGAGAGTCTGAAGGGACCTAGCGAGACACAAGAGAACGACATTTACTTGTCAGGTGTTGGCATCAAGGCCAGTACACAACACTAGTCATCAAGGTACACAAACCAGCACACATCACAAGGAGAAACAATCTCAACATAGACATCATGTAGCTGGTCAGGACTACACTGTGCTACAAACATCAGCCATCAGCACAGAGCCAACAACAGGCAGCAGTCAAAAAGCTCCCCTCGGCCTTATCACCACCATCAAAGACAGCAGACAATGGCACTGTTGTATAATGTTACTCACACTCAAGGGAAGTAGCGGTCGATGATCTGTTGGCGCAGGTCGACACCTTCCTCCTCTCCACTATCCTCGTCACTGGACATGTGTGGGCTTGCAGGGGGGGTCATCTGCGGCGCATCATCGTCCAGGAGCAGGGGGATCTCCTTGCGCCAGGCCAGGTTGTGGAGCATGCAGCATGCAACAATTATCTGGCACACCATTTGGGGAGAGTACATCAGTGCACCTCCGGTCCTGTCCAGGCACCAAAACCGAGACTTCAGAAGCCCATAAATACGCTCCACCACATGACGTGTCCTCCCATGGGCATCATTGTAGCGGACTTCACCCGGGGTCCTGGGATTCCGCAGTGGGCTCAGCAACCAAGGCCGGTTGGGATATGCAGTCACCTAGGTGTCAGATACACAGAACAATTTTGTAATATAACTGTAGCTGCGGACAGCATGTCACACATACAGCACAATACTTGACTCAGCTAACTCACCTACAAGCCACGCACGGTCAGGATGCAGATTTGCCATCATTTGTGGTACGATGCTGTTACGCAGGATGTAGGAGTTGTGGGCTGAGCCAGGGAATCTGGCACAGGCATGTGAGATGATCATATCTGCCTGGCACACAACCTGCACATTGATGGAATGGAAATGCTTCCTATTCCTGTAGATGTGCTCACTTGCCTGTGGCGGAACCAGGCCAACATGGCTGCAGTCAATGGCACCAACAACATTAGGGATGTGGGCAAGGGCATAAAAATCACCCTTCACAGCTGCCAAAGCCTGTCTTCGTGGAAAATGGATGTAGGTGTCCTTGTATACCATCATAGTGGACAGGACATCATGTAGCACCATCCCACCTGCGCTGGCCACCGTGTACTGGAACGAACCAGTTGCAAAGAAATGCAGGGCCGCCATCACCTTACATGTTGGTGACACAGCAGTTGGATATGTTCTGCGAGCCCTCAGATGGGGCTCCAACTGAGCACATAGGTCTTGGAGGGTTTGCCGATCCAAACGGAATTTACGGATGATGTCCACATCCTCCATGTCCGCCAGCAACGTGAATGGACGATGCACATTTGGTCACCTCCTACATAAGATAAAAGGGGACACTTGTCAATTCAATTCCCCTATGAGATGTGTCCAACATCTTACGTCTTGACTGACACAGCGCCAACAATGACTGGCCGGAAACAACAGCTTACAGCACAAGTCACATGCAGAGACAACTTGACCCCAAGTAGTTGTACACGTGTTCAGTATGTACATACTGAGTACACCCGAGACAGACTCAGACTATGTGAATGTAATATGGGACATTCCGACATCTTGTTTCACCAGCCCTGAGAGTACTTGACACAGCACATGTCTGAAACAGCAACACTGCTGTCTTCTATGTAGCTGCTGTACCTGCCACACCTTCTTGCCTGAGTCAGACAGGGCACACATTAACAACACAATGAGCACAGTGTGTGCATGAAGATCAAGTATCAACATGAGTTCAGCAATCTACAAAGTGACGTAGGCACATTAAGTAGTCAGTCCATCATTATTGTGTGTTGCTTAGCCATCTCACACATTGACATGTTTCCATATTTGAGATTCCATCACACAACAGATCTGTGTACATGCACAACAACATCATAAGTGACATGTGAGGGAGTACATGCCAATGCATGTAATCCAGTGCACTGACATGGCATATGTAGACATCAGTGAGTTAAATGTCACACTAGCATTCAATTTAACTATCTGGTGGCATGATTCATTGTAAGTGTAGAGTGTTCAATGATGAGAACTGGCCATTGCCATTGCTACAGCATGATGTGTCCATAGGTGCCCTAAGCGTGCACCGCCACCGCAATCACTGTCATTGGCACCAATAGAAAAATTGACAAATCGCGGTAGCGACCGCCTGGGCCCCACGGTGTGACACCGCCAATGCCCCTGCCCATTCAGCCAATGGGTACCGCAATCGCGCTAGTGGAATACACATTTGAAAATCGCGGTAGGCGTGCTCCGCTACCGCGGGCCGGTCATTGGTTACATTTGAAAGAAGCTGACCTGGAACACCAATTGCAGCAGCTGAGTACCACTGAAACAACCCCAGGGGGCTATATATGTCTGTGAGAGAGCCACAAATTTCCACTGCATCCAGACACTGCTGCCTGCCATTCTTCATCCCCAACTTCTGCTGTTCCTGTCTCCTGGACCCAGTGATGCGAGAACTGAGAACATCAGGGCCCGTCCCTTCACCACAGAGGAGCTGGAGGTCCTGGTGGACGAGGTGCTTACACACTGTGGGAGGCTATATGGTGCTCCTGATGTAATGCTAAGTGTTTCAGAGTGAAATTTGGAGAGTGCAAACAGTGCTCACATGATGTTGCTCTGCTGTAGTATGTGCCTGTGAGTTTGTGTGATACACTGCCTAGCATGCTGACTTCATGTCAATGGGGTGTGTAGCCTTATTACCACAGATCCATGGCTGCATTGAAGGATGGGAGGGACATGCAGTGTTTTTGCAGACATACAGTAACACTGCTGGTTTGGAAAGTGGAAGTCACAACAAACATTGCCTGTGCTAATGGATGTCAGAGTCCCATCGCTTTTCACATGCTCATTTGTGACATTACAAATGTGTTTCGTCCAGAGGGTACTGAAGGATGTGTGTACACTTTTCATGTTGTCACCATGGATATGTGAGCATTATGCACAAGGTTGAAATGCCTGAGGGTGACACTCTTGGTTGAAAATCGCCTATGACACATCGGATTGATGTACTTCTGAAACATCCTCCTTCCTTTGCTTTCATAATGTGTACTGACTCGCATGTGTAGGCACTGTTTGCCCTCTCATATTGTATATGCATGTGAATGTTCAGATGGGCCAGGTTTAACCTCAGTGTGAGTCCCCCTGGCCTGCACAGATACTGCCCAATTTGACAGGGACCCATCAGTAAATGGACAGAGTGAGACATATGTGTTGTCTGCCACCCTGTTTCTCAATGAGCTATCTTAGGCCTGTTGATTTCACAAGACAGACCTTGTGAGAAGGGTGTGAGAATGTAAGATCATGTCCCTAGATGTGACATCCACGACACAGGTAGCCACTCACAGGCCAAGGACATTGAGGGGTGTGTAGTGTTGGACACAGTGAGTCTTCCCCAACACATCATTTCCAACATGATGTATGTCTTGATCCCTCACATACTGCATCACAGATGAGGGCCTTCTTCACATTGCTTTTTGTGCTGCCATTCTGCGTGTGTATGAGATGGCCAGGTCCTGTGTCCATCCTCATACTTAAATGCATTTCAATCCGATTATCTGATGCAAATGTACTACGTGTCATGCTATATGGCCTCTGCTCAAGGTTTCTGTACAGCTGTGCTAAGTGTTTGCATGCTCCTCTACTGAGACACAGTGGAACATGACCCAGTGTCCCTGAAACTTCCTCTTCTTGTCTCCCATGCCTGCAGCTTAAAATCCACCAGCGTAAGGCCTTATGGAGGGCCATTGCACGCAAGGTGCGGGCTCTGGGTGTCTCCAACCGATGGCACACACACTGTCACAAGAGGTGGGATGACATCTGCCGGCTGAGCAAAAACGTGGCAGAGATGACGCTGGGGTTGCTCCCTCGGACTGGAAGGTTGTCGCGCAGGAGCATGACACCACTAATGGCCCGCATCTTGGATGTGACACAGCCAGAGCTGGATGGACGTTTGAGGGCCCATCAGCAGCAAGTTGGGGGTGAGTATTCTGCGAAGGGTGACTTTGGGTATGAGTGACTGCAAGTATCCCAACCCTGCGCCAGTGTTGGGCTCTGTGATGTTTCTAGTGTGATGCAATGGCTTGTAAGTGGCCTCTGTGTTGAGTGCAGCTGTCATGCATTTTTGCTACATGTACTTTCTTATGTGTTTAATATAATGGCCCTTGACATTGCAAGATGAGATGTGGCCTCATGCCATCTGCTGCATTATGGGTGTCATAGACATCACCGGGAAGTAAACAGTTGTGTTCCTCATCTTAGTGTGCTTTCGTCGATGTGTGCAGTGCCTGACTTTGAAATTGTGAGAACTACACATCTGACAACAATGTGCAAGGGTCATTGTGCTTCAAAGCACAACATGGTGGACATCAGTAGCTCATGGCCATAGTATGAGGACATTCTGTAGTCATTATCTGTGTTGTCCCCTTAAAGTGACTCGGTATGTGACTGTGACAACATGTTGAGATGTACATCTATCTCACCTACAGGCACGTAGGTATGCTTACAGGAATCAGTATGTCAGGTAACAAGGAGGCACGGGCCAGCTATTTGGCAGGGTGAACATCACATGGGTCATTAATGCCAACTATGCATGTTTCCATGCATCTTCTGACTTTTGCATAAAGCTTGCACATGCAGACTGCACAGGGTGGTGTGCAACATGGGGGTATCATATTCTAGTTTTGTGCTTTGCTTGCATATGATGTTTGTGAGTAGGGCACTATACTGAACCTACGTCTCTGTCTTTTGCAGCATCTACCGAGGGCACAGAAGGACAGGGGACAGACACCAGTGGTGAGGCATCTGGCACGACTGCTACACATGAGCTCACTGACACTGATGTGAAAAGCGCCTCGGAGGGGGACAGGAGTGTCCTTGAAGAATCACGCCCAGAAACACCAACCTCAACATTATCTGACTCCAGCGGTGACTCCTCGATGTTGGCGGGCACAGGGAGTGGGAAATCTGCCTCTTCTTCCACCACACATCGTCCTGTGCCCACCCTCCCGGCTACTACCACTAGTGCTGCCCGTTCCCGCAGCAGTAAGAAGGGTAGAGTGTCCTTCCCCCCAGGCACCACTGCCCCTGCCCCTGTCTCCCCTGCTGCCCTCAGTGTTGAGGCGGTGGACCTTCTGAGCCAGCTGTGTGTGGGTCAGACTACTCTCCTGCATGCCTTCCAGGATCATAACAGGAAGTTGGCACAGGTGGTTGCCTTCATGGAGGGCATTCATTCTGACGTGGGTGGGCTGCACAGAACTGTCCAGTCTTTGTCCTCCACAGTGACGGCAGCCATTCAGCTGTCACAGGCTCAGAGTCCAGCTCCAGTCCCTTCGGCAACCACCCTGCCAGTGCAACATCTGACGAGAGTGACCACACACCACAGCCCTCAGGCTCCAAGTACTCAACACGCAGCACACAACAGCAGCACTCCAAGCGGCCGAGAGCACAGACACCATCTCCCAAACCAAAAACAGGCACACAGGAGCGCAAAGACAAAAGCCCTTCTGGTGACACTCAGGGGCATCGGGCCAAGAAGCAGGCCTCAGGCTCACATGCATCCATACCACCCCCATCCAGGGACACTCCCATCCCCAAACCTTTTCCCAAAGGCAAACAAACAGTTGCCCTGCCTGCTGTGAAGCTGGTGCCTGCAAAGAGTCCGCAAAAAGAGCTCTCTAAGGCAGATTCACCCACAACCTCAACTCCCACCCACACCCCTGTGAAGCTCGGACAGGAGAGCAATGTGGGGGGTTCACCTGGTCAACAGGGGATGGAGGGGAAAAGGCAAGGCCAGCCCAAGCGTAACACCAGATCCAGCAAATCCCCACAGAGAGAGAGCCACCTGCACCTGATGCACCTTCGGTTGTGAGTGAGGCTGTTGTGCCCGCCCCACTTCCCACTCCTACCAAGACAATTATTACCTATCGAATCCCCAAGAAGTGGAAAGGCAGCCCTCCACATTCCCCCTCACACACTGTGTCTCACGGCAGCATGTTTCCGTCTCCCTGTGCCACCATGCCACCCGGTCCAAGCAGCCCTCCGGCTCACAAAGCCACTGATGCCTCTACCTCAGCTGGTCCTCTCTCTCCCAGGTCCAGTCCTCCAACTGGCCCCGACAATCAGCCACCTCCCAGTTCAACTGACAGCCATGTGTGAGGCAAAGTCCCCCTCACATACCCATCTCTCCCACAGCGGTGCCTGGACTGCCCATTTTTATCCCCAGAGCTGTGCTGATTTCCATGGCAGTGTACGGTGTTACCCATTCCCTGTGCAGTTCCTCATGCACACATGTACATACTTTGAACTATGGACTGGCCACTGGCCTTGCTGTTTGTCACTTTGGATGCCCATTCCCTGTGCAGGTTCTCATGCACACATGTACATACTTTGAACTGTGGACTGGCCACTGGCCTTGCTGTTTGTCACTTTGGATGCCCATTCCCTGTGCAGGTTCTCATGCACCCATGTACATACTTTTAACTGTGGACTGGCCACTGGCCTTGCTGTTTGTCACTTTGGATGCCCATTCCCTGTGCAGGTTCTCATGCACACATGTACATACTTTGAACTGTGGACTGGCCACTGGCCTTGCTGTTTGTCACTTTAGATGCCCATTCCCTGTGCAGGTTCGCATGCACTCATGTACATACTTTGAACAATGGACTGGCCACTGGCCTTGCTGTTTGTCACTTTGGATGCCCATTCCCTGTGCAGGTTCTCATGCACACATGTACATACTTTGAACTATGGACTGGCCAATGGCCTTGCTGTTTTATACTTTTGGTGCCTATCTGAGTAATATGTAATAAAGACAGTTACTCCTGTTGTCTGCTTTGTCTGTGTCCTTGCTAAATAAAAGGTTTCATGTATGGGTATGGTTTAATGTGACACATGCTCTGTATGCCACTTCAACATTGCCAATTGGTTGTTTTACTTTTTCAGAGTTTGGCAGAGGTGACAGGCACTTTAGTTCATCAAGACTGTGAGGCCTGAGGGTGCAATGATGGTTGTTTGTGATGATCTACTCTTATCCTAATCACTCTATGGTCAGGTTTGCTACATTGCACACATGTCATGTTATGATGCAATACCACAACAGAGGTGATTTCTATACACAGGATTACTTGCGGGGTGGCCATGGTCCATCATATCTGTGTGATCTTTCTTGATGTGTGAACAGCAGTGTTGATGTGTGGTCATCTTGTGTAAGCCTGTCTTCCGAGTCACACGTGGTACATTTTAAGATGTGAACTTCAGTGGTCATACAGTGTGAATGGGCTGTCATTGTCAGTAGTGTTGATGTGTGTGTGCCCCTGCAATGTCAACTGCACACATGTATGATCCAGGTAATGAGTGCCTGTTTGTTTCAATTGTCTGCCATGAGCTTCAGATTGTGGGCACATGTAGGAGTTGTAGGTTGGGCACTGTGCAGTGTGTTGGTGTGTCCTTGCACTCCTGGGGGACACCTACATGTTGTCGCTGCCAGTTGTGAGTATGCAGTGTGTGTGCCTGCCAAGTCTGTGTTGTGTTTTGTTGATCAGCCATGTGTCTTGTTACTGTTTGTGCTCACTGTGCAGACCTGCTCAGCCACACTGACATCATATGTGAGTTTTCTCATGCATGGCTGTCACTTGACCCATTTTTGGCTCCAGTATGGTATGTGGTATGTGGAGTCATGTCATCCCCTATATGTGCTTCTGATGCCTACACATTGTGAGTTACTCCTCTATGTGTTTGTGTACTGTTCACTCACCTGTCCACTAATGACATACACACCACTTCAATCTCATGTCTTCCACCCCATGGCTTGCCAGTGTGTGTGCCTCCCCACCACTTCATAGTGGGACACTATGCTGTGTGAGGTTGAAATGTATACAGGACCAATGTGCCACTCAGGACAGTTTACCGAATTTAGTCATGTGTTATTTTCTTCAACTGTTTTGCAGTCATGGTTGCTCATGTGCAGTGCATATGTTTGAGCAGCACAGTCCTCTAGTCATGTTGTTTCCCCCTGGGTTTCCCTTAGTTGTGCATCTGTGGGTGATGGTTAAGCTGTATGTGTGTTTGATGAGGTACTGCTACCCTTCCTGAGTGTGATGTTCTCTGTGTGCTGTGATCATGTGTGTTGTGGGAGTTCATGGTGTGGCACTCAGATATATGTGCTACTGGTTTGGTTGGTGTGCACACAATGCTTGGTGTGCTTGCAGTGCTGTCAGTGTGTATTGCCTTGTACTTGCCTGGTGTGCATCCCCCTGATGTCATGCTGAGTTTGCTATGTGATGGATTGGTATGTGCATCTGTTGTGTTTTTGTTGTGGATGTATGCAGTGTTAGGCCTGTGTTGGCTCTTTCTACTAACAGATGTTATGTGTGTGTGATGTTCTATTTGCATGAGATTGTGTGTGAGTAGTTGTTGCTGTGTGATACATTCAGATGTGTGTTGCAAGTGTAGTGTGCATTACTTGTGTGTGTTGCACATGCAGCAAGATGGAGTTTTGTACCTGAGCTTGTTTTGAGTGCACATTGGTGGTTTGTCCTCCTATTTTTGCCCTGTCACTTGTCAGGATTGTGCATGTGCATGCTTGTGGTAAACTGTGACACCATGTTCACTTGATGAGTGGTGTGGTGTCTCAGTCTGTGTCAGCTGATTGTCCCATTGATCCCAGTTATTGTTCATGTTTGTTTTTTGATGATGCTATTCTTGTTTGTGTTGGGGTATGGTGTCTGGGCATTGGCCCTGAGTGACAATGTTGTGTACTCCTGTTCTGTCTGTGGTCACATTGCCTTTCCACTATTTGGCTGCACATGTCTGGGCTTGTTGGACTTCTGTGGATGTTGTTTGTGAACTTTGTGTTTAGCTATTGTTTTTGTGTCAGCATTGGTTCAGGCATCCATGAGTGTGAGTGTGGAATTTGTGGATGCACCACAGGGAGTGTGATTGGTTGTCATTGGACTCACAGGACATCATTTTGACCATTATGTGTGTTTATCACAGGTGTTGTGTGCTGCAGGTGTGAGGTGGGTAGAGGAGGGGTATGTGTGAAGGTCCTACTTGTGTTTGACAGTCAAGGAGTGTGACAATGAGCCATGTGTGTTGTGCTGATGACATACACATGTCAAGTAAGTAGAGACAGATGTGTGACTGGTCACTGTATGACTTCAGACACTTCCTATCATTCCCGTGCCTATGCATGGCCTGCCTTGATGTCTCCCTGAGTTGTTGCACAGAGGTCACTTTGGCTTAATTTCACTCACTGTGCCACCCATGTCTGATTTGATGGCCTAAGGGTGGTGTGATATGTTCCTTCTCTTGCATGTGATGTACAGATGCTATGTGGCTTGCTCCATGGTTTTACAGCACTGTCCACTGCGCTTTTGGCTGGGCCATTTATTGTCCTCCATTGCTGCTGACCTATGGTATGAGTATGTGGCTGGGTGTCAGTGTGGGGTGTTTGTGAGTGACTTGACAGGCAGTGTGAACAGTTCATTGGATGTTCATAGGCAGTGTGAGTCTTCATTTTGTGTTCATACTCAGTTTGCTTCACATGAGTGGAAGGTTGGTGTGAGGAGGAGGGTTGTCCAGCCCCATAGCTTCAGTGCAGGGGGTTCCTCTTCACCCCCACCTTCCCAGTCAGTCTCCCTTGTCCTTTGATGTGTGAGGTGCAAGGTCTGGCTACACCTGGCAGATTAATTGTGCAGGGGGGGCACAGGAGGAGCACACAGCATGTTCCCAAATGGGTGTGGGAAGAGTAGTGTGGGAAGGGTGAAGGTGGAGCCCTGTGAATCTTTGTGGACTGCCCATGCCTGGCGCAGGCCCTGCCTACTATATTGTGCGCAGGTTTTCCCGCGTCTTCACCGCTGCGGTGACGTGACCGGGACATTGCTATGATTTCGCGGTTGATGGGTGACCCGGATGCAGAGGGGTGAGTTTCTGGCAGGTTGGAGATGTGTGGGTACACTGGGGGATGTGTTCCTGTCTCCACCAGAGTGTCTGATGTGGACAGGAACCGTGTGTCAGCACAGGAGTTGTGTGTTGTGGTTGTGTGCGGCGTTGTCCGCGACAGTGCATTATTTGCTGGTAGTGGAGGAGGTACAGCACCGGAAAGGCTTAGAGAGCTGGATCCATTGCGGTCAGGACCGGGTGGAGGGGACCGGGAGTCTGGTTTTGTGCTCCGCTGTAGTGCTTCCGCCGTCTCCGGGTGGGTGGCTTCTCCGCTGCGGTGTGATGGGCTGTTTGCTGCATCGTGATTTGTACGGCGGACGGGACGTCATTCCGCACGGCGGTGTGGCTCTATTGGCTGCCTCCGCCGCGGTGGCGGGCACAAATTTCTGGCGGTTCACGTCACTCCGCAGCGGACGGAAAATGGGGTATGTTTGCACATAGTAATATGGTGGGCGCGAGGACCGCTGCTGGAGTGCGGAAAAGACATTTTCCGCCAGCACCGCGGTTGTGCCTCCGCCCACCATCGTAATGAGCCCCTAAGTAAGTATATTAATGAACCAACAAATAGAGCAACATAATAAAAAACAATAAATTAAATAAAAAAGCAAAATATAACTAACAAATACTTTTCTCTTCACAGATTCTACAAACTTCAACATACAACATCAACAAAATAAACTTCATCAACTAAAAATAGTAAGTATTTTTTTCTCTCAACTAAATAAAAATAGAAAATAAACAAACAAAATAATACAATTAAATGTAACACTTTAATTAAAATAACATTTTGCTTTTAAACCAACAGAAAAAAGAAACCAGTGAATCAACCACGACCATCAATAAAATATCCAACAAGGAAATTAAACAAAGACAAATGTACTTTTATTTTTAAATAAAAGAATTATTCAAACATGTTTACTATTAAAGACCTTATAATTAATAAATATATATATATATATATATATATATATATATATATATACCAAATCGTTCGTTTTCGGATAATCCCAAAAGAAGAACAGCGGCACACCAAAGGACAACACAATTAGTTTATTGTGTCCACAACAACGCGTTTCGGCGTTCCAACTTGAAAAAGGCTACGCCGAAACGCGTCTTTTGGGATTATCCGAAAACGAACGATTTGGTATATTTAGCGGCTTGTCGTTGCCGCTGCTGGCACCGGTGTCGAAAGGAAGGGACTGGCTATTATCGGCATACTTCTCTGGATATATATATATATATATATATATATATATATATATATATATATATATATATATATATATATTCACAGATAAGCACAAAAAATGGCAGAAGGAGCTAAATTCATCACATCACAAAAGGGAAAACTACTTCTGTGCTACATGGGCTATAGTTATACACAAGAAAAAAATAACTGGAAACAAAACCCATTGGAAATGTAGTAAATACTACTCCGATTCTTGCTATGGGAGAGCCACAACAGTAGAAACAAATGTAGTTAATGTCAGGGAACACAACCATCCCCCCTACGTGACAGAAATAGAGGCCAGAGATGCTCTAGAAACAATAAGAGAAGCAAGCACCAGCTCCCAACAGACCAGTACCCAAATACTGAAAACGTATTAACTAGGGTCCCTGAACATGTCACAGGACAACTACCATCCATACCCACTCTAAAAAGATTAATAGCCAGAACTAAAAGAGCTACTGCTCAAATACCACCCGCCCCCCAAACATTTGCTGAAATAGAAATCTTAACGGAATACGCAGTCACCCACAAAGATGAGAAATTCATTCTTCATGACAATAACAGTCATGAAAAATTCATTATCATCTTTGCCACCAACAACAACATACAAAAACTAAAAAAACTGTGAAACATGGATGATGGATGGCACATTCAAAGTTTGCCCCAAACCTTTTTACCAACTATATACCATCCACGCCGAATATGAAGACACTAACATCCTTTTCATATACGCACTACTCCCTAATAAGCAAAATACCACCTACATAGAGCTCCTTACAATAATAAAACAACACACAGACAACTACTTTCCACAAAAAATAATCATTGACTTTGCTCAAGCAATGATTCAGTCGATTTAAAAAATATACCCACACACTGCAATACAAGGTTGCTATTATCACTTTAACCAAAGTATCTGGAGACATTGCAAAAAATCTACTCTAAGGGCCCGATTTCGATCTCGCTAGGAAAGCCCTCCGTACGACTCAGATCCGGAGGGCTTTCCGAGCGAGACATGCTCCGGGAGTCCGAACGAGCGAGTACGATGATGCTGTATGCTTACGGGCTCAGCACGCTCGGACTCCCATTGAACTCTATGGGAGCCCGTGTACAGACGCGTACACAGGCTCCCATAGCAAAAAAGGGGTGGGCGGGGAAAAGTGTACACCCGGTGGCGGGCACCCCATGTTGCCCGCCACACTATGCATGCTTGGATCGTGGGGACCCATGCGCACCCCTGTGACCGAATCGGAGGGCTCCGGGTAAAGGGGGGCCTGCTATGGCCCCCCGAAGTCCGAATCCGACAGCCGTTTCGTCTCGATGAGACCGAGTCGATACAGCTGTCCGATTCGTGCATCATACTCGCTCGGTCGGAAAACAGCTCCATTGCGCGGCACGATTCCGCTACGAACGTGTTGGACGGACAGGTTCGGCTTCGTAAACGATTCGCACGGCGCGTACAGGATACTCGCATCGTACTTGGTCGTTCAGAACGGGGGACGATTCGGGCGGAAAGATAGGCTCCGAATCGGATTTGCTCTTTACAAATCCTGTTTGGAGGCCTTCCTTACGAGATCGGAATCAGGCCCTAAGTATAGATTACGCCACCAATAATAACTTTGCCTATCAAATAAAAAAATTAATAGCCCTGGCCTATGTACCAACAACTGAAGTAGCCAACCACTATAGCATACTACTTGAAAGCCCTTTCTACCAAGCAAACAAAACAAAACTAACTCCCTTCATAAACTACTTTGAAGAAACTTGGGTGGGAAGGCTACATAGATCAGGACACCGTAGACAACCAAAGTTTCAAATTCCCTGGTGGAACGTCTACGATAGCACTCTTGCTCAAAAAGCTAAAACTAACAACGCAGTGGAAGGATGGCACACCTTACACAAACTAATAGAATCCATAAAAAAAGAACAAAGCTATCAAGAGCTAAGCAGGGGCGGCTCCTCCATGTGGTCGGAGGAGCGTCGCCCCACTGCTTTCTAGCAGTGCGAGAAGCAGAAACATAAAATAGTATTATGAATACCATTTTATGTTTCTGCTTCTTGCACTGCGAGAAAGCAGAAAGAAGGGTTTGGTGGGGGTGGGCAGGTGGGCGGTCCTGCTGCAGGGTAGGGGAGGAGTGGCTTGCCCACTGTTGTGGGCGCTGACTGTTTGGTCGGCCCAGAGCCACCCAAACCAGTCATACGCACTCCCCCGTTTTCTCTATGTAGGCTGCATGCAGCCTGCATGGAGAAAACGGCCTCCCCATAGACGCCTGTGCGGTCGTCGTCCCAGCCAATCACCACACTGCCATTGCAGCGTTGTGATTGGCTTAGGG
The DNA here is from genome assembly GCA_963921515.1 of Calotriton arnoldi. Classification (NCBI taxonomy): domain Eukaryota; kingdom Metazoa; phylum Chordata; class Amphibia; order Caudata; family Salamandridae; genus Calotriton; species Calotriton arnoldi. Next base: position 626,729 of record CAWUFW010005482.1, read on the forward strand.
GAGGAGAGGGAGGCTGCCTGATTCCTGGGACTCGGAGCAGAGAGAGAAGGGAACGCGGCGCAGGACCAGAGGTGAAGGAAAGTTTTAATTTTTTTTTTTTAAATTAACCCCCCTCCTCGCGCGCCCCCCCCACTTGCGAGTCATGCCGGCCGCGACTGGCTAAGGCTAGAGCAATCCCTAACTAAAATAGGCCCTAAACTAAGTAAACAAACAAAAACAATATATGAATACCTACAACATAAAACTCAACTATTTCCAAACACCAAAGGGCTAGAATACCTAAACAAGATTGCTAAATTGATACTATAAACAAAAAACAACCCTAAACATCATAAGCATTTTTAAATGACAAAAAATTTAAACTACACAATTCTACTCTCTTTTAAATTAATAATTATAATTATGTCATTTAAAAATTAAAAACGTACATATAAATATATGTCATAAAATAATTATTAAAATAAAAAAGAAACAAAAAAAACAAATATAACCAACAACATTTTCCACCCATAATAATAAAAAATAACTTACAGTTAGGTTGCAGTAGACAGTCCTTGAAAACTAATAAATCCATTGTAGATAAATAAAAAGACGAACCCATTGGAAAACAAAGCCCCCCAAAAAAATGCCAAAATACAACTGTCAAAAAAAGGCTCCAACAAAGCAATCCTCTCAATAAGGAAACACTGAAAAAACCCAAAAATTAGCTTAACCCCTTGCGTGCGCGGCGAATTTTCACGCTGTGCGGGCGTTTGTATTAGTGGGCGGGATTCGGACGGCCCCTGGCCGTCGTGCGCACACGCCCACCGTGACGCGTGACGGCCGGGGGCCGTCGTGAGCACCGAAGGGGTTAAAAAAAAACACAAAAATAGAACTGTAGAAAAATGGCTCCAACGACGCAATCCTCTCCATAACAAAACCCTCAAAAACCTCAAAAATAGTTTTAAAAAAACGCCCCAATAAACCCGAAAAATAAAAGGAAATGTAAACAATTAACTTGTTTCAAAGAAACAAAATACATTTTCCTTTTTAAAAAAAATAAAGGCGTCGTCAGCAACATCTGTCGACGAAACGGAAAACCTGTAAAAAAAAAAACACCCTCCCACAATAACATGTAAAAACCCACAAACATCAATATTAACATTAAATACAACATAATATAATTAAACAACACATATCTAACACTACATAAGTAGTCCTGGGCGGAATTTGCATAGTCGCGTTACGCAAAGTTCCGCCAAGATGTAAAAAATCTCCGCGAGCTACGCAGAAATCCGCGAGCACGCGGAATTGCTTGTTCCGCCCGCTCGCGATGCGTTTTTCCTGTTCGGGGATGCTGTTTGCGTGCTCGGGGGGAAATATCTCGCGAACTTGCCCATACGGTCGCCAATTGGCGTGGCCATCTTGTTTCACTTGTCCCGCCCGTTCGCGATGCGTGTTTCCTGTTCGCGAATGCGGATGTCCGATGGCACGCCCGAATGACGTGTTCGCGATCGCACACTCTCGCGGGATCGCGCGGCCGGCTACCAAAATCTCGTGGCGCACACGAACGGATAGGAAAACTCATCGGCGAACGCAGGGATCCTGGTAAGTCGCTACCGTGTGCGCGAACATGCATTTTGAAAGCGCGAACAAGGAAAAAATTCCGCTACGCCGCGGATCGCGGAATTTTCGGCAATTCCGCATTCTCCGCGGAACGAGGAATTGCCGAAATTCCGCAAATTCCGTGAGCGGAGCGGATTTTACAACCCAGGCCTATACATAACACTCTACTTCTATCCAACACTACGTCAAACACATAAAACACTAAACTACCAAAACAACACCTAACTACACTAAAATCCAACACTTAACGACCTTACAAATCTAACTACACTACTACTATCTCGCCCCTACCCTAAAACTACCTTAAAAGAAAAATAAACCAAACTTACCTTAACCGACGAAACACAGCTCCCAACCGCGAGGTTCTGTCTTGCAAAATGACCCAAAAACAAAACAAATAGACAGAAAAGTGAGAAAAATGAAAAAGAAATGGCTGCGTAATAAACATGAAAAAAAGACTAACTCCCCATAGGCAAGAATGGAGAAATAATAAAAAAATCCCAAAAATTAAATATAATTTTTTATTTATTGTAAAAAAAATCAAATGTTCAAAAAATGTACAAACAATTGTAAAATATACATTGAATATTATATTATCAAAACTAAAACAATATATAATATTTAATGTATATTAAAATATATGTTTGTTTCATGTACTCACCTTCAAAATATAAAATCACAATAAGACTATTGTAAATGTGCAACCAATATAACAAAGTTTTATAAAAAAAATACAAGATAAAAAAATATACTTGGTAAAAAAATGTAAAGTATTTAATATATTAAATATTATTTTCTTAATAATAATATTTATATCAAATAATAATAAAAATGTACACAATATAAATACATATTATATAATTTTACAACAAACATAAAATTATAGAAAATGTATTAAAAAAATGTAAAAAGAAATGTACTAAAATGTTTACTTTTTCTCATAAAAAATGATTAAAAATAAAAATGAAAATGTTTATAATTAAAAAATTACAAATATATTTACTTTACTATTACATGACTATGCTTCAGAAAATGTTTCATTTTTGAAAACTTAAAAAAATGTGTGTAAAAATATATTTTTAATTTTACTAATGTACATGGAAAATATATGTTAAAAATATATTATACTTTATAATAAGTTCTGAATAATATCAAAATTTCTGAATCATGTTTTTAATATTATCAAAAATTGTATAACAAAATCAAATAGAAACAATGTAATTGTGAACAAAAAAATACATGTTTGCAAATAAAAACATTAACAATAAAAACTAACATACGTCTCCTTTTTATTTTACTGTAAATATAAACTCTCTTGAAAAACTACATAATAAACAATAACAATTTAATATTCCTAACTCCAAAACCAACTAAACTCAGAGAAAATGCTGGCTAATAAACCATAATAAATTACTAATCCAACTCCAAAACCAACTAAACTAAGGGAAAGTGCTGGATAGTTAACCATAATAAATTACTATTCCAAAACCAACAAAATTAAGGGAAAGTGCTGGGTAATAAACCCAAAAAAATTACTAATTTCGAATGTCCAGGGCACCACAAAAAGGAAAAGGAAATATTCCGCCAAATAGACAGATCCATATTAGTAGAATAGACTCCAAGCGTTGTGAAATTACTACACGAGACTGATGGTTCCATTCACTTTAATGAATTGTTCCGTTTCTTATACAGAGTAATTTACACAACAGCCGACACGTGTTTCGTCGTACAAGACGAATTTTTCAAGGCCGTAAATTGAACAGAAGATGAAATTCACTGAGACTTACAATTCACCAAGTAAGAGAATATGATGCTTATACAAAAACAAGTAAAATCAGAACAGATCTCTGATCAAATTAAATTAAAAATCAAAGGAATGAGATACAGACCAAATACATAAGGTATTAGCTGTAAGTACAAAGAGCAAAGATAGTATCCCACACCCAAGCATGCCAGATGGCCTGTGCAACACCAAAAAACAAAGAGCAAGAAACACCTTGAAAGTGGTGCAAAAAACCATAAAAAAGAGAGAAAAAAGAAGAAAAGGGGTTAGAGAATAAATTCAGTGTGAATCAAAATGGAAAAAAAGTCAATAAAGACCCAGACAGAAAAATGGTCAAAGATCCACCATGAGTCCGTATCCCTTAATCCAAGAAACAGAGTTAAGGGGAACAAATACTCAAAAAGAGACTACCTCTAATCATTAATCAGTATACGCGTAGTATATCCAAAGCAAGAAGATGGTTCAAATCTTGATCCTTGGAGCCCCGAGGTCCCACGAAAAATATGTATAATTAGCAGAAGTAATGCTTCTCACGTGAACTATTCCAATAGAAGTTCACAAACAAATCTGCAGTAAAGTGTCTTATTCAAAGTCTGAAATAAAGGGAAAGAAAAAAAGAAGAAAACATGGAGAGAAAAAGGCGGGAGAAGGAAATGAGGGAATTGAAGTATCATGAATAACGTAAAGTAACATCACTGTCACAAGTAAATCTATCCCTGGAATTAACAGTCTGTATCATTAACAGAAGATAAGGCAAATCCCAGACATGCATGAATTATCTGCATTTAAACAGGTTAAATTATCTAAACACTTGGGGGCCCATTATGATAACGGGCGGATTGCCACCGCCCGTATGGCGGTGGTGATCCGCCCGCCATTCCCCTCCGCCTGCCTCACATTTCCCCACCGCCATATTAGTATGGCGGTGGGGATCCAGGTGGACGGAAAGACCGTCCGCCGGTTTTCCACCGGTAGGCAATCCGCCCTATTGCCTACCGGGCGGAAAAAGCCTGGAATATGGAGGTGGTGCCTTGCAGGCACCGCCATCCATATTAGGATGATGGCGGTCACATGCCTTTCCGTGGCGGAGACTCCGCCATGGAAAGTCATGCGGAGAATGCCTTTGGGGGCCCGTTGCGGGCCCCCTGGGGGGTGGGGGGGTGGGGGGCTACACTTGGGTGGTACCCATGGTACCCCCCAACATTGGCATGCACAAGGTGGCAGGCACCGCGCGGTGCCTGCCACCTTGTGCATGCCAATGCACACAGTGCATTCCCAGCATTGTGGTGGGCGGTGCTGTGCGCACCGCCCGCCACAATGCTGGGAATGGAGGATGCCACCGCCACGGTGGCGGTGGCATCCTAATCGCTGGTGCGGGACCGCCGCACCACTGGCGGCCGGTCCCAGCACCGCTAGGGTGGCGGGCGGACGGAAGTCCGCCCGTCATCCTAATGGGCCCCCAAGTGCACTGAACGAAGAAAAAAAGAGAGAAAAAGGGGGGAAGCTCCAAAGAGAAATGACAAATCTAAACACATTTGCACTAAAAGAAGAAATTACTATTCCAACTCCAAAACCAACTAAACTCAGGGAAAATGTTTGCTAATAAACCATAATAAATTACTATTCCAACCCCAAAATCAACTAAACTCAGGGAAAGTGCGGGTTAATAAACAATAATAAATAACTATTCCAACTCCAAAACAAAATAAACTCAGGGAAAGTTCTGGATAATAAACCCTAATAAATTACTATTCCAACTCCAAAACAAAATAAACTCAGGGAAAGTTCTGGATAATAAACCCTAATAAATTACTATTCCAACTCCAAAACCAACTAAACTCAGGGAAAGTGCTGGATAATAAACCATAATAAATTACTATTCCAACTCCAAAACAAACTAAACTCAGGGAAAGTGCTGGATAATAAACCATAATAAATTACTATTTCAACTCCAAAACAAAATAAACTCAGGAAAGTGCTGGATAATAAAGAATAATAAATTACTATTCCAACTCCAAAACCAAATAAACTCAGGGAAAGTGTTGGATAATAAACCATAATAAATTACTATTCCAACTCCAAAACCAAATAAACTCAGGGAAAGTGCTGGATAATAAACCATAATAAATTACTATACCACCACCAAAACAAAATAAACTTAGGGAAAGTGCAGGATAATAAAACATTATAAATTACTATTACAACTCCAGTACAAAATAAACTCAGGGAAAGTGCTGGATAATAAACCATAATAAATTACTATTCCAACTCCAAAACAAAATAAACTCAGGGAAAGTGCTGGATAATAAACCATAATAAATTACTATTCCAACTCCAAAATAAACTCAGGGAAAGTGCTGGATAATAAACCATAATAAATTACTATTCCAACTCCAAAACAAATATAAACTCAGGGAAAGTGCTGGATAATAAACCATAATAAATTAGTATTCCAACTCCAAAACAAAATAAACTCAGGGAAAGTACTGGATAATAAACCATAATAAATTACTATTCCAACTCCAAAACAAAATAAACTCAGAGAAAGTGCTGGACAATAAACCATAATAAATTACTATTACAACTCCAAAACAAACTAAACTCAAAGAAAGGGCTGGATAATAAACCATAATAAATTACTATTCCAACTCCAAAACAAACTAAACTAAAAACAAAATGCTGGATAATAAACCCAAAAGAAATTACTATTCCTAACTCCAAAACAACAAAAGTAAAGAAAAATACTACATATTGTAAAAATTACAAATATGTAAAAATATTAAATATTTCAAAACTATAAAAAAATATTTTATAAAAATTAAAATTTTTATACAATTTTTCTTACATTTGTTCAAAACAAATTAACATTAAAAATTAAAAACAAATAATTCAAAAATACAATTTAAAAAATATTATTAAAAATTGAGACACCCCTTCGCACAAAAAATAAAAAATATAAATATTAAGGGGCACATTACGATACCCGGCGTAAAAAATCCGCCAGGCATGGAAGCGGCAAAAATCCGCCCGCACACACCGCCTGAACACCGACCACGCCATTATGAGTACACAAACTGAAAACCACCATCGGCGGAAAAATCATACAAAATACCGCCCGCCATCGTCCGAGTCGGAGTCAAACCGCCCGCCACGGACGGAAACACGCACGACAACACAAAACCGCCCGCCCACACGGCCGACACACCGCACGTGAAATTTCGATCGCACCGCCATGAGCGCGGAAAAACAACAAATATACCGCCCGCTAGCGCAAACAACGCCGATGAGAATCGACACGGCAGAAGCCATGGCGCCCACGTACCTGCACAGAAACCATCCGCACACAACATGGCCAACAAGTCCACACAGCAAGGCACGCACAAATACACAAGCACAGTACACATCCCGAAAACACCCCCCCGGACAAACAAAAAATACAAAGGCCAGAACCCCAGACACAACACACCTGAAAACAACAGACCATGAGGACACACCCACATAGGTGAGTACAAAAGCAGCACTCCCACAGACCACAACCCCTTGCTACATTGCAAACCAGAGAGGAGAGGAGAGGACACAGTGACACAGCAAGGACAGCAGCACACCACAGAAACGCACACATCACTACCACCACCACCACCAAACACCGGCACCACAAACCCCTGCACATTACACAACACACACCGCACCAGCACCACAAACACCATGGCACCACAAAGGATGCCCAAGTTCACGCCCATGGAGCTGACGGTCATGGTCGACGAGATCATCAAGGTGTACCCACAAATCTATGGGAACATGGTCCAGCACACACCACTAGCCACCAGAAACAGAATGTGGACCCGGATCGTAGACCAGGTCAATGCAGTCGGGACCCTGCCCAGGAACAGACCCGAGATAAACAAACGTTGGAATGACGTAAAGAGCCTGGTCAAGAAGAAGGGAGGGCAAAAACAGAGAGCTGGCTGCCGTCACTGGCGGAGGGAATCCCGCGCTCTTTAAGACCTTCAAAGCGTGGGAGGAGAAGGTGCGAGTCGTAATCCATCCGGGAGATCCTCGCCGGATTAGCAGGGGAGTGGAGGCTGGTAAGTACAAACTAATGTATACCAGCACACCGCTATGTACACACATGCGCAACCACCATGCCACAGCTCCCAGGGACAAACACCCCCATGTCCAGCACACAATACACAACACATCACACGCACATGCAACAGACACTACCACACACAGGCCAAACCGAACAACTGTAAGATGCGTGGGGACATGTGTACACTAAGCCAGCCACGTAACCACCAACAGGTCCCCAAATATGCCAGAAGCGCCACAACGAGCACCCACCACACCCATGTGTCCGCCACAGCTGCACCAACTGACAAGTAACAGGTAAGTGGCAGGAACACAAAGTGCAGTGGGTCGGAGGGGGACAGCTGAAGTACAACACCCACCAGGCCCCCAGTCCCACAGCACAGCAAGGAGGAGCATCCCCACACCCCACACCCACGTGTCAGCCACCGCAGTGCACAACGACAGCCGAAAGGCAGACATCACGGTCCACAGCAATCGGTGTCAGTGGGTGTACAGCCACCCCACGACCCACTACACCCCCCACCCCCACAGACCTGCAACATGGAGCACCCCCCGCTTAGAGCCATGTGGCATCCAGTACAGTGCACGCACGAACAACTTGCAGGTGGGAAACTGGACAGGGCTGGATTACTGGAGGCATGAGGACCATAACACCACCAACACATGGGACATGTCACGTAGCACACGAACACGCAGCACCGCCCACCGTCACGAACAAGTGAACAATGTGCACACGGACATGAACAGCAGACTCACACCCCACATGACCCATCACAGACATAGCAACACCCAAGGAGCCACGTCTGCATGCACAAGCCACACTGAACATAGTCCCACACGGCAGCCACTGTGCAACTCATCACACACAACCGAAACACCATTGAAGTCCTGTCCATGTAGCCCCTACTGCCTGTCAACCACACACCCCACAACTACGCCTATGTAAGACAAACAACACTAGACGCAACAGAGCGGAACAACAGAAATGCACACGAACACCACTGAACCCATCAAACACACAGACACACCATGCACATACAACATACCATCCATCCCATCCGTCAGCCCCAGTCTCATGAAAGGCATGTCATCCGCACAGCTGCCACACATACAGCAGTCACGCTAAGACACATGCCCATGACCAACCATGTGCCAGAAGTCAATTAAGCGCACGACACACTGAGAGCAACAACACACAACATGGGCCACACCCCCCGAGCACTGCAGTGATGCACATGGCACAGGGCAGCACGCACACCAAGGAGATGGGACAACTGCAATACGTTGGCTGGCACACAACTATCACTCACTCATAACGATGCGTCCAATGCCATGTCCAGTAACCACAACAGACAGCAAATATGCAGGGCATGTCAGGCATGCACACACCTCAGACCATGCACTGTCATGCTGCCACAACACATGTCACGTTCGGCACCCATGGCTCACAGCATGTACCCCAAAAGCATATCCCCTCCCAAATGCGAATCTGGGGCATGGCCCCCATGTTGCCATATGCGTTCCTAAGCGTTCCATATGAACTCCAAAAGCAAAGTACAAACCAGACCCAGGATGGGCCTGGAGCCCGCATACACCAGAGTCACAATAAGTAGGAGCACAGCAACACTCCCATCGGCATAGCCAATCCGTCCCATGCCACATGTGCACAGCACACAGTCCCATTGCCTAGCACACACACCTACAGATGCCACAGCCACAGACTCCGCCTCCGGGGAAACCCATGTACGAGATTGCACGAACTGCCAATGTCAGACGACTAATACATACTTCGCCAGGTGCAACACAATAACAAATCTCATTCTCTCCACAGGTGACGAACTGCTGGACGCTGGGGATGGAGACAGCAGCCAGCACAGCCAGCCTACAAGCCCCCAACGAGGACACACGGATCTGGAGGATCTGTCCACCTCTTCGGACACGGACTACCAAGCTGGCCCATCTGGCGTGGCAGGGCCCAGCCGCTCCCCAGGACCCCTCCTACCCACCAACCCATCATCCAGGGATGCTGAACAGTCCCAGTCCCCTGCTGCCACTGTCGTTGCGGCCACACCCACGGTCATTGCGGCCACTACCACTGCCGCAACCGCCACCATCGCCGCACCGACCACCACCGCCTCCACCACCACCACGTCTTCGCTGGCACCAGCCCCAGCGCAGGTGGTGGCCCGGCCGACTGGATCCACCCTGGGAGCCACAGCGAGGACCGTGGTGAGCAATGTGGCTAGTGGGCAGGCCGGTGGCAGCAGGACTGGTAGGAGGAGCAGGGTCAGGGAAACGCCAGTCTCCCTGGGAGCCATGCCCTGCCTCAAATGGACAGAGTCCTTGGGGCCTATGAAGAGGCCCAAGGACAATGGGCCAGGTCTGCTACTGACACGCGGGAGGTGCTGGGGGTGCTGAGGTCCATGGACGCCCATATGGGCCAATTCGTGTCCCGTATGGACCAACTCGTGGACCTCATGGGCCAGCTGGTGGTGGCGGTGGGGTCACAGGCAAGGCCAGCAACACCACCTCCGCCACCACCTGCTAGGGCGCAGGGTCGGCCAGCAGTGTCCACTTCCCCTGCGTCCACAGCCAGTGAGCACACCTCACCCACCACCAGCAGGTCGCCACCACACACCCCCTCCCAAACGTGGAAGGGGCCGTCCGAAGAGGAAACAGATCTCCCGGGAGGACTTCGCACGCTCCAGTCGCAAGTGAGGCAGCCAGCCAGCCTTCCGCCAGCCTTCCTTGACCAGCCACTGCATTGACTTGCTCTACGATCCCACTCCACACAGCCAGCTGGATGGCATGTGTGTGTTGGACTATGGACATAGAACCAGTGGGTACACCCTGATCATCACGCAGCCATGACCGACAGCTCATTGTCACTGCACGCACCACTTTTGTCATCACCTTACACACAATCACATGTCACAGTTTGTAATAAATGCACCTTTTTCACTAACTGCTGTTTGTGCCCTGTGTCTTTATTGTACGGAATACAACGGCCACCTTGGGCGGAAAGGCACCTGATGCGTGGCATGGCAATGGAATCCGGAGGAGCCTGTAGGGACCTAGGGGTGGGAGACAGAACAGGAGCACATTCAATGAGTGTGTCACACACCCATCACACAGTACATGTCAACAACTACAAGCAATGTACACACATCGCACAGAGCAATAGGGCACAATGCCACAGTCACCAACAGTGGCATACTACCCTGGCCATGGAGCGTTGACACACTGCACGCAGTGAACATACGGCCACCCTGACACAGCACACACACACCTGCATAGATACAGACACATCATCCGTCGTACATGGACACTCACCGTCAAGTGAAGTAGCGGGCGATGAGCTGCTGGCGCACATTCCCAGCTTCCTCCTCTCCGCTGTCCACCTCACTCGAGCTGTCCTGGTCTGCGGGCTGGGGCCCTGGTTGATCTCCGTCATCCACAATGAGGGGGATCTGCTTCCGAATGGCCAGATTGTGCAGCATGCAGCACGCCACCACTATCTGGCACACCTTCTGTGGGGAGTACGCCAGTGCACCCTCGGTGCGGTCCAGGCACCTGAACCTGGACTTGAGGAGGCCAAAGGTACGCTCGACCACACGTCTGGTCCTCCCATGTGCCTCATTGTAGCGATCGTCTGCTGGGGTGCGAGGATTCCTCAATGGACTGAGCAGCCATGCCCCATTCGGATACGCAGAGTCACCTGGGTGTGAGGGACACAGAGAACCGTTGCTATTCCAACTGGACAGGGGACAGCATCGCACAACCAGCACGCTACACCACTCCACATACTCACCGACAATACAGCCACGATCCTGTTGCAGATTGGCCATCAGTCGTGGCAAGATGCTGTTGCGCATTATGTGTGCGTCATGGGCCGAGCCTGGAAACTTGGCACACACGTGGGTGATCACCATGTCCGCAAGGCACACCACTTGCACATTCAGGGAGTGCGTGTGCTTCCTGTTGCGGTACAGGTGCTCAGTGGCCTGTGGTGGAACAAGGCCAACATGTGTGCAGTCAATGGCTCCCACGACGTGTGGGATTCTGCCAAGGGCATAGAATGCACCCTTCACTGCCGCCAATTCACGAGCCCTGGGGAAGCGGATGTACCTGTTCCGGTACAGCATCATGGCTGCCAGTACATCCCTCAGCACCTTGCTGAACATGGGCTGGGACATCCCTCCTCCACTGCCCACTGTGTGCTGGAATGACCCAGTGGCGAAGAAATGCATGGCGGCCATCACCTTAGCCGTGGGGGTGACAGCAGTCGGATACACCCTGCGGGGACGGAGATGGGGCTCTAACATGGCACACAGTCGATGCAGAGTTGGCCTGTCCAGCCGAAACTTCCTGATTACCTCTGTATCGTCCATGTCCGCCAGCAATTGGTATGGGCGGTCAATGTTCGGTCTCCGCCTGGGTTAAATGGCAGAGGACACATGTCAAAGCAACACGGCACATAGCAATTTCGCATACACATCACTGACATGACTGAGCAAGCACATGAGCCACAGCCCAGCTGTCAAGCTGGGACGGCACGGCCACAATACACTTACACAGGTCTCCCAACAATGGCAATGGCAAGTGAGACATACCACTGCCATGTGCATGCACATGGGGATCTAGGCCCCAATGACTTGCGGGCGTGCTGATGGGGACTGACTGCATATTCGTCAAGCGGCAACGCCACGGCAACATGAGTGTCTGCTGAGCATGGTACTGCTTCCGAGGCTGGATGAGTATGGCACACGACGACGACGATGTGGGCACGGGCTGAGCGGCCAATACAAGTGGGACCTGTGGCACGAGGGGATATGAGACAGTAGTAGGTGTCAGCACTGCACCCTATGTACAGCACTGTACGGATCACAGCTCCCGAAACATTGACTGGTGTCCACATTGACAGCCCCATGCCAAGACGGCTGTGTGCTTGCAGTCACACGTCACAGGTGAGAGGTTACATTGCACGTGCCAGGTGGCAGTCGTACATAGTGGGAGCTGGCATGTGTGTGCATGTGTCTCCTGTTCAGGATCCACCAGATGGGCGCTGACTCTGTACTGACCATTGGACACAGCATGTTCCGTGGAAGGCTTGTGTGTGTGGGATGGTGGCACTGGATGTGCCTCCGTTGGGTGGGGGCCATGCACAGGGCGGGTACGTCGATGATTGCGCATTGTTGGTCACGGTGGGTGCACCAGCTAAGATGTGTTGCCCTGTGTTCAATTCCTATGTCCGCATGATGATGGACTGTGGATGTGGGCAGACTACACATTGGTCGATGTGCTGTCTATATGCATGTGCCTTCACACCAGGCACAGCTGCCCCTGCACATGTGACCCCTGCTGGACTCGCTGCTGGGTCTGTGGAGCTGATGCACCTTCTGCGCGTGGGGCGGACAGCTCTCCTCACTTCCCTCATTGCGCATGTCATGTCTTTGCCGCAGGTGACATGGATCATGGAGGGCCCACATGTACGCGTGGGTAGGCTACACATGATTGTTCACTGGTCGCCACCCCCAGTCAGTGTTTCGAATGGGAAGGTAGTCGTGCTGGTGGTATGTTCGATGTGGCGGATGGGCGGGCCTAGGTGCGGGCTTACATTCCGGACATGGGGGGTAGTTGGATTGGCGACTAGTTGCAGTACACACGGGACACGTCTCTTCCTTTCCACATCTGGGTCATCCCTTGTACTAACTGACAGTGATACAGTCATCTTCGCCCCAGCCCTCATGTCCTCCCCTCGCCCCCAATATGCATGCTCACCTGCGAGGCTAGCGCTTGCACAGGCAGCCCCAAGCTCGCACCAGAGAGGGCAAGGAGTGTATGTGTGGGTCCAGTTGCACGAGTGGGCTGTCTCAGGGTATGATGTGTGGCGGGACGCCGTCCACCTGCGTGGTGCCCCAAATGGAGACCCGGCCTGCATGGACTATGCATCACAGTCTTCGCCTTCCGGATCCGCCACCTGCGACACCCAGTGGCTGTGGCTGCCCTGCGGCCATGCCGCGTCCGTCTGTGGCTGATGGCCCACACATTCACTCTTTGGCCTCTCTGGGGAGGGCTCAGGGGTGGTGGCGCACGCGCTTGCACTTAGTCGCAATGGCATGTGGCGTGGTTGGTATGATGGGCAATGGATGGGATGGTGCGAGCCACCTCCCGTGACGTCAGTGCTGCTCGTGCTGTGGTGCGTCCCCCTACACTTCCATCTGACTTGTGCCATGCTAGACGTTGAGGTTCTATTGCCTGCGTGATATGACCAGGAGGAGCGCGAGGAGACCTCTCACACACCATGCTCCACTGCCATCCCGTGCCCTGTATCGCCTGTGCGGATTGACTATGTTGGGGTTACACCTGGTCGACTGGGGCTGTGTGTGCCTTGTCAAGGGGCATGGCGGGCGCACAACAGGATCCAGCTTGTCCACAGAGGGTGGGCTGAGGTGCGCCTGGTACCGCTTTGTACGTGTGCCCGGCTGCTGTGCACACACGTGTTCACTCCCCCCGACAGGTGTCCTCTCACAATGCCCAGGGAAGCGGTGGTGTACTGTTCATGAGCCCTCCCAACACGGCGTGCTCCAACTTGGCATGTGCGCATCTACCCGTCGCACCCACCCACCTGAGCACTGCGTCCATACGACTTCACACGACACATGTGTGTCTTCCACAGTAGTGCTACTCATTTGCGTTGACATCCAATGCCAGTGGACTACATGGTCATGTCACGACTGCCGTGTACTTCACATACTCTCATCCTCTCTCATTCGTACTTGTGAAATGAGTCAGCGGAGGCAGTTTTGGTTTCAAACATTATATTGAGTCTTCTGTCCTCTGTGATGCAGTATAGTGGACACTACTGGCAGCGGAATACATGTTGAGGATATACTGTGCATGATTAGAAATGGGATAGGGTGTGGGGTTACATCTGCTTGGCCAAGGCTGTGCTAATGTACATTTACGTATAGCTGCGGAGCTGCGGACTTTGACACAGACGGTATACATGTAGCCTACCAGACCGCTCGGCATCATGGGCACAGTCCATCTCAGTTCCATGTGACAGGTTTGCTGCGGTTGTTCCTCATGCACGCGTGCATGTGAGATGACATCAGGGCATGTGCTTGCGTGCATGCAGCGGCGTGCCACTTGTTGTTGCACTGTGGTGGTTACTGGACATGTCACAGTCACTGGGGTCGTGTTGTTGTTGTATGCACTTGTCGTCCATGCAAAGGTCCTGGTATGGGATTCCCGGGGCGGGGGTGGGAGGGGTGCAGCACCCACAGACTCCAGGCGACCTATTCATGTCCACTGAGCGGTGTGTGTGTCCATGTGCGCTGGATCCATGTCGTGTCCTGGTTGTTCGTGCAGTTCCGTCCATGTGGGTGCGATACACAGAGCCCATGCCACTGCCTCCCACGATGCATGCGGTGTTCCTGGATGTGATGGGGAACAGTGTGCATGTCCCGGTCATATCCGATGTCATGGCGATGTCGTTGATGGTGTGGTTAGAGTTGCCGGTCGTTTGGTATGGCTGTTGTGGTGGTGACTGGCCAGTCCGTGCGGAAGCTAAGCATGGGTGCGGGGTTGGACATCATAGGTCACTCGGGGAACCTGCGTTGTGGTCCGACGTATTTACAGGTTGTCAGGTATGCGATGCCGTCCAGCAGGGCTTCCATGTCATTGGTGGTGTACATGTTTGCCAGCCAATGAAGCGGATGGTGGCTGTCAAGGTGTTGTTCGTAGGTTGTCCCTTGGAGGACCATGATGGGGCATGCTGGGTGACATTCGATGTAGCTGTTCTCGATGATCCGTCGTGTGGAGGCACAGTGGTTCCATTTCAGTGCGCGTGCGATGTTGGCCACATACGCCATGCCCCCATAGGCAGAGCAGGCCCTGTCGTGTGCGTCCAGAGGGAGGAGTAGTGGTAGCAGGTCCGCCTTCAGACATGCCGGGTTGGAGAGGCATATCTCGACGGGATGCTGGTAGGGACACCTCCGACAGTAGAAGACGGGCATGACGCAGCTGAACAATGTGATGCGGTAAGTCAGTCGGTAACTTACGTTCAGCAGGGACAGGAGATCGCATCCCAATGTATGTATCGTGCTGGTTTGGTACAGCTTGAGCTCTTCGGCGTAGTTGGGTAGGTGTGTTGCGGTTGCCATTTCGCAGCGGTTCGTAGGAGGTGGCGTGCTCCGGCTGTGTGTGCAGTCTGCAATGTGCACGCTCCGGGGTTGCTGTGAGCTCTGTGTAGTCGTGGGGAGACAGGACTTGTGTTCTGTTGGCTTGTTTGGAGGACACGGGCCCTCTTCCCACATGCTTCTCAGACAGTTCAAGGTCAGTGCTGTGTGACTCCTTCCAATTAACTTGCATGTGGCCGACATGGGGGAGTGTTTTCTTCTTTCTTCCCCGTCCGTTGTGTGCTTCTGTGATATGCGCTATCTGCCGTGTGGTCGGTCTCCTCGGCATGCCTGTGTTGGTCTATTCTTGGACAATGGCTGTATTCACCGGCTTCTGTCGTAGGGCTGTGGTTTCGGTGTTGGAATGGAAGGTCATTCAGTGCTGTCTGCTCTCCCTTGTGTGGGCGGCAGGCTGCCTTTCCGCTCTGCGTTGGGCCTTGTGTGTGGATGTAATTCTTGGGCCACCTGTTGTCGGTCCCCGGGTTCTTTGGTGTTCCGTTTCATGTGTCTTGTTCATATGTGCAGGGTGGTATGGGTTTTTCAGTGTGGTACTGGCGTTCCTCTTCCCGAAGGGGCCCTGCTTCTCCTAGTTGGTGTTGCCGCCGCTGTGTGCTACGCCATGTTTGTTACACTGGGGTGTGTCCTGCTGTTGCGTGTCTTCACTGACATGTGTGCGTCGGTTGTGTGGCGTTGGGTGTTGTCCGTGAATTGGGCGTTGGGGACATGTCTGTGGCCGGCCTGTCACGTGTCATGTGCGTTCGGGGTGGGGCTGATGTGTGTGCTGCTTGGTTGTGTCCCTGTGTCTGTGTGCGACGCATGCATGGCGCTGCGGTTGGCCTCTGCGTTGTGCGCATGTGTGGCGGCGCCATCGGCGCTTTGGGGCCGTGACGGGGTGGTTGGTTCCTAGTCCCAGGTGGTGTGTACACATGTGTTCTGCGATGTTACGATTTGGCCTGTGTGTCATATGTGGATGCGATGGTGGATGTGTAGTGTACACGCGCTGGTGGGGGTTGTCCGCTTTTTCCGCCCTTGCACTGTGTGCGCTGTTTGCGTGCACTTGTTGTGTGTGTGCCTACCTGCGTCTCCGCGGTACGTTGCGTCCTTGGTGGTGCATCAGCAGAAGCATGGGAAGGGCCTGCAGTGCTGGATTCATGCCCGGGGTGCCGCTTCTTCGTTGTCCGTGCTCTGCGTCCGTGTTTCCGCCTCTCTTTCACGTGCGGTGTCTCTTTGCCGTGGGAGCCGTTTGTTTGCGGCATCGTAATTTATGCGCCGGGCGGGACGTGTTTCGTCGGACGGTGTGTGTCAGTTGTGCTGCGCCGCTACGTGTGCGGGCGCACTTTGATGGCGGACGGTGTTGCTGGCTTGCCGGCGGTGTTTGGCCTGCTTTTCGCATCGTAATTGGGCGGGCGTGTGGACTGCTGCGTGCTGGCGGTAACTGGTGGTTTTTGCATCCGCCAGCACGGCGGTAGTGCTTTCGCCCGCCATCGTAATGGGCCCCTAAATTCTGAATCACAATTCCAATTTGAAATTAAAAATTATCCACATTTTATTGAAACTAAAATAATTAAAAATACAATAATAAAAATATGTATAAAAAAAGTAAAAATAAACTAATGATATATTTATTTATTTTTAAATTATTTAAAAAATATTTTAATTTTTTTTACATAATTTACACCAAAATATTAGCCCTCAAAAAAGATTCTACATTTTTTAATATTTTAAATATATATATATATTTTTTAATTCCTTATATATATTTAAATATTTTTTTCATTAAAATGTATTTTTAACCAACATTCTTAAATTACTCCCCACCCCTTATAAACTCAACATCCAGCTCCTAAATTTTGCAAATTAAAAAAAAAATATATATATATTTTTAAATTGCTCCCCACCCGTATCCCCTATAAACCCAAGATCCCGCTCCTAAAATTTTACAACAATTTAATAATCATTCAAAATTTAAAAGAAATATTTTTAAATTACTCCTCACCCTTATCCCCTATAAACCCAACATCCCGCTCCTAACAATAAATTAAAATACAATAAAAACAAACATTTTCACACAAAAAAGAATTAAAAAATATAAAATAACTACTACCAAATAAATAAAAAAACAAACAAACAAAAACAAAAAAAAATACAAACAGTCGATATTATTTACAACACTATGGGGGTCATTACAATGACGGGTGGATCGCAACCGCCGGTATGGCGGTGGCGATCCGCCCGCCATTTCCCACTGCCCGCATGCCATTTCCCCCCGCCATATTACGATGGCGGGGGGGAGCCCGGCGGACGGAAAGACCGTCTGCCGGTTTTCCGCCGGTCCCACAGGGGACCGGGCGGTAAAGGACCCCTATATGGTGGCGGTGTCTGCAAGACACCGCCATCCATATTAGGATGTTGGCGGAATGCAGCCTTTCCATGGCGGTGTTGCTGCCATGGAAAGGCATGTGGTCTTTGCTTCTGGGGGCCCGTTGCGGGCCCCCAGGATTTGGGGGGTGGGGGGTGCACATGGGGGTACCTATGGTACCCCCCTACATTTGAATGCACAAGGTGGCAGGCACCGCGCGGTGCCTGTCACGTTGTGCATTCAAATGCACAACATGCGTTTTTCGCATTGCGGCGGGTTCTGGTGACAGCACCGCCCGACGCAATGCGAACAATACGGGATGCCACCGCCACCGTGGCTCTGGTTAGCTCTGATATGCAGGCTGTTAGGTGTATTCAGTCATACCTAAGGTGGATTGTTGCCTGATTTTTGCTATTTTTGTTGCTAAGTTCTTGGGTGCTATGGGTTACTTTGGAGAAACGTTCTTTCCCCTCCACCATTAGCATGATGATGTATGTACTACCCATTAGGCATCCTTTTGATGTATTATTTATGATACTTCCTTCAGTAAAGTTATTGCATTTTTGCACATAATCACATGATTAACACTTCCATATTTTAGATTGTTGCTAATTTTAGTATTTGGCTTGCAATTAAGCACGTTATTGGGTGCCCCTTCCTGCACAAAAACAATCAAGCGTTGGCACTAGGCTGCCAAAAGGGTGCCAACGCAAGAAAAAAGTTAGGAATGCACTGTATTGTCTTAAATACAGCGCATTACTACCCTTTCCTTGTCACGCAGTGGAGCACAGCAAGGTGACTTGCTGCACTGCACTGCATGACAAGTTCATAAATCTACCTCCAAGCGTGAGTCTCAGTTACTCTCTGTAGTAGTTTCTTGAAAGTAGACAATGATTGTGTAGCCCCCTATTTTCTTACCTTTTAAGACACCTAGGGGCCGATTCCGATTCGGGCCGGAAAACGTACCGACCGACTCGGTACGGGACTTCAATCCGACCGACACGTACCGGCGTCGCCCGACCTGGGTAGTACGATGAAATGCATGTGAATCACGACCAACTCGTACGGAACACAAGCCGAACGACCGAACCGCACGGAAAGAAGCCATCCGGCCGGAAAACCACGCGAATCGAACCGACCGACACGCAACAGGAATGAACACGAACGAAACGAACCCGCGAACTCCGACCCGCGCAGTACGATGCAATGCGTGGAAAACCAGACCGAGTCGCACGGAGCTCAAGCCGCACGACCGACACGCATACAAAAGCCAACCCTCGGAGACCGACGCGTACGCCGCACATGAAACCTAGCAGAAACACAGCGTGAACGACTCGGAGAAGCTCGCAAGAGACAACTGCAGCGTCCCAATCGGTCAGAAGAACGTCTCCTACATGCACAAAAAATACAAAGGGAAAAATACAAAAAAAAAGGGCCAAACGAGCAATGACAAAGTCAATAAATACAGGGAAAAAAAACATGGAACAAGGACACACCCCCAACTCCACCCATATAAAGGCCACAAATCCCTACCATGATCCTTTGCAAATTCAACTGACCTGCCAGCACAGAACACCATCAGACAGCAACCACAGACACACTCACAGCTCATCCATCACACAAGCCACACACCATTAGCACCTCAACAAATAGCACCCTCACATACACCCAGCAAAACCTACACCCACACACCCTCACTTGCACACCCACACACACATCAATCACCACCACCACCCATCACCATGCCCCCAAAGAAGAATCCAAAGTTCCTAGACAGTGAATTGGAAGTCATGGTAGATGAGATCCTCAGGGTAGAGCCCCAGTTGTTCGGTACATTGGTCCAACAGACCCCCATGTCGCAGAAAACCAAGATGTGGGAGAGGATCGTCGACAGGGTCAACGCACAATCACCATGTTTGCGCACAAAGGAAGACATCCAGAACAGGTGGTATGATGTGCGCAGGAGGGTCAGGGACCTACTAAAGAAGGATTACATCTTGAGTCAGCGCACCGGCAGTGGCCCTCCTGCCAAACCACTATACCTCAGGCCCTGGGAGGAGAAGGTGCGGGCCATCCTACCACCAGTGAGCGTATATGGACTATCAAACATCCCAGAGCCTGGTGAGTACACAACTAATATACCCAATATTGTGTGACAATACACACACATCACTGTCAAGGGGATAGTCAAACCATGCACCCTTAGCAAATCCACAGCAACCAAAAGATAATCACCCCAAGATTTGTCTGTCAGTCAGATAAACACAATACATGCCATCTCATAGTGATATGTAACTGTGTCATGATATGTACAAACCTAACTACAAATACAGCAAGGCAGTGGCACAAATATAACCAACAAACACAGTTAGACATTTTGCCAACACTAGAACACCACCTCACAGGGAAGCTCACTGAAAGGAAGGAATGTTGTGTATGCTGGTAAAGTCAGTGTAGCCAATAGCATGATGGGAGTTGTAGTCACAGATATTGCTCACCCTCACAATTGGCCCATCAACACCACTCTGAACCATGCACACATCACAGGGAGTGGAAAACAACTGACAAGATGGCTGACACTGGGTACTGCTGTGGGGAGCACAAGGCCCTGCTGGGAACTGTGCACCAACCAACAGCAGGACACCACTGACTGACATCCTGAAAGACAACTTGCACTCCCTGCAATGGAAGCACGTTCCATGGTGGGATATCTGGCTGGGTGGGAAGGAGGACTGACAGCTCTGACCATAGTTATAAGCAGCTTTCCTTACACACCCCCTCAACACAAACTCCACACAACTCACCTGGGAGAATGCAATGCCTCACACTCCAATTAAATATCCCACAAAGAACCACCACCCTGGGTTATGCTGTGTGAAGCACAGGGACACTCTTGGGACTTGTAGCCAAACAAACGCCAGGACAACACTGTCAGCCATCCTGTCAGCACAGGCACACTACCCCACAGGGAAGCTGAGTCAAAAGGAAGGAAGTATGGGCATGCTGGGAAGGGGGGTGTAGGCAATAGCATGATGGGAGTTGTAGTCACAGATATTGCTCACCCTCACAATTGGCCCATCAACACCACTCTGAACCATGCACACATCACAGGGAGTGGAAAACAACTGACAAGATGGCTGACACTGGGTACTGCTGTGGGGAGCACAAGCCCCTGCTGGGAACTGGGCACCAACCAACAGCAGGACACCACTGTCAGCCATCTTGCCATTGCTGTCACACTCACACACAGTGAAGTCGACTCAAAAGGAAGGAAGTATGGGCATGCTGGGAAGGGGGTGTAGGCAATAGCATGATGGGAGTTGTAGTCACAGATATTGCTCACCCTCACAATTGGCCCATCAACACCACTCTGAACCATGCACACATCACAGGGAGTGGAAAACAACTGACAAGATGTCTGACACTGGTGCTCTGCTGTGGGGAGCACAAGGCCCTGCTGGGAACTGGGCACCAACCAACAGCAGGACACCACTGACAGCCATCTTGCCATTGCAGTCACACTCACACACAGTGAAGTCGACTCAAAAGGAAGGAAGTATGGGCATGCTGGGAAGGGGGGTGTAGGCAATAGCATGATGGGAGTTGTAGTCACAGATATTGCTCACCCTCACAATTGGCCCATCAACACCACTCTGAACCATGCACACCTCACAGGGAGTGGAAAGCCACATCAAAGATGTCTGACAATGGTGCTCTGTTGTGGGGAGCACAAGGCCCTGCTGGGAACTGGGCACCAACAAACAACAGGACACCACTGACTGACATCCTGAGAGTCAACCTGCACACACTGCAAGGGTGGCATGCTTCATGGTGGGATAACTGGGCTGGGGGAGAAGGAGGGCCGTATGTCCACCAAATACCACCAATGCTGGCCATGCACACACCTCAACATTCACATTGAAAAGCTTCAGGTTGGCAGGACAATGTGCTACCCCAATATCAACCTCTGACTGTGACAACTGAGGACAATGCAATGCATCCAGAGGTACAGTCACAACTGTCAGGTGTGTGAACCATTGATGCCTGTAGAAACATAACATACATTGTGTGTCTCTTCCAAAAACAGGTGATGATGGGGACACAGCAGCAGACGATGAGGAGTCCCTGTCCCAGGCTCCGGGGGACACTGAGCTCACTGGTGTGGAACAGCCTCTGCCCTCCTCGGATGGCGAAGACCTACCTGGCACCTCCGGTGTGAGTCATCATGCAGCACCAGCAGGACCAACATCTGCACCCCCTGCACCCACCCCTCCAACAACTGCCAACACACAGACCACCCCTGCCAACACGGACAGACCAAGGACCGCCGATGACAACAGCACAGGGACCCCGGCCCAACGTGGAGCAACGGACAACGACCCCAGTAACAACCCCCAAGTGGGCCTACGGTCACCTGTGCGTGCCAACGCAGGTCCGGCACGTGTCGCCAGGGGTGGTGGGAGGGGTGGGAGACATAGGTCGCTGTTTGCAGAGGGGTCTGGACTGCATGATGACCCACAACTGGCACGCATTGCTGATGCGTACCAGAATAGCACCGGAGAGGTCAGCCAGGTAGTGGGGATCCTCAAGGACATTCAACAGCAGCAGGCTGCCCATCATGCCCGCTTGGACTCACACATGTCCTGTGTGGAGACACACATGTCCCGTGTGGAGACACACATGTCTGGCATGGAGTCCAAGTGGGACACATTGCAAGAACTGACAGCGGTGCATAGGGACATATTGACATGCCTCCGCCAGATTAGCACCAACATGGCCACACCTCCCTGTGTGCCCACAACATCTGGTGCTGCAACAACTGCAACTGCCACAGGGAGGGAGGATGACTCTGGCGGAGAGTCCTCTGCACCGCAGCAGCCTGCACGTGAGGGCCCCCCCAAAGAAGAGGGGTCGTCCGAGGAAGAAAAACTGAGAGGTTGATGGCCATGTACATCCCCCAGGAACCCAACACCTGTTCTGGAAAATCTCCTTTGTGTGCAAACTGTTCACCCTGTCGAATGCAACCCAACTCTCCCACATGACATGGGGAGCTTAAGTTGGCCCAATGTATCAGATGACCGTGGACTTTACTCAGGACATTTCTGCTACCAAGACTTCCAACTCATCTGGGAACTTTGGATTACAATCCCAATGTACAGCACCCACCATCCTGTGCACTATCCTCACACATGTATGGAAATAAACTCACCAATACACCATACTTGCCTCTGTTGTGATTCCAACGTGGTTTCTGTCATGGAGATGGTGATCTGCTAAATGACACTGTGCATGCTAACTGCTACAGCAAGTTCAACACCGTCATGTGAGTCATGGAGACGTGACACATATGAGGGAGACACACCACTAGGGCTACACAACACA
Source organism: Calotriton arnoldi (assembly GCA_963921515.1). Classification (NCBI taxonomy): domain Eukaryota; kingdom Metazoa; phylum Chordata; class Amphibia; order Caudata; family Salamandridae; genus Calotriton; species Calotriton arnoldi. The sequence goes on from CAWUFW010005482.1 coordinate 650,130, forward strand.
TACACACCAGGGCCATCTGACTCATCGCCTACACTGATGTTGCCAGGAAATACAGTGCAATGCACAGACACCACACCTATTCACAGTCTGTGTTAACTAGCCCACAGGTGCTGTAAGCACATGTCAGTCAGATGTGTGACCACAGACAACGCACATCCCAAAGTGAAGCACAAGTTTATTACACATTTGCAACATGTTGTTTCCACTACAGATGCAAGGTAATCCTACGTGGCAGGGGACACACAGTCAACAAGTGTAGAAGAAAGAAAGTCCAGGGGTGTGTGGCACATCACCTGTAGGGAAACGACTGCTTCCACCCTGGAAGTTGAATCATGGTGTCGGGGGATCACAGTTCACCAAACAACTCTGAAAGTACCCTGTGAAGGACAGACATGACACACAGTCAAAAGCTCCGAAGAACAGGACAGAACTGCAATACTCATGGCCAATACATGTCACAAGATACTCACAGAAAACCAAGTTAGCATGTCAACACTGTTGGGGAGAACAGACTACCTGTAAGGACACATCGCTGCACGCTTCCAGTCAAGTAGCACATGGCCACACTCAAACAGCACCAGAGCACCACCAACACATATCACGCTAACTCAGATCATTGGCATGACAACTCTCTGGATACTCACATTCAGCTGAAGAAGTTGGTGATGAGCTGTGTGCGGACATCACCATCATCATCATCATCACTGGCATCGTGGCCCAGGCCAGGATCCTCCACAGGTGGCGGATGTTGGTCATCGTCATCCAGGATGAGAGGCAACTCCTTCCGCACTGCCAGGTTGTGTAGCATGCAGCAGACGATGACAATCTTGCACACCTTTGCTGGGGCATATGGGAGGGCCCCTCCTGTCTTGTCCAGGCAGCGGAAGCGGCTCTTCAGGAGACCAAATGTCCGCTCGATCACTCTCCTGGTCCGACCATGTGCCTCATTGTAGCGCATCTGGGCTGGTGTCACAGGGTTCCTGAGGGGTGTCAGCAACCACGGCATGTTGGGGTATCCGGAGTCACCTACAGACAGACAATTGCACATTAGCTGAGTTGGAAAAGAGGGCGGAATACAACATAGCAGAACACACACAATGGTACAAAGTCAGTACACACCGACAAGCCAGGCACGCTGGTTCTGCATCTGTAACATCATCCTCGGGATGCGACTACTCCTCATCACGTAGGCATCGTGTGCCGAACCAGGGAAACGGGCACACACATGTGAGATGCACATATCTGCAAGACATACCACCAGAGCATTGATCGAATGATAATGTTTCCTGTTCCTGTATGCCTGCTCATGTGCCTGTGGTGGCACCAAAGCCACATGTGTCCCATCAATGGAGCCAATGACATGTGGCATCCTCCCCAGGGCATAGAAGTCACTCTTGACGTCAGTGAGTTGTTGACGTTTAGGGAAATAGATGTACTGGTTCAGGCATCTCAACATTGCCTCCAAAACATCGCGTAGCACACGGCTGAACATAGTCTGTGACATCCCACCAGCAGACGCCACAGTGTGTTGAAAGGTACCGGTGGCAAAGAAGTGTAGGGCTGCCATCACCTTCACCTTGGGGGTCAGCGCTGTAGGGTACGGCCGGCCAGGTTGCAAATGTGGGGCCAAGCGCACGGCCAAATCATCAATCAGCTGCCTGGTGAAGCGGTACCGTCGGATGCTGTCACGTTCCACCATCGTTGCAAGGTCAGGGAATGGTCTATGGACAGCTGGTGCCCTGCAGTGCATAGGTGAAGAAAGAAAGATTGTCAGTCACCCCACATATGTGGCATTGACCATACTCAATATCACATGATACATCATTACGAGACACAAGTACTTGATGTGTGTGCCGTTCTGTATGGACATATGTGGCACCTACATGGCCATCATCTAACATCTCAGTTCAACATGTGTTGACAACAGGTTCCAGGTTGTGCTGTGGGAAACCATTAGGCTGTGTCACAGTACCCATTTACTGCTGTCACGTTCCAAACACACACCACAGTGACATGTCTGGACAGATGCGCCACAGGCATCACAGCTCATTGACAGGTAGATTCCCAGGGACCCTGTCTTGCCACATGGACACTGGCATGACATGGCGTATCATGTACACGTCAGCAAAACAAACATGACTCCCACAGGTAGTGGCCCCTGTTGCCTCCGCAGGACAGACATGGACGTCTGTGACACACACACGCACAACATCAAAGTCCATGCACAAACAACATGGATGTGGAGACTGTCTCCCATTGTGCACATGGAATCAGAGACATCGGAAACACAACATGCACACAGACTGTGGAGGGCCATCACTATTGTGGCAATGGGTCACCCTGTGACGTACATACCTTCCCACATGGGACTCTGGGGGTATGTGACATGACATACACATACACAACCTGGAAATGTGACCATGCCACATGCTCAGAAATGAACAGTTGCACAACACAGTGGTCATGTGCACAACACACAAAGGATCCTGTCCCCATGAACACGTGCACAGCCTGGGAGTGGCTGCCCCCAAGTGCCACCACAAAAACCACATGTTGACCCCCATACACAGATAAGGTAATGCAGCCTTACATGCCTTAGGATACAGTGTGGACAGGCTGTGGTGTTGTAGGTGTGCCCCAGAGTCCCTGGCAAGCATATGTCACTGACATACATTCACCAGTGAAAGGCATGGTGACATATGCGAGTGACCTGTACAGGGACGCGTCGTACAGCAATGGACCGATCGGTGTGCACGCACTGGCCATTGAATCTGTTATGTGCGGGTACGCGTTGTACAGCAATGGACCGATCGGTGTGCACGCACTGGCCATTGAATCTGTTGTGTGCGGGTACGCGTTGTACAGCAATGGACCGATCGGTGTGCACGCACTGGCCATTGAATCTGTTGTGTGCGGGTACGCGTTGTATCTCGGAATACGCGTTGTACGGCAATGGACCGATCGGTGTGCACGCACTGGCCATTGAATCTGTTGTGTGCGGGTACGCATTGTACAGCAATGGACCGATCGGTGTGCACGCACTGGCCATTGAATCTGTTGTGTGCGGGTACGCGTTGTATCCCGGAATGCGCGTTGTACGGCAATGGACCGATCGGTGTGCACGCACTGGCCATTGAATCTGTTATGTGCGGGTACGCGTTGTACAGCAATGGACCGATCGGTGTGCACGCACTGGCCATTGAATCTGTTATGTGCGGGTACGCGTTGTATCCCGGAATACGCGTTGTACAGCAATGGTCAGATCGTTGCGCATGCATTGACTAGGGCCTGGCATGGCAACGGACGCGTTTTCGAAGCTTCAACGAGTCTGATGCAGTGAATTCAGTTGGCCAGCCACAACAATGTTGCAAATTCATGGGTGTCATGAAGTTGAACTTTTGAAGGATGCTGTGGGCGTGTATAAGTGGTGCAATTCCATGGATTGGCCAGATTCAGAAGATGCAAACGACTTGGACCTATCACTTTGGACACATGGGACAGTATCTGCCTCTGCAGCACACATATAATGCTGGCTGTTCCCCTGAGAGCTCACTTGCCTGCACTACATGCTCCAGGACGACATCTGCCACCAACACTGCTGCTGTCTCTGCATCCTCTGGCTACTGCAATGGCACGTACTGTGGAGAGAGCCCCAGCCTTCAGCCTTGAGGAGAACCAGGCCCTGCTGGACAGCCTCCTTCCACAGTACAGCAAGCTGTATGGGAAACCAGGGGAGCAGGTGAGTGTGCTGTCCACTGCCTTACTAATTGTGCATGTTGTCTGACTAGCAAGACTTACAGTGTGCACACCACTGGCTAGCATGCTCACTGAGTAGTTCTCACCCCCCAAAGTGTGTAGTCACATGCACTGAACAGGTACAGTGCAGTAACAGTGCATTCCAAAAAGCTTTTACTTCCCAGACAATGATACCATGTAGTGACTGCTGGCAAACTGTCCATAGCCATAGTTGCACTGCCTGTGTACATCATATGCCCCTGTGATTGAGACATGTATATCCAACTGTGCGATGCACGTATATGTTGCATGTGTAGTAATGGCATTTTCACTTTGTCATCCTCACAGGTTGATGCCCACAAGAAGCAGGAAATTTGGCTGACCATCGCCCAGGCAGTAAGATCCGTGGGGGTCTACAAGCGCTGGATCCGCAACTGCCAGAAGAGGTGGCAGGACCTTCGGGGCTGGACCCGGAGGATCGCAAGGGTCCAGCTGAAGCTGTCGCCTCCTCGCAGGAGGGGCGGACACCGGACCCTGACCCCCCACATGCACCGGATCCTGGCGGTGGTCTTCCCTGACCTGGATGGGCAGCTGAAGGACAGACAGCAGCAAGGAGGGGGTGAGTCCATGACTGCACTGTGAACTTTGTCTGACATGCTATGTGCCCTCCTATGGCCTGGTTTAACTTCACAGTACATCAGTCTTGTGGTCCAGGACCCATGTCCCTCAATTGTGACATGCACACTCCTCATCTGATACGCAGGTGTGGCCCTTACAGTCAGGAAATTGTGTCACTTGGGTACTGTGTCCTTGCATTTTGCTTCGCTCAAGGTGGGGGACAGCATTTGTTCCCGTGACTTTGTGGTGGGAATCATGGGTGGGTCAATTGCCTACACAATGCCTAAGTTCTGACATGTAATCTGGGTGTAACTTTGATATGTGGTCCACTTGCTGATCTGAATCACCACATGTCCCTGGGGTATTTGGCACACCCCCATGCTGCGGGTGGGAACAATGTTTGGGCCTCAGGAGTATGTATATGAAGTGTGTCACACATGCTTAGCCACCTGCCTACTGTCCAGGGCTCATCCCTCTTTCAGGTGGAGCAGGACAGTCATGCCTACTCCAGGGCATACAATACACTCTGTACTCCCACTCCCGTGTATCAGCTGACATGTTGTGATCAGTGAAATGTTCCCTCAGGTGTCTGCCTCTGTGTCGTTGTGCTGTGGCTTCGTTGTCAGGACTACTGGGATGTTTATCGTTTAGGGCTCAGCATGCCATCTGAGATGTGACCATGAGAGATGATACTTCTGTGACTTATAGGTGTTTGACCACTTGCTGTGCACACAGGTGTATGCGACTGTGAATTCCAGGCAGCTGTTTTTCATTCACAGCAGACTGTGAGGTGCTCAGGTTCATAGAGTTGTGTTTCATGTCTCCCATATGTCCAATTGGCATGACGTGGACAAATAAGAGTTCAGATGATGTGGTTTGTGGGGGATGGACATGTGCACTTGTCAGCTACAGAACTTGCATTCCCCATTACCTAGGATTGTGACACAGTGCAGACTGTTGTTGGCTGGCTGCCATGGCCATGTGACTGGAGACAGTGATGTATGACTTTGCAGGCATGCCTGTGCCATGGCATTAAACTTCCTAAGAGTGATCCTGCAGGGGAGTGACATGTGCAACATGCACCCCATTGTGGCATTGACTATCCGGACATGGGTGCATCATGGTGTCTGGTGCTGGTATGCATCACATGCATCTCTAATTAGACTCTGGCCATCCCTTTATCCGGACACCTGTACTGACTCAGTGGCAAGAGATGTGATGTGTGCATGTTCACATACTTCACCGTGTTCTATGCAATGTCCAACAACTGTGTACGTGGTGCATGTGTCCACCCTGGGGTCTTACCATCCAACAGGCACCAGACAGATGGGTGCAAGGGCAGGAGGGGTGTGAGTGCCATGGTTGACCATCAGACTGACAATTGGCTTCTCCTAAACTGTGTGAGCACTTTTGGCACTGTTCAACTAAGGATGCCAGGGCTTGATCTGTGATGTGCTGTACTTACTGTGGTGTGTGCGTTCAGTGCAGGTGACTGATGTTTGTCTGTTTCCCTAATTGTTTGCAGATACATCCACGGCCACAGGAGTGGACATCTCCACGGACCAGGAGGAGCAGCAGAGCCAGACTGGGTCAGGAGCCGAGGAGTGGTCGGAGGGACCCAGTGGCACGGAGGGCGAGGGGAGCCACACCGAGGAGTCCTCAGCACCATCCACCTCAGCTGAGGACCACAGCAGCTCGGAGGATGACTCCCTTGTGGAGGCGGCTGTCAGCAGCCACCAAACCCCGGCTAGTATGTCTGGCACCGCCTCCACCACCACCACCACCGCCCTCCCATTGGCTCCCATTCCAGAGGTCCGTGGAGGCTCCCGTGTTCGGGAGCGTGTCTCCTTCGTGCCAGGCACCACAGCCCCTGCCCCTGTGTCCCCTGCTGCCCTGAGTGAGGAGTCTGTGTACCTCCTTCGCCAGCTCCATGTAGGGCAGACAGCAATGCTGAGTGTCCTCCATGCACACACCACTCTGTTGACACAGCTGGTGTCGTTCATGGAGGGCATCTCGACGGGCATGTCTGCCCTACAGAGGAGCAATAGGTCCATGGACTCCTCACTGACGGCAGCAGTGTCCCTCCTCCAACAGTCCATCACCCCTCCTACCTCTGCCCCATCCACACTTCCTGGCACCCTACCTGTCCCAAGCACATGCACACCTGCACAATCACCCAAACACACAGACACGAGCAGCACCGAAACACACAAAACAAGAGCAAAACGTGCACACAAGCATCCTCAGGGGACTGATACCACACCCACAGGGGATGGGGAACAGACACACACACAGGCATCCACAGTCACTCCGCAGTCCTCAATATCCTCTCCCTCCAAGACCCCTTCCCTTGCCTCACCTGCAACCCCACCTACAAAGCAGCTCTTCCTCTGTGACCTCGGCCTCTTCCCCTCCGATCCCGCTGATCCAGCATACAGGGGGAAGAGGAAGTCCACCCACACAGAGGGGAGTGCCCCTCGCCCCCGGACACCCTCCCCCAGGCGCAGACAGACTGAGGCCCCCACCCGCAAGTCCCCCGGGCCCGGAAGAGCAAGACCCCGCCGCCACCCTGCAGCTCAACCACCAAGTCTCCTTCCTCCATCCCTCAGGCCCCCACTCCACAGGTTCTCCCACCACACCCTGTCCCAGGTTCCCCCACCCACAGATACACCATCCCCAAAATGATGCAGCCTTCTCCACCTACCACTTGCTCTTCCAGCCCCACACCCCCCTCTGCGCATGTTTGTGCCACTGGTGTGGAGACCGTGTCCTCCCCCTCTGTCCTGCCCACCTTACCTGAACCCCATTCTACTCCCCTGGAGATGGGCACTGCAGTGGAGTCCACTACCACCCCGTCTGACTTGGGCACTGCAGTGGGGAACCTGTCCACTCCATCTGGCCAGCCCACTGGAGTTGTGCCGGCACCCACACCATCTGACTCATGCCCCCAGTTGTGCCGGCACACACCATGTCAGACACCTCCACTGCAGTTGTCAGAGACTCTCCAGCACCAGCCACCCCTCCCCTGCCTCCTTCTGGTGAGCCCTGATCCTGTCCCTGCGGTGCCTGGCCTGCCCCCCCGTATGCCCCTCCGAGGGGAATGTCCCTGCTCCATATCAGTGCAGGCAAGCAGAGGGTGACATCTGCCACTGTCACCCTGTTCGGACTGAACTGTTGGACTGGCCATTGGCCTTTGTATTTTTGCTGGACTTTCATTTTTCAGACACATATGCTGAATAAAGCTCCTTTCTGTTCTCTGGTGGTTTAGCTTCAGATGTACATGATGTTGATGATGCTAACCATGCCCTTGCTGCAGTGATGGTGATTTTTGATATCAGGGAAATGAAGTGTTACTGTACAGGACCCCATGTGGTCCAGGGGAATGTGTCCTATCCTGGTGTGTATCCATGTCATCCTTTGCAGCAATGTGAGGGTGTCATGTTTTCAATATTTGCCAATGGGATTTCCTACTTTTATTTGCAATATCACATCTGTGGCTTACACCCCTGCACATCTGTTGTGCTTGCCATTGTTCAATTTGTCTATTTCCCTGACCGTGTGACCATCTCCACTGGACATGCAAGTTTGGGCATCAATGGGGAAGGACTCATCTGTGTTATCAGTGCAACTTGCTATACATGTGTGTTGGATCTGTGCAGATGATTTCGGTGACACTCCCATGACCAGGCTGATGTGACGAGAGCCTTCATTTTGTGCTAATTGTTGACTGAGTGACCAAGTGTTCTGCTGACATGATAGAGCCCTGCAGAGACAACGTATGGCACAGCTTTCCTTACACAGGAGTGGAGTCCCCTCATGGCAGTGTGTAATTCCGTGACATTGCCTGAGCCCAAGGTGTGTGTTGTGTGAGCATGTCTGTGTGTGTTCACTTCCATTTCGCTACGCAGGCTGGGATCCCTAGTGATGTTCCTGTTTGTGATGCTTGCTGAGTTGACCTATGTTCCCCCAAAATCTTCGCCCTGGGTTCTCTGGGATGTGGGTGCATGGCACATTACTGGTCATCAGGGTGTCATCCATAGGTGTGTTTGCTGTCAGGGCTGAGTTTGTGGGCAAACGCAGATGAGACACAGTCAGGATTCCCCTTGGCACTTGTTGGTTACACAAGTCATGTAATTTACAGTTTGTGGTAGCTTTCAGTGATTGTGACACGTTGTGTGTGTGAGACTGCTGCCACTCCTCAGTGTCAGAGCTGCAATGTTGGAAGTTGTCTATGTGTGTTCTTTGTGGGTGAGCTTGGCTTCTTCATTGGTGTGTGACTGTGGCCGGGATCCCATTGGTTGTTGTGGATTTGACGTCATGCCCATGTACAGCGTACTGTGCAGTGTGTCAGACATTCACGAGTCTTGTTGACTGGCCATGTGTGATGGGTTTCTGCACCTTAGTTCCCACCACCACCCCTGGGATTGTCATGGGTGCATGTGCAATGTCACCAGTCCATGTGAGCTTCACTGCTGCACATTGGTGGAGATCAAGGTGTGTGGTGTTGAGTGTGTGCAAATGAGAGTTGTTGCACGGCTAGACCCCTACCTCCATATTGGCCTTGGCTGACAGGCCGTGCTGGTTGATTTGTGCTTGTGTAGGTGTGATGGTAGTTTGTTGCTCAGGACACATGACTGTGGTTCACAGTGTGAACGACATCTAGCTTTGTCATCACAGTGGGATTATCATGCAGGCCAGTGTCACCACAATGTGGTGTCCCTGGGGGTAGTGCTGTGGTGGGTCTGTCTCTTGCTGTGTTAGTTGCTGTTCCTACAAGCTTGTGTGACATGTGTAATTTGGGCTCCCTGTCATCTAACAATGCCTGATTGGCCACTTAGGGGAATCCGATCCATGAGTTACTTTTGTATGGCACTGTATTCACATCTGTGTAATTGGGATTCAGGCCTCCTCATGTGTTGTGTGGTTGCCTGGGGACACTGGCACACCCCCCCATCACCTGTTGTGTTTGATGTGCAGTGTGAGGCTGCCTGTTTGTGTTTGTGCATTTGCACCACTGCATTGGCATATCTTTAGTGTGCCATTGGCTGTATGTTGTTTGGTGGGTTTCCCCTGCTGTCCCTGGGACTCCTAGGTCATCAGTCAGCACAATAATCATGGTTTGTATGTCCCATTGCTGCCATGGTATGGTATTTGTTCACCTCACATCTACAGTCTCCACAGGGTATCTACATTTGTGTGTCCATTGGTGCAGATATGTGGGTCTGCATTATGATGGTCACTTCTGTCATTGCGTTATTGATGAATGTTGACAATGTCAGCCCCCATGGGTGATGTTTGTCTGCACATGGCCAAAGGTATGTCTTATTTGCACTGCACTGTTTGCCTCACCCAATCTATGTTGCTATGGGACACAAGCACTACTATGCCACTGATGTGTTTGTTGTTGTGTGACCAGGAATCATCCATGCTGTTTGGCATTTGCAGCTTTTTCCATGACAACACTTACATTTTGGTCACTGTGATGATGGGGGTTTGGACCCCATTGCCACAATGTTCAAAATGTGCTTCAGCTATGGACCCCACACTTACATTTTGGTCACTGTGATGATGGGGGTTTGGACCCCATTGCCCCAATGTTCAAAATGTGCTTCAGCTATGGACCCCACACTTACATTTTGGTCACTGTGATGATGGGGGTTTGGACCCCATTGCCACAATGTTCAAAATGTGCTTCAGCTATGGACCCCACACTTACATTTTGGTCACTGTGATGATGGGGGTTTGGACCCCATTGCCACAATGTTCAAAATGTGCTTCAGCTATGGACCCCACACTTACATTTTGGTCACTGTGATGATGGGGGTTTGGACCCCATTGCCACAATGTTCAAAATGTGCTTCAGCTATGGAGCCCACACTTACCTTTTGGTCACTGTGATGATGGGGGTTTGGACCCCATTGCCACAATGTTCAAAATGTGCTTCAGCTATGGACCCCACACTTACATTTTGGTCACTGTGATGATGGGGGTTTGGACCCCATTGCCACAATGTTCAAAATGTGCTTCAGCTATGGAGCCCACACTTACCTTTTGGTCACTGTGATGATGGGGTGTTAGACCCCATTGCCACAGTGGTCATGGTCTGCTTGCATTGTGGAGGCCACACACATTTATGTGTGACACATGTGATAGGGGGTCACATTGTATGTTCAATGTCATGTTCAGTGTTGTAGGCATTTGACACAGACTACACACGCTTGTCATGGTGTTGGGGGGATGTGTTTTTCTGACATTCCTTATGTTGGAGTGTGCTGGTTGTGTCATGCACTACCCGTCCTATGAGTAGGGGTGGTGTTGGTGGTAGGCATCCATCCCCCTATGAGTGGGGATGGTAGTAGTGACAGGCATCCAGCCCCCCCTGAGTAGGGGTGGTGGTAGTGGTAGGCATCCAGGCCCCTATGAGTAGGGGTGGTGGTAGTGGTAGGCATCCAGCCCCCCCTGAGTAGGGGTGGTGGTAGTGACAGGCATCCAGCCCCCCCTGAGTAGGGGTGGTGGTAGTGGTAGGCATCCAGCCCCCCTGAGTAGGGGTGGTGTTGGTGGTAGGCATCCATCCCCCTATGAGTGGGGATGGTAGTAGTGGTAGGCATCCAGCCCCCCCTGAGTAGGGGTGGTGGTGGTGGTAGTGGTAGGCATCCAGCCCCCCCTGAGTAGGGGTGGTGGTAGTGGTAGGCATCCAGCCCCCCCTGAGTAGGGGTGGTGGTAGTGATAGGCATCCAGCCCCCCCTGAGTAGGGGTGGTGGTAGTGGTAGGCATCCAGCCCCCCCTTAGTAGGGGTGGTGGTAGTGGTAGGCATCCAGCCCCCCCTGAGTAGGGGTGGTGGTAGTGACAGGCATCAAGCCCCCCCTGAGTAGGCCGTGGTGGTAGTGACAGGCATCCAGCCCCCCCTGAGTTGGGGTGGTGGTAGTGGTAGGCATCCAGCACCCCCTGAATAGGGGTGGTGGTGGTGGTAGGCATCCATCCCCCTATGAGTAGGGGTGGTGGTAGTGGTAGGCATCCAGCCCCCCCTGAGTAGGGGTGGTGGGAGTGGTAGGCATCCAGCCCCCCCTGAGTAGGGGTGGTGGTAGTGGTAGGCATCCAGCCCCCCCTGAGTAGGGGTGGTGTTGGTGGTAGGCATCCATCCCCCTATGAGTGGGGATGGTAGTGGTGACAGGCATCCAGCCCCCCTGAGTAGGGGTGGTGGTAGTGGTAGGCATCCAGCCCCCCCTGAGTAGGGGTGGTGGTAGTGGTAGGCATCCAGCCCCCTGAGTAGGGGTGGTGGTAGTGACAGGCATCCAGTCCCCCTGAGTAGGGGTGGTGGTAGTGACAGGCATCCAGCCCCCTGAGTAGGGGTGGTGGTAGTGGTAGGCATCCAGCCCCCTGAGTAGGGGTGGTGGTAGTGGTAGGCATCCAGCCCCCTGAGTAGGGGTGGTGGTAGTGACAGGCATCCAGCCCCCCTGAGTAGGGGTGGTGGTAGTGGTAGGCATCCAGCCCCCTGAGTAGGGGTGGTGGTAGTGACAGGCATCCAGCCCCCCTGAGTAGGGGTGGTGGTAGTGACAGGCATCCAGCCCCCCCTGAGTAGGGGTGGTGGTGGTGGTAGGCATCCATCCCCCTATGAGTAGGGGTGGTGGTAGTGGTAGACATCCAGCCCCCTGAGTAGGGGTGGTGGTAGTGGTAGGCATCCAGCCCCCCTGAGTAGGGGTGGTGGTAGTGGTAGGCATCCAGCCCCCCTGAGTAGGGGTGGTGGTAGTGACAGGCATCCATCCCCCTATGGGTGTGTATGGCATTGGTGATAGCCATCCCACCCCTATTGTTCTGCTGTTGCTGGTGTACGTCATTTCTGCATCCCTATGTGTGTGTGACATATGTTGGGTACGTGTCGTTTGTTTGTGTAGTGGGTGTTTGACTTACCGTCTGCGGCGTACGCATCCGTACCGGTCCCGGTAATAGATGTAGAGTATTGGTAGGACCTACGCAATGGGATTCATGGTTTGTTCGTCTCGTTCGGGTTTCTCGTGGCTTGGACTCGTACTCGTCGCTGGCTTGTCCGTCTCGTCGCCATGGATCGTCTTGTGGCGCGAATCGGAGCTTATGTGCAGCTCTCCCGGATGCTCTGACGTGCCGGACGTAGCGACGGGTTCGGCGCGTACGGAAGGCGCATCGTACTCGTCCGGCCGGAAGGTGCTGTGTGTTTGCTTCCGTGCGACTCGATTCGGGCGTTTACGGATCCAGGCTCGGACGGGGAACAGGAGCTGGATTTGGTGAGTACGGCTCGCTCGGAATCTGGGCTGTTATGCGCATCGTACTTGTTCGTTCGGACGACTGTTCGACTCGGTCGGGAAACACGCGTTCGGCTTGGTTTTTTTCCGGGCGAATACTGTTGGGTGCGCTTCCGGACGAGATCGGAATCGACCCCCTAATGCCTTATCCAGAAATAGCTGCACTTTTCTGATTTCAAGTTGCCATAGTCTGACATAACCTGTTCTAATGCTTTAACCACCCCTTTTGAGAACTTGTCACTTCCAGTGTCAGAAGGATTCCATGTCCACCCCAACCCAAAGTCTGGGTTTCCAAAGATTGGCGTGAATGGTGATGGGTGCTTTATGAGACCTAAGGTTCTCCTATTGCGTCCGTACTTGGATGGTTGTCCTTGTGACTGGTGAGATCACAATATTTGGGTGTCTATGTATCAATGGTTTCCACAGCGCCTCTGACAGGAAACGTCCTGCCTTGAAATGATGTATGAAGCACCATTGGCACTAGCTTTCTGCTTTAGATCATTCAAGAAGGTAGCTAACATACACCACCTCATCATAATTGGTCTTTAACTTAGGAATCCACAATCCTCCTTTGTTCAATGACCTAATTGTAATTTTAAAAGCTATTCTAATTTTCTTGCCCACTGTAAGTAAGCTAGGCATGCTTTTGATGCCTTCTCAGGATCAGGGGGTTGACCCTGATCAGTGTATTCAGCAAAAAAAAACAGTACCATTGGCAATATCATCATATTTATTGCCACAATGCAGCCATGCCATGAAAGGGAGTGGCTGTGCTAGCTTTGTAGCTCACTCCTCACTTCCTGGGAAAAAGTTAATATTGTAAATGCTCTGGGTAGGGATACCTAAAAGGATGCCTAGATATTGACAAACAGGGAGTTGATCATTATCCAGAGCTCATCATCATCAGATATCTCAAGACTCAAGAGTTTGGACTTTGCCATATTGAGTTTAAATCCTGCTACCTCACTAAATCACTGTAAATCCTCCAACAACTTAAATTCATCATGGCACAGTGTTATACCCCGGATGGAAGGGTTGTTTCTTATGTGGTAGGAGAGTGTTTCAAATTACAGGGCAAAGAGCAGAGGGGCCTTCCCTGCCACATCACCTGTTTCCTATGCACGAGCTGTGATTCTTGGCCATTGACCCAGATGCTGATGACTGGATTGTTTTATCCCAGCAGTGCCATGAAAATAAATTGTTCAGTCAGGCATCTTTCCCTCAGGGATTTTATCAGAAAGGTCCAGTTCACTTGATTGAATGCTTTTTCAGCACCCAACGAGGATTGCCCCCTGTTTTTCTTGTTGAGTATATTTATTTAGTCCATAATCTTTTTAGGATTGTCTCTCACATGCCGTTTTGGAATAAAACCCACTAAATCTGCATGGGTCAGCTCTGGTAGCAGCTCAAAAAGTCAACTGGCTAAAATTTTAGCTTAGATTGACTCATCGACATTTAACAGCAAGATTGGCCGATAAGATCCTCATCACTTGGCCGTTTTACCTTTTTGAGTAGTATTGATATTTGAGCGAGGGTATAGTTTGTGTGACCTTCCCAATGCACACTATTTCATTCTACACTTTTGACAATATTCCAATCAGACCTGGCAAAAATGTCTTACAGGTATAAACCTGTTTGGGTCTGGGGCCTTGGGCGTCTGCAGACTCTTTGTTACTTTTCTCATCTCTTCTCTGTGGTAATGGGTCAATGAGTGCTTTTCTCTGATCCAATGTGAGCGGTGGAAAATCCATCCTTATCAGATATCAAGCAGCATCTGCTATATTTACTAATTCAACTTTGTGACAAGATTTGTAGCATTCCCTGAAGGTTTTGCTATTCTACTGTTCTTTAATGGCTATGGTCCCATCTCGCTTTTGATGCTTAGAATCTGGGCATGGGTTTGTCGTATCCTCAATTTAGAAGCCAAAAGTTTCCAAGCTCTCTTCCCTCCCTCATATAAATTCTGCCAAACCTTATTCAGGGAGTATTCTGCTTTGTTTAGTTCTAGCATGCAAAGTTACTCTCTGACCCTAAGTTCTGCCTCCAGACTTTCTGCAGGTGTGTTTTTTTGTGGAGTTGCTCAAACTTTTGGAGTTGTTCCTCCAGCTCCTTCAAGACAGTCTCCCATATTTTAAGGCATGGCCTCTCAGCTATACATGTGCCTCTAACTATCTTCTTAAGCAAGTCTCACATGATTGGAAGTGGGGTCTCTCCAGTGCCATAATTAGAAACTCTTTGATATGTTTGTGAACTGCCTCTCTGGCAACTTTGTCTTTCAACAGCTGAGAATATAAACATCAATGATAATGCCTAGTCCTAACTGGTGTATTTCAACATATATTCCCAATATGCATTGCATGATCTGATAAGGAGATGACCTCATGTCCAATCTTCATTATGTTGTATATATGTTCCTGCTATAGTAATACAGGATCTATCCTGAAGTGTGACTTGTGTGAAGCAGACTAATGCGAGTAATCCAGTTTCCCAGGGTGTATGGCCCACCGAATGTCTATTAGCCCAATTTCTATTAATTACCTTTTTCCAACTTCTGTCAGAACTGGTTCTTCCCAAGTCTCTGAACTGTCCAGTCTAGCTTGCTGTCTATAATCAAATTCCAATACCTCCTCTGATAAGGGGTCCTTTGGCAGGTGCTACTATCTCTTGAACGGATTGTTTTAGGATTGTTTCTTGCCCAACACTCAGTGGCGTAGCTGGGGGGATGGTCCACCCCGGGCGGCACTGTTTTTGGGGGCGGTGGAGGTGAGCAAGTCAGTTCTGTCGACTACCCCCATCTCCCGCCCCCCCCCTGAGACAAGTCGTTAGTTGGCCGACACCCCTCTCACCCTCCCCCCGCTCTTACCTGCACCGGGCGGGTGGCTGTAGGTCTAGCTACGCCGCTGCCGACATTACTGGCATACACTGCTGGACATCCATCCCCCTCAAGGTTCCATTAACAAGAATCCATTGTCCATACTTATCTTTATGTGTTGCTACCGGTGTGAATCCTACGGGCTGACCTAAGATGGTTTTTACCACTTTAGTTTTGCTTTTTACTGTTGCAAAGGACTCCTGAGGGAAACACTGGGATCTCATTCTCCCCATGTTTCTATCCAAAAGGTATGTCTCCTGAATGAAAATGATGTTGCCCCTCAGACTCTGTAGTGCTTGTAACACCAGATTATTTTCGTTGGGGCGTTTAATCCCCTTAAATGAAAGGAGTTTATTGTAATCTGTTTCCCAACCCTTATCACCTTTTTTGGTGTGGTGTGGATTTGTAATTCTGATGATTATGTATTCAATGAATGAAGACTGAAGGAGTTGGCTTCTTTGTGTTTATATGGCCTTGATGTCTATCGGAGAGATTCACCCTCCTATTCCCCACCATCTTCAACTTTAAAACCACATAACCTAGGACCCCTCAGCAGGGCGAGTTATAACTATCCATTTCCTCCGAATCCATGGTGAACACCTGTACCTATGTACTCAGATGTATTTGCCTCCCTCTTGTTGAAAGCCCCCTGAAGTTTCTTCATCATCTCTCTTCTGATGTGTTGATTCAAGACACTTGATGAGTGGCCAGGTCTCCTCTCTTCCTTCATATCTTCTGAGCTTGGTTTTCTTCAATGTCTGTTCATGGCTCGTATCAATAGGCTGCATTCAAGTTTTGCTGCGTCTGTTTTCAAGCACTCTATATTTTGATCCACTTGTTTTCCCTTCTTTATCGTTGAATCCCAGCATGTTTTTCGCTTCCGGCAGCCATGCCATTTGAATTTGTTGCTGATGCTGGTGAAGATAATTCTAAAACGGTGACTCCACTTGTGTGGTGTTTGCTTTTGTCTTAAGTATTCAGTGACGGGGTGGAATGCCTTCCTATTCTGCCTATTCTGTCAAAACGTATGATATTTGCATTACTGTTAATATTTGTAAAGCGCTCTCATACCTGTCGGTTCTCAGTGTTAAATAAAACTGATAAATAAAATGAAAAGGTGAGCCACATCAGAATATAATATGTATTCCACTATTCCCTTGTTTGCACCCGATTTGATTTGGATTTAGGTTTTCACACAAAGCCAAGTCAGGCTATTTTAGTAACTCTGGCAGCTCCTGACCGGTATGTCCCACATGTATTCTTAAAAGGTTTATTGGGGCTCCCCAACAGAAAGTACATTAAGTGCTATGCTTCTGTAATTTTCAGTACAAAATAGTGTTTTCATGCAAAAGTTGATCATTGCTACCTCCGGTCGACTTTCTGCCATAGAGCACAGCCTTGCGCCACCCATGTGCCCGCCCCTACGTATAGAAAATTTGAACCATGGCCGTACTACACGTAAAGCCTGGCTTTTTGCACCCCTAGGGCACAATGGTATCACAGAAGGGGCCACAGACTCTAATCCAGCCCCTTCTGCAATCCTTATAGAGCTGGAGCATATGGTATCTTTAATAAGCTTTTCCTCATTTGCATGAGGGTATGGCCCCAAGCAAATGAGGCAATCACTCTGCACCCCCGCTGTATTATCTATGCGGGCATGGAGGCAAACAGGCCCTTAAGAGGTGCATTGTCAGGGGCACCTTCCTGCACAAAAACAATCCTCAGAAGCAATTCCGCTTTCTCTGTATGCTGCAGAATGCAGCACATATAGAAAGAGGAAGTAACGAGGAGAAATAAAGATATTTCTCCTCATTATGCCACCCCTGAGAAGGTGCATCTTTTTGATGCATTCCCAGGTCTACCACTTTTGGTAAATCTGGAAATGCATCAAAATCCATGGGAGTTGCATGAGAACACCCACACAATGACTACGGAATGCCATCCCAGGGCAGAGTAACGCAATGCTGCAGTTTGCGCTGTGTTGGGTTACTCCAGATTTATGAAGCCACTCAGGGTCATGCAAGGTGGCCTTGCATGGCTTCATATGTCGCATTTTAGGCTTGCATCGCACTTGCACCATGTTGAGTGGTGCAAGAGCGGCACAACTACCCTTATAAAAATGTCCATAAGTTTGCAGAAGGTGCAGTTGCACCAGAGCCAATAGACCAGACGGGGGCACTAAACCCTTATTATTGGTGCATTTTACTAATTAAACTACTGTTATTGGGCACATTACCCTTGCCTTCAGTAGGACCCATGGAACACATTCTGCACCACTAGCTATAGTGAAGTTGAGAGCTGCAAATACAGGCTCATATTTATCATGGGTTTGCATCACACTTTGCACCATGCAAGGGGTGCAATGGTGACGCAAAATCGAATTGAGATTTCTCAAGCCACGCAAGGCCATCTTGTGTGGCACTGCATGGCTTGATAAATTTAGAGAACCCAAGGAAGCGCAAGTTACTGCCTTGCATTACTTTGCGGCAGGGAGGCTTTCCATGGGTGGAGCGTGGGTGTTCCCATGCATCCACCAATGGATTTTGGCGCATTCCCAGATTTACAATTAGTGGTAAACCTGGGATTGCATCAAAATGCTACTTCTCGCCAGGTGAGGAGTAACGAGGAGAAATATCTTTATTTCTCCTCATTTTTCCTCTTTCTATGTGTGCTGCATTCTGCAGCACACATAGAAAGAGAAAAATGACTCAGGATTGATTTTGTGCAGGAAGGTGTCCCTTCCTGCACAAAAACAATCCTACCTACAACATAAAGGGGGATATTCTCAAGAACGTGCAATAAACATCGCCAAAATAGGCTAACGCAATTTTTCATATCGCCGTCTATCGCGGGAAAATAACTCCGTGTCAACGTCGTATTCTCAACATGGCGGTAACATGCGATAGTTTCCCGATAACGCCTCAAATTTCCGCGATACAACTACTGCGACGGCGATAAAAAAGGAAACCCGAACGTGAAAAAAGTTGCGATGGGCCCAACTGCGATAAAAATCCAGCGAAAAGCAGTGCCAGGCCCGCAAGTCCACAAGTAAGGCGGGAAAAATCACCATAAAAGCGGCAAAAATGAAATACAAATGAAACACAAACAACTGCGAAGCACCATGGAGGTAGCCGGAGCAAGCACAGAGGACAACCCGAACCCCACAAGCCCCACGGAGGACCAGCCTGGGACCTCGGGGTCAGGGAAGGGCAAGGAGAAGAAGAAGAGGAAGACGCAGTTCAGTCCGCAGGAAAACAGGATCCTGATTACGGAGGTGACAGAACACCATCAACTACTGTTCGTCACCTCCACTGTGTCATTGGCAACAAAAAATGGAATATGGCAGTCCATCCTGGACAAGGTGAATTCAGTCGGAGTACTGAGGAGGACAATGGAAGAGGTCAAGAGGCGCTGGAATGATGTGAAGTGCAAAACCAAGCTGAAACTCGCCAACAACCGCAAAGCAGCAATGAAGACTGGGAGTGGGAGTCCTGCACCACAGGAGGAGCTGGATGAGATGGAGGAAATGGTGTCCACAGTCATCAGTTTGGAGACGGTGGCAGGAGTCGGAGGACCGGACACTGCTCAACATGACCTGACACAACAGCAACAGGGTGAGTAACCACCAGGGACTGGGGAGATGGGCACAATGGCACACATGCACAAGTAAGTACAGCACATCTGCGGACAAACCATGCCCAAGAGTCACAACTCTGGCCAAGAGCCCAATTTACCCAAGTCTGCAACAGCTCAGCACTGTATAAGCACAGAAGTGAAAGGCACACCGCCTGAAAGGGATAAGGGCCAGCCAAATCAGAGCTGAAGGGGCAACTCACCCACAATGCAGCACACACACATAACACTCAGAGCACCTCAACATTCACAACAAAGTGGACCAAACTGCAACACTTTCACAACAGATCAGAGGACACAACTGCTGCCGCTTGTGTGTAGAAAATGGCCATTCGCATTTGGCATAGCAGGAAACTGTGAGATGATAATGGACAAATACAACCTCACATCCGTGATGGTGGCGAAATGTCAACTGTCCAGCATTAAATAGGCATCTCCACACAAACAGTCACAATGTACATTGACATGCAATTTGTTTGTAAACTTGGCCAATGCGTCAACATACATGTGAACACAATGTCAAACTGCATCTCCCCTTCACATTGCAGAGGGAGAATCATCACCTCCTGCAGAGCAGACCGTACTCCTCATCACCGATGATGAAGAGGACCTACACACCATTGACCCCGACGCCCTCCAACAGCTCATGGACACCCTCAGCACCCCACCCCCAGGAGCAGGGCAGCCCAGCTGCATCGAGGAGAACCCACCCCCTGCACAGGCCACACAGCAGGAAGCACCCACCACCACGGCCGTCTCCCAGGATCCCCACGAGCAACACATGGCATTCCAACACCGTGTGTGGCAGGGCCAGAAGGGGATGGCAGAGCAGGTGCGGGTGGGGTTCGACCTCATGGCAGCCAAACTAGATGCCATACGTGGGTGTCCAAGTCCCATCAGGGACCACCTACAGGCCCTAACGGACACCCACAGTCCGCTCCATGGTCTCCAACAATCCATGGCTGACATCGCCAGAGTCATGACTCGTAGACAAGAACAACTGTCTAGTCAGAGTGGCTCCAGCGATCTCAGCCGTGAGTTGGCCAACATGGGGAGGAACATGAAGAACATGGAGCGGATGCAGGTGGGAAGAATGGCTGCCACGGCTGCACACCAGCGAGATGTAGCAGGGTTCTACCATGCCCTGCAGATCCTCATCATGGCAGTGCGGCCACAAGGCCTGGAGCAGATGAATGCTGCTGCCACTACTCCCTCCACATCACCGCCCCCTGATGTGTCAGTGCCTCACAGTGCGGCTGACAATCCACCTCCGGCCCCTGATGTGTCACTGCCACACAGTGCCGCAGACAAAACACCACCACCCACATGTGAGGCACATCACACATAGGAGGACGATGATGAGGATGAATCTGCCGTTGGGCTAAGTAGGAAGCGGTAGCATTCATCTCTGCCATATGGCCTCTTTCTGCTTGGTTCTGCCCTCTGCATCATGCCCAGGAATATCACCCTCCACTGTCCCCCTTAACACTCTGCGACACTCACCTTGGCCCCCTACATGGACTGCTACATTTGTTTAGGCAACCAATGACACAGAAATCAGACTGCGGACTGTACTCCCTCGCCTACGATGTACTTTTCCCTCCCCAAAGGACCCTGTCTGGCCCTCCATGGGGCAACATTGTAAAGTAACGTGTGCATGGCCAGGTAATGGTCCACCTTCACCACTCCACCCAATGTGATTAAGACATTCAAATTCACACAGATGAGTCATGTCCATGATCAAGCAAGGATGAAAGTATGGATGTATGTAGGGGCAGTGATTCCAAACAACGGTGCTCCCTGGGAACTGATTTCAATGCGCATGTATGTCCGTGACCCAGATAGGCAGTGAGATGACTGGGAATGTGTGAACTAGCTGTGGCCTCATTGCTCCAAAACAACAATCTCGCTATTTCCAAACTTAGCCCCACATCAATGTATGAAATAGGGCTGTGTGTCACAAAGGCAAAGTCAAAGTTATGTGGAAGCCACAGCTCGAAGCAATGATTGGTTTGAGTGTGGAGCGCTTTGACTCCTGGGATGGTCGGTGCGTAAGTGTGAAGGTCATACCATGCAAGTGAACTACGAGCAAGGACTCCTGTGTGTGGGGTATGTATACGTTGGTCTCTGGTTAGCGCTGTGCGTAGTGTGGGAGCCGTCAGCAGCTGCTATGGTATCGCTCAGGGGGTGCCGGGCGCATGCATTCCCAAGGTCGAAGGTGCAGATGTGCTACCGCCTTCTAGTTCAGACAGAGGGGCTGTCATCCACAATGTTAGTTTGTCATCTGCTTGCATTCTGGAAATGTGATGGGGATTGGGGGGGGGGGATGTCACTGCTTCGCCTTCCGGCATGGTTGAACCCTTACCAGCCATGTACGTGCCCTCACGGTCAGTATTGCATGCTCTGATGTAGCAGTGTTGTTTCGCTGCAGTCTGACAGTGATGGGTGCAGGTAGCTGTGAGGAGGCGGTTGACCACTCACCTTGCACCTATTAGCTGGCACTGATCACTACTCTTGATGGATGACGTCCGTGTACACATGTGACCTGTACATGGCACATTTGACCAGGGGACACCTTGGTGTGTTCCACGCAAGGTGGACCTGCTGGCTTCAAGGCTGGTGTGCATCTCCCAATGTTGCTGAGGTGTCCACTGTGCCCACATCCCCCTTACGGCCATGTTGTTCATGTTGTGGGACTCAACACACAGGGTGTATATTTGCATCAGGCAGGTACATATCTGACCACAAATGGCACTCTGTTGTCTTTTCCTGAACACCAATGACGGCTTTCATGTCATGTTCATGTACACGTGGGACGCTGATGAGTGGCATAATGTACTACATGTGACACCCTGATATGGCATATCGAATACGTGACGCCCTAAACAGCCTCTCGGTACAGAGGTGACATACACACCATCTCTTCTTGCAACATATGCGAATGTTAGCACTCATTGTTGCACTTACACCCGTCAGAGTAATGTGCTAATGCAGAGGACTGACATGCACACGGGGAATGTGTGTTGCTAAGATTTTATTTGCACATGCTGGTCATGTGGTCATCTTGTACTGTGCCATGATTGCTGTGGACAGTCACAATGTAACGTGCTCATCTGAAGAAATTGTTGATGATTGTGTTCCTTCGGGCTATTCCTGCTGCGGCTGCAGTGGGGTGTGGTCCACCTGCATCATCTTCCTCATCATCGTCCGGTGCTTCTGGGACTTGGATCCATGGGGCATTCGTGCGTACACATATGTTGTGCAATACACAACATGCAGTGATCATCTTGCACACTATTTCTGGGCTGCACAAGAGTCTTCCACCGGTGATGTCCAGGCACCTGAAACGTGATTTCAACACGCCAAATGTGCGTTCAACAATGCCCCTGGTGCGTTTGTGGACCACATTGTACTGCCTCTGGGCCGGGGTGTTCGGGTCTCGGAGGGGTGTTATCATCCACGGGCAGAGTGCATATCCTTGATCACCTGTGAGAGGTAAGTGAGATTAGTGTTAACTGGTGGTTCTGCATGCTGTGTTGGCAGACATACAAGTTTTGTGGTGTGTGATTTGTGCGACCTTGGGATTCATGTTAGCCATGTATTGCTGCTGGCAAATGTGGAAGGACAATGTGTATTACGTAGCCTCACAGCTGCTCCTCCCTCCCACCGAGCCTATTTACTTGTGTGTGCTGCGCGGTTGCATCACTTGCACTCCTACGGCACACCATTGTCATGCCTGTCTGCGCATGTCCGCAGGACTGACAGCAAGACTGTAATGTTGGCCGTTGAAGGTGTGTGTAGGCCTATGGTAAGGATAGGGCGGACACAGATGTGGAGTTCTGGCCTGGCTGAACTCGCGCTGATATTGAGGCTAGGCCTTCGGTTCAGGCTGCGGCAATGTAGATACACACACAACAGTTGGCATGTATGAGCTGAGACCCTGAGCGGTCTTGCGCTCCTTTATTAATCTATTCGGGCGAGGCCGCTCTCCTGGTGCATGCTACATTGCAACATTGTCGATTACAGGCCGGGTGGTGCAGACACTACTACGGAGACACACGCCATAGTCACTTTTGTGGCCAGGCCGGAACTGAACCACGCCCAGAGCCCAGAACTGATCCACGCCCAGAGCCCCGGGCCATTTCTCCGCACTCCTCACACGCATGCGCCGCGGCGCTGGGATGTCGTGCGCTTCGGAGTACGTCTCCAGACAATCTACCCAGGCTTACCGGTGGCCTGCCTGGGACGGGGGTGGCCCCGTGACTGTGAAGGGCTCCAGTGGCGTTACCGAGGATATGCTGTTGGCTACTGGAGGCGGACTTGTGGGGTAGCCCCTCGGGACAATGACTTGCGGTGCACTGAGTTCGGCCCACCGGAAGAGCTGAGCGGGTGTGCAGCCTGCGATGATGCAGCAGGCCTGGTGGCTGGACGGTGACTTGTGGTGCACTGAGTTAGTGGCACCTGAGGCCCTGAGTCCGGCACGGGCCAACCGCCACGTCGCGATGACTTGCGGTGCACTGAGGTAGACCCACCGGAAGAGCTGAGCGGGTGTGCATCATGCTATAATGCTGGAGGCTGGACGGTGACTTGTGGTGCACTGAGTTCGGCCCACCGGAAGAGCTGAGCGGGTGTGCAGCCTGCGATGATGCAGCAGGCCTGGAGGGGCGGACTGGAAAGGATGCGTCTGTTACTTGCTGTACCGCAGTGTGGTCAGAAGGCAGCAGTAGCCAACTTGCAACTCCGCGGTGCGGTGCCGCTGGGTGCGCTGGGGGCCTGATGCGCAGAATACAGCGATCGGCTGAGGAGGCTGCCAAGCTCACGGAGCCCAGCCTTGGAGATTGCACCGGCACGTGGTGGGCCCTCTTGGAGAGACGCTGGTGGCGGCAGGTGAGCAGTGACGCCTGGGTGCGCAGGGGCGGGCATTCACCGCTGGGCGCAGGTCGGGTCTGGGGATCAGCGGGCTGGGGTGTGGCAGGCGCACAGGATCGCGCAGGCACCACCGGTCACAATGGCAGCCTCGTGGCAGGGTGAGGGACGCCGCCCTGGCAGACACGCTACTGCAGGCGATGACGAGATGTGCGCCGGGTGGCGTGGGACGTAGCCACCTCGTCGCCAGTGTGACTTTGCCCGTTGTAGGTGGTCGGCCACGTGTGTGTAGGCCTATGGTCAGGTTATAGCGGACACAGAGCCACACGCAGTAGTTACTTCGGTGGCCGTCCTGGAAGTGAACCACTCCCTGAGCCCCGGCCTATTTAGTTACTCCCCTACGCTGGACTGGCGTGCGCCGGCCCTGCCCACTACGCTTACGCTTACAGGGGGCCGACATGGCTACTTGTCCAAGGTGTTCCCCACTGCCTGTGATGACATGGTTGCGTCCACTGTCCACGACACTACAGACTCCAGCAGTATGTGTCCACATGGACATGTCTGTGCTCTGCATACTCAAGACTGTCCAGCACATCACCGCCACACTTGGCATTGTGTACATTGTTATTCATAGGTCCATTGCCTCCTTCGCACAATCGTGGTTCCCACCTCTCCCCACATTCTGCAAATGTGTGGCAGAGGGGCTATGCCTTAGTGTATGGTTTGTCCACATTTCTGGCCCCTCTTGCCACGGTTACTTGTGTTGTCGTGTCTGGCAGGTGTGCATGTTGGTTGGCATGTTGAATGTGATTTTGTTACGTGTCCATTCCCACACTTGTGCGTTGTGTGATTGTGGAATTGAGGTGTGTGGTGTGTTCCGTTGGTACTTCCCATGGAGCATTTCATTTCCATAGGTGCCATCCTGAAAGCGCTGGTTGATGATGGACTGTCGGAAGATGTATGAATCATGCACACTGCCTGGGAAGTTGGCGACGACATTGGTGAACAGTCCCCGGTGGTCCACTATTGCCTGCACATTGATGGAATGCATGTGCTTCCTGTTGCGGTAATTGTGTACAGTGTCGGCAGGGAGCACAATTAGGACATGTGTGCAGTCGATTGCCCCCAACACATGCGGGAATCCAGCTATGGCGTAGAAGCCTTGCTTGGTCTCCAGCTGTTCCTGCGCAGTGTGGGGGAAGTGAAGGTGCTGGGGTATGAAGCTGATGATGGCATGCAGGAGAGGTGTGATGGCCTTTGATAGGGCTGGCTGTGAGACTCATCCGACTCTGGCAGTTGTTGGTTGGAAGGTACCAGAGGCCAACAGGTGCAGCACAGCCAGCAGCTTTGTCTGCGGAGGGATGTTGGTTGTCCGCTGTGTTGGTACCGTCAGCCTGTGGGCAATGTGGGTCATGATGCGGAGGATGGTTGTCCTTTTGAGCCTGTAGTGGGCAATGACATCCTCCGGCGTTAAGTCTGTGAGGCTGATGCGTTTTCGGAAGGTCCGCTGTCTTGTTCTGCGCTGCCTCGGTGGTGGTCCGGGGGGGGGGGTCCTGGTGGTGGGGGTGGGGGTGGGGGTGGTCCTGGGGGTGGTGGCGGTGGGTGTTGTGGCCCTCTTGGGTCTCCAAGCTGCATGATTAGTAGCTCCATGGCATCTGTTGGTCTTCAGATGTGGCTCTGGCCTGGGCTCCCTTTGTACTGCAGGTTTTCGTCCTACTTAAGACCAGTAAAAAGCAGGTGTTAAGTCCCTGCTGCTAACGCGCCTTATCGCCTGTTTTTGTCCGGCATCGCAGATCTGGCTCGTCGTTGAGAATATCGCAAAGTGGTGTTTTCGTGTGTTTTTGCACGGGAACGCCTACTCTGCATATCATTAGCGTTAATTGTCGCTCTCATACGTGGCGATGTGTTTTGCGGCAGCTATCGCAGGAAAACTGGTGATGTCGGCAGTTTGCACCAGCTTGTGAATAGGGCGATAAGTCTACCGCCACTTTTGCGGCGCTAAAGTGCTGATAAATCTGCGATGACTCCTTGTTGCAAGGGTGCCTGCCTTGGAGCTACACAGACAAAAGTGTGCCAGTGATAAGAAAGGACAGGAATGCGCGATGTAATGGGAAATACGGAGCATTCCTGCCCTTTCCCTTTCACTCAGCGTGGTGCAGCACGGTGGCTGCATGAAAGTATGATCAATATGCCCCACAGTGTTTTCACTCGGTGTGGGGACTAGTATATTTTTTTGTGGCACTGATAATCCCCGCACCGCTCCTCAAGGAGCCTGAAAGTAGCAATTTTTTCAGGGCTGTTTACAAATCGAGACAAGTCCTTTTAAGAATCCACCTGTTCTCCTTCAGTTATTTTTACTGACAACTGACAAACTCATTTTCCATGGCAGTGCTTAGGTGTAAATCCTTGCCAAAACAAAACAGCGAGACGACGTCAGACGCTGCCAGTGAGCCCTTAAACCGACATGCTCGGCGGCACAATACAAAGGGCACACCTTGGGAAAGTGGTGTGTGGCACGAGACCAGAGAATGATGTCTTTAACCGTGTTGATTTATTTTAACAACAGTATTGCCCTGACGTGTCTGCTGCTCTTTTGAGATGAAATGTCTTGGAAGCTGGGCCATACTTTTACGTGTTTGTTAGAAAATGTAGGGGCAGATCTACAAGAAAGTGCCGCAGCGTGGCGCTGCAAGCCCTTTGGCTGCGCCACGCTGCGGCACTTTCAGAGCACAGGAATGCGACATATTTACAAGAATATGTCGCATTCCTGTGCTCTCCCCTGCGCTGGCGCACAAACAGCTGCCAAGCGCCGGCGCAGGCACCCTTGCACCATGGTGCAAGGATGCCTGCGCCATGGGGAGATTGTTTCTGTGCAGGAAGGGCACCTTTCTGCACAAAAACAATCAGTACAGGCTTTTCCTCTTTCAATGCGTGCTGCAGAATGCAGCACGCATTGAAAGAGGAAAACGAGGAGAAATGAAAACATTTCTCCTCGGTGCGCCTCGCTACGCCACCTCTAGGGTGGCGTAGCTCAGACGCATCTCCAGAGTTACGATTTCTCGTAATTCTGGAGATGTGTCTTGTTCCATGGGTGTTGCGTGGGAACACCCACAGCAACACCCATGGAACGCCCCTTCACCGCAAAGTGCTGCGTGTGAAGGGACGGTATTTACAAGGAGAGGAAAAGTCACGCATGGTGGCTTTTCCTCTCCTTGTAAATATCGAGGAGCCCCCTGCGCCACCAGTACGTCACGAAAAGTGACGTACTGGTGGCGCAGGGGGCTTGTAAATCTGCCCCGTAGTATTTCCAAATTATAACTAATAAACACAGTAGTTTCTAATGTTTAAGCAAATGTCATTCTGTATTTTATGAAGACATTACTTTTATTCTGGTTTGGTGGTTTATAGGGTGTCAAAATGCTACTGCAGAATCTAACAGTTTATTTAATACCCTAGTCAGATGAAAGTATCGTAACATACATAGCACTTGGAGTAATGTTGAAATAAAGGTAGCTGCAATAACAATTGCAGGATGTGTTTGTGAAGGGAATATCCCCTTTTATGGTAATTGATGTTTGCCCCTGCCATGAGGGACCCAACTACAAGTTAATTTGTGTGTTCTGACTTTGTTCTGGCCCCAGCACACATGAAATCTTGCACGTGCACTGCAATCTAGGCCTGACATTGACTTGAGGACTCTGAGACCAGCTCTGAGGTCATGGAGGGGTGCCACAAGTGTATCCATAACTGGGCACAAGGCTGCGGTCTGTGGCTGTAAATAGTAAGGGTGGAGGTGACATATAGTGTTTTTAGTGATCAGTAACTTAACTAGCCATTTTAGCTGTGCAGGGATATGAGCACAATGCCTTCAAACCCATTCGAGAAATGTTTCAGTCTCCATGACGCGTGAGGCCATGACACTCGCGTGTCTTGGCCAGACCCTTTGTTGACAACCCTCTGTGAATATGGCATGCCTGAGCATGTATGATGTATGGTAGCAGGACTCCATATTGTTTGCCAATGTGCATGTATGCTCTTCCCAGTGGGATCTGTTTTGGATTGCCCTGGCCTGACATGGCACAAGTCCCAGGTTACACAGTCTCTAGACAGTGGAAGTGTATTGCCTGCATTTCTGAGGAGGAGGATGTAGCTCTAGAGACAGAAGTGTGAAGGGATGGATTCACGACTGCCTTTAGAAATTACGTGTGACCTTTATAGCAAGGGATTGATGATTACATCTTCCTGTGCAGTGTCAATTGGTTAATGCTGAGGGGTTGGGGGTGACTCAGCAGGAGCAGTTGTTATTGGGAAATATAGTTCCAGGGAGAGCCTGGATCCTTTGTTTACTTTTCATTCACACATTCTGGCGGGCTGATGAGAGCCAGGTGCAGAGAATCACATTCATTGTGCTTGTGTTCTGAGTACTCCTGCTTGGAGCCCGCATCAGCTCTACTTGCTCTGAGGAGCCATCAGCTTTCACAAAGAATATGAATCAAGAAACCAAACCAGGTCAAACCAGTTTCTAAACTCAGACAGTCGATCCACATCTAAAAATACTGTTTAGAAGTGTGTCCCTTAATTTCGCACTTTGTTTCAGCTTGAGCTGCTTCACTGCCCGATGTGAAGACCCACTATGTTCCAGGGCTGGTATCGTTAATTGCCAGTCTCCCGAAAATGAGGGGGCATTGCATGGTTTTGCGTGCTGTGCTGGAAGGATCTGTGAGTCTGCTAGTGGCCCTGTCAGTGGCCTGTCTGCTGAGAGGGGAGAGGAGAAAGCTTGCCCTGCAGGTGTCTGCCTGCCCCTGTAGGAAAACCCAGCTGCTAAGCCCGGTGTAAGGAGAAACCCAGAAGGAGCAGAGGACATGTGGGAGTGTCTCAAGAAGACCGTGAAGTGCCAGGGTCCCATGGTCTCCCTGCCTGACTGCCCAGTCTAGTCTGACTGAGTAGAAGTCATGTACGACTTACCAGAGTCAACCACAAACAAAAGACTGCCCAGTTTGGAGATCGCGGCGAAGAAAGTCACAGACATCCTGTGCTGACTCTACCTTCATTGCACTTTAGCAAATACACTAGCACCCCGGTCTAAAGGAGGACAATCCCTTCACCTCGCTACCACTAGAGTAGACTATTGCAGAAAACTGCATGTATTTTTGTGGAGGTCCTGTCTTGTCAGTCATCTGATCGCAGAGAGAAGGTGGTGGGGTTGATGGAACAGGCTCCGCTGAGCATGACTGCTTTTCCTGAGCCCCGCACTTGGCAATACTGAGGGAGCACCACATCAGGTAATTCCAAACACCTGAGAGACATTGCCTGCAAAGTTTGGTAGGAGGAGTTATCTAACATTGATTTCACCACACAAGAACTAAATAGTCATTTGCTACGAGCTGACATATAGGTCACCAAATGCAAGGACGTTTCTCTGCTGCAATATAGCGATCATGTACCCAAGATCATGATTCTGCCCATGTTTTAATTCTGTAGAGAAGCCCACAGAACCCATAGGACATCCCTTACTCCACCTGTGCCATATTAATTTCTGCTGTGATTAAAATACTCCTTTTTCTAAAATGCCATGCATTGGGTTGGACATTACATTAGTGCATCGATCAATCAATCATGGGTTTGTATAGCGCGGCTTCTCACCCGTGAGGGTCTCAAGGCACTGAGGGAGGGGGGCTGCTAATCCGTCGGGCGCAGGGGTTCAGTCGAAGAGCCAGGTCTTGAGATCCTTCCTGAATTGGGTCAGCGACTGTGATTGCCTGAGGTGGAGAGGCAGGGTGTTCCAGGTCATGGCGGCAAGGTGGGAGAAGGATTTTCCTCCGATTTTGGTCTTTTGGGATGGTGGTGTATATATCCATTCCCACATCTCAGCTTGTGTTGTGTTTTGCCTTGGATAGCCCATGAGATGCGGGGTAATTAGGGCTAACCTCTATCTATTTTTGTGCCGAGCTTTGTAGCCATGTGTGAGGAGCTTGAAGGTGATTCTTTTGTTGACTAGAAGCCAGTGGAGTTCTCAAAGGTGTTTGGTGATGTGACTGTGTCGGGGATGTTGAGGACTAGTCTGGCTGTGTCGTTTTGAACGTTCTGTAGTTTCCTGATGAGTTTCTGGGTGATGCCGCCTTAGAGGGCGTAACCGTAGTCGAGTCTGCTGGTGATGAGTGCGTGGGTGACCATCTTTCTGGATTCTGTGGGGATCCATCTGAATGTCTTTCGAAGCAGGCAGAGCTTGTGGAAGCTAGATGAGGATACGGCGTTGATCTGGCAGTTCATTGTGAGCGAAGAGTCCAGTATGATGCCGAGGTTACGTGCGTGGTCCGTGGGGGTAAGGGTGTTCCCAGTGCGGTGGGCCACCAGGAGTCATCCCAGGCTGAGGGGGTGGGTCCCAGGATGAGTACTTCTATTGTGTGATTGGTTGAAAGCGGGGTCTCTACCTCCTACAGTACCTCATTGAGATGCATGGGTCTACCCGCCCTTGCTTTCCGAAGAGTCAAGTGAGGAGTGGAAATACTTGGCCAAGTTTGCAGAGCTGTAGTAGGATGGGCGCCAGGACACCAGTGGCAAAATACACCAACTCCCACAGTTTGAGCCCAATAGCATGTGTCTGCCCTTGAGCGCAAGACATTTTTGCTAAGGCCATTTCTTTTTTTCGCAGTCTTCATACCACAGTCAGTATTTGTTGCACAAGGGTTTACCTAATAACTGCACTTATGAAACTGAAATTTATACCACCCTTACACTCTCTCCAACAGATTGAACTTTGATGAGCCACTTCTTTGAGAGAGCTGATGTCTTTTCCACCTAGGAATGGGGGTATAGGACGTGCTCTGTGATAGATGGCATACAATTTCAAGTGGCACTTGGAAGAAATGTCGAATTACAACATAATTTAAGAATGCATTAAAATACTTGAATCCATATGCTACACCTATAATGCTGGGAAGAAAATGCAGTTGTGCCTTAAGAATGTATGTTGATTACTGCTGGCTGAAGAGCAAAAACCTACATCATCAGTACATTAGTTGAGTGAATGCATATAACTGTTGTCTGACAAATTCAAAATATTTACACAATAGAAATAGGAAATCAACTATGTCACCCCTTGCTCGAGTGTCGGTGTGGTGGGAATCAGAGGCACAAAAAATAGCCTTGCAAGGTGTTGTAGTCGGTCTGGAGAGTTGTACCTAGAAAAAAGCCAGAGAGAAGCACCAAAGATTGCACTTTCCCCATAATGTCAAAATTCCTTGAGCCCGACTCACCGGTAGCTGGCACTAAAACATATCAGGCACTGTGCCAAGATAAGCAAACTGTTAACAGGACTTACCAAAGTTACACACCAAAAAACAAGACACTGAAACAAAGCGAAAGAAGTGTGGGAATCCTTTGGATCTAAGCAGAATGTAAATTCTCAACAAATGTTCACTTAAATAAGAAACTGAGTGGTACACCTTGCGACTTACACTCTGAGGCCTGTTAGATTGGGTTCTAAGCAGTCTTAGCTTAAATTAGCAACTTAAATTATTCACCTCATATGTTTGAGTCCATAAAACTAAAATGGGCAGCGACTGAAGAGTTTCATTGTCACCTCTGCGGATCCTGGTTCACAGCCCAAAATGGCATCAATCCTCTTAACTGCATGGTAAAATCAGAAAAGTTACATGCCATGAGACACCGATAATTAGTTAGCTGCATTACCCTTTAACCACTTAGGCAGAGTAATACTGATGTTTGTTAATGAAGTGGATCTAACTCCCTGTGTCAGAAGTAAAATGTTTGGCTGACTACCATTGTAAAATGGGTCATAGCTATCAAAGAATCATGGCCAATATATGAGTCACCTACAATGTAAATCTATTTGCCCTGTATCAGTGTCACCGGCTAAGAATTGACTGGTTTGTCTCATCGTATCGCATAACAGTCTAATACCACTATGCAGTGTAAACATCCTGATGCCTGAGTATTTCCTCTAAATTGGGAAAACGCATTGTTAGAAGGGGAGTGTTAAACAGGGAAACCAATGATGCAGAAACTCATATTGAATCAGAAACCTTAGAATTGCTGGCTGAATTCAGAGCAGCCCTGAGAAGCCTGAAAGTGAATTGATTATACCCAGGTATAGGTATTAAATGAGTAATCCTTCTCAGCTAGGATTTGTTATGTGTTCAGACTGAGGTTCACATGCATGTAGTATGCCAACCCCCTTTTTTGGTGGGTGGCCACACAGCAGAGAGGGGCTACTGGGTTCCACCTGTGTTGGTTGAGGTTGTTTGCCGCTAGTGGCCCATGCTCCATCCTACTATGGCTGTGCACACAAAGAAAATCTCTCGCCATTCTTTTCACTCAAGATCATAAAATGTTCTTCTAGTCATAATTTGGAGTTTGCATTGACATGCATTGTGTGACTTGAATTTTTACATGTATCCCTTATAAATGCCCACCTTTGACTTCTAAAACACAAAAATTATGTTTGAGCCGAAAAGTTACGACTGGCAAAACCTATGACAGGTAACATGTAAGAAATCAAGAACTCTACATACAGAATTCTAGATTACAAACAAGACTTTTGGCACTGCAAAAGTTGTGAGATGTCATGTGCTACTATTCCAAGCCAAAATGGCTTTTTAACCAATAGCATGATGCGTTCTGGTACTTACTCCTTTGCTTTTCTCAGGCGTACGGATCTAAAAAAAAATCATGTAAAATGCTACTCTGTAAAAGGCCAGATAAGGTTGATGGTTTCACATATATTTCAGGACCTCTTGACAGCAAATTATTTTTACTGTAACTTAATGTTAAAAAAGAGCAATTGGAATTATCTGCATGCAGGAACCTCAGCGTCTCGCGTCAGTGTGTCGGCATGGAAGTCGTGATCTCCTCTCTCTATCTTAGCAAGATGTGGTGTTTATATACCCTAAGGTATCCCCAGGGGTTCTACCTTGCTGTGCCAGTGTTGGACTTAGGATGACGTCGGGAATGAACTTTATACACAGTTATTATGCAGGAGATGATGGTCCTGCTGTGATTCCAAGAAACTAAGAATCCTCATGCATAATTTATGAGGCCAGTGTCCAGGAAAAACCCTACGTACTTATGTGTAGTATTGTAACTGGGTAAAAGGTCAGTCCTCCAAATCCGTTTACGTATGTAGTATAGGAGAGAATGTAGGTGAAGGGTTATGATGATACCTAGACCTATATCGGGGTACCTATATGAAATATAACACCCACTCCTCATCCAACTGGACGACATTACTAAATCCTATCGTACTACCAAGGCGTCTAGAAGTTTGTACGCAACAATTAATAAAAACATTGTTAAGAGAAGTTAAAAAGCCTTAAAAAACCCTTTAAAAAGTGTTCTACAAAAATCATTCAAGTAGTGGCTCTAAAGTGTCCGTTTATATAGTCCGAACAGCTACAAGCATTTGAAAGCCATGCAGGTTAAAATGTTTAAATTTGGAATTTCGAAAAAGTTAAACGCCAAAGCTTCCCAGCGTGCGACATGCCAAATGTTTATGTGTCCTTGCTGGTAGAAGCAACATTGCTGCTGTTTGCATACGCAGCTGACGATCCCTGTAACACCTCACAAAGAATGTCAATTGAGCACAGATGATCTTCCGTACTGCCTGCAGTAGGTGCCGGGGCAGCCTGTGCCTCATCCAAGGCCTGAGTGTTGGAGAAGCCGGTGTCCATACCAACAGGAGCAGAAACTGCCTGTGGTGGCTCTAAGAATGCTGCCAACAACATTGGAATGCGCTGAGTACACTGCAGAACATGGGCCGTTATCGGGTAAAGCTTCAACGTCTGGTGGCGCAGCAGATGGAAGTGTCAGACAGAGGTCCAACACGCATTCTTCTCCGCAGAACAGGCATCGGAGAACAGGTAGGACACAGTCCATCCAGACTGGTCTAAATGATAGGAACCAAGAGGCTCTCAGTTCCCGTAGGCGAGGTGTGCCCAGATGTTGTACCATGCGATCACAGTATTTGCACTCCAGGAGAGCTGTTGCTGCTTCCTTGGTGGCGGGGACGTCTATTACATAGCAGAAAGGTAACAATCAGGATTCCTGCTATTAGAAACAGGATCAGCGGAAGCCCTCCAAAAATGCTTCCAAAGACGGAGTGTATAAAGTTTGGTATAACTCCGAGGACCATCTGAAAGGTGCTTAGCAGTCCGGAACCTATGGTCTTAAATAGGTGTACAATACCCGTCGTATCGGACATGTTAAAGATACGACTTACCATTCCTGTGAAATGGAAAGGGCAGTTTGTACGTATAAGTGCCTGTATCTCAGCCGAGGACCTTGCGATCTGGAGATCAAAAGTCTCCCAGGCGGAGGTTAAGGGCACGGTTCGTTGTAAAAGCATGGCTTTCATTCTGCTCAGAGTATCAAACTGTATAAAGGAAACTTTTAGCGAAGGCCATAACGGCGCCTCCCTGACTGTATGTGTTGGTGGAAACAATACTTGCATACAGCAAGTAACCCTGGATCTCACGGTGACTAGATATGCGATGCCCGGAAGCATCCCATAACAACCTTGATCATTCAGCATCAAGTAACTCCCATTCGAGAGAAGCCTGAATACCGGATTAATCACAGCTGCCGGGGTACCTCTCAAGTGACAGGACAAGTTCGCCACAGACACATTACAAGCCCCGTGTAGCATAATATCCTAGCATATGAGAGATCCACTTAAAGCGTTCTCGCAGTTAGTTCCGCTTAGAAACACTTCCAGATCCCCACTCCTGCATCGAAATCTGTATGGTAAATCCCAGGATTCCCTGATGAATTCCTTACCCATCTTTTCATATCTGCCTACCTGTTGTTGTTCTAGGCAATATTGAAGCTGGAAAGTTGCGACCGGTAATGTTATATGGCCGTGGACTAACCATTCTGTGGACGGTGACTCTGCCATAGTAAAGGGTAACCTATCCAGTTTCTCAATACGCAGCATTGTATATTTTGCTCCTCTCTGTGCCATTTTCATCTGCTTTTCTGTTAGATTTTATGCAGAAAATAAGGACGTAATGTTGATGATACGCCAAGGCACATAACCAGCGCGCAATGACTGCAGCGTCCAGCTTAACAAAATAATAGAACGTTACTGCAACTGTCCGTGTTGCAATATGGACAAATCCTGTTCTATTACATCGATAGCAGAAGATACAATGTTGCCCAGTGAATATATCCTGGATGTTAATGTAGTCATACCATTGTCAACTACGGCTAACGCCTTTTCTAGGTTAACTCTATCTATTTCTCTGAATCTCTCTGCAGCTTCTTGTTGGGAGATTTTCCAGATTTCGTTATATACAGCATACAAAAAGCTCTTTTGAAGTGGTTTTCTGGGACCTAATAAAAATCCGTAGGTCCACATCCTCTGCGAGTAAGGACAAGTGTTGTTTCACCTGGGGTAGTGTTGAGGTCTTTAGCCAATAAAGGCACAACTTCCCAACACTGTATGATGTCACTACCCCCGGATGTTCTCGTTGTACATAACGTGGGTCTGGCCTATGGATACTAAACCCTTCGGTGGTACCCCTGAATCTTTCCTGACATCTGTTTGTGTCAGTGGGCCAAACCAACCATCCCTTCCAATTGGGGTCTGATCTATTGTATTGCAATATGTCATCCAACTTAGCCCCTCTTTCTGATGTAAAATTCCCCTTGGTGTTTAAAGGTGTAGGAATTTAAGGCGTGTTCAAATCCTTATTCTTGGCTATTCCAAGACAGGAAGTCTGTTGCACAGTGTCATTCAGAAAAATCATCTGCTGTGGAATGAGGCATGCTCTAAACAGTGCTTCTGTCTCCTGGACTTGCCAGTCCCTAGAACCCCAGATTGATTTCAAGTCTACAGTATCCATCCACAAGTCAAAACCCTGTTCAGACAGCTGGGTGATAAAGGAAGCAGAGTAAATCTGTTTGGTGTTTGTTAACATATTTTTCTGTGCAGATATTGGTGCAACCTTATAGTAATTCGAGGTTGGGTCAGAAGTGTTAAACCCTGAAAAATATGAGAATTTCTGTGCAAATGTTTTTGAACTACTTTTCGGTGGTGTAGGGCAAAGTTCCCACTGATGGTATGTGAAAACATTTCTCGGTTTGCTAGATTTATGCAAGAAATGATGACCATAATGTTGATAAGAATACATTTTGTCAAAATCTGATCTATCCTCTAACACAGAGTTCTTCAATCTGTGGGGCGCGCCCCCCTGGGGGGGCGCGACGCCATCTCGGGGGGGGCGCGCACTCCACCCTAAGATCTCTCATTTCATTGTTTCCCAATTAATGGGGCACGACATGATTTCGAAAGAAAGCTAATTCCGAAGTCTCCGAGAGCTGAAATGCTTTCAGCTGCAGGCAGTGGGAGGCAGGAGTCTCCTCTGCTATGAAACCAAAAGCGAAGGAACAGACTGTCTGTTCGTTCGCTCGGTTTCATAGCAGAGGAGACTCCTGCCTCCCCACTGCAGCTGAAGCATTTCAGCTCTCGGATTTAACCCTCCCAGGATGGTTAGCTTTTCACATAAAGGAGGCAAAGTTTCTCTTTAAATTACACATAGCTGCCAAGGTTTCAGAGTGCTATATGTGACATTTCCATAATTTTAGTGTAATTTTGAGTCACATTTCAAGGACTATAAGTGACATTTTCTCGTGAGTAAAATCAAGCAATGAAGATGAGAGAAACATTTAAATATTAATAAATTACACCCATTTGAGCATCGAGAAACAGTGTCATTTTAGAGTAACTGTTGTAATGTGACACACACTGTACGACCAGCACCCACTGACTGCAGGCAGCGGCCTGATCGTGCACTGCCAATGAATTTAATTGAGAGACACACTCGGCCGCGGGTGTCTTACTGCACTGTACACTGTCTCACTACTTACTTCACCTTTTGAAAAAGCCATCTATCTCTATGCCTTGTGGTGTCTGGTTCACTATTTTCTATAAGGCTCACAGTGATATACTAGGGGCCAGCATTGTCTGATGGAAGTGTTGAAGTTACTGTAAGAGTGAGCTGACCGGCATCAGCCCCTCTCATAGCACAGCAACTGCTCCAGGCTCTGAGTGGCCTGAAGGTGAGCGGAGCCATGATTGTTGCAGAGAGCTTCCCTCCCCGTCAGTCGGCCAGTTCACTGGTAAAGGAGGGAGACCTGCGGCTCTGAAGAAGCAAGGAGTTCCGATGAGGGGGGGCTCCTTTACCAAGAAATAAACAGACAAGAGCACAGACAGTCACCCGCTCTCGTAAGGCTTCACCGAGAAGAGACACCCGAGGCAGCGGAACAGCTGCACGTGGGAGCTCAGCACCTCAACTCGGCGCACATCAACCTCTCTCTCCCATTGGCCACGAGGTGATAGAAATACAAATCTCACTGACCTGACTCAGAACACGGACGGCGACGGGCAGCAACTCCCCACTGGCTGCAAGCAGCGACTGTGCCTAGTACTGTCTTTGACTGTCTCCCGCAGCAATCTTAGACAGCCCTGATGGCACCGGTGGGGTCGGGTCCGGGTAGCAGCTGCCGGATACAAGCTCTCCCAAAGGAAAGCAATAATTGTGTGCCCCAGCCAACGTGGAGTCGGGTCCAAAGTAGCATGCGTGCAAGCTGCATTGACTGCCATATATAAATCCATGATTGCCAGCAGTCAACTTTAAACTGCGAGGCGGCCCACCAGCTCCTGCCATAGGAAGCAGGAGCCAGACCCACCTAAACTCAAATGTCAGTCAACTAACTCACACAGACACTCGGTAGCAAATGGGCTCTCACCCGTCCAGGCTCCTCTGATGTCAGTGATATCGCAGCGCTGTCTGGTGTCCTTGTAACTTGTGCAGCTGAGATGAGCTATAGCTGAGCCAGAGAGCCCCCAATCCTGCCGGAAGCAGCGTGCAGTGCGCTCTGCCACTGCAGCTAGTATGGTGCTTTATTGTAACAGCACTCCCAGCTTGAAAGATGAGGAGGCGCTATAATGCGTGACTTTGCATTTCAGTGCAGTGATGCGGATCACCGCACTGAAAAGCTTTAGTCTAACGCCTGATGCGTGGTACTTGGCAGGGCTGATCACATAAGTATGGGCATGCCATACACTCACGGTTTTCTTTCAAAATTACAAAAGTGTACATTTAATGTAGCCATTTTTCATGCTTGATTAAGACATCGTTCTCATAGAGAACAATTTTAAGACAGACCTTTCTGTATAATAGGCTGAAAACAAATGGCTTAGGGGACAAATGAAGGGCAGTTGGTCACGCGGTTTTGAAGCTGAGGTTCTCTCACAAGAGAGTATAATCAATTAAGCAACTACCATTTTATTTTTACTAAGTGAATGGAATTCAAGTGGAAATGGTGCTGGGAGCCTCAGGAGGCAAATAAAAGAAAGTGAGAGCTATGAAGAATGCTGTTCTAATCAGTGACAAGGTTGACATACTTTGAGTATGTGTCCCTGGACCAAGAATTTTTTTCAGCATCCAACTTTGAGCAAGAGAGAGCAAAGCAGAATAGGGGAAAGAAAAAGGACAATAAAGCTGTGGAAAAACAGAGACAAAGGGATAAAGCAGAGATGAAAACCACCTGCAAGAATGAGACAGAGGAAGGAAAAACATGGTGGAGGAAGAAGGAGGCATGTGTTGGTTCATTCAAGACCCGGCAGTCCTGGTATACAGCTGCAGAAGAGACGTAATAAAAGCTTTGGCCCCTGCGCTTTTTTTCAAATTTATTTAGCCTCTAACAATCTTTTCTACTCTCTGCCTAGACCCACTCCCTGGAGGCTCACACATCAGTCGCGGCTGGTGAGGGTAAGCATGGTGGGGTGGTGGAGCAGGGCAGGGGGACGGAATAGGTTTTATTTATTTATTTATTTAGTTTGATCTATTCTGTTGTCTGTTGACTTCCCCACCGCGCTTACCTGCGCCGGCCACTGCTGCATTTACATACACTGTAATGCTGCCAGGTCACTGTGCAGCTGGGCCAGATCCATTTGATCACCAAAAAGTCTGTCAGACAACATTGCTCTGAAGTAAAATAGGCAACATCATTCAGTTTTTATTAGTTCTATTTTTTTTAAACATAAGCCTGACATGTGTCCTAAACCCCCACTCAGAGCACAAGTCCTAAAAAAACAAGTGGGGGACTAATTAGCATAAGCAATGTGCATTGGTGTCACATGACATCACAGGAAAAGATGTCATCACCCTGTGAGATCCTTCATTTTAAAATAAATGTGCTAGGCTTTCCTTCCTTGCTTGCTATGGCCACCTCCTTTGAT
Organism: Calotriton arnoldi; assembly: GCA_963921515.1. Classification (NCBI taxonomy): domain Eukaryota; kingdom Metazoa; phylum Chordata; class Amphibia; order Caudata; family Salamandridae; genus Calotriton; species Calotriton arnoldi. The sequence goes on from CAWUFW010005482.1 coordinate 689,392, forward strand.
AGTAACCCACGTTTTATCAAGACAAAGCCTTCAATTGTATTGGTAACGCTCAACAATTTGAGAAGTTGCAACAACAAGTCTGGGACTGAGTTGCTCAAGTCACTTCCATTCAAACTGTTTATGAAGAGGTTGGTAGGTATTTGCCTGACTGGAGGGTAATTACTTCGAGGTGACTGGGCTGCTCCAGAGAACACTGTCCCATTATGACTTAACTGCATAAGTAAAACCCTAGTAAAAACAATTTGCGCACATTTTATCTGGGAAAATTTTGATTTGAACTATGTAATAAGCCTCTCTCATTTAACGAAACCCACTCACAAACCTGCAGTTTACTAAACACTCTTACTGTGTTTAACATTATTTGCCAGATATGGCCTGGAATATGCGAATGGTGGTCGATTATGTAGTGTACCAGATCCCAGGGATTTTTGTCAGGTGGTGGGGGGGCCCGACATTTTAAAAAAATTAGCTGGGGGGGCTCAACCTAAAAAAGTTTGAAGACCTCTGCTCTAACATTTCAGTGCTAGAAAATGCGGCAGATTGTTCTAAATCAGACAATAAGTTATTAACAGTTTCAAAATTCCAATCATCAGAAAATGTACTGGAGGTAATGATATCGTTCAATGAAATTTTAAACAAATGTGGAATTTTTAAAAGCTCGGTCGGTCCAAATATGTCAAAATTTACTTTGTTCCACACTATACCATCCGGTATAGGAACTGCTGAAATGTTCACGAAGGACAAGTCTCTTTGTTCACAATGAGATGAAACATGAGGTTTTAAAATTAAGTTCACTTTTGACGTTGCAGAGCTCTGTTGAAGATAGATTTCATTGATGAGCAAGTGGAAAGTTATTACTAATCCTAACCAGAAAAGAAGAAATAAAATACCAGTGATTATCCAAAGTTCTAGCCAAGGTGATACTAAATAAGTTTTTCTAAGAAAGTTTAAAAAGTCTTTGATCCGTTGTTTGCGAGAAATTTGGGCTGGCGTCGTTTCAGGTTCACTTGGATCCAATGAAAAGGTATCGAAGTTGATGAAATAGCCAGATGTAGTTCGATCTAGCTTTGGTAGCTCAGCAGGTTTTGTTGAACTTGTGGATTGCTCTTGTTGAGGCATGTTGACGTAGACATCTTTATTAGCTTGAATTGAAATTTGTCTTTCACTTTGGTTTTGAGAGTTTGTGTCAGGGGGAACTAGTTCCATTGCATTGTTATTGATTCCATTGCTTTGTAAAGGTGACTTTTCAAATGTTATGAGTCTTTCTGTTTGAACTTCCTGTATTGTAGCGAGAGGAGGACGTCGGCTACTCAGGAGCCCACGAGGCCTACTATTTAGTATCGGCCACATAGTGTGGTTTGATCAGATCGATTGAGACGAATCGCTTTTCTTTTCCGGCAAGAGGCGGTAGAAGTACAGTTCTTGATCCTTCAACGGCCAGGACAGGTACAGGCTTTCGATAGGATGGCCCGAATTCTTTCTTGTCCACAATCTTTTCTCTGACCAGATCCCCAACTTCGGGGATCCAGGCAGGTCTTACCGTGGCTGACTTGAGTTCCCCAGTGGCGTTTTTCTTTGTCTCAACGTTACTTAAGGAGGCTCTGGATTCATTCAGATCCTGTAAAACAGCCAAACGTTTATTGATGTCAAACGGTTTTTCATCCGCCACTGTGCCTTCACAATCGAGATCAGGTACTCACATTCTTGTCCCAAACAGGGCCTCGTAAGGAGTTGCACCTCCCAGAGAGCTTCTTGGCTGGTTATTAAGGGCCCGCTTGACCCCAAATAGGTGATTGACCCAACTACCACCCAAGCCTAATACCCTAGCTGTTAAAGATTCCTTTAAGTCCCGGTTTTTCCTCTCCACAACCGAATTTCCCTTGGGATGGTACGGAGAAGAGTACCGCGTGTGAGAATAGGGGTACCCCTGAATAAATTTCCTAAATCAGGGTTAACATATTATGTGTGAATCACCATTTAGGAAATGAATAAAAAGTGGACCTATACTAAACAAAAACAATAAGTGACCCGGGAAGATGAAATATCAAAAATATATTATTTTATTCATTTTTTTATATATACATAAAAGTATTTAAATATTTTCTCTTTTTAATTAAAGAAAACGGGGATAATGGAACATAACATCAGTAACAGATTTGATTGACATACACTTTTACTCTTTGCCTATGCATGTACTATAGGTTAAATATAGGATTGTTAGTAATGATATTTACCCATGTTAATCCATTCATACATGGCCTAATGATGCATTATATTTAGTTAAGGCATGTCAGACATGATGTTATATTATTAAACATAATTGAATACAAACAAATAAGATCAAAGAAAAAAACTTAATACAAATACGATAATAAACAACCAGTCAATATGGTTATGGCTAACATAATTCGTATCTACGCGCGTTTCAGGCGGTATGCCTTCATCAGGTAGCCATATGGGTCTGAAAAAAGAACACAATCATCACAAATAATCCTGATCACATAATGACGGTCCTACTAAAAATTTCTGCTATGGATTAAGTCAGAAACATAATTTAAAGGAAGGAATTAATTTGTTTAAAATGTCACAGCAAAAAAGAAAGGAGATTCAATATATTACTGAGGGATAAGAATAATGAATAAAAAGGGGAGAACGCACCGGTGCGGTGTAGATAGAATAGAATAGAATAGAGCCAATAGAGCCAATTCCCCATTAATTAAGATCGGAACACCAAGAAATTGTGAGATAAGAATAGAAAGAATTCGTAGAGAGCCATGTGTATACACGATTGAACCTTAATAGTGTGGTAGAGCTGCCCACGTCAACAAATATATAGTGACACTATCCCAGGCTAATACGTTGAGGCGGTTCATTCTCTAAAGTGAATTTACCTTATTAGATGTCGTAAGTCATCTAACTAGTAAGTTTTGAATAAAAACTGTGAATAATGATAGGTTTAGGGAGAGCGCCTAAAAATACAATGGAAAAAGACATCGAAAATAATGATTAATCACACATTGGCAATATAGATACAAAAAGAAGAAAAATCCTAATGATGGAATTAGTTCTGCAGAAAAGAGGGGCAAGTTCTTACCCAATATTCATCAATTCATAATGAATTACATCACAGCTCTGTGCTTGTGCCAATATAATGATTGTTCAGAGATGGTAGCAACACCATGGATTCAACCCGATAAAAAGATGATATGATTCACTCTATGATGAAAACAATAGGAGGAGATATATATAATAAAACCCTTGTAAGTATGCTCTCACGCTACTAAATATCAAATCAATGATGTGACTGATTACGGTTTCAAATATCCTATGTCTTACCTCATGTGATATTGTTAGGCAGTCCTGTTGATGGACTGGCGTTTCCGCTAGGAGTCCAAAGCGGAAAAGAACCGGCGTGTTTTAGATAAGATAGAAATAACACGCGATGAATTCCTATACAAAAAGATAATAGTAATTGGCAACTTATGATTACAACACAGTGGTGTAAAACTAATATAAATGTCTCATGGAATCTGAGCTGTCCTGTACCTTAAAACAGTATGAGTTGGAGACCAAAGATAAAACGCTGGTTACGATATTGGCTTGATAAGATGGTACGAGTGCAAAGTGTTGACTTAAATGGAAAGACGACAAACTCCTGTGTGAAAAAACCAGATGAACAACTTATCAATGGAAATTCTCTAACCCATCAGCAGCGCTGAAATGTCTAGCGTGAATAGTTAGCATGCTAAATATATGCATACCTCTAAATGATGTGAGCGGACCGACGGTAGTTGATGTCAGGAAAGTCCACCGCAGGTAAAACAGAGACACGAAAGGGCCTCACAAACCGAAAGCGGGCCGCGATGCTCTAAGAAAAAGGCTACAGGAACCGCGATGTTGTACTCTGGATGGGACGCTAAACGAGCTATGGCCGCTTCACAGATTTTAAACTGATTGGAGGCGGGCTTAAGCAGTGCAACTATTTCCGGAATACACGCCGGATGTAGAAGTTAAAGGGCGGAACCGGTGTCTCTAGAGATATGAATGGAAATAGGAGACTACTAAATCCGCCATATTAGACTGGTGAAAATCAGCGTATATTAGTCAGTATGTACGGTAATAAAAACCTTTGAAAGTGATCACCAAATGAAAAGATGGGAATAGGCAATGAATGCCATGATTTCCTGAATTCATTCGTAAAATTGGGATGATAATATATAAATGTAATAACCACCATAGTAACTGTGGTAGATGATAAATGGATGTATCTCGGCAAAAGAACCCTCGACCTATATATATGGGGGTGGGAGATGGGTGAATGGCGTTATCAAAACCCAGTGCACTGCAGGCAAGCAGAATGCCTGCTAAGAACCAAAACTACGCACGCTGGATATCTAAGGTGACAAGTGGGCACATATTCATTTTAGTGTCCATGAGTAGAGGCCAACATAATTATTGTGTGAGGAATAAACATGAATGAAAACTCAGCTGTTATTGTGTCGAATCACCTGATCCCAGGGGATTTCATTGTTCATTCTATGTTTATATGTATCGAGGGTATAGATCCAATAAACCTCTCTTCGTTTACGTATTTCAGTACTTTGGTTTCCAGAGTTAATACGTATTTTTCCAGAATGAGCCATTGTATTTCCTGAGTTGTGTGTTTGGCTTCCATATAGTGTTTAACTAACGGGGCAGCAATTTTCTTAGTTCTAATTGCTGACCTATGTTCAGTTAAACAAGTGGCCATGGAACGGGAAGTTTCCCCAACATATCCAAGATGACATGGACATACGATAAGGTATATAATGTTGGTCGTCTTACAATTGGTTAATGATGTCAATTTAATATTAGTTCCATTTATCATGTATGTCATGGCTTCAATGGCAAACTGACAAGCAACACAGGACATGCATTTAAAATTTCCAATGGGGAAATCATTGCCAAGTAGAGATGTCTGGGTGAGATGTCTTTGTGAGGTTTTCATACGTGAGTGTACTATCAAATCTTTAAGATTTTTGTTTTTTCTATGGGCAAAAAGTGGTTTAGCTACAGAATTTTCACGTTCTCTGGTGGCATTGAGAATGTGCCAGTTACTATTTACGATATGGCGAATTTTTTCGTTCATCGTAGAGTGGCGTGTTACAAACACCAATCTCGGATTAGGTGTTTTATTGTGCGGTGTCAACAGATGTTGTCTGTCGTAAAAACGAGCCCGTTTATACGAATCACGCACCAGGCGTCTGGGGTATCCGCGAGCCACAAATTTGGCTTTCATCTCAATAGCTCTCTTGTCAAAGTCCTGTAGGTTGGTGCAATTCCTGCGCAAGTGCAGGAACTGCCCAAAGGGAATACTAGTCTGTTGAGACTGAGGATGGTAACTCTGAAAATGCAACAGAGTATTGCGGGCCGTAGGTTTTGTATATAAATCCACTTCTAAGTGGTCTCCGTTATGCTGAATGACGATGTCTATAAACTCCACTTTGATGTTACTGGAGTTTGCTGTGAAAATGATATTACTATCACATAGGTTGATCCAGGACACAAATTCTGAAACATCCTCATGATTTCCAGTCCAGATAAAAAATACATCGTCTATATATCTAGACCATAAGTTGACAGACTCACTAAAGGGAGCAATTTCATTGTCAATGTATCTAGATTAAAAAAGGGCCATGTAAATATTGGCCACTGTTGGGGCACAAGATGCCCCCATACTTACTCCCTTAGTTTGTTTATAGAGAGACCCATTAAACTCAAAAGTGAGACATTCTTTAATAAATGTTCTAGGACAGTCAATATCAAGAGTGTCCATGAACCATTTTACAGCATCAATTGCACCCTGTTGTGGTATGTTGCTATATAAAGCTTCAATGTCCATGGTAACCATGGTATCAGTTGAAGCATTAAAATGAAGATGTTCCACTTTATTTATGATATCCCGGGTATCCTGAACATAAGATGGTATCTTGGGAACATGGGGCCTCAATAGGGTATCTACATACTTAGAAAGGGGCTCATTAACAGAACCAATTGTGGTGACAATAGGTCTGTAGGGAGGGTCAGTGCTATGTTTGTGAATTTTGTGAATACCATAAATCGCCGCCATCTTTGGTTTATCAATATTCAGATACTCCCATTCTTTATCACAAATGTGATTGTGTCTAAGCGCTTGTGTGGTGATATTAAGCACTAACTTCTGAACTCTTTTTGTAGGATCACTTTTTATGGGGATATAGTGCTGTTTGTTGTTAAGCATTTCCTCCATTTTGTGAATATATTGCTCTGTGTCTATTAAGACTATGCCGCCACCTTTGTCACAGCTCTTTATAGTCAAGTCCTTATTAAGGACTAGCTCCGTGAGTGCAGTATTTTCTTCTCGAGTGATATTATAATCTGGGGCCGGAATATGTTTCATTGCTGTAGTTAATTTTTTTTAAACTACACGTTCAAAAATTGCTATTTCCGGAGCTACTTGTTCCAAAGATGGCAAAAAAGTGGACATAGGTGTTAGTCCAGAGGTATTGGGGGTAGGTGGCATGATAGTATTTTGACCTTCAAAGAAAAAATGTAACCTAATCTTATGAAAAAAGACCATCAGATCTTGAAGAATCTCAAATTTATTTGCTTTCGTATGAGGTACATAAGACAATCCTTTGGTGAGGAGAAATTCAGTAGAGAAGTCCAAAATGTGGCTACTCAGATTAAAAATAGGGATGTCATTTAATCTCGCCAATATTGGCCGTGGCTCGTCACCAGATATTGGGTCTCGTGCTGATGCGGGTATTGATTGCCTCCTTGATGATAATGACTTTGAGGTGCAGGGTATTGCTGATTCTGAGGTGGTAGATATTGCTGATTCTGAGGTAGTGGGTATTGCTGATTCTGAATTGATGATTGATTTCCTCTGAATCTGGGCTGATATCTCGTGCGCCAACGAGTTCGTTGGTTCCCTCGCCTGGCTAAAAAAGGAGGACGATCACCCCTTGGACCTCCTGACATATTTCCTTCCAGGGCCTTGTTCTTGAAAATAATTATAGCCTTCTCTATCTGAGTCAGACGTGTCTGAAAAGGTGGTTGTTTTTCTAGTGGGCCTATTATATGTAGACTGATGTTGGTCCTCCCCACTAGCTTCCTGATGGTAAAAATTATCAGCTAAATAGGGATAGATTTTCTCCTGGCTTGAAAACCTAATATCTTTTTTTAGTTTGTCTATCTTTCTTTTCAGTAGATATTCATTATAGGAGGTCATGTCCTTTTCTACCTCTTCAAGTAATTTAGTAGCTTCTTCTAAAGCCTGACTGTTCTTGATCTTAGCTTCTAATGTTTGTACCTCCTCAAGAAGTGTCTGAACTATTTCTTTTGCCGTCTCGATGATAAGGATCATTAAATCCCGGGAACATCTATTGGCTATGAGAGACCAGCGTTCTAAGAATTTTCGAATTTGTACAAAAACGCCAGGTATGTTCTTAACTCTGAGCCCTTGCGGGATCACGCCTGCTTCAAGTATTCAAGCATGAACTGGCCATGCAATTCTATTCTTTTTACCTTGTTGTTGACGTGGGCAGCTCTACCACACTATTAAGGTTCAATCGTGTATACACATGGCTCTCTACAAATTCTTTCTATTCTTATCTCACAATTTCTTGGTGTTCCGATCTTAATTAATGGGGAATTGGCTCTATTCTATCTACACCGCACTGTTCTTCCCTTTTTATTCATTATACTTATCCCTCAGTAATATATTGAATCTCGTTTCTTTTGCTGTGACATTTTAAACAAATTAATTCCTTCCTTTAAATTATGTTTCTGACTTAATCCATAGCAGATTATTTGTGATAATTGTGTTCTTTTTTTCAGAAAACAAGTTATCCTGAGCACTACTCAGGGGTCGATTCCGATCCCGGTCGGAGGCGCACCTAATACCATTCGGCCGGGAAAAAAGCCAGGCGAATGCCTGTTTCCCGACCGATTCGCACATACATCCGAACGAGCAAGTACGATGCGCACAACTGCCCAAATCCCGACCCAGTCGTACTCACCCAACACAGGTCCAGTTCTCCGACCGAGGCGGATCCGGAAACGCAGAATCGAGTCGCACGGAAGCCAAAATGCAGCCCCGTCCGGCCGGACAACTACGATGCGCTTTCCGTACGCGCCGAACCCGTCGCTACGCACGGCACGTCAAAGCATCCGGGAGAGGCGCACATAAGCTCCGATTCGCGCCACAAGACGATCCACGGCTACGGGACGAACACGCCAGCAACGAGGACGAGGCGAAGCAAAGAGAAAGACGAACGAGACGAACCAACCATGAATCCCATCGTGCCGATCCTACCAATATTCTACATCTATTACCGGAACAGGCACGGACGCGTACGGCGCAGAAGGTAAGTCAGACACCAACCACAAAAACAAACTACACGTACCCGACATATCACACACACACAGAGGGATGCAGAAATGACTTACACCAGCAACAGCAGCACCATAGGGGCGGGATGGCTATCACCAATGCCACATATACACATAGGGGCCTGGATGCCAACAACTAACACCACCACTGCCCAGGGGGTGCTAGATGCCTGTCACTACTACCACCTCTACCCATGGGTGCCAGATGCCTACCACTACTACCACCTCTACCCATGGGGGGCTGGATGCCTACCACTACTACCACCTCTACCCATGGGGGGCTGGATGCCTACCACTACTACCACCTCTACCCATGGGGGGCAGGATGCCTACAACCACTACCATCCCTACTCAGGGGTGCTAGATGCCTACCACTACTACCACCTCTACCCATGGGTGCCAGATGCCTGTCACTACTACCACCTCTACCCATGGGGGCAGGATGCCTGTCACTACTACCACCCCTACCCATGGGGGCTGGATGCCTACCACCACTACCACCCCTACTCAGGGGTGCTAGATGCCTACCACTACTACCACCTCTACCCATGGGTGCCAGATGCCTACCACCACTACCACCTCTACCCATGGGGGCAGGATGCCTGTCACTACTACCACGTCCACCCATGGGGGGCTGGATGCCTACCACTACTACCACCTCTACCCATGGGGGCAGGATGCCTGTCACTACTACCACCTCTACCCATGGGGGCTGGATGCCTACCACTACTACCACCTCTACCCATGGGGGGCAGGATGCATGTCACTACTACCACCTCTACCCATGGGGGCTGGATGCCTACCACTACTACCACCTCTACCCATGGGGGCAGGATGCCTACCACTACTACCACCCCTACCCATGTGGGGCTGGATGCCTACCACCACTACCACCCCTACTCAGGGGTGCTAGATGCCTACCACTACTACCACCTCTACCCATGGGGGACAGGATGCCTGTCACTACTACCATCTCTACCCATGGGGGGCTGGATGCCTACCACTACTACCACCTCTACCCATGTGGGGCTGGATGCCTACCACCACTACCACCCCTACTCAGGGGGTGCTAGATGCCTACCACTACTACCACCTCTACCCATGGGTGCCAGATGCCTGTCACTACTACCACCTCTACCCATGGGGGCAGGATGCCTGTCACTACTACCACCCCTACCCATGGGGGCTGGATGCCTACCACCACTACCACCCCTACTCAGGGGATGCTAGATGCCTACCACTACTACCACCTCTACCCATGGGTGCCGGATGCCTACCACCACTACCACCTCTACCCATGGGGGCAGGATGCCTGTCACTACTACCACCTCCACCCATGGGGGCTGGATGCCTACCACTACTACCACCTCTACCCATGGGGGCAGGATGCCTGTCACTACTACCACCTCTACCCATGGGGGGCTGGATGCCTACCACTACTACCACCTCTACCCATGGGGGCTGGATGCCTACCACTACTACCACCCCTACCCATGTGGGGCTGGATGCCTACCACCACTACCAGCCCTACTCAGGGGGTGCTAGATGCCTACCACTACTACCACCTCTACCCATGGGTGCCAGATGCCTGTCACTACTACCACCTCTACCCATGGGGGCAGGATGCCTGTCACTACTACCACCCCTACCCATGGGGGCTGGATGCCTACCACCACTACCACCCCTACTCAGGGGGTGCTAGATGCCTACCACTACTACCACCTCTACCCATGGGTGCCAGATGCCTACCACCACTACCACCTCCACCCATGGGGGGCTGGATGCCTACCACTACTACCACCTCTACCCATGGGGGGCAGGATGCCTGTCACTACTACCACCTCTACCCATGGGGGGCTGGATGCCTACCACTACTACCACCTCTACCCATGGGGGGCAGGATGCCTGTCACTACTACCAACTCTACCCATGGGGGGCTGGATGCCTACCACTACTACCACCTCTACCCATGGGGGGCAGGATGCCTACCACTACTACCACCCCTACCCATGTGGGGCTGGATGCCTACCACCACTACCACCCCTACTCAGGGGGTGCTAGATGCCTACCACTACTACCACCTCTACCCATGGGGGGCAGGATGCCTGTCACTACTACCACCTCTACCCATGGGGGGCTGGATGCCTACCACTACTACCACCTCTACCCATTGGGGGCAGGATGCCTACCACTACTACCACCCCTACCCATGTGGGGCTGGATGCCTACCACCACTACCACCCCTACTCAGGGGTGCTAGATGCCTACCACTACTACCACCTCTACCCATGGGTGCCAGATGCCTGTCACTACTACCACCTCTACCCATGGGGGGCAGGATGCCTGTCACTACTACCACCCCTACCCATGGGGGGCTGGATGCCTACCACCACTACCACTACTCAGGGGATGCTAGATGCCTACCACTACTACCACCTCTACCCATGGGTGCCGGATGCCTACCACCACTACCACCTCTACCCATGGGGAGCAGGATGCCGGTCACTACTACCACCTCCACCCATGGGGGGCTGGATGCCTACCACTACTACCACCTCTAGCCATGGGGGCAGGATGCCTGTCACTACTACCACCTCTACCCATGGGGGGCTGGATGCCTACCACTACTACCACCTCTACCCATGGGGGCAGGATGCCTACCACTACTACCACCCCTACCCATGTGGGGCTGGATGCCTACCACCACTACCACCCCTACTCAGGGGTGCTAGATGCCTACCACTACTACCACCTCTACCCATGGGGGCTGGATGCCTACCACTACTACCACCTCTACCCATGGGGGCTGGATGCCTACCACCACTACCACCCCTACTCAGGGGTGCTAGATGCCTACCACTACTACCACCTCTACCCATGGGTGCCAGATGCCTGTCACTACTACCACCTCTACCCATGGGGGCAGGATGCCTGTCACTACTACCACCCCTACCCATGGGGGGCTGGATGCCTACCACCACTACCACCCCTACTCAGGGGGTGCTAGATGCCTACCACTACTACCACCTCTACCCATGGGTGCCAGATGCCTACCACCACTACCACCTCTACCCATGGGGGGCAGGATGCCTGTCACTACTACCACCTCCACCCATGGGGGGCTGGATGCCTACCACTACTACCACCTCTACCCATGGGGGGCAGGATGCCTGTCACTACTACCACCTCTACCCATGGGGGGCTGGATGCCTACCACTACTACCACCTCTACCCATGGAGGCAGGATGCCTACCACTACTACCACCCCTACCCATGTGGGGCTGGATGCCTACCACCACTACCACCCCTACTCAGGGGGCGCTAGATGCCTACCACTACTACCACCTCTACCCATGGGGGGCAGGATGCCTGTCACTACTACCACCTCTACCCATGGGGGCTGGATGCCTACCACTACTACCACCTCTACCCAAGGGGGCTGGATGCCTACCACCACTACCACCCCTACTCAGGGGGTGCCAGATGCCTACCACTACTACCACCTCTACCCATGGGGGCAGGATGCCTACCACTACTACCACCCCTACTCAGGGGTGCCAGATGCCTACCACTACTACCACCTCTACCCATGGGGGGCAGGATGCCTACCACCAACAACACCCCCACTCACAGGATGGCTAATGCATGACACAACAAGCACACACCAGCATAAGGAATGCAACAAAAACATCCCCCCAACACCATGACAAGCGTGTGTAGACTGTGTGAAATGCCTACAACACTGAACATGACTTTGAACATACAATGTGACCCCCTATCACATGTGTCACACATAAATGTGTGTGGCCCCCATAATGCAAGCAGACCATGACCACTGTGGCAATGGGGTCCAACCCCCATCATCACAGTGACCAAAAGGTAAGTGTGGGGTCCATAGCTGAAGCACATTTTCAACATTGTGGCAATGGGGTCTAAACCCCCATCATCACAGTGACCAAAAGGTAAGTGTGGGGTCCATAGCTGAAGCACATTTTGCACATTGTGGCAATGGGGTCTAAACCCCCATCATCACAGTGACCAAAAGGTGAGTGTGGGGTCCATAGCTGAAGCACATTTTGAACATTGTGGCAATGGGGTCTAAACCCCCATCATCACAGTGACCATAAGGTGAGTGTGGGGTCCATTGCTGAAACACATTTTGAACATTGTGGTAATGGGGTCCAACCCCCATCATCACAGTGACCAAAATGTAAGTGTTGACATTGAAAAGGCTGCAACTGCCAAACTGCATGGATGATTCCTGGTCACAGAACAACAAACACATCAGTGGCAAAGTAGTGCTTGTGTCCCATAGCAACATAGATTGGGGAGGCAAACAGTGCAGTGCAAATAAGACATACCTTTGGCCATGTGCAGACAAACATCACCCATGGGGGCTGACACTGTCAACATCCATCAATGACACAATGACAGAAGTGACCATCATAATGCAGATCCACATATTTGCACCAATGGGCACACAAATGTAGATACCCTGTGGAGACTGTAGATGTGAGGTGAACAAATAACATACCATGGCAGCAAGGGGACACACAAACAATGATCATTGTGCTGACTGATGACCTAGGAGTCCCAGGGACAGCAGGGGAAACACACCAAACAACATACAGCCAATAGCACACTAAAGATATGCCAATGCAGTGGTGTAGATGCACAAACAGGTAGACCCACACTGCACATCACACACAACAGGTGAGGGGGGGTGCCAGTGTCCCCAGGCAACCACACAACACATGATGAGGCCTGAATACCAATTACACAGATGCACATACAGTGCCACACAAAAGTAACTCATGGATCCAAATCCCCTATGTGGGCAATCAGGCATTGTTAGATGAGAGGGAGCACAAATTACACATGTCACACAAGCTTGTAGGAACAGCAACTAACACAGCAAGAGACAGACCCACCACAGCACTACCCCCAGGGACCCCATATTGTGCTGACACTAGCCTGCATGATAATCCCACTGTGATGACAATGTCAGATGTCGTTCACACTGTGAACCCCAGCCATGTCTCCTGAGCAACTAACTACCATCACACCTACACAAGCTCCAATCAATCAGCACGGCCTGCCAGCCAAGGCCAATATGGAGGTAGGGGTCTGGCCGTGCAACAACTCACTTTTGCACACACTCAACACCACACACCCTGATCTCCACCTATGTGCAGCAGTGAAGCTCACATGGAGTGGTGACATTGCACATGCACACATGACAATACCAGGGGTGGTGGTGGGAACCAAGGTGCAGAAACCCATCACACATGGCCAGTCAACAAGACTTGTCAATGTCTGACACACAGCACAGTATGCTGTACATGGGCATGATGTGAAATCCACCACAATCAATGGGATCCTGGCCATAGTCACACACCAATGAAGAAGCCAAGGTGACACACGAAGAACACACGTACACAACTACCAACATTGCAGCTCTGACCCTGAGGAGTGGCAGCAGTCACACACACAACGTGTCACAATCACTGTAAGCTAACACAAACTGTAAATCACATTACTCGTGTAAACAACAAGTGCCAAGGGAATCCTGAATGTGTCCCATCTGCGTTTGCCCACATCCCCAGCACTGACAACAAAGACAACCTGGGATGACAACCTCATGAACATTAGTTTGCCATGCACCCACATCACAGAGAAACCAGGTCCAAGATGCTGGATGAACACAGAACAACTCAGCAAGCATCACATACAGGAACATCCCTAGGGACACAGCCTGTGTAGGAAAAGGGAAGGGAACACGCACAGACATGCTTACACAACACAGGCCCACGCAATGTCACCAGATTACACACTGCCATGAGGGCACACCACTCCTGTGGAAGGTCCGCTGTGCCAAACCTTGTCTGTGCACAACCCAAACATGTCAGCAGAACACTCCGTCAGTGAGTCAACAACCACAACACACAGAAGGCTCTGCTCACATCAGCCTGGGTACGGGGGTGTCACGTCAGTCATCTGCACACACACCAAACACATGTCAAGCAAGTTGCACTGTATACACAGATGAGTCCTTCGACATTGATGTGCAAAACTGCATGTCCAGTGGAGCTGGGCACACAGTCAGGGAAATCGGAACATTGAACAGTGGTAAGCCCACCAGATGTGCATCAGTGTAAGACAAAGATGTTCATTTACAAATGCAAAAAGGACATCCCTGTGTCAAATGCTGAACATTACACCCTCAGACTGTAGCAAAGGATGCCATAGATCCAGAATACAACAGGACACATATCCCATGGACCACATGGAGTCCATCACTGCAACACTTCATCGTCCTGATGTTAAGACTATTACAACTGCAAATGCAGGATGCCACTCATCCACATCATGTACATCAAAAGAAAACCCAAAAGTAAACAAAAAGAGGCTTTCTTCAGCAAATGTCAGGGTAAAAACGGAAGTCCAAAAGAAACTAAGGCCAATGGCCAGTCCAAAATCACAGTACCAACGGGGTGAGAAGTGACAACTGGTCACACATTGCTTGCCTGCACTGGTACGGTTGGGGGACATCACCCTTGGAGGGGCATATAAGGGGCAGGCCAGGCACCGCAGGGACAGGATCAGGGGATGGCAAAGTGAGGCAGTGAAGGGGTGGTGCGTGCAGGAGTGTCACCGGCAACTGCAGTGGAGGTGTCTGACTCAGGGGGGGCCGGCACCACCGTGGTACACAAGTCAGTTGGTGTGGGTGCCGCAACCACTGCAGTGGGCTGGACTGATGTAGTGGACTGGGTACCCACTGCAGTGCCCGAGTCAGACGTGGTGGTTGTGGACTCCACTGCCGTGCATGACTCCAGGGGAGTGGAAGGGTGGGCAGATGAGGTGGGCAGGACAGAGGGGGGGGACCCGGTCCCCACAACAGTGCCACTAACAGGCAGAGCGT
Source organism: Calotriton arnoldi (assembly GCA_963921515.1). NCBI lineage: Eukaryota > Metazoa > Chordata > Amphibia > Caudata > Salamandridae > Calotriton > Calotriton arnoldi. Next base: position 704,729 of record CAWUFW010005482.1, read on the forward strand.
CTGGGTTGGGGGTGGAAGAGCAAGTGGCAGGGTGGGAGGGCCTAAGCAGTCTGGGGATGCGGTATCGGTGTGTGGGGAACCTGGGGCAGGGTGTGGCGGGGGAACCTGTGCAGTGGTGGCCTGGGGGATGGAGGAGAGAGACTGGGCGCTGGAGCTGCGTGGTGGTGGTGGTGGGGTCTTGCTCTTCCTGCTCCGGGGGACTTCCGAATGGGCTCCTGTGTCTGCCTGCGCCTGGGGGAGGGTGTCCGGGGGCGAGGGGCACTCCTCTCTGTGTGGGTGGACTTCCTCTTCCCCTGGTGTGCTGGGTCAGCAGGAATGGTGGGGAAGAGGCCGAGGTCACACAGGAAGACCTGCTGTGTATGTGGGGTAGCAGGCGAGGCAAGGGAAGGGTTCTTGGAGGGAGAGGATTTGGAGGACTGCGGAGTGAATGTGGATGCCTGTGTGTGTGTGTGTTCCCCATCCCCTGTGTCTGTGGTATCAGTCCCCTGAGGATGCTTGTGTGCACGTCTTGCCTTACTCTTGGGTGTGTCTGTGCTGCTTGTGTCTGTGTGTTTGGATGACTGTGCAGGTGTGCATGTGCTTTGGACAGGTAGGGGGCAGGAAGTGTGGATGGGGCAGAGGTGGGAGGGGTGAGGGACTGTTGGAGGAGGGACACTGCTGCCGTCAGGGAGGAGTCCATGGACCTATTGCTCCTCTGTAGGGCAGACATACCCGTCGAGATGCCCTCCATGAACGACACCAGCTGTGTCAACAGAGTGGTGTGTGCATGGAGGACACTCAGCATTGCTGTCTGCCCTACATGGAGCTGCCGAAGGAGGTACACAGACTCCTCACTCAGGGCAGCAGGGGACACAGGGGCAGGGGCTGCGGTGCCTGGCACGAAGGAGACACGCTCCCGAGCATGGGAGCCTCCACGGACCTCAGGAATGGGAGCCGGTGGGAGGGCGGTGGTGGTGGTGGCGGGGCCAGCTGGCCTTTGGTGGCTGCCGAGACCCGCCTCCACAAGGGAGTCATCCTCCGAGCTGCTGTGGTCCCCAGCTGAGGTGGATGGTGCTGAGGACTCCTCGGTGTGGCTCCCCTCGCCCTCCGTGCCACTGGGTCCCTCTGACCACTCGTCCGATGCTGACCCAGTCTGGCTCCGCTGCTCCTCCTGGTCCGTGGAGCTGTCCCCTCCTGTGGCCGTGGATGTATCTGCAAACAATTAGGGAAACAGACAAACATCAGTCACCTGCACTGACCGCACACACCACAGTAAGTACAACACATTACAGAGCAAGCCCTGGCATCCTCAGTTGAACATTGCCTAAAGTCCTCACACAGATTCGGGGACGCCAATTGTCAGTCTGATGGTCAACCATGGGACTCACACCCCTCCTGCCCTTACACCCATCTGTCTGGTGCCTGTCTGATGGTAAGACCCCAGTGTGGACACATGCACCTCCTACACAGTTGTTGGACATTGCAGGGAACACGGTGAAGCATGTGAACATGCACACATCACATCTCTTGCCACTGAGTCAGTGCAGGTGTCCGGATAAAGGGATGGCCAGATTCTAATTAGAAATGCATGTGATGCATACCAGCACCAAAGCGATACAAAAGGGGATGATGGACGGAACGTTTGAGCCAATCAAACACTCACCCCCAGTCAACTGATCTGGGTTTAATCCATCATCATTCTTTAGCTCACTCCACCACCCCAGTTCAGACATGGCCATATGCAAATCAGTCTGACCCTGTGCCTCATGGGAACAGTCCAGCCCGAACTGCCAAGCCATGTCTTCCCTGGACCGGAAACAAGCATCCTAGGACCGGTTTCTGGCATTTCAGCCGTCATCAGCCAGGCTTGCTTGAATCCAGTGGCAAAGTGAGCATACCAGCACCAGACACCATGATGCACCCATGTCCGGATAGTCAATGCCACAATGGGGTGCATGTTGCACATGTCACTCCCCTGCAGGATCAGTCCCAGGAAGTTGAATGCCATGACACAGGAATGCGTGCAAAGTCATACATTACTGTCTCAAGTCACATGGCCATGGCAGCCAGCCAACAACAGTCTGCACTGTGTCACAATCCGAGGGCATGGGGAATGCAAGTTATGTGACTGACAAGTGCACATGTCCATACCCCAAAAACACATCATCTGTACTACTATTTGTCCACGTCATACCAACTGGACATATGGGGGACATGAAACACAACTCTCTGAACATGAGCACCTCACAGTGTGCTGTGAATGAAAATACAGCTGCCTGAAAGTCACAGTCGCAAACACCTGTGTGCACAGTCAAGTGATCAGACACCTATAAGTCACAGAAGTATCGTCTATCATGGTCACATCTCAGATGGCATGCTGAGCCCCAAACGATGAACATACCAGTATTCCTGACAACGAAGACACAGCACAATGAGACAGAGGCAGACACCTGAGGGTACATTTCACTAATCACAACATGCCAGATGATACACGGGAGTGGGAGTACAGAGTGTATTGTATGCACTGGAGTAGGCATGACTGTCCAGCTCCACCTGTAAGAGGGATGAGTCCTGGACAGTAGGCAGGTGGCTAAGCATGTGTGACACACTGGATATACATACTCCTGAGGCCCAAATATTGTTCCCACCAGCAGCATGGGTGTGTGCCACATTCCCCAGGGACATGTGGTGAGTCAGAGCAGCAAGCGGACCACATATCAAAGTTACATGCAGATCACATGTCAGAACTTAGGCATTGTGTAAGCAATTGACCCACCCATGAATCGCACAACATAGTCACGGGAACAAATGCTGTCCCCCACCTTGAGCAAAGCAAAATGCAATGACACAGTCCCCAAATGACACAATTTCCTGACTATAAGGGCCACACATATGCGTATCAGAGGAGAAGTGGGCATGTAACAAATGAGGGACATGGGTCCTGGACCACATGACTGATGTACTGTGGAAGTTTACTCAGGCCAGAGGAGGGCACATAGCATGTCAGACAAAGTGCACAGTGCAGTCATGGACTCACCCCCTCCTTGCTGCTGTCTGTCCTTTAGCTGCCCATCCAGGTCAGGGAAGACCACTGCCAGGATCCGGAGCATGTGGGGGGTCAGGGTCCGGTGTCCACCCCTCCTGCGAGGAGGTGACAGCTTCAGCTGGACCCTTGCGATCCTCCGGGTCCAGCCATGAAGGTCCTGCCACCTCTTTTGGCAGTTGCGGATCCTGCGCCTGTAGACCCCCACGGATCTTACTTTCCGGGCGATGGTCAGCCAGATGTCCTGCTTCTGGTGGGCATCAACCTGTGAGGATGACAAAGTGAAAAGGCCATTACTACACATGCAACATATAGGTGCATCACACAGTTGGATATACATGTCTCAATTACAGGGGCATATGATGTACACAGGCAGTGCAACAATGGCTATGAACAGTTTGCCAGCAGTCACTACATGGTATCATTGCATGGGAAGTAAACCTAGTTGGAATGCACTGTTACTGCACTGTACCAGTTCAGTGCATGTAACTACACACTTTGGGGTGTGACAACTACTCAGTGGGCATGCTAGCCAGTGGTGTGCACAGTGAAAGTCCTGCTAGTCAGACAACATGCACAATTAGTGATGCAGTGGACAGCACACTCACCTGCTCCCCTGGTTTCCCATACAGCTTGCTGTACTGTGGAAGGAGGCTGTCCAGCAGGGCCTGGTTCTCCTCAAGGCTGAAGGCTGGGGCTCTCTCCACAGTACGTGCCATTGCAGGAGCCAGAGGATGCATAAACAGCAGCAGTGTTGGTGGCAGATGTCGTCCTGGAGCATGTAGTGCAGGCAAGTGAGCTCTCAGGGGAACATCCAGCATTATATGTGTGCTGCAGAGGCAGATACTGTCCCATGTGTCCAAAGTGATAGGTCCAAGTTGTTTGCATCTTCTAAATCTGACCAATCCATGGTATAGCAGCACTAATACACGCCCACAGCATCCTTCAAATCTTCAACTTCATGACACCCATGATTTTGCAACATTGTTGTGGCTGGCCAACTGAATTCACTGCATCAGACTCGTTGGAGCTTCGAAACGCGTCCGTTGCCATGCCAGGCCCCAGCCAATGTGTGCGCACCGATCGGTCCATTGCTGTACAACGCGTACCCGCGATACAACGTGTACCCGCTCACATTGAATGCAATGGGCCGGCCGGGCACACCGATCGGTCCATTGCTGTTCAACGCGTATTGTGGATACAACGCGTACCCGCTCACATTGAATGCAATGGGCCGGCCGGGAACACCGATCGGTCCATTGCAGTTCAACGCGTACCCGCGATACAACGCGTACCCGCTCACATTGAATGCAATGGGCCGGCCGGGAACACCGATCGGTCCATTGCAGTTCAACGCGTATTGCGGATACAACGCGTACCCGCTCACATTGAATGCAATGGGCCGGCCGGGCACACCGATCGGTCCATTGCTGTACAACGCGTACCCGCGATACAACGCGTACCCGCTCACATTGAATGCAATGGGCCGGCCGGGCACACCGATCGGTCCATTGCTCTACAACGCGTACCCGGGATACAACGCGTACCCGCTCACATTGAATGCTATGGCCAATGTGTGCGCACCGATCGGTCCATTGCTGTACAACGCATCCCTGTACAAGTCACTGGCATATGTCACCATGCCTGTCACAGGTGAACATATGCCAGCCACATATACTTCCCAGGGAGTGAGGGGCACACCTACAACACCACAGCCTGTCCACACTGTATCCTAAGGCATGTAATTCTGCATTACATGTTCCGTGTATGGGGTCAACATGTTGTTTTTTGGGTGGCACTTGGGGGCAGCCACTCCCAGGCTGTGCACGTGTTCATGGGGACAGAATCCTTGGTGTGTTGTGCACATGAACACTGGGGTGTGCAACTGTTCATTTCAGGGCATGTGGCATGGTCACATTTCACGCTTGTGTATGTGTATGTCATGTCACATACCCCCTGAGTCCCATGTGGGACGGTATGTACGTCCCAGGGTGACCCATTGCCACAATTGTGATGGCCCTCCACAGTCTGTGTGCATGTCGTGTTTACAATGTCTCTGATTCCATGTGCACAATGGGAGACAGTCTCCACATCCACGTTGTTTGTGCATGGACTTTGATGTTGTGCGTGTGTGTGTCACAGACATCCATGTCTGTCCTGCCGAGGCAACATGGACCACTACCTGTGGGGGTCATGGTTGTTTAGCTGTGGTGTATTCATGATGCACCATGTCATGCCAGTGTCCATGTGTCAATACAGGGTCCCTGGGAATCTACCTGTCGATGAGCTGTGATGCCTGGGGCACATCTGTCCTCACATGTCACTGTGGTGTGTGTTTGGAACGTGACAGCAGTACATGGGTACTGTGACACAGCCTAATGATATCCCATAGCACAACCTGGGACTTGTTGAGGACACATGTTGAACTGTGATGTTAGATGTTAGCCATGTAGGTGCCATACATGTCCTTACGGAACGGCACACGCATCATGTACTTGTGTCTCGTAATGATGTATCATGTGATATTGAGTCTGGTCTATGCCACATATGTGGGGTGACTGACAATCTTTCTTTCCTCACCTATGCACTGCAGGGCACCAGCTGTCCATTGGCGATTCCCTGACCTTGCAATGGTGGTTGAACGGGACTGCATCCGACGGTACCGCTTCACCAGGCCACTGATTGAGGAATTGACGGTGCGGTTGGCCCCACATTTGCAACCTGGCCGGACATACCCTACAGCGCTGACCCCCAAGGTGAAGGTGATGGCAGCCCTACACTTCTTTGCCACCGGTACCTTTCAACACACTGTGGCGTCTACTGGTGGGATGTCACAGACCATGTTCAGCTGTGTGCTCCGCGACGTTTTGGAGGCTATGTTGAGGTACCTGAACCAGTACATCTATTTCCCTAGACTTCAACAACTCACTGACGTGAAGAGTGACTTCTATGCCCTGGGGAGAATGCCGCATGTCATTGGCTCCATTGATGGGACACATGTGGCTTTGGTAGCACCACAGGCCCAAGAGCAGGCATACAGGAACCGCAAACACTACCATTCGGTCAATGCACTGGTGGTATGTCTTGCAGATATGAGCATCACACACGTCTGTGCCCGTTTGCCTACGTGATGAGGAGTAGTCGCATCCAGAGGATGATGTCACAGATGCGGAACCAGCGTGCCTGGCTTGTTGGTGTGTACTGACTTTGTAGCATTGTGTGTGTTCTGCAATGTAGTGTTCCACCCTCTTTTCCAACTCAGCTAATGTGCAATTGTCTGTATGTAGGTGACTCCGGATACCCCAACATGCCGTGGTTGCTGACGCCCCTCAGGAACCCTGTGACACCAGCCCAGATGCGCTACAATGAGGCACTTGGTCGGACCAGGAGAGTGATTGAGCGGACATTTGGTCTCCTGAAGAGCCGCTTCCGCTGCCTAGATAAGACAGGAGGGGCCCTCCCATATGCCCCAGCAAAGGTGTGCAAGATTGTCATCGTCTGCTGCATGCTACACAACCTGGCAGTGCGGAAGGAGTTGCCTCTCATCCTGGATGACGATGACCAACATCCACCACCTGTGGAGGATCCTGGGCTGGACCACGATGCCAGTGGTGATGATGATGATGAGGGTGATGTCCGCACACAGCTCATCACCAACTTCTTCAGCTGAATGTGAGTATCCAGGGATGTTATGTCAATGATGTGAGTTTGCATGATATGTGTTGGTGGTGCTCTGGTGCTGTTTGAGTGTGTCCACGTGCTACTTGACTGGATGCGTGCAGCAATGTGTCCTTACAGGTAGTCTGTACTCCACAACAGTGTTGACATGCTAACTTGGTCCTGGGTGGGTATCTTGTGACATGTATTGGGCATGAGTATTGCAGTTCTGTCCTTTTCTTCAGTGCTTTTGACTGTGTGTCATTTCTGTCCTTCACAGGGTACTTTCAGAGTTGTTTGGTCAACTGTGATCCCCCGACACCGTGAATCAACTTCCAGGGTGGTAGCTGTCGTTTCCCTACAGGTGATGTGCGCTTCTACACTTGTTGACTGTGTGCCCACTGCCAGGTGGGATTACCTTACATCTGTAGTGGTTACAACATGTTGCAAATGTGTAATAAACCTGTGCTTCACTTTGTGATGTGCGTTGTCTGTGGTCACACATCTGACTGACATTTGCTTCCTGCACCAGTGGGCTAGTTAACACAGACTGTGAATAGGTGTTGTGTCTGTGCATTGCACCGTATTTCCTGGCAACATCAGTGTAGGCGATGAGTCAGATGGCCCTGGTGTGTATGTGTTGTGTAGCCCTGGTGGTGTGTCTCCCTCATATGTGTCACGTCGCCATGACTCACATGCCAGTGTTGTACTTGCTGTAGCAGTTAGCATGCACAGTGTCATTTCACAGATCGTCATCTCCACTTCAGAAACAACGTTGTAATCCCAACAGAGGCAAGTATGGTGTATTAGTGAGTTTATTGACATACATGTGTGAGTATAGTGCACAGGATGGTGGGTGCTGTACATTGTGATTGTAATCCAAAGTTCCTAGATGATTTGGAAGTCCTGATAGCAGAAATGTCCTGAGTAAAGTCCACAGTCATCTGATACATTAGTCCAACTTGAGCTCCCCATGTCATGTGGGAGAGTTGTGTTGCATTCGACAGGGTGAAGAGTTTGCGCACAAAGGTGATTTTCCGGAACAGGTGTTGGCTTCCTGGGGGTTGTGCATGGCCATCAGCCTCTCAGTTGTCCTTCCTCGGACGACCCCTCTTCTTTGGGGGACCCTCAAGTGCAGGCTGCTGCGGTGCAGGGGACTCTCCGCCAGAGTTATCCTCCCTCCCTGTGGCAGTTGCAGTTGTTGCAGCACCAGATGTTGTGGGCACACAGGGAGGTGTTGACATGTTGGTGCACATCTGGCGGAGGCATTGTAATATGTCCCTATGCACCGCCGTCTGTTCTTGCAATGTGTCCCACTTGGACTCCATGCGGGACATGTGTAAGTCCAAGCGGGCATGATGGGCAGCCTGCTGCTGTTGAATGTCCCTGAGGATCCCCACTACCTGGCTGAACTCTCCGGTGCTAGTCTGGTACGCATCAGCTATGCGTACCAGTTGTGGGTCATCATGCAGTCCAGACCCCTCTGCAAGCAGCGACCTATGTCTACCACCCCTCCCACCACCCCTGGCGACACGTGAAGGACCTGCGTTGGCACGCACAGGTGACCCTGGGCCCCCTTGGGGGTTGTTGCTGGTGTTGGTGTCCGTAGCTCCACGTTGGGCCGGGGTCCGTGTGCTGTTGGTGGTGGTGGTCCTTGGTCTGTCCGTGTCGGCAGCGGTGGTCTGTGTGTTGGCAGTTGTTGGAGGGGTGGGTGCAGGGGGTGCAGCTGGTGGTCCTGCTGGTGCTGCATGATGACTCACTGCGGAGGTGCCAGGTAGGTCTTTGTCATCCGAGGTGGGCAGAGGCTGTTCCACACCAGTGAGCTCAGTGTCCCCTGGAGCCTGTGACAGGGACTCCTCAGCGTCTGCTGCTGTGTCCCCATCATCACCTGTATTTGGAAGAGACACACAATGTATGTAATGTTTCTACAGGCATCAATGGTTCAAACACCTGACAGTTGTGACTGTACCTCTGTATGCGGGCCTGTACATTGCATTGTCCTAAGTTGTCACAGTCAGCTGTTATTGGTGTAGCGCATTGTCCTGGCAACATGAAGCATTTCAATGTGAATGTTGAGGTGTGTGCATAGCCAGCATTGGTGGTATTTGGTTGACATCAGGACATCCTTCTCCCTCCAGCCCAGTTATCCCACCATGAAGCATGCCACCCTTGCAGTGGGTGCAGGTTGACTCTCAGGATGTCAGTCAGTGGTGTCCTGCTGTTGGTTGGTGGCCAGTTCCCAGCATGGCCTTGTGGTCCCCACAACAGAGCAGCAGTGTCAGACATCTTTGATGGGGCTTTCCACTCTCTGTGAGGTGTGCATGCTTCAGTGTGAGCTTGCTGGGCCATGTGGGGGGGGTGTTGAGCTGTGACTACCACTCCCATCATGCTATTGCCTCCACCCCCTTCCCAGCATGCCCATACTTCCTTCCTTTTGAGTGTACTTCACTGTGTGTGGGTGTGACAGCAATGGCAAGATGGCTGACAGTGGTGTCCTGCTGTTGGTTGGTGGCCAGTTCCCAGCATGGCCTTGTGCTCCCCACAACAGAGCAGCAGTGTCAGACATCTTTGATGGGGCTTTCCACTCTCTGTGAGGTGTGCATGCTTCAGTGTGAGCTTGCTGGGCCATGTGGGGGGGGTGTTGAGCTGTGACTACCACTCCCATCATGCTATTGCCTCCACCCCCCTTCCCAGCATGCCCATACTTCCTTCCTTTTGAGTGTACTTCACTGTGTGTGGGTGTGACAGCAATGGCAAGATGGCTGACAGTGGTGTCCTGCTGTTGGTTGGTGGCCAGTTCCCAGCATGGCCTTGTGCTCCCCACAACAGAGCAGCAGTGTCAGACATCTTTGATGGGGCTTTCCACTCTCTGTGAGGTGTGCATGCTTCAGTGTGAGCTTGCTGGGCCATGTGGGGGGGATGTTGAGCTGTGACTACCACTCCCATCATGCTATTGCCTCCACCCCCCTTCCCAGCATGCCCATACTTCCTTCCTTTTAAGTGTACTTCACTATGTGTGGGTGTGACAGCAATGGCAAGATGGCTGACAGTGGTGTCCTGCTGTTGGTTGGTGACCAGTTCCCAGCATGGCCTTGTGCTCCCCACAACAGAGCAGCAGTGTCAGACATCTTTGATGGGGCTTTCCACTCTCTGTGAGGTGTGCATGCTTCAGTGTGAGCTTGCTGGGCCATGTGGGGGGGGGGATGTTGAGCTGTGACTACCACTCCCATCATGCTATTGCCTCCACCCCCCTTCCCAGCATGCCCATACTTCCTTCCTTTTGAGTGTACTTCACTGTGTGTGGGTGTGACAGCAATGGCAAAAGGGCTGACAGTGGTGTCCTGCTGTTGGTTGGTGGCCAGTTCCCAGCATGGCCTTGTGCTCCCCACAACAGAGCAGCAGTGTCAGACATCTTTGATGGGGCTTTCCACTCTCTGTGAGGTGTGCATGCTTCAGTGTGAGCTTGCTGGGCCATGTGGGGGGGATGTTGAGTTGTGACTACCACTCCCATCATGCTATTGCCTCCACCCCCTTCCCAGCATGCCCATACTTCCTTCCTTTTGAGTGTACTTCACTGTGTGTGGGTATGACAGCAATGGCAAGATGGCTGACAGTGGTGTCCTGCTGTTGGTTGGTGGCCAGTTCCCAGCATGGCCTTGTGCTCCCCACAACAGAGCAGCAGTGTCAGACATCTTTGATGGGGCTTTCCACTCTCTGTGAGGTGTGCATGCTTCAGTGTGAGCTTGCTGGGCCATGTGGGGGGATGTTGAGCTGTGACTACCACTCCCATCATGCTATTGCTTCCACCCCTTCCCAGCATGCCCATACTTCCTTCCTTTTGAGTGTACTTCACTGTGTGTGGGTGTGACAGCAATGGCAAGATGGCTGACAGTGGTGTCCTGCTGTTGGTTGGTGGCCAGTTCCCAGCATGGCCTTGTGCTCCCACAACAGAGCACCGGTGTCAGACATCTTTGATGGGGCTTTCCACTCTCTGTGAGGTGTGCATGCTTCAGTGTGAGCTTGCTGGGCCATGTGGGGGGATGTTGAGCCGTGACTACCACTCCCATCATGCTATTGCCTCCACCCCCTTCCCAGCATGCCCATACTTCCTTCCTTCTGACTCTGCTTCCCTGTGGGGTAGTGTGCCTGTGCTGAATGGATGGCTGGCAGTGTTGTCCTGGCGTTTGTTTGGCTACAAGTCCCATGTGTGTCACTGTGCTTCCCACAGCATGACCCAGGGTGGTGGTTCTTTGTGGGATAAATATTTTTAGTGTGAGGCAATGCATTTTCCCAGGTGAGTTGTGTGTAGTTTGGGTTAGGGGTGTTTGTGGGAAGAGCTGCCAGTCCTCCTTCCCACCCAGCCAGATATCCCACCACGGAATGTGTTTCCATTGCAGGGAGTGCAAGTTGTCTTTCAGGATGTCAGACAGTGGTGTCCTGCTGTTGGTTGGTGCACAGTTCCCATCAGGGCCTTGTGCTCCCCACAGCAGTAGCCAGTGTCAGCCATCTTGTCAGTTGTTTTCCACTCCCTGTGATGTGAGCATGGTTCAGAGTGGTGTTGATGGGCGTATTGTGATGGTGGGCAATATCTGTGACTACGACTCCCATGATGCTATTGGCTACACTGACCTGACCAGCATACACAGAATTCCTTCCTTTCTGTGGGATTCCCTGTGTGGTGGTGTTGTAGTGGTGGCTACATATCTGACAGTGTTTGTTGGTTAGATTTGTGCCACTGCCTAGCTTTATTTGTTGTAGGGTTTGTACATGTCATGACACAGTTACATATCACTATGAGATGGCATGTATTGTGTTTATCTGACTGACATACACATCTTGGGATGATTCTGGTTTTGTTGCTGTGGATTTGCTAAGGGTGCATGGTTTGACTATCCCCTTGACAGTGATGTGTGTGTATTGTCACACGATATTGGGTATATTGGTTGTGTACTCACCAGGCTCTTGGATGTCTTCTAGTCCTTAGACGCTCACTGGTGGTAGGATGGCCCGCACCTTCTCCTCCCAGGGCCTGAGGTATAGTGGTTTGGCAGGAGGGCCACTGCCGGTGTGTTGGCTCAAGATGTAATCCTTCTTCAGTAGGTCCCTGACCCTCCTGCGCACATCATACCACCTGTTCTGGATGTCTTCCTTTGTGCGCAAACATGGTGATTGGGCGTTCACCCTGTCAACGATCCTCGCCCACATCTTGCTTTTCTGTGACATGGGGGTCTGTTGGACCAGTGTACCAAACAGCTGTGGCTCTACCCTGAGGATCTCATCTACCAGGACTTCCAATTCACTATCTAGGAACTTTGGATTCTTCTTGGGGGGCATGGTGATGGGTGGTGGTGGTGAGTGATGTGTGTGTTGGTGTGCAAGTGAGGGTGTGTGAGTGTGTGTTTTGCTGGGTGTATGTGAGGGTGCTATTTGTTGAGGTGCTGATGGTGTGTGGCTTGTGTGATGGATGAGCTGTGAGTGTGTGTGTGGTTGCTGTCTGTTGGTGTTCTGTGCTGGCAGGTAATTTGAATTTGCAAAGGATCATGTTAGGGATTTGTGTCCTTTATATGGGTGGAGTTGTGGGTGTGTCTTTGTTCCCTGTTCCCCCCCCCCCCCAGTATTTATTGGCTTTGTAATTGCTTGTTTGGCCTTTTTTTTGTGTTTTTCCCTTTGCACTTTTTGTGCATGTAGGAGACGTTCTTCTGACCGAGTCGGACCCTGCAGTTGTCTCGTGCGAGCTTCTCCGAGTCGTTCACGCTGTGTTTGTGCTGTTTCCTGTGCTGCGTACGCGTCGGTCACGGTGTATTGGGTTTCTTTGGCTCGCTGTTTTGTATGCGTGTCGGTCGTACGGCTTGAGCTCCGTGAGACTCGGTCGTGTTTTCCACGCATTGCATCGTACTTGGCGGGTCGGAGTTCGCGGGCACGTTTCGTTCGGGATTCTTCCTGGTGGGTGTCGGTCGGTTCGATTTGCGTGCTTTTCTGGCCGGATAACTGTTTTCCGCGTGGTTCGGTCGTTCAGCTTGTGTTCCGTACGAGTCGGTCGGATGTTGCACGCTTTTCATCGTACTTTGCGGGTCGGGCTGCACCGGTACGTGTCGGTCGGAATTAATTCCGGCTCCGAGTCGGTCGGTACATTTTCCGTCCCAAATCGGAATCGGCCCCTCAGTGTGTATTATGAAATCAAAGTCCAGTCCGTCTTCTTTCAACTCCGATGTTTATTCCTGAGATATTCCCATCACAGATCACTATTCATCCTTCCTTTACACGTACAATCTTCTCCAGGTAGCAAAATAGCAAAACCACTCCAACATGAATGGTCACATTAGTTACCATGAAGATGTTTAATCATTGTCGCATCAAGTGCGTACAGTATGTCCATACTATAAACACAAAACAATAATTATAAAAGTGCATCAAAAACACACAGACCTATTGTATGTAGTGCATAAATCACCACCTAACCCGTGACTAGCATCAGTTCACTCTTTAGTTGTTCCGGATACTGTACGTACTTGATGCGACAATGATTGTTCTTTGAACTTCTTATGAAATAATTAATACCTTGTATTCAATTCCCTCTTTCTATGACACAAACATCTTCATGGTAACTAATGTGACCATTCATGTTGGAGTGGTTTTTATTTACGAATCACCTTGAGATCGCCGAACACATGGGTGATGTGGTGAAGGGGATCTTATTTAACAGTTCTAGTGTGACTCAAACATATGTTGTCAATTTGTCTATAGCCCTGATGAAGTCAGAGATGCGGACGCATCAGATCTGACGAAACACGTGTTGGCTATTTTGCTACCTGGAGAAGATTGTACGTGTAAAGGAAGGATGAATAGTGATCTGTGATGGGAATATCTCAGGAATAAACATCGGAGTCGAAAGAAGATGGACTGGACTTTGATTTCATAATACACACTGAGTAGTGCTCAGGATAACTTGTTTTTTGTTGTAGGACCGGATTTTTCTGGTCCATCTTTGGGGGTATGAGTGGCTGCCCTCTTCCTTGGAGGACACAATCTGATATTTCTGCATTTGACTGTGGGGATTACTGTGAATTATTTTGCGCATAGAGCCTTGCCACATTATGCTTTGGTTATCCTTTTTTCAGACCCATATGGCTACCTGATGAAGGCGTACTGCCGAAACGCGCGTAGATACGAATTATGTTAGCCATTGACTGGTTGTTTATTATCATATTTGTATTAAGTTTTTTTCTTTGATCTTATTTGTTTGTATTCAATTATGTTTAATAATATAACATCATGTCTGACATGCCTTAACTAAATATGATGCATCATTAGGCCATGTATGAATGGATTAACATGTGTAAATATCATTACTAATAATCCTATATTTAACCTATAGTACATGCATAGGCAAAGAGTAAAAGTGTATGTCAATCAAATCTGTTACTGATGTTATGTTCCATTATCCCCGTTTTCTTTAATTAAAAAGAGAAAATATTTAAATACTTTTATGTATATATAAAAAAATGAATAAAATAATATATTTTTGATATTTCATCTTCCCGAGGCACTTATTGTTTTTGTTTAGTATAGGTCCACTTTTTATTCATTTCCTAAATGGTTATTCACACATAATACGGAGAGGAGTACCGCAATGCTACACCCAAACTTCCCATGGCTTCCTTGTATGCCCTAGAGCTGAACGCGGGGCCGCGGTCAGAATGTAATGTGCCAACTGCGTATGTCCCTATGAAGACTCGCAAATCTTTTATAACAATTCGGGCATCAGCCGAGCGCTGAGGCCATACCTGTGAGAAGTTGGCCTGGTATATGCTGTCCACTAATTATAGTGGGCACCTTGCACTAGTCCAAACAACCCCTTATTGGAGATAGGTTAAAGACAACCTTATTGAAAGCTATCCTAGTGGTAGCTATGGAGAGCAGCCTTCAGGCTAAGTCTTGAAGGAATGTAAAGCAGCTTGTTTTACCAGTCTATAATCTCTTGAGTGACCAAATGAAAGAGCACCACACCAGGTATATATTCAAAATATATGTATTTATTGCTAAACACACCCCTCTAGTCTCTTTATGAGGCTAGAGTTCGAAGTACATAAGTTAGAAGTTATTTAAACACAGTAATAGCACAAATACACGTTTGGGCCCTAGGGGCGTACCAAACCATATACCAATAAAGTGGTATAAGAACCACGACTGAACTAGACACTAGGCCTAGAGCCTCTAGAAGTGCTTGGACCACAAGGAACCACCCAAGGTAGTGACACAGGGGACCCACGGGAGACGCGTGCAGTGTAAATACACAACCGCGATACGCCGTTGACTTCTATGGAGAAAGTCGTGATCAGGAAATTAGAGAAAAGGGACACTTAAAAGAGGACTTGGACCAAACCCTTTGAGATCTAGGACTTTGAAGAGTCTCTACCCACGGGAGCACCGGAGTACTCGTGTTACCTCACCCAGGGAAGCCGGGTGCATAGGTGCCTTTCGGGGTCGGGTTTCGTCGTCGATTTGAATGGCGATCTGCTGCAAAGTGCTGCTGGCGACCAAGTGAAAAGTGTCCGGGTGGATCCAAGAGTGGATCGGAGTTCTGAAGAACCTGAAAGCAGAGGGGACAGAGTCTGGGTCACTAGCCAGTGACCAGGAAGGCGATGGACAGGTGCCCACCGATGTCGAGTGCTTCAGGCGCGTTGACGGTCGTCTTGTCTCTTCAGCCACGAGGTCCAGGAGGCGTTGTCGGTGACCAGGAGCAGGATTCGGGCTGGTACACAATGTCTGTCGAGTGCTGAGGTGTCGGCGACCGGATTGGACCCAACAAGCCTTGGCAACGGCAAGTCTCGATGCAGAGGAAGATCGTCGATGGTGCAGACCAGCAAGGTCTGGGGAACTCACCCAGCAAGGGTAAGTGAGGGCAGGCCTGGAGCAACCAGGATGCCAAGTTAGAAAAAGATTGGCCTTCGTTAAGGGCTACTAGCCAACGGGCTAGCGACCGCGAAGGAGCCTCGTGACGCCGCACGTGGATCTGGCTCACAGGACACTCGTGGAGTGGAGGCCAGTGATCTTCGGTGCAGTTGGTGCTGGAGGCTAGGGCTACTCGGAGCCTAAAGCACGACTTCGGGGGAGACCCAGAAGAGGATGCACTTGCAAATGTGCTCGGTGTCCAGGGGTCACGGTCTCAAGTCACCCACAATAGCCACGGGCCTCAGCTTTGCTGGAGACTCAGGGTAGCCTCGGGGAAGTCTGAGAATACACCTCTGGTGATGCGATGACTTCAGCGTCCGGCGGGAGCTTCAGAAATGTGAACCGGACAGATGCTTCTTTGGTGCCTGCCAAGCAGGGGAGTCACTCCTTGACCCCAAGGGAGATTCTTCTGTCCTCTAATCGTGAGTAGAGCGTCGAAGGTCCAGGATTCAGTTTCAGAGTTTCGTCCAGGGATAATCTAAAGTCCTAAGGACTGGGTTCCTATACTTATACTAAGGATAGGGGTTGGACTACTCTGTGGCCCCACCTATGGGTGGGTCAGGGCAGAGGGGTGGCTACACCCCTTTCCCTTTGTCCAGTTCGCGCCAAAGCAGGTGCTGCAAGCCCCTGATCCGGTTTGAACTGGGGTATGCACAGGGACACCAAGTGTGCCCCCAGTGCAGGACTTCAAAGCACCCGAAAGTGCTCCCGCCCAGCCCCAATACACATTATCCTGTCTGGGGAGGTGGTCACACCTCCCTGGGACAGGAAACCTATTGTCCAGGCCTCCCCTGCCGGAGTTTCGTCCAGCAGCAGGAGGCCAGACTCGTGTCTGTGGCAGCAGCATCCATTTTGTGATGCCAGGGCTTTGGAAAGAAGTTACCGGGCTAGCCAGAGTTAACATGTCTTTCCCTCTAGAAGGGTGGAATGCTACCCCCGCCGCCAGAATTGGCGGGGGGTAGTATTCCAAGATGTTTGACACCAAACACGACATGTTTAGGTGCAGCCATTCCAAAGTTAGCATTTAACGCGAGGTTATAATGCGCTTAAGAGTATATGGTCAGGCTGCACTACAAACAGCATCAGAGAAGGGTCTCCGAACGCTGCAGAGGGGCCCTGCTCATGCAGGGGCACCCTCTCACATAGGAACCATGCACTCTGCCTTTAGGATTGATAAGGCCTGCCTTAGGAGTGACTTATAGGTTTATATGTGTGTATGTATTTAGTGATATAGGTAACCTATATCATAGTAAGGGGTGCTTGCACCACCTTACCCAGGCTGCAGTAGCAGACCTGTGGTGTCAGTTTGGATGGCCTTCCAGGGGTGGCATAATACATGCTGCAGCCCCTGGCAGGCCTCTGAGGTACCTATGCCCTTGGTACATAGTATACCATATACTAGGGACTTATAAGGGCACTCCAGATCCCAATCAGTGATGTGCCTAAGGCACATGGAAACCATTTTAGAGAGGAAGCAGCTAGGCTGGGGTTCTGATTAGCAGGGCCCCAGCCAGACTAATGTCGAAAAACAGTGAAGCATCAGCAAAAAGTGGGGGTCCCCATGTGAAGCAGATCCTACTCTCCTACACAACCCCCCCCAAACGTAGGGACATCAAACTAACCTTGCCCAGTTAAGTCTTCATGTTCTAAGTGGAAGTACCTAGAGAGTCCATCTGCATTGGCATGGTTACTCCCAGGTCTATGTTCCACTGTAAAGTCCATCCCCTGTAGGGAAATGGACCACCTAAGCAGTTTGGGGTTTTCACCCTTCATTTGTTTTAGCCATAAGAGGGGCTTATGGTCTGTCTGAACCAGGAAGTGTGTACCAAACAAGTATGGCCTCAACTTCTTCAGAGCCCAGACCACAGCAAAGGCCTCCCTCTCTATAGCTGACCAACGTTTCTCTCTAGGGGTCAGCCTTCTGCTAATGAAAGCTACTGGCTGATCCTGACCTTCTTCATTCAATTGTGACAGTACAGCCCCTACCCCCAATTCAGATGCATCAGTTTGAACAATGAACTTCTTGGAGTAATCAGGACTCTGTAGAATGGGAGCAGTGCACATGGCCTGCTTCAGGTCATTAAATGCCTTTTGACAGCTAACTGTCCACTGAACCTTTTTGGGCATTTTCTTAGAAGTTAAGTCATTCAGGGGTGTCACTATTGATCCATACCCCTTGACAAATCTCCTATAGTACCCAGTCAGGCCTAAGAAGGCTCTCACCTGAGTCTGGGTAGTGGGAGCAGTCCAGTCCATGATGGTCTGGATCTTGCTCTGCAAAGGTTGAACCTGGTCTCCACCCACAAGGTGGCCCAGGTACACAACCTGACTCTGCCCTATCTGGCACTTAGTGGCCTTGATAGTCAGGCCTGCCTTTTGCAGGGCCTGTAAAACATTCCTGAGGTGGACCAGGTGATCCTCCCAGGTGGAGCTAAAGACAGCAATATCATCTAGATATGCTGCACTATAGGCTTCCAGACCTGTGAGAACTGTATTCACCAACCTCTGGAAAGTGGCAGGTGCATTCTTCAGACCAAAGGGCATCACCACAAATTGATAATGCCCACTAGGGGTTGAGAATGCTGTTTTGGGCTTTGCAGTATCAGCTAGTCTGATCTGCCAGTAGCCAGCTGTCAAGTCAAATGTGCTGAGATATTTGGCTGAGGCCAAAGTATCTATGAGCTCATCTGCCCTTGGTATTGGATGGGCATCAGTCCTAGTGACTGCATTGAGACCCCTGTAGTCCACACAAAACCTCATCTCTCTTTTTCCACCACTGGTGTGAGGTTTTGGTACAAGGACCACTGGACTAGCCCAAGGGCTATCTGAGGGTTCAATAACTCCCAATTCCAACATTTTCTGGACTTCAGTCCTGATACAGTCCCTGACATGGTCAGGTTGCCTATAAATCTTATTTTTAATAGGCAGACTGTCCCCAGTGTCCACTTCATGAGTGCACCAGGTGGTCTGACTGGGTGTCAGTGAAAACATATGTCTAAACTGATTGAGAACTTGCCTACAATCAGTTTGTTGCTGGGTAGTGAGGCTGCCTGCCAAGGCTACACCATCTACTGACCCATCGTCGGGGTTCTGTGAGAGCAGGTCAGGGAGTGGGTCACTCTCTTCCTCCTGCCCTTCATCAGTAGCCATGAGCAAACCCATGTCTGCCCTGTCCACATATGGTTTTAATCTGTTGACATGGAGAACCCTGTGGGGACTCCTGGGTGTTCCTAGGTCTACTAAGTAGGTGACCTCACCCTTCTGCTCAACAATAGTGTGGGGTCCACTCCATTTGTCTTGGAGAGCTGCTGGGGCCACTGGCTCCAACACCCACACCTTCTGTCCTGGCTGGTAAACAGTCAGAACAGCCTTTTGGTCATGCCAGGCCTTTTGAAGTTCCTGGCTAGCCTCAAGGTTTTTGGTTGCCTTTTTCATGTACTCAGCCATCCTGGAGCGGAGACCAAGTACATAGTCCACTATATCTTGCTTTGGGGGCTTGAGAGGTAACTCCCATCCTTCCTTCACCAAGCACAGTGGACCCCTCACAGGGTGGCCAAACAGAAGTTCAAAAGGGCTGTAACCAACCCCTTCTGAGGCACCTCCCTATATGCGAATAAAAGGCAGGGCAAGAGTATGTCCCATCTACGCCTAAGCTTTTCTGGGAGCCCTTTAATCATGCCCTTCAAGGTTTTGTTGAATCTCTCAACTAAACCATTGCATTGTGGGTGATAGGGTGTGGTGAACTTATAAGTCACTCCACACTCCTTCCACATTGCTTTTAAGTACCCAGACATGAAGTTAGCACCTCTGTTTGATACTACCTCCTTAGGAAAGCCCACTCTTGAGAAAATTCCCAGGAGGGCCCTTGCCACCACAGGTGCTGTAGTGGTCCTGAGGGGAATAGCTTCTGGGTACCTGGTGGCATGATCCACTACCACCAGGATAAACCTGTGCCCAGAGGCTGTTTGGGGATCCATGGGACCAACAATGTCAATCCCTACCCTTTCAAAGGGCACCCCCACCACAGGTAGTGGTATCAGGGGGCCTTTGTAGTGCCCCCTGCCTTGCCACTGGCTTGGCAGGTTACACAGGAGCGACAAAACTCCTTGCTGTCTTCAGACATGTGGGGCCAGTGAAAGTGAGGGACAATTCTGTCCCAAGTCTTGTTCTGGCCCAGGTGACCTGCTAAGGGAATATCATGGGCTAGGGTCAATAGGAAGCCCCTGAACTTCAGAGGTATAACCAACCTCCTGGTAGCACCAGGCTTGGGGTCTCTACTCTCTGAGTACAGGAGTCCATCATCCCAATACACTGTATGGGGACCACTAGCTTTCCCAGCAGCCTCAGCAGCAGCTTGCTGTCTGAGGGGTTCAAGGAGGGGCAGCTCTGCTGCTCCTGGCTCAGATCTGCCCTAGAAGGTCCCCCTGTCCCCAAGAACTCAACCTGGTCAGGTTCAAGTTCCTCTGGGACAGTTCCTTCTTCAGGGCTGAGATCATCCCCCTCAAGGGACTGATCTTCCTCCTGAGCCAAGGGGGAAGGCACTGCCTTAACCCTACTACTCCTCCTCTTGGAAGGCACTTGGTCCATTCTTCCAGAATCCAAGGCCTGTTCAGTGCTAGACATTTTGGCTTGTGACCTGGTCACAGCAAACACATCTGCAGGGATCCCCGGCATTTCTGCATAGGTCCTGAGCTCCACTTCTGCCCAAGCAGAAGTCTCTAAGTCATTGCCAAGCAAGCATTCGACTGGTAGGTTTGCACTTACCACAACCTTCTTAAGGCCAGTTACCCCTCCCCAGGAGAAGTTAACAACTGCCAGAGTATGGTCTGTTCTGACATTGCTAGCATTGGTCACTTGGTACATCTCACCAAGTATAACTTGCCCAGGATTCACAAGGTCTTGTGTCACCATTGTGACACTTGCCCCTGTGTCCCTAAATGCCAAAGCCTCACGTCCATTGATTAAAGGCTGTTGTCTGTACTTGCCCAGATTACTGGGACTCACAGAGGAGGTCACATCCATGCCTCCATCACAGACTAACACAGCCTGAGTCAGTTCTCTGACTAGGTCAGAGCCCAACTCAGTACCCAGGGTGAACCCTACTAAACCCTTGGCTGGAGCACTCCCACCAACTGTACTAGGGGGAACAGGTGCCTTAGGGGCATTGGTGGGTGCTGGACTGGAGTCTTTGGACTTGGTGCAATCACTAGTCCAGTGGGTCTTTTGCTTACAGACCTTGCACCATGGTTTTCTTTGGCCTTTCCCTTTGGTAGACTGTGAATCCCCACCAGAAGAAGATTTTTGGGGGCCTGATGAAGACTTTTGATCTTTACCCTTCTCCCCACCCTTTTCAGAGTTCTTAGCATCTTGCTTCTTGGTTTCCCCACCTTGGTTCTGTACCTTCTGCTTCACCCTGGTTCTGACCCATTTGTCTGCCTTCTTTCCCAATTCTTGGGGAGAGGTCAGATCAGAGTCCTACCAGGTATTGATGCAACAGCTGATTTTGACAGTTATTAAGAATCTGCTCCCTCATTATCAGATTGTACAATCCTGAGAAGTCACACACCTTACTGCCCATCAACCAGCCTTCCAGAGCCTTGGCAGAACAATCCACATAGTCTACCCAGTCTTGAGTCTGTGCTTTTTGGGTATCTCTGAACTTCAACCTGTACTGTTCAGTGGTTAGGCCAAACCCATCAATAAGAGCACTCTTCAAGACTTTGTAATTATCAGCATCCTCCTCTCTAACAGTGAGGAGCTTATCTCTACCTTTGTCTGCAAAGGAGAGCCACAAGATTGCTGCCCACTGCTCCTGAGGGACCTTCTGTACCTTACAGGCCCTCTCTAGAGCAGTTATCCACTTGTGGATGTCATCCCCATTCTGATAGGGAGGGACAATCTTGCTCAGGTTCCTATGGTCATAGGACCTTTCCCTATCTCTAGGGACATGGCTGCCACCATGGGACTCTAGTCCCAACTTTCTTCTCTCTCTAAAGAGATCTAGGGACTCCCTGTCTATGGCTAGTTGCTTCTTTTTGATTTCAAGCTGAGCTTCCTCATATTGAACCAGCCTCTTTCTTCTCTCATGAGAGGATTCCCTCCTATGAGATGAGACAGAGCTCCCTATTGAGGTGCCAGAGTGGTTAGACTCCTGAGAAGGAGACCTAGACCTTCTGGGCACACTCATAAACCTTCCTGGGGGGACAAAGAGGGCATCATTCTGATCATCCTCTTCATCTTCCTCAGGAGGGATTGGATTATCCAGGTCAGGGCCATTGTCGCCCTCCTGGCCAGTTTCAGAGGGGGGGCTGGGGGTACTGGTACCCCTGGTCCCATCCTTATCATCTGCCCCACCCTCAGCTCCTACCCCTTCAGTCCCCAAGGGCTTACTAAGGTCATAAGCCACCAACAACTCCTTGAGGTGTTGGGTGGTGGGGCTTTGGCCTGTCCTTATTTTTCTCAAGTTGCATAAAGCTCTCAATTCCAAGAATGGGAGTGTATCATACTTGGAGGGTGGAAGCTCAATGGCTTCCTGCAAGGATTCTTTAGATCCTACCCTTAAAGACATTACTAGTGTGGTGTGGTATGCACTACCTACTCTAGTGTGGCCTAC
Organism: Calotriton arnoldi; assembly: GCA_963921515.1. Classification (NCBI taxonomy): domain Eukaryota; kingdom Metazoa; phylum Chordata; class Amphibia; order Caudata; family Salamandridae; genus Calotriton; species Calotriton arnoldi. Next base: position 726,973 of record CAWUFW010005482.1, read on the forward strand.
TAAACTCTCTTGAGTTGCAGAAAGGGTTGTGCTATCCCTTAACACACAACTCTAAGTTCAGTAGAACTTACTGTATTCTAAGCTTAAATTATATGTACCTTAGGTACCTTTAGTGGTTTTCAGTTGATCAATTCAATTGAGATTATCTGGTAAAACAATAGCAAGCTGGAATCCCACACGCTGCACACCAATGTGAGAAGTTGGCCTGGTATATGCTGTCCACTAATTATAGTGGGCACCTTGCACCAGTCCAAACAACCCCTTATTGGAGATAGGTTAAAGACAACCTTATTGAAAGCTATCCTAGTGGTAGCTATGGAGAGCAGCCTTCAGGCTAAGTCTTGAAGGAATGTAAAGCAGCTTGTTTTACCAGTCTATAATCTCTTGAGTGACCAAATGAAAGAGCACCACACCAGGTATATATTCAAAATATATGTATTTATTGCTAAACACACCCCTCTAGTCTCTTTATGAGGCTAGAGTTCGAAGTACATAAGTTAGAAGTTATTTAAACACAGTAATAGCACAAATACACGTTTGGGCCCTAGGGGCGTACCAAACCATATACCAATAAAGTGGTATAAGAACCACGACTGAACTAGACACTAGGCCTAGAGCCTCTAGAAGTGCTTGGACCACAAGGAACCACCCAAGGTAGTGACACAGGGGACCCACGGGAGACGCGTGCAGTGTAAATACACAACCGCGATACGCCGTTGACTTCTATGGAGAAAGTCGTGATCGGGAAATTAGAGAAAAGGGACACTTAAAAGAGGACTTGGACCAAACCCTTTGAGATCTAGGACTTTGAAGAGTCTCTACCCATGGGAGCACCGGAGTACTCGTGTTACCTCACCCAGGGAAGCCGGGTGCCTAGGTGCCTTTCGGGGTCGGGTTTCGTCGTCGATTTGAATGGCGATCTGCTGCAAAGTGCTGCTGGCGACCAAGTGAAAAGTGTCCGGGTGGATCCAAGAGTGGATCGGAGTTCTGAAGAACCTGAAAGCAGAGGGGACAGAGTCTGGGTCACTATCCAGTGACCAGGAAGGCGATGGACAGGTGCCCACCGATGTCGAGTGCTTCAGGCGCGTTGACAGTCGTCTTGTCTCTTCAGCCACGAGGTCCAGGAGGCGTTGTCGGTGACCAGGAGCAGGATTCGGGCTGATACACAATGTTTGTCGAGTGCTGAGGTGTCGGCGACCGGATTGAACCCAACAAGCCTTGGCAACGGCAAGTCTCAATGCAGAGGAAGATCGTCGATGGTGCAGACCAGCAAGGTCTGGGGAACTCACCCAGCGAGGGTAAGTGAGGGCAGGCCTGGAGCAACCAGGATGCCAAGTTAGAAAAAGGTTGGCCTTCGTTAAGGGCTACTAGCCAATGGGCTAGCGACCGCGAAGGAGCCTCGTGACGCAGCACGTGGATCTGGCTCACAGGACACTCGTGGAGTGGAGGCCAGTGATCTTCGGTGCAGTTGGTGCTGGAGGCTAGGGCTACTCGGAGCCCAAAACACGACTTCGGGGGAGACCCAGAAGAGGATGCACTTGCAATCGTGCTCGGTGTCCAGGGGTCACAGTCTCAAGTCACCCACGATAGCCATGGGCCTCAGCTTTGCTGGGGACTCAGGGTAGCCTTGGGGAAGTCTGAAAATCTACCTCTGGTGATGCGATGACTTCAGCGTCCGGCGGGAGCTTCAGAAATGCGAACCGGACAGATGCTTCTTTGGTGCCTGCCAAGCAGGGGAGTCACTCCTTGACCCCAAGGGAGATTCTTCTGTCCTCTAATCGTGAGTAGAGCGTCGAAGGTCCAGGATTCAGTTTCAGAGTTTCGTCCAGGGATAATCTAAAGTCCTAAGGACTGGGTTCCTATACTTATACTAAGGATAGGGGTTGGACTACTCTGTGGCCCCACCTATGGGTGGGTCAGGGCAGAGGGGTGGCTACACCCCTTTCCCTTTGTCCAGTTCGCGCCAAAGCAGGGGCTGCAAGCCCCTGATCCGGTTTGAACTGGGGTATGCACAGGGACACCAAGTGTGCCCCCAGTGAAGGACTTCAAAGCACCCGAAAGTGCTCCCGCCTAGCCCCAATACACATTATCCTGTCTGGGGAGGTGGTCACACCTCCCTGGGACAGGAAACCTATTGTCCAGGCCTCCCCTGCCGGAGTTTCGTCCAGCAGCAGGAGGCCAGACTCGTGTCTGTGGCAGCAGCATCCATTTTGTGATGCCAGGGCTTTGGAAAGAAGTTACCGGGCTAGCCAGAGTTAACATGTCTTTCCCTCTAGAAGGGTGGAATGCTACCCCCACCGCCAGAATTGGTGGGGGGTAGTATTCCAAGATGTTTGACACCAAACACGACATGTTTAGGTGCAGCCATTCCAAAGTTAGCATTTAACGCGAGGTTATAATGCGCTTAAGAGTATATGGTCAGGCTGCACTACAAACAGCATCAGAGAAGGGTCTCCGAACGCTGCAGAGGGGCCCTGCTCATGCAGGGGCACCCTCTCACATAGGAACCATGCACTCTGCCTTTAGGATTGATAAGGCCTGCCTTAGGAGTGACTTATAGGTTTATATGTGTGTATGTATTTAGTGATATAGGTAACCTATATCATAGTAAGGGGTGCATGCACCACCTTACCCAGGCTGCAGTAGCAGACCTGTGGTGTCAGTTTGGATGGCCTTCCAGGGGTGGCATAATACACGCTGCAGCCCCTGGCAGGCCTCTGAGGTACCTATGCCCTTGGTACATAGTATACCATATACTAGGGACTTATAAGGGCACTCCAGATCCCAATCAGTGATGTGCCTAAGGCACATGGAAACCATTTTAGAGAGGAAGCAGCTAGGCTGGGGTTCTGATTAGCAGGGCCCCAGCCAGACTAATGTCGAAAAACAGTGAAGCATCAGCAAAAAGTGGGGGTACCCATGTGAAGCAGATCATACTCTCCTACAATACCCATAAGAATCTTGAACAGGAATCCACTGCAACCATGATATACTTGTAAGCCCTGTCAGATTATAAGGGCCTGCAGTGGTCCAGGTAAATGCACATGAGCGGTCTGTCTGATATTAACAATGGTGTCTGCGCTGGGCGAGCTACGGTGGACCCTTTTATCTGTTGACAGATATCGCACTTTAAGACGAAGTCTTTGGTCTGCTTTGTTAACCCTGGCCACCAATAGCGTTGTTTCAGTAAAGAAACTGTCGCTGTAACTCCTGTATGCGCAGAACCCAGACCTTTGTGTGCAGCCAAGATTAAACCTAACCTTCGATCCATGTTTGGTATTACTCTATCCCCCACTCCAGGAATCTGAGCAAATGGAACGTTGTTTGCATCTAACTTGTAGGAGTACTTGAGTGGAAAACCTTTAGGTAGTGCTCTGCTGTTGTTGCATGAAGCAATCACAGCTACCATTGTGCTACCGTCTACCCTCGTTTTTGAACTGGTGATTGCAGCTACGGACACAGTGCGTACTGCCCCCTTTCACTGCTTCATCAGCCAGTGAATTCCCTTCAATGTGAACGCCATCCCGTTGATGACTCAGCGTGTGTATCACGTGAGTTCTTGGTAGTTCGTTCTTCAACTCTGCTACCTGTTCCAATAGTTTCCTATGTTTGATTGTGCCACCTTTTGAATCTCTGAACCCATTTTGTCCCCAATAGTGGAGGTATTCGTTGTATGACTGGACACAGTAAAAGGAATCACACACTATCAGTGAGGGGATTTCTGGATCTGTATTTATCAGTGCCAGTAGTAGTGCTTTTAATTCTGCCAACTGAGCCGTGCAGTCTCCGAGAGACTGCGTTTTTGTACAGCTTGGATGGAACTTGTCATCCTACATCCTACCTTTTACAATAGCGCATGCTGCACTGTATTGTTGCTTACTCCCTATGGCCGGGTGAGCAGATCCGCCAGTATAAATAATGTATTCATATCGATCTAGAGGCATTATTTCATTTGGTAGAGGATATTCTTGTTTATATTGCAGGAATGCTTGTGTTTTTAGACTAGGGTCATATCTGTATTCTACATCTGTTGCAGTGAGAGAATTAGCCCATTGTATCCATCTTGGATGTAACGCTTTTGCATTTGTGATGTTTGCCTTCGTGGCAGCCTCTAAAGCCGGTACCGGGGTCACGACAATTATTCATTTCCCCTGAGCCAGTGTTCTTTCTCTCACTGTACTGCTGTCAGAATTTTTTCTGTGGGTTCAAAACACATTTCAGTGTTAGTGTACAAATGCGATTTATATGCAATTGGTACTGTTTCACCTTCATTAAATGTTAAGTAAGTGTACCCTGATTGACCTGCAACTACGCAGATCACCAGGTTGCGACCGTTTACGCGTGTCTATAAGTGTGTTGATGATAAATCAGTTTGTAGGGAACGAAGGATATTTGTGTGTTCCTGTGTCCATTGTCTAACTGAAAAGTCAGGTCTTATTAGGTCTTAGAAAGGGTAACTAACAATATCGAAAAAATATATCGACTGGACAGAATATCGAGTTTTTGATATCGAATGGACAGAATATCGAATTGCAAAAATATAGTGGTGCAGAATATCGAAATGCAGGTAAGAAATATCGAGTTCTACAATATCGAAGTTAGTAATATCGATTTTTTTTTTGTGTGTTTTAAGTGTTAGTATGTGTGTTAAAAGTATGTATTATTTTTGTAATGTATGTTTGAATTTTGTAAAAGTAATGAATTTTATGTTAATTAATTTTTTTGTAATTTAATTCTGTAGCGGGTTGTGGGTTTATAGGGGAATAGGGTGGGAAGTAATTTAATTATAATATATATTTTTAGCATTATTTAGAATTAATTAATGATATGTTAATTTTTTTTGCGTAATTTAATTCTGTAGCGGGTTTTGGGTTTATAGGGGAATAGGGTGGGAAGTAATTTAATATAATATATATATTTAGCATTATTTAGAAGTAATTAATTATATGTAAAAAAAAAATGTTAATTTAATTCTGTAGCGGGTTGTGGGTTTATAGGGGTATAGGGTGGGAAGTAATTTAATTGAAATTAATTAATTTATTATTTTATTACTTAATAAATTAATATTTAATAATTTAAATTGTTAATTAAGTTAATTAATGTATTATTGATTAATTATTACTTGATTAATAACAATTAATAATTAATTTGTAATTATGTTAATTGTGTATTTTTTTATTAATTAGTAATTAATTGGATATTAATTATTAGCAATTATTTTGTAAATATGTTAATTAATTATATTGTTAATTGTAATTAGTAAATTAATTAATTGTTAATTAATTATGTTAATTTATTAATATGTTACAATATTGTAGGTGATGTTTATAGGGGAAAATGGTGGGAGGTACATTAATTTTTTCAAAATAATTAATTGTTAATTAATGTTATTTATATTGCAGGAGTGGGTATATTAAATAATTCCCCTACGCTATCCAACACTTTCCTTACTGATGCACTCACTGGAGTGGGAATAGTAATTTTTACCCTCCCGCTATCCAACACTTTCCCTACTGTTGCACTCACTGGAGTGGGAATAGTAATTTTTACCCTCCCGCTATCCAACACTTTCCCTACTGTTGCATTCACTGGAGTGGGAATAGTAATTTTTACCCTCCCGCTATCCAATGCTTTCCCTACTGTTGCACTCACTGGAGTGGGAATAGTAATTTTTACCCACCCGCTATCCAACACTTTCCCTACTGTTGTACTCACTGGAGTGGGAATAGTAATTTTTACCCTCCCGCTATCCAACGCTTTCCCTACTGTTGCACTCACTGGAGTGGGAATAGTAATTTTTACCCACCCGCTATCCAACACTTTCCCTACTGTTGCACTCACTGAAGTGGGAATAGTAATTTTTACCCTCCCGCTATCCAACACTTTCCCTACTGTTGCACTCACTGGAGAGGGAATAGTAATTTTTACCCACCTGCTATCCAACACTTTCCCTACTGTTGCACTCACTGGAGTGGCAATAGTAATTGTACCCTCCCGCTATCCAACACTTTCCCTACTGTTGCACTCACTGGAGTGGCAATAGTAATTTTTACCCTCCCGCTAGCCAACACTTTCCCTACTGTTACACTTGGTGGAGTGGGAATAGTACATTATTCCCACCCGCTATCCAACATTTTCCCTATTGTTGCACTCACTGGAGTGGGAATAGTAATTTTTACCCACCCGCTATCCAACACTTTCCCTACTGTTGCACTCACTGGAGTGGGAATAGTAATTTTTACCCTCCCGCTATCCAACACTTTCCCTACTGTTGCACTCACTGGAGTGGCAATAGTAATTTTTACCCTCCCGCTAGCCAACACTTTCCCTACTGTTACACTTGGTGGAGTGGGAATAGTACATTATTCCCACCCGCTATCCAACACTTTCCCTACTGTTGCACTCACTGGAGTGGGAATAGTAATTTTTACCCACCCGCTAGCCAACACTTTCCCTACTGTTGCACTCACTGGAGTGGGAATAGTAATTTTTACCCTCCCGCTATCCAACACTTTCCCTACTGTACCACTTGTTGGAGTGGAAATAGTGATTTTATCCCCTACGCTATGCAATGTTTCCAGTAATGTTATATTTAATGTAGTGTAAAATATTATCTTTTAAAAAATATTTATTTTAATGTTTTAACTTATATATAAAAAAAAATATATTTATAACATAGGTTTATTTATATATATGTAATTATATTTTAAATTATGTTTTTAACATTTTATAATTAAAAATATTAATTATTTTTAATATTATTAAGTTATTATATATAATAAAAAATAAAAAGGCATGTTTATTTTTTTTTACATTATATTTATTATTTATTAATTTTAGCGTTTTTAATTATTTTAAAGTATGTTTTACTTAATTATATTGATTATTTAATTAATTTTATATTACTTTTAAGACATTTAAAAAGTCGATATTTTAGCAAACTATATTATTGACAACGATATTTAGGATTCGATATTTTTGTACTTATTCTGTACATTCTATATTTTTTCATCGATATTCTGGCATGTCGATATTCTGCTCCTCAATATTCTGTGAGTGATCCCTTAGAAAGGTTTTACTCTCTCTGCGTAATCCAAAATGTATGTTCTGCCAAAATTCAAAAATCCCAGTATGGACTGTACATTTTTTAATGATCTTGAAGGTTGTAACAGTGCGCACTTTTCTAAAAAATGGGCTGCCAGGCTTTTGCCTTCACTCGAAAGCTCATATCCCAAAAATAAGACATTGAGGTGGGCTATTTTTAATTTTTTATAATTAAATTTGTAGCCCTCAGAGGTGAAACCCCAAATTATTGTGCTCACCCTGGTCAAGTGTTCCTCTAAGTCATCATCCGTTAGATAAATATCATCTACATAGGATAATGCTTCTTCATCCAAATTCTGTAGTAACTGTGTTACCCTCCTTGAGAATAACCACGGGCTATTCTTATATCCTTGGGGGAGTCGACAAAATTGACGCTGTGACCCTAGCGCTGAGAAGGCTGTCAAATATCTGCTTTCAGGCGCTATGTTTTGGCAGAAAAATCCATTTGAGATATCTAATTTTGTTTAGTATTTTTTCCGCACAATGTTATTCATTAATGCAGCACTGTTTGCATTCTGAACCACAAATGTCTTTGTACATGAGTTCAGGTGTCTATAGTCTAAAACTAGACAATATGAATTGTCAGGTTTCATTACAGGAAATAAAGGATTATTCATTGATGAGGTGCATGGTTCAATTACACCTTGGTATTCAAGTTGATCTAAGATCTCCCTGACCTGTTTTTTAGCTTCCCGTTTTATGGGATACTGTCTTTGTGGAGTTGGGTTTGTTTTTATTGGAATAACGCGGTGGGGAGACTTCTCATCCCACCCAACATAGTTGCGGTATAATGCTGGAGCAAGGGCTACCGCCCACTCCTGCGCATATGTATGTCTTAGGTGTGCGGGTACTAGGTCGGAAAAAGCTGGAAAAATTACTGTTTCCCCCTTTGGGCATTCCATAACAATAGTAGGTGGCCAATCTTTTTCCGCTAATAGGATGTCATAGCCTGAAGTCAGGTTCTCCCAAAAGAGACCCTTAACTTGTCTCGGCTTGTCCCCCTCCATTTGGAGTGTTATTTCATGTAACTTGTGTGGGACACTCACCCTAGTATCAGGTGTTTCCACCGTGATATACTCACTGAACTCCGCTGTCACCAGAAATTCCATCAGGTTCCGGCGAGCTATTGTTACCTCTGCCGCGCTGTCTAGCATCGTCAGAGCCCATTCCCCGTTCAGTAGCTGAGTCCTCAGAATTCTGGGCATGTCTAACTTTGAGACCTGCTACCTTCTTCTTTTTAAATTGAGGTTTTGCTTTAGGTTTTTCTTCTTTCTTTGAAGCGTAGTCTGAAGTGCGTTGCTTGTCTCTGGAATTTGTACGCTCTTCTTGTCTTTGTTCTGCCCGTCCTTCCCTCTCTGAGTTTTTTGATGAACCCTGAAAGGAACGAGAGGAGCGAGTATCAGTATCCTGATACCTGTCAGGTTTTTTAATGTTATCTCTATTCCTAAGATTATATCTCCTTTCTGGGGGCTCCTGTTGAGGAGACCTTCCCCTGGAGTGAGATCTGTTCTTTTGTTGTTTATTATTGTCCCATTTCTTCTTTGAAGAAACTGGTGTTTGCTTTGCCTGTTCTTTATCTGAACTCCCCATTAGTTTGGGTTTTACAGGTCTAGCTCCCAGACTGTCTCTACCTAACTCTGCATAAGCAGTTTCAATTATATTAGGTAGTGCTGTCTCCTGTTGTAATGGAGTGAACTCTCTCAGGCGTTGGCGTATTGCCACTGATGCTGCTTCCCCTTTAATATTCGCCAATATTATCGCAGATACCTGGGCAAAGTTATTTAACAACTTCATCCCCAAGTTTAGAGCAGGCTCTGCTCCATACTCGTTCTGTATTTATCTTAATACATCCGGTATTACCGCTAAAGAAGGGATACCATGAGTCCTGGTATATATTGCAGCGAAGACTGTGCCCCAAGAGGTACAATCCTCTATAGAGGGAGCTATCCCCATTGGCAAGCAAATAGTAAGTATTCTATGCTTTTCCTTAGGACCAGTGTGTGGAAACACTGCCTCCAGCTGTGTAATTTTTTGTGCTATGCAAAAGGGCATTTGTTCATGTTTTGTGGGCATTTTACCCATTACTGCATGCAGTGTCTGTGGTGTAATTTTTGTTGTAGGAGCTTGGACTGGTCCTGGTTGTGTAGCCGGTGTGGGCTGAAGTGTGATTGTTCTCAACACAAACTGTGTCATGTTTCTGTAAAGTCTTATTAATTCTTTATGCTGTACAAGTAAGTCTCCTCCTGGCATTGTGTCAAGGTCAGGATGTGGTGTGTATGCCGCTAATACTGGCCATGTTGCTCCGTCTCTTCCGAGCGGACCGAGTCTTACTCTATTTCTTGTATGGGGGAGGGCGCCTTTAAACCAGTAGAGGTGTTCTTCGTCAGTGAGTGGAATTTCAATGTCCTCATATGGACTATACTCATTTGGTATATCATCTTCTACATAGTAGTGAAATGTTTTGGTTTGTGCATTTGCCCACGGGAATTTAATCCATGAATAGAATACCTCTGTCCTATATGATTCGTGTGCCTCAATCATGAAAGTCACTTGCCCACCCCTAATTGTAACACCATATGCTACTAGTTTTAGGGTGCAGCATTTCTAACATTATCTACAATGTATATTGCATCTGCATCGTCTTCTTCGGCTGAGAAGTTTAGTGCATTTCCTTCATCTACGTCTCTCTGTTCAGTCATTATTTTTAGAAAGGAGAGCGTTTCAAGGGAACTGAGATAAGGTGTTATGCACAATTAGGAACACTGTATCCTTCAAGCTTGATTAAACCAACAGCCAATACATGGGAATTTTCCTACTCAGCTGCAGCAGATTTTGTTCCCTCCCACTCCAGACGTCTCTGGGGAAATGTGAGTAGGGGTCTCTGAGAATAGCACGACTGAACTACTCAGATTTGACTGTTAAATAAGTGCCAGAACCAACGTTGGCGGCGCCATGTCGTGTAGTTCCTATATGACCTATATAGGATCTGCGCGTTTAGACAACATACACTGCGGGACTGGTGTCCAGACTGATTCCAGATACCCCCTCCGGGTATGTTGGCGTGTGTGCCAGCTAGCTCGTGATGCCACCATAAGCTCCTCTTACCAAGGAGAGAATAGTTCTTGGCAACTATCGAACATGAGAACCCTGATCCCTCAGGACCGTGGAAACAGTAACTTACTTTTCGCTCAGTCACTCGTGCTCACTTGTTCTCAGAGAGATACACAGAATAAACGGTTGGGACGTTTTCAATAAGTATTTATTGACAAGTTGTTATTCTAGCGTAAAATAAGTGCACTGGAATCACCAGTAGACAGTAGCATATATAAATGAGCAGCAGCACTAAGAAAGTAAACAGATGGTAGGTTTCTACCATTTTGCTAAAATCATAAATATAGGCGAGTATATACAATACATGGCAATAAAATGCGTACTCCTATGATGCACCCTAACTAGATGTACCTAAGTGTACCTAGCATGTGAGTAGGTGTAAAGCCAAGAATCCCCCTAGGATAAAGCCAACCCCATTACCTGATGTTAGACTGCGGTACCCCGTTCTGGTCTCGAGCTGAACACCCCGCAAGGGATGTCAGACCACTGCGAGCTGGAGTATCTGCATGCAGGAACCTCAGCGTCTCGGTCAGTGTGTTGGCATGGAAGTCGTGATCTCCTCTCTCTATCTCAGCAAGATGTGGTGTTTATATACCCTAAGGTGTCCACAGGGGTTCTACCTTGCTGTGCCAGTGTCGGACTTAGGATGACGTCGGGAATGAACTTTATAGACAGTTATTATGCAGGAGATGATGGTCCTGCTGTGATTTCAAGAAACTAAGAATCCTCATGCATAATTTATGAGGCCAGTGTCCAGGAAAAACCCTGCGTACTTATGTGTAGTATTGTAACTGGGTAAAAGGTCAGTCCTCCAAATCCGTTATGTAGGTAGTATAGGAGAGAATGTAGGTGAAGGGTTATGATGATACCTAGACCTATATCAGGGTACCTAAATGAAATATAACACTACAGGGTGTTGTTTTGAAGATTTAAAGGTAGACTCTGTGTGGTTGTGTGATAAATACCCTGTGACTAGCCACTGTTTGAAGCAAGCATGTATGCTAATGCAGAATATGGATAAAACAGTTGTTTGGGGCTCTTGTCAAAATGAACTATTTGACTGTAGAATTTCACCTCCCTCTAGGCATGGTTCTGCCTCTAGCTGCTCTGTTTGTCAGTCTCTGTGTTCTTTTTCACTCCCACTGCTATCATGCTCAATTAGTTTTCTCTGATTTATAGCCATCAGTTCCTCAAGCATTTTCAAGCACACTTGGCAGATTTGCTGCATGTAGACATTGGTGTCAACAGTCTGCTATCTTCCTAGTTTGGGCTCATCATATCACCGCCATGGTCTCTGTGGAAATGTCTGAACTAGCAGGTAGATCCCTTACATCTTCATAAAAGGGTCAAGGGCCATCAATATAACCATTCCCCACTTTATATGAAATGCCAAAATCATGCATGCATTCAGGCTGTTCGCTGACTACATCAGGCTTTATCCAACCGGTCCGACTTTCTTTTATTTCTTAATGTTTTTAATCATATTACTCATCAAATGTAGCAAAGTCTTCCTGTGTGAAGACGGTATATGTCAATGCCCCTGTTTGTAGTAAGCACCATAGCCACATAAACTGACCAACTATGGTTCAGTGAAGATTCCACCCACAAACACTCAATATACCTGACCTACTCCCCACTATTAATCAATAGCCTACCCCTGTTGACAGCATTGAAGGAGAAGTGGGTAAAGTCTACGAAGACTGGAGAATGACAACTGGGGCGTAGCAAGCAGCTATCCAAAAGAAGTAGCCATTGGAGCAGGATTTTAACTGATACAACTGAAACTCCTCCACAGGGCATTTTATACCAGGACCAGGCTCTATGCAATGGGGTGGATCGCAGGAGATAAGTGCCTGAGAGGCTGTAATCAAAGGGTTCCACTCCTACTCACGTTATGAGAATGCCCAAGACTTTGGCACTTTTGGACCGGGTGTTAGACTTGGCATCTTTTGGCGTGTTTCCCCTGACTTTTTGCTTTCTGACCTCCCGGTTTTGACTCTGTTTTTGCTGGTGTAATGATTCTGCGCACTTTCCTCGCTGCGGTCCAGTGGGAAAGTGCAAGTGCTCCTGTATAAAATGCGTTATGGATTGGTGTTTCCATGATTGGCCTATTTGGTTTATGTGTCAGTCCCTTGTAAAGTGCACTGCGAGTGCCAGGGCCTATAGACCAAATGCTGTTGGTGGGCTGCAGCACTGGATTGTGCCACCCACGCAAACAGCCCGTAAAGTGTAACTCGGGCCTGCCACCGCAGAGCCTGTGCGCAGCCTGGGGCTGCCATGTCGACTTGGCAAGTGCACACACTTGCAAGTCCCTAAACCTTCCCTTTGCTACATGTTAGTCACCCCTAAGGTAGGCCCAAGGTACCCCTGTGGGCAGGGTGCGGTGTATGCGAAAGGTAGGACATGCCCGGGTGTGTGCGGCATGTCCTGATAGTGAATTACAGCCTAGTTCGTTTTTCACTATTGCAAGGCTACCTGTTCCCCTAGGCCAGAACGGGCAGTTTTGATTATTACAGCTTATAATCCTAACTGACTCCGGGAACATGGTAGAAATTCGAGTTTAGTATGCCTGGACTCAGAATGATAAAATGCAGCTTTTAGTGAAGTTGGTTTTAACATTCTGTGTTTGAAAATACCACTTTTAGAAAGTGGGTATTTTCTTGTCTAACCATCCAAGCCTGCCTCTGCGAGGTTGTGTATTCCTTGTCTGGAATGTGAGTGACAGGGGCTGGGGGATGCCAGGAGACAGGGTGAGTCAGCACAGGGCTGAATAGCAAGATCTACATGTAGATGGGTGGGAGGGGTCGCACCTGGGCCCTGAATAGGACAGTGCCTTCCCTCCACAATGCTGGCTCCACCTCCTGTGGTGCGTCTGATGTCCCTGGCCTACTCACTGAAAGAAGGGACGGAGACTTGTCAACAAAGTGCTCCAGAACTGGTTTGGACTAGGCAAAGGCCTCTCTGCCTTCAGAGAACAAAGGAATTTGGGATATAAATATTGGGGCCCTGACCCCATGAATTTAGATCTCGGTGGAATCAAGGAACCTGCCAAGACGAAGAGCTGGAAGAGCTGCCAGGAGGAGTACTGCCCCTTTGCTGTGTTGTTGCTTTGTTGGGTTGGCCTGCAGCTGCTGCTTCTGCCTTGGGCAGTGAAAGGACTGGACTGAACTTTCTACAAACTTGTGCTGAGTATCTCCAAGGGCCTGAAACTGAGCTGGCCTCCTGTTAAGAAGTCTCAGGGACTGCAAAGACTTCACAAACCTCTGGGTACCGCTTCTGGAACGCTGTTTCAGTTGCCACAGAGGAAGGGAACCGCAACCGACTCCGTCAACCGAATCCATCCCTGGCCGGTGACCTGTTTGCACCGCAGACCGCATCGCCCCGCTTCGCATCGCAACCCTGGTCTCACCGTGGGCGACGTCCGACGCCGCCAACATCGAGCCGCTGCTTGCACCGTGACCTGTGGGCACCGCAGTTCGCATCGCATCGCTTCACTGTGCCAGCCGGACCAGACCGACGCTGTCGCTGCAACTGGCTCAAGAGTCGTGACCGCACCGCATTTGGGGCACCGCTCGCACATCTGCAAAGCACCGCTCCGACTCGCACCGCTGTCCGTCGCCAGCTCCCGCACTCCGGCTTGGTCGCCTGCATCGCAACCTGTCAGCACCGCATCGAGCATCGTCTCACCCTGCATCGCACGCCTTGGACTCACCGACTCCGTCTGCACGACGCTCATCGAGCCGCTGCCTGCCCCGCATCGAGGGACACCGCACCTTGCACCGCTCCGTCTTGCACCGCAACCGCGATGAACGCCGACCGGCTCGTTCACTCCGTACCAGCCACAACGAGAAAGGTACTGTAACCGAGTCTGTTCATGACTCTGCTGGCCCGTATCGACGCGGTCGGCTGGAACTGTTAGACTCTGTGGTTTTCAGCATCACGGTAGGCTCGGACGGAGCTACCGACTCGTACAAACTTTGCTTTTGTGCTATTCCTGCAAAGAAGAAGTTAACGTATCAAGTATTCATTCGTAAAGTACAGTATTGTGGATTTTTGTCGTAATTGGTCTTGTCTTGAGTATATAAAATATTGGTTATTTTTCTAAACTGGTGTGGTGTCCGTTTGTAGTGCTTACACTGTATTACTGTTGGTTATGTGCAAATGCTTTACACACTGCCTCTGAATTAAGCCTGACTGCTCGTGCCAAGCTACCACGAGGGTGAGCAGGGGTTACTTCACGAGTGTAACACCCTTACCCTGACTAGGAAGAAGGGTCCCTACTTGGACAAAGGTGCAAGCCCTTGCCAACTAGAGATCCCATTTCTAACATTGGTTGTCAGCGGTGAGGATAGGACTTGTGTTTGCACTTGACATACAGTGATTGGTGTGCACTACTACCATATCGCAGACCATTACGTACCACATACTGGTTCTGTTTCTTTTGGCCTATTTTTGATCTTGCCAGTTTTCAACTCACTACTTTTGTCATGCCTGAATCAATTGCATCATCCGTTGCATCTCTGGAAGTTATCTTTGAGGAGGATAGGTTGGAATCCTACGCCGTAAAGGAGTTACGAGCGATTTGTAAAAACCTGAAAGTCCAAATTAAAGGCCTCACAAGGAAGGAGGAGCTACAGAAGGCGCTGAGGGCCTGGGTAGCAGCCAGACATGCCAATGGGCAGCCTGGTAATCTCAGTGAGGAGGCGGAGGAGCCTATTTCCAGTGTGGATGTGCTTTTGGGTAGGGGGGAACCCACCAGGTCAGGCAGCAGCAGTCTGTCCCCAGAGGAGCTGGAGGACAGGCGGGAGGCAAGGCAGTTTGAGCTGCAGAAGCTCAGGCTGGAGAGTGAGCGGGAGGAGAAGAGATTGGCCTTAGAGGAGAGGAAGATGCTCTTAGAGCATGAGAGAGAACTGAAGGAGCTAGAACTTAGGAGTAAGTCAGGCTCAGATGGTGGCAGCAATTCGTCCAGAAAGGCAGACAGGATTGTGCACATTCCCAAGAACGTGAGGCAAGGAGTTCAAGAAGGGGGATGACATACAAAGGTGGTTTCAGGGTTATGAGGCAGCCATACACATGAATGGGGTCCCTGAGGAGAATTGGGGAGCAGGATTGTGGCCACTTTTCCCGGAAGAAGCAAGGGATGCTCTGATAGCTTTGGGTAAGGGGTATCACCTCACCTATGCTGACATGAAGGATGCCCTTCTCACGAAGTATGGTCTTACTCCTGAAAAGTACAGGGATCAGTTCAGGTCCAGTAAGAAGTCTGATGCCAACACTTGGTTGGAATGTGTGGATGTGTTCTGCAGGTCTCTGGATGGTTGGGTGAAGGGCAGTAGTATGACAGATTTTCAGGGGCTCTACAACTTGATTGCATGGGAGCACTTGTATAGTCTATGTTTTGCAGATCTGCGCCAGCACCTAGTTGATAGTAAGCTAACTGACCCCAGGAAGCTTGCTATGGAAGCGGACCGCTGGGTGAGTACCAGGGTCCACAAGAAAGCGTTTGGGGAGACTCAGCCAAAGGTGGGCAGGGTCCCCAGCAGAAAGGTGGGGGGACAAGGGTAAAGCACAGGAGTTCTCTAAAGGGCCCCAAACTAGTACCCAGGGTAAAGGTTCCCAGCCCCCCGGTGATAAGAAGAAAGGGGTCTCTACAGGGAAGCCTGTCGAGACCGGCCCCCGCAAGTGTTATGCATGTGACCAGGTAGGTCACTTTAAGGGGGACCCCAAGTGCCCGAAGGGGACACAACCGCCCACCGGTGGACAGTTCAAAGTGTTGGCTAGTGTAGCGCTTGGGGAGGAGGGGTGCCCACAGGAGGGTGGGGATCCCGCAGAAATGACCCTTGTCTCACTAGGGGAGAGTGAGATGGTCCCAGGAAACCAGGTGCCCCTAACACAAAGAAATATAGCACCTGGGTGACCATTAATGGGAACAGGGTAGAGGCTCTCAGAGACACTGGAGCCAGTGTGACCTCAGTCCGGTGTCACCTGGTGTCTGAGAAGCAAGTAGTCCCAGGAGCATTCCACCAAGTAGTTGCTGTAGACAACTCAGAGCGCCAATGTATGGTGGCGCAGGTTCCCTTTGAATGGGGGGGTCGCAGGTCCCTTGAGGGTGGTTGTGAGCCCTACCATGCCTGTAGCTTGTCTGCTAGGAAACGACCTGGAGCAGTCCTTATGGAAGGAGGTGGAGCTCAGGTCTCACTTGGAGATGCTTGGGTTGCCAGAGTGGGCATGCGTGTCTACTCGGTCAATGGCAGCCAGAAAGGGTGATCAAGAGGACTTGGAGCCTGAAACAGTGGCCCAAGTCCCTGCCAAGAGAAAGGGCAGGGGCGCGGGAAACCGGCCCCGAAGTTCCCACGGACCGGGAGGAGGCGGACCTCGAGGGGACGCCCGGTGCCTACAGGGAGCAGGTAGCCGAACTGGGAGACATCTCTGAGCTGACCCATTGGCAGCAAGAAGGGGTCCCACCAGGGAGGAGTTCTGCAGGGAGCAGAACGAGTGCCCTACTCTAGAGGGTCTGCGGCGGCAGGCTGCAGACCAGGCAGCTGGCAATCAGTCCGGGTCACATCTGATCTACTGGGAGAGTGGTCTCCTATACAGTGAGCCTAAGGTTGCTGAGCCTGGGTCAGCCCGTGTGCTGGTGGTACCCCAGCACTTCAGGACCTTCCTACTGGGTCTGGCTCATGACGTGCCTTTGGCAGGACATTTGGGGCAGGACAAGACCTTTGACAGGCTTGTCACCCGCTTCTTTTGGCCCCAAATGCGAAGGCAGTCAGATGCACACTGTAGGTCTTGCCAAACTTGCCAGGCAAGTGGTAAGAGTGGGAGGAAGGTCAAAGCTCCTCTCCAACCTTTTCCTGTCGTTGGAACACCCTTTGAAAGGGTAGGGATGGATATTGTGGGGCCACTGGATCCCAAGACAGCCATGGGCAACAGGTACATCCTGGTCTTGGTGGACCATGCCACCCGGTACCCGGAGGCAATCCCTCTCAGGACAACGACGGCGCCAGTGGTGGGCCGGGCGTTAATGGGGATCTTTTCCGTGTGGGATTCCCCAGAGAGGTGGTTTCTGATAGGGGGACCAATTTCATATCGAAGTATATGACATCCCTGTGGAAGGAGTGTGGTGTAACCTACAAGTTCACCACTCCTTACCACCCACAAGGAAACGGTCTGGTGGAGAGATTCAACCAGACCTTGAAAGGCATGATCAAGGGTCTAACAGAACCCATGAGGCGTAAGTGGGACGTCCTCTTGCCATGCCTACTCTTTGCATACAGGGAGGTGCCTCAGAAGTCTCTTGGGTACAGCCCCTTTGAGCTCCTGTATGGCCACCCTGTCAGAGGACCTCTGAGTTTGGTAAAGGAAGGCTGGGAGGCAGCTCCCAGGAAAACTCCCCAGGATGTATTTAGCTACATGCTGGCCTTTAGAAACCAAACTGCCCGCTTCAGGAAACTCGCTCAGGCGAACCTAGAAGCAAGCCAGGAAGAAATGAAGAGATGGTATGACCAGAATGCCACTCTGGTCGAATTTCAACCTGGGCAAAAAGTGTGGGTCATGGCCCCAGTGGCACCTTGTGCCTTGCAGGACAAGTGGACTGGGCCATATGAGGTAAAGGAGCGCAAAAGTGACGTCACCTACCTGGTGGATTTGCAGGCTCCAAGGAACCCGTTGAGGGTCCTTCACGTGAACCGCCTCAAGCCCCACTTCGAGAGGTCCGAAGTGAGTATGCTCTTGGCGACAGATGATGGGGTGGAAGAGGAGAGTGAGCCTCTCCTGACCTCCTGTCTACCAAGGAGCATGATGGGTCAGTAGAGGGTGTGATCCTCTCCCCTACTCTGACTCAGGAGCAGCAGGGGGACTGTCGCCAGTTGTTGGGACAGTTCGCCCCACTGTTCTCTCTGACCCCGGTGTTACTCACTGGTGTACCCATGACGTGGACACCGGTGACAGCCCTCCTGTGAAGCACAAGATTTACAGGTTGACTGACCGGGTCAGAGCCAGCATCAAGGAGGAGGTCTCTAAGATGTTGGCGTTAGGGGTGATTGAGCCCTCCCACAGTCCTTGGGCCAGCCCAGTGGTCTTGGTCCCAAAGGCTGCGGCGCCCGGTGCCACTCCAGAACTCCGGTTTTGTGTGGACTACCGTGGGCTCAATGCCGTCACCAGGACTGACGCGCACCCCATCCCCAGAACTGATGAGCTCATTGATCGATTGGGAGCTGCCCGGTTCCTCAGCACGTTTGATTTGACGTCTGGGTACTGGCAGATTGCCTTAACCGATGGGGCCATGGAGAGATCAGCATTCTCAACCCCAGAAGGTCATTACCAATTCCGGGTGATGCCCTTTGGGTTGAAGAATGCCCCTGCCACCTTTCAGAGGTTGGTCAATCAGGTGTTGGCTGGGCTGGAGGATTTCAGTGCCGCCTACCTGGATGACATTGCTGTGTTCAGTTCCAGCTGGGAAGAACATTTACAGCACCTTGAGAAAGTGTTGAGGGCTCTGCAAGGTGCAGGCCTCACGATCAAGGCCAGTAAGTGCCAGATCAGGCAGGGTTCTGTGGTGTACTTGGGACACCAGGTAGGAAGCGGCCAGGTGGCGCCCTACAACCCAAGATTGACACCATTCTGGCTTGGGAGCCCCCAAGACCCAGACAGAGGTGAGAGCCTTCTTAGGTCTCACCGGCTACTATAGGAGATTTGTTAGGGGCTATGGCACCATCGTTGCCCCCTTAACAGAGCTGACCTCTAAGAGGCAGCCCAGGAAAGTGATCTGGACTGAGTCCTGCCAGAAAGCTTTTGATGCCCTGAAGGCAGCCATGTGCATGGCGCCCGTGCTCAAGGCACCTGACTTCTCCAAAGAATTTGTCGTGCAGACTGACGCTTCAGAGCATGGTGTGGGAGCGGTGCTCTCACAACTGAACGAAGAGGGCCTGGATCAGCCTGTAGTCTTCCTTAGCAGGAGACTACTTCCCAGGGAACAGAGGTGGAGTGCCATAGAAAGGGAAGCTTTTGCTGTGGTCTGGGTGCTGAAGAAGTTGAGACCATACCTGTTTGGGACTCACTTCCGGGTTCAGACAGGCCACAGGCCCCTCAGATGGTTGATGCAAATGAGGGGTGAGAATCCAAACTCCTGAGGTGGTCCATCTCCCTACAGGGAATGGACTTTACGGTGGAACACCGTCCTGGTACAGAACACGCCAACGCAGATGGTCTGTCCAGGTTCTTCCGCCTTAGTGAAGAGAACTCCAATGGGGTTGGGTAGTTCTCCCTACTTTCAGCTGGAGGGGACATGTGTTAGACTTGGCATCTTTTGGCGTGTTTCCCTGACTTTTTGCTTTCTGACCTCCCGGTTTTGACTCTGTTTTTGCTGGTGTAATGATTCTGCGCACTTTCCTCACTGCGGTCCAGTGGGAAAGTGCAAGTGCTCCTGTATAAAATGCGTTATGGATTGGTGTTTCCATGATTGGCCTATTTGGTTTATGTGTCAGTCCCTTGTAAAGTGCACTGCGAGTGCCAGGGCCTATAGACCAAATGCTGTTGGTGGGCTGCAGCACTGGATTGTGCCACCCACGCAAACAGCCCGTAAAGTGTAACTCGGGCCTGCCACCGCAGAGCCTGTGCGCAGCCTGGTGCTGCCATGTCGACTTGGCAAGTGCACACACTTGCAAGTCCCTAAACCTTCCCTTTGCTACATGTTAGTCACCCCTAAGGTAGGCCCAAGGTACCCCTGTGGGCAGGGTGCGGTGTATGCGAAAGGTAGGACATGCCCGGGTGTGTGCGGCATGTCCTGATAGTGAATTACAGCCTAGTTCGTTTTTCACTATTGCAAGGCTACCTGTTCCCCTAGGCCAGAACGGGCAGTTTTGATTATTACAGCTTATAATCCTAACTGACCCCGAGAACATGGTAGAAATTCGAGTTTAGTATGCCTGGACTCAGAATGATAAAATGCAGCTTTTAGTGAAGTTGGTTTTAACATTCTGTGTTTGAAAATACCACTTTTAGAAAGTGGGTATTTTCTTGTCTAACCATCCAAGCCTGCCTCTGCGAGGTTGTGTATTCCTTGTCTGGAATGTGAGTGACAGGGGCTGGGGGATGCCAGGAGACAGGGTGAGTCAGCACAGGGCTGATTAGGAAGATCTACATGTAGATGGGTGGGAGGGGGTCGCACCTGGGCCCTGAATAGGACAGTGCCTTCCCTCCACAATGCTGGCTCCACCTCCTGTGGTGCGTCTGATGTCCCTGGCCTACTCACTGAAAGAAGGGACGGAGACTTGTCAACAAAGTGCTCCAGAACTGGTTTGGACTAGGCAAAGGCCTCTCTGCCTTCAGAGAACAAAGGAATTTGGGATATAAATATTGGGGCCCTGACCCCATGAATTTAGATCTCGCTGGAATCAAGGAACCTGACAAGACAAAGAGCTGGAAGAGCTGCCAGGAGGAGTACTGCCCCTTTGCTGTGTTGTTGCTTTGTTGGGTTGGCCTGCAGCTGCTGCTTCTGCCTTGGGCAGTGAAAGGACTGGACTGAACTTTCTACAAACTTGTGCTGAGTATCTCCAAGGGCCTGAAACTGAGCTGGCCTCCTGTTAAGAAGTCGCCGGGACCGCACAGACTTCACAAACCTCTCGGTACCGCTACTGGAACGCTGTTTCAGTTGCCACAGAGGAAGGGAACCGCAACCGACTCCGTCAACCGAATCCATCCCTGGCCGGTGACCTGTTTGCACCGCAGACCGCATCGCCCCGCTTCGCATCGCAACCCTGGTCTCACCGTGGGCGACGTCCGACGCCGCCAACATCGAGCCGCTGCTTGCACCGTGACCTGTGGGCACCGCAGTTCGCATCGCATTGCTTCACTGTGCCAGCCGGACCAGACCGACGCTGTCGCTGCAACTGGCTCAAGAGTCGTGACCGCACCGCATTTGGGGCACCGCTCGCACGTCTGCGACGCACCGCTCCGACTCGCACCGCTGTCCGTCGCCAGCTCCCGCACTCCGGCTTGGTCGCCTGCATCGCAACCTGTCAGCACCGCATCGAGCATCGTCTCACCCTGCATCGCACGCCTTGGACTCACCGACTCCGTCTGCACGACGCTCATCGAGCCGCTGCCTGCCCCGCATCGAGGGACACCGCACCTTGCACCACTCCGTCTTGCACCGCAACCGCGACGAACGCCGACTGGCTCGTACACTCCGTACCAGCCACAACGAGAAAGGTACTGTAACCGAGTCTGTTCATGACTCTGCTGGCCCGTATCAACGCGGTCGGCTGGAACTGTTAGACTCTGTGGTTTTCAGCATCACGGTAGGCTCGGACGGAGCTACCGACTCGTACGAACTTTGCTTTTGTGCTATTCCTGCAAAGAAGAAGTTAACGTATCAAGTATTCATTCGTAAAGTACAGTATTGTGGATTTTTGTCGTAATTGGTCTTGTCTTGAGTATATAAAATATTGGTTATTTTTCTAAACTGGTGTGGTGTCCGTTTGTAGTGCTTACACTGTATTACTGTTGGTTATGTGCAAATGCTTTACACACTGCCTCTGAATTAAGCTGACTGCTCGTGCCAAGCTACCACGAGGGTGAGCAGGGGTTACTTCACGAGTGTAACACCCTTACCCTGACTAGGAAGAAGGGTCCCTACTTGGACAAAGGTGCAAGCCCTTGCCAACTAGAGATCCCATTTCTAACACCGGGGTACAGCACAAAGTATCCCAGGACCCCGACAATGCCTTGGAGCTCACCCCCCAGGTAGTCACACTGGGGATATGGAGAGAGCAACAAAGGCCAGCCTGTCAAATTAAGACACTCAGCACATTGCAACACTAAAAATTGTATTTACAGCATAAAATGCCCATGTGGCTTCGTGTATGTATGAAAAACTGAAAGAAAAATCAAGATTCGCATAACTGAACACAAGAGCATGATACGTAACAACAATAACAATTCAAGTTTAGCAGTACTTTGGCTTGAACAAAATTACAATATCGCACAAATCAAATTTCAGATTTTAGAAGTCATTCGGCCTAACCCTGAAATTGGTATTACAAAATTCTCCCACAAAGAGAAACCTTCCGGATCAAAAAATTAGATACTCTACAACCAAAGGGGCTTACTGATAAAATAGAGATGTTCTGCTATCTGTAACTGGTTTAATGATGATCCATATCCATTGTTTGTTGAAAAATGACACAACTTTTTACATAACATGTTACAGATTTTTGAAGCTGAAAGTTACAATATGTTTATCAATGCAATGGTTTCTTTTAACACTGGCATTTTACAAATAAATGTTTTAATGTTTATGCATTATTTAAATTGTTTGCATTTTCAGATAAGCCATGATAAAACAGCCGCACAATCATTGTTGTCTATTCCAAGACAGTTCATGAGTGACTTTGCCATTTTGAAAGGTAACTAGTGCATTCGTAGATATTGTGCTACTGCCTAGGTTTAAATACAATGCATAGTTTAACTGTTGCTTATCTTCACTTTCCGGCACCCTGCCTGGCTCACCATGTCTCAGCGTCTCCACATGCTTGTTATCGAGAAACGTGTTACAATATTTGAAACGCGGTCGGTGCGCTTGTCAGCCTTGCGCTACTCACAGTAATTAGCAAATGCCTCCAAGCATCCATGAGTTCACACTCTCACTGTGTATCACATAGTGTGGAGTCTCATTTATCATTGTTTCTTTGCAGCACGTTTTCGCTCCGACTTTAAAACACTTTTGCATGATCAACACAGTTAGCGTTCACCGTTTGGCAGTGTAATGTGAGTACATATGCACCAATTGCTTTTTAATTTCACGATTATGCATGCTTGAGCACCCTATTACCACGTGTCAGCACTGCGACGAACATGTGGGACGGTTTTATTTTTGTCACATTCCTGGATTTTGATGGTGGCTTAATGGATTGACCTTTTTTGTTTATCATGACACTTGGTTCTAGTCACATTATTTATTACATATAAAGCTATACTGGTTGATTTATATGGTTCACTGCCATATTGAAGCAGTAGGACTGTTGTTCACCATTTTTTAATTGAAACCTTCACAGTTTTGTTTCCTGTATGTAGTGCACATATTGGTTGATAACATTTTTGCCACTCTGTGAGAAGTTGGCCTGGTATATGCTGTCCACTAATTAAAGTGGGCACCTTGTACCAATCCAAACAACCCTTATGGTGATTAGGTCAAAGATAACCCTTATTGAAAGCTATCCTAGTGGTAGCTATGGAGAGCAGCCTTCAGGCTAAGTCTTGAAGGAATGTTAAGCACCTTGTTTTACCAGAATGCAGCCTTATAGTATGGGTTAAATGAAAGGGAAACCACACAGTAGTTATAAAAATATGTATTTATTATATATAACACTCTCTAGTATCTTCTACACGAGGATAGAACACAAATCAAATAACACAGTTGCAAAGAATCAAACGTAAGTAGCACAATACACAGTGGGCTCCCGGGGGAGACCAAACCATATACTAAATAAGTGGTATAAGAACCACGACTCGGGACTAGACCTAGTCTAGAAGGTGTAGAATCGCTGGGACCCCAAGGGACCAACCAAGGTGAGTGAGTAGGGACCCCACGGAGGACGGGTGCAGTGTGAGAACACAACTGCGTGCTCCGTACAATTCAATGGGAAAGTCGCGGTTGGAAAATCAGAGATTAAGGACCCTTCCCGGCAGATTACGAAGACAACCCTTGGAACTTAAGAGTTTGGAGAGCCACCCCACCCGTGGATACCTTTGTACCAGAGTTACCTATCCCAGAGGAGCTGGGTGCATAGGTGCGAAGTGGCGTCGGAAACCCTTGTCTTTCTCTATGGATGTCGACAAAGAAATGCTGCTGCTGGAAGAAAGAAAAGTGTCCGGTGGAATCCAAACGTGGATTCTAGGTGAGAAGAACCTGAAAGCAGAGGGGACAGAGTCTGGGTCACTTTGGAGTGACCAGGGGCTCGGTAGACAAATGCCCACCGATGTCGGGTGCTTCAGGTATGTTGATGGTGATCTTGACTCTTCAGCTGTGAGGACGCGGAGATGTCTAGGATGACCAGAAGCCAGAGGCGAGCTGTCCCATGAAGGATGTCGAGTGCTGAGGGGTCGGTGTTCGGCGGGAGCACCAGCAAGCCTTGGCAGCTGCAAACAACGGAGATGGTCAAATTCGGTGTCGATCTGGCCCAGCAAGGACCAGAGGAGTCACCGCAGCAAGGGGAGTCAAGGCAGGCCTGGAGCAACGAGGGGAGTCCAATTAAAGCAAAGTTGACCCTCAAGTGGACCCACAGGCCGAAGGCACAGGAGTCGCGAGTTGACCTCAGGCGGTTTCACAGGGTACCAGCTAGCAGGGCACAGAGTGTGAGGATGCTGGAGTCCTTCTCAGAAAAAATGCGCTGGGGTCAGGGCTACAAATGGCCCAATGCACGTAATTGTTGCATGACAACAAGCATGTGCAGCTGCAAATATACGCGGTGCACAGGGGTATGGGTATACGGTCCCCACAAGGGATATCTGCCTCAAACTCAGTGAGAGGACAGCTCAACCTCGGAGACCTTCACAAACCCACCTCTTGTGTTGCTGGAGCCTTTGAATTCTGCAGGAGCTCAGGATCAGCAAACCGGTCAGATGCATTATGGTGCCTGCATTTGCAGGGGAGTGACTCCTTCACTCCAAGGGAGATTCTTCTGTAGTCTTGGAGGTCCACAGGGTCCAGCACGGAGCCTGTATGGATCACGGACAGTGGCGAGACTGGGGACGGCAAGGGAAGATGAAGTCGAGCCCAAGGGAGGTCCAGCGAAGTCCAGCGTGTCCAGACGGTCGAAGTGTAGTGGTATCTTCTTGCAGAATCTTGTCCACGTAAAATCTGATGTCCTGTAGCCAGGTAACCCATTTTATACCCACGGGAAAGGGTTGGACAGATTCTAGGGACCCTCCTAGGGAAGGGACAGAACAGAGGGGTGGCAACACCCATGTCCTTTGTCCAGTTTCATGCCAGAGCAGGAGCAAATGGCTCCTAGAACTGCTTTGAACTGGACTATGCACAGGGACACCAAGTGTGCCCTTTGTGCAGACTTTCTGGCACTGTAACAGTGCACCCACCCAGCCCCAATACACTAAATCCTGTCTGGGAGGTGGTCACACCTCCCTGTGACAGGATGCCTATTGTGCTGCCTTCCCCTGCTCGAGCTTGGTTCAGCAGCAGGAGGGCAGACTTGTGTCTGTGGCTGGCAGCATCCATTTTGTGCTGTAAGGCTCGAGAAAGTTGGTACCAGTAGACTTAGGTACCCCCAGAACCTCGGTTCTGAGGGGAGGAATCATACATGGTGTGGAGGTATGATTCCAAGGTGTTTGACACCAAACATGACATACTTCGTTGCATTCGTTTTCGAGATAGCATTTACCGCGAGGTTATAATGCACATCTACCTACATGTCTGGTAGTATCACATACAGCCCGGGAGAATGGTCTCCGAAGACTGCAGAGGGGCCCTGCTCATCCAGGAGCACCCTCTCACGTAAAACCCAGCACCCTGCCTTCAGGATTGTTAAGGCCTGCCATAGGGGTGACTTATAAGGTTTCAAGTGTAGTGATATATATAGATATAGTGAACCTATATCTCTCGTAAGTGGTGCAAGCACCAGCTTACACAGGCTGCAGTAGCAGACCTAGGGTTCCATTTTGCATGACCTCTCAGGGGTGGCATAATACATGCTTCAGCCCATGGGAGGCCTCTGGTGTACCTATGCCCTGGGTACCTGTGTACCATATACTATGGACTGATAAGGGTACCCCAGTATCCAATCTGGAGTTGTACCAAAGTACATACATATCAATTTAAGGGAGAAAGCAAATAGGCTGGGGTCCTGGAAAAAGCAGGATCCCATCCAGACTAGTCAAAACAGTGGGTGCAAAAAGCAAAAATTGGGGGTAACCATAAGAAGCAGATCCTACTTTCCTACACACTCATTGCCAAGTATTAATCCATGACAGTTTTTATATGACACGTTCTGATAGTACCTCTCTAAACTTTACATACAGTTACCCATTTGATGAAGGGTTTTCCCAAAATGCATTGGGTCTCAGTGGCGGCAGGAACAGATCAGGGGTGGCGGGCGGTGAGGCCAAATTAAAAATACACTTTAACTTACCTCCTCGCCGTGTCTTCCTCATTGGGTCCTCCTCGTCGCACCGGCCGGAACAACAGGCAGCACCCAGGCTGAGGCTTCCCTCAGCCAATAACAACGCTGCATTGCAGCATTGTGACTGGTAAGTGCACAGGCTCCCCTGACCAATCACAACGCTGCAATGCAGCGTTGTGATTAGTCTGAGCCCCGAGGTTCGGCGCTCAACTAGGGAATGGGGGCCTGGGCATGTTCTCCACTCAGGCTGTAATGCAGCGTGTGTGGAGAAAAGGGAAAGTGCGCATGAATGGATGGCCTGAGAGGGCTGGTCAAACATTCATGCGCACTTAGGCAGTGAAAACCACTCCTCCCCTCCCAATGCTCTGTCAGCAGAACAGTCCCGCCCCGCACTGCCTGGCAAAGCTGCCGCTCCACAAACTGGAAAAATAAAATAATAATAGCTTTCAGTTATTATCATTTTATTTTCCCTTACACTGCTGAAAAGCAGTGGGGTGACGCTCCTCTGCCTTAGAAGAGGAGCCGCCCCTGTTGGGTCTACGATGAAACTGCCACTCATTGTAAATTCTGAATTGCCACATGCTGCAGACATATTTTTGAGCAGTACTTTGTATGAACTTTGAATATTGGCACAATCAAGAATTCAATAAAGGAATAATTGAAGTACTGGACACTACTGTTTCGTTCAGACTAATAGTGCTGATTTTGTTTAATTTGGAAGCCTGTGGGCCTGAAGGTTGTGTGTCCTAAGTCCGGTTAACTGCCCAATTACCAGCTATTGACTTCTGAGAGCAAACATTTGATAGATACTCCCTTCTCTTCTGAAATTTGGCTCTGATGGTAGCCTGGCGTGACATTATATAACGATGGGGAAGATAAGATGCCTCGACTGCGAATACATGGGAGACTAACATGGACTGGTGCATGCGGGCAGAAGAGCAGATATACAAGGTGAGATGGTGCCCAAAAAAGTTTGCAAAAATAAGGGGTCCGTGGAAGGGAGTTGAGGCAGAGGAATGAAACGGGAGTGAAGATGGGAGAGGCATACTACTGGGACTGGGGAAGAAACGAGGGCTTAAAATAGCTGAGGGCTAAAGGGATGAGAGGATGCCACTGGGGTCATCAAAATGTGACGTAATATTGGAAATATGATCCAAATAAGAAATCTGTGGATCCTCATGTGATTGTATTCCAAGTACGCTATCCGATTGGGGAGGGTCGCTGCTCCTTGTTGTTTGTGTTGTAAACTCAATAAAACACAGAATTCCACCCACAAGTGCCAATAAACAAACCTCTCTTGTCAACACCTGGGAAGTGTACATCATCTGCAATGGGCTGTTGCTTGTTGCTAGTTATATCTGTTTTTCAATTGAACACAACGCATTAGACAGAAATCCTGACACCCACCGGAGAAAGCTCAGTCATGTGTTACCATGTTCACAACAGTTACACGATAATTTACACACATATGACCTAGCACAAAGGATGGGGCGGATGGATATCAGTGTTCATATAAACAACATCCAACAGAAGACATGAGATATTCTGTATGGTTGGGTATCACCGACTACACACTAGCGCTAACCATAATAAACCAACAACCATAAACTCAGACACAACACTATAAACAAAACACGTCACATACATACACACCAGTTCAGGGGGCATCATATAACTGGACTCCACAGATATATTCACAACCAATATGACTCTCCGAACAAATTCCATCAACCGAGGATAACAATAAGCTGGGCAGACAGCAAGGTGCATCATTGCACATAGTTCCGCTGCAGCTCAAACCATAACAGTCAAAAAACCTTTATCTGCTGAATGAAAACACTCGTTATAAAGGGCGTACAATAGCCAAAACCGGTTTAAGAGAGAGCTACAACATTACATTACATTACCAAAGGCACATAAATTTCAAAATGTCTCACAGAAGAAAACAGCTCAATCCAAAACCCCTAAATCAATACGCCTGTCATTACCTCCAGCACAAACAATTTAAAAGCGCTGACAACATAATATTATGCAAACAACGCAGCACCACACAAAGGGCATAAATTGCTCTCGCACAAAAGTAAACATATACCCAGGGTGCCTCAAACCTTACACATTTTATGTCAGACTATCTCAGCATATGCAAGCCATGTCAACACACAGACGCCATTCTCTCGCGGTGTTAGATGCAAGCAAGCAGCTGTCTAAAAGTGGTTCTTCTTGGTCCATGCTTTTTATGGTAGTGACAGCAAAGTTTTAATGTATGAGTTTCTAAGGCAATGAATGCTGTTGCCACAGGTACTCAGCACCCCATCGTTTTGATTAAGGAAGAATTTATTAGAGCTAAAGCTCTGGAATGTGCGTCAGAAGGAATCTCTTCACCTGACGCAAAATTTCTGTACTGCGGCTGGGGTCAAATGTTACAGAAAGAAGCATAAAGGTACTCCTCCTGCACTTTACACTACTCGTATGGATTCTGCTACTAAACGCTCACATGAAGGGCCCATTTATGAAGTTTTACCGTAAGCAGCCGCGGTCCATGCAGGTAACAGCGGTGGAGCTGGGTAAGGGGGGATTTCGAGGGACAATGCAGAGGGAAAATTAAATAAATAATAATTTTTTCTCGTTGTGCCTCCATTACGCCTCCCCTGGGGAGGCATACGTATTTGGTGCTGCCTCAGATTTACGATTTCCTGTAAATCTGGGGCAGTGTCAAAATGCCATGGATGTTGCAGCAACACCCATTGCACGCCCCTTTAATGCAGAAAACTGTGTTAAAGGGATCAATATTTACGAGGCCACATTAAGCCAAAAAAAGTGGCTTAGTGCTGCCTCGTAAATATGGTGCAGGCTCCTGCGCCACGGCACGTCACAAAAAGTGACGTTCCAATGGCGCGAGGGGCCTCATAAATGAGGCCCGAAATATTTAAAGCGGTTTCGAGTTTGTTTCAATCTGGCAGCTGTGCCATGGCAATGCCTCCTTTTAAAATTCACTAACTCTTTAGCATACATTGTTTTTCAGACAAAAAATTAGATTAATTCAGTAGTTTTTTCCAGAGGTTTTGCCCTCCTCTGCTGCTGTTTGTAAGTCCCTTCATTGTCATTCACGGAGGTTCTGCCCCTTTCCTTGGACCCTGCCATGTCACCTATATTAAGTTAAATTCAGTTCCTGTAGGATCGCTTTCCATCTCTAATCTTGCAGTGGGTGGTGAGCTCTATTGCTCCCGCTGTCTTATTACTTTGGAATCAATTTGATTCTGCAGTGGTACCTAAAAGATGGAAGCAAGCTAGAGAGGTCCTGCCTAATTATGACCCTTGGAATCTCAGCAACTTCTGTCCTGTTTCTCTGTTACCATTTGTTGCCACAGTACTGAGGAATCTAAAATACTAATCCGCCTAACGTTTTCATTTATTTGTGCTGATATCATACTTGAATCTTGTAAATCTGGCTTCCACAATTCACATTAAACAGTAGAAGTCTTACTACCTGTAAGAAATTGGTTGGTTGGTCGAGGGGGGTGAGGGTGAGCCATTCTCAAGCAACAGCAACAGTCCATGTCAAGGTGAACCACAAAAGTCACTAAATAAACCTGTGCTTAACCCTCTGGTAGCCAATTAGTAGAACCTAGTTATGAATTGTAAAATGTTAGGTAAAAATAGCAGCTAGAATCCCAAAGTGGCACTCACGATTATGTGCCACGCTGGACGGGGTCAAAGTCACAAGTTCAGGCTGACTGAGATGGAGAATGGAATGAATGTAGGGACCAAGTTCGTCCCGCTGAAGAGTTTACCTTCTCAAAGCCCAAGTCCACGTGAGGAGCCTCAACTGGAGCTTTGGGTAGGCGGGGGCTACGAGGAGGTCAATGGAACAAGCAGTGGTCATAGCAGGAACTTTGCATTGGCGGTTGGCATGGGCATTCGCTGTTTGGCATGAAAAGCAGGTCACCATTGATACTTCAAATTAACATGCGATGCAGTGACCGGTGCTGACATGAGGAGCCTGCTTGCAGTTGCAAAGAGCCCCAAATGTTTGGATTTTCACCTGAAATG
The DNA here is from genome assembly GCA_963921515.1 of Calotriton arnoldi. Classification (NCBI taxonomy): domain Eukaryota; kingdom Metazoa; phylum Chordata; class Amphibia; order Caudata; family Salamandridae; genus Calotriton; species Calotriton arnoldi. Next base: position 757,374 of record CAWUFW010005482.1, read on the forward strand.
CAGATTTCTGGAGACCCGAAGCAGAAGGAGTACACTATGATACAAGCCTAGAGTCTAGGACCTGGGGCTCACGACTCACTCTAGCAGTGCCAGAAGCAGCGCTTAGGCAGGTCCTGGTGAAGCTGGCCAGTTGTGCTGTGGAACAGAGTACTCTGGAAGCTTGTTGTGTCCCTGTAGTTCAAACAGGAGGTCAGCCAATTGACCCTTGGAGTCACTTCTGAGAGTCCAGGGCTCAAGGGGCAAGCAGGTCCAGCCTTCTTTCTTCAGACAGCAGGGCAGTCCTTCTTCTGAATCTTCTATGGGTCCAGAAATGTTCTGATGAGAGGTTCTGAAGGTATCACATTTGTACCTGGTGCCAGCATTTGTGTGTGGCAATTCCTGACCTACTCCTAAACTAATTCTTGTCGGTTGTCCACATTTGCATGAGTTTTTCTCCAAACTGTCTAGGGTGACAAAGGCAAGGGCATGCCTGCTGTCAATTTCCTTTGCCTGTACTGCAGGCAGGGCCCTTTAAAGTGTAATGGAGGCAGGGCACAATCTATCCAATCCAATCAGGAAGCCCCCACCCCTCTACACTCAGGCCCCTTTTGTCCCCATATCTGCACAGAATGCACAGCACACCACAGGAGGGCCATTCACAGTCATGTGACCTTGGACATTGACAGAAACGCACATTTGATTTAAGGTGAAAAAATGCCAGCTTTCTAAAAGTTATAAACAAGAAGGGGTTGGGCCCATATATACACACTTCACAGTTTTGTTCTATAGCTTTCTAAAAGTGGCATTTTCAGAATTGTTCCTTCAAATCTGACTTTACCCTTAAAGAGGATTTGAAATTACAATTCAAATGAGTGGAAGAAGCATTTCTCTATCTGTTCCCAAACTGAAGTTATCACTTATTGAGTAGGCCTGGGCGATTTTTTGAATTACACCAGTAGATTTGGAGGAATTTTCTAATTTCGTGTTACTCTTGTAATGCTGAATTACTGATAAATTACATACTCACCCAGTAGAATTAATCTGCAGTGGTTGGTTTCTAAACAAGGTTGGTAGAGGGAGCAGTCCCTCTATTTTTAAAAACCACTGCAGATGAAAGTTTCATCTACAGTGTTTTTTAAACATAGGATGACTGCTCCCTCTTCTGGTCCTGTGTAGAAACCACTGTAGATACCCCTTGCCACACACACATACTCTGCAGTTATCACTGCAGAGTATGTAAGGGCACCAAGGAGTATGCACTGCATACCCCTCAGCACCCTGACGTACTCTGCAGTACTAACTGCAGAGTATGTAAGGGCACCTCAGTGGTATGCACTGTAGTGTGTTTAGTATATGGGTATGCTATTTTTTTAGCACAAACTGCATCCTCAGATCCATTTTTGGACACAAGGGCACATTTTGCACTAAGGAAATAGTGTCAAATGCCCACTACGCCCGCCACAGAATTCTGTGAAATCTTGCAAAATTGTAATGGAATTTCAGGGAATTCCACAGAATCAAACTCCATCAATTCCACCCACTCCTAGTATTAAGGTAACCGAGTGTTAGTCTATGGGACAGTGAAAAACAAATTTAGGAGTGTTACACTGTTGGGCATGTGGGGCATGTAAAACTTAAGTACACAAGTCCTGCATTTTAAAAATCATGCACCCTGCCCTATAAACCTTTAGGGCCACCTTAGGGGTAGCTTATAAGTATTAAAAATGAATATTTAGGCCTGGAAAAAGGATTATTTTGCCAGTTGGAAATGGCAATTTAAAACTTAACTAAGGTCGCAGTGGCAGGTCTGAGACATGTTTTATAGTGCTTTTCTAGTGGGTGGAACAATTAGTGCTGCAGTCCACATTATCATTGAATTTGCAGTACCTGAAGTTCTCATTATTTGGGACTTGTAAGTAAATTAAATTTACCAATCAGGTGGGCCAGTTTGACCATGTTTTCAAGGAAGAGCACACGTTACTTAACACTGATTAGTGGGAGTGAAGAGCAAAGAGTCATAAAAGCCAACAAAAATGGGTTCAGCAGGGGAAGGCAAAAATCTGGGATGACCCTGCAAAAAGGGGCTGGTCTAACACTACCTATCTTGAATCAATTTAGACCTATTTAGATCAAAGCCACCATGATCTTTTTAGAAGGGGAAAAGAGGTAATTTCTTTTGTGCAGATCCCAAGTTGTGACACTTACGCCTTTTCAGTCTGAAGTACGTTGCATACTTGGGCATATCCCTGGTCTCTGCACCGAGCTCAACCTTGTTCAATCCGTAGGTTTCATCTCTGGTATCCCTCATCAGCTCCTTCAGTTTTTCTTTCATAGCATACATGGAACGCATGTTAATTATGCTATGCTAGATGGGGGTACTGAGTCTGTCCAGTTGAATTTATGTAAATGCCTTGCTGCAAAAGCACACCGGGTCAACAAGAACCACTGAAATAAAACTGTGAGAAAACTGAAGTCCTCATCATTGGCGTGAATTCTACCATCTTGCAAGGTACCTGGGTCCATATTACAGAAAGTGCCCCAGTGAGTGTCTGAGTGGGTCTGTGAGTGGATGCATGAGAGGGTCTGTGAGTAGGTGTGTCAGTGTATGAGGGGGTCTCTGAGTGGGTGTTTTAGTGTCTGAGTGGGTGTGTAATTGGATGTGTAAGTGTCTGAGTGGGTGCATGAGTGTCTGAGTGGGTCTGTGAGTGGATGCATGAGTGTCTGAGTGGGTGTGTGAGTGGCTGTATGAGTGTCTGAGTTGGTCTGGGATTGGGTTTGTTACTGTCTGAGTGGGTCTGTGAGTGGATTCATAAATGTCTGAGTGGGTGTGCGAATGAATGTATGAGTGTCAGAGTGCATCTGTGAGTGGATGTGTGAGTGTCTGAGTGGGTGTGTGAGTGAATGTATGAGTGTCTGAGTAGGTCTCTGAGTGAGTGCATGAGTGTCTGAGTGCGTGTGTGAGTGGGTTTGTGAGTGTCTGAGTGGGTCTGTGAGTGGGTGCATGTGTCTGAGTGGGTGTGTAACTGGGTGTGTGAGTATCTGAGTGGGTCTGTGAGTGGGTGCAGGAGAGTCTGAGTGGGTGTGGGACTGGGTGTATGAGTGTCTGAGTGGGTCTGTGAGTGGGTGTGAGAGTGTCTGCGTTGGTCTGTGAGTGGATGTGAGAGTGTCTGAGTGGGTCTGTGAGTTGGTGTGTGAATGTCTGTGTGTCTGTTAGTGTGTGTGAGAGTGTCTGAGTGGGTTTGAGAGTGGGTGCTTCAGTGTCTGAGTGCACTTTTTAAAAAATATTTTTGGGCCGAATTTGCAAATCCTTCATGAAATTACACGGCCCACGCTGAGCACTATGGTGAATCCATGGAGTCTAGCACATGGAAAAGAAATCATTCTGGAGTGTTTTCTGGCTCATTGGGGGTCCCTCACTGACCCCAAAATTGCCACCCCTGGGGTCAGGGTACCTCCACCCTGCCCCCTTCTACTACATTATATCGCAATTTTCGCAGCCAGAGACCGTTCCCAATTTATAAAAAGGCGGCCACAACTTTCTACTCAGGTTGCGGCCGGCCAATCACTGACTTTCTGTTGCCGCGTGGATTCACAAAGCGCCGCAAACGATTCACAAAGGGTCCGTATCCCTAGATATACAAATTTGTTTTTCCTTTAATATGTCAAAAACTACAGAATGGATTTATACCAAATCATAAAATGCACACTTTCTTGACCAAGATCTAGCTTTCTGCCAAATTTGGTATAATTCCGTTAAGCGGTTCGGGCAGTAGTCGTGTCTAAAATCTCAATGCCAGTTAACATGGGGAACACACTTTTTTGAACCACCCCTATTTTCTCAGCCCCCGCTTGACGGATCTCCCCTGAACTTTCCAGGCACATCTAAAAACAGTAGGGCACTTTTTTGGACAATTTTGTGAAGATTCGTTAAACGGAGCCAAAGTTATAAGAAAGTAAAAAATACTTTTCCTATTGAGGCTAAGTCTTAACTCTTGCTTCTTTCTGCACCCCTCTTGCCTCTTTCAGCACCCCTCTCCCCTCTTTCTGCACTCTCTTGCCTATTTCTGCACCTCTCTTGCCTCTTTCTGCACTTCTCTTGCCTCTTTCTGCACCTCTGTTGCTTCTTTCTGCACTTCTCTTGCTTCTTTCTGCACCTCTCTTGCTTCTTTCTGCACCCCTGTTGCCTCTTTCTGCAGTTGTCTTCCCTCTTTCTGCACCTCTCTTATCTCTCTGTGCCCCTCTCTTATCTCTTTCTGCACCTCTCTTGCCTCTTCCTGCACCTCTGTTGCTTCTTTAAGCACTTCTCATGCCTCTTTTTGCACCCCTCTTGACTCTTTCTGCACCTCTGTTGCTTCTTTCTGCACCTCTCTTGCTTCTTTCTGCACCCTTCTTGCCTCTTTCTGCACCCCTCTTACCTCTTTCTGCACCTCTATTTCCTCTTTCTGCACCTCTGTTCTCTCATTCTGTACTTCTCGTGCTTCTTTCTGCACCTTTCTTGCTTCTTTCTGTACCCTTCTTGCCTCTTTGTGCAGTGCTCTTCCCTCTTTCAGCACCTTTCTTGTCTCTTTCTGTACCTCTCTTGCCTCTTTCTGCACCCCTCTTCCCTCTTTTTGTACCTCTCTTACCTCTTTCTGCAGTTCTCTTGCATATTTATACACAACTGTTGGTTCTTTCTGCACTTCACTTGCTTTTTTCTGCACCTCTCTTTCTTCTTTCTGTAACCCTCTTGCCTCTCTCTGTACCTCTTTTGCTTCTTTCTGCACTTCTCTTGCTTCTTTCTGCACCCCTCTTGCCTCTTTATGTACCCCTCTTCCTTCTTTCTGCACCTCTCCTGCCTCTTTCTTCACTTCTCTTGCCTCTTTCTGCCCATTTCTTACTCTTTCTGCACCTCTCTTGTTTTTTCTGAACTTCTCTTGCTTCTTTCTGTACTTCTCTCGCCTCTTTCTGTATTCGAATGGGAAGTGCAAGCTGTCAAGTATAAAGGTCTGCGTGCTCTCGTGACTGAGGTATATGTCTACTTGTACATGTATTCTCACATGTGTTATGCATCTGAAGATGGTAGCTTAAAAAGCGGGTAGCTTCTCCTATAGGTGGTCAAATCTCAGTTCTGCTTTTCATTCGGTTGCACAGGCAGACATGTCTTATGCATATAGGTGGTATAGAGCCCCTCAAATATACTATTGAATACCCATGTGCCCTGTATTATGAGCAGAAAGAAATATATACACCTTTTGTATACAAATTTACAGAGTATGCTGTATGAAACACAGGTATTGAAGTATTTGTATGTTTATTTTTATGTAACATGTCACTAGGTAAAAGCAGAGACACACGCATGCATGCCTTCACAAACTTGGTCAGACTTACAACAGTGATATGGTTAGGATTGCTGTCTTACATTTGGTAGGCCTAACATTTCTGAGCAGTCGATGAATAGTGAACCTTCAAGAGAAAAGTGAGGTTTAAGACATCTTGGGAGAAGGATTAGTGATTAGGCTACTTTGTATGATACTGTGGAGAGGTACAGTCGAAGTAGGCCTCTTTCGGAACCTTTGTGGCTTCTTTCTGCACTGCTCTTGCTTCTTTCTGCACCTTTCTTCCTCTTTCTAGACTTCTGTTGCCTCTTTCTGCATTTTTCTTGCTTCTTTCTTCACCTTTCTTCCTCTTTCTGCACCTTTCTTCCTCTTTCTGCACCTCTCTTGCATCTTTCTGCACTTCTCTTGCTTCTTTCTGCACCTTTCTTCCTCTTTCTGTACATGTCCTGCCTATGTAGGCATAGTTAGAAATTAGCATTTAAAAAACCTTAGAAATTCAATGAAAAAAACCACAGGTTTCAGGGGCGTTATAGTTAGGAATTAGCATTTAAAAAACCTTGGATATTCACTGAAAAAAAGGTTTCAGGAACGTTATAGTTAGGCTGAAATTTCACTTGTACAAAACCAGACAAATTCAGTCATTATAGTTAGCTGAACTAACTATAACTCGCGCCCCCACAATGCACTGCTGATGACGTTACATATTACATCACTCATCATCGCCAGTAGGTAATAACTACTCCTCTTGTTACCTCCAGTGAGTCATACACAGCAGGATTGCTAAGAGGTCTTCTGAGGCCACGCCCCCCTTTCTCCACCACTCTGCAAACGTGCCTCCTGGTGGACTACTGGTTGAGGGATGAAGTCCACCTTACCTCTGAGGGACCCTGGGAGCCAAGAAGCTCTCCAACTGTTTTCAATGTAAGCATTTATTTGTGAAGAGTCTGTGTGTCAACAGCGTTTTAGATATTATTCAAAGTGACGCCCGCCGGCCGCAACTTCAATGGAAAGAAGGTGAATTAACCGGGGCAGTCCACTGTGGATAGCGGGAGACCTGCCAGGATATATTTAGTTTGAAAGACATTGAAACGGCCAGGGTTTCCTGTGAATTGACCCCTAGCACATACTGTGACTTTGAAACAGGAAAAGGCGATAGTGGTCGGAATTAATAACATCTATTAAGGAACGGTGATTGGAAGGCTCTATTATAATTCATATCGTGTTGGATTCCTTGCCCTACACGGAACTGATTCCTTCGAGGCAAATATGTGGATCCTTACATGTTTTGTTTTTTAAGAGGCCTGAGACTTTCAGTAAACAGTACAATGGGAGGTACATGCACCGTGGCATTGCATTATGGACAATGGGGTCTGATTAAGAACTCAAGTATGGAGAGGTTAACCATCAGTGAAAACATGGATTTGACTTTAAAAAATGAAAGCAAAATTAACAAATACCATCAGTTTTATTGCAAGTATTCTTCGAAATGTTTTATATATTCACTGATTCTCGATATAACATGGCCACTGGATTGCTATCAATGATTTGATGTTAGAGGGATTTCATCTATAGTCTCTCCTCGCTGTTTATGTGTGTTATCTTTATAAAATGGAGTAACTCACCTGTGCCGAATTACCATATGATTAAGACCCGGGAAAAGGGTTGAAACGCGTTATGGAAGCTGACTCTTCACAAATAAATGTTTACTTTGAGAACAGTTGGAGGGCTTATTTCACGTTCTTGGAACAGTGCGTGGGTTCTTTTGAAATATATAAGCGATGACGCACCGCATTACAAGCCCCGACCCGAGAGGCTGGGTGTCCGTCTGTGTGCGTTTCGGCTTTGCAGCCTTTCTCAAGGCTAACTTGTGAAATGCTGCAAAGCTGAAATGAGTTGTCCCCGACAATGCTATAAACTCGGAAATCTTTCACCAGAAGGAGTGCCTCTTTGATTGATTTTTTTACTAATTGCAATTGATATGGGCACCGCAGCCCGGTTTATGGCACCAGCGTAGGTAGGACCTAGTTTGCATAGGAAAAGCATTTTGGCTATATCTTTGGTGCCGTTTGACGAATCATCCCCCCCAATTTTTTTTTCAAAGTGTGCTGGTGATTCTAGTTATGCATGGAACATTTCAGGCTGATCTGTCGAGCAGGTGCCGAAAAAAAAGTGCGGGTCAAAAAAGTGCATTTCTCCTGTTAATTCCCATAGGGATTTTGAACATGACTACAGCCAGAACCGCTGGACAGAATTACACCAAATTTGGCAGAAAGATAGCTCTTGGTCCAGAAAGCACACATTTTGTTATTTGGTGTAAATCCGTTCAGTAATTTTTTGATATATAAAGGAAATCCAAATTTGAATATCTAGGGTAGCAAAGCCTTTGCAAATAATGACAATATCGTGTAGACCAGGAAGTGTTGGCATCCATTTTGGGACTCGGCTTCAGCCAAGTCCCAACAGTAAAACAAAAAAATAACGAAAAGGGGGCAGGGTAGGAATACCCTGACCCCCTAGCTTTGGTGCTGGGGCCTCCCAGGGACCCAGCCAGGGCAAAAAAGCATTTTGTTAAAGAAATAAAATTGCTGCTATATTGCTAATATTCACGAATTTGCTGCAACATTTTTTTTTTAAAACCAAGCACGGTCTCCTGCGCTTGTTTTCAGTTTAGCCCCCGAGTAGGCCAGGTCCCGGGGGCAGATTGATATATTAAAATAAGAAAAGGGCGCATGGGGCCCCCCTCCAAGAACTCTTTTGAGCCCCGGGGACTACCACCACCTCCCCAGGGCTTTATAATATGGGAGGGAGGTCATGCAGGCCCCCTCATTGGGGTCATTCAGCCCTGGGTACCACCACCTTCCCTGGGCTTAAGAATAATAGTGGAGGAGGGCCACGTGGACCCCCCCCTCAGGGGTATTGAATATGCCCCGGGGACCACCACCTCCCTGGAGCTAAATGCATATTTAAAACTGGGAGAGGGGCCACACGGCCCTCCTACCGGGCCTTATACAGCCACAGAGACCACCACCTTCCTGAGGCTGGCCCAGGCATACTAAAGAAGGGGGTTACACAGCCCGTCTTCTGGAGCCATTAATGGCCATGGAGACCACCACCCCCCAGGGCCCATTCCTGCTATCTACCGAGGTGCCCACACTCGGGTGATAACTGTTTGCTTTTGCTTGGTGGGTGCTCTGACAGCTCCAACCACTGGACAGCAAACACTAACTCACGCTTCAGGCAAGCAGGAGCTGTCAGACTGCTCCCGCTTGCTGGGAGTGGAGTTTTCATTGGTATCCCTACCGGCTGTCATGCAGGCAGGGAAACAGTTGAAAGATTGCTCCTGCATGCAGGGAGCTGCATATTTACCAGCTCCCTGCATGCAGGAGCAACACTGGCTCCCGCAGGAGGTGGGGAGCCGACAGGGACCGCAGAGGCATACCTGGGTGCCCTGGGTGGGGCCAGGGCACCAAGGTAGATGTGGAAGTGCCCCTGGGGACATCAGAACAATGTGTACCTATAGTAACTTATGAGGCAGAAATATGGGGCCTGGGTAACTCGGTAATCCTCCAAAGGGAGGAAAACCATTTCTGTTGGAAAGTATTGTCAACCCCTGCATCAACCACTAGTTTTATCTGCCACAGTGAGCTAGGCTTAGACTTTTGAGTGATTTTATCCGTAGCCGGCCACTTCGTTTGTGGCTATCTATCTGGAGTTCTGAAAAAGCAAAATTAACTAGAGAGATAGTTTTAGATTGCTTGCCATGCAACAAAGGTCTTTTTATTCCTTGGATAGCGCATGCTAAAAAATCCCTGGAAGCTATTGGATTAGTTGATATACTTCTAGATAGTACACCGCAGGAAGCCCCTGTTGAAAAGCAAGCGCAAGCTCTATTGCTTGAACGAGCTACAGAAGAGAGATTTAGGCCTGAAAGTCAAAAATCAAGTGTTAAGCATTATTTATATCTTAATTAAGGCTCCCGGTTTTATGGTATTTATTTTTTTAACATTTTCGTCTGTATTTATCCATATTTATTTTTATTATCTATGTTTATCCATATTTATTTTGTGTTTTGTGTATAAATGAAGTTGTAAAACTGAACATTTCCATATTTATTCAACTGATAGGACACGTACTCAAACTTTGATGTCTGTCGTGATTTGGCTATATAAGCTGCCAAATATTACGTAATACATCCACTAAATATTAGCATTATACCACAAATGTATGTTGACATATACCATTATTGAAAGAAATTTTATCCTGTTTTTTAAATTTCCCCTGCTGTCCATCTGCTCAGCTGCAAGGCTACAATTCATGAAAGACAGCACGTAGAGTCATTTTTCAAAAAGCCCAATTTTCTGTATTTATCCACTTTTAAAAATAAATGCAGATAGAAAACACATTGTTTTCTGTCTGTATTTATCTGTAAAAATCCGTAATAATGGAAAACAGGGAGCCTTAATCTTAATCCAGGGAACATTTCTACTAATTATCTGCAGAACACTAGCAAGAGTTGGGAAAGATCCCTATTGTTTAGCTTTTGGGCTGGCATAGTGAAATAGCTTTGCTTCCCGGCTTGACACCAAACCAAACTCGACTCCAGAGTATGCCCATGCACTTACCTTTTTTAAGGTTCAGGAATCTACTGCTCTGCTCTCAAGCCTATCATTTTTTACTAGCATTGCCAGATAACGAAATGTATAGATATGTGACCTTATTTCTAAAATGTGCAGTTCGCTCTAGGAGGTCGATGCTTTTAGATTAATTTATTCATTCCTCCAGTAGAATGATGAATTAGCATTTGACCTTGTCTTATGCTGATTGTTGTCTATCCCAGCTTGTTTTACCCAGATTGTTGGCCAGCTAATTTTATTCTTACTTGATGATTTTATGTACTTTTTATTCATGTGTTCTTAATTTTTATGATGTTATATGTATTCTATTGCTATTTTGCACATGTTTTGTATGCTTTTATGGCTGTCTGCAGCCGAATAAAGAGGATTCTGATCAGTGTTTGTCACAGCATGTATGCCTATTTGAGTGGCAACTGTGACTGGGGGCTTGAGTGTGTCAGTGGGTCTCTGACTGGGTGTATCATTGTCTGCAAGCATCTATGTGTGTGTCTCATTCTCTGAATGGATCTGTGAGTGCGTGCATCACTGTCTGAGTGGGTCTCTGAGTGGGTGTCTTAGTCTCTCAGTGGCTCTGTGAGTGGGTGCATCAATTTCTGCATGCATCTGTCATTGTGTGTCTCATTCTCTGAATTAATCTGTGAGTGCGTGTGTCAGTCTCTGAGTGGGTCTGTGAGTGGGTGTCTGAGTATCTGAATGGGTCTCTCAGTGGATCTCTCAGTGGATACATCAATGTCTGAGTGGGTCTGTGAGTTGGTGTCTGAGTGGGTCTGTCAGTGGGTGCATTAGTGTCAGAGTGGGTTTGTCAGTGGGTGCGTCAGTGTCTGAGTGTGTCTGTGATGGGGCGCATTAGTGACTTAGTGGGCATGTGAGTAGGTGCATGTTGAGTGGGTCTGTCAGTGGGAGCATCAGTGTCTGAGTGGGTGTGTCAGTGGGTGTGTCAGTTTCTGGGTCTGTGACTGGGTGCATAAGTGTCTGAGTGGACGTGTAAGAGGGTGAATGAGTCTCTGAGTGGGTCTGAGAGTGGGTGCATCAGTCTCTGAATGGGTCAGTGAGTGCATGTGTCAGTCTCTGAGTGGGTCTGTGAGTGGGTGTCTGAGTCTCTGAATGGGTCTGTCAGTGGATGTGTCAGTGTCTGAGTGTGTCTATGAGTGTGTGTCTGAGTCATTAAGTGGGTCTGTCAGTGGGTGCATCACGGTCTGAGTGGGTATGTCAGTGGGTGTCTCAGTCTCTGAGTGGGTCTGTGATTGGGTGCTTTAGTGTATGAGTAGGCATGTGAGTGGGTGCATGAGTCTCTGAGTGGGTCTGTGAGTGGGTGCATCAGTATTTGAGTGGGTTTGTTAGTGGGTGCATCTGTGTTTGAATGGGTTTGTGAGTGAGTGAGTGAGTGAGTGAGTGAGTGAGTAAGTGGGTCTGTCAGTGGGTGCATGAGTCTCTAAGTGGATCTGTGAGTGGATATCTAAGTCTCTGAGTGAATCCATGAGTGGGTTCATCAATATCTCCGTGCATCTTTGAGTGGGTGTCTGAGTCTGTGAATGGATCTGTGAGTGGGTGCGTCACTGTCTGAGTGGGTGTCTGAGTCTCTCAGTGGCTCTCTGATTGGGTGCATCAGTTTCTGCAGGTATCTGTGAGTGGGTGTCTCAGTCTCTGAATGAATCTGTGAGTGCGTGTGTCAGTCTCTGAGTGTGTCTGTGAGTCGGTGTCTGAGTCTCTGAATGGGTCTGTCAGTGGATGAGTCAGTGTCTGAGTGGGTCTGTGAGTGGGTGTCTCAGTCTCTGAGTGGGTGTGTGAGTGGGTGCATGAGTCTTTAAGTGGGTTTGTTAGTGGGTGCATCTGTGTCTTAGTGGGTCTGTGAGTGAGTGCGTAAGTGGATCTGTCAGTGGGTACATGAGTCTAAGTGGGTCTGTGAGTGGATATCTAAGTCTCTGAGTGAGTCTATGAGTGGGTTCATCAGTATCTCTGTGAATCTGTGAGTGGGTGCCTGAGTCTGTGAATGGATCTGTGAGTGGGTGCATCACTGTCTGAGTGGGTCACTGAGTGGGGGTCTGAGTCTATTAGTGGCTCTGTGAGTGGGTGCATTGGTTTCTGCATGCATCTGTGAGTGGGGGGTCTCAGTTTCTGAATGAATCTGTGAGTGCGTGTGTCAGTCTCTGAGTGGGTCTGTGAGGAGGATTTCTGAGTCTCTGAATGGGGCTGTCAGTGCATGGATCAGGGTCTGAGTGCATCTGTGAGTGGCAGTCTGAGTCTCTGAGTGGATCTGTCAGTGGGTGCATCAGTGTCTGAGTGGGTGTGTCAGTGGGTGTCTCAGTCTCTGAGTGAGTCTTTGACCAGATGCATTAGTGTCTGAGTGGGTGTGTGAGAGGGTGCATGTTGAGGGGGTTTGTCAGTAGATGCATCAGATACTGAGTGGGTGTGTCAGTGGGTGTCTCAATCTCTGGGTCTGTGACTGGGTACATTAGTGCCTGAGTGGGCATGTGAGTGGGTGCATGAGTCTCTGAGTGGGTCTGTGAGTGGGTGCATCAGTCTCTGAGTGGGTTTGTGAAGTGAGTGCGTAAGTGGGTCTGTCAGTGGGTGCACAAGTCGCCAGGTGAGCCTGTGAGTGCATGTGTGAGTCTCTGAGTGGGTCTGTGAGTGGGTGTGTTAGTGTCATTGTGGGACTATGAGTGGGTGTATGAGTCTCTGAATGAGTCTGTCACTGGGTGTGTGAGTGTCTGTGAGTGGGTGTGTGAGCATCTAAGTAAAACTGAGGGTGGATGTGTGAATATTTATATTTTTTTCACAAATATTCGTGAAGACGTTGTGATATTAATGAAATTGTCACGACGTTACGGGGGCCGCGCTGATGATCACGGCGTATTTGTAAATATCGCATGTGGTAAAAAAACAATTTTCGAGACATAACTTGTGTCATTAACACCCCCATTTGTCAAACATGGGGTCAGAGTACCTCTACACTGGCCCCTTTTATCAGCTGTATCCCAAATTTAAAGCACTTAATCCATTTCATGGCATATGCGATTGGCACGCATTTGCAAATCGCGGGTCAGACAGTTCTTACATATTGCACAAGTTCCAAATTTATATATATATTTCAACTCAGATTTAAGGTATTTTACGTGAACCTTACTCCAGACCTGCTAATGTTGTTCCCCTAATTAAAAGTGACTCGTGCCAGATTAAATGTTCCAAATTAGTTGCCATTACCCTGGTTCTAAGATTTTGTGCGAGTGTATTAGAACAGTTCATATTCAGATTACACCTTGGTTCCTAATAGTGGCACGTGCATTCCACTCCTATATCCTAGATTTGGGTCACATGTAATCCCTTAGTATGATGAATAATATATATTACACATACCCAGAGATGATATAAACACTTCAACTCGAATTCAATACAATATTGCACATGTTCTATTCAAATGCTTTAGGTATATCTCATCTTTAATTCTAAAGTGCTAATGCAAATGCATAGTAGAATATACTTCACGTGACCCATATTTATATACAAGATGTTCAGCAGACCAGGTCTTATATGGTCCCTCGGTCTAATAAAAAGTATCTATTGCACATTTCCATAAATAATATAAAGACTTCAACTCAAATTCAATACAATATTGCACATAATATTGAATGCTTTGGGCATGTCTCATCTATAATTCTAATGAGTTGGTGCATATGCATGGTATAATATACTTAAAGTGACCTGCGTTCATATTCAAGACGTTCAGCAGACCTGTACCAGGGTCACATACATTGCTTCAATTAAACCACTGATCTATATAGCACATATTCACAATTAATATATACATTGCAGGTCAAGTTCAATACAATATTGCACATAATTCTAATGTGCTAATGCATATACGTGGTATGATGTGCTTAAAGTGACATGTGCTGATGTTCAAGATGTTCAGCAGGCCTAAACCGCGTCATTTATATTTCTTCAATGAACTGATTGGTATGTTTTGCACATATTCAGAATTAATATATATGCTGCAACTCCAGTTTAATACGATATTGCACATATTTATGTATTTTGATTATAAGGTGCTGGTGTATGTACATAATGTAATGTACTCAAAGTGACATGTGCTGATACTCAAGAAATTCATTAGATCATTCCCTATCATATAATGAATGCTCTGATCACTATTGGCTGGATTGTCACAAAGTGCCACGTGTATTTTGAATATAAGATGCTGGTGTATGTACATAATGTAATGTACTTAAAGTGACATTTGCTGATAGTCAAGTTGTTCGTTAGACCATTCCCCATCATATAACAGATACTCTGATCACTATTGGCTAGAATGTCATAAAGTGCCATGTACATATACTATCCTAGACCAGTGATTGCCATTCCACAGATTGAAACATTTTACGACGTGTCCAATGTTGAAAAGCTTATGAGATAAAAGGGCGCCATGCGCATATAAATAGGAGGTACCAATCCATTTAAGATGACTAAAGACAATGACAAACTGATAACGTACAATAACCTAAGGTGAAGAAATCAAATTTCATATGGGAGTACATTGACATGTTGACAGACACAAGTTCCATTGAGGAGTATACTCTAAAACTAACAATCACACACCATTGTATGAGGATAGCGGTAGGGAGGGCGAGATTCTTCAAACATACACCGCTGATCAATTATTCATTGTTCACCTAGGTTCTTTCAATGAACTTAGGTTCACTTAGGCTCATAAGTGAGCATATAGTTTGGCATTTGAATTGTGTCCCCAAAGGGGTCTCTGTGCACAGTGTCATAAGTAGTCGGGACTTCTCGCTTCTAATTCTTTCTCTCTATCTCCTCCTTGCGGATGGGCCTTAACAGTACTTTATTCCAAAATACCTAAAGCTTGCCAGAGATCGCTCATGGAATTGTTCAAAGTGGCAAGCCATGGGGTAGCTCTTATCACTGTTCTTAATGGCTTGCATATGCTGTAGAATTCAAATTTTCAGCCTGTTAATGGTGCTACCCACATAAAGCTTGTTGCACCCACATTTCAATATGTGCACCACATGATCGGTATTACAGGTGATTCTGTCATGAATTGTAATACTGTGAACCTCAAATGTCTGATATGTCTTCTGGTTTAGTCCATTTTGCCAAACTTTGCAGGAATTACATCTGATGAAGCCCTTAGGGTTGTTCGATAGACAATTCTTTTTTCCTCCAGGATCAAAGAAATTACTCATTAGAACCTCACCCAGTAACTTATTTTTATAGATATTATTCGTGGACCAAAAGAGTCTATTTCTTTCAAGTGCTCATCCTTATTTAAAACATGACAATTTTTTTTCTAAATCTTTTTTATGCTTGCTTGGGCTACATTACACTCCAGAAACAGCCTCTTCACCATTTTGTCTTTTTGACCCTGATCATTGCTGTGTTCATACAATAGCTGGTCCCTTCCTTTCTTAGAAGGCCTCTGTTTTGATTTTCTAAAACGCTTCAGGGGTAACCCCATTTGGCCAATCTTTTCATCATGTTCAGGATCTCTTTGTTAGATTCCTCGTCGGTTGAGCAGGTCATTCTCACTCTCAGCATTTGGCTGTAGGGAATGCTCCATTTTAAGACCCCTAGATTACCTCTATTAGCATGCAGGATGAAGTTCGTGGCAGTAGGTCTGCTATGTATCTATGTTTCCAGTTTTCCATCAAGAACATCCAATTCAACATCCAAGAAGTCACAGTGAGATTTACTATACGCTAAGTGATTTATAACAAGAGGCTGAGGCAAAGCACCCAGCACCTATCCCTCAAGCAAGAAACGTATATATATATATTTTTTTTTTCCCTTTATTATATTCTTATAAACCTTACATCAACAATACAGGCTTGCAATAATACTCGTTACAAAAAAGAAAAACGAGTTATATCAATGACATTGCGAATTAATACAATACATCACGAAATTTTGCATTACCTCCGACCAAATTATAGTATCTTACTCATGGGAAGACGTCCTTACATTTTGATGAGTCTGAAGGTAGTCCATCAGAGCTATCCAATAGTCTCTGGGTCTAGATCTAGTAGGGAGTTCATCTTCATATGTCTTCAAATTATCATTACAATACACCATATCTCAGAGCCATTGTTTACCACATGGATATTGCTTGCCCCCCCAATGCATTGATACCCTCCTTTTTGCCAATAACAATGCAACCGCACAAAATTTACGCTTAACAGACCTTAAATTGGCCACCAGACCTAGCAAACATACCTGAATTGTACAGTCTATTTTGATTCCCAGTATATCACTCAATATCTCAGTTACATCTGTCCAGTATTTCCTAATATGTAGGCATTGCCACGCTAAATGAATAAAGTCGGCATTGTCCATGCCACATCGTTGGCATTGTGCATCGGATCGAAGCCCACATTTGAATAGCTTAAGAGGCGTGTGATAAGTTTGGTGCGGATATTTATGATGAATGATGCTTAGATTACCGTTAGGAGTAAGCATATCAGTCAGGGCACAGCAGTTAGACCATTCCTCTTCAGTGAGGTGTATTTCCAGCAGTGCGCTCCACCTTTCCCGTGCCTTATATGTATTGCCGTCTATGTCTCCCTGAAGTAATATATATAATTTCGTTACTAAATGTATGTGGTGGGGATTAGTGATACTCATTTGCAGTGTCTTTAGCATAGGTGGTTCATTTGGGAATGTAGGATACAGAGTTTTTATGGCACCTGTAGTCTATGATATGTGAATTTAAAGAGCAATGTTTGGTTGCTAATATAGGCAAGATCGTCAGCATCGACGAAAGTGCCATCCTTATAAAGGTCTTCCATCCTCTCAATACCCACATGGTGTAGCAATTCCATTCCAACCTTTTCCTGAGTTACTGATAAAGCTGGATGTTGTTGCAGTGGCAGTGCTGGCGCATACTGTGCCAATTTATGTGCTAGCTTTCCCATTCGCAGCCATGCTAAATTCGTAGTGCGTATTGTGTTTATTTCGTGCTTAGTCACATGGGTGCGCTGGTGTGGTAGTATACTGTGTAGTAGAATTGGATGGGCATCTCCATCTTCAACCGCCATATGTGGCAGGTAGCGAACCGGATGATACCAATAATGTGCATATTGCGCTTGAGCACATAAGTAATAAAGAAGGAAATCCGGTACTTTAAAACCTCCTTTTGAGTAGGGTAATGTTAGCGTGCGCAATTCAATGCGTGCCTGTTTACCTGCCCATATAAGTCGGGTTACGCTGGTTATCAAGCTTCGAAATACAGCCGCTGGTGGAGTAATAGGGATATTATTGAAGAGATAGAGAAATTTGGGTAGGACGACCATCTTTACAATGGCCATTCTATCTGCCAGAGAAAGTGGCAACTGGATCCATCGATCTACCTTCTCTTCAAGTTTACTAATGGCTGCCCCATAGTTTGTACGTATGACTATTTCAGGGTCTCGGTGATACCAGACCCCTAGGTATTTAACCGGCTCACTCTGCCATTCAAGAGGAAATTCCGCAGGGTGCGGTTGAGTAACCTCTGTTAACGGAATAATTGTAGATTTACTCCAGTTTATTTGGAGTCCCGAATGTCGTCCAAATTTAATATATTCTCTTAATAGGGGGGATAGATTATCAGTGGGGTTACGGACATACCGCACCATGTCATCTGCATATGGTGAAATATTTAAAGTACGTTGTGGCATTGTCTTATTTTGCACGCCAATGGTTCTAGCGCTATTGCAAACAGGAGTGGTGATAGGGGACATCCAAGTCTTGTACCTCGTGTAATCTGTATCGTATCTGACACATATTGATTCACTCTTATTCGCGCTACAGGTGCTGTATAAAGTATTTTAATCCATTGCAGGAGAATCGGGGGCAAACCCATTTTTTGTAATACTGTGAATAGATATGTCCATTCGACAGAATTGAACGCTTTAGCTGCATCTAAGAAGACAGCAGCTGCTTTGAGTTCTGGGTTTAATTGATGTGATAATGCAAATAAGGTGCGAATATTATGGGCTGTGGAGCGATGGGGTATGAACCCCGACTGATCTGGCAATATAATATTGGGCATTAGCGGTTGTAGGCGTTTGTCGATTAATTTAGCTAATATTTTAACGTCCGTGTTAATTAATGATAATGGCCTGTAAGATTCACAGTTTTCTGGGTCTTTGTCAGGTTTCAAGAGAGCTATGAGCATAGCTTCTCTTAATGTGGGCGGTAGTATCTGTTTACTATGGGCGTCACCATACATTTCTACAAGGTAAGGGGCTAGCAGTTCAACGTATTCTTTGTAAAATTCACTAGTAAATCCATCTGGTCCAGGGGCTTTACCATTGGGCAGTGTTTTAATCACATCTGTAACTTCTTCAACTGTGACAGCCTGCGATAGATACTCCCGTTGAGCATCCGATAGCCAGGCTATCGCAATATCATCTAAGTATGTTAACATTTCTTGGGAGTTAGCCGTGCCACGTGATGCATATAGATCTCCGTATGTATCCATGACGGCCTTCAGTATGCCTTCTGTATCATAATGCAGGATGCCCTGATTGTCTTTGATTTTAAGTACTGCATGTGCAGTATGACCATTGCATATTTTATGTGCCAATACACGACCTGGTCTACCCCCTTCCCCATATGTACGAGCAATAGGCCTCTTCAAAATGTACTTAAGTTCGTCCTCTGCAAACTCCTGATATTCAGACAATACTTTCCTTATGTCAGCTAGTATAACCATGTTTTGAGTGCGATCATATTCCTGTTCTAGGACTCTAAGCTTGGTTTCACGTTGGGTAAGCTGACTGCGGATGTCTTTCAGAATGCCTGCATTTGTACTAATACATACTCCACGTATGGTGGCCTTGAATGCCTCCCATAAGAGGCTAGGTTGTCGACTGAGGGCTGATTTAGTTAAAAATACTCCACTATAGCCTGTCTAATGGTATTATTATATGAGGAATCTAATAATGCTTTAGCGTTAAACCGCCATATGTATGGTGGTGGTGTATAATGGGGGAGGTCAACAGATAAGAGCACTGGCTTGTGATCCGACATTGTTTTCGGCAAGTGTTGTATGTCTCGTGTCCATGTGGTGGCCCCCTCAGTCGCTATCCAGTAATCAATGCGCGACCAGCCATTATGCACTGTGGAGTTATGTGTGGCTTCCATGTGGTGAGGATGCCGCAGTCTACAGATATCCAACATTTTGAATTCTATCATACCATCCTTTACTGCCTTCACTGCCCGTTTGTGTGGTTCCTTTGTTACCCTGATCTATCTAGGTCTTCATTTAAGGACAAATTTAGGTCGCCGCCCCACAACAATTCCATTTCAGGCAGGTCTCTTAGTTTCCGCCATATGTTCTTGAAAAATTCAGGATCATCTATATTTCGCCCATATACATTAATCAGCCCTATATGGTGTCCTCTAACATGACCAGTGACAATAATATATCGGCCCAAATCATCCGTTATAGTTTGGTCTATAAGGAATTGTACGCCCTTCTTCACTAGTATTATGACTCCTCTAGCGTAAGTGGAGTATGACGATGTTATTACAGTCTGAGCCCACTTGCCTCCTAAGGTACATTTAGCTGCTTTTGCGAGGTGGGATTCTTGCAAAAGGGCTATATCAATGCGGTGTCTGTCTAGATAAGCAAATACTTGGCGTATTTTCTTGGGGTTATTTAGGCCTCTGATATTCCAAGACAATAATCTAATTTGCGATGGTTTTAATCTATTCTCCATACTCTAATATAAGAGGCATATTTGGATATGATATACCTTCTCCTCATGTATACATTGTGTGCAATATATAACAACGTCAGGGTTACACATCGAGGACCATTACTCTGCTTGTAATTGCCTGTAAAAGAACAATAAACATACCCTTAATCCCCCCACCCACTTCAGCATCCCAATTATGCCAAAGACACACCCTTACAAACAACACTAACATTGTGCAAACAGTTACGGGGAGCACCCTCGGGGGGCCGCTAATTGCTCGCATCTACAACCGTAAAAACGGATGTGGTCGGGTGTTACCTGAGTAGTTTGGCTCTATATATATAGGAGGATGATTACGATAAGCACTTAGGGATAGTTCAAGCCCTGGTCACAGTGTCACTTTAACATTTTTAAAATCTTAATACTTTGTTCAACATATACAGTTCCTGATGGTTTCTTATTATTACCCCATATGGCTAGTTGTGATCAACTATCTAGACACATAATCAAGAAATATCCGCTCACCACTGTATGGTGGATCATCAATTAGTCAAAGTTGTATATCGGGGTGACACATATATGTACATGCAAAGTCATAATGTCTGTGTACCTGATAGTTCACACTGGTATTACGTACCTACCAGCTTGTACAAGATAGATCAAGATATAGCCACATGTAAGCATATAAAGTCCCTTATTGTAACTGTGATTACAGAGCATGTCATGTACATTACCACCAGCTTTAGCCTTTTCAGTCTGATTCCAGGTCGGTGTTTACTTGTCCCTGTGCTTTTCTTCTGGTGAGTGTCTTTTTGATGAAGTCTTGTGCTGCCTTTGGCGTTGATAGTATTTTCGCATGTCCATCATGGTTTATGTGCAGTCTCGCCGGATACAACATCTCGTATTCAATGCCCATATCTCTCAGTTTTTTTTTTACAGAATTAAAATCTTTACGTGCCGCTTGCACTGCCATTGTAAAATCCGGATAGAATGACACGTTATTCCCCTGGTAGGTATTTTACTGTTTCTCCCTCGCCAAACGTAAGATCGCATCACGATCCCTGTAATTAAGAACAAGGGAGATGATGGGTCTCGGCGGGGCACCCGGTGGTGGTGCAGGCGCTAGTGATCGATGTGCCCATTCAATGATAAACACAGGGGAAAGCTTGTCAGCTCCAAAGATGTCTCGCAGCATATCTTCCACGTATGTTTCTAATCTCCCCGTATTGGTACTTTCCGGAATTCCCATAATGCGCACGTTATTCCAGCGAGATCTCGCTTCTAAATCTTCATTTTTATTTTTAATGACGTCTAGGATCCTTTCCATCTCCGTGCATTTTCGTGTCGTCGTACTTGATTCGTCTTCGACCGCAGATATGCGTAGTTCCGCTGTGTCTAGTCTTTCGCCCTGTTTATCGAGCTTGGCAGCCATATTGTCAACTCTTTGGGTGAGTGCGTCGAGCTTGCCATCTATGACTTGTAGGCTGAGCTGTATGGCTTGTAGGGCCACTTCCATGGCGGAATTTGTTGCTTGTTCCGTGTCTAGTTCAGTGTCCGAATGCGCCGCTGTTACTTTAGGCGTGCGGCGGGTGTCAAAGGAGAGTTTTGGTTGTTGTTTGTCCGTTTTACCCATGACACCAGCAACCTTGTGAGCGCGACAGGGAGTAGTACTTGCGACTTCGTCTGTTCGCGTGCTGTATAGTCTTTTAGCTGCCGTGGTGTAGGGTGCTATTGCATTGAGAAGCCGATTCGGAAGCAATTGGTGAAGCTGCGGCGTGGCTCTTGAGCTAGTCCACGCTTCTTATTGCGCCACCAGTGAAATTATGTTCCACTTATGTCTAACAAGCCAGCTAGCGCCCAGTTCGCAACATGCGCTTCTTAGCATAGACTTCCTCTGTGATGGTGGATATGCGCACCCTACTGCGTTACGGCACACCTTGACGAGAGAGGCACTGTGTCATTTCACGTGGAATGTGTAATACACAAATATCAGCCTTCAGCTGCCAATTTACGTATGTGGCAATTTTTAGGCACTAGGACGATTTGCATTTGTAATGATGGCGATCGAAAGCAGGTGTGTTCTCTACATCCATACTCCTGCAAGATACGTTCATTGGCGACGATCCCCAGCGCTATCTGCCGGAGTGCACGTAGGTCATGAATATAGGGCTCCGTACCAGCTGGTAACTGCAGTTTGTGTAGCGTCTATGCTCTGAAGCTCGTCAGTGTATGTATCAAGGTGCCGCCCGCATTCATAGGCGTAGTATCCTCAAAATCGGTGATGCGCTATTTGGTAATTGGGAGTGCTGCGCCCTGCCACTTGATAACTGCGAAGCACTTGCCTGAACGGTACAACCTTAGCTTCAAGAGTGACGGATCAGCTCGCTTTGCCCAGATAGATGTTCCTCTGTAATTCCGCTGTCCAATTTCTGGACGATGTGTGGCCTTTTCACCAGGCGAGGCACGTCAGCGGACTAGTCTTCGCGGTCCGCCGCCATTTTCCGCTGCTGCTGTCCGAAGTCGTATGGGGCCATGAAACGCTTCCCAGCAGGGCAAATGTTAATATCGCACTCTTATGTCGGATTGCAGCAGTGCGGGGGAGTTTTCGATTAGCCTGCGGTAGCTACGGTAACTAGCGGGTTCGGTGGTTGAAGCCTAGTTTCACTTACACCTATTACACTGCGCCCGTCGCCGCCATTTTGTTTCAGCTGGAGAGTGCAATATGTCTCACCTTCCGAGTCAGTTTTTACTGCACTGACACAATATTCTGCATATTCAACACCAGTGTCTCATGGTGCAGTAGTTCCGACGCGAAATTCAGTGCTTTGTGTCCGTCAAAGGTCACCAAATGCGGTAGTTTATTGATGGATTATGTCCCCGACCAGCAGGGCAGCACTAGCGTGCAGCCATTCCGTAGCGCACCCTCTAGGGCCCCCCAATAAGGAAACATATATAGGAACATTTCCTTGTATCTAATTTCTTGAGTGCAGGAGTCAGAAGAGTCAACCTCTTAACCCCTCATATAGGAGAAAACTCCCTACAAATTTTATCAAGCTTTGATTCAGCACAATTAATTATTCGGTCACTTTTAATACTTCATCCATTAGTCCAAAATATTTTATATCTCAAGATGTCAAATACTGCACAGACTCTGTCTTCTTAATTTTTGTAAAAGACTTTTTTAATGAAAAAATATTTTTTTTAAACCATCTTCTTGTTCCCACTCATAGCCAACGCGTTCCATCCATGCGGACTTCTTCAGGGCTTTCCAATCTACTCTTGAAACCTCAATTGAATGTAAGGTTATCCAAGTGTCCTATTACAGATGCCACACCTTTCAGTCTTTCCTTTCCCTTTAACCGGAATGTTATCAGTTTCCGTTTTTATTTCCCACTGGCCTTATAAGTTAGCAGATTTCCGTCCATAGGTTAAAATATTCAGTGCATGATCAAATCCATCCCCAACGTTAGGCAATCAATTCAAGGCAGAATTAAATTAGCTTTTCGGTGGGTGGAGATTCCAGTGGGATAGTTTGTTGAAAGCAGAACTACCATGCTCACAAGATCAGGAGAATCCGGCCTGATATGAGTTGCAGTGAAAGATTAATTTAAGTCTGTCTTGAATTGATTGTCTAACGTCGGGGATGGATTATATCATACACTGAATACTCAGGGCGGGAGCAATGCCAGCTCCTGCTGGATGCGGGGAGCTGGCTGGGGACTTGGGGCTCCTCCTGCGGCACCCAATGATAGTGTTCTGGGTACCCTGGGTAGGCAGCAGGGCACCCACCCTTTGTTGGCCGGGCCCAGGGGGATGGGATCCCTTGGGCCAAAATCAAAATAACTATAACTTGCAGTCTATCGATCTACTAAGTGTAGAAATAACTTCATGTCCACCTTATTTTTTATATTCATTCTCTACTTTCATGTATGCTTGTTTAATGTTGTACATACTAGATGTGAAGTTACAGTCATTTCCATTTTTCTGTAATGTATAAAGGGGACAATACATTATATAATAAAGTATTACTTTCTAATGTTTGTGTAGTTTAAAGTTGTTGCTGTAGAAATGTAGTAATCCCTAACTATAACTATCATGTAACCTATGGGTTTTTGTGTGAATTTGTTGGTTTTGTTTAGGAAATATGTTGTAAAGGTGTCTTAACATTAAAGGGTCGATTCCGATTCGGGCCGGAAAAGCACCGACCGACTCGGATCTGGAAATTATACCGACCGACACGTACCTGTGGCGCCCGACACGCCAAGTACGATGCAATGCGTGCAAAATCCGACCGACACGTACCGAACCCAAGTCGAACGACCGAGCCGCACGGAAAACAGCAATCCGGTCGGAAAAACAGGCGAATCCAACCGACCGACACGCACCCGGAACAAATCCGACCGAAACGTACACGCGAACTCCAAACCGCAAAGTACGATGCAAGGCGCGAAAACCACGAGCGAGTCGGACGGAGGCCAAGCCGTACGACCGACACGCATACAAAACCGAGCCGAAGCAACACAAAACACCGCGACCGACGCGTACGCAGCATAGAAAACTGCACAAACACAGCGTGAACGAAACGGAGAAGACCGTACGAGACAAATGCAGGGTCCGACTCGGTCACAAGAACGTTTCCAACATACACAGACAGTACAAAGGAAAAATCACACAAAAAAGGCCAAACAAGCAATTACTAAGCCAATAAATACTGGGGGAGTGGGGACAGAGAACAAAGACACACCCACAACTCCACCCATATAAAGGACACAAATCACAACCATGATCCTTTGCAAATGCCATTCCACTGCCAGCACCCAAGAGAAAGCAACCAGACACCCACAGCTCATCCCTCACACAAGCCACACACCATCAGCACACCAACAAATACCTACCTCACATACACCCAGCAAAACACACACTCACACACCCTCACCTGCACACCAACACACACATCACTCACCATCACCACCCATCACCATGCCCCCAAGAAGAATCACAAGTTCCTAGATTGTGAATTGGAAGTCATGGTAGACGAGATCCTCAGGGTAGAGCCACAGCTGTTTGGCACACTGGTCCAACAGACCCCCATCTCCCAGAAAACCAAGATGTGGGAGAGGATCATCAACAGGGTGAACGCACTATCACCATGTCGGCGCACAAAGAGCGACATCCAGAACAGGTGGTATGACGTGCGCAGGAGGGTACAGGACCTGCTCAAGAAAGACTACATCAACAGCCAATACACCGGCAGTGGCCCTCCTGCCAAGCCAATATACCTCAGGTCCTGGGAGGAGAAGGTGCGGGCCATCCTTCCGCCAGTGAGTGTATATGGACTAGAGAACATCCCAGAGCCTGGTGAGTACACAACAAATGTACACAATATACTGCCACAAAACACACACACATCACTGTCAAGGGGAGAGTCAAACCATGCACTCATAGCAATTACACAGCAACCAGAACAGAATCATCCCAAAATGTGTATGTCAGTCAGATAAACACAACACATGCCATCAAAAAAGTCACATCCAACTGTGCCATCACATGTACAAACACAACTACAACTACAGCTAGGCAGTGGCACAAATAGAACTAACAAACACATCCAGACATGTAGCCACCACAACAACACCAACACACAGTGAAGACCACTCAAAGGAAGGAATTCTGTGTATGCTGGCCAAGTCAGTGTAGCCAATAGCATCATGGGAGTCGCAGTCACACATATTGCCCCCCCACAACTGTCCCATCAACACCACCATGAACCATGCGCACATCACAGGGAGTGGAGAAGGACTCACAAGATGGCTGACACTGGCAACTGCTGTGGGGAGCACAAGGCCCTGCTGGCAACTGTGCACCAACAAACAGCAGGACACCACTGACTGACATCCTGAGAGACAACTTCCACTCCCTGCAATGCAAGCACGTTCCATGGTGGGATATCTGGCTGGCTGGGTGGGAAGGAGGACTTGCAGCACTGACCATAGTCACAAGCACCTCCCCTCACACACACCCCAACACAAACTCCACAGAACCCACCTGGTAGAATGCAATGCCCCCATCCTAACACAAGATCCCACAAAGAACCACCACCCTGGGTTATGTTGTGTGAAGCACAGGGACACTCTTGGGACTTTTAGCCAAACAACTGCCAGGACAACACTCCCAGCCATCCTGTCAGCACAGCCAGCCCACCCCACAGGGAAGCAGAGTCAAAAGGAAGGAAGCATGGGCATGCTGGGAAGGGGGTGGAGGCAATAGCATGATGGGAGTCGTAGTCACTGATATTGGTCACCCCCACAACTGTCCCATCAACACCACCCTGAACCATGCTCACATCACAGGAAGTGGAGAAGGACTCACAAGATGGCTGACACTGGCTACTGCTGTGGGGAGCACAAGGCCCTGCTGGCAACTGTGCACCAACAAACAGCAGGACACCACTGACTGACATCCTGAAAGACAACTTCCACTCCCTGCAATGCAAGCACGTTCCATGTTGGGATAACTGGCTGGCTGGGTGGGTGGGAAGGAGGACTTGCAGCACTGACCATAGTCACAAGCACCTCCCCTCACACACACCCCAACACAAACTCCACAGAACCCACCTGGTAGAATGCAATGCCCCCCATCCTAACACAAGATCCCACAAAGAACCACCACCCTGGGTTATGTTGTGTGAAGCACAGGGACACTCTTGGGACTCTTAGCCAAACAACTGCCAGGACAACACTCCCAGCCATCCTGTCAGCACAGCCAGCCCACCCCACAGGGAAGCAGAGTCAAAAGGAAGGAAGCATGGGCATGCTGGGAAGGGGGTGGAGGCAATAGCATGATGGGAGTCGTAGTCACTGATATTGGTCACCCCCACAACTGTCCCATCAACACCACCCTGAACCATGCTCACATCACAGGAAGTGGAGAAGGACTCACAAGATGGCTGACACTGGCTACTGCTGTGGGGAGCACAAGGCCCTGCTGGCAACTGTGCACCAACAAACAGCAGGACACCACTGACTGACATCCTGAGAGACAACTTCCACTCCCTGCAATGCAAGCACAGTCCATGGTGGGATAACTGACTGGCTGGGTGGGTGGGAAGGAGGGCCGGCTGTCAACCAAACACAACCAATGCAGACCATGTTCACACCCCAAAGAATACATAGAAATGCCCAAATAATGCAGGACAATGTGCCACACCAATATCAACCCCTGACTGTGACGACTTAGGACAATGCAATGTACAGGCCCACACCCAGAGGCACAGTCACAACTGTCATGTGTGTCAACCATTGATGCCTGCAGAAACATAACATACATTGTGTGTGTCTCCCAAAAACAGGTGATGATGGGGACACAGCAGCAGACGCTGAGGAGTCCCAGTCCCAGGCTCAAGAGGATGCGGAGCTCACTGGCGTCGTACAGCCTCTGCCCTCCTCGGACGAAGAAGACCAACCTGGCACATCCGGTGCAAGTCTACATGCAGCACCAGCAGGACCACCAGCTGCAGCACCAGCAGGACCACCAGCTGCACCCCCTGCACCCACCCCTCCAACGACTGTCACCACAAATACCATCCCTGCCGACATGGACAGAACAAGGAGCAACACCAGCACAGGGACCCTGGACCAACCTGGGGCCATGGACACCACCACCACCACCAACCCCCAAGGTGGACCAGGGTCATCTGTGCGTGCCACTGCACGCACTGCACATGTCAGCAGGGGTGGTGGGAGGGTGGGAGACAGAGGTCGCTGCTTGCAGAGGTTGCTGGTGTGCATGATGACCCACAACTGGTACGCATAGCTGATGCGTACCAGTCCAGCACCGGAGACCTCAGCCAGGTAGTGGGGCTCCTCAGAGACATGAAACAGCAGCAGGCTGCCCATCATGCCCGCTTGGACTCTCACATGTCCCACGTGGAGTCACACATGTCCCGCGTGGACTCACACATGTCCCGCGTGGAGTCCAAGTGGGATGCACTGCATGAGATGACGGCGGTGCACAGGGACATTTTACAATGCCTCCGCCAGATGAACAGCAACCAGTCCACACCTCCCTGTGTGCCAACAACATCTGGTGCTGAACAAACTGCAACTGCCACAGGGAGGGAGGATGACTCTGGCGGAGAGTCCCCTGCACCGCAGCAGCCTGTACTTGAGGGGCCCCCCCAAGAAGAGGGGTCGTCCGAAGAGGGGCAAGTGAGAGGCCGATGGCCAAGCGCAACTCCCAGGAAGCCTGATCCTGTTCTGGATGTTCACCTTTGTGCACAGACTGTTCACCCTGTTGACGGCAACACTACTCCCACACATTGCATGGGGAGTACAAGTTGGACCAATGTGTCAGACAACTGTGGCCCCGATACTGGGGATTCTGTCTACCAGGACTTTCAATTCACCTAGGAACTTCTGATTGCAAGATTTATGTACAGCACTACCCATCCTATGCACTATTCACACAAATGTATCACAATAAACACACTAATACACCATGCTTGCCTCTGTTGTGATTCCAACGTGGGTGCTGTTATGGGGATGATGAACTGCAAAATTACACTGTGTATGTGAACTGCAACAGCAAGTACAACACAGGCATGTGAGTAAAGGCAACGTGACACATATGAGGGAGACACACCACCAGGGCTACACAACACATACACACCTAGGCCATCTGACTCATTGCCTACACTGATGTTGCCAGGGAAGACGGTGCAATGCACAGACACCACACCCATTCCCAGTTGTAGTCAAGTAGCCCACAGGTGCAGTAAGCAAATGGCAGTCAAATGTGTGACCACAGACAACGCACATCACAAAGTGAAGCACAGGTTTATTACACAGTTGCAACATGTCGTAACCACTACAGGTGCAAGGTAATCCCACCTGGCAGCGGGCACACAGTCAACAACTGTAGACGGAAGGAAGTCCATGGGTGTGGCGCACATCACCTGTAGGGACACAACAGCTACCAGCCTGGAAGTGCAATCACGTCGTCGGTGGACACAGTTGACCAAACGAATCTGAAAGTACCCTGTGAAGGACAGAAATGACACACAGTCAAAAGCAATGGAGTACAGGACAGAACAGCAAAACTCATGCACAATACATGTTACAAGATACCCACCCAGAACCAAGTTAGCATGTCAAAACTGTTGGGGAGTACAGCCCACCTGTAAGCACACATGGCAACACACATCCAGTCAAGTAGCCCATGGACACACTCCAACAGCACCAGAGCACCACCTACACATATCATGCCAACTCACATCATTGACATGACACCTCAGGATACTCACATTCAGCTAAAGAAGTTGGTGATGAGCTGTGTGCGGACATCACCCTCATCATCATCATCATCATCGTCACTGGCATCGTGGTCCAGGCCAGGATCCTCCACAGGTGGCGGATGTTGGTCATTGTCATCCTGGATGAGAGGCAACTCCTTCCGCACTGCCAGGTTGTGGAGCATGCAGCAGACGATGATAATCTTGCACACTTTCGCAGGGGCATATGGGAGGGACCCTCCGGTCTTGTCCAGGCAGCGGAAGCGGCTCTTCAGGAGACCAAATGTCCGCTCAATCACTCTCCTGGTCCGACCATGTGCTTCATTGTAGCGCATCTGGGCTGGTGTCACAGGGTTCCTGAGGGGTGTCAGCAACCACGGCATGTTGGGGTATCCCGAGTCACCTACGGACAGACAAGTGCACATTAGCTGACTTGGACAAGTGGGCGGAATACTACAGATCAGATCACACACAATGGCACAAAGTCAGTACACACCGACAAGCCAGGCACGCTGGTTCTGCATCTGTGCCATCATCCTGGGGATGCGACTACTCCTCATCACAAAGGCATCGTGTGCTGAACCAGGGAAACGGGCACACACATGTGTGATGGTCATGTCTGCAAGACACACCACCAGTGCATTGACCGAGTGGTAGTGCTTGCGGTTCCTGTAGGCCTGCTCCTGGGCCTGTGGTGGTACCAAAGCCACATGTGTCCCATCAATGGAGCCAATGACATGCGGCATCCTCCCCAGGGCATAAAAGTCACTCTTCACGTCAGTGAGTCGTCGCATGATCTAGGGAAATAGATGTACCGGTTCAGGAATAGCAACATTGCCGCCAAAACATCGCGGAGCACACGGCTCAACATGGTCTGTGACATCCCACCAGCAGTCGCCACAGTATGTTGGAAGGTACCGGTGGCAAAGAAGTGTAGGGCTGCCATCACCTTCACCTTGGGGGTCAGCGCTGTAGGATACGGCCGGCCAGGCTGCAAATGTGGCGACAACTGCACTGCCAAATCCTCAATCAGCTGCCTGGTGAAGCGGTACCGTCGGATGCTGTCCCGTTCCACCATCGTTGCCAGGTCTGGGAATGGTCGATGGACAGCAGGAGCCCTGCAGTGCAGAGGAGAAGTAAGCAAGATTGTCAGTCACCCCACATATGCGGCATTGAACACACTCAATATCCCAACATACATCATTATGAGGCACAACTACATGAAGTGTGCAGTTCCGTAAGGTACATACATGGCCAACATCTGTCAACACGGTCCAACAGGTGGCATCAATTAGTCCCAGGTTGTCCCATTGGATATCATGAGGCCGTGTCACAGTTCCCATCTCCTGCTGCCGTGTCACAATCACCCCCCACAGTGACATGTGAGGACAGATGTGCCCCAGGCACCACAGCTCAACGACAGGTACATTCCCAGGGACCCTGTATTGCCACATGGACACTGGCATTACATGGAGTATCATGTATACACCACAGCAAAACAACCATGACCCCCACAGGTAGTGGTCCCACTTGCCACGGCAGGACAGACATGGACGTCTGTGACACACACACGCACAACATCAAAGTCCATGCACACACAACGTGGATGTGGAGACTGTCTCCCATTGTGCACATGAAATCAGAGACATTGTAAACACTACATGCACAAAGACTGTGGAGGACCATCACTATTGTGCCACTGGGACACCCTGGCTCAAACATACCGTCCCACATGGGACTCACGGGGTATGTGACATGACATACACATACACCACCATGAAATGTGACCATGGCACATGCACAGACATGAACAGTTGCACATCACAGTGGTCATGTACACGTAACACCCAGGATCCTGTCCCCATGAACACGTGCACAGCCTGGGGGTGGCTGCCCACAGGTGACACCCACAGGACAACATGTACACCAACATACACACAATAGGAAATGCAGCCTTACATGCCTTATGATAAAGTTTGGACAGGCTGTCGTGATGTAGGTGTGCCCCTCACTCCCTGGGAGCTATCTGTGGCTGGCATATGTCCATCTGAGACAGGCATGCTGACATATGCCAGTCACATGTACAGTGATGCGTTGAACAGCAATGGACCGATCGGTGCCCCGGCCGGCCCATTGCATTCAATGTGTGCGGGTACGCGTTGTACCCCTGTACGCGTTGTACTGCAATGGACCGATCGGTGCCCCGGCCGGCCCATTGCATTCAATGTGTGCGGATATGCGTTGTTCCCCTGTACGCGTTGTACCCCTGTGCGCGTTGAACTGCAATGGACCGATCGGTGCCCCGGCCGGCCCATTGCATTCAATGTGTGTGGGTACGCGTTGTACCCCTGTACGCGTTGAACTAGCAATGGACCGATCGGTGCCCCCGGCCGGCCCATTGCATTCAATGGTGTCGCGGTACGCGTTGTCCCCTGTACGCGTTGTACCGCAATGGACCGATCGGTGCCCCGGCCGGCCCATTGCATTCAATGTGTGCGGGTGCAGCGTTGTACCCTGTACGCGTTGTACCCCTGTACGCGTTGAACTGCAATGGACCGATCGGTGCCCCGGCCGGCCCATTGCATTCAATGTGTGCGGGTACGCGTTGTACCCCTGTACGCGTTGTACCGCAATGGACCGATCGGTGCGCACCCATTGACAATGGCCTTGCCTGGCAACGGGCGCGTTTTCGAATTTCGAACGAGTCGGTTGCTGGAAAATCAGTTGGTCACCCACAACAATGTTGCAAAATCATGTATGTCATGAAGTTGAAGATTTGAAGGATGCTGTGGGCGTGTTTTGGTGCTGCTATTCCATGGATTGGCCAGATTCAGAAGATGCAAACGACTTGGACCTATCACTTTGGACACAAGGGACAGTATCTGCCTCTCCAGCACATATATATTGCTGGCTGTTCCCCTGAGAGCTCACTTGCCTGCACTACATGCTCCAGGACGACATCTGCCACTGCACTGCTGCTGTCTCTGCCCCTCTGGACCCTGCAATGGCACGTACTGTGGAGAGAGCCCCAGCCTTCAGTCTTGAGGAGAACCAGGCCCTGCTGGACAGCCTACTTCCACAGTACAGCAAGCTGTATGGGACACCAGGGGAGCAGGTGAGTGTTCTGTGCACTGCCTTTCTGAATGTGCATATTGTCTGACTAGCAAGGCTGAAAGTCTGCACGCCACTGGCTAGCAGGCTCACTGAGTAGTTGTCACCCCCATAGTGTGTAGTGACATGCACTGGACAGGTATGGTGCAGTGACAGTGCATTTGAACAAGGTTTTACTTCCCATGCAATGATACCATGTAGTGACGTCTGGCAAACTGTCCATGGGCAGCTTTGCACTGCCTGTGTACATCATGTGCCCCTGTGATTGAGACATGTATATACAACTGTGTCATGCACGGATATGTTGCATGTGTAGTAATGGCCTTTTCACTTTGTCATCCTGACAGGTTAATGCCCATCGGAAGCAGGAGATCTGGAAGGACATCGTCCGGGCTGTCCGGTCCGTGGGGGTCTACAAGCGCCGGATCCGCAACTGCCAGAAGAGGTGGCAGGACCTTCGGGGCTGGACCCGGAGGATTGCACGGGTCCAGCTGAAGCTGTCGCCTCCTCGCAGGAGGGGCGGAACACGGACCCTGACCCCCACATGCTCCAGATCCTGGCGGTGGTGTTTCCAGACCTGGACGGGCAGCTGAAGGCCAGACAGCAGCAAGGAGGGGGTGAGTCAAAGACTGCACTGTGAACTCTGTATTACATGCTGTGTGCCCTCCTCTGGCCTGGTTCAACTGCCACAGTGCAGCAGGCATGTTGTCCAGGAGCCATGTCCCTCTATTGTGCACTGCCCACTGCTCATCTGATACCCAGGTGTGGCCCTTACATTCAGGGAATTGTGTCACTTGGGACTGTGTCCTTGCAGTTTGCTTCACTAAAGGTGGGGGACAGCATCTGTTTCCCTAACTCTGTTGTGGGCATCATGGGTGGGTCCATTGTTCACACTACGCCTGTGTTCGGACATGTAATCTGCGTGTTGCTTTGATATGCGGTCCACTTGCTGTGCTGAGCCACCACATGTGCCTGGGGTATGTGGCACACGCCCATGCAGCGGGTGGGAACAATGTTTGGGCCCCAGGAGTGTGCAGATTACGTGTGTCACACATACATAGCCAGCTATCCACTGTCCAGGGCTCATCCCTCATTCATGTGGAGCAGGACAGTCATGCCTACTCCAGGCCATGCAATGCACTCTGTACTCCCACTCCCGTGTATCAGCTGACACATTGTGCGCAGTGATTTGACCCCTCAGGTGTCTGCCTCTGTGTCAGTGTGCTGTGGATTAGTTGCCAGGACTGCTGGGGTGTTTCTTGGTAGGGGCTCAGCATGCCCCTGGAGATGTGACCATAGGAGACGATACTTGTGTGTCACATAGGTGTTTGATCAGCTGCCCGTGCAGACTGGGGTATGCGAATGTGAAGTTCAGGCAGCTGTTCCCCATTCACAGCAGATTGTGAGGGGCTCAGGTTCAGAGGGTAGTGTCACAGGTCTCCCATATGTCCAATAGGTATGACCTGGACAGATGAGGGTTAAGATGATGTGTTGTGTGGGGGATGTACATGTGCACTTGTGCAGCTCCAGGACTTGCATTCCCCATGACCTACTATTGTGACACAGTGCATAGTGTTGTTGTCTGGCTGCCAAGTCATACATCACTGAGACAGTGATGTATGACTTAGCAGTCATGCCTCTGCCATGGCATGTGTCTACTTATTGGTGGTCCTGCAGGGGAGTGACATGTGCTACATGCACACCATTGTGGCGATGGCTATCAGGACATGGGTGCATCATGGTGTCTGTCGCTGGTATGCATCACATGCATTTCCTATTTGACTCTGGGCATCCCTTTCATCCGGAAACCTGTACTGACTCAGTGGCAAGAGCTGTGATGTGTGCATGTCCACATGCCACACCGTGTCCTCTGCACTGTCCAACTACTGTGTACTTGGTGCATGTGTCCACACTGGGGTGTTGCAATCCAACAAACACCAGACAGATGGGTGCAAGGCCATGTGGGATGTGAGTGCCATGCTTGGCATCAGACTGACAATTGGCTTCTCCTGTTCAGTTAGGGCACTTTTAGCAATGTACAACTAATGATGCCAGGGCTTGCTCTGTAATGTGCTGTGCTCACAGTGGTGTGTGCGTTTGGTGCAGGTGACTGATGTCTGTCTGTTTCCCCATTGTTTGCAGATACATCCACGGCCACGGAAGGGGACAGCTCCACGGACCAGGAGGAGCCAGAGAGCCAGACTGGGTCAGCAGCCGAGGAGTGGTCGGAGGGACCCAGTGGCACGGAGGGCGAGGGGAGCCACACCGAGGAGTCCTCAGCACCATCCACCTCAGCTGAGGACCAGAGCAACTCGGAGGATGACTCCCTTATGGAGGCGGGTGTCAGCAGCCACCACACCCCAGCTAGTGTTGCTGTCCCCGCCACCACCAGCACCACCACCGCCCTCCCATCGGCTCCCATTCCCCAGGTCCGTGGAGGCTCCCATGTTCGGGAGCGTGTCTCCTTTGGGCCAGGCACCGCACCCCCTGCCCCTGTGTCCCCTGCTGCCCTGAGTGAGGAGTCTGTGTACCTCCTTCGCCAGCTCCATGTAGGGCAGACAGCCATGCTGAGTGTCCTCCATGCGCACACCGCTCTGTTGACTCAGCTGGTGTCGTTCATGGAGGGCATCTCATCGGGCATGTCTGACCTACAGAGGGGCAATAGGTCCATGGACTCCTCCCTGACGGCAGCAGTGTCCCTCCTCAGACAGTCCCTCACCCCTCCTGCCTCTGCTCCATCCACACTCCCCAGCACCTTACCCGTCCCAAGTACACACACACCGGCACAGGCACACACCAGCACACACACGTCCAGCACACAGACACACACGCCACAAACAAAACGCACACGCACGCACAGTCAGGGGACTGAAACCAGACTCACAGGGGATGGGGCCCTGGTACACACACACGCATCCACGGGCACTGCGCAGTCCTCAGTTGCCTCTCCCTCCAAAACACCCTCCCTTGCCTCACCTGCAACCCCAAAGACCCAGCGCCTCTTCCTCAGTGACCTCGGCCTCTTCCCCTCCGATCCAGCTGCTCCAGCATCCAGGGGGAAGAGGAAGCCCCCACACGGAGCAGAGTGCCCCTCGCCCCGGACACCCTCACCCAGGCGCAGACAGACTGAGGCCCCCACCCGCAAGTCCCCCGGAGTGGTAAGAGCAAGACACCGCCGCCGCCCTGCAGCTCAAGCACCAGGTCTCCTTCCTCCATCCCTCAGGCCCCCACTCCACAGGTGCCCCCACCACACCCTGCCCCAGGTTCCCCCACCCACAGATATACCATCCCCAAGAGGATCCGGCCTTCTCCCCTGGCACTTGCTCTCCCGGCACCACATGCCCCGCTGCGCTTGTCTGTGCCACTGATGTGGTGAGGGTGTCCTCCCCCTCTGTCCAGCCCACCTTGCCTGTTCCCCATTCTCCTCCCCTGGTGGTAGGCACTGCAGTGGAGTCCACTACCACCCTGTCTGACTTGGGCACTGCAGTGGCGGACCTGTCCACTCCATCTGCAGGGTCCACTGCAGTCGTGCCGGCACCCACAACATCTGAGTCATGCACCCCAGTTGTGCCGGCACACACCATGTCAGACACCTCCACTGCAGTTGTCAGTGGCTCTCCAGCACCCACCACCCCTTCCCTGCTTCCTCCTGCTGAGCCCTGATCCTGTCCCTGCGGTGCCTGGCCTACCCCCCCGGTTGCCCCTCCTAGTGGATTGTCCCTGGTTTTGTGCAGGCATGTGTAGGGTGGCATCTGCCACTGTCACACACTTGTGACTTTGTTGTTGGACTGGCCATTGGCCTTTGTTTATTTTCTACCGGACTTCTACTTTTAATGCCACACATGCTGAATAAAGCAACTTTCTGTTCTCTAGTGCTTCTGCTTCTGATGTACATGATGTTGATGATGCTAACCATGCCCTTGCTGCAGTGATGGTGATATTTGGTCTCATGATAATGAAGTGTTACTGTGCAGGAACCCATGTGGTCCAGGGGGAATGTGTCCTATCCTGTGGTGTATCCATGTCATCCATAGCAGCATCTGAGGGTGTCATGTGTTCAGTATTTGGCAATGGGATTTCCTACTTAGATTGGCTATTTCACATCTGTGGCTTCCACCCCTGCACATCTGTTGTGCCTGCCATTGTTCAATTCGTCTACTTCCCTGACCGTGTGGCCATCTCCAGTGGACATGCAGGTTTGGGCATCAATGGGGAAGGACTCATCTGTGTTGTCAGTGCAACATTGCTATACAAGTGTGTTGGATCTGTGCTGATGATTCCGTTGGCACTTCCATGACCAGGCTGATGTTACGGGAGCCCTCATTTGGTGCTAATTGTTGATTGTGTGACCAAGTGCTCAGCTGACATGATGGGGCCCTACTGAGGCAACATATGGCACAGCTTTCCTCACACAGGAGTGGAGTCCCCTCATGGCAGTGTGTACTCCTGTGACATTGCCTGCGCCCAAGGTGTGTGTTGTATGTGCATGTCTGTGTGTTCACTTCCGTTTAGCTGTGCATGCTGTGATCCCTAGTGTTGTACCTGTTTGTGATGCTAGCTGAGTTGACCTATGTTCCCCCAAAGTCTTCTCCCTGGGTTCTCTGTGATGTGGGTGCATGGCACATTACTGGTCATCAGGGTGTCACCCATAGGTGTGTTTGCTGTCAGGGCTGAGTTTGTGTGCAGACGCAGATGGGTCACAGTCAGGTTTCCCCTTGGCACTTGTTGTTTGCCCCTGTCATGTGATTTCCAGTTTGTGTTATCTTTCAGTGATTGTGACACGTTGTGTGTGTGACTGCTGGCACTCCTCAGGGTCCGGGCTGCAATGTTGGTTGTTGTCTATGTGTGTTCTTTGTGGGTGACCTTGGCTTCTTCATTGGTGTGTGACTGTGGATGGGATCCCATTGGTTGGTGTGGTATTGCCGTCATGTCCATGTACAGCGTAGTGTGCAGTGTGTCAGACATTCAGGAGTCTTGTTGACTGGCCATGTGTGATGTGTTTCTGCACCTTGGTTCCCACCCACCACCCTGGAATAGTCATGGGTGCATGTGCAATGTCACCAGTGCATGTGTACTTCACTGCTGCACATTGTTGGAGGTCGAGGGTGTGGTGTTGAGTGTGTGCAGATGAGAGTTGTTGCCCGGCTAGGCCCCTGCCTCCATGTTGGCCTTGGCTTACTGGCCATGCTGATTGATTTGTGCTTGTGTAGGTGTGATGGTAGTTAGTTGCTCAGGACACATGACTGTGGTTCACAGTGTGAACCACATTTAGCTTTGTCATCACAGTGGGATTGTAATGCAGCCCAGGGTCACCACATTGTGGGGGCCCTGGGGGTGGTGCTGTGGTGTGTCTGTGTCTTGCTGTGTCAGTTGCTGTCCCTACGTGCCTGTGTGACATGTGTGATTTGTGCTCCCTCTCATCTGACAATGCCTGCTTGCCCACATAGGGGATTTGGATCCATGAGTTACCTTTGTGTGGCACTGTATGCACATCTGTATGATTGGTATTCAGGTCTCCTCATGTGTTGTGTGGTTGCCTGGGGACACTGGCACCCCCCCCCCTCACCTGTTGTGTATGATGTGCAGTGTGGGTCTGCCTGTTTGTGTTTGTGCATCTGCACCACTGGATTGGCATATCTTGGGTGTGCCATTGGCTGTATGTAGTTTGGTGGGTTTCCCCTGCTGTCCCTGGGACTCCTAGGTCATCGATCAGTACAATGATCATGGTTTGTGTGTCCCATTGCTGCCATGGTATGGTATCTGTTCACCTCACATCTGCAGTCTCCACAGGGTATCTGCATTTGTGTGCCCATTGGTGCAAATATGTGGGTCTGCATTCTGATGGTCACTTCTGTCATTGTGTCATTGATGATTGTTGACGGTGTCAGCCCCCATGGGTGTTGTTTGTCTGCACATGGCCAAAGGTATGTCTTATTTGCACTGCAGTATTTGGCTCCCCCAATTTATGTTGCAATGGGACACATACACTACTTTGCCACTGATGTGTTTTTTGTTCTGTGACCAGGAATCATCCATGCAGTTTGGCAGTTGCACCTCTTTCTTTGTCAACACTTACCTTTTGGTCACTGTGGTGATGGGGGTTTAGACCCCATTGCCACAATGTTCAAAATGTGCTTCAGCTACGGACCCCACACTTACATTTTGGTCACTGTGATGATGGGGGTTTGGACACCATTGCCACAATGTTCAAAATGTGCTTCAGCTATGGACCCCACACTTACCTTTTGGTCACTGTGGTGATGGGGGTTTAGACCCCATTGCCACAATGTTCAAAATGTGCTTCAGCTATGGACCCCACACTTACCTTTTGGTCACTGTGGTGATGGGGGTTTAGACCCCATTGCCACAATGTTCAAAATGTGCTTCAGCTATGGACCCCACACTTACATTTTGGTCACTGTGATGATGGGGGTTTGGACCCCATTGCCACAATGTTCAAAATGTGCTTCAGCTATGGACCCCACACTTACATTTTGGTCACTGTGATGATGGGGGTTTGGACCCCATTGCCACAATGTTCAAAATGTGCTTCAGCTATGGACCCCACACTTACCTTTTGGTCACTGTGGTGATGGGGGTTTGGACCCCATTGCCACAATGTTCAAAATGTGCTTCAGCTATGGACCCCACACTTACATTTTGGTCACTGTGATGATGGGGGTTTGGACCCCATTGCCACAATGGTCATGGCCTGCTTGCATTGTGGGTGCCACACACATATATGTGTGGCACATGTGCTAGGGGGTCACATTGTATGTTCAAAGTCATGTTCGGTGTTGTAGGCATTTGACACAGTCTACACACGCTTGTCATGGTGTTGGGGGATGTCTTCTTCTTGCATTCCCTAGGTTGTGGTGTGCTGGTTGTGTCATGCATTGTCCATCCTATGAGTGGGGGTGGTAGTAGTGGTTGGCATCCAGTCCCCCCTGGCTGAGGGTAGTGGTAGGCATCCAGCCCCCCCTGGGTGTGGGTGGTAGTAGTGGTAGGCATCCAGCCCCCCCGGCTGAGGGTGGTAGTAGTGGTAGGCATCCAGCCCCCCCTGACTAAGGGTGGTGGTAGGCATCCAGCCCCCCCTGGCTGAGGGTGGTAGTAGTGGTAGGCATCCAGCCCCCCCTGGCTAAGGGTGGTTGTAGTGGTAGGCATCCAGCCCCCCTGGGTGAGGGTGGTAGTAGTGGTAGGCATCCAGCACCCCCTGGGTGAGGGTGGTAGTAGTGGTAGGCATCCAGCCCCCTGGCTAAGGGTGGTGGTGAGGCATCCAGCCCCCTGGCTGAGGGTGGTAGTAGTGGTAGGCATCCAGCCCCCCTGGGTGTGGGTGGTAGTAGTGGTAGGCATCCAGCCCCCTGGCTAAGGGTGGTAGTAGTGGTAGGCATCCAGCCCCCCTGGCTAAGGGTGGTGGTGAGGCATCCAGCCCCCCTGGGTGACGGTGGTAGTAGTGGTAGGCATCCAGCCCCCTGGGTGAGGGTGGTAGTAGTGGTGGGCATCCAGCCCCCCTGGCTCAGGGTGGTGGTAGGCATCCTGCCCCCCTGGGTAGGGGTGGTGGTGCGCATTCAGGCCCCTGTGTGCATATGTGGCATTGGTGATGGGCATCCCGCCCTATGGTGCTGCTGTTGCTGGTGTAAGTATATTCTGCATCCCTCTGTGTGTGTGTGATGTGTCGTGTACGTGTTGTATGTGTTTTGTGGTTGGTGTCTGACTTACCTTCTGCGCTGTACGCGTCCGTGCCTGTTCCGGTAGTAAATGTAGAATATTGGTATGATCGGGACGAAGGGAGTCATGGTTGGTTCGTGTCGTTCATCCTTCTCGTTGCTTCGCGTCGTCCTCGTCGCTTCGCGTCGTCCTCGTCGCTTCGCCTCGTCCTCGTCGCTGGCGTGTTCGTCTCGTAGCCGTGGATCGTGTTGTGGCGCGAATCGGAGCTTATGTGCGCCTCTCCCGGATGCTTTGACGTGCCGTGCGTAGCGACGGGTTCGGCGCGTACGGAAAGCGCATCGTACTCGTTCGGCCGGACGGAGCTGCATTTTCCTTCCGTGTGACTCGATTCGGCGTTTCCGGATTCGCCTCGGTCGGGGAACAGGACCTGGTTTGGGTGAGTACGGCTCGGCCGGATTCTGTGCTGTTGTGCGCATCGTACTTACTCGTTCGGGTGTGCTGTACGGATCGGTCGGGAAACAGGCTTTCGCATGGCTTTTTTCCCGACCGAATGGTATTGGGTGCGCCTCCGACCGAGATCGGAATCGGCCCCTAAATGTATAAAGTAGGATTTTTTTTTCAAATTTTATCTTTGGCATCATTTGAGCTAGTTTATGTTGCCCAAATGTTTTAATAGGTGATTTTAATGAAAAAACTGTTAGAAGTATTGCAATGGAAGCATAAAAGTTTCAAAAAAGGTAGTACTGACCAGGGTTTAGGCTGTATAGGTACAGCATGCATGTGTATGTTGTATTTTGTTTTTAATTTCGCCTGTAACACGGTACTCACTTGGGAATACTGAGGTACTCCGTGAGTGCAACATTGATTCTGATAGGCTGGAAGAAGATCTTTCCAGCCAATAGGAAGCTTGTTTCTATTGTATGTTGGTTCTGTTATGGTTTGGGGCTATTCAGAACTGTACCAGGCCTGCTGCATCTTGTGCTGCTCTTGTAGTGGGTTTTTGTGAAGATGGCACATAGACCTCAACCTGCTGCACCTGCTCCAGATCATTTGGAGGGAGAAAAGGAGGAGACCACTATGGAGAAGTTACAGCGTCGCAAGAAGGTGAATGGAGGCCGTTGTCTGCCCGTTCTTCTCCATTCCACCTGGGGAGAAGAAAGTGAATGCATGGCAGGTAACTTGTTGCCTATGCAACAAAGTTATTTCTTGTGGGACCGGGCAACAGTATTCCCTTAGGACAAAAGGATTGAGAAAGCACCTGTGTTCCATGCATGCCACCAGTTTGTCCTGTGCAGAAAGAATGCATGAACTGGATTTGCAACAACTTGACCAGGAAACATCTAATGCTTCTGCCAGCACAACACCTGCTCCTGTTGCATCAACTTCTGGTGCTCAGAGGCAAGCACCATCACAGCCATCCACCTATGCTCTACCCACCATTCCAGCAGGTAGCTCCTAAGTTACGGTGAACAGTCTTCAGCAGGAGCGCAATATCATGGAGCCACACACGGGTAGGCAACGTACTGCCTGTGCTGCCAGGAAGTTTTCGTGGCAGAGGAGAGTGACCTAAACATTCACCATGAGCTGGTTCTTGCTCACCGTTGTCCTCCAGAGAACCCATTGTTTTTTGGTTTTTTTTTTTGCAGGATGTCTGTTCATACTCTGTTTGGCACATTTCTGTTTTGAATTTTCCTACTGCAAGTAAGCGGATGCAACTGAAGAGTAAATTTGAAGATAAGTGATTGGTAAATCTCCATAACAAAATATACTCAATTAAATTAAGATAACCTATGCTTACTTTGTTTAGATGAACTGGTTTTGCTTTCATTGTGCTGTAAAGAATTCGGTTAAACACATGTGACATACAGGTTTTAATATAAATGCATATTATAAGAAACATTTTTTTATTTTCTGTTGTTCAGATGTTAGTAACAGCAATGTTACTAATATATGCAGATTAGCATTTACATGTAATCATAAACAGGATGTTTACT
The DNA here is from genome assembly GCA_963921515.1 of Calotriton arnoldi. Lineage (NCBI taxonomy): Eukaryota > Metazoa > Chordata > Amphibia > Caudata > Salamandridae > Calotriton > Calotriton arnoldi. Next base: position 799,062 of record CAWUFW010005482.1, read on the forward strand.
TCTTTTTTTTCTGAAAATCCTATTGTGAGTGCTCCATAACATTGGTCACCTTTTTCTGTAAGCGAACAACAGATCCATGGATAAATTCATAGCAATGTCCTTCATTGTTTACAGCTCGAAGCCAATAAGTATATGTAGGGTAACCTTCTTCGTGAAAGTATGGTTCACTACTGGACGTATGTTTCCACCAGCCTCCAAATATGTTTGAGAAATTGAAGCGATTCCGTTTTCTTTTGCCTAACATATATTTTAAAACTTAAAATTAAGCGTGCTAGTGTTTTCGTGTGATTCAGTGGTAAAAAAAATCATTTCTGTTTCAAAGAAAGGCTTTCTCCACAATCAAATGAACATATACTTTAGCAGTATGGTGTTTAAAAGAAGGATTTTTTTGTAGAAAATTTCCAAGTACTCTGTCTTTAACCTGTTTAAACATATTTTTCAAATGTTCTCCCTCCTCCTACGGTCATACAAGAAAGAAGAATTTACCTGTTTCTTTTTTGATGTGTGTTTTTTTATTCATAGTTGCATGTTTGAGATCATTTTTTACATCCACAAGCATATTCTGAGAGGAAACTCCTTTTTTACTTTACAAACTTTTAATATTACTCTTACCATTTTCCTTTTTTACATCGTCCACTTTGTCCTTTCGAAGGTGGGGCTACCTTTTCTCTCATACCTTTGGAGTACATTTTCATTTTCATTTTTTCAGGTAATGTTTTGAAGGCATCATGGTAACTTTGAGTGCACCTGTACCAAACAATAAGGAGCAAAAGAAAGAGTAGTATTACTGCTAAGTACAATGAAGTATAATGCAAAGATTTCATGTGCATGTAACGTTGGTTTATTAATATATATAATGTTTGTTTCTTCTAATTTACCTTAGATGCAAATAAACAGTGCTGTTAATCACCTAGCAGTGGAACACTTAAAAACAAATAAGTGTATCTTAAAGCTTCTGTTTAAGTTTAGCTGTAATACAGCTGAACAGCACCCTAGTACTATTGGGCTACGTTGATAGCCTACTGGTAAATATAATGGATAGGTTTTAGTGTTACATTCAAATGTTATTTATAGCAAACAATATAAGTGCATACTTTTCTCATATTACTAAAGTTAGTAGAGTTGTAGGATACTTTTGAACCAACCACAAAGTACATCAAAAATAATTAGTGTAGTACATTTGTAATACTGTACTCTCTCAGTCTAGTTTTTTTAAGAAGGAATGGGCTTCAATTGTACTGTTTGGGCTATGGGCTATGTTTGCAGCCCAATATTATATTGAACCAATCAGAATGCTTCTTTCATACGTATAATATGTTACAAACAAGATAACTGGGCACTGTTGTCAGCTATTACAAAGAGCTTTCACTTTAACGCATAGACTAACTGCTTCTTGAAGGTATTTGGTTGTGGAAAAAAATGGTTAGTGTGTGGATAATCGTACACAGTTATATTTTTTGGGCCAGAGAGAAGGAGAGGACTAGAGCAAAATCTAGGTGTACCAAATGTAGAAATCACATGGGTGGGTAAAAGAGGTTTATGGTGGAATAACATCCTACCTCAAATTTTATCGCTTAGTATTGTGAGAATCCCCATGTTATGATTATACATTGTGGTTGCAATGACATTGGTCACCTCACAGGTGTCAAAATCGAAATTGAGACGAAAGCAACCTTTACATTTTTAATGAATTTTTTCCTTACACCCATTTTTGTGTATTTGAAAATTTGCCAGAGGATACAATGGAAAAACTGTGTGATAAATGCTGGAAAGTATGAAAAAACACGCAGACATATCAACAAAATGGTGTCTGCATTCCTAAAATACAACAACATGTCCTCCATGTATCACCTTAACATTATGTTTTCAAATGGTTCCCTTTATTGTGCTGAGGTGTCCATTTGACTACAACTGGCAATTACATCTTCCTTAATAACATGCGCCAACCCCTACTACAACATATCTAATTTGAGGATAATCAGTTATAATAAAAGACTCTTTTAAGAGCCAACCTAGCATGAGCATCAATATATATCAATAAGTATGGGTTCGTTTTTTTAAAACACTTTTATGGTACCGTAGTACTCTCTAGAGTACCACGCAACCATACCACGATAACACATTAATACATTTCCAAACTTTTAACTGTATTTATGACAACTATAGCAACCTCTGTACAATTACTATTACAATGCTAAACCATTTATTACATTTATTATTACAAAATGGCTGCCATGAGTTTTTTTGAGATGTCCTCATTAGCCAATCAGATTATCCCTTGTAATCGCTTTGTACCACCGTTGTACTGTGGTACTACCACGGACACAGATAAAGCTAAAAAAAAATACCTTATAACTTAAGATTTACTCAATGTATTTGCTTGTAGTACCCAAAAGAATTATCTGCACCGCCTACCATGCAAGACTGCCGAATTTCATAAAAATCCATTTGAAGTTTTTTGCAATATGCAAAATACAAAAGACTATGAAAAATGCATTGGATTTCAAACCAGTGTTGGGACGTCCCGTTTGTTCTTTGCACCCCCTTAACCAAACGCCACTAAACTTCATGTACTACTAAAATGAGATGGGGGCAGCAGGTCTGCAAAGTTTCATGCACATTTATCAAACAAGTGCACTGTTATAAAGGGACAAAATTCTGAAAAATTCCTATCTCTGGTCATCCTGAATATAACTACAGTGTGACTACTACCACTCTGTAATATATAAATATACATATATATTCTCTGAAAAACAAAGGTTAAAGTGACATTATAGTTTTCAATTAAAACATAACATTTTAAACTAAGAAACACTGAAATTCATGAGTTAAACCAAATAACAATAACTTACACCCACGCTATCCACAGTGATGTCATCAATGATGTGATTTCAGTTGTCATCAGTGATGTAATCAATGAAACCAGAGGCCCTGTCATGAGTGTTGTAATATGTGAGGTCATAAGCAGTGCATGGTGAGGGAGCAAGTTAAGATTACATTAGTTAACCGTTTTTTTTTTGTTTGTTTTTTCTAGTTAAAAAATATTACGTTTTAACTGAAATTTTCACCTAACTATAATGCTACTTCAACATTTGTTTTTTTCAGTGAAGTTCTGACGGTTTTTTAAGGTAAAGTAAGATAATATTTCATACTTAACTATAACATCACTTTAACCTTTCTTTTTTTCAGTGAATTTCTTGGATTTTTTTCAACGTAAAGTAAAATGTTATTTCGATACCTAACATTGCCACCACCCCGTCGTGCACGGCCTTTGGGAATCCTGCGCACCCAACCATCCAGCTAAATATATACATTTTAAACCATAATTTTTTTTAAAACTACTGAACCGATTTATACCAAAACACAAAAAGTGTGCTTTCTGAGTAAAGACCTAGGTTTCTACCGAATTTGGCACAATTACTTTCAGCCATTCTGGCAGTAGCGCTGTTCAAAAATCCTGATGTGAATTACATGGGGAAATTGTGTTTTAGGGTCCCCTCCCCATTTTCTTGGCCCCCACTTGATGAATCACCCCAAACCTTTCCAGGAAGGAGCTCAGGTGAATCAACTTTTGTTTTGAAACCTTATGTGAAGATTCCTCAAACAACGCAAAAGTTATGAGCAAACCAAAAAATGTATTTCATGTGGTAACTAGGTTCTAACTATAACTATACAGTGGTGACCGCCACTGTGTAATTAAAATATATAGGAAAAGTAATATATGTATGGAAAAAGTAATACGTACACCTTGCTTGCAAAGATGTAAAGAAAAGTACTTCTAATGTTATGACTGTGATGTAATGGCTCTTGATGTAAAGACGTGTGAAGTAACAACTTATGTTTGGTCAGAATATAGGCGAATTGATAGAACTGTGTGGGATCCTATTTGGTTTCAAAAACAGTAAAAATACAAGTCAGGACTGGGGTATTTTGGGAGAGCTGATTGTGTGGGTGATAGAGAAGGTCACAAACCACCCTTTTATAGCCATTATCTCTGCTTTAAAACTGTGCACAAGCCTGAACTTCAGCATATCCACTTATTTGTTTAACAAAGGGAAGTAAAAAAAAAGTGGAAAGTATACCAAAGAACAAATCAACAGTTTTCATTACAATTCACCTGTCTAGGGATTTGATTGTGAGATTTTTAAGAATATTACATGTTGCTTGTTCACCAGGTGATCCTAAGGGAGAACCTACCTGTCACCTTTCAGATTAAGGGACTGATTTAAAAGTTGGCGGTATGTATACGCTGTTGCAGCGGCATTGGACTATACATACCACCAATATGAAGGTCCACCCGTCTAATCTAAATGCAAGTGGGCCTCCGGTTTGGCTACGGCAGTGTCTGCTCCATCACAGTCATAGTTAAACCTCTTCGATGGAGTAAGGGCTGTCAGAGAAATAGCTACGTCTGCCAACTCAATCAGGACATGGAGGCATTTTTTACTATTGGTCTCCGCTAGGCAAACCCTGGCGGGGAGGAATAGTACAAACCAAATAATGCTCCCACAGCCATGGGAGATGACTCCCATGGCGAGGGGAGCATTACTTTTTTATTTTCAAAATGAAAATCCCATTTCGAGATATTCTTTTTGCAAATAAAAAATGAAAACTGTTTGGTGTAGCTCTGTATCATGCTGTTGCAGCCTTGTACCAAAAGGCGATATGCATTGACAGGAACTGCTATGACAGCGGGTCCTGCCAATGCATTATTAATGACTGCCTGCTTAGATGTCATGTATAAATTTCACGGGCTGTCCCTCCGTGATGGGGACGGAGTAATTTTCTCCATCCCCATTGCAGAATGACATGCCGTCTGTCAAAATATAAACCAGTATTTAACAAAACAACATGAGCAACCCTTATGTCCATGCGAATAGGGGTATCAAGTGATCCTTGAAACAGGTGTTCACATGGAACTCATTCTCGAGAAAATTATGAATGTCACAGATTTTTCTGTGCGGTCTAAATCCAAGTAAATTTACTTGTATTTAGTCCATACAGAAAAATATAAACCAGGCCCTAAGCTCTTCCACCCCTACACATGGTCATGATGTGATATGAGTGGAAAATATAGAAACAAGACCAATATATTATATGACAAGATGAAAAAATTAAGTTGATAGGGTTCTTACAAAAATGATTTGAAAGTGAAATAAAGACTAAGATAATAAGGACACATTTAGGTGCATTTGCAAAAATGCTTTCTATGCATCTTTCTGTCACAGAAACGTTGATTTGATGCTGATCAGTTGGTGCAGATGTTCATTTTGCTCTGTTATGTTATGTTATGTTATGTTATGTTAACAGACATTTATAGAGTGCAGCTATCACTCCGAGGAGCATCATGGTGCTAAGCGGATCACTTGGTAGACAGGGTAACTGAGGGTGAAAAATTGGATTAGATGAGTGCTATAGATAGTGTGTCAGGTGCCTTAAAAATCCAAGTTTTCAGGGCCTTCCTGAACAGAGTTTCTGATTGGATAAGGCAAAGGTGATTGGGGAGTTGGTTCCAGGCTTTAGCGCCGATCACTGCAATTGATTTTCCCCCTTTTGAGACACATCTGAACACTGGAAGTTTTAGTAGGTTGGCGTTTGATGATCTAAGAGTGCGACATGGTACATAGCGCGCAAACCTGTGCCGAAGGTAGTGAGGGCCTGAGGAATGGAAGATTCTAAAGGTGATCATCAGGATCTTGAACGGAGGTACTGGCCATTACCAGGGATGGCAACCCATGGACCTACCAATTCTGGCCACAAGAGCTGGGAGACACGCCGTCTCCAGCACCGGTGGTAAAAAGCCTGGGTATCAAAATAGATGCCAAACTCTCACTGTTCAACCAAGTATCCACCATATATGGGACCTGCGTGGGCCTGCTTAGACAGCTGAGGAAACTAGCACCCCTCCTCTCATTTTCTACCATGAGGACGGTGGTGACCGCTTTGATCATGTCACGACTAGATTACGGGAACTCACTTTATATTGGGTTACCGGATAAGTTGTTAGGCAAACTTCAGGTGGTGATGAACGATGCGGCCAGGTTGATCTTTAAGCTCCCCAGATGCACACGTGCCACGCCTTTGCTTCAAAAACTCCACTGGCTACCAATCAAACAGAGGGCCAGATTCAAGGACCTCTGCATCGCCCACAAGGCCCTGCACGGACTGACACCAAGGTACATCAAAGAGCGCTTGGGGAAATATGTCCCTGGCCGTACCCTAAGGTCATCCATGGGCGACCAACTAACTTGCCCACGGTTCAACTACACATCTAAAGGAGGGCGAGCATTTTCCGTCCTCATCCCGCAACTGTGGAATAGGTTGCCTGGACACCTCCGGGCCGAAACTGCACTTCTGCCATTCAGGAAGAAACTGAAGACTCTCCTCTTCACAGAGGCCTGGCCATAACGCAGACCAATCTGGGATTGCATTCACTTGTAGGGACGGTAGCTTCTTTTCTCAAAGCGCTTAGAGACCTGTAGGTATTAAGCGCTCTATAAATCGCAATTAACATTAACATTATGAATTGGTAGCCAATGTAGTGCTTCCAGTGCAGCCGATGCTGATGACCTCCTGGGCCATTTTAGCAGTACAAATTGTGTGTTCAGTACAAATATCAATGCAAAATAGCACTGCACGATTGTAAAGTTTAGGTAATCTGGCTACAGTCAGAACAGAAGTAAATCAGAAACCTCCTCATTTGTGTATGCATTAGGATATAGACTTTAGAATTCCAATGGTGGTTTCAATCAGAGGCTTTACCCGTGCTGTGCAGCATTGCAGCTCCATTGATTGTTGATTGGTAGATTGAAGAAAGGTGTCAGACTCACTGGTGTATGCCTTAAATTCTCTTACCACAGTGGCGTAACCTTAGCCCCCCAGCACCTGCGATGCGGGGGCCCCCGAACTCCAGGGACTCTCTCCGGCACAGTGCACTGGCAGCAAGCCCCTGTCCTAAGAGCTCCTGACTGGGTCTGGGGGGGGGCCCTCCCTGTACTTTACAGGGGGGTCCCTTCAAATTTTGTTACGCCACTGTATCACCATTGATTGTCAAAATTGTATTTCTTAGGGTGTCTGCCATGGACGGATATATTACTTAGCTTTTGTTTTTTTAAATTACCTATGGCCCTATGTACAAACTGTGATTGACTACAAGTACAGGACATAGTGGCCTGGATGGAACAGCACAGTAGCACGCCAAGAACCATGTGTTTGCATCCCAAAGTCAGAAACTTTGCTTTTTACACAGCACGGGGTTTCTTAAGGTAACAACTGCCACTCTTAAAAAGAAAACTTATTTGCCATTTGGATCACATTTGGAGGGAGCAAGCAGTGGTCTGACTACTCCCCAAAAGGCTGCTTGACACAATGGGGACAGCTTCCCCTTTGCAAATCAATTATCAGTTACTTTAAGGTGTAGGTAACTGTTCAATCCTTATGAAATTAATCCGTACAAGGCGCAAAACAAAACACATATCAGCTTAAGCTACAATTATATTAGAGGATTCTTAAGAGTGCACTTATTTAATTAAGTCTGATGGGTTACAAAATACTGCGATTGGGGCTATATAGTTCATAGTGTTAAAACGTTTTGTCCTCGCTAGTACATATTACCTGGTGAGGAGTAGCTAACCCTACTTTGGTATAAAATTGTATGAGATTTTTGTATAGGTTGACATGGGAGTACACTATCTTAAGCCTGTTTTTGTGCATGGTTTGTGCAGTTCTAAGTTTGTCGTCCGATGATTTTCTAATTAGGGGGAATTTTGAAGCCTTGTATGTGCTGATTTGTATAACAATAGGTGTGAAAAGAGTGGTCAATTATTGTTACAATAGGCTGTTATATTGAACCTGGCCCTATTAAACTGACATCAAAGGGAGATATACCTGGTAATCCAACTTAGAATAGTAGAGTTTATAGCTCAACTATTGACTGCTTTTGGGCTCTTATGAGACCCTTCAGATTATGAGTCTCAGAGTGTTGGATACTTTGTTAAGTATTCATAAACCAATTTCAGTAATTATTGACTTAATCATTGAGAATCCTACCGAAATAGATGAGAGATGCCCAATATACAAGACGAGGTCTGTAAAATGGACCTCCAAAGTGTCTTTTAGGACCAATTAATTTGTTAATTGACCAATCAAAATCTCCTGACACCATGGCAGAGCCATTGTGTTAAGATACCTGTTTGCAACGGTCAGAAACCACCTCTCAGATCAGAATACAAATGGGAAGCGCAGCCTCAGTCATTCAGTAATCACTTTATTCAATTTGGGTTGAACAAATCATAAAAGTACATTAAAACAAAGGTACAGAAAGACTGTCAAAAGCAAGAAAACAGATAGTCCATCATCATTACATCCATGTATGAGAATGAAACACCCCCGCTAAAAACCATGATACTTAAATGCAAACAGTAGGTTTGTTTAAAAATTGAAGATACAATAAGGCAGGTCTTACTTGAGTAATTTTCATTGGCAATATAAAGGGACGAATAAACTGAAACTGCAGACTAGAGAATTTTGGACATATAAAAACAACGTACAAGGTGTCAAAGATAGCAGCAGAATCACAAGTACAAGGCAGAAACTCAGAGGATTTATGCCAGCCTACCAGGAGCTGGGGAAACAGGTTCAGAAGAATATAAGTCAAAAGTCACCTGCCGTGGACAGGCATGTCAATTGTCAGGTATAAATCAATGAGATTCAGGGATTTAACCAAAGAATAGTGCGCAAGAGAACATTTGGAGATCACACTCACCGCCCTTTTTTTCCTGCATTTTACAATAAAAAGCTTGTTCGACCCATTGGATATCTGCTTTAGTGATAGTCTCAGTGGCCGAAAAAAGATCGGGTCTACCAAGGTCACTCTCAGGGTACATTTAATATAGTTCAACCAAGGAATATGGAGCCTGTGACCCAAGCCCAGGCAACCTCTTAGAATTCTTCTGTTAAAAGCAAGTTCCCCCTTGAGGCAAACTGTGAGCCACAATAGTAAGGGGCAGACTTGCATGTCGTCTGTAATGTAACCTACACCCATTTCCTCATGAACAATCTCCAAAGGAACACATTGGTGAAGTCTCAGGACCCTTCTCAGAAATTTGTTTTCAGCCACCTAAATTGAATTGCATAACTTGTATCCCCCAAATGTCACAGCTAAAACTCACAGTTGGAATATATTTAGCTTTATAAAGGCCCATAATAGACATGACTTGGGAACGGCCAAGCCTCTATTCATCACAGAGACCTCTCGACCCTATGAAACAGGGACTTGTAAACTGTTAGATGCTGAACGAAAGAGAGCTGAAGGAATGCAATCAGCACAATTATGGTATACTGTAATAAAGAAGATCCAGTAGCCGAGGTGTAGTTTAAGAAGGTTTATTTAGTCTTAGTTGTAGCTTGGTAAGATCATGTAGAGCAGCCCCACCAGGAGTAGCCTGCCTGCTGCTCAGCCCATACTCCAACTATCACACCTCACCTCACAGGCACCCAAACATTCCATTCATCATCACCACACCAACATTCCACACAGCACATTCACACTGGCTGAGCAGCTAGGGAGAAAGCAACAGGAGAGAAAGATAAATACATATACAGGATACTACATATACCCTCAGCAATACCCCAATGAAAGGAAATATGCAAGATTGTTGGGGTTGTGCTGGCCAAGATTCACGTAAAGAACTTGGGAAGAAGCCTATATCAATCAGTGCGTCTTGTGAGGTAGCATACTTTTCTGATTTATATAGAATATATGATGATGTTTTATTAACAGCAACGACAAGTATTGAAGGTAAAATAAGGCTCATGCAAGACATCTTGTTTACTTCGGAAAATAATTCTTTTAAAGCACTCTCATGCAGAGGAATGTGATGGTGTAGCTGTAATTGTGTATCAAAGTGCCTAAAAACCTGGCCTAAAGTGCTTACAGTATAATTCAAAGTATTTGTGAACGTTCATAAGATTCCTCCTGCCTAGAAAGAATATTTAATGCTTCCAGAGTACAAGAAGTTTCTCAGAAGCGCCACAGGCAAGATCTTTCAAAACATTATTATGAAGCCTTTGCAAGCATGTGCTAAAGATACAGAAGTACTTCGATTCTAGTATTCCGGGCTTAAAACAAATTGTTCTACTGTCGATAATCGATGGACACTAAAGATGTTAATGAAAAACTAAGTAATCCATAGGGGCAAAGATTATGTGCTGCCTTTGTTGGGTTTTTATCTACACTTGCACTTTATGAAGAGCTGGGGTATTTTACACGAAGTCTTTGAAATTCTAACAGCCCTTCATTCCAATATGTGGTTCACAGTTTTAACTGGCTTAGTTTGAAAACGTCCTGAAGCAAGGTTATGTCTTGCCCCTCTAGTATTCTCAACAAATCTGGCTGACTTGCCGGCACACCTAAGGTATGCTCCTTTCCTCTAAACTGGGAAGGGACAATTTCTCGCTATATCAATGCATGAAGTTAATGTTCTTCCTTTAGATCTGACAACCATAGGTTTATATTCACTTGATTTGACATAACAGTGTCACTTGTCTCCCAGCTAGCCCCTGCGACTTATGTTTGACTTTGTCTGCTTATGTTTTTTTAAATTCTTTTGAAAAATGTAAGCTTCACCCTTTATAAAAAAAATACAGAATGCTAACATAGCTGCAATTTTACTATGTATATTTGAATGCATTGATCAAAAAACTTTGATTATCCATGGAAGCTCGAGGAGAAGCTGTGGAAACTATTCTATGACACAAAGTATCCCCATCTAGGCAATGTATCTGAGCTTGGCCTGGTAGGGCGTCCATATCAAGGCTATTCCCAAGTAATATGCTTTTGGTATAACCCAGCAATTGAGCCCAGGTGGACTTCCTGGATATCGTCTCCTTAAAGAACACAGCTTCAAGGTACCAGTTAATTATGTTATGAGACAGCTGAACATGACAGAACCTGATAAATACATTCATCTCAGTAAGTCACAAATGAAAACCTGCTTGAAAGCAAAGATGCGAGAAAAGTTTTTAGCATGATTCAGGTAACGGAACTAATTTCAAGGTTGACTACGATCTGCCAAACAGCTACTAGGGAAACATGCAGTTCTACTTTTAAGTCACTTTTCCGTCTGAGAAGTTTGTTTTACATTTTAAACCCAGGGCTACCACTGCCGAAGATTCTGTGGTATAATTCCATTAATTTGATTTAACATGACCTTTGCGGATTTTGTATTTGACCATTCAAGAGTCCATACATGTATTATATGTATGTCTTATGCTTAACGACACTAGATTTTTAAGATCCATCTTTATTGTTCATCACATTACTACCACTACCATGTCTGCTACTACTTGATTTGGTATACATAAAACTGATGCAGTAAGCATATGCTTTAGCCTTTTCAGACAATTTTAATATTATGAATTATGTAAATATGGTAATGAGGTTTTATGGTGTGTGTGTGGGTGGGTGTCTGTCTGTTTCTGTCTGCACTAAAATCTTTGTAAACAAAGAACATAATGACAAGTTCGTTTTTTAAATTAGAACTACTTATGTTCAATTTAGTTGTGCGCGTTTATGATTCATGATACAGTGCCTTTGGCAACACCGGCTTAGCTTTTTATGGTATGTCATTTGTCTGTTACATGGACTTTCACTAATACTCACAAACATTTACAATAGTACTAAGCAACTTCATATGTACCATTTATAACCCATGTTTCATACATCACGTATGGTGATGCCTTGCATGGTTGGGCTTCATGCACACCAACACACCCTGGGGCATACAAACTCAATTTAAATCTTCTTTCAGTGTCTCTTTCCTTTCTGAGTTCAAAAACCTAGAAGGCTATGTTTTCTACCATGCATGTGCAAAGTTTCTGCATATGTGCTATTATGTATTTTTGAATATTTTGGAAAATCTACATAGTTTGACATGTGCACTTGAACCTCACTTTTTGCCTTATATCTCCAAAATGGATTTTCACCAAAGAAAAATCACTGAATACCAGCCAAACCACTGTGCCATATATGGGGTACTATCTACAGCAGTTTCAGAGTTAGGCAAGGAGAAAAATCTTATTCTGGAAATACCAATACATTGGTGAGTAAAAAATGATTTTGGGATAAGGTTATAACTTTTGATCCATTTCTCCACTCTGAATCAAATTTGATATTATAATTGATGTCCTCTTACACATTTCTTCTACAGCTTTGGTCAAAGGCTACCAAAGTTACTGCGGATAAAGAAATCACATTACGTATCCAGTGAAGTTTTATCCTTAACCGTAGGGCTGCAACTTTACGTCTGAAATAAATATATATTCTATTTGCAGATAAACAAAGTGCAATATGCTATTTATTACCATTGTTGAGGGTGGGGAAGGGCCATGACTCACAAGAGTCATGGCCCCAATCTGTGAGCCATTAAAAGTGCTTTTCTCATGTCACTTTTGCTGCACTGGGGTGATATACTCGAATGTGACCATTGCACTGTAGTATTAAATGTGTGCATGTGCATTTATTAATACATTTATATATATATTCACTAAACAAAACTATGTATAGGATTGGTTAAAACACCTTAACTTAAGTTAAAAAAACCTCACTTAAAAAAACACAGTTAATGTACAATTAGAGATACAAATTCAACCCGAACTACTGAAATTAGCCATTTATAGTTAGCAATCCATAACTTGCATGTAAACTATATCTTGCACATCAAATGCAATGCTCATGACCTGACTCTTGATGTAACCGATGCTTTTTCAAATGTCATAAATTATGTATTGTTATTTAACTAGAGTGCACTTTCAAGTGTTGTTACTTATTGCCACAATTACGGTGAGGTAATATGCATTGCATTTGGAATGTAACTTATGGTCTGCATAGCTGTGGTTTTTAAGTAAATTTCAGACTTTTTTTGTAAACATATATTAAGGTGTTATAATCAATCAAGCCTTAATTACGCTTTTAGGTGGGGGGTTTTCAGTGAATTTCTGATTTTTTATGTTATACAACAATCAACTTCTACTAAATTATTCTGTTTCCTATACAACTTGGCCCTCAGAACAACCAGCAATGCCTGATACCCAAAGTGTCAAGGACAGTTGTGCAAGACCTTAGAGTTAATAGGAACAAGCTTCGTGATTGGGTTTTGTTTTTGTTCTCAGGAGAACCATTTTCTTTAGTCTGAGGAATGTGTTATTTTGAGGGGGGGGGGACTCCATTCTAGAGCAGTTTTTTTAATGGAGTCAGTAGATGGGTAGCTGCTTCCGTGAGAGCAGTAGGCTAAGGCCCAGTGCCTCACTTGTTTGTCAGAGAAAAAAGGGCTATTGGCTGTTAGACCTGTCAGCCCTAGGGTGGTCTTTCCCTGTTTTTTTTCTTTTCGCCTCCTTTTTGCCACCATATTTTTACTGGACCTAGGTCTCTGGGCACCTTGCCACTGCTAGCCAGTGCTGAGGTGCAGGTGCTCTCTCTCACTCAAGATGGCTGCCACAGGCCCCTGCTACTGCAGAGGGGCCTGACACGCATACACACTAGTAGCCAGGGTCAGGCTGGGGTAGAGGGATACAGTATCCATTCCATCCCCGCCTCTGGGCCACATAGCCAGGCATGTAGAAGGTTCTAGAACCTTCCGGGCTGTGGGAGGAGTTATGTTTTGCCGCCTTTGGGAGAGTCACCTGACCTAGGAGAATAAAAGGCTTGGAGGGAAAACTTTCTAGTCAGTTGATGAGGCACCACTGAACCTGGGAGAACCTCCGCCGGAGTATAGGCTTTAGGGCCTAGGGGAGACCTACACTACTGCTGCTGACAGGGCTGAGGCCCTGCTGTAGTAAGATAGCTGAGGAACGCCCACCATCCACTGACCTTGCCCAGTGTGAGGGGACCCAGGGAACCACCTTCAGCGTGCGGGGAGGAACATCAAGCACTCCCAGACCACCAACTCATTCCCCCCCCCTCATGACAAGAAACTTCTGACAAGAAACTCTGACAAGAAACTTATACTAAGGAACTTCTGACAAGAAACTCATCACCAGAAGCGCCTAAGAAGCAACCAAGCTGGAGCAGTCGCAAGACACCTTAACTTGAGGAGGCCTGACCGTCCTGCCAGGCCTGAAGCCTAAACTGCCCAACGGGGATCACCAGGTAAAGCGCCGTACCCTGAAGCGCTAGACCTTCACCCCCTCACCATTCCTGCCTACTACTGGGCTGCCCCCAAGTACTTTCCCAGTCAGCCCTGCCCACAGGCTGCTGGCGCGTCCTGCTTTCTGGCACCCCCAGGTCACTGACCTTGTGTAGAGATCACCGCCGCGGCCGTCGCCGCCTGAGGAGAAGTGCCGTGAGGTGAGGTGCGCCGTCGCGCCCTCACCGAGGGGAGCGCTGAGGTGAGGGAAGCCCCTCGAGTTTCTGTGGTGAGGTGCGCCGTCCGCGCCCTCACCGAAGCCTCTGCTTAGTGCCCCTGCCGCCGTCGCGGCCGAAGAAGTGCCCCTGCCGCCGTCGCGGCCGAAGAAGTGCCCCTGCCATCGGCGCGGCCGAAGAAGTTGTCGCCGTCGCGGCCGAAGAAATTGCCCCCGCCGCCGTTGCGGCCCAAGAAATCGCCAGCGCGATCAACGCGGCCTCCAGGCCCCGCCGACGCCATCTCCAGGCAACCGAGGTCGCCGGGCGTGACCCCAGGAAGGCCGCGCAACGATTGGGCGCCGGCCCCGGTCACGCCCCCAGCGCCGACGGAAGCCCGGGAAGAGCCGGCAGTGCAGAGGGAGACGGGGAGCCGGCCGGAGAGGACTGCCGGCTCCCGCTCCCTTCCACAAGACCCCGAGCCTGCGCACAAGCACTTACCTGATCCCGGGGACTGGAGGAGTGAGATCCCAGCCCCCGCAACGTGCCGCAGCTGCATCCCCTTGATCCCGGGGGCCGGAGGAAGGTGATCCCGGCCCCCGCAACGACCCGTCATTCCGGCCAGAAGGCCGAGGTACCCCGACCGGGCCCCGCCCTCCAGAACACGGGCCGGGCCTGGAGTTGGCCAGTCGCTAAGAAGCGCGACCGAGCACAAGGTGAGCCCAGGAGGCCCCTAGGGCCCACAAAAACGCCACTGGGGGCCGGGGGCCACCGTTAACCCCTAAATGAACCGTGTAACTTTCCCCATGAGGCGAGGCCCCGGAGAGGAGTGGGCCTAGCCTAGAATTAACCCCTGAGGGACACAAAAGCCCCAGAATACAGGACATGTTGAGGGGTTCCCCACAGTGTTTAGTAATTTAATGCAGATGCCTATTGTAATTACTACCTAGGCCTATGTTGATAACTGCCAAGTCTTTACCACAGGGGGAAAGTGATTAATTGAAGTAAGCTGAAGTGTACACCGCCAAGAGTTGCAGTGTTTTATGTTACAGGTGTACTGGAATTGCGACGCCCACTGTACTGAATGTGGGCGCGCCTAGATTAATGCAGGCCTATTTAAATGTAAAGTGAAAAGCCTTCTTTTAAGTAAATTGAATATGCTAAAGTGAACTGCATGTCTAGGCCCCTGTTTTATTAACGTACCTTGAGATCATTATTAAGTGCTACGTGTAGGAGATAATTCCTGCGGCCTCTTAGTGGCCTACAATGTTGATGAGCTATGCAGCTTTATTTAAAATGTGCACCAGTTGAATAATTTAATGAATTTGAATGTAGATCTGAATTAACCTGCCTTAGCTGATGCCAACTTAATTTATTTATAAAAGATCTTGATTTTAAATACAACAGCCTGGTGTGGTGTCCTGTTATTGCGTTCGCATTTGTGAGTCAAAGTGAGAGTGTGCTGCACAACTGCCTTACACATTGCCTTCGCGTGCCTTTCCCGCTTCACGCCATGCTACCGTGTCGGACTCGGTAACCCCGGTTCCAACATTGGCTCTAACCGAAGGTCCAGTAATATCAAATTCTGAGAAAGTAAATCCAGTGGCTAGGAATAGCACTTGAGTAGGTAACAGCCCTTAAACCTAGCTATTCATATAGCATATGAGGCAAGGATGCTGAAGCCACGCTAAAAAGTAGAATTATTTAGAAAAAGGAGAAAACATTTTTTTTAAATACACAGTATCAACAGTGTAAACAATAATAATTACATAACTGCTAAAAATTAGTCACTTTGAAATATTTATTTCATGATATGGTAACCAAAGACTGGTGCTAAATTCACATTCCAGTCTTGTGTTCTAGTTGAGTGACAACTTTTTCAGCACAAAAATATACACAATAGTATTTCCTATAGGTATCCAAAAGTCGAGCTGCGTGTAGAAGACAACAAGCACTCAGTCCAAACGTGTTTTGTCCTATGGTGGCAGACAGTCCTAGGGCTTTCTCAAAGCTCTCAATATTATAAGGTATATTTAAACCCAGTTCATAAAAGATGGTAACAAAAATTGTAATTCTTGTGCCCTGAATAGGTAAGCAATCATCCTGAAAATTTGTGAGAAACTCATTGAGCCATCATTACAAGTACTTATTGAATGCAGCTCTGATGCGATCACAAAATCCACTCATAATAATATTATCAGTCCGTTACAAAGATTGTCCGCGGTCAATCCAAAGAGTTGCAAGGAAAGCAAGCTGGACCCATATGGTCTACTCTGTAGTCTGACTATGCCGGTTCTGCATTCTCCGTGTTACAAATTAAGGAGCGGGTCATCATTTGTAAGATTACCCAGAAGAGGGACTAATCCTATACGGTCTGTGGTCACTTGTTTGTGTCTGCCCAATTAATTTCCTACAATCCCAAGGCCCCTCTAACTTGATCGAAAGATTTTATCACCCCCTTTTCAATTAGGTCTCGGTTTTTATACATCTGGTTTCTTGCCAATTCTGGGACAATTTTCTCTCTAGATTTAGGGTAAATGCTGGGTTCTCCAGTACTGCTATAAAAGGTGGGGTAAAGCTGAGAGATCATGCTTCTTTATTTGAACACACACTCTCAGCGTGGCTTGTGTAATTGGGAGCCTTATCATATTGATAGGTCTGTCTTTTGAAGCAGGCCACATCACTTCCAAGAGGTGCCTTCCTGCCAAAGTGTGGTCTAGGTAGCACCAGTGTTTCTCTGTCTCAACCTTGGACCATTCTAGGAACTAGCAGAGGAGTTCAGCCTTAAAATGAAGTAGTATATTTGGAATACTAAATCCACCCTATACAATTTTTGCTGAGACTTGTGCCTCTTTGCCCTCCCTAGACAAAACCATGACAAATTAGTTATATCTCGACCAAGTATCTGTGTTTGACCTACATGGGTGAAGACTGAAACAGGAATAAGACTTTGGGCAGGATCAGTATATTGATTGCAGCTATGTGCCCCAGCCACAAAAGGGAGTGATTACGCCATTATATTAGATTGCATTGGATTGTTCCTGATTTCTCAGACTAATGGGGGGAAATGAGTGAAACAAACACTCAGGATGGACTTTGTGAAGTGCCCACCTGGGTATCTACTGGTAGAGAGGCTCCAATTGAATGGAAATTGTTTTGTGACCCAGGATATATCCCTTGGAATATCAAGGCTTCCAGGTCTTAATTAGTGCATATTTCATTTAAAACCAAATAATGCACAGAATTGATGCAACTCCCCAAGGTAAACAAGGATGTCCTAGGCAAACAGAGTAACTTTTGAGCTTGTTTACCCCCAGTCTTTCCCCTGTTATATTTCCGCTTTTAAAAATCTTTTGGGTGAGTGGCTCCAAGTACAGAGTGCTTTTTTTTGTAATTGCGTTCCACCTTTTCATTTATGAGATTCAGGATCTTCTGCCTGGACCATGTGTTGGTCTTGAATTCCATGCAGTATAATGTGAAGAATTTTAAATTAGGTTTCTTTTCCTCCTCTGCTTGCTGCATCACGTGTGCAAGAATGTTTTGTAATGTTTCTGCATCCTGAATTTTGGGAATTGGTCTTGACATTTCCTGATGTCATCTAAAATACTCTGTGTTAGACCTGGCATTCTTGGTGTGGTTTCCCCTGACTTTTTTTCCTTCTCACCTCCTGCTCTGCTGAGTTCATTTTTGCTGGCCTTAGTATTCTGGGCACTTTACCACTGCTGACCCGTGCTAAAGTGCATGTGCTCTTTCCCAAAAACATGGTAACATTGGCATATCCACAATTGGCATATTTAATATACCTATAAGTCCCTAGTAAAGCGCACTACTTGTGCCCAGGGCCTGTTAATTAAATGCTACTAGTGGGCATGAGGCACTGATTGTGCCATCTACTTAAGTAGCCCTTTAAACATGTCTCAGGCCTGCCATTGCAGAGCATGTGCACAGTTTTAAACTGCCATTTCAACCTGCAAAGTTAAACCTCCTGCCAGACCCAAACCTTCCTTTTTAGTACATATAAGCCACCGCTAAGGTAGACCCTAGACAGCCCTAAAGGCAGGGTGCAATGTGTTTAAAAAGTAGGACATGCACTTTTAAGTTTTATAAGTCCTGGTAGTGAAAAACTATTAAATTCGCTTTTCACTACTGAAAGGCCTATCTCTCCCATAGGTTAACATTGGAATTACCTTATTACATTTTATGTGTCATTTTCAATTGGGAAAAGATAAATATTTCGAGTTTGGTTTCTCTGAACTTCCAATTTAAGATCACAGGTTATGGTAAAGTGGGATTTTAAGTTGTAAGTCTAAAAATGGCACTTTTAGAAAGTTGACATTTTCTTACTTTAACTATTCTGTGTCTCTGCATGTCTGGGTGACAGTTGGGCTTTGTGCATAGCCTCTAGACAGCCACACACAAAGGTAGCTTATGTGTGTGTGATGTGCCTTTCACATCCTGATGGGCCATCACTAGGTTGATGGGCCATCCTGGGCAGGATGGGAGGGAGGAGCTGATACTTGCACCTGAATTGGTCTATGTCTGTCCCCACACAAAGGGCTGCATACTCCCAGGTAGTGAGTCTGGAGCAAGGTCAGGCAGGGCCGAGAACTTGTGTACTTCAAAGGCCTCACTTTGAAGTCTCCCCCACTTCAAAGGCACAACTGGGTATACGTACTGGACACCTGACACCACCAACTCAGCACACTTCTGGACCTGAGGAGACTCTGCCAAGAAGAAGGACTGCTTCTGAAAGGATTGTCACTCTGCTGAACCCTGCTGAACTCTTGCTATGCTGTGCCTGCCCTGCTGCCCACCTTGCCTGGTAGTGAGAAGGACTGGACCTGCATCTCTACATCCCCAGAAGCAAGTGGCTCCAAGAGATTACTGGCTTGCCTCCTGTTCTGAAGTCTCAGGGACATCAAAGACTTCATTCAACCCTGCAACAGTGTCTAGACTCTGCCAACTGTGAGTCCTGCCCTGCCAAGTGGTGCCAATGCAGTCCTGGGCCCTTGGAAGTGGGTTTTCAGGCTGTCTCTACTAAAATCCAAACATCGTCGACTTTACGCTGGTCGGAAACGACGCATTCCCTTCTATGCCGACGCATTGACGCTTTGAGGACATCACAGCGCGTCTCAACGCATCTTCTACCTTACAAGGGGTTCGATGACGACACATCTCCCAACTGCGCGACTTGGAACCAATGCATCGTCTACAAACCTAAGGATCGACGCAGACGCATCGCCTCTGACCGCCCCTTGCATCTTGCTCCTCGCCGTTGACACTTCTTCCATGAAGGTACTCTTTGCAGTGGACATTACGTGGCTTCTGTATCTGATCCTGCACTCCATCGTGGTCGTAGTAAATTTTCAGATTTGATCTGGTCCAGCCCGATCAGATAGCCCCAGTTGGCGCTTTATGTTTGTAAGCACTATGGGCCCTTGTTACAATGGCAGGTGGGACCGCCACCGTCAGGCGGTCGGTGGCGGTCCCTCCGCCATCCGGCCATGAAAGACTGGCCGCCGTATTAGGCTGGCGGGCGGATAGTCATCGGGCATAGAGACCGTCCGACACAAATCCAACGGGCTGAAGGAGCCCGTTGGACCGACGGACGGTCTGCAATCCCTACGATGGTGGTGATGCACTGCCGTAGGTATTACAATGCCAGTTTCCTTCTGCCGTTTCATGGCGGTTAACCCGCCATGAAAAGGCTGGCGGAAGGTGACTTGGGGGCCCCTCTAGCCCTCCGATATGGGCCCTGGGGGGCACCTATGGGACCCCCTACATATCCCTGCACCATGTGGCAGGCACCGCATGGCGCCTGGCCGCATGGCGCCTGCAACATAGTGCAGCGAATGTGTTTATTTTGTACTGCAGCGTGTGCTGCAGGCTGCAGCACATGCCACAGTGCAAAATATACAGATTGCGACCGCCTTGAAGGTGGTCGCGACCTAATCCCTATGGTGGGACCGCCGACAGCCAGTCGGGCGGTCCCATTTCCGACAGGATTTCTTCCGACCGCCATCATGAGGGCCTATATTTCAAGATATTCTTTAAAAATTCATAACTCTGGTTCTACTTATTGGATTTTTGTTATTTTGGTCTGGTTTTGTTCATTAAATTAAGCTCTATTTATTATTTTCGTGTGGTGTTTTCATTGTTTTACTGTATTAAGTGTTGCACAAATACTTTAAACATTGCTTCTGAAGTTAAGGCTGCCTGCTCTGTGCCAAGCTACCAGAGGGTGAGCACAGGTTAATTTAGGGTGCGTATCTGACTTACCCTGTCAAGGATTGTGGTCCCTACTTGTACAGGGTGCATACCTCTGCCAACTAGAGACTCAATTTCTAACACTCCTTCTCATGCTTTGACTTGAGATGTCATTGCATGGCTAAAGTGCTAAAAGAGCAGAGTTCTCTTTGACTCCTGTTTAGCTTCTGGTTAGAGAGGCTGCAGGTGACAATCCATGCACTAAGTTTATTATCCACTGAGGGATGACTGAAGAACTTCCAAATGGAATCCTTTATTTTATTCTCTGGTTTCACAATTTCCCCTATACAGATCACGTCTTCTGCCCCATCAGATAAAAAAGCTGGTCTTGGATTCACTTGCTGAGATTTTCCCACTACGGATCAGACCTAGAAAACAATAGTCACTATAAAAATCAACTGCTCTGGACTCCTGCTCTTCATAAAATGATGGATGGGCATCATGTTGCCTTGGGATAGGCTGCTGATTCTGTGGAAGGAAATTTCAAATTTCTGCCAGAGAAAAGCACAGATTGCCCTTTAACTTGACAAGAAGTCCAAAGACTTAACCAGAGGTTCACAGACTTCAAATGAAGTCCTACCCTTGTCGCTAAGTGTGCTGGGTCCACACACTTGGGTTCACAATCCTCATGAGGAGGGGTAAATAAAAAGCTTTGCAAAAAAGCAAAATTGGCAAAATCAGCCCTTTTTTTAATCTGCCCATAGAGCAGAATTCGATTTGACGAAACACTATAATCTACTCCAAACTAGAATAAATATGTATGTGCCTGAACACAGAAACACACCCATATTTGAGCTGCCTGTGCCTCCCTGTACCTTGGGGTAGAAAAAAAGCATCAGGATACTCTCAGCATTTCTAATTTGCTGCCAAAAGCCAATCAGAGTGGTCTTACCATAAGAATCTTTTCTGATCAGTTGAAAGGTTGGGTAATAATATTGATATTGCTTGCTACACTTTCAAGGCCAAATCTACTGGCCGGGTTCCAAATTTTGCTGTAAATATATTCAAAACATATGCCGCTTTTTTGTAGACTATATATTTCAAAATCATCTCAGGACACTGACAGTTGTACTCAAATATAATACTCAAATAAACAGCAAATTCCACAGTTAATTGCAATTATATTTTCAGCAGTTTGATGTTGCACAAACCATCATCTTAGTCCGCTTCATTGAGTACTAATACATTTTTCATACATAATTCATTAAGTGTATGTAACTTTACTTTTTTGCATGGGGCATTCAGTGAGGCAAAGAAGTGCTACATTTGCAAATCAAAGATTTGTCACCTCTTGCTGTTCATTGTGGGCTTATCCAGATGCAACCCATTGAGGTGGGCCTCTATATAGTCAAGAAAAAGTGCTAAGCAATAGGGGAGCCAGTTTCAAACCTCTCCTAACAACAATTGTTACTATGAACTTCCAGTGTGACTCGCCTCCATGCCCAAATTGAACTTTGGTGGTAGCATTGCTATGTTATTTGTTTGAGTAAATTGATCAGTAATGCCTGCCATAACATGTTTCCACTCACTAGGCCTAACCCACTTTTCAGATCAACAAATTCTGCAAACTAAACTGTCTTCTCAGCCATGGGCAGGTGCACTCAATTGAAGGGAAATCTAGGGCACTTTAGCCATTATTGCTTTATGGCACTTATTCAAAAATATTCCTAATCAAAAAGTGAATATAATTGCACTTATTTTGTGCCTTCTGGAATCGTTGCAGATCCTCTCCATGGACCGCACCCTTGTTTCTTAAGCACAAAATAACTCTCAAAACAAAAACTGTTTAATTGGACTATGCACCTATCCATCCTCACCTAATGTGGCTTCAGTGTAATGGCCAAACAAAGCAAACACAAGGAGATGATGGACGGAGCGCTGACATTTTTCAGACACTCACCCCCAGTCACAGATCTGGGCTGAATCCATCATCGTTCTTTAGCTCAGTTCGCCACCCCAGTCCAGACACAGCTATATGCAAATCAGTCTTGACCCTGTGCCTCATGGGAGCAGTCCAGCCCGAACTGCCAAGCCATGTCTTCCCTGGACCAGAAACAAGCATCCTGGGACCGGTTTTGGGCTAACAGCCCTCATCAGCCAGGCTAGCTTGAATCCAGTGGCAAAGTGAGCAAGGGACCCACGTCTGGGCATACCCTGCCAACTTAGGGCGAACAAAGCAAACACAAGGAGATGATGGACGGAGCGCTGACATTTTTCAGACACTCACCCCCAGTCACAGATCTGGGTTGAATCCATCATCGTTCTTTAGCTCACTTCGCCACCCCAGTTCAGACACAGCTATATGCAAAGCAGTCTTGACCCTGTGCCTCATGGGAACAGTCCAGCCAGAACTGCCAAGCCATGTCTTCCCTGGACCGGAAACAAGCATCCTGGGACCGGTTTCGGGCTAACAGCCCTCATCAGCCAGGCTAGCTTGAATCCAGTGGCAAAGTGAGCAAGGGGCCCACGTCTGGGCATACCCTGCCAACTTAGGGCGAACAAAGCAAACACAAGGAGATGATGGACGGATCGCTGAAATTTTTCAGACACTCACCCCCAGTCACAGATCTGGGTTGAATCCATCATCGTTCTTTAGCTCACTTCGCCACCCCAGTTCAGACACAGCTATATGCAAAGCAGTCTTGACCCTGTGCCTCATGGGAACAGTCCAGCCCGAACTGCCAAGCCATGTCTTCCCTGGACCGGAAACAAGCATCCTGGGACCGGTTTCGGGCTAACAGCCCTCATCAGCCAGGCTAGCTTGAATCCAGTGGCAAAGTGAGCAAGGGACCCACGTCTGGGCATACCCTGCCAACTTAGGGCGAACAAAGCAAACACAAGGAGATGATGGTCGGAGCGCTGAAATTTTTCAGTGTAACGGCCAACATAGTGTATAGGCTTAGCAAGGTTTTGGGAAATAAAATCACGAGCTTCTTCAGGGATACATGTCCTTCCAACTCCATGTGTCTTATAACATTTGTTTGTTGTGATCCATCCACTCCTGAACAAAATACTTAATTAGTTATAAACCATGATAAGGAGTAAGATTCTTAACTGAAAATATTTCTAGAAGCATTTGGCCCATTGGAGGAAATAATCTCTTAAAGTACTTAGTCAGTATATAAAGCAATTAAACATGCTAAAATGGTTTGGGAGGGTGCCTTAGACTGTGTTGTGAGGAAATGGGCTATTTTAGTAAATTACTGCAGTTTTATAAGTGTTCACAAAAATATATATGGGACGTTAGGTTAAAAAGGGAACCTAGTTAGTTTTGAGCAATGCGAAGGAGTCTAAGGCTAAAGTTGGGGGTGCGGCATTCGCCAATTTTTGGCCAAAGGCATACATCGGCCAACTCTAAATCAGAGCCTAAGTATTGGCCTGCAATGGAACTCCTGAGCTGATCCAGGTGCTGGCAAAGCTGCATGCAGGTGCATTATGTTATAATGTTCATAATTTATATTGGGACATGTTAACTCTTATACCGGAGTGCCGTCTTAACCCTGGAATGAAAACTTTCCTAGATATCGTAACAGAAAGTTCCAATTCTATTAAGGACACAGAGGTGATGATTAGGCCTTTCCTTCACTTTTTATTATCAGCAGCCTTTCAAAAGAAATACTTTCATAAACATAAACTACATTTCCTACGAGACATTGGGAAAGATGAGAGAACAACAGTCCATCCAATCAGAGTGCTGCTGCATGTAAAACGGTCCCCCCAGACTCTCTATCTCCCTCTTTGTTCGTGCAAACACAGCAACCCTTCGCAGACTCTACTCCTGTTTATTGGACTCCATTCCTGGAAAAGGGATAAAGAAATGCATATTGTCCGTCATCCCATACTAAATTGGACTGCAAGCAACCATCATATTACATTAGCAAACATAATTCATCATGCTAACTTTACCTACCAAGAGAACATTCTGCATGGGGTATAATATCACAATCAAAATAACATTGCACCTATGTCAGGGTGGGCATCAAACATATTCAAAGATACGGGTTGGCTAATCCTCGCCTCCGTGTCCTTAATAGAATTGAAACTTTCCGTTGCGATAGCTAGGAAATTTTTCATTCTATGGCAGAACCAGGAGGCGAGGATTAGGCTAGTTTAAAGCGGGTTTACAACATGCTTGCCAGAGAAGACACTGGTTTAAAATAAAACTGTTTTAAAAATGGAATCAGATATCCAATCAGCAGCGTTGAGTATATCCTCCAATCTCGCTCCCAATGAGAAAGCTTTAGAGGCCATAACACCTCTTTCTGGATGGGCCCCAAAGCAGGATGTATCAATGTCTGCCTCCTGCATTACCCATCTGATCCATCGGACAATCGTAGGGGAAGAAACCACTTTGTGAGGTTTAGTCAGAGCAATCAGCAGTTGCATCTCTCCTTGAGGGCGAAGATCTTCAGTGACATTCTCATACATTTTAAGGGTGTGAACCACACACAACTTAGGCACTTGTGAAAACGCTGGGTATAATACTAATTTTGAGTTACACTTTGCTCGGCGAGCAGGGCCGGACTGGCCGTAGCGGGCACTGGGCATTTCCCCGGGGGGCCGCCAGGGTGGGGGCCGGTTTTGGGCCCCTGGGGGGCCAGTTTTGTCACAGGGCCGTTTTTGCAGCATAGCTGCAATATCAGCCCCTGTAACAAAATCGGCCGAAACCGGCCCTGGCAAACAGATCGGCCGCACCCCCAACCCCCGGGGGGGGCCAGCCGAGCACTTTGCCAGGGCCGGTTTTGGTTCCCATTCCGGCCCTGTCAGCGAGCGATATGAAAAGTCACCCCTTCTGGGGTAAAAACTCTACCTGTAATGTCCGAAGCCCGAACATCTGAGACCCTGCAACATGAAATTAGGCATAGCAACATCACTAGTTTTGCTGATATCTGATTCCTAGATAGATACTTATTGGAGGGCCATGACTTAAAGAGAGAAATAACTTTATTCACATCCCATAGAACAGAGTGTCTAGGTTCATGGGGCAGGGATAATCTGATACCCCTCAGGAGTTTACACACTAAAGGATGCTCCCCAACAGGATGACCATCCACTGGTAAATGGCCCACAGATATTGCCGATCTGAAGGTGTTAATTGACCGGTAATGAAGACCCTGCAAAGCCAGACTCTCCAGAAAGTTCCGAATCTAGACAACCTCTGACCCCATGGAATCCACTTGGAGTTGGATACATCAACCCAACCATCTAGACCAGGCAGATTGGTACCGTTTGTTGGTACTATCCACCCAGGCTCTAGCGAGTAACGAGGCAGCCTCTCAAGAAATTCCCAGGACTTTCCATCGTTCCCGGTAATCCTCCAGGCCATGAGGCGAAGGGAGCCCACTACCACCAGAGTGTGAGAATTGTCCTGGGGATCCAGGAGAAGATCTAGAAACAGGGGTAGAGGGATTGGAAAATCCCAGAAAGTTCCATCATCACTTGAAACCAGACTTGCGGCCTCCAGCTTGGAGTGATCACAGCAAGATCCGCTCACTGCCTGCACACCTGAGCCACCAGCCACATCATCTGTGAAAACGGTGGTAAGGCATACGCCTGCTCCTTGCTCCAGTCTTGAGGGAAGGCATCTATCGCCACTGCGTGGGGATCCACCCTCCAACTGCAATACCTGTCCAGTTGAAAATCTAGATGGGACGCAAAGTGATCCATGGAAAACGGACCCCACCTCTCCCGGAGTTGCCGGAAAAGTGGAGGGTGTATCTTCCATAGACTGACATCTCTCCAATAGCCGGAGTGCCAATCCGCCACTTGGTTGGTGTGGCCCGGAAGATGTTCTGCCGACAGAGAGATGTGATTGGCCAGGCAGTATTCCCATAGCATGCGAGCGAGGTCTGTCTGGGTCCTTGACCATGTACTCCCCAGGTGATTGACATAACAGAGCACCGCCATATTATCCAAGCATTTGACCCTTTCCTTTATCCTTTGTACAACATCGGAGGGCGAATGAGCTTACCATCAACTCCAAGCAGTTGATATGCAGGGATTGCTCTGGGGACGACCATTTTCCTCTGGTGGAGGACTCCCCACACCACATGCCCTACTCCAAACCGCTGGCATCAGATTCGATTACCAGATCGGGTTGGGAGCCAAAAATCGCTCGACCATTCCAGGCCTCCATGTGAGAGACCCACCACTGCATTTCCTCCTTTGCTTCCACTGAGAGCGGAACGGACTGAGAGTATGAAAGGTCCTTTTGAAGGTTAGAGATTTTCAAGCACTGCAATGCCCAGTAGTGAAATAATCCCGGGAAGATAGCCTGTATGGAAGACAAGAGGAGTCCTACTATCCGTGCCAGCTGCCGCAGCGAAACCAGGGGTCTGGAGATCGTCCTCCTGAGTTCATATCTGATTCTGGTCTGCTTCTGAGTCGAAAGACTGAGAACCACTTTGACTGAATCAATGAGGAACCCCAGAAATTTCCAACTGAACTGTAAGAAGTGCATGTGAGGTGGAAAGATAGCGACTGCCAAGTAAGCGTCCTTCAGAGCCAGACGGACCATCCAATCCGACCTCTGAAGGAGGTCCCTGAGAAGACAGATATCTTCCATCTTGAAATGCCGCTAAAAGAGCCACCTGTTGAACTCCCTCAAGCTGATAACCGGACGCTGACCTCCATCCCTTTTCTCCACCAGGAAAAGGTTGCTGAGGGACCTGTTAGGATGTACAGTCATATGGACTATCACCCCTTTCTCCAAAAGGCTTGCTTTTTCCTGGTCCACCAGGGCTTCCTGCTGTGGAAAGAAGACCATAGGTCTGGGACTGTGAGACTGGGTAGGAACCCCGTTAAATTCGATGCGAAAACCTTGCACTGTCTTGAGGACCCATGCGTCTGTGGAAAGAGACTCCCAGCTCGTTAAGAAAGAGGCCAGATTACCCCCAATGCGGAGCCCCACCGGGTTCTGAACTATCACCTTGTGTATTGTCGTAGGTGCTGTTGCCCCTGGAAATGCCTCTAGCACCTCAGCAGCAGGGGTAGGATCTGGTTAGATAGAAATTCCTGAATTTACTGGAGTCCTGACATTGGCCTCGACTGGAGTTACCACCTCTGGAGGCTTGCTGGAAGGAGTGGCCGGTCGAGGCCCCCTATCTCGACCGGCGCTGGCAAAAACATGGGGGTGAATATCCTCTTAATAGAGGTCTGGGCCTTTTCTAGTGAGTTAAAAGTATGAACAAATTTTCCCAGCTCTCAGTGAAAGGATCCCCAAAAAGGTTGCCCTGGGCCACCATGCCAGGCTCTGAGGTGGAGAGCTCCCCCAGCTTGGGATCGATTTTACTCAACAGCGACCTGCCTCGCTCAGTGGAAATCGTGCAATTCATGTTTCCGAGGAAAATAATAGCTCGTTGAGCCAGGCCCGGCAGGGCATCAGGAGATACCAGGGACTCGGAGGCCTACGCATCCACTGCCATGTCCATAATTTTTGCCAGGAGCCGCACCACATCCAGGAGTTTATCCTGGCAGGAGCGCCACGACCTATCTATGCCCTTCTTGGGGTCTCGGAAAATTTAGCAAGAAAGGTGGCCATTTTAGCATCTATCTCGGTAGTGAGGACCACCTTTCCCGCTAAAGTCAGCCGAGGACATTCTGCCTTGAGACAGCTCCTCACCTCCTTATCAAGGGGTTTTCGCAACCTGCCCGCCACGTACCTTGGGCACTGAGCATCACTTCGCCGAAGGCGGGTGTAGCAAGTCATTACGGTCCCATAAATCTGCTCCGGGGCCCGTGCCACAACTCGGGCGGGGTCAGCGTCGGTCAGGGGGCTAGTGGTTGGGCACCAAGGCCTGGAATTATCCCCACCACCATTGGAGGTATTGGGGAGTCATCACCGTCCCCAGTATCTGTCGGATGAGGAGTAGCGGGGGTATCCCCCGAGGTACCCATGATCTGAGGGTCTTGCAAGGGCTGGGAGTCCATAAACACCTTCTTTAGGTGCGCAAAGGCGTTTAGATCGACCCCTGTGTCGTCCGCACGTTTGCATTTGTCAGGGTTGTGGGAAGCTGGCTTCCCTGGAGGTAGGGGGCCGGAGGCACAGAAGCATCTTCCCTCTGACTGAGAGGTTTTTGGCACTGCGCCTAAAGGGCCATAATTTTGTACTCGAGGGGGCTACCACTTGAGACACTGCTTTAAAGATGCAGGCGTCCATCACCTGACAAAAATTATCATCAGTTGAGAGGTAGGTAACTTCCTCCTCCTCCATGTATTCTTCTGAGCCCTCAAAGTCCTCCATACTGAGAGACACAGTGAGTAGTGGGGCAGTATGGCAGGATGGAATCCCTGTTTCACAATAAACCCTCTCAAAGCAGGGAAAGTATACTGGATGGGACGTGCACCCTCTCTTTAATGGGGAAGTTCTACACCTGGGACTGTCCCACTAGTTGCCTCAGGTGAGGCTTGTCTTACCCTTGAGGGTGTTCTGTCTCCAGGCATTGGCTCACACTGGTGTCTAACACCCAGAAATCAAAACTGCCCAGGAGATTAAAGAATAAATTCTTCCCCGTGTTTACAGCCACAGCCGGACGTGCTTCATTGGAAAGTGACAGTGAAAGTGACGAGCGCTGGCTGCCGGGGGGTAGAGACGCGCTGAGTGTGAAACTGACAGTGCGCAGACCCCCTTGCGGTTGAATGACCGCACCGCTCACGTGAACCGGCAGTCAAACCGCAACCGCGTAGGAATGAGAGCGTTCCTGCGGTTCGCCTAACCTAAGGAGAAAAAATCCCACACGTTATGCCGTGCACATTAACAAAGCTGCAAAAAATACACAACTGTAAAGATACGATTAGTCAAGTAAATCTAGCAAGTGAATAGAGTCAAAAGACAAGACACTTATCTGTATGATGCTGAAGTAGCGAAGAAAGAGTGAGATTGAGAATCTGCTGGGACCGTTATACATGCAGCAGCACTCGGATTGGATGGACTATTTTTCTCTCATCTTTCCCAATGTCTCATGGGAAATGTAGTTTATGTTTATGAAAGGGTTTCTTTAGAAAGGCTGCTGGTAATAAAAAGCCAAGAAGGAAAAGCCTAATCCTCGCCTCCAGGTCCTGCCATAGAATTGTGGTTTTAACCATAATGTGTTGATTGTTTTAGCACACAGGGTTTACTGACTGCAAAAAGGTATCTTTTATCTGTTACCTGCGATGCAAGAATTGATGTGCACTCCTTTCCCTGATTAAGTCAATTTTGTTCCTAGCCATTTTACAACTTGAAAGCAAATTTCTGGACACGTTAGAGCATTGGGCCTATACAAACCTAACTCGCGAAAAAAAAAATCACAACAGAAGAAGGAACCTGTGTCGTCTCAGAAGAATATATACTTTAAACTACTGTCTATGTATTTGCTCAGTTCAATGGAAGACATAAGTAGAGCATAACACACAAGATGATGGACGGAATGTTGCACATTGGCAAACATTCACCCCCAGTCACAGATCTGGGTTTAATCCATCGTTATTTTGCTTCACCACGCCACCCCAGTTCAGACATAGCCATATGCAAATCAGTCTTGACCCTGTGCCTCATGGGAACAGTCCAGACCGAACTGCCAAGCCATGTCTTCCCTGGACCGGAATCAAGCATCCTAGGACCGGTTTCGGGCTTTCAGCCCTCATCAGCCAGGATAGCTTGACTCCAGTGGCGTGGTGAGCACGGGACCCACGTCTGGGCATACCCTTCCCACTTAGGGCGAAATGCAAAACACACAAGATGATGGACGGAATGTTGCACATTGGCAAACATTCACCCCCAGTCACAGATCTGGGTTTAATCCATCGTTATTTTGCTTCACCACGCCACCCCAGTTCAGACATAGCCATATGCAAATCAGTCTTGACCCTGTGCCTCATGGGAACAGTCCAGACCGAACTGCCAAGCCATGTCTTCCCTGGACCGGAATCAAGCATCCTAGGACCGGTTTCGGGCTTTCAGCCCTCATCAGCCAGGATAGCTTGACTTCAGTGCCTTGAGACAGCTCCTCACCTCCTTATCAAGGGGTTTTCGCAACCTGCCCACCACGTACCTTGGGCACTGAGCATCACTTCGCCGAAGGCGGGTGTAGCAAGTCATTACGGTCCCATAAATCTGCTCCGGGGCCCGTGCCGCAACTCGGGCGGGGTCAGCATCGGTCAGGGGGCTAGTGGTTGGGCACCAAGGCCTGGAATTATCCCCACCACCATTGGAGGTATTGGGGAGTCATCACCGTCCCCAGTATCTGTCGGATGAGGAGTAGCGGGGGTATCCCCCGAGGTACCCCTGATCTGAGGGTCTTGCAAGGGCTGGGAGTCCATAAACACCTTCTTTAGGTGCGCAAAGGCGTTTAGATCGACCCCTGTGTCGTCCGCACGTTTGCATTTGTCAGGGTTGTGGGTAGCTGGCTTCCCTGGAGGTAGGGGGCCGGAGGCCCAGAAGCATCTTCCCTCTGACTGAGAGGTTTTTGGCACTGCGCCTAAAGGGCCATAATTTTGTACTCGAGGGGCTACCACTTGAGACACTGCTTTAAAGATGCAGGCGTCCATCACCTGACAAAAATTATCATCAGTTGGGAGGTAGGTAACTTCCTCCTCCTCCATGTATTCTTCTGAGCCCTCAAAGTCCTCCATACTGAGAGACACAGTGAGTAGTGGGGCAGTATGGCAGGATGGAATCCCTGTTTCACAATAAACCCTCTCAAAGCAGGGAAAGTATACTGGATGGGACGTGCACCCTCTCTTTAATGGGGAAGTTCTACACCTGGGACTGTCCCACTAGTTGCCTCAGGTGAGGCTTGTCTTACCCTTGAGGGTGTTCTGTCTCCAGGCATTGGCTCACACTGGTGTCTAACACCCAGAAATCAAAACTGCCCAGGAGATTAAAGAATAAATTCTTCCCCGTGTTTACAGCCACAGCCGGACGTGCTTCATTGGAAAGTGACAGTGAAATTGACGAGCGCTGGCTGCCGGGGGGTAGAGACACGCTGAGTGTGAAACTGACAGTGCGCAGACCCCCTTGCAGTTGAATGACCGCACCGCTCACGTGAACCGGCAGTCAAACCGCAACTGCGTAGGAATGAGAGCGTTCCTGCGGTTCGCCTAACCTAAGGAGAAAAAATCCCACACGTTATGCGGTGCACATTAACAAAGCTGCAAAAATACACAACTGTAAAGATACGATTAGTCAAGTAAATCTAGCAAGTGAATAGAGTCAAAAGACAAGACACTTATCTGTATGATGCTGAAGTAGCGAAGAAGGAGTGAGATAGAGAGTCTGCTGGGACCGTTATACATGCAGCAGCACTCGGATTGGATGGACTGTTTTTCTCTCATCTTTCCCAATGTCTCATGGGAAATGTAGTTTATGTTTATGAAAGGGTTTCTTTAGAAAGGCTGCTGGTAATAAAAAGCCAAGAAGGAAAAGCCTAATCCTCGCCTCCAGGTCCTGCCATAGAATTGTGGTTTTAACCATAATGTGTTGATTGTTTTAGCACACAGGGTTTACTGACTGCAAAAAGGTATCTTTTATCTGTTACCTGCGATGCAAGAATTGATGTGCACTCCTTTCCCTGATTAAGTCAATTTCAATTTTGTTCCTAGCCATTTTACAACTTGAAAGCAAATTTCTGGACACGTTAGAGCATTGGGCCTATACAAACCTAACTTGCGGAAAAAAAAATCACAACAGAAGAAGGAACCTGTGTTGTCTCAGAAGAATATATACTTTAAACTACTGTCTATGTATTTGCTCAGTTCAATGGAAGACATAAGTAGAGCATCCCAGGGGCCACATCTAATAACATTTTGCATTCATGTTTACGCGATGCTAACTAGCACTCCAATAGAGGACAGAGGGTGTAGCCTAATGGCCAGAGCTGCCGACTTTGGCATTGAGGGACCAGGTTGGAGTCTCAGTGTCTGCTCAATATCCTGTGATTGTAGGCAAATCACTTAATCGCCCAGTGCTTAAAAATGAATCTGACTTTGTGTATTGTAACTGTAGCTCATTTAAAGTGCTCCAATACCTTTGTGCTATATAAAACTGCAAAAAAAAATATGGAATGCTGAGCAAACGGCAGCCCCGATCAGCTTTCACAAGTGAGGGCTATTTTGCCCCAAAA
Source organism: Calotriton arnoldi (assembly GCA_963921515.1). Lineage (NCBI taxonomy): Eukaryota > Metazoa > Chordata > Amphibia > Caudata > Salamandridae > Calotriton > Calotriton arnoldi. Next base: position 831,765 of record CAWUFW010005482.1, read on the forward strand.
CTTGCCACAAATAAATCATGAAAAAGCAAAAAAATGTGCAACTCGAAAAGACTACACAAGATAGTCTATGCAAACAGGACACAACAGGGTGAGAACAGCACAAAAAACCCTGGGAATCCATAAAAAGTCAGATCTACAAGCGTGATCGGGCTTTGCATGATATCCTAGTGCCAAATCAAAACAGGCACGCACAAACGGCGAGAGACAAATCTCCTGATATTTTGATACATAAGTAGTGCAATTTTCAGTGATATACAATTGATACTGTTTACTAATGGCTGTTTGTCATCACATAGAAATGTGCTCTGTTGGGTTCATCACCTGTACAAATCTCACACAATACACACATGGCTTGCTTTTGTGCAATGCTTAGCATCACACTTGTGGCAGATGGCAAAATCAGCATGCAACTCCTTTTCAGATCGAGCCTCGGCAGCGTGCATGCGCTGTCTGCAAGACCTGTTGTTATCTCCTTTTTCGGCTTTTTGCATGCCCATGAATTGCCATTTCTTCGTTGTTGTGCCATTTAGAAATACGGGGTTTTATCGGTGCATTGGGTCTGATTCTCCCGCCTTTGCGTGCTTAGGTCACGCCAGGCGATTTCACTCATTGTTTGCTTGCGTTGGCCATCCTAATACGTCTGCGGTTCCTCCTGGTCATCCTGATCTGCCTATTTATTTTGTAGGCTGTCAACATCGTTTTAGGCTTTTGGGCCGTTTCACAGAGCAATGCTCTGTTCGGCGCCTGCAAAGTGGCAATTTCTGTCCGGTAGCTGTTGAGCTATGCCAATAGCTCTAACTCAAAAAAATGCGAGACCTATTGCATTTCTAATGCTTGTTAAATAGGGCACTGCACAATTTGTTCTCATTCACCAGCACAAATATTAGTATATGTGGGCAGGATTCAACTCATTTGCCTGTGAAATAAGTCATCTGCATATAATATATTTATCTATTCTTGCTCTAAAATAAATTGACTGTAGAGAGGTCCTTTTCTGTGAGGAGGCTAGGTATGTGGAACAACTTTCCTTTTGAAAACAGATCCATCCCCGGTGTTTTCTTTCAGGCGGCTTTACAAATATATTTGTTCCAAAAAACTAAGGGCTCACTTCACCATCCAAATAGTCTAATAGTGACTTACCAATTCTTGGCATCTCCTGCACATAGACGTTAGGCAGCAGCACACTTTGAGCTACTGAAATCTACACATCTCAGAGGGCTTCTTCAGGTGACACACCTGAAGCGTCTCATTCAGGTGACACACCTCAGAGGTGTTCTTCAGGTGACCACAGGTTGCACTAGAGTGTCACAGTTTGCTAGAGACAGGCGACCAAACAGTGTTCCAGGAACACAACAACAAATCATCTGGCAATTATTTGAGGGCCCAAAAACGCCAGGTGGTAATTGCTATGCTACAAAATGCCCATAGTGGAAAAATTGCCTTATTACCAGCACAAAAAAGAGTGGTAGATCAAGGACTGTGAAGATGTGGGACTCTGTCAAGAAGAGGTGATGGGTGAATAATGTACTAAAAATGGAATGGAAATGCACGTGATCACCTTCAGTGAGCCGTATGACGTGGAATGTCTTATTAGTTAAGGTCACCATGTTTCTACAGTACCAACAAGACTGAATGACTTCGTTACAGGATGCCATTGTTTGCAGTGCAGGATGTAGTGATGTGTTAAAGATACATAAAAGTATGCAGGAAGCACAGTGCTGGAGGCGGCAATTGACCTCTCTCTTGTGACTCAGTCAGCAGAGGGTACTGGACATGATGTCAAAGGAAAGCATCACACAGATATAAGGAGGCATTACCACGGGCCAGAAAATTAGCAAATCCAGCACGCAGAATCTATTTCCAGTACATGGCGCTTTCTTCTCAAAATATGTCCAGTAGAGACCATCTAACACCAGCAGACAAATGGCAGGGAGAAAGGCAGCCACGTTAGCAACAATGATACTGTATTCACACAGAAAACCCCCATGAAGAAGACAAATGGCCTGATACACCAAACCAGAACTCACTGCAAAGTCCTTGCCGCATGCCAGTCTCCAAGTCTCTTTACTACTGACCACAAAGCTGGACTCAGTTTGTTAAAGTGAAACAAATTAACAGCAACAAGCAAGGCTGATGCCAAGAAGAGGACAAGCTAGCTCAAGAAGAGACATAAATAGCTACTAGTGCAGCACATTATTACACCTCAGTCCCTCCTGATTGGAACAATGGCTAAAAGACAAGATGAGGTTCCCTGTCCTCCCCCTGCCAGGAAAAAACAGGTGTGATACAGCCTATAAAATAGAAATGAAAAAGAGCCTTACTCACGTATGGGTTGTCCATGCATTGCAAGGTTCTCAGATATGGTATCATGTACTAACCAAATCAAAGCTATGATGCCATCAGTGTTTTCCCATAGTGTGGGGGTCATTTAAATGTTTTTGCTTTCACTTACCACCGCTTTTTAAGGGAAATTACCCTTGTCTAACCTTGGTCTACATCCCACACTGACGACCCGAGAAGGAACGGTCTTGACGTACAACGCTTAAGGTTCACGCACCCAGGCCCTTATCAAGGAGGCCACAACTGGATGCATTAATTTGCACCTGATTCACACTCATCCTCGTGGATGACAACACAGAGCAGTGATACCTCTCGCTCCTCATCACATACATTTTTAACTCTTGGGGAACCAGCTACCAGGCTCTCCATCCAGTGTCTAGTCATCAATGCCCTGAAGAAGTTCATTCCTTAATGAACGAAACGCGTTGGCTGGAGCTCATGTTGTCTGAATACGTTTAAAATAAAGGATCGCCTTACATAAAGGAACTAGTCAGCCTTACTTATTGGAAAAGACACTTTGAGAGTGCACCTCTCCACTTTTATACAGTTTCTATTCTGCTTGGCAGTTGACACCTAACAACGGCAGGTGGAGGAGTAACATGTGCACACCAACTCTCATCACTTTAGGATAATTACAAGAGGAACACAGCAGGGAAGTGCGGCTATTGAGGTCCGCCGTTGTTTGCTGCATATCATTAACCTTGGTCTATTTGTTGGGTCTGTGGGCTTTCATATATTCCTGGACTCCACGGCGGAATGGGTGAAGGTGGTGCAGTGTTACTTCCCCTTTCCAAGAGTTTAAGGGAATAAGACATCCCAGGCGGTTACCCATTGACGCACAAACAGGCCTAGTGCCCACCAGTCACACTCTTAAGACACTGCTGTGTCCTGCCCCGTCCTGGGGTGACCTTACCTGACACTGACTTCTGCAGAGGTGCAACATGAGGGAACCGAAACACTCACCCAAGGAAGGCTTCTTCTGCCTGGCACACTTTCTGCTAAGTTTCAGCCCACTGCCTCATCTTTCTAGAACATACCCACCCAGGCAGAACTCCGGCACACTATTCATCCTATCTGCCCATTCACACCCTCACTCTATGCCCATGGCACTGTGCATAGCATTAATCTGCTATCTCGTTACCAGGCAACCCCTTCTGTTTACCCTGCCACTAGCACGAACAAGCACTGCCACCAAAGCGGCCCAATTGGACCATGCGCCCAGAGTCCCTTCTTCCTCACCAATCCGTGCATATAATGAAGTCGTCCAGTGGCACAGGGAATTTGATGCAACGAGTCCTCAGCAGGGGTACCATCCTGCCGCATTCTATGGGCATGGAGTTAGTGCACTGCAATGGAAGCAACTGATGAACAGTGGACCAAGTGGCTACAGTCCTTGGTAGACACCACCTGGAAATGAAGCAAATACTGTTCAATGCATACCATCATTGTGTGAACTGCTACCACCAGGCAAAACACTGGGAACATGTCCCTCTCTGCACGCCATCCCTCTTGCATTCGACCCCACCTGACCCTTTGATGTCAGGCTCCTGCCACAGGCCTGTCATTTACACATGCCCTCGAGGACGCCATCTCAAAGACAATCACAACATGGATATGCACCAAGAGGTACATAGACCAAGTCCATATGAACCTTATCATCGGGCACTCCGATTCCCCCAAGATCCAGTACGCAGTACAAACAACCTCTCACACACGACCCACATACCGCGCAACATTAGCCTCGTTTCTGATATTCGTCTGCATACTTTCCCAGACTAGTAGTAACTCGGATGCCAGACAGCAGCACAGTGTCATTTTGTAATGCGCAATCTAGACAGCTCAAGCACCGCGGCATTGCATATTCAAAGCAGCCCACAGAGCCTCGTGGCCATACCAACGGCAGAAGCAGGCAGTGCACGTGTCAATGCCATAGAAGAACACGGCTTTCAGACCGCGCATTAACAGATGGGCTCCTCGGTACTGTATAATAGATATTTATTGATATCCAAATCAAAGGTACTCATTTTATCTACCTATGGAGGATGACAGACAAAGTGGACCTGCCAAGATTATATAACCTGTGACCATGGCGTGAACCACTCAAGATAACATAACAAACCCTACGCTTCCAAAATTCAATCCCAAGCGAATTTCACTTGAATTACAAAAAAATAGTTCCTAAAATTCCACTCATGACCAGCACAAGTAGCTGTAAAAAAAAATACACGCAAGTCTTAGGAATTTCTTCTGAAAAGTAATTGACGGCTTGCCACCAAATTTCACCAGATGTTTGCTACTAATAGGGACATCGGCGTTTGTGGTCGAGTTACCTACTGTACGCTGTATTCAATAATCATTCTGAAAATGTATTTGAAGTGCAGGTTGTGTCCTTTAGGGGAAAGTGCTTAGAAATGCGCCCATTAGTGTCGAGCTCTTCGACATACTTTTTGAATGAGGCAAGCTTGCATTTCAGGGAGCAACCTGCAGTTCCTGTGCGCTGCGGATCAAGGTTGCACCACAATGGCATATTGCTGTGGGAAGATTTACGCGCCCTTTTCACCTTGACTCTGCTGTCTCGCGCCACCGCGCTGCTACGTCGCATCTCGTTCGCAGCCCAAACTGGCCAAGCAGAGAAGAAAGGAACAGTTTATCCGAGGGACGTTATAATCTAAGTTGCCAAGGCTGCCAAGGTCACCGCGATTGGAGACATCTGCTGGGTGCGCGCGGGTAACGTCAGATAAAACTCGTCAGGGACATGTTTAACATTAAGGACTGTGCGAAAAAGACACGGAGGAGGCGTAAGGCCAAATGCGCATTGAAGACACGATCTTTGCAATCTTTGTTAAACAATGGGCGGTAAAGAGAAACAAAAGGTATGTACGTAATCACAACGAGCGTATCTGTGACCAAAATTTCAAGAACTACAATGACATATGCATGAAACTATCATAAGTGTGAGAAGGCCGGGGGTCTGTGGTGCCAGGCGAGAGCGCTCTCCTCATTCCCATGGCCGATTATTTGGTTGTTAAGGATCACTTGTCTTTAGAAGTTAACAGCCTTTTGGAGGGTTTCCAGACAAGGCCTGAAAAAGAGCATTGGTGCAGAATCCTGGGCTGTGACAATCCCAGAGAAAGGGCCAGTGAAAGATGCATTTTCTCTGTACCCAACCTCCGTGCCCTCTTTTCTCCCGCGCCTGCCGTCACCTGGGTTGAACCCGCTCGGCTGCCAGCTCTTGAAGGCCAAAACACCGTTATGTCCAAAAATAAAGGCGGATACCGCATCCTTGTCCAGTCAAGCGAGAGGACCCATCGATACTCTCTTTATCCATTGGGGAAGATCTTTTCAACACCATGTTTGAATGCAATTCCAAGTCTCCTTCTGAGTTGCAGTGAAGCGGCCGCACTCTGCTTGGTTTGCGCCGGTCAAGTGGGGTTACCCCATTATACAGATGTGATGCTTTCGCAGGTCACCGTGGGATACGTTTGTACTGCCCCACTCTATATGATCTAATAATGTAATCTGGCACTATAGATGAGGGAGGGATGCTGGCTTCTCACTTGTATATTGCTTGGGTTAAAGCTATTACAGCCAGGTAGGTACATTCACATGTGTCAAAGGAGGAAGAACGGGACAAAAGAAGAATAAAATGTAAAATTATAATATATTCATATGAAAATATCCAGATGTCTACAAGAAAAGGGATTGGGTTCTGTCAGTAAAATGCCCAAGAATTGTCAACCAGCACGATGCTTAACTTTTTTAATAAACGAAAGTCCTTAGTAGTTATTTTTGCCCCATTCGTGCCTATTGCTTTTATAGTCTACTGTGCCATTCCAGACAGGCCCATCTGCAAAGCAGAATCAGTCTTGCTCCAACATGAACAATGAAGCCTGAATTTCCAGTCCCCTGTAGATTGGAACACAAGCAACCACAGTCTCGTTCTGACTTTTCAGGGACCTCATTATTGATTTCAAATAGTTTTTATTGAATTTTCAGCAAGTATAATCAACACAAAGACAGAGGTAAAAGAAAATAAATATACAAGAGAGGTGCAGTACAATGCACCGATATATAAGGGTTTCAGCGAAGAGGGGGGGTAAGATTGTGCAATCTTTACATCAGTGGTTTTTCAATCCCTTAGTAGTGATTCTAGTGGGGACCTCATTATTGAAAGGCATCCGGAGTCTGGTTGAGCAGTAAATACAAGACCCACGTTTGGGCTCACCCATTGCACTTAGGGCCTCTCACTTAGAAAACAAAGTAACAGGTGGAATACTTTGATTAATCTCAGCCTTTAAGAAGGTGCTGCCTGGCACTGCAGACCTCCTTACCTGTCCCTGGTTCTCTGACTAGGCCCGGTCCTTTTAGCCCCCACTCCATACTGCTGCACTGGAATAAGGCCCCCTATCCTCTCCATCCATCTAGATCAGGTATCCACCCCTCCCACTTGCTTCTCACCTTTTGCCACTTTGAGTTTGCCCCTTTTGCATCAGTTGCATTTTTCACCTTTTGCCCCATTTTCTCACTCTTTCCACTCACTCCTCATTTGTCTCCTTCAAGTCTCTTTATTCAGGGTACAACTCAACATAGTTTGGGGTTCCCATCAAGACATAAGATTAAAGATTGAAAGAAATACTGGGCCTTTAATTAGGGGACATACATTAGAGAGCTGTGCAAATCCAAGCATGAGCGCTCCAAATGGGGAAAGAAAAGTCCTGCTTGTGCAAAAATACTACAATCTATTGGGAGGTAAGTTTTGAAAACACAGGACGAAAAGTAGCAGAAAAGTGATTAAAGAGTTCATGTATGACAGGGATCCAGGGGGAATGGAGGATGAGGAGTGGCAGGAGGCACTGGCGTCCCCCAGGAGGTGGCCATCAGGGCAAGATTCCACCTCGTACAACTAACATTTTTACATCAGAGCTATTACGCCAGCACCACCTTGGTACAGATGGGCAAGGCGACATCCCCTCTGTGTCATCGTGGCTGCAATCAGAAAGGGACGTTTTTCCACATGATCTGGGAATGCCCACCTATCCAGAAGTATTGGTGCACAGTGATTGCTTGTTTAAATGAGGTATGTGGGGGTGATTAGAGGGCCTCTGCTAAATGTTGTTTACTTAATGTATGGGAGGCCACGGATCTCACCTGCATGGACCAAATATTCATGAGGGGTTGATGGTAGCGAAATATAACATTGCATATGAATGGAGAGCCACCCAAGGGCCCCATACAGGGGCTTGGAAAAAGGACATGGATTGGTGCATGTTGGCGGAGAAGGCCGCCTATGAAGGGAGAGGTTGCCCTAAGAAATGGGTCATGATTTGGGGGAAATGGAACGATTTTAGAGGTGGCATATGCACCATGCCTGTCTCTTCTAATTCTAATGTTCTCTGCTTGGGACAGCCCACTGGCAATGGGCTCCAGTGACCTAAGGGTGGGCAAGGATGCGAGACGAGAAGAATTACATGACCATGTATACATTCACGAATACCGGAATGTGCTGTGATGTTGTGCTGATTATTATTGATAGTTTTCTGATTTATCTTCAATAAAAAGAGTTATAAAAAAAAGAGTTCATGTATTATTTATGGCAAAAAATGTGGGACTGGCTGGTTCACTAACTGGAATTGGAAAATATAGTAATAACTAAAGTTGTTTTAAGAGTTTATTCAATGGTTCTGTGTCAGGCCCACAAGAAAGTGAGATATGCAGGCTAGGACTGGGAACCAAAAGCAGTCCTGGAAAAACGTTCTCCACTCCCTTACTGTTTATTTCCTTTCACTTTCCTTCCATTCTGTCTCTTTCTTCTTTTGCCTGATGCCATAAAACCTAGGGAGTCAGAGACAGAGGGAGCAGCCCCCCCACCATAAAAAAAACAGCCTTCAATGGTTCCAGCCCCCAGGGATAATAACCATAATAACATTTATCCACAGCGTGCCCAGCGAAAATCCTCTCTCACCAAATCGAGAGCCCGTCACACATGAGCTTCATATCCTAGAATCACACCCTACCTCTCACTTGCACCCCCTAATTATCAAATTAGACTCTAAAGTAGACTTAATTAACCTGGAAATCCGGCACATCACAGAGAAACTAGACATGTTAGTACAAACTAATGGCAAGAGGTTGTTACCCACCACCCTGAGGAGCCCCTGCACACAACCTGGATTACCTCCTCTAAAATGGCTATCCATCCTGATACCAAACATTACCAATTGTCCTACCAGGCTAATATGTCAGCTTTCCACATCGGATATAGAAGACCTCCTGCAATCCTATGAGGCAGCACCTCAGACACACGCTACAATGACCTACGGTATAGAGACAGTAGTCAACACCACAACACAAAAGCAAAATTACAGAATGTCGTCCATAAATTACCAGAACTTTATTCTGATCCCTCTCATGTCAGACCACTTGACAGAGAAGAGAGAGTCCAACAAAGTCCTGCAATGCATGTTACATAACTGCAGATTGACAGTTAAACATGCCACAGGAACAGCAGAATCAATTCTATATCATGAGCTGGACTTGCTTTTCCTGGCTAAATCAATCTTCCTCAATCCTAATAGATGGTCTAGTCCCTCCTAATTATTCCATCACACAGCACGATCCCAGTGGAAACCTAGGTGGCCGGATAGCATGCATCCAGACGACATCCTTGTTGGTAGCACTTTCCATACAGATAGTCTATCCTACTCTGAATACATGGGGGTGGAAATCTGTGCAGCAGTCAGATCCTTAGCTAAATTCCACCTCGTCTACCGCCCTCATGGCGACAACCAGTTATTCATGGAGCAAATTATCTAAACCATCACATTTCACTCCCTGCAGCACCCAAATATGATCTTTCTTGGGGACTTTAATCTCTGCTAGTATGAGGTGAATGACATACGTGTCAACACTGTAAAGAATTTCCTCAATGATAAAAATCTTATTCAAGCTTGCAAAGAACCAGCTCACAATAAAGGTACAACACTTGATCTAATTATATCCAAAATAGAAGCACTGAGCATCGACTCTATAATCCCATGTGACTGGTCAGACCATCACCAAATCCTCTTTCACATCACAACTCACATACAGAAATCAAGCCACCAAGTGGTCATACCTAGATTCAGGTCCAGAGATACCAGAAACCCAAACTAGGTCAATCTCTTTCCCCTCTGCCAAAGAAGCAGCACAACCCCAGAAGAACTACAAGATGTTCAATCAACTTTCTGATCACTATAATCACACAATGGCCAACACAATGGAAGCTGTAGCCCCTCTAAACCTCAAAAGACTCACTAACAAACCGACACAGCCATGGTTAGATCACTACCTAAATGAAGAAAGGAGGTGACTCTGACAAGCTGAGAGGCTCTATAGACAAGAACCCTTCTTATCACCTACAACAGCTGAGAGGGAGAAGAAACGCCTACAAGAAACTTATACGGATTGCCAAAGCAGAATTCTTCAGGGCATCAACTGGACAATCCAGAAACCGCCCGTTGACACTGTTTGAGATTATCAAACAACAGCCCTGGTCCAACAACAACACAGCTACCTGTAATGCTCCCTCAAAGAACTGCTAAGCTTTCTCTGCCTTCTTTAATGAGAAACTAAAGGAAATTGAATATTCAGTGTCAACAGACATTGTACAGTTCCACAATCTGAGGCCTGTCGCTCACTAATCCCAGCGAAAACTTACTAACACCAAGAGGACACATACATGCATATTTCCCAGCATTACCAAGAACAAGGCCAATTGGAGGGATTTCAAAACCCTAAGCGAAGCCGAAATACATAAAATAATACTCTAAAAGAAACCAATATCACATTTCGATGATCCTGTGCTTTCTAAAATGGTGATGGACCTAAGCCTTCTTTTCTCCCCTCATTTGACAAGTATAGTGAACTCCTCTCTCATGCAAGGAAAAATCCCAGCCTGTCTAAAAACTGGGCAAGTGAAACCCCTACTGTAAAAGCCTGGCACCAACACAAATGACCTAAACAACTTCCGTCCAATATCTAACATCCCATTCCTCGCAACACTGCGGGAAAGATGTGTTAATAACCAACTTTGCCAACACATCAAAAAATTCAACCTGCTGGACGAGCTCCTATCGGGTTTCATATCCGGGCACAGCACTGAGACAGCCATCGGATGCACTCAAAATCCTTGACCAGAATGCAGCCGCAGCCAGTGTAGGTAAGAGTGGTGGGGCCGGGTGGGGGGGATTTCAACAGACAACAATGAGTGAAAATTAATTATTTATTTAATTTTCACTCCTGGTCATCTGTCGAATCCCCCCAACCCGGCCCCACCGCCGCACCGCTCTTTCCTGCACGGGCCGCGGCTGACAATGATTTGTGCCTACTGATCCTTCTCAACATATCCTCAGTGTTCAACACAGTCAGCCACAACCGACTCTTGCAGCTACAGGAACACACTATGGAAATATCCGAAACTGTGCTTTATTGGTTCACCTCTTTTCACCACAATCGATCACAAAAAATGAAAATTGGAGACTCACTTTTGAATCCATCCCAGGTCACATTAGTGGTACCGCAATGATCCACCCTATCCCCCACTCTGTTCAACCCCTATATGGAACCACTAACAGAGATCCTCAAACTAGCAAACCTATCCTATCACATGTACACAGATGGCACTCAGCTCCACCTAAAGATTTCATTCATGGAAGATATCTTAAAAGTAAATGACACACTACTGAAAACTCAATCCTGGCTGTCAAAAAACCACCTTAAATTGAATGCACTGAAAACAGAATTCATACTCATAACCCCACCACACAACTCTCCTACAGCCAAAGCATGGATTCCACACATTAGTGCCCTCAACTGCAAACCTGCTATCATTGAGTCAACAACGTCCCTCGGGATAATGCAGGAGAAAAACCTCAACATGCAAGCACACACCAGCGAAGCCACAAGAATGGCTTTTATCTAAATAAATCTCCTCAGGAATAAATATACAACCAAAAATATCACCTCCAGATTTCAAGATAGCAGTACAGTCCCTAAACATCTCCAAACTAGAATATGGGAGTGCTACCTTAACAGGCCTGCTGAAAGCAAGAAAGGTACATCCTAAGGCCACCATCAATGCTATCGCAAGACTGATTATAGGAGTGAGGCATAACAATCACATTACTTTCTATCTCAAACCTCTTCACTGGCTCCCTTTCAAAGGCAAGATCCAATTGAAGATAGCCTGCTTGACACACAAGGCCCTCCATCTCGAGACACCCTTAAAGATGGCACAGAAACTCAAGACATCAGGAGGTGGCCGCTCTCTGTTGGAGTACCAGCTCCCTCAAGTTAGAATCTCCAAGATTTAGAAAAAAGAAGACCTATGACCATGCCTTCTCAAGGTCTGCCACAATAATTTGTAACTTGCTGCCTTCAAAAACACATACAAACCTCTAATTTTCTACCTTCAAGAAAGAAATCAAAATGATCTTATTTAACAAACTCTTTCCATAAGATCTACATTCGGGACTAGACCTGACCAATCGGTCATTGTAGACCTAGGAAGGGTTGGCTAGGGAAGCCACACACGCTATCTAAAGACCGCTAGAGAAACACGAGTCATGGCTTCCCACCCAAAGTGGCTTGGGACAGTGTACAGATAGTTTAATTTTTTTCTTCCATAGATCTTATTTTCAAGTTGTTATCAGTGTAATGGGAAGGGGGTTCTCTGACTATGTGGGTCATATTCAGGCTGCATAAAACTGTCTAGATTAAAAATAAATAAAAGTAACCAATCTGGCTCTGGAGGTATGCCAAGAACCTGACACCAGTAAGAGAGCATACTAAAGTATTATAGATGGAATTCGAAAAGCAGATCCCATTGAGAAATTTGGTGATTTCACTGTTACTTAGGCAGGGTATGAATGAGGATGGATTCATACTTTGTACTTCATCTGCTATGGACTGGATAGAGACATGGGGGAAGGGAATTCACAGAATGACTTTATGAATCATTACTGACTGTTCTGTAATGTACCCTAATGTTTGCAAGGCAGTAGATCTTGTGAGAGAATGTGTGAGAGGCATTAACAAGGCCAGATGTAACATAATATCTTTCTTTGGACCCTTACAGGTACACCCAAAGAAACTCTGTGGGAACTTTTATAGCAGCCGCATGGCAATCAGGGGTTACTGGTCACAGATTGGGCAGTCAGAATCGTTTACAACTGATGTCCTGGGGCTCAACCCTAATATTGAACCAAAAGCTGAGCACTAAGTGTACCCTTTTACCATTTGCCCCTTACAGTAGCGAAGTCGAGCAGCTCAAGATTTAGGGACGCAGTGTCAGGTTAGACTCAGGATGGCAGTGTCTTTGCCCCAGTCTACATGAACTGGGTCAGCAATTAGTGTGCCTGCACACACTGGTTCGGATCAGCAGCAGCACCAGTAAAGGACGGTGAGGATGTTGGATTGGGGTAGCTGTGCTCGCACCTGTGTTCCTCCATTGGCCTAATCACAAAACGCCCGAATAAGCCAGGTTCCACCTTGGATCGTAGCAGTGAGTCCTTTGAACTTAGAACAGGGCTCTCTGTCAGTCTTCCTTTGACGCTAGATCTTTTGTATGGAGACCACAGATTGCAGTCAGGATTTTCTAGTGCCTCAACTCTTTTTATGACTCGATTTCTTAAGAGAAACACCGTAGTGACAGCTCCTTATTAGCCTATTTCTCAAGTAAGAGCACCACCAGCGTCCTTCCGGAGCAGTCAATCAGCTCTTTTCCTCAAAGCGGGGTCCAGGCAGCTCCTCCTGGCAGTATTGGTTAAAGACCCAGATTTGTGGTTCCAACCATGCACTTAATCCCAGCGTATGGTGTGAAGGGCCTAGATTCTAGTAAAGAAATCTTTGCACATTGACTGGAAGATGCAGACAGTAGTTTTGTATTACAACAGTCAGCTCTGAGACCAGTTCTGACCAGTTCTGGGCAAATCCTTCTCTTTTGTGTATTCCATTCAAACTAATCCAACCATGGCCTTTGTTTTCAGGTGTTAGCAAGATGGAGGGGAGGGGTGGAGCTGGAAGTCTCCTGAAAGAAGGGATTACAAAACAAGGGTACAAAAGAGGCAGAGGCTGTCCCACTTAACTACCTATTAACCTGTAGGGATAGACTTTTAAGTGAACTTTGGGCAGGACCTGGCAGAGAAAACTGTCTAAGCTTCTCAGAGGCCCTCTGTCTCCTCTAATCTATACCCAAAAGTCCAGCCGATTAGAAATGATCTTGAAGAGCCCACAACTCTCATTGTTGTCTGGGGATTTCTAAATCATTCCTCTTAGGTACTATTTTCATATAGGATAACAAAATGGATCCCAGTGTGGCTACAGCTATGTGTGTTACCCATGCTCCACACATATATTCTACACACAGAAATAACGTGTACTCACACAACATACATATCCTACATAGATGGGTGAAGGACTCTCTTTCAGGGGGCTGACATACGAATTAAAAAAGGTGGGACGGGCTAGTAAGTGGTTCTCCCTGATAGAGTCAGGAAAAGTGTCTCTCTGCTACTGTAATTTGTCTGTCATCTATGAGCTGATGGTAGTCTCATTCAATATAGATGGTTCACATGGTATGCACCTCCAGACCACATAGCCCCTCGCAGTGTATCAGTCTGTTTCACAAGCTTGCAGCACACAATCATTATTGTTATATGTTCTGATATGGGGTCGGAAAATCTGCAAACCTTACTAGGTTGGGCTTGTGGTGGGAGTGTACATCCTCCATAGCCATGCAGGTGATCTTTCTCTGTCTAAATAACGTCGACCAACTTATCACACAGTTTGAGAGACATATATTTGTTGACAAGCCATTCTATTGTGCCTTCAGATTGCATGTGCAGATTCAAGACATTTACAACATGTTTAGAGTGCGTTATAGCCTCAACAACTTATTGTTCTGTTATAGAGAAAAAACAGAATGCAAGAGGTGCATGTACAATTTTGAGGCTATGTTTGGGTGGAATGCCTCTAGCACCAGGAAAAAATTGGGCAGCACTGAGATAGACTGGGCATATTTCTAGGCTGGATAAGTCATTATTGTGGTACAATATTAATACATATGGATTCAATGCAACACTATAACTGTCTCACCTGGAATATAAGGGGAATGGGATCACCACACAACAGACACAGAATACACACTCAGTTGACTAGACGTAAAGCACAAATAGTGCTGTTACAAGAGACGCATAAATACATTGGAGCCACTAAATTACAAAAAATGTGGAGAGGACAAATATATAGTACGGCTTATTCAGCTTTTGCCCTTGGAGTGACAGTGTGGATACGATCAGGAGTGCCCTTTGTAATGCACGAAAAACGAATAGACAAAGAGGGCAGATATGTTTTACTACGAGGCATACTAGACGGCAGTCCTGTAGCGATAGGAAGCTTATAAGCCTGTAATTCAGACCAAGAACCCTTTTACGCCCAGGTGAATTCTGCACTCGCAGGATGGACCGCATTCCCCTGGATCTTAGGCAGTGATTATAAACCAGTCCTAGATATCACTCTGGACCGATCTCACCTCCCCCCCCAGTCGGAGCCCACACAAAACAATTATCTAACTTGCTGCTAAATTGGGCACAGGGCTGGTCCCTGAGAGAAATATGGTGAAGTCATAATAAGGGGATGCAGGAATACTCTTATTACTCACCTGCACACAATCTACACACTAGGATTGACCATATATTTTGCAGTACATCATTGTTAACGCAAACCACACGCTCCGCCTACGGAGGCAAAACGATCTCAGATCACAGTGCGCTAGAAATTACAATTGCATGGGGTCGTGTCCCATCTCCAGTGCCCACATGGAGATTGAATCCTCAACAACTGGAGGATGGAGTGTTCAAAGATATGATGACTAATACCATTGTAAATTATTTTACTGAAAAGTCTGGCACGGCCTCTTCGATTGAAACAGAATGGGAGGCATTCAAAGTGGTGCTGCGTGGCGCCGCCATCAACACCACTACAGGAGCTCGTCAACAGACCAATAGGGACTTGAAACAAGTTGAAGATAAATTAGGCACACTGAAGGCAAAAGCAGCCCTTGACCCTGCTGCAAAACCGGCGATACAAGAAGCCGCACACAATATGCAGAACTATTAGATCAATTACGAGTCATAGACTATCATTCCTATACGCAGAGGGTGCACACAGAAGCGGATAGACCAGGCGCACTGTTGGCGCGTATCCTTAGAGATGCTCCTCCTTCAACGAGAATAGTAGAAATTATAACCCCACAACACACCCAAGGAACTGCACAGGCAGACATTAATGAGGCCTTCTATAACCACTATCAAGCACTCTATACGGCTCCACGGCGAGTAGACCCGCAGGAGCTCCACTCCTTTCTGGAGGCGGTGAATCTACCCCAAATAACCGAAGACGCCCGGAAAACTCTAGCTAGCTCCATTACAGCAGCGAAAATAAATGCAGCGATAAAAGGCCTTCCTAAAAATAAGACCCCAGGATTGGATGGCCTACCAGCAGAGTTTTATGTCGCCTACATGCAACAATTGACTCCCCACCTTAGGAAATTATATACAGCAGTATACGAAGCAGGTACCTTACCTCCCTCTACTGTGCAGGCTCTAATAACTTCACTGCCCAAACCTAGACGAGACCACACTAAATTGAATGCATATCGCCCACTTTCCTTATTGAATACTGAATATAAAATCCTCTGCAAGATAGCGGCTGTGTGACTGCTGCGGGAGACGCTCGCCCTCACTCGTAAAGACAATATGGACTTGGAAACTTAAGGTCGTGGATAAAGTAGGCGGATGAAGCAGGGAAAAGGAATTGGAGTACTTTTGGCTCGTAATGCGAAACAATTTCATCGAGGCACTGACGGAACAAGGCAAATAACATACCTGCTGGATCGAAGCATAGCTAATCTTCTGGCTCCCCTTGCGAGAGACGGTCTCTTCTCCCTGTACACCAAAACTCCCCCCAAACAAGCCAAACTTCTGAAGGAATGGGTGGAGACTGGTGCAATTGGAGGAGCGCGAGGACTGCTGCCTGCCCGGAAGACGCCGGCTGACCCGAAAAACGAAGACGCTGCTCACGCTACCGGCCGCGAGGAGGAGGAGGAGACAAGCGTCAAATTGAAAGTGAGTGAGCAGCGTCCCGCCGAGCTGGTGGTAAGATCCAAGCAGCCCACGATCCCTGGGATGTTTTCAGGATTCGTACCAGGTGGGGGCAAGAAACTGAAAGACAAGGAGGGGACAAGCGCCAAGGTCAAGGTCCAGAAAGAATCGATGAGCACTGGTGATCATCTCCTACTAAGTACCGTGAGTAAGGAGGCTCTGTCTGGAGGGATTCCAAAGGGGGCAGGCAGTAAGGCAAGTACTCTGAACCTACCGCTAGACAATGGGGTGGAAGGGGGGGGCAGATATGGGTCGGCTGGAGCAAACAACTCCGGTGACACAAGGAGAGCCTGATCTCGATCTCGGTAATTCTCTAGACTTGACTACTCAAAGTGGCACTCGAGCACATCCTAAGTCAGTAGGAACCCCAGAAGGGGATTCATTTTACTCCCTCACGGATGAATCGGAAATTTCCAACGGCAGTGAGAATGGGGATACAGATTTGGAAACCTCTGAAGGAGACACTGACAGTCCTGCTATTAAACCAACTACGCAGAAACGCACATCTGCTCTGAAAAAAAAAAGGAAAAACACTGGTGGGAAGAGCAGGGGCTCTGATTCAGATCATAGTAGGCTGAGCCAGATGAAGTGGGACTATTCAACCACTCACTTCGGGATAGAGGCTGGAGAAATGGGTGAAGACGGAATACAGCTTGAAGCTGCTAAGTTATTTTCAGAGCCTAATGCTATCTCAGAATCCTCCCCATCGATGGGGCTAATTTACTCTACTCTTAAACAAATGCAAGTAGAAGAGCGACAGGAGCACAAGAGGGCTCACTTGGTGACAAAAAAACTGCAGGGAGCCATTTGAAAAGTCAAGAAGGCATGCACTGAGATTGCGGGACGCACAACAGCGCTAGAAGAGAGGATCGTGGTACTGGAGGCTGGGGCTGAGGCTACGGGGCAGCAAGCTACCGCGAACGAAGCCAGAATGACGGATGTTCTATGGAAGCTGGAGGATTTTGAAAACCGCCAGCGGCGGAATAACTTGAGACTGCTAGGCATCGAAGAAAATACTGAAGGGGATGACATTTGCGGATTTGTCCTTTGGCTGTTTAAGGGGGCCTTTCCAGAACTGGCACATTGGGACTGTGATTCGGAGGTGCAGAGAGTACACCGATTCCCACTGATGTTAAAGAAGAGAGGGCGGCAGAGCGATAAGAATGTGAAGCCTAGCGCTATATTTATCTTTTTTGGCAATTTTCTCCTGCGGCAGGAAAAATAAAGCTAGACCTGAAGCCAGGCGCTCAGTGGAGGGACACACGTTTTTTGTCAGGCCCGATTTTTGCCACACAACGGTGGAGAGAAGATGGAGGATCTGTCAACTAATTACTCCCTTCCAGAAGTTAGGCTGTGAGGTGTATCTAATGAGCCCTGCTAGGCTTAAGGTTATCTATAAGGGGGTTTCCAGGGAGTTCTCCTCAGAAATACAGGCCCAAGAGCATCTGCAGGAAATTTCGCGAAGATAGAGAATTGGTAGAGCTTAGGTCCCCTTGAGACAATATCTAATTGGGAGAGACATTGTCTCCTCCGATTCCTTGTGTTTATGATTTACATTTGAGTTTTTCATGTTTTTTTCTTTTTGGATTAAGTTCGGCGGGAGAGCGGCAGGGGGCAACAGCAGGATACAGGAGGCATCACAAGGGTCTTCAGACCTTTTTTGCCTAGTGAAGGGGCAAGGGGGTGGAAGGGGGGGCTGATCCAAAAGAGTCTTTATGGATGAAGATAACAATGAATAGGATGTACAGGCATGATGGAAATGAGCACTTGGGTGAATGGGCAAGTTAAGAATAGTCTCCATTAATATCTGTGGTCTAAATAATCCACAGAAAAAGTGCAGGATCAATGTGGATATCCAATTTCTGAAGGCTGATATTGTATGCCTTCAGGAGACACATGTCGAGGCAAGTAGACGGGATGTAGCGGAGTTGACAGGCTTTGAACTTATCTCTAGTACATCACAAGGGACTCAAACGAGGGGGGTGGCAGTCATGGCACGTAAAGGGATAGTCAGATTTCCGCGGTCTAGTTCAGGCAAAATGGGAAGATGGGTGATTACCCAATGCTGCACGGATCATAGTATGTTCACTTTGTGTTCCGTGCATGGCTCAGTACTTGATGACCCGGCGCTGTTTGAGTGGCTGAATGTCGAATTAGTTGGGTGGCCGCTCCCCCTAATAGTCTGTGGAGATTTTAATATAAATATTAACTCTCAAAAGGACAAGCTAGGGGGAAGAGGATACCATGGCCGTAAACCTAAAGTTTTAAAATCTTTATCACATTTATGTGTGCTCCATGGGCTATCAGACGTGTGGGCTATGCAAGAACCAGGGGACCCGGGCTATACCTTCTTTTCTGCCCCACACCAGGTACATGCTAGGCTGGATTATTTTTATGTCTCCTAGGAACTAGTACAGTCCTGTAAGATATATAAATATCCAAGGGTCATGTCTGACCACAACCCCCTGGTATTGAAAGTGAGCATCCAAGCTAACCCCTCTCCGGTGGTGCGATGGACTTTTGATAGGGCTATGCTCTGTGATGAGGGATTTATGCAGCATATGAAGGTTTGGATCCCTAGGTTCATAGAGGAGAATAAAGGGAGCGCCAGTATTGACGTAGTTTGGGATGCCCTCAAAGCGGGAAACAACCTTTACTACGCGGTTTTTACACCGCAATACAATCACAACTCTGTCGTTACAACGACCGCGTTGTTACCACGCAGTGCCAATACAACGCAAGTCGTTACAACGACTTGTGCTAGATGGCGCTCTAGACTAAGGAATAGTATGATTTACTATTCCAACACCTTCCCTAGTGTTGCACACACTGGAGTTGGAATAGTAAATCATACTATTCCTAAGTCCAGCACGCCATATAGCGCAAGTCGTTGTAACTACTTACGTTGTAATGGCACTGCGTGGTAACAACGCGGTCGTTGTAACGACCGTGTTGTGATTGTATTGCGGTGTAAAAACCGTGTAGTAAAAGTATATATTCCCTCAAAGCTGGGGGTAAGGGGGAGACATCTAGATATGGTTGGGCGGCTCAGAGGGAGGAGAAGAAGCTTCTGCAAGATTTATATAAGGAATTGGCAGCGGCAGAAACACAACTGATTGAGACAATCGCAGGAGGGGGAGACATTGATAAAGCACAATCTAGAGTCTTAGTAGGGAAATTCGCAATAATCGATCTTTCAGCTAAAAAATCTGCTAGGAGATTTATGGCCTGGCGTAGTAAAATATATGAAAATAACGAAAGGGCAGGTACTTTATTGGCAGTGCGCACCAGGGAAAAGATAGTTCAGGGGGGCATTTCTGAAATTAGGGACCAGATTGATGGCTTAATTTCTGAGCCTGACGCGGAGCACTCGTTTCAGAGGTTCTACCAGCTGCTATATACTGAGGACATTCAACAACTAGAGGGACAATATCAGTGGGCTTTTTGAAAGGTCCAGCAACCATGCCCGAGACTAGTAAAAAAAGAGAGGGTATGCCGTTCCTTAAATGTGTATAGAGAGGAGTAACAGAATATGATATATGATGTTGTCACTATAGGGCATCCATTGATTCGTAGGAGCGGAATTGCTCCTGTCGGAACTAGGACCCTCACACACCTAACCCGCTAGGTGTCATGCTTCATCATATGGGTCTGCTCCTCGTTGGGTCGGCGCTGCAATACCCGACGGGCACCCATAGAGGGGCTCTGTAACGGAGATCTTTTGTTCTTTGCCTTTAATTGAAGTGTGAGTGAGGGGCCTAAGAAAGTGTAGCTGCGATGTAGTGAAAAGTGGGTTAAAACAGGTTGGGGAGTCCAAGAAGTGACTTTATTCAAGATGGCTCTCCACCTGGATTAAAATACAAGAGTGGCGACTATCTGTAGTAACAATGCACTGAGGACACTCCTTGTGAGGACAAAGAAATAGAGGACTATCTAAGGGGTCTGCCAGGGGAAGGACTATCCCTCGAGGAGAAAGAGCTTTTAGAGGCACCAATAATGGAGGATGATGTAAGGAGGGCAATTGACTCACTTCCAGCAGGGAAATCGGTTGGAACGGACTCAATTCCGGGTGAATTTTATAAAAAGTTCACACCCTGCCTACACGAATTTATGAGGGAGATATTTTTGAGTGCACAATCAGGGGGGGGCGGCCCCAGATTCATGGAAGTCTGCCAATATAGTTGTGTTCCCAAAGAAGGGCAAACCCATCAACGAACTTGGGTCATATCGCCCAATCACGCTAGTCAACAGCGATATTAAGATATATGCCAAAATTTTAGCTAGCCGATTGGCAAAAGTAATTAAGAGGCTGGTTTCCCCTGCCCAACATGGTTTTGTCCCTGGTCGCAGTACGGTTGACTATATCCGGAGAACCATCGCTTTATTTGACGCCTCAAAGATTGCCGGAGACCCTATGGCGCTGATTCTGCTGGACGCAGAGAAAGCCTTTGATAGGGTCTCCTGGCCCTTTCTGTGGGCTATACTGGAGAGGAAAAGCCTGGGTAGGGGTTTTATCAGCGCAGTACAGACCATGTATCGGAATCCAGTTGCTCGAGTTGTTGCAATGGGTGGTATGTCTGATTCAATTACAATCACTCGGGGTACACGACAGGGGTGTCCTTGCTCCCCCCTGTTGTTTGCTCTCTATATCGATCCTCTAATTAGGAAGATCGAGGGAAATAACGGAATTCTGGCTATGCACAATAAAGGGGGGAGCACGAAGATCCTGGCCTATGCAGACGACTTGGCGATCACTACCCCTAATCCGGGGGATGCCTTTGCCGAAATCGAAAGGGAAGCTGCCAACTTTGGGCATATCTCAGGGTATCAGCTTAATCAAAGCAAGATGCAAATTGTGATAAACAGCACAGTACAATTAAATGATAACCGAGTAGCCCTGAATGCCAGATATCTTGGGGTAGAGATCACAGCGAACTTGGAGAACATTGTTGAGCTAAATTTGGACCCAGTACTCCAGAAATTCAAAACTGACTTTGCTAGATTGAATCATTTGAAACTTACACTGATGGGGAGAAGTAATGCAATTAAAATGATTTTTTTACCTAAAATGTTATACTTCTTTAGGGCCATTCCCTTAGAGGTTGACATTTTTGGTTTAAAGCCTTAAACCAGCTCATCTCTAGATTTTTATAGGCCGGCCAATGCCCCTGGAGAGCTTTAAAATTGTTGACTCTCCCAAGGGATCGGGGAGGATGGGCCGTTCCCAACTTCCAACTATATTATTGGGCAGCAATGTTGCAGTAGATGGCAGGCCTATTAACAGGGGAAAGAGCTGATCTAGAGGAAGAGTCTTCTGTTTCTATATATGAATTAATATTAGGTACAGAGGCTAGAGGATGTCTCATGCGCCATATTGATTTTGCTTATTTTAAGAGGGTCAGATTTAAAACTTTGATTGGTGCATTTAAGGCATGTCCGGAAGAAATTTGGACTGGGCCGGGTTAACAGATACACTCCCATGTATAACAATGACTTACTCCCAGCCATCTTTAATGATGGATACATGAAATATTGGGATGAGAGGGGATTGAGGAAGATCAGGGACCTAATGGAAGAGGGGGGTATATTACCCTTCGATGCAATTAAGGATAAATTCGGGATAGGGAACGGCCACTTTTTTAAGTACTTACAAGTAAGAGACTTCTTGGTTAAAAAGACAGGGGAAAAGGCCAGTTTCTCTTGGGTCATTCTGATTGACTTATTGCTGAGGTCACCACCAACATTGGCTACTATGTATAAATTGTTAAATAAGGAAATGGTGGATGATCTCACGAAACATATGGACCTCTGGCATGACCCTTTACAAGCTGGGACTGGAGAGTATGAAGACTCGCTCCACTTGGCTCAAACAGCATTTATTGCAGCCAATTTGCAGATACAGTGCTTTAAAACCTGGTTTAATTTATATATCACCCCGGCTAGGATATCCAAGTGGGGGGGGGGGGTCTTCTGGGCTTCACTGTCCTCGATTTGGGTACTTTGCAGCTGATATCGTCCATATGTTCGCAGACTGTCCCAAGCTCGATACTCTCAAAGGCGATATTGCTAAACGGCTGGGAGAAGGGCTGGGATTTGCGATAGATCTAACTCCCCAGCTGATAGTCTTAGGTGTGAGTGATCTGGAGGTGCCTTGGCCGATCCAGATATTCTTATTTACTGCTATGACTGTATTAAGACTCTGTCTGGCTACATTCTGGCTAGACCCTGAGCAACCATCTGGGCAGCAATGGCTAGGCAGACTTTTAGCGGTATACCGATGGGAAATGGTGGTATATGAACGGAGGGGACATAGAGCCCGGAAAAGGGGCTCAGAAATTTGGGCCCCCATAAGGCTGTGGATCAATGAGATCGAGGGATCTCGTGAACCCATTTCGGGATAAGGAGGATGGGGGTTCGTTTTCTGTCGTCTTTCTTTTTCTTTTTCTTTTTCTTATTATCAATTAAGGGTGAAAATCATGATGATGGTTTTGATGTATGCTTTTGCCCAAGTATGTATTTTGTCTTCTTTTCTTGGCTTTGCTCAAAAACAGTACTTAAATTCGGATTTGGATCAAGGGGGGACGGGGTGGGATAAGACAGGAAGGGCGGGAAGCCCTGCCTTCTTGTTTTGCGAAATGTATGCAAGAAAATGTGAAATAAAGAATATTTAAAAAAAAAAAAATAATCCTTAGCAAAATTTGAGCATACCGACTACAATCCCTCCTAACCGGCCTAATTCATGTCGATCAATGCGGATTCATCCCAACACGTAATACATCCCTTAATATACGCAGACTCTGTAATATAATGTTTTCCTGCACCAAGGAAATACCAGAGGCAGGGTGTATTTCACTTGATATCACCCAAGCATTTGACACTTTAGGTTGGGAGTACATGCTAGCCGTGCTATGGAAATTCAGAATCCCCCAGGAATACACAAAATGGATACAAATACTTTATCACCTCCTGACCGCCAGGGTGCGCACCGGGCCACACATATCAAAACACCTTCAAATACAAAGAGGTACAAGACAAGGCTGCCCCCTTTCACCTATATTGTTTGCGCTGCGCTAGAATCCCTAGCTCACAAGATACGTGCAGAATCCGCTGGATGGGATATTACGCTGAACCGTACACACCATGCTGTATCACTTTATGCTGACAATATCATACTTTACACTAGAAACCTGCAGGATAACACAACTAGCGCGGCACAGACCTTTGCACAATTTGAATCTATTGCAGGATTGGCCATAAACTATGAAAAATCATATGCATTCCCTTTTGGCAACAACGTAGACATGCAGACCATCCCCTTTGGAAACCGGAATATAACAATAGCACACACCACTTTTAGATATTTGGGGATACAGGTATATAGGAACCACAAGACATTATTGAAGGGAACCTGCAGAAGGCTATAAGCTCACTGAGAGCACAAATCGCATTCTGGACGTCTTTACCCCTCTCAGTTGCAGGCAGACTGGCAATATCAAAAATGGTAATGCTACTGCGACTTTTATACTTCTTACGAACCTGCCAGTAGTGTTCCCCAAAAGTATTTTCAAAACCCTGAACACATTATTAATTAATTTAATATGGGGCATGGGCCGTCGTTGATTTAGTTTAAAGAAACTGTAACTCCCTTCAGATGCAGGAGGAATGGGAGCCTCGGACTTTTATGCATACTGCCTTGCTAAACAACTACAATGGCTCTCATATTGGACAGCAGGTCGAAATTTACATGAAATAGCATATACGCCGAAAAATGCTCGCGCACGATAGATTGCACAGATTGCTATGTCCCAAAACCACGTCTCCACCCCTGTCCCAAATGTTGCTAAGAATTGCAATAGTTTATTGGAAGCGAGCATTAAAGTATACTGCAGACACCCCAGCATATGCGCCCGACATACCACTAATAGGCATCCCCACCAATACTGGAACGTTAACCAACCGGCATTTGGAACCCTGGACACAAGCCGGGGTGAGCACAATAGGTGATCTCTTTGGAGAGGGAACACTCTTAACACATACTGATTTCACTAATGAGCGAGGAGTACCAGAAATACTGTTCTTAACCCATGCAAGCCTGGTAGCTTATATTAAGAGAAACTGGGCTCCTCAAGGAACGGCACCCACAACAAATGAACTAGTTCATTTAATGTACCTTATGGGAACAGGTTGCCACCTTACGTGATGGTTTTACTATGGGATACGTACACATCAACCATCCCCACTGAACTCAGTACACAGTAAATGGGAGCGAGATATAAATAGACCGCTACTGGACAAAGAGTGGATTACTGTATTAGAATACCCAAAACGAGTATCCCGCAACACGCATTTTAAATTCATCCAATATATGATTACTCAAAGGGCATATGTAACACCACATAAAATACATTCCATATACCCAAATGTCACAGCATCATGTCCCAGATGTGTTGAACAAGACGCAGACCTTGTTCATATAATATGGACTTGTGCCAAACTACAAGAGTACTGGGGAGGGATATCCACTGTTCTTGGAGAAGTACTGGGCGAAAGAGGATTCCAAACAGTAGAAGCATGTATTTTAGGACTATATAAACGACAAAAAGTTAATGAGGTGCAAGCTAGGTTTGCAGACTTGGCCCTACTATTAGCTAAACGTGGCATAACTAGGAGATGGAAATCACCAACAGCCCCAACATTACACGACTGGAAGGAGGAAGTGGAAAAATGGGGACTAGCTGAAAGTGTAGCTATTCGCAGAGAAGAAAGTAGAGGACTACGAAAGAATCCTATAGCCATGTGCTGGGACCCTATACTGATGTCCTTTAAAACAACTGATACTTTTAATCCTGGAGACCAACTAAGCACTTAATTACGCCCCTCCTCCATGTCTAACACTCGATTTCCACGTAGGGAAAAAGAATACATCACCTCGAGAGTACACCTTGCGGAATATAGACACGATCCCAGAGCTTACTAACTCCTCAATGTATAGGTACCAAGGTATACCATATAAATCCACACAGTATTATTGGTCAAGAATCATCAAACGGTACCGAGCGTACTAGAAGCAATCTTAACACTCCACCCCTTTTCCTTGTTCTTATAACTTTCTTCCTTTCATTATTTTGGAGCCATCAGCAGGGAGGGAGGGGGGATAGTTTGAAATGTTTGATTGTTATATTATTATTCTTACAAACTGCCATCATATTATTGTAACAGCAGGATTGACCCCAACTGTCAATACGAGAAGTGCGTGGACAAGCACTACAACGACTTACTTAGAACCTAAACTATGAATCATGGACACAATGTTATGCAATAATCACTTTATGTCACTTGAATGTTCATTTGCATAGTCCTGCTGTATAACTGTGATCTTGGATAAAAAGCAGAAAATGAATAAAATATGTAAAAAAAGAGATAGACTGGGCATCAATAGCATCCTAGTTGCTACTGGGTAAACGAAAATACTTAGGACATGTCATGGCTAAAAAGCTGAAATTTGAACTGAGATTGGTATAACAACAGCCTTGATACCTTGCATTATGTGCATGTTAGTGGTACCTGAAAGGGCAGTTTGGTGTGTCAAGCCAATTTAAAAGCTCAGGATGTCCAAAAGGCTCAGGAAGGATGTGGTGAGGTGGTTAACATTTATAGAAGGGCGCAACACAGGTCCATAGCCAGCATTGGATCCGATCAATCCGAGGGGGCAATTAGATCTGGTGGGCGGAGCTGGAATTAAACTTTTTGGAAGGACAATTGTGTGTGAAAAAGGGACCCAGACACTCTTGGGCTAGAAACTACAGCAGTGCCTTCCTGTAATTCTTACCAGTGAGCAAAGGTGGAATGGTAAGGGTAAGAAGGTAGCCTGCCCCCCCACACACTTATAAAGCATTTATTTGTAAGTTTTTGTTCCATTCTTACTGCAATATGTGAAGGTAATCGTCAACTACCAGGCAATTCTTTCCTCTGTAAGTGTGAAAGTACTGTAGCAGTGGCGGCTCCTCCGCTAAGGCAGAGGAGTGTCGCATCTACTGCTTTTCAGCAGTGTAAGGAAAAATAAAATGATAATAACTCAATGTTATTATCATTGTATTTTGTCTTGTTGCGGGTGCTGCAGCTTTGCGATGCAGCGCTGCTCTGCTGACAGAGCAGGTTTGGGGAGGAGTGGTTTTCACTCCCTAAGTGCGCATGAATGTTAACTTTCATGCGCACTTAGGGAGTGAAAACCACTTTCACGCACACTTTGGGGCCAATTACGATACGGCCCGTAAAGGCTCCGACCAAAAGGGCCACATCGTAATGGGCCGGTCGGATTCCTTTCCTACCCCCCTCATTTTGATGGAGGCGGTCGTAAAGGAATCCGACCGGTCATTCCGTCTGGCTTCCGACGGGCTCAGAGAGCCCGTCCACCAGTCGGAATGCGGCCTGTAATCTCAAGGGTCGCTCTTTCTGCCCTTGAGATTACAATACATGGTTTACGACATGCTTTCCATGCTGGTCTGTCCGACATGGAAACCATGCTAGAAAGCGTGTTTGGGGGCCCACGGCAGGGCCCCTTTTGGTGCACACCTCCAGTTATAGGCAAATAGGTGCCCCCCTGTTGATCCCTGCACCTTGTGGCAGGCACCTTGAGGTGCCTGCTACGGGGTGCAGGGATGAACCGCACCTCCCATTTCACTATGAGAGCATGCATTACGGGCAGTTTACAGCCATAATGCATGCTCCCATAGTGAAATATAGGAATGGGACCGAACAGTGTCCGGTCGCATCCTAATGGGGCAGTCGAGACCGACAACCGGGTGTCGGTTGGTCCCATGACCGACTTCCGCCCGACATCGTAATGAGCCCCTTAGCATGTTCTCCACCCAAGATGCATTACAGCCTGGGAGGATAACATGCCCTGCCCTCCAGTCCCCCTCTGAGCGACTAACCAGGGTGCGCAGACCAATCACAATGCCTCATGGCAGCGTTGTAATTGGCCCAGGGGAGCCTGGGTGCTTCCGGGGTGTTTCCTGTTCCGCTGGAGGGAAGAGTGGAGAGATGTGACGAGGAGAACACGGTGAGGAGGACAAGGCGAGGAGGTAAGTTTAATTTAATTTTTTATTTATATCCTTATCGCCGCCTCCCGGCCACACCACACTCACCTCCCCGCCCCGCAACCTCCAATCCTTGCCGGACGCCACTGTACTGTAGTGAAACCTTTTCACCTGAATCAAATAGAAAACTGCTTATTAACTTGGCAACTATATTTTGTAACTAATTACATCATATTAAAAGAAAGAAAAATGAGCAGTTCTGTATAAATGATGTAACAACTAAGCATTTTGATAGGATACCCTTTCTGTTATGTGTTGAATTGTGTTGTGCTACTTAGGTTGCTTGTAAACATTTTCTGAAGATCAGAGCTACCTCAGTGTACTGGGGAAGAGAAGTGAAAAGGAAGGACGTAAATAAAGGAGTAAAGCAAATAGTATAAGAGGTGATCTTCCCTACACACATACATCACTCGCTAGCAGAGAGACAGTGCCTTAAGAGTAGGCAACTTAGGTGCCAGGTCAGCTACAACAGGAAGGTGGGAAAGAAAATGCAAGCTAGAGGAAGAAGATGGAAGGAGAAAACCAATGAGCGAAGGAGGGAGTAGTAGTGTGTAGAAGAAGAAGTTGAGGAGGCTCTTAGAGGAACCAGAGCTAAGACAAACAATATTAATATGGGGTAGAATTTCTCCAACAGAGACAGAGAGAGTATGTGTATGAGAAAAATCAGGGCCTGTCAGAGCATTCAAAATCATGTTTGTCAATCAATCAATAAACAAATATCTTTATTGGGTCCAATATAAAACCATAAAAGAACATGTTAAAAACACATCACAAAATCACACCATATGAAAACCATTCACAAATCAGATATTAATATGCATATCTATCGCCCAACAACCAACATGTAACTTCATGATGCACATTTTTTCCTTATAATCGACGTCTGGGTTATAAACTTTAAAACTGCAAAACAGATCACTGGGAACTCGTAGCGTTGTAAAACAAAACAGACCCTCTTGGTGTGTTTTATAAGATCTTCCACTAAGGGCTGGACGAAGGAACCATAACCTAGGAAACGAGTACAGTGTGCAAAACAACATAAAGTGCTTAGTTGATTGGCAGGAGATCCCATCGCAGAGACAGCTCGGTAAACAAATAAACCTGGATCCTGTGATGGGAAAGGCCCCTAGAAAGTGTATCATATTGACTCTAAACTGGTATAAGTAAAACCTGTACTCTGCTTTCCTAGCCCATATTAAATAGGTCTCCATGCCATTGCTCGTTGAAAGTGGAATATAAGATTGGACTGTTACCATGTCAAGTGCTTTCCTGAGTCTCATGTTTTCTTTATGTTCTAAGTATTTTTTCTTGACCTGCACCTTGGAGTGGGAGCTGATATTTTCTGTGTTTTCCCAAAGATTACTCAGTCATATGCCTCATAGGGTGTTTTTTACATAACTAATCCAGGGGATGGCATGCGAATTACTTAGATTCAAGCAGTCTTCCACTATGCTGCGTGTGAAGCTCAATTCAGGTGTTACTCAGATTTTGACCCATAGCAAGATGGGAGCCAGTCCTACCAGATCTTCTAAAAAACCCATCCCCAATTTGTTGTGGTGGATAAGGCTCGTAGTAGATATGGGTAAACCTAAAAGCCTGTTCAAAAATCTATTATCTACAGAATGTAGGGTTTTCATGAAGGAATGCCCCCCCAGTCCTGTTCCATAAGTGGCCACCGAAATACATTTTATGGTAATTGAGGGTCGGAAACGAGTTTAGCTTCTTCATGAATAAAGTTTAATAATTAGTTACAGCATACAAACGAGCCACCAGAGACCGTCGCAGGGAAAAGCCAAATACAACTTTCACCTCAGCATTCCACCCTTGAGCCTGGAATCATTGCCTGGCAAAACTCCATTCTCAACACTCTGTCAACTCTGTCATGAAGCACTACATGGGATCCCCCTTTATAATAAAGAACAGCAAAACAATCAATATAATACATAGATGGTAAAAACAAAAACTATACATACAAGAAAAAATGAAAGAGTTCTACTAATAAAAGACATTCCTAAATGGACCATTTTAGAAATAAAAAAAATCACTATATAGCTAATGGAAATGAGGAAAAACATGCAAATATTGATATAAACACATAGGGGCCGATTCCGATCTGGGTCGGAAAGCTCTCCGACCGATTCGGATCCGGATTGTTTTCCGACCGAGCCGGACCCCTGCAGTCTGACCGAGCGAGTACGATGCGGCCGTATGCTGCCGGACTCGGTTCGGTCGGACTCCCATTGAAATCAATGGGAGCCGGTCATACGACGTGTACATGGGCTCCCATTGACTCAATGGGTACGTTGCGCACAAGGGGGCCCCCTGTAGTGGGTACGCGTTGGTGCCATCCGCACCGTACACGCATGTATAGGGGGGACCCCCCTGTGTCCGACTCGTACGGCTATGGGTGAAGGGGGGTCCGGCACGGACCCCCGAAGTCCGCTTCCGAGAGCTTTTTCGTGTCGGAGGCTCCGACTCGATCCGGCTGTCCGGATCGTGCATCGTACTGGCTCGGTCGTAAAACGTCTCCATTGCGCTGTACGAATCGAGTGCGAACGAGTCGGACGGAGCGGTTCGGACCCGGAAACGAGTCGGTCGGCGATTTCGCGTTCAATCGCATCGTACTTGCTCGCTCGGACGACTGTACGAATCGGTCGGGTAAACCGCGTTCGGCTCGTATTTTTTCCGGACGAATCGTATTCGGTGCGCTTCCGGCCGAGATCGGAATTGGCCCCATAGTGTTTCTAAATAATATAGAATAAAAAACTCTGACTTCATCAGGTAATTACACTTTACACAATAAGACTTCTTTGAACAATGCGAACGTGACTCTCTAAAGCGTAAAGGAACATTCTTCACCCTACTACTTTGTCTCACACTACCACCTCCATTCTCTACTTCCATCTCTTCAGGACTCAACTCCGTCATCTCAACCCTCTCATTTTCCACCAAAAACTCTAGTCAAACGACAGCTATTCCTATCTGCCCACTATTGCCTTGCACTTTCAACACCCTCAGAGGAGGATACAACTTGGACCCCCTTTCTTCACATGTACAGGTTTTTTTCATGTACAGTATCGCCAACTTCAAATTCAAAATCCTTTGTTTCTCTCATCAAAGTATTTCTTTTGTTTTTCCTGTACCATAACTACATGCTTCCTTATACTCTCAACCGTCCACTTTCCCTGCTTGACTCATTTATTCAACCAAACCAGGCAAAAACTATTGGCAGCTCTGCAATCATGCAACATCTCAAATGGTGATACCCCAGTAGATGCATGTGGAGTTGTGCGGGAGAACCGCAACATGGCCCTAATCGCATTAGCCACAACACATTTATTAGTCATGGCTCACTGCATACACTCTCCCAAACCCGGTTCATCCTTTCAACCAGTCCATTGCCTTGAAGGTGATACAGCAAGCTTTTCAAATGTTTTACACCACTAGTTTGCAAGAAACTTTCCACTTCACCTGTAAGAAACTGTGTACCATTATCAGACACAAGTATAGCCGGAAAATCTTCCTTTAGGAATAGATCCTTCGAAAATTTAACAACCACTCCTGACA
Organism: Calotriton arnoldi; assembly: GCA_963921515.1. Classification (NCBI taxonomy): domain Eukaryota; kingdom Metazoa; phylum Chordata; class Amphibia; order Caudata; family Salamandridae; genus Calotriton; species Calotriton arnoldi. The sequence goes on from CAWUFW010005482.1 coordinate 862,969, forward strand.
TGACTTCTTTTACATATTAACTTCTGGCCATTTAGTATAGTAATCCATCATGACCAATGCAAACTTGGATGAAGGCGCCAACTCATTAAATGGTCCTACAATGTTGATTCCTATTTTTTCCCATGGTGCAGCAGGTAAGTCAATAGGACATAAAGGAGGAGTACGTAGCGTCATGCTTTTGTAACTACCAGCACATATCACACATTCCTTGACTACCTTACCAATTTCCCTGTCCATGGAAGGCCACCAAAAAGACAACCTCACCCAGGTTTTCATCATGGTAGCCCCTAAATGATCTTCATTGGCATGTAATATAATAGCATTCCTCAAAACAACAGGTGGTACCAACTTGTCAGCTTTCATCAACAATCCATCTTCTACTGACAGATCTTCTGCCACTTTTACATAAGTCTTCAGGTCAAAATCAAGATTCCCCTCATGAGGCCGCTCTCACTCCACGTATTACATGACCGTCTTCATAGAAGAATCTTCTTCAACCACCTTCCACCATTCACATTCAGAAATAGCACACATCTCCGGTAGGTCTACAGCTGCTACCAGACAATCTACCCTGTCTTCATGCACTCCACCATCCTCTTCCTCTACACACTCAGAGGACTGCGACAAATAGTCCGCACAGCCATTCTTAATACCCGGGATATACTCCAGAATAAAATCAAATTGCAGCAGCTTAGATGACAACCGTGCAATGCACGGGGTAAGCTCTCTAGCATTCCTTCCACTCAAAATAAAAATCAAAGGTTTATGATCTGTTTGTATTCTAAACGTCCTGCCCCACACATAATTTCTAAACTTCATAACTGCCCACCAACACGCTAACAGTTCTTTCTTGATCACTGAATACTGTTTTTTTGCCCCTGTTAACACACGTGATGTATAGCCAATAGTTCTCACCTCATCATCTTCCTGTTGACTGAGCACCACCCCTACCCCAACATTGCTGGCATCAACAGTCAGGACACACTGCAACTCAGGATCATAATGCTTCAGAACTTTAGGTGAAACAAGTTGACACTTCACCCTCTCAAACATCTCTTGGCATTCTGCATGCCACACACAGGGAACTCCCTTCATGAGCATGCATGACAACGGTCTCAACTTAGTGGCAAAGTTATGAATGAATCATGAATAAAATTCACACAAACCTAAAAATGATTTAAGGCCAGCCTTCTTCTAGGTGGTTTAGTCTGGTTAATACTGTCAACCAAACTAGAATTTGGTGTGATGCTGGTGCTGGTACCCATATGCCCCAGATACTCAACTTTATCAGTGAGAAATACAGACTTATCTTTCCTTAGCACTGCACCCTTCATCTGGAATCTTTTCAGCACCTCTTCAAGAATGTTATCTTGTGTCTGCCTATCTGGTGCAAAAATTAGTACATCATCCTGAAATACAGACAACCCCTTGATACCTTTCAACATGTTTGCCATTACTCGTTGAAAGACTGAGTCTGCAGAAGTAATCCCAAAACTCATGCAGCAGTACTGAAAGGTAACAAAAGGGGAGACACAAGCTGTTAGATGCCTTGATTCTGGCTCCAGCTCAATTTGGTGGTAGGCGGAAGCCAGGTCTAGCTTAGTGAACACCCTAGCCCCCTTCAAACTAGTCAGCATTTCGTTTATGTTGGGCAAGGGATGGGAATCCACCCAGATTTCTTTAACCCCTTTGCCGCGCCGCGTGGGGGGTGAGCGCGGCGCTGCCATGCTCGTGACGGAACCACGCCGTCATGAGTCACGGGTGGCGTGTGCTCATGACGGCGTGGTTCCATCACGGCCCCGCCCGCTCATTAATTCGCCCGCACAGGCGGGGAATTAATTCCGCGTGGGCGGAGCGGCAGCCGCATGACGGAACCACGCCGTCATGAGCACACGCCGCCCGTGGCTCATGACGGCGTGGTTCCGTCATAAGCAGGCAAGGGGTTAATAAGGCAGCGCAAGTCCACACAAATCCTCAGTTCACCACTTTGCTTATGGGCAACCACCAGGGGAGATAACCACAGGGATTAATCAATGGGCTCAATTATCCCATTTTTGGCCAAGGAGTCCAATTCTTTCTCTAAAACTTTCTGTATATATGGAAGGTACATTTCTCAGTTTATGTTTCACTGGCTGTGCACCTTCCTTTACTATTTCAATTTGTGCTTGTAATCCTGGACTTTGCCTACTTTGCCCGAGAACACATGGTGATACTTATTCATGATTTCTTCTAATTCTATGTTATCTCTCAGGGCCAACACCTGCTCTCTTGCCCCTGGTCTGAGAATCATCCCAAATAAGTCCTGGTGGTACCACCCTAAGACATTCAGTACTTTATGAGCTACATAAACCTTCCCAGCTATTTTCCGACACTTGAACTCCAGTATGTTTTCAATGTAGCCACATAAATTTATATCACATACTTCATAACATACCGCTCTACGATCTGGTGGTAAAAGTTGCCTACCTGGCCACATACTATCATACAGGTTTTGGGTGAACATGGTGATCTGTCCTTCAGAATCCACCAAAAGTCTCAACTTTTTGTCACCCACCATGATCTTCATGTATGGATAAACGCACAACTCCAGATTACCCATTTTTACCTCCTCACTTTGTACCACCATAACCAGATCCCTTGGATCTTTGGATATACTTATTTAATCCTCTTCTTGAATATCAGTATCCGAAACATATTTGACAGAGGACTGTTGTGTCGCTTTGGAGGATTGACATACCTTAGCAAAATGACCCTGCCTATTGCACAACCAAAAGTGACATATTCCGCTGGACATTGTTTGCCCCTTTTCACAAGTGTACGGTATCCACAACGGAAACAAATATTCTGCTTTGAAAAAATGAATTGGATTTGCCAATATACATCGACAGTGGTTTTTCCCCCTGCCTGGTGTCCCTCACATCTTTTCCACCCTTCACTTTAACTGCCGCCACCGGCTCATTATTCTTACCCTCCTGTTTCTTGGCTGCCAACTGTGAAGTTTCAATACTCTTAGCCAACTTATTTGTTTCTTCAAATGTTGGATTGTCCATTGACAACAACTTCTGTTTAATCATCCTATCATTGCAGTAACAGACAAATTGATCCCTCACTAACTGATCCACAAAGTTCTCAAATTGGCACTCTGCAACCAACCTTCTTAATGCTGCAATATAGGTGTCCACATCTTCCCCAGGATTTGAGTTCCTATAAAAAAAATTGTGACACAACACGACCAGGCTTGGTTAGATATCAAACCTAACTTTGAGTTTTTTAACAGTTTCTTGATACTCATCCAATTTCTCCTCTCCATCAAGAACTGCTTCTGGTAAATGTTTTAATATAGCTCTACCCTCAAACCATAAAGCATGAAGAAGAAGATATTTTCTTCTCTCTGGCTGGAAACGAAGTGTACCAATGGCTCCCAATAAGTTTAAAATGCATCAAACCATTGCCTCCATGGTATGGGAGGTTCCCCAGGAGTCTCCAAAAATGGTGGTGGTGGTGCTACCGCCTGTATAACTCTGCGTATGATCTGATAGTGGCCAGATGAAATTCACAAATGTGTGTTTTTGACCTATACAAATTCTGCAATTTCAAAAATCAGAGGCACTGGCAGCATAGTCACAATGGATACTACAGGTGTGAAAAGGAATATAAGGACACCTTAATAAAAAAAAACTTCAACTGAACACACTGCCAATAATACCCCAAAAGCAGTAATATAACTATTTGCTGAGCAGATCAGCACGTGAGCACCTGTACAGAACCGTCCAATGACGATATAGGACCAATTAATCAGAATTTGCGAGTTGCTACTGTGCAGATCAGTGTAACCCTCTCAACGTTACACTAGAACTGCCACTACTGGTGTGGAGAGCAATTTTAACCTGCACGCTGTGCAGATCAGTGCCAACGTAACTTTCACCAGAGCACAAACGTGTGCTCAACCACTATAACTGAGCCATGCAGAGAAAGTCAGCGTAGAAATGGTGAGCCATGTCAGGAACAATCTAGTGCCCACTCACTGTGCAGATTAGCATTGAAAAGACCTGCCTGAGGAACAATGTAGTACCCATTCACTGTGTAGATCAGCATTGAAAACACCTGCGGCACTGTCTTCATCAAGAATAGTTGAGGCCGGCTTCTTCAACGGATTGCAGAGACAGTACATAAACACTGGACCGCTAACACGAAATGGACGCGGTCAGCTGACTTGCCGCTGCATGCGTTCACTCTAAACAGTTGGTGGAACGCGTTGTAGGAGATGCGTTTCACGCTAACTGGAAATGGATGGTGTCAGCCGACTTGCCGCTGCATGAAATTGCCGGGATCAGTAGCTGGAATGCAATGTAGAGGATGCATTTCACCACAATGCGCGCAACCACATTCCACGCCTTCCCCGATACCGCGGTACAGAAACGACAGCACACACTACTTTAGCCCAGTCTCTATAATGGCAGCGGGACTCCACCAGTCTTATCCGCGAAGACTCACCAGCTCCTTTTTGTAGAACTCTGGTTCTGGCTGTGGTGCGTACACAACGTCTCACAAACCTATGGCCTCTGTGGTAGGGTTTGTGTTGGTGACTCGCTCATCACCAAAAAGATGGGTCAGAAATGAGTTAAGCTTCTTCATGAATAAGGTTTAATAATTAGATACAGCATACAAACGAGCCACCAGAGACCGTTGCAGGCAAAGGCCAAATCCAACTGTCACCTCAACATTCCACCCTTGAGCCTGAAATCATTGCCTGGCAAGATTCCATTCTCAACACTCTGTCAAGTCTATCATGAAGCACTACACTTTTGCTTTTGAACAGCATAACCATTTCCTTAGGGGGCCTAAGTCCCAATTTCTTAGCAAACCTGAAAAATGTTTCACATGCTCCCTCCAGTAATTGTGATCTCTGGTTTATTAAAAGCTATCAACTCATATTACCATTGAATAGAATACATAAATAGCTAAAATATGACACTTTCATAATTGGAATACCCCCAATAATTTTTGGGGAGAACACATATTTTTGGGACGCAAGTCAAAATATAGGATTTAGTGTTATTGACCTTAAGCTTCAACCCCTCTATAAACCTATAAAACCCATCTAAAAGTGTTTGTAAACCATTAGCAATGTGAGCTAAGAGCACCGCATCGTCAGCGTACAATAGTACGGGGACCAGACGTGAACCGATTTTAGGTACATCAGAGGTAGAGGCACTTCAAAAAGTCTCTAGGGCATTGAAATAGAATAAAAATAAAAAGGGTCCAATATAAAGCCTTGTCTGACCCCTCGGGTGACTGGGATAGGAGATGTCTGATCCCCAAGCTAGGTATATCGTACCCTCATAAAAGTGTCTTGGTGCATACTTCTTAAAACATTCAATAAAAGGGGATCAACTCCTGCACACCACATGAGATCCCATAATTTGTCTCTATCCACTAGGTCAGAGGTACAGGAGAGGTCCATGAAAGTCATGCTCATTGCTCCTCTCCTAGCTTTGACATATTTGCCTAGAATAAGGGAGAAATGTAATGCTTGCTCAGAAGTGCCCAATCCTGGGCAGAACTCATATTGAACTTTTGAAAAGAAGGATCTATCTTCCGTCCAGGCTTCCAGCTTCTCCAGGATCACCCTCCCAAATATTTTCACAGAGGAGTCAAGGAGCAAGATAAGCCGATAATTCAAGGGATTGTTCTTGTCTCCCTTCTTATAGATAGGAATTCTAGGATCCTCTCCAAGACTAAACTGGTCCTTTAACTATTAACAGTCTAAAAACATTTGCAAGAATTGGGGCCCAGAAGTCTAAGTTATGCTTAAAGAACTCTGCTGGGACCCCATCTGGGCCTGCTGCCTTTCCTGTTGTGGAACTAACAATCGCTTTTCTCACTTCCCTCACAGAAATAGTCTTACTAAATTCTGCAAGGGCCATGGGAGTAGTATCCATATCAGCCAATGCTGAAGGCACTAGTTCACATACATCTTGGTTAAAAACCTTAGTAAAATGGAGAGCCCAATTCTGCTCCAGGATATGACAATCAGTTCCTGAGGGAATTTTTCCAGAGAAGAACAGGCGATTCGATATCTCCCAGAAAACCCTATTATCCTTTAGGGAAGCTGCACATTCCAAATCTTCCCAGGCCTTAGATCTTAACTTGTGCTTTCTTTTTTTGTGTGCTTGGGTATAATTACATCTTGCTGCTTTAACCATCACTTGGTCTCGTGGAATTGTGTTGGTTACTCGTTTTAAAATTTTGCGAGCATTTGTACATTCGGTATTAAACCATGAATGCTCCGGGCAGGCCATCCGTGGCTTGTCTATTGATAACATGTCAGAGATTGATTTAAAGATCTTTGTAAAATTTTCCAGTTCAAACACAGGGTCTGCATTTTCTCAGAGGCAGCTCATTTTCTCTGCATAGTTAATTGAGATCAAATCTGCAAACATTTTATTTTGGGTCAACATATTGCCATTTTCTATGCACACCTAGGTAAGTGGAATAACTTATGGGCAAAATCTTTATAGGGGTGAAGAGGGCGTGTTGTAAGGAAGAAAAAATATCAATAATTGGACATGATCACTAAAGGGGAAGGAAAAACGTCATATTTTTTAAACAAAGGGACAAATCATCTGACACTGATATATGATCAAATGAGGTGCCTTTTACCCCTCCTCTCAAAAGTTGGAAGATTCGCCCAACAATCACCAATTAGACACAAAAAGCAAATTAATAATTAACATTACTCTTGTCAATGCCTCTCCATAAGGAGAATGCAGGAAATGAACCAGAGGCTCACCCTGTCCATTTGTAATGCCACAAACATGGTTCCCCGAGTGAACATATTTGGTAATATTGAAGTCATCCGCCCATAAAAGTGAGGCACCAATAGGCTCTTTGCTCATTAGCTCAGAGACAATAGACTCCAAGTCCTCAATCATCTTTACAGGTTGTGGTGTAAAAAGGTTATAGTAGAAAATAATTAAGATGATGTTGAATGCTTTAAAATAAGAGAGTCTCAATATCTGATAGTGAGGGGTCACATTCAGCTCCTCAATACACAGATTCCTGATTTTAGTTGACACGAGTACAAGAAGACCTCCCTTCCCCCTGCCTGCACTTGAAGTAGTGACAAAGGAACTGAAAGACCTAAACCAATCAATTGTGATAATATCAGAGGCCCATGTCTCCTGGCAACAGATAACATCAAAAACCTCAATAAAAGACAACCAATCCTTATTACATAATTTGGAGCATAGCCCGCCACGTTCCAAGAAGTTAACACTAAATCATCTGTACATTTTATAGATGAGTTGGCCGGTGTTAACAATGCGGCCTTATGAGTAAGACTGGATGCCACTGTACTAGTAATTTGTACCAGTACCGCCTCTGCCTCTTGGCAGCCCACAAGACCCTCCAGGTACACCCGTTTCCTATCAGTACAGATTATTGAAACACAGTTTTTGTAGGGTTCAGAGTTATGCCCGAGGACCAATCAGGTGACAGGTTAGAAAGATCTATTCCCAGGGTGGTCAGAGGGACAAAAGATATTGTTTGAGTTCTCTTATCCATAGGGAGGTTTTGGGTAATTTCCACTAGTTGCTGGCTAGAGACCGCCTGAGAGAGGGGAGAAGCAGCCAATCAGCAGTTCCATCTCTGACGATGCCCAAGGGGAAATCCTGAGCAACTTTCTCCAGCTGATAGCAAGCAGCCGCTTCAGAGAGAGAAGACAAGGTATTCGTAATCGAACCATGAGACTTGTCTCTTTGAGTGCATGATGCCCTCGGGTATACAGGATCGGGAACAAGTCAATCGTTGATATCCAATTGAGCAAGTGGTTGGAATGTCTTATGCGTTGGGACCATACACGCTCCCATTAGTTCTTCTTGAGGGGTAAAAATGGGACCAGGCCTTGCCCCCTGCTTGTTGGAAATCATTGGACGGTAAAAATATCCCAATGGCACAATAGTTAATAGCGTAGGGGTGCCCTTGATCCTCTGCCTACTACCAGATTCAACCAGTCAACGTGCCAGATTTGGGTTTCTACAGCTTACGACTATACAATCTCCTGAGGAGGGGGCCAACCCATCCGACTCTCCTCACCATAAGTATGTCTTCATATTCTCTTATAGTGAAAGCAGAGTTTCTCGTGAGCCAATAGCAGACTTTATTTTTTAGGTCTATAAAGTTCTCCTCTCTATGATCTGGGGCTGGCGATACCGCCACTAATGCTGCCACATACAGGCAGCAATCTGGCAGGAAGTTTAAGGACTGTTGTACTTGTAGGGAGCGACGGTATAAGGGGTTCCTGAGACCAACCTGAGAGCTCATTGGCCTTTCATTACAAGACAGTAGACATCTGATGTTTCCGAGTCGCTGGCTGAAGTCTTTCTAATACAGTTCCCGGGGTTAATTGCCGGTAAGATGGAGGTTGCATTTCTTGAGGCTCTGGACTGGATTGCCGGTGGTTTTGCTGGTGTTCTGGCCAATAGGGTTAGATGTTTGATCTGTGGCTATTGGGTGATACTTTAGTGTGGCTGCAAAATCGTTGATCGTCTCTTCCAAAGTGGCCAACCTATCAGTGATTGGTCCAATAGCAGCGGCAAAGATATCTTTCACTTGTTCCAATATCCCTTCCCAGGATATATTTGACTCACTCGTATTCAGATCTGTACTCTGAGTAGATAATGTGACCTGTTGACTGGCATTTCCAGGATTGGATCGAGTGAGTTTGATGCCATGTGGCCTGGCTTTGCCTTCCCTTTCTTTTTTGCAGCAGGCTCACATATGCTACTGTTCTCCAAGGTATCAGGTGCAACAGTCGCTGAATCCAGACTTGACCCCCTCTCCTCTGGACCCAGGATAGTAGGATTTGGTACCTTAGTGGCCGGTATGGTAGGAACATTCCCAAGCAGTGATACTGTAAGGGCATGTTGTGAAACGTTTGTTTGTGAGGCAACAAAACTAAGATTTTCCTGCCATTCTAGAGATAACTATCTCTCTGCCAGCTATATCTCCTTTGAGACCATGTGTTGGACTTGGCCCTTTTTGCAGGGTTATCCCCAAACTTTTTGTTTCCTCCACCTATTTTTTCCTGACCTGTTGTTGTTGGTTTTAGGACTCTGGGCACTTTATCACTGCTGATCAGTGCTAAAGTGCATATGCTCTCTGTGTAAATTGTGAACATGATTGGATATCCATGATTGGCCTATTTGATTTACTGATAAGCCCCTAGTAAAGTGCACTGAGTGTACCAGGGCCTGTAAATCAAATGCTACTAGTGGGCCTGCAGCACTGATTGTGCCAGCCACATGAGTAGCCCTGAAAGGGTATCTCAGACCTGCCACTGCAATGTCTGTGTGCAGTTTGTTAACTGCCATGTCGACCTGGCAAGTGCACCCACTTGCCAGGCCCTAACCTTCCCTTTTTCTACATGTAAGGCACCCCTATGGTAGGACCAAGGTACCCCTTTGGGCAGGGTGCAGTGTATGTGAAAGGTAGGACATGTACTGGTGTGTGTGACATGTCCTGATAGTGAAATAATGCCAATTTCGTTTTCACTATTGAAAGGCTATCTGGCCCCATAGGATAGAATGGGAGTTTATTTATAGCATCTTATAAATATAACTTCCCATTGGGACAAGATAGAGAAATAAAGTTTAGGCTCTCTGAACTCAGAAGTAATAACACATCTTTTAGTAAATTGTGTGTTTGAAAATTCCACTTTTAGAAAGTAGGCATTTTCTTGTTTAACCATTCTGTGTGCCTCTGCCTGTTTGTGTATTGACTGTCTGGTTTTGGAGTGACAGGGGCTGGGGATGTGCACTCACTGTAGACAGCCACTGGGGGGGTTGAGGTCTGCCTGGCCCTTCCTGGATGACTCAGAGCTGGGCTGAACAGACCCTGGCTGAATTTAGATTAGTGGGAGGACATTTCCTTGCACCTGAATAGGGCCTATCTCCCTTGCACAATGCTGTCTCCACCCCCTGTGGTCACACTGCACCAGTGAGGACAGAACTGGTTTGGACTGCGCTCAGAGACCCTTGCACAAAGAGAACAAAGGCATTTTGGGGTATAAGTATTAGACCTAAAACCCCAGAACTTTAGATCATTTCTGGAATTCAAGAGGAACCTTTGCCAACGAGAAGAGCTGGATAAACTGAAGGAGAAGTACTGCCCCTTTGCTGTGTGCTATCTGGGGTTGGCCTGCAGTAGCTGATTCTGCCAAGGAAAGAATAAGGACTTTGCTGTGTGCTGTGTCCCCTGCTTGAGGAAGATCTCCGAGGGCCGGTGTATGCTGGCCTCCTGTTCTGAAGTCTCAGGGACACAAAGACTTCACCGCCCGCTCCCCTGAACTTTCTTGCTGGGAGTTCTGATCGGCCAAGAGGTGCCTGTTTCTGTGTTGGGCCTCTGGAGGTTGTTTCTGCTGTTGGGAGCTGGAAAAGCAACACAACGACAAGAAAATCAACGCATTGCTCTTCTTGTGGCTGTTTTTCCGATGTAGCACCCCTGTGCTAGAAGAATCTCCACGCACCGCCTCCGAAACCGCTGCAGCGCCTGTTGCCACTGCAAGAACCGACGCATCGAGGGATCGCAGCTGAAGAAACTGACGCAGCGCCGCTCGACGCATCCCGGATTTCCACGCATCGTACCTGGGCGGCAAGATTTCCCAACGCATCACCCGCAGACCAGAACCGTCTCGGCATCACTTCCCCCTACAGACCGGATTCGACGCATCACTTCTCCTGCATGCAGCAGAACTGTCGCATCGCCTCCCCATGGTCTCAGGAACTGACACATCTCTTTGTTTTTCGACACTTCCCATCTCTGCGGCTGTTTGGCCTTGTGAATTTTGTTGCAACTACAGGTACTTTGAGAGAAATCACGCATCCATAGTTTTCTATGGGCCAAGTTGTTTGAAACCTTTTTAAAGTCATATTCTTATTACCTGTATGTTGGATTTTTGTCGTTTTGGTCTTGTTGAATTTAGATAAAGATACTTTATTTTTCTAAACTGGTGTGGTGTCCATTTGTGTTGTTATCACTGTATTACTGTGTGTTTTGAGTACAAATACTTTACACATTGCCTTTGGGATAAGCCTGTCTGCTCGTGCCAAGTTACCCAGGGGGTGAGCAGGGGTTATCTAAAGTATGTATCCCCCTTACCCTGACTAGAAGCAAGGGTCCCTATTTGGACAAAGGTACCTACCTCTGCCAACTAGAGACCCCCATTTCTAACTCGATGCTGACAGCCCAACTAAAGAAGGCGTCCAGTGTTTTGCCAGTAGGAGGGTTACAAAAGACCAGCCTCTTTCCCTAGTGCCATTTTACACTTTCTCAAAGCCCCCAGATGTAAGTTTCAAATTTTTAGAGGGACTCACCAAGGCGTAGGCAAATATCAGTCTAAGAGTCAAATAAGGTAGCCCAGCTCGGACTCTTCCGGCCGGTCTTCGCCTGGGCACACTGCCTCTCCTCACTGCGGGCGTCGCTGGGAGATAGCGAGTTTAAAGACCATTGAATTTCTGGTGCAGAGTTAGCCTCTTGCACCGGCGATTTTGGAAGTTCATGTTTTGTAATAAACACCGAGGCTTAACAATTTGCTGCATGAAATCGGCTGTACGTATTTGTATGCCGATTGTTCCACCATTTCATTGGTTTTTCGAAATACACCGGTTCTTTTTTTTGTTGAAGAAACGTGCCTCGTACACCAGTACTTTTCTAATGAAGACTAATTCACTATAAAACTTCGAATGGTTTCAAGGAAAGTAAGAGCCACTTATGGGTCACGATATAGACATGTTAACTGAGAAAAGAGAAAGAAGTGTGAAACTTTATTTAAAAGATTTTGAGAAAAGGGAGAGCCATTCAGGGTCTACTTTTGGGATTTTTGCTTTGCTGTGAAAGTTTATGTCGCCAGAAGGTTAAAGTCGCGATAAAGGAAGCACACTAAGGATCCCTGTTCAGTGTTCCCAAGGGTTAAGGGTGCTCACTGCGTGTTTTGATAATGCACAGATTTTCAAGTGCACTGATTTCTCCCCCTCTGTGAACATGAGTTATTAAGGTCTCCCTTGTATTCAACCAGGAAATATAGAAAATGTATGACTAAAGGCGAAGCTATCAAGAGATAGGTATTGTGTAAACACACTGATGATTAATACATTGTTTTTAACGCTAGCATTTGTAAACCCCCACAGCCTCGATTTGCCTTGAAGGGACTGCTGAAGGTGGGATACTTGTTATTGCACTCACGGTAAGACACTCAAATGTTTTCACTGATTGATTATATAAATTTTGGTGTTGGACACATTGGTGATGGTGATAAGATGAGATAACACACATTTATATTTGGTTCTTATCTTTTCAGCACCTGTGGAATCTACTATATGCCAAGTACCACAGGATAGCGTTATTTGTAAAGTATATTTTATTATATTTCTTTATTCTTCAAGCAGAGTGACGTACATACTGTTGGTCCTGACAAATGCCATGCACCAGCTGGGCAGTGAAGGCAGAAACATGTTGACCATAATGACCACAATATGAAATAGGAGAAAATCTATGTCCCTGTTTCACTGAGCTTGATTTTAATCCTACCCATTGGGGGCCCAGAATAAAGTTGATTATACCCACCAAGAGGTAGTTTTAACCCACACATATTAAGTAATTACTCATATGCACTCTGCCCCTCCTCCCCTAACAGGAGTCTAAACAAGGTTGACAAAAAATAAACCCTCCCGCTCCTCACCCTAGGGTGAGTTGTAGCCCACAATGGGTACCTTGGGGTCCCATTGTGAAGAGGGGACCCAATGATGAAGCATGTCACCCTAGGGTGAGTGAGGGTTCTCGTCTTTAAAAAGCAATGCTTCGTCCCTATTAGCCTCTAAACCAGATATCACCTGCCCCATATTTTTTGTGAGTTAGTTGTTTAGGAGTAGTATGGTGAGTGGTGTTAAACACTCCAATAGACCCCTTTTGTGAGATACCATGGACGTAGTCCCTACCCAGCACACAGGGCACACAATCCTGGAAGGAACCGCAATGCAGGCAACCCATGCTGCGGGCTGTGAGGTGTGCTTTAGTGCTTAGGCACTGTCACTTGCCCCGCCTTTTCTCACTGCAGGTGTCAGTGGGGGTCGTAGTTCCACCCCAGCACACAGGGCACACAATCCTGGAAGGAACCTCAATAAAGGTAACCCGCGCTGTGGCTGCGAAAGGTGCTTTTAGCGCTTAGGTACTGTCTCTTGCCCCGCCTTTCCTCACTAGGGGTGTCGTTGGGAGATGTAGTCCCACCCCAGCACACAGAGCACACAATCCTGGAAGAAACTGCAATGAAGGTAACTCGCGCTGCGGGCTGGGAGGAGCGCTTTTAGCGCTTAGGTACTGTCTCTTGCCCCGCCTTTCCTCACTGCAGGTGTCGCTGGTGTACGCAGTCGCACTCCAGCACACAGGGCACACACTCCTGGAACGAACCGCAATGAGAGGAACCCGTGCTGCAGGGTACACTTTTAACACTTAGGCACTGTCTCTGGCCCCGCCTTTCCTCACTGCGGGCATTGCTGGGGGATGTAGTCCCACCCCAGCCCACAGGGCACACAATCCTGGAAGGAACCGTAATGGATTACATATATTGTGGACCCAGGAGAGTCCAGAAGAGCAGGAGACCAACACCTCCTCTCATTTACAGCTTCAACTTCCGGACCTTTCCAGCTGCCTCTCCCTACATGACACACTTACATGTGGTCTAAAAAAGCTGCAGAAGGAGCTGATAGGATTTGTTTCTGGAGGTTAAAACAGTACCCCTTTGCTCCCCAAGCTGCTCCAGTGTCTGTGAAGGTAGAGGTGTCAGTGTTTGAGAAGAAGCGTGGCAAGGGTGCTGGAAGTCACGCCCTTTAATTCACCAGCCTATGATGCCCTAGAATAGGCTTCCAGATCTTATGATCTAACCCTCGGTTCCTATATTGCACTTTACTGACCAAGCCCCTCTATGGTCAGTACGTAGAGATAACTTGCTGCAGAGTGCACTGTAGAGTGCACTTGATAAATGTTGTTACTTACTTGCTAAAATACAACAGACATACTTTGATGGTTGCAATAACCGAATAAAGTTATATACTACAACAGACACTTAACCTGGGCAGCAGGCTCCCTTGATCCCTTGGGGAAGAACTATTAAAAATTAATGATACTTACTTTACTGTGTATTAAAACTGTACAGCAGGCGCCAAGTCAGTTGTATCCATTAACAAAAAGTACAAGCAATGTGGAACCTACATTTGATTAGCTTATTGGCTCCCAAGGCATGTCCCAGAGTTGCTACTGCCCAACTGCAGTATCATAGCAGGGCCGAAGTGAATGGCTCTCGGGCTCTTCCAAGGCTGGCTGGATATTGGGCACAAGGCGCAGGGGCCATATTGTGGAAGTGGCTCTTCTGTGCAGCAGCTGTAATACTAATGAGACACAAAGAGTGGTAAGAGAGTGTGGTGTGGTAAATGTTCTCTGCAGTTATTTAACAATGATCATATACTCAAAGTTCATCTTAATTTCACCTGCAGTCCTTACTTTGAGGAACAAAATAGCACCCTACTCCACTGTACTGAGGAATGGCATTTTACATGGTTTGACAGTATTCTGCACCCAAAGCATGGCACCTGCTGTAGGAAACGAGCCCAAAATGGTGGTTACACGCGTTTCTGATTGTGATGTTGGTTGATCTGCCCAATAAATTATTCTGGAAAAGTAGCTTATTTTGATGACAACCCTGTTCTTTGTCTCACATTGTGAGCACACCTTTCACCTATTCATACTGCAGCACTTTTTCGGACTGTAGTTACCTCACATTATTACTTCAGCTATCTTAGACAACATCATAGTACCTGTCTCGCACACTCTTCACAGCTACCACTCTCTCACATTCTAATTTGCTGTAGCTGTCTCTGACATACAGTATGAACTCGGACATCCACATTACAGAACTTTAAAGTTCAATTACCTCTCAGCTACAGGTTCATAAAAAGGTGAGAGGTTAAGTTAGAGGGGATTGCTTTCCTTGGTGTGGCTCACCGGTTCTTTGCCAATAGGAGAATTTATGTTTGGTTCCATCTTCACGAGAAACAATGGCGTAAAAGTCGATCTTAGAAAAAAGTGCTCAACCCTTATTAATGCTTACTTTTCCCATATTTATTATTTTCCATTCAAAAGATCTTTCTTCTTGACTCCTTTCCACTCAGTAATTTACGATTTTTTCAAGTTATTACAAATTTTAGGTCATTGGCAATTCCACTAACAATAGGAGTACATATTATCCTTCATTCAAGTGACCCATGTGTGAGAACCTATTTCGCAACCTTTCTCAAGACTTGGAGGTAATAAGATAAAATAAAATTTTGTGCTAAAGGATAATGGGGGATATTAACTGTCAATCAATCAAGCAGGATTTATAAAGCACGGCTAATCACCCGATAGAGTATCCAGGTGCTTGCATGTCCCGGATGTTTATTCGAATAGCCAGGTCTTGAGGGCCATTCGGAATTCTGGAAGTGAGGTGATGGTCCGGAGGTGCATGGGGAAGCGGTTCCAGGTCTTTGCTGCGATGTTGGAGAAGGAGCGTCCTCCACTTCTACTTTGGTAGATGTGGGGTGTATGGGCAAGTGAAAGGGGGGTGGAGAGTAGTCTTCTCGATGGTTGGCGGAAGTTCAGGCATTGGTTAATGTAAATGTAAATTGGGGAGAGAATGTGGCCTAAAGGCTAGGGGAGCCGACCTCGGACCTGGGGAACCAGGTTCGAGTCTCGGCAGGGACGCTCAACATTCTGTGATTCTGGGCAAATCACTTAATCTCCCTGTGCCTAACAAAAATGAATGTGTCTGTCTGTAATGTAACTGGTGCTCATGTAAAGCGCCCTGATACCTTCGGGTCTAGTTTGCGCTATATAAAACTCCACAAAAAAAAAATGTAGGAGGATGCTTGGTTGTGTAGAGCCTTGTGTGCGTGGGTCAGCAGCTTGAATTGGTATCTCTTCTGTAAGGGGAGCGAGTGGAGTTTCCTAAGGTGGGGTGCGATGTGGGTTCGTCGGGAATGGCCGAGGATGAGTCTGGCTGCGGCGTTCTGTATGATCTGAATGCTCTGTAGAAGGTGTGAGGCGATTCCAACGAAGAGGGCATTGCCGTAGTCCAGTTGCCTGGTGATGAGGGCTTGTATCACAGTGTGTCTCGTGTGTAGGGGTAGCCACTTGAAGATCTTTCTTAGCATGCGTAGAGTGAGGAAGCAGGTGAAGGAGACGGCATTGATCTGGGATTTCATGGTGATCTTGTTGTCAATGATGATTCCAAGGTTTCTGCCGTGATTGGAGGGAGTGGGTGCAGGTCCTAGGTCTAATGACCACCAGGAGTGGTTCCATGTGTTGTTGCTGTTGCCAGAGATCACTACTTCCATCTTGTCTGTGTTCAGCTGCAGGCAGTTGTTCTTCATCCAGTCGACGATGTTTGTCATGCATCTGTGGAAGTTGGTTCTGGTGGTAGTGGGGTCGTCGGTGAGTGAGAGGATGGATTGGGTGTTGTCTGCGTAGGAAATTATGTTGAGACAGTGGGATCTATATGCATTGAAGATCGTGGGGCTGAGGAATGAGCTCTGAGGGACACCTCAGGTGATCTCCTTGCGTTCAGAGGTGAAAGGTGGGAGGAGGATCCTCTGGGTTCTACCGGTGAGGAAGGAGGTGATCCATCTGCACGCGTCCCCTTGGATGCCAATGTGTTGGAGTCTTTCGATCAGTGTGTGGTGAAATACGGTGTTGAAGGCTGCCGAACTGTGCTTTTTAAAAAAACTTATGTCGCTATAAACCCATACATATGATGCTGAAATATTGCTTGCTAAATGTATGTATAGCAGATGTGTGGGAATTAAAAGTCTAACAGTTATTGAGTTTTATCCGGTGCACCCAATGATTTTTTTTATCATCTATTTACACTAATTACATCTATTTAACAGCACATTTTATATGAAGCTGAGAGCAAATCATTGTGGTATAGTAATAGAAGCCAAAAGGCATATTAAAAGGCATGTCAAGAAAAGCATTTCTTAAAGAGAATAAAGTGATAGTGTGATATGAATACATTTCAATTGGGACACTGTTAATATTCTCTTTATCCCCCAATAAGTAGCGATAAAAGTGAAAAACAAAATAGCAGAATCTTTTTCTGAGCGAAAGCACAATCCATAGCAATGTTATTTATTAAATACTACTCCCTCCTGTCACAGTTCGACCAGATTCAGCCAGAACTGTCCTTCTTTGTTCATAGGCAATTCCGCAACGGAACAAAATAACTACGAATATCAAAGTCTTGAGTTTCATGAAGAACCCAGAGTTACATGTTTTATAAAAAATGTGATTAGCTAGCGCTGCCCCCAATGAGGGAGGGCGTCTCCAAATCGCACTCTGTTAAATTTTCAATGATGTTCAACTCTTGTAAATTTTTTGAAACATGGTTTATTCTTCTTTTTACATTTTTAATTCATTCTGTCATGTTACTTCCTTCAGTAATATACATGTGTTTTATCACACATTATTGTTTTTTTCTGCCCAATGCATTTCGGGGTTTGCCCTTCATCAGGGGACTTTCATCTGCAAACATAGAGTTAACTTTTTAGCACAGTACCATTGGTCCAAAAATAAGCAATTGTATAATGTGATCACACATTTAAATGTCATACATTTATCAAAAAGTCGAAAATTATGAAGCAAAATTTATGAAGCGAAATCAATTCCATGCTTTTCAATTGTGTGGTCACGTGATTCAAAGAATAGTGGTTTCGTTCGTTCATGCTGTATTGAAAGGAGTGTTTAAAGTCTTGTGAAAGAAACAGTGCCTTAAGCGTGCAAATTTAAATGCTTGTGTATCTTTGACAAATCGTCTTGTTGTAACGACCGGTAAAATAGTGAACCAATAAATGCGGCTTTCTCCAAGTGAAAAGTGACATGCAAGGTGCTCATAATTGTAAAAAGCGTTAAGGATTTGAGAAACGAAAACAGCACAGAAAGTGTCTCCAAAATGCGCACGGTATTTAAACAAATCTTAAGAAAACTTACAAGACGGTAACCTGTATTAAACAACAGTTTTTTCGGGACGTAGATTCTAAAGAAAAGATAAACGAATATTAGAACACAGGGTAATGTTAATCTCCTGTGTTTAGTTTCTATTACAATGTCGTTGTGTAGCTGAATAATAGCTTACCTATGTATAAGATGTTAGAAGGCTGTCGCCCGTGGGTTACCTTCCTCGCGGTAAAACCTCCAATGTTCAAATTCCGTATAAACAATCGATAAACCGGAAGTTTAAAGTCATGTGATTCCAGTGCGATATAGAAAACGAAAACAGACTCAAATGGTGGTCCCAAGTGATAGTCTTGTGTGAAAGAATTAGAAAGATCTATTCCGCGCTTAAGATTGGCATGGAAAAATAATCACATACCAATCAATTTTAGAAAAGGAATGAATTCCAAGAATACAAAAAGCAGGTGAACCGAAAATAAACACGATGAGAATGAAATGTGATACGAGAGTAAAGTGAGTAAAAATGTGTATTAAAGTGTGAAACAGTTCACTATTGTGCAGAAAAAAGACTCCATTTCACATACGGGTCAATTGTTCTATGAAATTATACTTATGCATGGTGTATAAACGATAATACTTGATGCCCATGATTAATACTTTTTAAATAAACTAATACAAAAAAGACAATCATGCTGGTTTTAGATTTATAAAAAACAGCTTAAGTCCACTCGTTCGTTAAGGCCCTTCGGATTCACGGTATTGAGGTGATTTATCCAGTAAACTTCTCTTTGTAACAGATGCTGGGTGTTGTCTCTTCCTGGAAGGATTGGTACCCGCTCTAGTACCAGAAATTTCAGCTGACTTGTATTATGATTTATGGAATTGAAGTGAACAGCCACTGTTGATTTAGGATTTTTCATTCGAATATTACTTTTGTGTTCTGTTAAGCGAGTTTTAATTTTACGTTCAGTCTTCCCCACGTAAGCATATCCGCAGGGACATTTCAGCATATATATCACATTGGTGCTATCACATGTCACAGTTACCCTTAGTTTTACTTGGGTTCCTTTGGTTGGGTGGGGGATGTTATTTCCCTTGATAATAGCATTACAGTTCCCGCAATTCAAGCATGGGAGGGTACCACGATAATTTGTATCTTTTTTCTCTTCTTTTTTGGTTAGTATTTCTTTTAAATTACGTGTCCGTAAGTATGCAAATCTAGGTGGTTGACTGAAGATACCGTTAAAATCCTCTTCTAGTGTCAAGATAGGCCAGTGTTTTGTTATCTACTTTTTTATGCTGAAACTCCTTGTAGAAAATTTAGACACAAATACCATTCTTGCTATTATCAAGGGAAATAACATCCCCCACCCAACCAAAGGAACCGAAGTAAAACTAAGGGTAACCGCGACATGTGATAGCACCAATGTGATATATATGCTGAAATGTCCCTGCGGATATGCTTACGTGGGGAAGACTGAACGTGAAATTAAAACTCGCTTAACAGAACACAAAAGTAATATTCGAATGAAAAATCCTAAATCAACAGTGGCTGTTCACTTCAATTCCATGAATCATAATACAAGTCAGCTGAGATTTCTGGTACTAGAGCGGGTACCAATTCTTCCAGGAAGAGACAACACCCAGCATCTATTACAAAGAGAAGTTTACTGGATAAAGCACATCAATACCGTGAATCCGAAGGGCCTTAACGAACGAGTGGACTTAAGCTGTTTTTTTATAAATCTAAAACCAGCATGATTGTCTTTTTTGTATTAGTTTATTTAAAAAATATTAATCATGGGCATCAAGTATTATCGTTTATTCACCATGCATAAGTATAATTTCATAGAACATTGACCCGTATGTGAAATGGAGTCTTTTTTCTGCACAATAGTGAACTGTTTCACACTTTAATACACATTTTTACTCACTTTACTCTCATATCACATTTCATTCACATCGTGTTTATTTTCGGTTCACCTGCTTTTTGTATTCTTGGTATTCATTCCTTTTCTAAAATTGATTGGTATGTGATTATTTTTCCATGCCAATCTTAAGCGCGGAATAGATCTTTCTAATTCTTTCACACGAGACTATCACTTGGGACCACCATTTGAGTCTGTTTTCGTTTTCTATATCGCACCGGAATCACATGCCTTTAAACTTCCGGTTTTTCGATTGTTTATACGGAATTTGAACATTGGAGGTTTTACCGCGAGGAAGGTAACCCACGGGCGACAACCTTCTAACATTTTATACATAGGTAAGCTATTATTCAGTTACACAACGACATTGTAATAGAAGCTAAACACAGGAGATTAACATTACCCTGTGTTCTAATATTCGTTTATCGTCTTTAGAATCTACATCCCGAAAAACGGTTGTTTAATACTGGTTACCGTCTCGTAAGTTTTCTTAAGATTTGTTTAAATACCGTGCGCATTTTGGAGACACTTTCTGTGCCGTTTTCGTTTCACAAATCCTTAACGCTTTTTATAATTATGAGCACCTTGCATGTCACTTTTCACTTGGAGAAAGCCGCATTTATCGGTTCACTATTTTACCGGTCGTTACAACAAGACGATTTGTCAAAGATACACAAGTATTTAAATTCGCACGCTTAAGGCACTGTTACTTTCACAAGACTTTAAACACTCCTTTCATTACAGCATGAACGAACGGAACCACTGTTCTTTGAATCATGTGACCACACGATTGAAAAGCATGGAATTGATTTCGCTTCATAAATTTTGCTTCATAATTTTCGACTTTTTGATAAATGTATGACATTTAAATGTGTGACCACATTATACAATTGCTTATTTTTGTACCAATGGTACTGTGCTGAAAAGTTAACTCTATGTTTGCAGATGAAAGTCCCCTGATGAAGGGCAAAGCCCGAAATGCATTGGGCAGAAGAAAGCAATAATGTGTGATAAAACACATGTATATTACTGAAGGAAGTAACATGACAGAATGAATTGAAAATGTAAAAAGAAGAATAAACCATGTTTCAAAAAATTTACAAGAGTTGAACATCATTGAAAATTTAACAGAGTGCGATTTGGAGATGCCCTCCCTCATTGGGGCAGCGCTAGCTAATCATTGTACCTATTCTCACACTCAGGAGGATTCACCAACTCGCACCAACAACACTATAACCTTCAGGCTTATCAGGAATACCCAGGTGTGCTAACGTCCTTCTCCCATTTGGAAGAAACTTATAAAAAATGTGCTCATTTCTATATTACATTTTTTTGTGTGGCTACCATCTGTAGTAGTTTTATTTTATTTCATTTTAAAAAGAATACCATTCATTCCATTATTCATATTAAAATAAATATTATATTTTTAAGCCGGGATCCCCAGCCTAAGCAATTTCAATGAATACAATCTCAAAACAATACACACAATACAAAAACAAGTATACGCCAAGCAAAAGCTCAAACATTGAAATATTTTGGGTAAATAACAATCAAATATAGAAAAAGTTTTTAACTTTTTAATTTTGCTTCTCTATTAGTATGTACTTTATTAACTTCAATGTATTGATTTTAATATTATTTGATTTAGTAAAATCATTGATGACTCCTGAGAAGGCCTCACGGACTCCGAGAGGTCCTCAGACCACAAACTGATCCAAGATGGCCGCGGGGAAGGAGCACTAAGATCGAGCTCCCAGGCACTGGGATCACCGCTGTCGTGAAAATCCCTGCTGCCCCCCCTTCTACCCCCCCACGAGAACGAGGACTCACCGGAACATAACCCAAGGGGGGCAAGCCAGAATCGCGCTTTCACTATCCTCAGGAAACAAGGGAACGACGATCCGCACACCGACACCTCCAGGACTGCAACGAATGCCTCGGAGGTGATCGGCTCGGCGGACCACACTCAATTCCAGATTCCAGGATGCCCCCGCATTGGACCCGTGAGAGTCCCGACAATCCAGGGCTCAGGACCAAAGAAGACGAGGAGCAGGCACTGAGCTATCAACGAGCTCCGCTACGCAATCGCAAGTGCCTGACCACAAGATGGCCACCCCTGGCACAGAACTCTCACCGATGAGCAAACTGCACCGGTGAATCACTGACAATCCACGAGAGACAATCCGCGAGAGTGCCCAACAATCCAGGACCAAGGAGCGAGGAAAATAAGGGGCAGGCTTTGAGCTGTCGACGAGCTCCGCTGCGCAATCTTCAGTGCCTGACC
The DNA here is from genome assembly GCA_963921515.1 of Calotriton arnoldi. Taxonomy (NCBI): domain Eukaryota; kingdom Metazoa; phylum Chordata; class Amphibia; order Caudata; family Salamandridae; genus Calotriton; species Calotriton arnoldi. Next base: position 885,220 of record CAWUFW010005482.1, read on the forward strand.
ACAAGATGGCCACCCTTGGCATAGCTCTCTCACCGACAAGCAAACTGCATCGGTGAGTCACCGACAATCCAAAAAGAAGTGATCTCACCACCGTAACAATTCCGCCCTGTCCTGCCGGTCCCAGAAATGAAGTAATCAAGACCCCGGCACCAACGCGACTACCTCTTTGTTGCACTTTACCTGCCTCACTGCCTGACCTCATGATGGCCGCCCAGGGTTAACTCCCGGTAAACTCCACTGGCGAGTCACCGATCAACCCAAAAGAAGGGGTCTGACCTCCACAACAACTCGCCCTGACCCGCCGGTCACTGAAATGAAGTGACACGGGCCCGCATCACCGCGACTGCCATGCTGCACCTCATCTGCCCATTACCTGACCCATGATGCCTGACCGTATGATGGCCGCCCAGGAGTAACTCCCAGAAAAACTGCACTGGTGAGTTACCGACCAACACAAAATAAACGGCATGGTAACCGCAACAACTCGCCCGACCCGCTGGTCACAGAAATGAAGTGATGCGGGCCCTACAACAACGCGACTACCGCTTTGCACTGTTCCCGCCCTCAGTGCCTGACCCCATGATGGCCGCCCAGGGTTAACTCCCGCAAAACTGTGCCGGTGAGTCACCAACCTAGCCTAACCTAAATTACCAAATTACCTGACCTGACCACCGTAACAATTTGTTCCGGTGAACTACCAAACAATCCCAAAAGAAGTAGCCAGACCTCCGCAACAATTTACTTGACCTGATCACCGTAACAATCTACCCCGACCCGCCGGTCACAAAACTGAAGTGACGCGGACCGAAACTATTCAAGAAACCAAGAAACTACTCGAAGAGAGCACAGCACCTACTCACCCCGGACCCCCTGGTCTCTGCAAATAAGAGACGCCGCACCAACACAACCACCATTGTCATCAACCCCACTGCCCGTCCTCAGGATGGCCACCCATGACCTCCCCACGAAATCCTCCAGGTTGCCCAAACTGTACCAATGAGCACAGGATAACCCAAGAGAACAACAATACGCCCCCGACCCAATGGTCACGGCAATCAAGGTGACATGGGCCCCGCCGATAAACAAGAGGATGCCTGACCCTAAAAGGGCGGCCCACTAATTTAAGCGGATCACTGTCCTCCACCTCTCTCACTACCCTAAAAGGGCGGCTCACTAACATAAGCGGATCACTGTCCTCCACCCCACTCACCACCTTCACCGCCCTCACCATCCCGCCGATCAGGGAAATAGCCAACCACTGACGCACGGACCCCCTAATACAGAAGACACACCACACTACACCCCCCACCTCATGTGACTTGTCCCCAGGATGGCGGCTCCCGACCATATTTAACGTACTCCATCGGATAAAGCCCCCAACTCCCCCCTTGGAAACGTAATCCAACCAAACCCAAAGGGAGCTAGCCCCCATCCAACCAAGAGAAATAAAAAAAATGCCATCTGTCACGCCAACCTACACCAACCCCCCCACACCGAACTACTTAAAACCGCACGGCCCGAACTCCTTCTCGATCAGTTTCCCCCCTAACCTCTCACCCAAAGCGAAAAAAAACTTCAAACACAAACTGATTAGACAACACCCAGAATCACTATTCGCGGACACATATCACTGCTCCTCCAAGGGACAGTTAAAGATGGATCTCATTTTCCACACTGAAAGACCCGAAAAGTGGAACTCCATCCTCAGATCACAGCTCCACATTTCTAAAATAACTAACACTCCTCATAGCTGCAAACTGACGATCTCAATCCCCAACCGCCCGATGCGGAATGGGAACACCTCTGTGACCATCTACTCCAACGGCACAGTCCTGATCCAAGCCAACAATGACAACCTAGAGGCATTTGACTCCCTCTTCCCCTTACTTCGGATTGCCCCCTCTCACGCACATCTCCCCCGCCCGACTCACCCCTTCTCCCCGGACAGCCGGACCCTCCAGCAGAGCTCACCTACCATTCCTGCTCCCTCTACCAACAGCACCAGCTTCTCGCCACGAGACACCACCCACACCTCTGTCATCAAGAACAAGGCTCCCTTACCCCCCTCCGACTGCCACCTCTACCCTCCCCCCACTTACCACCTCCCCCAACTAACAAAGAACAACCCCAACACACAGTCAACGACTCCCAACTACCTCTTTATACCCACATGCTAAAGAACGCGGAAGCCACAACACGACCCGCCACACCCCGCGCCCACAGCCCCACTCAGAGCTTACACAGACAGCACAATCACAAGAAGGCAGCATAACAACGTTAGGCTCTCCCGTTCTAGGGATGACCCCGACCAGAACACCCCCAGCCCCATCTCCGAAGAGACGGGGCAGCGTCTCACCCTGCTTGAAAGCCAGCTTGCAACTATAATCCAGGGCTTTAACGAGATCCTAACTAACCTCGCCATGCTCCGAAAGCCTTCCCAAAACCCCACCGAACTCCCACCTTCTACAGCCCCACACACCAAAGGCCCCCAAGGCTCCCCGCCCGATATGGATCTCAACCCCCCTCGCAAATCAGATACAGAGACCCAAGAGAACAAGAGATACAATGTCCACGAGTGAAGCGGCAGATCTTGCCTCCTCGTACGACACCCCTTCTACTGTCACCCCACAATCCAAGATTCAGGTGATCACCGGATTCAGAAGAGACCACTCCCCCCCGAAATCCCCAAGACCCCCGGCCTCCCGCACTAACATCCCCATGGCCCCCCGAATGAAGAAACCCAAAAAAGAGACGCCCTCCATCAACTGCATGCTCATAAACTGCAGATCAGCCACCAAACATGCCACAGAGCTAGCAGAATCCATCCTCACCCATGACATATTTTTATTTATTTTTATTTATTTGAGTTTTATATAGCGCTGGCTAGACCCGGAGGTATCAGAGTGCTTTACATAAGGATCCACAAAATTAAAGAATTACATCAGCTACAAGTTACATCACTTACAAGAAAACATTTCAAGAGCGTCGGAAGATGAAATAAATGGAGCTTAGAAGGGAAAGGGGGTGGGGTAAAGGTGTAGGAGGGAGAAAGGATGGAGATAGGTTGGATGGAGAGACGAAGGAGAGTCTGCCCAAAGTCCGGCTGGGTAGGTGACGGCCGAGGGGGAAGTCCACAGCCTATCTCCTCTATAGCTATCAGGTAGCTCCACCGGGCATCAGTCAAGCGGCTAGGTCTCAATGAGAAAACAATTAGAGAGCAAAGAGGAGGGATAAATGGAGCGTAAAGGAGAAAGTGGGTGGAGTAAAGGGGTAGGAGGGAGAGTGCGACGGAGAGATGAAGTAAGGTCTGCCCAATGTCCGGCTGGGTAGGTGACAGTCGAAGGGGTAGCCCACAGCCCATCTCCTCTATAGCTATCAAGTAGCTCCACCGGGCATCGGCCAAAAAGCTAGGTCTCCACGGTCAGAGATAGGTTCAAGATTCGGTATCCTGTAGGGTAGGCCGGATGGGGGATGTGTCCGAGGTCTGGTCTAAGTCCGTTTTTTTCTCAGAGGAGTAGCATGACGTGGTAGGGAACATTGTGGCAGCCATCTTGGGGTCAGGCAAGGGATTAGCAGGTAGTAACAGGGAGGGCTTAAAAACTTGCTTGCCAAAAAATCATGGTGGCCCTCATGCCCCTCATTACAGACCTGACCTTGGGGAGCATTCATAGAAAGTCCTGTGTATCGGTAGCTCCCTTGCAGAAATGAGCGCTGACTCAATCCCAAGGCATCAGATGTTACCCCGACACAGGCTATAGGGACTGATGGTTGATAAGGAGATCTCGTTTTAGAACCAGGTGCTGACCTGAGAGTTTGTGCTACCACTCCCAGATTGCACCATGTAGCATACTTGGCGCTGTCTCACATCGATTTGTAGCCATAATTTGAAGCACGAAGCAAAGATATTAGGATCCACGGACAACCGCAAAACAGACCAAGAAACACAGTCTTTAGGAATCTCACATTGCTTGCATCTAGGACGCTCAGCAGGATTCTCGTGACCCCCTTTCCTTGCGTTGCATAGTTCCATCGGAATAACGATCAGCGCATGATAACAAGCGCCGCCATCACAGTGTCAGGCATCAACCAAGTCTGGGTTAACCCATACATAAAGGGCGCAGTAACGACACCCCAATAATAGCTGGAAGCCAGATGGGGTTCCGAGAAGCTAACATCAAAAAAGAAAAGTTACGCTATGCAGTTGCAGGCGTCCATGAGGTTTAATATTCCCAGCGCGCCCGAACCGCCATTTTAAAGTCAGGCAGCGTTCGGGAGAAAAAGCTCCGCTTCCGCAAAGGAATCGATTTCACGATGTAAATACCTTGCTGCAGACAGAACAAGGACCGTAGGTATCCATGTAGTCGCAATCCCAGAACTTTAGTGGCATACCAGCGCGCTCGGAGGTCTGGTGCGGGAGCACTCGCAATCCGCCATTTTGTGTGTTCCTTTACGTTCCGAAGCAGGAATGCTTTAAAGATCACAGCCGAACACGCATTCCAAATTCACCAACATTTGCGTTCACGGAAGCAGCCGACCCTCATCTTACGATTACTTGCGCTCTGTGTTGGTTTCAAGCGCCGTAGCTCTGGAACCACCTCATTTAGGCTCCGTTCGAGGTAGAGAGATGCGATCAACCAGCCATCGGCTCCTGCTCTCCGCAGCATGCACGACCAGCCTCTGCTCCTTATCTTCCTTATTGCATCTGCAGGACGGGGGCTGCGTTGCTCTCTGCCACTTTTCGTTATTAGTAGTCCCTTCTTTTGTTTTTGTCACTTGGTTCAGGTCCGTCTTCTCTCCATGGTGTGACATAGCCATAGCCTTCATCACCGAGACATGGCTAAATGATTTCTCTTCACCATTCATGGATACACTGGTGCCCCCAGGCTTTGCAATCATCAACAAAGTTCGAAAAGACCAAAGAGGCGGGGGCATAGCAATCATTCACAACAACAACATCTCCGTGACGGGAATCGACACCTTTAACTGCAACACCTTCGAATGCTTAACCGCCAACATTAACACAAGCGACAACAAAACACTACTCTGCCATCTCCTATACCATCCCCCAGGCAACACCACCACATTCACCAAACACCTGTCCGACCTGATTGCTCACTGCTCACTCCGAGACTCTAACAACCTAATTCTGGGTGACCTCAACCTACACTGGAATGAAGAAAACAACTCCCTAATCCAAAACCTGAATGAGCTGCTACACAGCAACAATCTTACCCAACACTGCTCAGAGGAAACCCATAACAGAGGAGCAATCCTAGATGCCATTATCGCCCAACGTGACACAGTCAAGATCGACCACATCCTGCCCGTTGACTGGTCCGACCACCACTTAATCCTATTCCATATCACTCAACCGATCATATACCAACCCCCCACCCAAGACCCCCACAAATGGACAAGAAATCTAACTCAGATCCCCATGGCTGACCTAGAGGAAAGAGTAAGCTTTCTCCTTCCTATCTCCACAGATGATCTCTCCACAAATAAACTCACCTCTCACTATACACAACTATGACGTCTATTCTAGACCAATTAGCCCCCCTGAAATTAAAAAAAACCTGGAACATTCCATCCAGATCCTGGTTCAACACGGACATTAACACCGAAAGAAGACAACTAAGAGCTACAGAATGACTATGGAGGAACAACCCCTCCACAAGCCTCCATGAGCAACTCAAAGCAGCTCGAAGGAAATACAAAAAACACATCAACAACGAAAAATCCACTTTTTTCTAAACCGCTCTGGACAACGCAAAAAACAAGCCCAAAGAACTCTTTATTATCATCAGGCAACAAACTTCCAAGCCCCCAACAACCTCAGTTCAGTCCTCCAAAGACCTGTGCGCCAACTTCGCCAACTTCTTCAACAACAAAATCACCAAGATTGAGCTCTCACTGGACGTCAACCTCAATCCCTCCTGCAAAAGCCCGGCCCCAGAGACCGAAGACAGCACACGCAAGCACCCCACGAAAGCCTGGAAATCCTTCAACCCCATCTCGGAAGCCGAGATTCTCAAACTGATCTCCACCTCCAAACCTGCATCTCACGTCCTAGATCCTATACCCACCCAATTGACCGAAAAGCTGAAACTCTCCCTAGCCCCGTTCTGGTGCACGATCATAAACAGCTCCTTGAGAACCGGTGTCATACCAGACTGCCTCAAAGTCGGCCAAGTCACGCCATTACTGAAAAAACCAGGCCTTGATACCAATGATCTGAACAACTTCAGACCCGTCTCCAATCTCCCCCTCCTATCCAAAATCCTCGAAAGGTGCGTTCTCCTACAACTGACTCAGCACATGGACAGCATCAACCTTCTAGATCCCCACCAATCGGGCTTCAGAAAAGGCTATAGCACCGAGACCGCGATCCTTAACGTCGTGGACGATATCCACAAGTCTCTCGATACTGACCAATGCTGCCTACTCATTCTCCTGGACCTATCGGAAGCCTTTGACATGGTTGATCACAATCTACTCATTAAGGCTCTTCAAGAAAGGGTTGGAGTAGATGAGGTGGTCCTACACTGGTTCTCCTCCTTCTTACACAACTGCTCCCAAAGGATAAAAATCAAAAACTTTACGTCCGACCTACACCCCGTCAGCAGGGGTGTCCCCCAAGGTTCAGTGCTCTCCCCACAACTGTTCAACATATACATGGATCCCCTCACCACCCTACTCAAAAACGCCAACATCCCCTTCCACCTATATGAAGATAACACCCAGATCTATCTGGAAACCTCCTCCATTGATGACATTCAGAGACTCAACGACACTCTAAAAGAAGTCCAACACTGGCTATCAATAAACCACCTAAAACTCAACCAAGATAAAACAGAAATCCTCCTCATCTCCAACAAAGAAGAGAATCCTCAAATCGCAGAATGGCTAAAAGCAATCGATGCCCTCAATGGCAACCTCACTCTAGCTAACTCCGTAAAATCATTAGGAATCACCCTAGACCCAAAACTTGACATAGCCAAACACATTAAGAACTCCGCAAAGAGTGCCTTCCTCAATCTGAAGCTACTCAACAAAATAAAACCCAAGGACCTCAAACAAGCCACTCAATCACTGGTGCTATCTAGACTCGACTATGGGAATGCAGTCCTCACTGGCACAGCAAAATCCCACCTAGCTCTCCTCAAAACAACTCTCAATGCAGCAGCCAGAATGGTCACCGGAGTTAAGAAATATGATCACATCTCACCCACACTCAGAGAACTAAAATGGCTCCCAGTCGAAATGCGTGCCAGCTTCAGAACTGCCTGCCTCACGCACAAAGCCCTGCACACAGGGAAACCCGACTACCTGGCCTCCAAACTAAAGAAGGCCGGTCAGACAAGGAACCTCAGGAGCTCCAACACCCTACTACTCATCCCTATGAAAACGTGCAAACAAAAAACCGCTGCACGGTCCTTTGCCGGAAACACGCCCAAAATCTGGAACTCCATCCCAGCAGATATCAGGACTATCCCTTCCTTCGTAAAATTAAAAAAACACCTAAAAGACCTCTTCCGAACCGTTCCCTCCCGAACCGACAGCCGCCGCCGAAGCGCACAAGTCTGCACTCTGCAGCACCCTGACACTGTCTCACTAAGACCTACCTCCTCCCCGCGCCTGACCCTTGCCTCGTTCGCTCCTCCCTGAAAGAGGTTCAGCCCAAGACAACGTGCACTCAACGAGGTTATCTCAGGACGTCCTTACCTTAATGTGACACAGCATGCTGGGACTTCCGAACCAATATATATACTATGGCTTTATTGTGTGACTCTTGCATTAAAAATGTTGTAAAGTGCTCCGATACCCTTGGGTCTGGCCAGCGCTATATAAAACTCCTTAATAAAATTAATAAATAAGTTAAGACCCACTGGACTAGAACATTAGAGTACCTTGTAAGTATAGATAGATTTAACTCAATCAATATATGTTTGCACAGTAACTCACAATGGGTGGAAAGTCAGTGGCTGTGGGATAATAGAAACTGAGATAGATGAATGTATCAATATAAATTATGAAAGCACCTAGAAGACTAGTGTAGCATACCTCTAATGAATTGTTACCTCAATATACCTGTTAGAAATTGGGTTGTTGGTGGAAGGGGGTGACACTTGTTCATGCAACAGCCACAGTCCATATCATGGTGAACTACAAAAGTCAATAAATTAACCTGTGCTTAACCCTCTGGTAACTTGGCACAAAAAAAGCAATCTGACTTAACTTAGAGGCAATGTGTAAGGTATTTATGCAGCACACAAACAGTAAAAAAAAGAAAACGCAACAGAAGAAAATTCCCACACCAAATTAGAAAAATAGAGTACAATTTAATGCATGTTTTGACACCAGAACAACACAAATCTAATCAGTAGAACCGGAGTTATGAATTTTTAAAGTTTAAGGTAAAAATTAGGATCAAAGTGCCAACTGCAGACATCTAATCACCCAAGACCAGGTCAAAGTAAAACATATGGCCAACCGCGATAAAGCGCAGGTCAGATATTAAGAGAGCGAACTAGGCCCAGTCAGCGCTTACCTTCGGATTTGAAAGAAATTTCAAAGAAAAGTGTTCTGAGAAAGTAAAGTTCAGCAGAGCAAGGCTGTAGGCGGTGTCTGAGGAGGGAGCGTCGACATCAGGGAGCTGTTGGACAAAGTAGTGGTGAAGATGTCTACGTTCGGACTTAGTCTCTTTTTTGGAAGTTGAAAATCACCAACAGGATGAGGATGTAGCTGACGAGAGTTCCACAAGGCCAGGTACCCATTTGGCGAAGGACCGCTGAACAGGATTTGCTGCTGTGGAGTAGAACATTGCAGGAGCTGCACCTTGAGTGGATAGACAAGCAGGTTTGTCCCAGTCTTCTCTCGGTCCTCCAAGCAGTTTCTAGCCAAAAAGTTTCTAAGTCCCAAGTTTTGGATTTTGGCTATCTGGGCACCTTTAACCCCACCACCAAGGGTCCAGTACCGGAGGGGCACTACTTGGGGGGTGAGTCTAGTCAGGCTGGGTCCAGGTGTAGGTTTAAGATGGCTGGAGACTTTTCTGACCCTGAGGTAATGATCAGGAGTCCACCCAACTAGCCCTTATAGTCACTCTGGTAATCCTGGGTTCAAGTGTTGAAACAGGGTTCAAGCAGCAGGGGAGGCCTCTGAGAGTTCAAGGCAGGCTCCAGCACAGGCAGTCCTCTGAGAGTCCTTCCACAGTTCCAGAAAGTGAACTGAAGAGTGGATCTGAGGGTCCTGTTTTTATACCTGGTGCCTTCTTTGAAGTAGACATTTCTAGAGTATCCCCATTTAAGTTCTTGAAGTTTTCTGCCTTCCCTGCCCTGGCTCCAAGCTGGCTGCATGAACAATCCAGTGGTGACAAGCCCTTTGTGTTAAAGCAGAGCACAGACTTTTCAATTGCAAGTGGGGCTGTGCCCAGCTCTACCCCCATCCTGCCAGTTGACAGCCCATCCAGGCATATCTAATCCCTCTATTGTGTGGCTTTCTGGGAGGAATAGACAAAGTCCAACTGCCAACTACACCCAGTCATGTGACCCAGGAACAGGCTGCAGACACCAAATAGTTAGGGCAGAAAAATGTCAACTTTCTAAAAGTGCATTTTCAAAATTGAAACTTAAAATCCGACTTCACCATTAAAGAGGGTTTTCAATTACAATTTCTCATACACCAAACACAAAATGTTTACATGTTCCCAATCAAAAGTTTACACATATGAGATGTAAAAAGGCAACCGATGATATCCTATGGGAGAGGTAGGCCTCACAGTAGTGAAAAACAAATTTAGGAGTTTTTCACTTCCAGGACTTTTAAAACTTAAAAGTACATGTCCAACCTTTCAATGATTACACACCCTGTTCTATGCACTACCTAGGGCCTTCCTTAAGAGTGATCTATATGAAATAAAAGGAGAGTTTAAGGCTTGGCAAGGGGGTTATATTGCTAGGTCGAAATTGCAGACCTGAGACATGTTTCAAGGGGCTACCTAAGTGGGTGGCACAATAAGTGCTGCAGACCCACAAGTATCATTTAATTTACAGGCCCTGGGTATATGGTATACCACTCTACAAGGGACTTATAAGTAAATTAAATATGCCAAACAGATGTAAGCCAGTTTTACCATGTTTAAGGGACAGAGAACAAGCACTTTAACACTAGTTAACAGGGGTAAAGTGCACAGAGGTCTAGAGCCAACACAAACAAATGTCAGCAAAAAGTGGAGGGTAAAGGCAAAAAGTAGGGTGGTGACCCTGCAGAGAGGGCCACGTCCAACAACACCAAACTAGGCTTCTGGTTATTTTGTCAGTTTTAAATGCCATACTTCCTCTCACACAGATTGCTTCTACGAGTAGAGAAAATACACCCAGTGTTTGAGGGATCCGACTTTCTTTTCACATCATTGGGTAAGTTGGAACTTTTATTACTGGAAAATTGTATGTGAAATATTTGTATTCCTGATTTAACCAATGGCCCATTGTTATATAAGCAATGCCCTGCTCATAGAAGAATGATAAGACTGAAAAACAACTAAAAGATTTCCATATGCCAATAACAGCATGCATAGATGCCCATGGTCAGTGACATTCAATGTTTTGTGGATTGTGTAAGAAAACATATTGAGAAGTAGAACCTATTTCTCAAAAGTCCACAAACAATTTTATTTATTTTTTAAAAGGACTCTCACCCACACAAAAGTGTGACATGCTTCATCATCGAGTCCTCGCCTGGTACAGCTAACATTATTGGTCGGGCTCGATCTCACTCTAGGAGGGAGCACTTTGGAGAGGGATGTATAAGGAGTAGTTATTGACTCCAACGTCCACATGACCAGTGAATATAGGAGTCAATAACTACTCCTCTGCTCTGTTTTTAAACCACCAAATGTACCCCAAGCATAAAACTAAAAGGGGTTTACCTGCAGGCTATTTAACTACCCTGCGGATCCCACAAATATCCACAACACTCACTCAAAAGTGCTCCCTACAAGAGTGAGGTCGAGCCCACCCAGCAATGTTAGATGTACCAGGCGAGGACTCCATGATGAAGCATGCCACACACTTCTGTACAATAGAGAAATTCTTTTTAAAAAATAAAAACGAATTTACGTAAAAAGTTGGGAAATAGGTTATAATGATGTATTCAGTGGTAGGCCTCCTCTCAATTATGTGAGCTATTCCTGGAAATGGATAGTTAAACTATGGTGAAAAGTGGTCTGAGTCCTGAAATGAGCTGTGGTAGAGCTCTCACAAAGCCAAAATAATCTAGCTCCTAAGAGTAAACAGGCTTCTGTGAGGAATCAGCAAATTTACCTTTCATCACTTTGATACCAGCAGTAAGGACATCTTCAGAGAAAAATTAATCTGTTACATGTACAGCACACCAACTCACAATTCCCTTTAAGAAATAAACATGATAGGTCTGGGTTATGAATAACTTCCAAATTCCTAATTTGAACATCGAGATTTAGGAACTTATAGAAGAGCTTTTGAAGAGTGGCAGTAAGTCATCTCAGTTTCTGGAGAAGGAAGGGTTTATGGTGCCAGCTACCTGTGAGTCATAAAGGGCTACACCGCAAGAATTAAGGATTACTTAACAAGCACAAATTAGCTTAAAGACAGATATGTAACAACTTTATAGTCACCATTGTAGTATATGTAATACAAATCCATAATAACTAATGGTTTTTATTTTGTTTAATTGAAAATTTGATTTGAGGATTGCTTTCCTATCTCTCTCCTTACAGGAATTATGTAGAAATAGGGTTTTTAAAAATATGCAAGTCAGACAAAATAATTCCCAAATCTATTTAGTCAAAAGGAAAACAATGTGATCCTTTTAAACTGATGAGGAATTCAAAGGTTACAATAACACTAATAGGGCTTTCTTCATTTACTGGAGGCCTTTGAAAGTAACCATTTAAAGACATTGGTGAGCTTGCTATGATTATCAGAAAGGGCCCCACAGGACAGCAGAGCATTCATTTTAGGCACTGAAAAAACAACAATCCTCGCACTGTTCATTACAGTTTAAAAACAGTTTAATTCACTTACAGCAAATTTTCTTGTTTAAAAAGTAGTTGATTAATTTGTGTCTAGAGTTGAGAAATGTTTCTTATCAAATCAGTTTCCGGCGAATCTGGAGGGGCTGCATATAACTTCAAGTTCAGATACATAGCAGAATGTCCATCTGCAACTGGTCCCAAGTGTTTCTTCTGCCACAGTGCCAATTCACACAATGTTATGTTATGTTATGTTATTGAAGCTTATAACGCGCACAGCTACTCCAATGTGCCAGGCTTTCTCCACTCACCAGCACACAGGAGAGAAATGTCACTTGGGCTAGCTGAAGAAAATGTCCAAATAATTAGCTTGTTTTATTTTCTACTGACGTAGCCTCTTCTGTCTTTCTGCCTCTTGGATCTTCCATAATTCCCCAATTCAGGTACGAAGCATATAGGTTCCTTCAAAAAAAAAATCTGTACCCCTCCCCTCTTTGTCCTCGATGGGACCGCAAAACACTATATCCCGTAGCCCTGATAGATGCTTTTAAGATCCAGAGAATCCTGACAAAATGGGAGTTAATCACTCCACAGTCCTTTCACCAAGGACAGTGTAATTTTTTCAGTATCTGCCTACTGCAGCCTCGGGTAGTACTTTGTCCTGAGAGCGGTTGCAGCAGTTTATAAGGTGAAAATAACTTTAATTTGTGTACTTTCCTATAAGAATCAGCTTAGAATGTCCACACAGTCCTCTCCCATCTTTTACAACATTATTGCAAATGTCTTGACTCACCTTGACGTTTTATGTCAAAAGCTATCCCAGAGTTCTGTGGGCTACAGAAATCTAAAATGGCAGTCCTGAGTTCCACATGAAATTCTCCTCCCTGTCTATCCTGACTCCTGCCAAAGCCAGCCCCCTCCAGCACCAGAATATCAAAAGATATATCCTACCATTCATGGGCACATCTGCACTTTCCTTGTGTGGTGAAAATCTATTTTTTTCTGTGAGATCCCCTTCTTTCACTAAACCATGTGCTGAGTCCCCATTGCTAGACTTGAGCTACAGGAAAGGCTTTGATCAAAGAATGTTTTGAAGAGTGGCAGTAAGTCATCTCAGTTTCTGGAGAAGGAAGGGTTTATGATGCCAGCTACCTGTGAGTCATAAAGGGCTTCACCACAATAATTAAGGATTAAGTTACTGGCACAAATTAGTCAGCTTAAAGGCAGAAATTTAACAACTTTATAGTCACCATTGCAGTGTGTATATATAATGCAAATCTATATTAACTAATGTTTTTTATTTTTTTTTATTGAATATTTGATGTGAGAATGGCTTTTCTATCTGTCTCCTTACCGGAGTTATGTAGAAATAGTTTTTTCAAATCTATGCAAGTTTAACAATGAGCATGTTGAATATTGGTTAACTTGTAACATAACACGTAGCTCATGTTACCCCTTTTAAAATATGTGTGGGAACAGCACACATTTTGGGTTTCAGCACTAAGTTGATGGGCCTACATTTTAAAAAGGCACAATGACAGTTGACCTACATGGTGGGTAAATTTAGACTCACAAATGGAAAAATATATTCTATTTTTCCTCTAAACACCCAGGAGTGTTTAATGGTTGTTTCCTCAGTTCATATCACAGGGTTAACTCCAAATGTCGGTTGAGGAAATTCTCTGCAGTTTCAAATTGGATTTTTCCATGCAGCTTGCATCATTTGCACTCTGCTCACATTTCAAATAAAGTCTGAAAGGATCTATTAACAAAAGAAAAATTAATATAGAGTGTGAATCACAGAGTCACGCACAGATGTAAAGAAGTGTACAAATGGGTTGGCAATGCAGTCTTGCAGTTGTTTCAAATAAAACATCCAGGTGTCTGTAGACTGACATCATGAGAAAGGAAAAAGATGACCTTCAGACTGCAACAAGCATGTAAACATTTTGGCTGAGTAAACTAATCACCACTTTTTCATCTCTGGAGCTAGGAAATGACAAAGAGGCCTGAAATGTCAAACAGACACTTCCTTTAGACATTTTTAAGCATGTGCAACTCATGGAGTTATCCAATCTTGTACCTGTGGCCACTAAGAAACTGGCTTCTGTTGGATTGACTATCTGTTGTGAATACAGACGATAGTAAATCAAGGGGTTCACAAACAGTCTCTAGGGATCATACCTTTCCCCTACAGTAACACTGATCTCAAGGTCCCATATTATTTGCTTTGCAGAACTTTACAGAATTCGTTTTGTGATTGTGTTTGGGGCCATATCTCATTCCCAGAGAGTGGCAAGGACTTTTTGTGTTTGTATTGATCTTTATTTTAATTGCCTTATTTCCCTATTTGTAAATAAAAGCCCTCTGCTTGAAAGATGTAGCTCTAACTCAACACGGAGTTTATTTACTCTAATAGATGAGACACAATAACACCTGGCAGAAAGTATTTTCATTTCAAAACTCCCGACGACCTTCTGGAGTATGCCTAATTATTTCCTCTCATTAGCTTACTGAGTCAAGTGACAAAGGGAGTAACAGGGTTATCCAGCTGGAGTACAAAAGTACCCAGATAAATACCAGTACTCACCATGGAGACTGCCCAGTTACCAGTGACTGCCCCAGGACTCTAAGAAAATTTCTCAGAGTTATCATGTGGACGTGAGTTGACGTGCAAAGATGTTAGCCTAAGAACTGATAATACACTAGTATTATATTATAGTACACAATGCAGTGTTTTTGGAAGCCAGCCACTCAATGTGCATCTAAACTTAATGTACTCTGAAGACTTTAACTTTTACAGGTTTTCTGGTATAACTGTTTTGGCTTTGTTGCAATCACCATAGAACACTTTTTAGCAGCACCACGGGGCGGAGCCACGGGGGTAAAACCAATGTTTGTTTGTTTGTTTATTTATTTATTTGCATAAGTTAATTAAAACTATTGCAATACAATAATAAAAATAGTGAAAAATAAGAGCATTATAAAAGGGAAAGCCATATTGCTGAACATGCCAAAACGTAAGGGTTAAAAATTCTGAAAAAGTACAAATGTTCAATGCCTTGGTTATGGCTCGGTGCTTGTTTTCGTGTTTACGTTTGTCTTGAGCCTGCAACCGGCCCAATCGTCCAACTGCCACTCGAAGTTCATTATCTTGCTTTCCTCCCATTCTCCTTGAATTCCCCATGGTCCACCCTTGGAACGAAATCCCAGGTAAAGTGCTTATGCGTTATGATTTAGACCAGATTTGGGGAACCTTTTGGTGAGTAGTGTTTGTTGGAAAACTCCAGTCTGAGTTCCTTTCTCCAGAACAGGGATGAAGGTCTAACGTAATGCTGGATGCTCCGGCTGCTGTCTTGTCGTTCAGAAGGTGAGTAAGAATATTCCTTTGATCTGGTCTTATCTAAGGTTCATGCTGGCTTTCCTTTTAAAGTAATCCGGAATCACCTTTTGGACTATTCGAGGGCGAAGTCGGGGCCCGGAGCAAGGCTGGAGAATGTCCCTGATTGTTTGTATAAATCGCCCGCAGCGAGCCAGGATGTAGGGTTCCTTTTGAGTAAAACATATTGCCGAAGCCTCTAGGCAGGTACTTGCTTTTTCGCTCAGGTATAGTTCCCTAAGAAGGATTCTTCTTTCGTTTGCTTTACTTGGGCAACAGCACAGAAGGTGCAGCCATGATTCTCGTTTCTAGGCACATAGGCGGCATGCCCCCCCTGTTTTTTGGTTCACCCAAGCCGGGCTAAATTCCGCTATCGGCAAGGCCAGCAGTCGCATGTATAAGATCTCTCTTCTAGTTTTGAGGTTGAGAGCCGCAAAGAGATAAGGCTGAGGTTTGGATACCAGGTAGGATGTATTGAGCGGGGCCAGGAAAGAAGATGTGTTTATTGTTTCCTGGTCTTGCTGAAATGAAATTAATTGCACTTGCTTATTAATGCACTTTTTCCAGGTGGCATAGGAGATAAAGGGCAGAGCGAGAGCGTTTTATTTATTTCAGTAATAGCGAGGGCTCTTGCTAGCTGAGTGTGCCGCGGGAATCCAGCTTTTTTGAATATATTTTTGAGACAACTCTTTAGAGATTGCTCCGGGGCTTTCAGAATTCGGATGTAGTATTTTAAAAGGTCCGCATCTAGAGTTAGCAATTAGTTGATCAGTCCAAGCTCCAGTCCAAGTCGCCCCCTGAAAAGATGTTTTGGAAGTTGAAAAATCTTTTTGTAGCACAGGCACTGTGCTCGCTCCAGGGTTTCAGAGCAAGCGCTCAGGAACTCATGGTGCCCATATGAAAGTGATGGTAAGAGGGAAGCTTGCATGGCTTTTCTTATAGCCTCTGCTGACGGGCTGTTTAGCTTGTTGTTTAGTTTAATTAGTCCATAAATAATAGCCGTCGATTTCTTGATCAGATCTTTTTTGTGAGCAGAGGGTTGAGCAGTTTCTGTGAACCAGACCCCCAGATATTTTTATTTTGCGGCTGAAATGATTATCGTGGCACCTATGTGGCAGGTGATTTGCTTTTTGTGTTTTTGTCTTCCAAGTTCAAGAATCTTGTTTTTTTCTGGGTTGATGATTAGATGATTTGAGATACAATACATGTGTAGGCTGGTCAGGGCGCATTGCAGTCCTACTTTGGTATGATCCATGATGACAATGTCATCCGCATATTGGAGAACGTGCAAGGAGCAGTGGCCCAGTGGAGGAGGGACCAGAAGGCTGTTGGAGAGAAATTTACTCAGGTCCGCTGTATACAGGTTAAAGAGTAAAGGGGCGAGGACACAACCTTGCTTCAGACCTCCGATCATGCGAATTTTGGCAGATAGGGATAGGGGGCCTGTTTTCACGTGTACCCATGTATCCGAGTAAAGGGATATTATAGCCGTTAGGAGCGTGAATGGGATGCCCCAATTTGCCAATTTCCTCCAAAGAGTTTGTCTGTCCACTTTGTCAAAAGCTGCTGTTAAGTCAACAAAGCAGCAGAACAGAGGAGGTTGGTTCATCCGAGTGGCTTGGTGGCAGAGGGCTGATAGGGCTATTGAATTATCAGTAGTAGCTGCTCCTCCTCGGAAGCCTGTTTGGAAAAAAAGGCAGCAGCTAATTTTCTTCTGTCCAGGTTTCCAGGTTTTCCAATATAGTTCGGGCATATGCTTTTGCCTCCAGATCTAACAAGGCAATTAACCGATAATTACTTGGGTTCAAGCGGTCGCCTTTTTTGTGGATCGGGTATAATATTGAACCTCTCCAGGACTCAGGTGTTTTACCCAAGGTGTATGTGGTGTTAAATAACGGGGTTAGGAGCACAGCCCAGCTCTCTGGTGCAGACTGAAAGATCCCTGCAGGGAGCCCGTTTGGGCCAGGCGCTCCGCTAGCCTTCATAGATTTGATTAATTTTATTATATCTCTAGATGAAATTGGAGCTTGATGTTCTTCTGCTTTTGGCCCTGCGATCTCCGGGGAAGCTGAAGGATTGTGAGCGAGTGACTGACACCTCATGTGGTTCTCCCACACTGTTGCTGAGACTGCGTTTGCCCTTTGTGGCCCAAGGGATTTTACACAAACAAATGAGAGGGGCCCCTTTATCAACAAAGGAGTAGGGCACCAAATAGACCGTAGTCGAAGACAGCCCCCTTTGGAATTATTTATTACAATAGATCCAAACCATTCAGCCAATCCAGATTATCACCAGAACATGACACCACCACCAATCGCAGAAAGACCAAGTGTGTCAAAAATATACAAATTTTTTATTAAAAAAATTCTCAGGCAGTATTCAGCAAAAACAATCGTCAATATACAATGTTAAAAAAATGGACCAACATATACACACAGTTAAAAATACACAATTAATCATAGGGAGAATAATCAAGAAAAATACTTTCTATTTGTCTAAAGGCACATCAATATGATCCAGATCATTTGTTCAACACATCACATCATTGTGCAATAAATTTAAAACGAGAAACAAATCACAAATGTCATCACAATCTATAATATGCCTTTATGTAGTATGCGTCGACGCGTTTCGGTGGATTTTATTGTTCTTCGAAACCACCTTCCTCAGGACAAACATAAATACTCCCACATGGATAATTTCAATGTATACAGATTCATGCAAAAAAATATATAAAAAGACACAATTACTCTTCAGAAATATATAGACAGTGTTAATATTCTGGTGATACACACATCATTTATCAAACATACCCCCACACAGTCATCTAAACCATTCCCTACTATTTAAAAAGGTGCCATAAGGTCATCATAAGAATGAGGAAACCAATTCTCCACTCCCCCAAAACAAGGGGATGCCAATACCTCCCTCACAGATATAGATAAATATTATCTGTAACGAAAAACCCCCAAAGGAAAGGGATCTCATTCCTAAATGAATTATTAGGAAATATTTCAACATCTACCTGTCACGTCATAAGAGTACACATCCAAATAGACTGCAGAACATGATCGTTGCAAGCCCATATATCAAAAATGTAAATGATTACTTCATGGGATATCTCTCCATGATATATCGATTTGATCTGTGGAGAATAACGACCCTAATTAGTTAAATATAGCTTCCCACTCTAGGGTAAATACCCAATAACAAAGGAGGACATACCTTCAGATTATTTTGTTCACGGTCACTTCAAATGAGTGAAGATAAAAAGAATAAAAACCACCTCATGTCCCTGCAACAAGAGAGGACATACAATATATTGTCTATAGATATACTGAACGATTATATTAGGCCATAACGGATCCAAACATTCATGATTACCTTTACACAACAGATTAAGTTCAGCTGAGGTGATGATCCTTCGTGGTTGTGTTAAAAAACAATACTAAAAAGTCATTAAAAAAGGAAGGAATGACCTTTCCGTGTATTAATTAGCGAACCCCACTGAGCAGAATGGCAATATTTCATCAGTTCCCGCTCATCATGTGAATCTGAAAAACACAGATATGGACCATTTACAAAGTGCATACCACATTAACCTCCAGTATACACTATGACGTTTCTTTGTGCCACCACAAACCACCATAGTATATACTGGCTACTACCCATGTAATATTTCCTCTATAGTAAACAGAAGTACGCAACAAACCCCAAGTAGGTATCGCACTCAACTAGACAGTGACAGACTAGTACCCAGGTAATACACTACCCTGAATCCCATGCTGCGCAATTTTACTTGCAGCTCAAACACTTCAATTTGAGTCAAAAAACCATCAAAAGAGCAGGCCCCTACTCTGTCGAGCAAAGGTATACTAGCCATCCTTCCCTCTTACCTTCAATAGCCTCAATACTACCGAATGTCGGGTCCAAAAACCTCCGTTGTCGTTGCAGCATCTGTGTTGCTCGAATAGCATACGAGCATTTAAATACACCGTTGGCCGCCATGTGACCAACTAACAATACGATGTTCAGCTGTGCCGACACACCAAAAGGCTACAGCACACTCGTAACTATGGCGACCATCTTAGAGTGTCTAATCAATATGAATATGCCAAGACTATATAAGACTGATTTGCTCATTTTCAAGTCACTACTTTATTATAAACACCTACAACTACATCCAGATTACAAACTACTTCTCGGACACACTTTCTTTTGGCTTGTAGACTAAACCTTATTATTAAACTGCACCCGCACACCTATAAATTCCATAGTACTTGTCAAAGTAGTGGCCATCATGGAGTGTCTATTCCTATCTAGAATGCGAAAAATACCGGCACGCCTAAAAATTCCATAGTGCTTATCAAAGTAGTGGCTATCTTGGAGAGTCTATTCCTATCTCGAATGCAAAAAATATCGGAATAGACACAATCCCACCAGCATATTTCAACATCATGCTAACTAAGGACCATAAACCCTTCACTAGTATCCCTAGTAGTTGGCCTAAACAGGGAATGATTCAATCAATTCGAATCAACTCAAATGCCCCCAATTAGACGGTCCCATTCCTCTTTAGAATTCAGGCCATTACGAACTGTGTTAAATAGTGAAATAAACCACTGTTTTCTAGCCTTGCGTTTTAACTCAACATTACCACCACGAGCTCCCACTTGAATTTTTTCCAAAATGAACCATTCTATATCTCACTATGTCCCATCTCCAAAAAATGGCCTACTAGGGGGGCATTGATTTTTTTGGTTCTAATTGCTGAGCGATGTTCTTGAAATCTTGTACGCAATTCCCTACTAGTTTCCCCTAAGCACTATGGAATTTTTAGGCGTGCCGGTATTTTTCGCATTCTAGATAGGAATAGACACTCCATGATGGCCACTACTTTGACAAGTACTATGGAATTTATAGGCGTGCGGGTGCGGTTTAATAATAAGGTTTAGTCTACAAGCCAAAAGAAAGTGTGTCCGAGAAGTAGTTTGTAATCTGGATGTAGTTGTAGGTGTTTATAATAAAGTAGTGACTTGAAAACGAGCAAATCAGTCTTATATAGTCTTGGCATATTCATATTGATTAGACACTCTAAGATGGCCGCCATAGTTACGAGTGTGCTGTAGCCTTTTGGTGTGTCGGCACAGCTGAACATCGTATTGTTAGTTGGTCACATGGCGGCCAACGGTGTATTTAAATGCTCGTATGCTATTCGAGCAACACAGATGCTGCAACGACAACGGAGGTTTTGGACCCGACATTCGGTAGTATTGAGGTTATTGAAGGTAAGAGGAAGGATGGCTAGTATACCTTTGCTCGACAGAGTAGAGGCCCGCTCTTTTGATGGTTTTTTGACTCAAATTGAAGTGTTTGTGCTGAAAGTAAAATTGCGCAGCATGGGATTCAGGGTAGTGTATTACCTGGGTACTAGTCTGTCGCTGTCTAGTTGAGTGCGATACCTACTTGGGGTTTGTTGCGTACTTCTGTTTACTATAGAGGAAATATTACATGGGTAGTAGCCAGTAATTACTATGGTGGTTTGTGGTGGCACAAAGAAACGTCATAGTGTATACTGGAGGTTAATGTGGTATGCACTTTGTAAATGGTCCATATCTGTGTTTTTCAGATTCACATGATGAGCGGGAACTGATGAAATATTGCCATTCTGCTCAGTGGGGTTCGCTAATTAATACACGGAAAGGTCATTCATTCCTTTTTAATGACTTTTAGTATTGTTTTTAACACAACCACGAAGGATCATCACCTCAGCTGAACTTAATCTGTTGTGTGAAGGTAATCATGAATTTTGGATCCGTTATGGCCTAATATAATCGTTCAGTATATCTATAGACAATATATTGTATGTCCTCTCTTGTTGCAGGGACATGAGGTGGTTTTTATTCTTTTATCTTCACTCATTTGAAGTGACCGTGAACAAAATAATCTGAAGGTATGTCCTCCTTTGTTATTGGGTATTTACCCTAGAGTGGGAAGCTATATTTAACTAATTAGGGTCGTTATTCTCCACAGATCAAATCGATATATCATGGAGACATATCCCATGAAGTAATCATTTCAATTTTTGATATATGGGCTTGCAAGGATCATGTTCTGCAGTCTATTTGGATGTGTACTTTATGACGTGACAGGTAGATGTTGAAATATTTCCTAATAATTCATTTAGGAATGAGATCCCTTTCCTTTGGGGGTTTTTCGTTACAGATAATATTTATCTATATCTGTGAGGGAGGTATTGGCATCCCCTTGTTTTGGGGAGTGGAGAATTGGTTTCCCCTCATTCTTATGATGACCTTATGGCACCTTTTTAAATAGTAGGGAATGGTTTAGATGACTGTGTGGGGTATGTTTGATAAATGATGTTGTATCACCAGAATATTAACACTGTCTATATATTTCTGAAGAGTAATTGTGTCTTTTTATATATTTTTTGCATGAATCTGTATACATTGAAATTATCCATGTGGGAGTATTTATGTTTGTCCTGAGGAAGGTGGTTTCGAAGAACAATAAAATCCACCGAAACGCGTCGACGCATACTACATAAAGGCATATTATAGATTGTGATGACATTTGTGATTTGTTTTTCGTTTTAAATTTATTGCACAATGATGTGATGTGTTGAACAAATGATCTGGATCATATTGATGTGCCTTTAGACAAATAGAAAGTATTTTTCTTGATTATTCTCCCTATGATTAATTGTGTATTTTTAACTGTGTGTATATGTTGGTCCATTTTTTAACATTGTATATTGACGATTGTTTTGCTGAATACTGCCTGAGAATTTTTTAATAAAAATTTGTATATTTTGACACACTTGGTCTTTCTGCGATTGGTGGTGGTGTCATGTTCTGGTGATAATCTGGATTGGCTGAATGGTTTGGATCTATTGTAATAAATAATTCCAAAGGGGGCTGTCTTCGACTACGGCCCAAGGGATTTTAGCCTATTCACATACTGCCAAAAACGGGCTAGGGATCCTTCCTTGCGCATTTCAAAGATCTTTTTCCATTTCTCCTCTTGGTGTGCTTGTTTTACGGCCCAGGTGTTTTTTTTGTGTGTTTTCCGTGCTTCCTTTGCTGCTGCTAAGTTTCCGGATGTTGGGTTGGATTTGAGCAGACGGATTCGCTTCCTCTGGATCTTCTGCATAAGGTTAATGCTCCGTTGCTGTTGAGGATTGTTGTGTTCGCTGAGGTGTTGCTGTTTTTGCTTTTGCTGTCCTCTGTATACCTTGAGTGATGCGACCAGTGATCTAATCTTTTGATCCCAAGTCAGTAGGATTTGATCCCCTGGTTGGTTCTTCACCCAAAGTGTCCCATCCTCAAGCCATTTAGCCACCTGGGGCAAATGATAGGGATGCCACTTGATTCTTCCTACTAAGTTGTTTAATTCTTCTTCTATTGAAAAACCTAACACCTGACCAATATCAGCTTTCTGGAGGTTTAGGTTCAGGCTTATGACCAGGGGATTGTGGTCGCTTTCCTGGCGAGTTACTATGTCGAAGATCTGAAGATTACTTATTAAGCAGTTTGACATGAAAATGTAATTGATTGTTGAATGTTTATTGAACGTGGGGCGGGTCACATTCCCCGCATTCAGCTGTGTCTGGTCTGCCGATGTTAGCCCATATGTGGATAGCAGTTCGTTAAATTGGACTTGTTCATTGGACTTTTGCGTGGCATTATTATGGTGGCCCAGGTATTTGGTGTTGAAGTCCCCTGCTAATACGATTTAATGGGTTGGTTAGTTTTCAATAATTTCTTTTACACTCGAGCACAGGGTCTCCATGGCGTGTACTTTAGAAGATTTGCGAGGGTTCAAATAGCAATTGATGAGGCGCAAGGAGAAGGTCTTCTGGCCTCATTTTAGGCCCTCTATTGATAGAGCTTGTGAGTCTCTGTGGTATTGCGTGGGTATGGAGGTTGACACTATATCTCCTTGCTTTATATAAATCGAGAGGCCCCCCCGAGGGCCGCCCAAAAAAGTTTAGTTTGGGTGGCCGGTTGAAAAATGTCATAGAATCCATATATTGTTGTAGGATTTAGAGACCGTATCTCCTGGAGGCATAGGATGTTACTTGTGTTTAAGAACTCGTGCCCCTGTTTTGATCGTAACGTTGAAGCCAGCCCTGCCACATTCCAACTGATGATTGAAAGTTGATCTTTTAGTGCTTTTAGTGCAATATTTACCAATGTCAAATGCATTGTGCTTTTGGCATGAAATCAGCGTATACAGCGGCACCTCCGGCCATTGTTGTGAATCACAGGCAGTCCGCAGGCTATCACTCCCACTCACACACACTCACTCTGCACTGATACACAGTGCGACAGGTATCAGCCAGTCCGTACAGAACGCTCTTGCACACATACGCACTCTGCACCCTAATGTGGTGCTGTTAATATTGGAAAATACGATATCAATGCACGTCATGATATACGTACATATAATAATGGAACCGCATCACTGTTGTTAAATTCACCCGATATGACCTCCCCCTCGGCCACGAGTCAGAAGTACATGGTCAGTACAAATAACAGGCGGTCACAGTGGATGGCCTAGTAAAATCATCACACCACCCAAACAAAGGATTAGAAAAAACAATTTTGAAAGTTCAAGTCTTTTTTATCTCGGCATTATAGTCATGCATCTTAGATATACATATACACAGGTGCTCCAGGAAGGATATGTGCTTAAGGAAGTGCTCGTTGTGAAAGTTTGGAAGTGTGGAATGGGGGTGTTTATACAGTATTTACAGTGTCTCTTAAAAAAGGACCTGTCTGATAGCCTGCGTGGCCAAAACCCATTAGAAATACAATTATATAGTAGATACAGTAACACAGTTACTGTTATCGAAGTTGTGCAACATAATCAGTACAGGCATAAAATTACAGTCGATGTTTCAACCCCATAAATAAACAAAGGTGCATTAAGTCCTTAAACCGGGGTCTTCTTCAGGACATAGGGAGACACCTTGTGTCCCCCATGCAATTGGTGGAATTCCGATACAAAAATGGGCCCATAGGCTCCTCTGTCAGAGGAGTAAGAAAACACAGTTCAGTCCCCTTCGTGGACTACGTCGGTTGAAAGGAAGTCTGGACGTTGTGTTCTGTCGTTAGTTGAATTAGACATCAAGCGGAATAAATCTCAGTGTATCTTAATTAGAATACAAGCCGAAATGCCTGCCGGCCGGCAGGCTCATGTCTGGGGAAATTGTATCAAAAAGTCAGCTTCTGTCCGTTGGTAACTTAGTTGCGGAATTAATCACGGAGCGTCTTTTGGTCAGCGCGATCTGAAGATCTGGGATATTGACCCCGGTGCAGTAGCTTTTTGGGTTCTCCCTATTGGAGTGTAACGTCCAGAAGTACATGGTCAGGCAGGCCCTGCGAGCTAAGCCTGAAGCAACTGATGGACAGATCACAGGTGGGGTGACATGTAGCCCTTAGACAAATGCGCAAACAGGAAAGCCCAGATCCGAATACGGTGCCCAAGCGAGTGACCATTGAAGGGAACTCGGCACACCCAGCAAATGGTTCACCACCCCAAGGAAGTGCCCCCACCAGCCACCTGGGGCAGTCCCAGAGCCAGAGAGGGGCACGCCACCACACACACCCCCCACACAATGGCCCACTAGGAAGGGTCAAAACCAGGAGCAAGCCCGGAAAAACTCCACTAAGCTGAGCCCTCACAAACTGAGTAAAACCACCCCCCAAGCAGGCCGCATTGGCCACAGGTGTGCAGATGACACCAGTCTCAAAAAGGACTCCACTGCGGAACCCCAGAGGGTTCTGGCCGAGTTATGGCAGCAGAGTTCAGGATGGTTGGCGGCAGCAAGACCCTAGAAAATGTCTCTTCTGCCTCAGAATGGGCCACCTGGCCAACCTATGCCATCAAAAGGCGTACCATGAGCAAAGATCAACAAGCCAGGGCCAGGCCCCGCAAAATCCCCATCCACAAAACCAGGCCCGACAGACCTGAGCATCGGATCATGACCCTCCAAAACAGCGAGAATAGCGTATCAGCGGGTAAGAAGTCCCTGATCCCCACCGAGGGCGGCAGACCCAAAGCATCCTGGATTCGAGGGAGAGAGCTGTGCCTGGAGGGAAAGGGGTTCTGTAGATGAACATCACACCCTCAACACAAGGTGCACGGATGTGCTCTCCTTCGAACCCAGCTTGTCGAAGCAAATAACACAGGGCCTCACAAACATCGTCCAAGGGAGAAATAGGCCCGTCCCAGTCATTGCCACATCCGAAACACACGGAGGCCACAGAGCAGCTCCTCAACCCCCACCGGTATGCCTCATTAAGACTAACATTGCATGAGAATCTAGGGAGGCGAAAAAAGAACCCCAAAAATAGCCCAAAACGAAGTTTGCAGAACATGGGAGTAGTCAAACACCTCACTCCATAAGGGAGAACCTCATTACATAACACGGGTAGGGACCAGAGGGGTATACACATGTCCCCAGAGCACGTTGCAATTGCCCACAACCCCCAAACTGTGACACGCCACCTTCCTTTCACATAGCTACGCGTTTGTGTAGGTCAAAACGTACCACCCGCACCAATAAAGCACACACACACACACACACACACACACACATACATACAGGTTAGGAACGGTAGGGTCTTAGAGGGCTGACAACACCAATGAAAATGATAGTTAGATAAAAGGAATCATCAATACACCCACGAAGATCACCGTATAAAAATACTCCCCTCTGTCATGGCGAGGAGGGAGGACCAAATGACCCACAAAATAAAACTCAGGCACCATGACTAAACACTCACCATTCCCTAAATAGCTGCCCCAACTGGGGCCACATTCGGGTATCCCACTAAAGATTTGCACAAAATTAATGTACAGAATATGCCCCTAAAAGAAAAGGCACAGGAATTTCCTGAGACTGAATGATGATATTTTTTTTTTCTAAGCTAACCTACAACCCACAACTCTTATCCAACAAGTCTACAATCGAGCCACGAGTGCACCACCTTTGCAGCAGCATGCCACCTCTTCAGCTGCAACTTCCTGAACCTCAACGAGGCCCAAATGTTCAAGCCAAAGACTGCAGACTATTTTTTAACAGACATTTTTTACAATAGACTCTTTACACTGTGCCAAGCAAAGACACCCTCAGATGCCAGGCAGCTGCAGACGACCCCTCCAGACACCGTCCCAAGACCTGCAATGTTCCAAAAGTTATGTCAATCAATTAATCAATATAAATCTTTCTTCGGCAAATAAAATCACCATAAAAGAATACAGAGCAAAGACAGTATCAAATTCATAGTTCATAAAAACAAACAGTATGGTTACTCATAAAAACTGTGAACATTAAAACAGTTAATCAGGTTTCGTCCTCCTAGACACCCAGACAGCTCATAAAAAAGCTACAACAGTAAAAATCACATACTCATGGGAAGCATCTGAAGATACATCAGGGCAGGTCTAACTTGTTTCAAATTCAAAGATTTCATCAAGGGAATTAAAAAGCGCTTCCTCGGCCAACTGAAATAAGAGCAAAACATTATAAAAAGCAGCATATCCTACAGAGACACATTGTCGCAGCCGCAGGGTGCCCTTGCCTCAGGCCATACCCACCCACATGGGGTTGCCAAGAAGTGGTGCAATTGATTGAACCTAAACCTGGCCCGTGAAAACCTGTCATGCTGTAAGCAAACCCAGACCAGATACGGCTCCAACCCCTGCAAAGTTTTTAAGAGCATGTGGCCTCGAACTGATGGCTTTTGGAATGCTAAGCCTTCTCGCTCCAAACGAGAGCGTTCCAAAAGTTATGTATTGCACCTTTGTACACCATCTGCTTAGCATGGGTGTGGTCACATCCATTCGTAGCTGGAAATCTGCCTAGTAATATGGAACCTACCTCGACATTTCTACAGCGCTTGCGTAGGAACCTCTCCCACCTCACTCACACTTACATTGAACCAAACACTAGTATTCCACATGCACTACACAGCTCACTCTTGCACAACACATGGTACCAGCACATGACCGTCCTGGGCGCCTAGACGTCGGCTAGGTGACGCTATGTCTGCTCGCTGATACCCCATGCCATGGGCGCAGACAGACTTTACTGATCCCAAGAAATAGCCCTCGAAAAAACAAAATGTCATCCATCTGTATCTATGTAGGATTTGGGCCAACATACAACCCAGTAGAGTAGAACCCAATAGAGTAGTAATAAACATTACCCGGTATGAAACTTCCCCACAGCACTACATCTTTTTTCCGAGCCTAGCAACATTTAAACTGAGCTAGACAGGATGCGCAGGTGAGGCATTACAGGGGAGGAAACTGTTCGGACCCGAAATTTTCGAGAGATGAGATTCTTGGAGGTAGCAAGGCCACCACACCACAAGTTCACAAACATGTCCACTCTTGCCTCTGTCTGTAGTCCCAGGGTGGCCCTTAGCATATCTGGGGCAGTATTCTTTAATTACAAATGGACACAGACATGGAATTCCAGAGCAGGGCCATTCACCTCAATGATACAAGGGGAAATGAGTCTAGAAGGGAAGGGGCGAATGCCAGCATAGATACCCCATATCAGGAAATGTGGGACACTGAGATAGATAGGTACATGTGGCTAGAAGGGAATGGGCAAACCCTAATTGTACGGAAACTTACACTGTATTCCTTGTGTTTCAGGAGCAAAGGAACAATACAGCTTGACACGAATGAGAATTGTGAAGCAATACTGCATGTACTAGATATGCAATGGGGCACCTCCGTGTTGATGGATACCTTCTGGCAATGTGGGATTTTGCCTACACCCAGCTTGTCCCTGGATGGCAGGCAGGGCCTCTGCACCCTTTCAACCATACACACCCCGACCCTGGTCATCCCTGGTGAAGGTCTGTCCAAGTTGTTCCAACACCATCTACAGAAGAAAACAACTCTATTGCATCAAGCTTGAGAAAAAAGAACTGCTGATTACTTTGGCCAGGCTCAGTGCAAGGAAATTCCAGAAGGATTCTGACTGTTTTCTGACATTCAGGTAAATGTGGGAGGTTCCATACCCTTCTTCACCTTGCAGACAAAGGAAAATGCCCACTGGTTGCAGATAACGAGGTGGGAAATGCTGAAGATGATCAATGATACTGAGCTTGGCCTAAACGCTATCAAGGAAGAACTAAGAGCCATCCGGCTTCTGGTGATGCAACATTGGTATGTGGTGGATTTGATGACTATGATGGAGGGTGGGGTGTGTGCCAAAATCGGTGCATCTGCTGTACTTTTTAATCCCCGGAAATGATCTAGACAACAGGACACTAAATTTTGCCATTTTGGGCATCATCTACAAGCTGACATGAAGAAGGAGAGAGGTGCCCCTGAGCAGAACTGGTTTATAGACTTATTTTACTGGTTCCCCCGATGGATGACCACACTGTGCCCGTCATTGCTTTCAATTGCTCTTCTTGTGCTATTTTTGAGTGGTTTCCTATAAGTGGGGGTTGCCTGCTGTAAAACGCAGTCCTCAAGTTAGGTAGAATGCAAGTAACTAGGGGATTATACACCAGAGGCCTGTGCACACGTAATAGTAATTTGCAGAGCAAGATCTGCGTCAATGGAACCATACAGTATTCAGAACAACACAGTTGTAAAAAAGGTTTTGATATGAATGAAGAACACTCCAGGTATCACGTGTTCTTTATTGAAGATCGATTGCCCAGCCAACACGTGTTTCGTCAGGGTGGTTAAACCCACGACTTCTTCAGTACTATAGGATGTACAAAGGCATAGTGTAAGACACTATGGTACATTACATGGTGTATACAGATGCTAGGCGACATGTGACTTAGTGCGCCATTCACCCTTTGTGACATACCCAAAATGGTGTGATCAGTCACTCTAGGTAAGGCAGGTGTTACCGATAGGGTAAAAACCCGTGATGTGTGGTGGTGTCGTGAGACAGTCAAGAAATGGCACATTTAATATTTGTGCACCTGTTAATTTGATATCGGTTTCAACAATACTATATTTAAATACTACTCGGGTATGGCTAGTATATACAAGATATTGCTCTCATTAATGCTGTAACAACATACTGTATTTATATATACATATCAGTGACTCGTGATGGTTGTCTCACAACCAGGTAATTAAGTGGCGTCTGAACATAGACTTATAATCTTAAAATTAGTGAACAGCATAAAGCAGAGGTAAATAACAGAACGTGTTCAAAAGAACATGTCAAAAGAAAAAGAAAAAGAAAATAGAGGGAAAGAAGAAGAGGACAAGCACGAGTGTCATGAGCCGAGTGTGTCTAATGTATACCGGGGTAAAGAAAGATAATGTTCTGCATGCGTAATCATACCTTTTAGGCAAAACAGTAGAAAATTGGTCAATCTGTGGAGACAAGAGTATGTATAGTGTAGGTGAGTCCTCCATCCGAGCAAAAGACTCGGATGCTGCGCTACCGCATGCGCCTATTAATACAAAGGAGAGGTGGGGGGCTTACCTCTCCGCCGGTTGTACTTCCGTCCCGGCTGTATCTAGGAATGGTGCATCCAAAAGTTAAACGGAGAAGGACTCGTGTACGTGTCCGGTGGGGTATCACTGTAAAAAAGGCGGGAGCAAGGATTGGACCAACCAATCAATCAATCAATCACAGAATTTGTAAAGCGCACTACTTACCCGCGAGGGTCTCAAGGCGCTGGGGGAGAGAAAAAGGGGGGGTGCTGCTACTGGTCGAACAACCAGGTCTTGAGTAGCCTCCTGAAGGTCCAGCAGGTCTTGGGTCTGTCGTAGGCTTAGTGGAAGGGTGTTCCAGGTCTTGGCGGCGAGGTGGGAGAAGGATCTGCCGCCGGTGGTGGTTCTTCGAATGCGAGGGACGGTGGCGAGGAGAGGTCGGCGGAGCGGAGTTGGCGGTTGGGGACGTAGAAGAGGAGTCGTCTGTTGAGGTAGGCTGGGCCAGTCTTGTGGAGTGCCTTGTGTGCGTGGATGAGGAGTTTGAAGGAGATTCTCCTGTCGACGGGGAGCCAGTGCAGGTTCCTCAGGTGGGGGGTGATGTGGCTGTGGCGTGGTACATCGAGGATCAGGCGTGCGGAGGCGTTTTGTATGCGTTGCAGTCGCTTGATGAGCTTGGCCGGGGCTCCCGCGTAGAGGCGTTCCCATAGTCGAGTCTGCTGCTGACGAGGGCCTGGGTGACTGTTCTTCTCG
This sequence comes from Calotriton arnoldi, assembly GCA_963921515.1. Classification (NCBI taxonomy): domain Eukaryota; kingdom Metazoa; phylum Chordata; class Amphibia; order Caudata; family Salamandridae; genus Calotriton; species Calotriton arnoldi. The sequence goes on from CAWUFW010005482.1 coordinate 915,819, forward strand.
TGTCTGTCGGGATCCACCTGTAGATCTTGCGAAGCATGCGGAGGGTGTTGAAGCAGGAGGATGAGACTGCGTTGACTTGCTTGGCCATGGAGAGCGTTGAGTCGAGGATGACTCCCAGGTTGCGTGCGTGGTCGGTGGGTGTCGGGGCTTCTCCCAGCGTCGTTGGCCACCAGGAGTCGTCCCAGGCTGAGGGGTTGGAGCCGAGGATGAGGACCTCTGTCTTCTCCGTGTTCAGTTTTAGTCGGCTGATCTTCATCCAATCGGCGACGGCCTTCATCCCTTCATGGAGGTTGGATTTGGCGGCGAGGGGGTCCTTGGTGAGGGAGAGGATCAGTTGGGTGTCGTCGGCGTAGGAGATTATGTTGAGGTCGTGCTGTCTGGCGATGCGTGCGAGCGGGGCCATGTAGATGTTGAACAGTGTTGGGCTGAGGGACGATCCCTGGGGTATGCCGCAGATGATCTCGGAGGCTTCGGATCGGAATGGTGGGAGGCGGACTCTCTGGGTTCTGCCGGCGAGGAAGGAGGTGGCCCATTCCAGGGCCTTGTCTCGGATCCCTGCGTCGTGGAGGCGTGCGCGTAGAGTGCGGTGGCAGACAGTGTCGAAGGCGGCGGAGAGGTCCAGCAGGATGAGGGCTGCGGTCTCACCGTTGTCCAGCAGGATCCTGATGTCGTCGGTGGCGGCGATGAGGGCAGTCTCAGTGCTGTGGTTGCTGCGGAACCCCGATTGGGATGGGTCCAGGATGCTGTTTTCTTCGAGGTATCGGGTTAGCTGCTTGTTGACGATCTTCTCAATGACCTTGGCTGGGAACGGAAGCAGGGAGATGGGCCGGAAGTTCTTGAGGTCTCTCGGGTCCGCCTTGGGTTTTTGAGTAGGGCGTTGATCTCTGCGTGTTTCCAGCTCTCTGGGAAGGTCGCGGTCTCGAAGGAGAGATTGATGATGTTGCACAGGTGGGGTGCGATGGAGCTGCTGGCTTTGTTGAAGATGTGGTGCGGGAAAGGGTCTGACGGGGAGCCGGAGTGTATTGTGCTCATGGTCTTGATGGTGTCCTCGATGTTCACGCTGGCCCAGGCTGGCAGGGGATCGTGGTCGATGGTGTGCGGCGGGTCTGGTGCATCGATCTTAGTTGGGGCTGTCTGGGTGTTGAAGCTGTCGTGGATGTCGGCGATCTTGCGGTGGAAGAAGGTGGCGAGGGAATCGCACAGGGGTTGCGACGGTGGGATGTCGTTGGTGTTGAGGCTGGGGTTGGAGAGTTCCTTCACGATGTTGAAAAGCTCCTTGCTGTTGTGTGCGTTGTTGTCGAGGCGGTCTTTGAAGGAGATTCTCTTGGCGGACTTGATGAGGTGGTGGTGGTTACGGATGGCGTCTTTGTGGGCTGCGTGGCTGTCCGGTGTCTTATCACTGTGCCATTTCTTCTCTAGTTTCCGGCAGGTACGCTTGGAAGCTAGGAGTTCCGAGGTGAACCAGCTGGCTCTTTTGGTGGTGTCAGCGTAGGTGGGTTTTTTCAGCGGGGCGAGGGTGTTGGCACAGTCGTCCATCCATCTTCTGAGGTTGCAGGCAGCGTCGTCGGTGTTGGATGTGTCGGAGGGAGGGCTGAGAGCGAGGGTTGCCCGTAGTTGGTCTTCGGTGACTTTGCTCCAGCAACGGCGTGGGATCTGTTGGGTGCGGTGGTGTGTGGTGGGTTTCTGGAAGGTGAAATGGATGCAGCGGTGGTCGGTCCAGAGGAGTTCCGTGGTGTGGCTGAAGGAGACGTGGGAGCTGGAGGAGAAGATGGGGTCGAGCGTGTGGCCGGCGGAATGGGTCGGTGTTGTGACGAGCTGGCTCAGACCGAGGTTGGCGAGGTTGTCGATCAGGGTGGTGGAATTGCTGTCGTTCTTGTTCTCCAGGTGAAAATTCAGGTCTCCGAGGAGGATGTAGTCGGTAGAGGTCAGGGCGTGCGTGCTGATGAAGTCGGCGATGGAGTCGCTGAACTGGGGTCGGGGCCCAGGGGTCTGTAGACGAGGGTGCCTCTGAGGGTGGTGTTGAGGTCCGTGTGGATCTGGAAGTGCATGTGTTCGGCGGTGCTGAGAGTGTTGTCGGTGCTGGTCGAGACCCTGATGGTGTTCTTGTGGACGATGGCGATTCCTCCTCCTACTGCGTTGACGCGGTCTCTGCGGGTGATCTTATAGCCGTCTGGGATGGCTATGACGATGTCGAGGGCGGAGGAGTCGTTCATCCAGGTCTCTGTCAGGAAGGCGACGTCTGGTGATGATGTGTCGAGCAGGTCCCAGAGCTCGACGGCGTGTTTGCATGCGGAGCGGGTGTTCAGTAGGATGCATCAGAGGTGGTTGCGGTCCTTCTTGGCGGGTGCCTCGGTGGCTCTGAGGCTGGTGTAGCTGCAGTTCCGGCAGGTGAAGGGACCATGGGTGCGTTTCGGGGCGGCCTTGAAGCAGTTGTGCGTCCGTCCGGGGTTGAGAGCGTGGAGTGTGGTGGCATCGTATCGGCGTCGGTCCTCGAGGCTGGTGCCGGGCGCACGGCCCAGGGGTTCTGGCGCTGGGCGCGGTCCAGGCACGGACGGGCGCAGACGGAGCTGCCTTAGGCGCGCCTTCGGCGTGCCAGCGGCGCGGCCGCGCAGCGGCCGCCATATATGGGGAGGTGGGAGGGAGGAGCAGCTGGGAGGCAGGGGCAGCGAATGGGCAGTCAGGGGGCGGGGCCGCAGGGACGCAGCGGCGGGATTGGAGAGAGGCAGCGAGGGTACAGAAGGCAAGAAGGACACAGGGAAATGGGGGCAGCGAGGAGACAGAAGAGAAAACGGGCACACAGCAATGGGGCAGCGAGGGTACAGAAGGAAAAAATGGACAAAATACAGTGGGGGCAGCGAGGGAGACAGAAGAGAAGACGGGCACACAGCAATGGGGGCAGCGAGGGTACAGAAGGAAAAAAATGGACAAAAAACAGTGGGGGCAGCGAGGGAGACAGAAGAGAAAACGGGCACACAGCAATGGGGGCAGCGAGGGTACAGAAGGAAAAAATGGACAAAATACAGTGGGGGCAGCGAGGAGACAGAAGAGAAAACGGGCACACAGCAATGGGGGTAGCGAGGGTACAGAAGGAAAAAATGGACAAAATACAGTGGGGGCAGCGAGGGAGACAGAAGAGAAAACGGGCACACAGCAATGGGGGCAGCGAGGGTACAGAAGGAAAAAAATGGACAAAATACAGTGGGGGCAGCGAGGGAGACAGAAGAGAAAACGGGCACACAGCAATGGGGGCAGCGAGGGTACAGAAGGAAAAAAATGGACAAAATACAGTGGGGGCAGCGAGGGAGACAGAAGAGAAAACGGGCACACAGCAATGGGGGCAACGAGGTACAGAAGGAGAAAAATGGACAAAATACAGTGGGGGCAGCGAGGAAAACAGACGAAAACCGGGCACCGAGGCCACAAGCAGAGGGCGAGCTTACCAGCAGCAGCAGCGGGCAGGACACCACAGGCGGAGCTGTGTGGCGGGGGAGCGACCTACCTGGTAAGGTCAAGGGTCCAACGAGTGTAAATTGGGTTTCATATAGGAGCAGACTTAAGGCTAGAAAAGGGAGATGGAACCAAGTAAAGTTCCACGAGAGGGGGTAAATTAGCCCCTAGGGTCAAAAGTAATCCAGGGTTGTTTACATAAGAAGGTCTAAACCTCATGGTCACGACGTATATAAGTCTGGTTAAAGACATCAACGAGTATTAAAATGTAAAGGCCAGTTATACACCGGTAGTCCCATATGGAGTCTATCAAGCAAAAAAGGGGGGAGTGACTCCAAATATATGAGAATACAGAAAAAGCCCGTTAGCGGGCTGTGAGCGGAATTAGAATGAGGGTGGTAGTTTAAAGGAAAATATGTAATAGCTCTGTGTTTTACCTTGAGACACGTGGTTTGCACTCCGCAACGTATATGAACATCAAAGCTGAGTAAAGCTCTGTCCACGGTACGAAATTCTATGAGGTAAAAATAATTAAATCAAAGCCATGGCGCGGTAGGGCAGGCGTGCAGGGGCTACGGAGGACAGTGGAGACAATCCTCACCTCCTAGAATTCTGTGAGGAACAACGAGTACGCTGCTAATTCTGACGGACCCACGGCGATCACCGGAAGTGTGGTTACGTCGCGGGCCCGTCTTATGAAGAAAAAAGCAAAAAAGGCTAGAACGTGAACTCAGTTAGGAAATGCACCCGGAAGTGGGCGTAGTAACGGGGATGCGGAGGGACGGAAAGAAGGGTTACCTGTAGGGATTATGTGTGTATGAATTAGAACAACATATAGAACGAGCAAGAGAGCTTGTGTGAGAAGGATAGAGGACAGGGTACACTGGTAGCAAAAAGAAGGTTGCTACGTATTTGTTCATCGTGAACATCATTGTTAACATGAGAAAGTATTCTAACGAGTGGGTCAGGGAAAGTAACTACTGATGTTCATACAGGTTGTAAATGCACTTAACGTTTAGTCGTAGTTTCATACAGGAGAAATAGTATTATGTTTCTTACATCACAAGTTACATATATACACGTAAATGAACTGACGTATATCAGTTAATTAGTCATTCCGCCAGTTCTGTTTAGTTCTATTAAGACCCTAGAAAAATTGTAGTTCATGGTCTGTGTTAAGACCGAGCTCTACAGATTTCAATTTCATGATCCAGGTGGCTTCAGTGCGGCGTGATTGGAGTTCTCTGTCACCCCTCTTTGGTTGGGTTGGACATGCTCTATTCCAAAGAAGGAGAATTGTTTATAGGGGCCTTGAGCTTTGCAACTTATGGCATGGGTTGCCATAGGGTATCTTACATCCCCTTGTTTGAGCGCTCTTGTATGTTCGCTGATGCGATCCTTCAGCTTGCGAATTGTGCTGCCCACGTATTGTCTCTGGCAGTTACACATGATTACATAAACGACATAACGTGTCATGCAATTGATATTCTGTTTAATCTTATATTCCCTCCCGTCCGGGCCGTGGAATGTCATGACATTATGTGTAGCCCACTCTACACACACCGCAACTCCCACATTTGTGGAAACCTAGTGTACGTTGTGTGAGCCAATCCATTTCTTTGGTGATAGTGGGGACAGTAGGACTCAAGATAGTTTTTAAGGTTCTGCCTCTTCTATATGTGATGAGAGGTCTATGTGTGGTAAATGTTTCTAGAGAATTGTCTGCTTTCAGAATGTTCCAGTGCTTATGCATGCTTTTAGAGAGCATGTTGGACATTTCACTGTGGTTGGTAATGAGTCTGACTGGCTGTGTGGATGGGTTCTTGGTTACTTTCTCTTTAAGTGTGTCTATTCGTGGGAGTTTCATGATACGTTTTTCTGCCTTATCTAGGGATGCTTGATGGTAGCCTCTGGCCTTAAACCTAGTCTTCATGGAGTGTAGGCAGGAGATGAACTCTTTGTCCTGACTACAGTTCCTCCTGGCTCTGGTGAACTCCCCGTAGGGGATAGCCTCAATCTGATGAGGGGGGTGGGCGCTGGAGGCATGTAAGATTGCATTACATGCCGTAGGTTTACGGTAGAGTTTGCTATGTATGAACCCCTCTTGGACGTATAGTTCTACGTCTAGAAAGACTATGTTTGTGCTACTGTGGTGATGGGTGAAACTGACTCCTAGTGTGTTGGTGTTCAGATATTCATAGAATTCTTGTAGCCTCTGTTCTGTCCCTGCCCAAAGTAATAAGCAGTCGTCTATGTACCGACCCCAGTATACGATGTGTTGATTAAACGAGCTGCCCTTCTCGCTCCAAATCCATTTGGCTTCAAAGTACCCCATGAAGAGGTTGGCAAATGAGGGCAAAAATTTCGAGCCCATGGCCACTCCCGTATTTGCTTATACCACTGACCTTCAAATATGAAGCAGTTGTTAAACAGAATAAGTTCTGTCATGGATAGAAGAATCCTAGTGTGTTGCCATTGAGTCGCCGGTTTCTTGCTGAGATACCACTCCATGGCCTGTAAGCCAATTTGTGGGTTAATGTTAGTGTAAAGGGAGACCACGTCTAGTGTAGCTAAGATGATGTCATTATTCCAGGAGAGATCAGTGAGAAGACTAAGGATGTGTTTAGTATCCCTTATATACGCAGGAAGGTTTTGAACCATGGGCTGTAGGAACATGTCTACGTATTCCGCTAATCTCTCTGTGGGACCACCTATGCTGGACACAATCGGTCTACCTGGTGGAAAAGGAAGGTTTTTGTGTACCTTAGGTAAAGTATATAGTACAGGAAATCTTGGTCTCTGTACTTTCAGATATAGATGTTCATCCTCACTGAGGAGCCCCTCTGTGTACCATGTTCTGAGGTGTTTGTTAATGAGAATGGTGAGAGGCCCAATGGGGTTCGAGTTAAGGGCTTCATAGCATGTGGTGTCCCCTAATTGGCTCAGGACCTCACCATCGTAGTCCTGTTTATTCATGACTACTAAGTTACCGCCCTTGTCTGCTGCTCTGATGATAATAGAGTTGTTTGCAGAGAGAGGCGTCATGGCCTGACGTTCACCCTGAATCAGATTGTCCTTCGTGAGTCTCCTGCCTGGTTTCATCTTTGCTACATATTTGTCAATGTCATTTAGGACCAGTCTATGAAGGGTGTCTATGGTGTTGCCCCTGGGTAGGACGGGGGTCCACCTGGATTTAGATTTCAGTCCACTGGCTATAGAGTAGTCTGTGTTTATGTTTAGTTCCATAAGAAGCTGAATCATGTCCTGCGGTGTGTCTTCTTGATTGGTGATAGAAAGTAGTAACTGAGTGTCATAAATATCCTGTATACTTTGCACATCTGATATACCACACACAGGGATGTTTTTAGGATTTTTATTGCTTATAGGATTATTAACAAACATTCTCTTCAGTTTCAAATTCCTAGTGAACTTAAAAAGGTCTATTTTTGCTTTACATGCATCACCTTTCTCTATTAGACAATAGCCTAGACCTTTCTTCAGCAGTGATACCATATCGTCTGTAAGAGTAAGTGATGAGAGATTGATAATGTCCACCCCCGTCTCTTGTGTGTCTATTACTTCTTCTTGTCCCCTGACCTGAGGTTCATCCTGATATTGTTTGTGCCCTGCTCTCGTGCCCCTCCGGGTTTTCTTTGTTGTTCTCCACGGATGGGCTGTATCCTGTTTCCTTTTTTGATGCGCTGGACCTCTCTTAAAAAAGAGTTATCTGGCCTATCAAGAGTAGAGGTGCTGGCTGTGTTTTCAAACTCACTATCACTGGATACAGGGACACTCAAAGAAGTTGAACTTGAGGAGATAGAGATCATCTGTTGTCTGCCTGTTCTAATCTGGTCTTGATCACTTATGAGGATTTGGTCGTACTTTTTTGCAAATGTAAAGACTCTCCCCTCTCTGTAATCGATCTCATCCCTCTTAAGTTTCCTAGCTTTGCGCTGTTTTATGTCCTCCTGGTGCTTGGTAAGTACTTCAGTGAGAATAACGTAATTCTTTTCAGTGGCTTCTGGTAGCCCAAGCTCCCTGATTTCTCCCTCTAACTTGCTGATTTCTATCTGGAGGGCTGCCACCTTGCGCTCTGCATTCTCAATAAGAATGCCTAATAGTGTTTTTGAATTAGAGGTCAATGCTTCTTCCCAGAGTTTTAAGAGGTCCTCGTCCAGTTCATCATAAGTAGGGAAGATTTGGGCGCGTAAACCCCTTGGTATTCTGTCCAGTCTAAGGTATTGTTTAAGGGTAGTGCCGTCCCACCATTTACTGTTCTCATTCTTTTTTAATTTTTCTAACTTCATAAATTTTTTCCTCAATCCCTCATTACGTGTAGGGTTTGTGTTTTTAATACTTACTGCCACTGTGTCGCCTTTTGCTAAGTTCTGGAAGAGCTCTTCCGCTACTTGATCTCTGTTCATGTTGATGACAGATGTTTACAATTATAAGCAAAAAATATATAGAGTTTATTTTTACGTTGGGGCTGCCCCTACCGCTAATCTTTAGGTAAATGCGAGAGAAGGGTTTGAATTAATGCGGTATGCGTCGGCACCTACTCGTGTGTACGTGTGTGTCAAAAGATTCTTAGTGGAGTACGGTGCTACAGGCAAGGGGATTACCCTGAACCCCTCAACAGACACAAGGTCACTTAATTTTACACCAGAGGCCTGTACACACGTAATAGTAATTTGCAGAGCAAGATCTGCGTCAATGGAACCATACAGTATTCAGAACAACACAGTTGTAAAAAAGGTTTTGATATGAATGAAGAACACTCCAGGTATCACGTGTTCTTTATTGAAGATCGATTGCCCAGCCAACACGTGTTTCGTCAGAGTGGTTAAACCCACGACTTCTTCAGGGCTATAGGATGTACAAAGGCATAGTGTAAGACACTATGGTACATTACATGGTGTATACAGATGCTAGGCGACATGTGACTTAGTGCGCCATTCACCCTTTGTGACATACCCAAAATGGTGTGATCAGTCACTCTAGGTAAGACAGGTGTTACCGATAGGGTAAAAACCCGTGATGTGTGGTGGTGTCATGAGACAGTCAAGAAATGGCACATTTAATATTTGTGCACCTGTTAATTTGATATCGGTTTCAACAATACTATATTTAAATACTACTCGGGTATGGCTAGTATATACAAGATATTGCTCTCATTAATGCTGTAACAACATACTGTATTTATATATACATATCAGTGACTCGTGATGGTTGTCTCACAACCAGGTAATTAAGTGGCGTCTGAACATAGACTTATAATCTTAAAATTAGTGAACAGCATAAAGCAGAGGTAAATAACAGAACGTGTTCAAAAGAACATGTCAAAAGAAAAAGAAAAAGAAAAATAGAGGGAAAGAAGAAGAGGACAAGCACGAGTGTCATGAGCCGAGTGTGTCTAATGTATACCGGGGTAAAGAAAGATAATGTTCTGCATGCGTAATCATACCTTTTAGGCAAAACAGTAGAAAATTGGTCAATCTGTGGAGACAAGAGTATGTATAGTGTAGGTGAGTCCTCCATCCGAGCAAAAGACTCGGATGCTGTGCTACCGCATGCGCCTATTAATACAAAGGAGAGGTGGGGGGCTTACCTCTCCGCCGGTTGTACTTCCGTCCCGGCTGTATCTAGGAATGGTGCATCCAAAGTTAAACGGAGAAGGACTGCGTGTACGTGTCCGGTGGGGTATCACTGTAAAAAGGCGGGAGCAAGGATTGGACCAAGGAGTGTAAATTGGGTTTCACATAGGAGCAGACTTAAGGCTAGAAAAGGGAGATGGAACCAAGTAAAGTTCCATGAGAAGGGGTAAATTAGCCCCTAGGGTCAAAAGTAATCCAGGGTTGTTTACATAAGAAGGTCTAAACCTCATGGTCATGAGCTATTACATATTTTCCTTTAAACTACCACCCTCATTCTAATTCCGCTCACAGCCCGCTAACAGGGGCTTTTTCTGTATTCTCATATGTTTGGAGTCACTCCCCCCTTTTTTGCTTGATAGACTCCATATGGGACTACCGGTGTATAACTGGCCTTTACATTTTAATACTCGTTGATGTCTTTAACCAGACTTATATACGTCGTGACCATGAGGTTTAGACCTTGTTATGTAAACAACCCTGGATTACTTTTGACCCTAGGGGCTAATTTACCCCCCTCTCGTGGAACTTTACTTGGTTCCATCTCCCTTTTCTAGCCTTAAGTCTGCTCCTATGTGAAACCCAATTTACACTCCTTGGTCCAATCCTTGCTCCTGCCTTTTTTACAGTGATACCCCACCGGACACGTACACGAGTCCTTCTCCGTTTAACTTTTGGATGCACCATTCCTAGATACAGCCGGGACGGAAGTACAACCGGCGGAGAGGTAAGCCCCCCACCTCTCCTTTGTATTAATAGGCGCATGCGGTAGCGCAGCATCCGAGTCTTTTGCTCGGATGGAGGACTCACCTACACTATACATACTCTTGTCTCCACAGATTGACCAATTTTCTACTGTTTTGCCTAAAAGGTATGATTACGCATGCAGAACATTATCTTTCTTTACCCCGGTATACATTAGACACACTCGGCTCATGACACTCGTGCTTGTCCTCTTCTTCTTTCCCTCTATTTTTCTTTTTCTTTTTCTTTTGACATGTTCTTTTGAACACGTTCTGTTATTTACCTCTGCTTTATGCTGTTCACTAATTTTAAGATTATAAGTCTATGTTCAGACGCCACTTAATTACCTGGTTGTGAGACAACCATCACGAGTCACTGATATGTATATATAAATACAGTATGTTGTTACAGCATTAATGAGAGCAATATCTTGTATATACTAGCCATACCTGAGTAGTATTTAAATATAGAATTGTTGAAACCGATATCAAATTAACAGGTGCACAAATATTAAATGTGCCATTTCTTGACTGTCTCACGACACCACCACACATCACGGGTTTTTACCCTATCGGTAACACCTGTCTTACCTAGAGTGACTGATCACACCATTTTGGGTATGTCACAAAGGGTGAATGGCGCACTAAGTCACATGTCGCCTAGTATCTGTATACACCATGTAATGTACCATAGTGTCTTACACTATGCCTTTGTTCATCCTATAGCCCTGAAGAAGTCGTGGGTTTAACCACCCTGACGAAACACGTGTTGGCTGGGCAATCGATCTTCAATAAAGAACACGTGATACCTGGAGTGTTCTTCATTCATATCAAAACCTTTTTTACAACTGTGTTGTTCTGAATACTGTATGGTTCCATTGACGCAGATCTTGCTCTGCAAATTACTATTACGTGTGCACAGGCCTCTGGTGTAAAATTAAGTGACCTTGTGTCTGTTGAGGGGTTCAGGGTAATCCCCTTGCCTGTAGCACCGTACTCCACTAAGAATCTTTTGACACACACGTACACACGAGTAGGCGCCGACCCATACCGCATTAATTCAAACCCTTCTCTCGCATTTAACTAGGGAATTAGTAATAGACACAACAGAAACAGAGCAACCCTCGAATAATGTGACTGGCATGAAGTATGGCGTAAATGATGTAGTTAAAAATTCAGCTAGTGGGGGAAATGTTAATATTCGAAAATACAATATCAATGCACGTCATGATATGTGTATGTATGATAACAAACTGACATCACCGTTGTTGAATTCACCTGATATGACATCCCCCTGAACCCCGAGCCAGAAATACATGGTTCGGCAGGTCCTGCGACCTAGGCCTGAAGCAACTGATGTACAGATCACAGGTGGAGTGACACGTAACCCCCAGACAAACTTGCAATTAATCCCACAGATAGGCAGCGACACCACAATGTTCTTAGGAGATTGGCCCCAATAAAACACGAGGGGCGAGCGTTCTCAAAACACCATAAAGCCAACACTTAGCCAATCAGAACACAGCATGCACACTACACACAGTGATCACGTGCTCTCCATGCCGAACATCTGGACATGTACCTACTGGCCCCACATTGTGTCCACGCAAGGTCGAGACCCACCTGCACTTCTTATCAAATGACCAGATTTATGGCCCGTGACTAGGTCCAGATTTCTGTCTCCAAAGGAATGTATAAATTACTTTATGGCACTTAATGGAATGTATAAAATGACGGCCGAAATCAATGTGCTTTGAGACATTCTTCAGACCCCAAATATGTCGCCTGCTCTCCCTGTTGCTGTGTTTACTGAAACCAACTGTTCCTGTTCTGCCAAAATCCTCTTGTCTTTTATTTTATCAAGGTAAATTCACATTCAAGCAACATTGCCACTTGTATCAAGCAGGTCAATGGAAAACACCCTGCAGACTCCATGGCCCAAGTCTCCCTCCAACCTCTAGTTCACCCGAATTGTCCTATACCCCTTGATAGAAAGGAAACAGCCCCACATCCCGGATGATAGGCCACATGTGACCGAAGTCACACTTAGTCTAGGTCCTCGGGAAGCAGGTGGGGATATGTAGTAACTTTTATTTAGGAGGTAGACGTAAACAAGGGGAGTTTAGCAGGCACTCAGGAAGTTCACCCACAGGTCTCAAAACACATTGTAGTCACACAGTCTCTTGACCCGCATCCAAACTGTCTCGGAAGCGCTCCTTCAACCCATCCAATCTCTCTTGCTATTACCTGGCGCCAAGATGTCTTCAAGAGGGGCCAGATGTGGCGAGGGCAGTTGGTCCACCGCAATGAGGGTCGAAAGGGGACAACAAATTAGTTACACAAGGGTAGCCTCTCGATGGGAGGAGGCACTCCAGACAGGCACACATTCATCAGGGTCGTGCCCAAGCAATCTGGGCACAGCGTCTGGTGTGTGTTGGTATGAGTCGCACCAGACACTTCAGGTTTCAAACACGAAGAGTTGCAAATTCCATTCCTCCCTGGAAATGTGGCACAATGACCGGTGCACGTTGAGATGGGTTGCACCAAGCAATTCTGGTCACAAAATAAAGAGTTGCAAATACTATACCTTCTTGAAAATGAGGCACAGCGTCTGGTGCACGAGGAAACAGGTTGCACCAGATCAGTCCGGTCACACACACAGGCGTAAGTTCAGCAGAGCCGCATCTGGTAGAATGAGGCACTACTACGGGTACACCCCCACCTGGTGAATAGGACACCGCATGCAATGAGCATGCAGTCGGCATGTTGCATGAGAGAGATGCGTCACGATCGATGAAACAGGCCATGCGGGGTCCCGCAACCAGTGAATCTGCCTACCACCAACTAGAAGCTTATGAGTGGCAGGGTACCTGCAGTACAGGAACCACACACCTTAGATTCAGGCAAGATTTCTGGAGCTCGGCACTAGACAAGCCGGTCCATAGACACAAGTCTCAGTTCCACGCTCACACCGCACTACCAGTTGGGATTCAATGGCTGAAGTGGGCACTTGAGAGGGCACTGCTCTCCAGATGTTCCAGGTAGATGGTGTAGGTTCCTTGTGGAAGATCTTTGATGTCCCTGAGATCTCCAAGAGAACAGGAGGCCCGCAAACGGGCCCTTGGGAAACACACTTCAGGGCGCCACACTTCAGCAGGTCTTTGGCCCAGGCCAGCCACTATTCAGAAAGGGGACGCGGTCCCAGTCATGGGCAGTTGTCCTCCATGTGCACAACAGAGTCATCAGGCAATGTGCACCATGCAGTCCAGGTTCTACGGTCCCCGCAAGCATATCTCACCCTTTCCTGAAGGATCGCACCAGTAGCAATACTGTTGTGTGTCTTTGAATTTCGGAGTGGTTCAAGGGGTTTCCCTTTTAACCACAGATGTCTACCCTAAATTGTAGGCCTGTCTGCCATGGGGCCATGGAAGTGGGGGCCATGATCCAGTCCCTAGAGACTTAGGGGCTCATTACGATGGCGGAACGATTGCCACCGCCGACCCGGCGGTGGCGATCGTTCCACCATCAAATTGAGAATTACCCACCGCCATATTAGGATGGCGGTGGGTATCGCGGCGGATGCAAAGTCTGTCTGACTCTTTTCAGCTGGTGGCAATCGCTCCGATTGCCTGGCGGGCGGAGCAGGGCCAATAATATGGTGGCGGTGCCTAGCAGGCGCCATCCGCCATATTAGGATGTGGGTTTTAGGAGGCCTTCCATGGCGGCGATGCCGCCATGGAAAGGCTGGTGGGGATTGGGTTTGGGGGCCCGTTGCGGGCCCCCCATGTGGGGGGGGGGGTGTTGCTGCACTGGGGGGTACGCATGGTACCCCCCTGCATTTCCATGCACCAAGTGGCAGGCACCGCATGGTGCCTGCACGTGGTGCAGGGAAATGCGGTGCAAGCACCTTTCACATTGCGGATGGTGCTGCAGCCAACAGCACCACCCACAATGTTAAAGGCCCAGGATGCGCCCGCCAGTATGGCAGTCGCATTTTAATTGCAGTGGTGGGACCGCCGCATATCTGGGGGCGGTCCCAATCACCGCTACGGTGGCGGGCGGTCCGCCCGCCATCGTAATCAGCCCCAAAGTGTCAAAACCTCTCTCTCCAATCCATCCCATTCGGCCTTCAAATGGCAGAGGTCTGCCTTTCTCGCGGTATGCCCACGTTTTATGGCTGTTGCTTGAGAATGCACAGATGTGCTCCCCCGACCCCTGGTCTCCACTGGAGCCAGCACCACGGCACACAAGACTCTTAGAGCATAGAAATGTCCATATTCAATAAGTGGCATTTCTAAGCAAGTTATGCCAATACCCCCTTTACCATTGGAAAGGGTTTGCCATGGCGAATCCATTAATAGGAAACATCAAGAGGCTGCTCCACTGCAATCCACTATTGCAGCCCGAAGTGAGTGTCAACCACTTCCCCATGTTAACCTATGGGACAAGCAAGCCTCATAGTTAGTGAAAGCACACACAGGTATGCCTCACTACCTGGGTGCACATGCGCTAGTGCCCACACGAACTGCAATGGCACGTTGGACACATAGTCCCCAGCACCAGGAGTGCAAGCGCGCCCGCCTGAGTCTGCAAGAGCAGACTGGCCACGGGTTTAACTAATACTTGTGTCAGTGCTCACGCACGAGCCTGCAATGGCAGGTGGCACACACAATCACAGGCACCATAGGTGCTGGTGCTCACATACAGCGGCCTGCCCTGGCAGGCCGCTTATGAGTCTAATCACAATAGATGCCAGTGCGCACACACCGGTCGAACAATGGCTGACCGGCCCATGTTTCAGAAGATTGAGTCAGAGCCACTTCCCAACACGGGTAGGAAGGGTGTGCGCACTTACACCCTGTATTTACAGGGGGAAAGTGCCCAAAGCCCGGATGCCACACAAGAGAATCAGCAAACCCCAGGCGGAAAAGCAAAATGTTTAAGGAAACGCTACCTGACGGGTATCAAGTCTAACAAGTGCCTACAACCCGTATGTGGGGTGCTGAAGCGCTTGCCCACTTGGGAAGCACGATACACCATGTTGGGTACGTGGTTAGAAGGGTGTTGTCTTTGTTTTGATCCTACCTGGGAAGTGTTTCCATGGTGTGATGACTATGAGGGGCATAATCTTGTTATAGGACGCAGGACTTGGCAGTTTTATGGATTAAGAAGTGTTAGTGAAGGTGTGAAGTTTATGGTTTTCAGTAAGCCTGCAGCTTTGAACTGCTCTGCAAATCGTTTGCCGGTATTTCTTATGATCATAGTCCAATAAGCCTCTAACTGCACTGGGTTAACCTTTCTTTGATTTTTAGTTTAACGTTTATGGTCCTGAGCAGAGGTAGGTTGGAGGAGTATTTGGCAAAAAATAAGGACTGGTGTGTTGAGAGTCCAGTACAATCAGAAAGGTGGCATAATCAGAGCCTTTATAGAATCCAAATGCTGATCTAATATGAGCCCTAGCAAAATCAGTGAGTCTTTAATCAGAGCTCTTACATGAAACTTCTGACACAGTTTGTCAATTCATTGCATAGCACCAAAGGGGACAAATGAATATTTTATTTACCAGTAAGAGTAGATTTCTGAAGATTTTTGTCCATTGGACAAAAATATATTTGATCAAATATCGGCTGGAACATTTGTGGTGAGGTCAATTTGAAACTAGTTTACAGAATCCAAGATGTGTTAAGGGAGCTGGTCCAAATTATTGTTTGCTCAAGAAGAAAAAGCCGGGATCATGATCCAGCTCTCCAGATTCAGAGATTTGCAATTTATCTAGTAGGACAATATCTATTTTATATAATATAAATTGCACATTCATGGCACTGGTTTGGAAGCTCTCATTCGAGAGGAAGCAGGGCCTTTATTTCACTGATATAAGGTTGGCAGAGGGCTGTGGAATGGTCTGGTGCAGATAATTTTACTGTTTCTGAAAATGACTAGTGATGTGCTAAGTATCTTTTGTGTTTTTTAAACCTTTGCAATGGTATATGTAAAACTTTCCAACTCTGCGTAGTCTGCATCCTTTTCTGCTTCAGGACTTCTGAGTGAAAGCCAGTATATTTAAAAAAAATTATGACACATATCCTTGTTTAACACTAGAAAAATGAGACTGCAGAAAATATACTTTGCAGAAAACTGACCTACTGTCTGAGTTCAGGGGTAAATCTGACCATGGATGCAATGGTGTTTAATTTTGGAGTCCAAGTAGCGCTAGATTACTGCACTCTCTGGAATTTCCCCCACAAGAATTCCTGCAGGTGTGTGGCAATCAGCAATGAGGAGAAAATTGTGGTTTTTAGGTGAAGTAAAAATGACTCCACAGGGTATTACAAATTTTGACCTGAAAAACTCAGAATAGGGCCGTAATAACTACCCATGGTAAAGCCAAACGCATGCTCATAGACTTACCTTCGGGCAATTTTATAGCCCCGAAATTCTGAAGACACCAAAATAAGGGCCTTGCTGACCTTTTCCTCTGCAATACCACTCTGCAGAGAAAATCTCCACAAAGTAGAGACTTGAAGAAAAAAAAGGTGTTCATGAATTTTCAGCATGAAATTACGATGCAAATATCCCACTAGCATGGATCTCACTCTGCAGGACGTGTTTAGTTTGGAGCGGTTCTACTATCCTGAAAATTATCCGACTACCTGGAAAAACAACCTTTACACAGATGGGAAAAAAACGGGAAACTTTGCAAACCTTTGTGAAAATAAAACTTTGCACACGTTCAGTCATGACATAGTTACTAACAAGAAATAAGGTCATAGAAAAGGCATTCTGGTATTAGGAAAACCTATTTTTACTGACATCTGGTTTTTGCTTGCGAGAAACCAGAGCTTGAAAGTACTTGCATACATGGTCGGGTTTAGGAAGGAGACTCAAGGTTTTGTAGGCGAAAATGTTATTTCTAAACTTTCTTTCTACTTTCTCCCTCATAAAATGTATCTGTTATTTCGAGTCAGGTCAGTTAGTATCAAAACTTCTCTCTTTCATGAGAAAAAGCGTACCTATAGCTGGAAGCACAGTTTCTTTGGACGCTCTTAATACAAACACACGCATTGGAATATTGGAAGTTCACCGCTATATGCAAATGTCTATAATTTTGCTAAGGGAACGGGTGTCCCAATGATCCCGTGCTCTAAAAATTCCACCAGCATGCATTAGACACTGGATATGCCCACAATGCAAGGTTTTGTATGTGCTATCTTTCTATGCGCTGTTTTGGGTTGTCCGTGTTTTTCAGTGCTACAATTAGCACACGAAGGTGCTGGAATTGTGGGAGTGCCTGAAGTAGCCCTTCGCTAAGAGCCAGTACAAGTGTTGAAGAAAGGAGGTGCCCTTGAGGTGGGGGAGTGGCCTCCGCTGCAGTGGCTTTGGCCCTCCTTGGGCTGAGACCTACTACGCAGGGTGGGGGCAGTACCAGGTTCCTGTCTCAGGGGAAAAGGCAGTGGGTGTACAGAGCAACTATACCTGGGGACAGCAGACCCTGAACTCCAAATAGGGTGCAGTAACTAGGTGTCACGATTGAGGCTTTGGACAGAAACACCACTCAACATGCTCTGGGTATCTGGAGGAGATGGAAGACGGGGCAGTGGAAGCTTACAATATTCCAAACACTACACTTCTAACTGCAGACACCTACACTATTCATTTCCAGGGTCTGAGATGAACTCTGTATCATTGGTGGTAGAGCCTTACATAAGACCTATGAGGATCCGTGCATCTTGACTGGCAATAAGTAGTTAGTTTCATTGGCTCTTCACCTATGCTTAGTTTGTACCTGTTTTTCGTTCCCTCACCTTTGTTTTCATCTTTGTCAGAACCCCTTTCAGGGGGCTACGGGGCACACAGGGATTACTGGGCCCAACCGTGGTAGTTGAGGCCTTTTACGCCTGATGTCCCGGGGCCTGACCTTCTATGGATCCTTAACAACTGGGCTAAGTACCCATTCTGCACTTGACTCGCAGTGGTAGCTGTGGACAAGCAGTCAAAGGCTTCCTCGGGGGCGGGGGAGGGATAGTTGGGGGAGTGTAGATACAGATTAGTGAACACGACTCATAGCTCACAAGGCACAGAGTACTGTCAATAAATCAGTGTCCAGTCAAATACTTGCTTTTAGAAGAAAAAGAAGTATTTTATTTCTAGCTCTACACATGAAAAGGTACAACGACCTTCATTAGCAACAACACAATTGCATTGAGAACAGGGCTCTAGTGTGCATCAGGAAAATCCCTGTCTTACCCTCTTCCTTGAACATGGTCTGGATTATTCCCCATTCGCTGGTGGCTGCATCCAAGGAATGCGTACTACTAGGCTGTACTCAAGAGTTCCCCTTTGACTTTTTAGAATTAGTCAAAAGTGTCAATGGTGCCGCTGCATCAGAAGTAAAGAAGTAAGTCACCTAGCACCTCACAGGCCCAATTCAAGTCTTACCCACTCCTGCAGCACAGAAACATTCAGCGTTGCAGCAAGTGCCCTGACCTCGGGTACTCAAGAGTTCTGATCTTGTGTGGAGAAGCCAGCTACTCACAGTACATGCAACAGCACTTGGCAGGTGTGGGCTTTCTTCCTGACCAGCGCTGCCTGCTTCCCAGTGATCATAGATGCTCCCTGCCTGAGAAGACACTAAGTCAATCTTCCCCACACTGAGGTGGAATCCGGCCCTTCAGCGCCCAGCGAGAGTGCGACGTCATCTGCAGCGTCCTCTCCGGTCCTAGGGGGTCAGTGAGGGGCAACTCTATCACTGTGCGGGCTCAAACAATCGAACACAGCCTCAGTTTTTCCTCAGGTGATGGCCCAAAACTTCTTGCCAATGTTGGTACCGGCAGCCCCTCCTGGCATACGGGGTTGATGAGGTACTTTGCAAATCAAGCACAGACTGCACCGTTGCCATAACCTCCACTAGGTTGGTTACAAGTCTCAGAGCTTACACAGCAGTACCTTCAACAGTTGTCCCCTCTGGCATATGGGGTCACCACAAGATGGGGCTATGGGCTTGACAAGTCCTGCACGGTGCTTAGTACACAGCTCAGTCAACAGCGGCCCTCTCCTGGCATACGGGTGTTGCCAAGCCAACACTGCACATGGGCAACGACCTGATCAATGAACCGCCGTTCCCTCACACCTCGCTCAGAAAATCTTCTCAGTAGGGCTCCTCACTAGACCTCACTGCCTCCAACGCTTCCCTCTTTCTCACAGGGCAGAATGGTCTTGGCAGGTAAGTGTGATGCTCCAGGGCAGGTGGTCTTGGATTCCCTGGGTGATGTCCCCTCATGCAGCAACACGGCTAGCAGGCCTCAGCCCCAGTCCGAGTCACAGGCAGAAGTCTTGCACAGCTTCCCCTTCTCACACAGCCCGTTTGACTGCTTGACGGATGACAAAGTTTGGGGTCTCAACCGCCCCTTCTAATAGTGCTTTTCCAGACACCAAACGCCAGACTTGGGGCAGCAGGGGTTTTTGGTGCGCCCCTGAACTCAGAACCTGACACCAGGGCTGGTGCTGCTCACGCTGGTCCCATGCCCAAAGCACCAACTTGCCAGGTCCATCCAATGTAACACTGACTCAGTGGACCGGATTCTGTGCTCTGCCCAACCTGAAATAGAAATGTTCTCTAATCAATGCAGATGTCCTGGCAGATGGCAGAAACTATACAGATTACGGGGTTTGTTAGCCACAGGGATGGCTTATTGAATTAAATGTTCACTAGTGACATATACGATGAACTGAAAGTCACAAGTGTGGATTCCAGCAAGGATGACTCAGCCTTTCCTGCTTCTGAGGTAAGTAAATGGTACCATTAAATTGGATAATAGTAACACACATTTTTTCTTTGCTTAGAAATGGCAAATTTTCGGTATGAAGTGGAAGATAAAAAAGCAAGTGGTTGTCATTAAGACAGACTGATGGATTTTCTCGAATGAAAACTATGCCAGCGTGAAGAGCCTGCAAAAAGAGTATTTATATTTAGGACCACTGGACCTTTGCAGCAACCAAGGAAGATAAGGTAACAGGAGTGGTTAAATTATGTGACAAAACAGTGAATTATGGCACTCTGCAAGACATACTGGCCCTATTTTGGCATTTTAACTCTCATTCAACCAATATTGATCCCAACTTTATTGAAAATACAAAAAATTCTTTAGAAAGAAAACTAAACAGCAGATTCTATTCAAAATGTTAATCGCCATAAAGTATTTTTTTGTCTTTGATGAAAGCACCGAAACAACTTGATTGCCACTGCCTTTTTCAGCTCAAAAAGTAAAATATTGTTTATAAATAATATAATATTGCATTCAGCAAAAAACAAGCCTACATGTATATGCTTCTTGTGATGAGGTGCACCTCTTGTATTCTTGCATCCCCATAATGGTTTTCAACTGGTATTTAGTTTTGGGGTACATTAGAGAGCCTCTGGGAGTGCTAGTGTCCCTTGAGAAACAGCCCTGCAGAACAATATTGCGCATCAGGCATTGTTAGACTTGGCATCTTTTGGCGTGTTTCCCCTGACTTTTTGCTTTCTGACCTCCCGGTTTTGACTCTGTTTTTGCTGGTGTGATGATTCTGCGCACTTTCCTCACTGCGGTCCAGTGGGAAAGTGCAAGTGCTCTTGTATAAAATGTGTTATGGATTGGTGTTTCCATGATTGGCCTATTTGGTTTATGTGTCAGTCCCTTGTAAAGTGCACTGCGAGTGCCAGGGCCTATAGACCAAATGCTGTTGGTGGGCTGCAGCACTGGATTGTGCCACCCACGCAAACAGCCCGTAAAGTGTAACTCGGGCCTGCCATCGCAGAGCCTGTGCGCAGCCTGGGGCTGCCATGTCGACTTGGCAAGTGCACACACTTGCAAGTCCCTAAACCTTCCCTTTGCTACATGTTAGTCACCCCTAAGGTAGGCCCAAGGTACCCCTGTGGGCAGGGTGCGGTGTATGCGAAAGGTAGGACATGCCCGGGTGTGTGCGGCATGTCCTGATAGTGAATTACAGCCTAGTTCGTTTTTCACTATTGCAAGGCTACCTGTTCCCCTAGGCCAGAACGGGCAGTTTTGATTATTACAGCTTATAATCCTAACTGACCCCGGGAACATGGTAGAAATTCGAGTTTAGTATGCCTGGACTCAGAATGATAAAATGCATCTTTTAGTGAAGTTGGTTTTAACATTCTGCGTTTGAAAATACCACTTTTAGAAAGTGGGTATTTTCTTGCCTAACCATCCAAGCCTGCCTCTGCGAGATTGTGTATTCCTTGTCTGGAACGTGAGTGACAGGGGCTGGGGGATGCCAGGAGACAGGGTGAGTCAGCGCAGGGCTGAATAGCCAGATCGACCTGTAGATGGGTGGGAGGGGTCGCACCTGGGCCCTGAATAGGACAGTGCCTTCCCTCCACAATGCTGGCTCCACCTCCTGTGGTGCGTCTGATGTCCCTGGCCTACTCACTGAAAGAAGGGACGGAGACTTGTCAACAAAGTGCTCCAGAACTGGTTTGGACTAGGCGAAGGCCTCTCTGCCTTCAGAGAACAAAGGAATTGGGGATATAAATATTGGGGCCCTGACCCCATGAATTTAGATCTCGCTGGAATCAAGGAACCTGCCAAGACGAAGAGCTGGAAGAGCTGCCAGGAGGAGTACTGCCCCTTTGCTGTGTTGTTGCTTTGTTGGGTTGGCGTGCAGCTGCTGCTTCTGCCTTGGGCAGTGAAAGGACTGGACTGAACTTTCTACAAACTTGTGCTGAGTATCTCCAAGGGCCAGGAACCGAGCTGGCCTCCTGTTAAGAAGTCTCAGGGACTACAAAGACTTCACAAGCCTCTGGGTACCGCTTCTGGAACGCTGTTTCAGTTGCCACAGAGGAAGGGAACCGCAACCGACTCCGTCAACCGAATCCATCCCTGGCCGGTGACCTGTTTGCACCGCAAACCGCATCGCCCCGCTTCGCATCGCAACCCTGGTCTCACCGTGGGCGACGTCCGACGCCGCCAACATCGAGCCGCTGCTTGCACCGTGACCTGTGGGCACCGCAGTTCGCATCGCATCGCTTCACTGGGCCAGCCGGACCAGACCGACACTGTCGCTGCAACTGGCTCAAGAGTCGAGACCGCACCGCATTTGGGGCACCGCTCGCACGTCTGCGACGCACCGCTCCGACTCGCACCGCTGTCCGACGCCAGCTCCCGCACTCCGGCTAGGTCGCCTGCATTGCAACCTGTCAGCACCGCATCGAGCATCGTCTCACCCTGCATCGCACGCCTTGGACTCACCGACTCCGTCTGCACGACGCTCATCGAGCCGCTGCCTGCACCGCATCAAGGGACACCGCACCTTGCATCGCTCCGTCTTGCACCGCAACCGCGACGAACGCCGACCGGCTCGTACACTCCGTACCAGCCACAACGAGAAAGGTACTGTGACCGAGTCTGTTCACGACTCTGCTGGCCCGTATCGACGCGGTCGGCTGGAACTGTTAGACTCTGTGGTTTTCAGCATCGCGGTAGGCTCGGACGGAGCTACCGACTCGTACGAACTTTGCTTTTGTGCTATTCCTGCAAAGAAGAAGTTACCGTATAAAGCATTCATTCGTAAAGTATAGTATTGTGGATTTTTGTCGTAATTGGTCTTGTCTTAAGTATATAAAATATTGGTTATTTTTCTAAACTGGTGTGGTGTCCGTTTGTAGTGCTTACACTGTATTACTGTTGGTTATGTGCAAATGCTTTACACACTGCCTCTGAATTAAGCCTGACTGCTCGTGCCAAGCTACCACGAGGGTGAGCAGGGGTTACTTCACGAGTGTAACAACCCTTACCCTGACTAGGAAGAAGGGTCCCTACTTGGACAAAGGTGCAAGCCCTTGCCAACTAGAGATCCCATTTCTAACATTGGTTGTTAGCGGTGAGGATAGGACTTGTGTTTGCACTTGACTTACAGTGATTGGTGTGCACTACTACCATATCGCAGACCATTACGTACCACATACTGGTTCTTTTTCCTTTGGCCTATTTTTGATCTTGCCAGTTTTTAACTCACGACTTTTGTCATGCCTGAATCAATTGCATCATCCGTTGCATCTCTGGAAGTTATCTTTGAGGAGGACAGGTTGGAATCCTACGCCGTAAAGGAGTTACGAGCGATTTGTAAAAACCTGAAAGTCCAAATTAAAGGCCTCACAAGGAAGGAGGAGCTACAGAAGGCGCTGAGGGCCTGGGTAGCAGCCAGACATGCCAATGGGCAGCCTGGTGATCTCAGTGAGGAGGCGGAGGAGCCTATTTCCAGGGTGGATGTGCTTTTGGGTAGGGGGAACCCGCCAGGCCGGGCAGCAGCAGTCTGTCCCCAGAGGAGCTGGAGGACAGGCGGGAGGCAAGGCAGTTCGAGCTGCAGAAGCTCAGGCTGGAGAGTGAGCGGGAGGAGAAGAGATTGGCCATAGAGGAGAGGAAGATGCTCTTAGAGCATGAGAGAGAACTGAAGGAGCTAGAACTTAGGAGTAAGTCAGGCTCAGATGGTGGCAGCAATTCGTCCAGAAAGGCAGACAGGATTGTGCACATTCCCAAGAACGTAGGCAAGGAGTTCAAGAAGGGGATGACATACAAAGGTGGTTCCAGGGTTATGAGGCAGCCATACACATGAATGGGGTCCCTGAGGAGAATTGGGGAGCAGGATTGTGGCCACTTTTCCCGGAAGAAGCAAGGGATGCTCTGATAGCTTTGGGTAAGGGGTATCACCTCACCTATGCTGACATGAAGGATGCCCTTCTCACGAAGTATGGTCTTACCCCTGAAAAGTACAGGGATCAGTTCAGGTCCAGTAAGAAGTCTGATGTCAACACTTGGTTGGAATGTGTGGATGTGTTCTGCAGGTCTCTGGATGGTTGGGTGAAGGGCAGTAGTGTAACAGATTTTCAGGGGCTCTACAACTTGATTGCATGGGAGCACTTGTCTAGTCTATGTTTTGCAGATCTGCGCCAGCACCTAGTTGATAGTAAGCTAACTGACCCCAGGAAGCTTGCTATGGAAGCGGACCGCTGGGTGAGTACCAGGGTCCACAAGAAAGCGTTTGGGGGAGACTCAGCCAAAGGTGGGCAGGGTCCCCAGCAGAAAGGTGGGGGACAAGGGTAAAGCACAGGAGTTCTCTAAAGGGCCCCAAACTAGTACCCAGGGTAAAGGTTCCCAGCCCCCGGTGATAAGAAGAAAGGGGTCTCTACAGGGAAGCCTGTTGAGACCGGCCCCGCAAGTGTTATGCATGTGACCAGGTAGGTCACTTTAAGGGGGACCCCAAGTGCCCGAAGGGGACACAGCCACCCACCGGTGGACAGTCCAAAGTGTTGGCTAGTGTAGCGCTTGGGGAGGAGGGGTGCCCACAGGAGGGTGGGGATCCCGCAGAAATGACCCTTGTCTCACTCGGGGACAGTGAGATGGTCCCAGGAAACCAGGTGCCCCCTAACACAAAGAAATATAGCACCTGGGTGACCATCAATGGGAACAGGGTAGAGGCTCTCAGAGATACTGGAGCCAGTGTGACCTCAGTCCGGTGTCACCTGGTGTCTGAGAAGCAAGTAGTCCCAGGAGCATTCCACCAAGTAGTTGCTGTCGACAACTCAGAGCGCCAATGTATGGTGGCGCAGGTTCCCTTTGAATGGGGGGGTCTCAGGTCCCTTAAGGGTGGTTGTGAGCCCTACCATGCCTGTAGATTGTCTGCTAGGAAACGACCTGGAGCAGTCCTCATGGAAGGAGGTTGAGCTCAGGTCCCACTTGGAGATGCTTGGGTTGCCAGAGTGGGCATGCGTGTCTACTCGGTCAATGGCGGCCAGAAAGGGTGATCAAGAGGACTTGGAGCCTGAAACAGTGGCCCAAGTCCCTGCCAAGAGAAATGGCAGGGGCGCGGGAAACCGGCCCCGAAGTTCCCACGGACCGGGAGGAGGCGGACCTCGAGGGGACACCCGGTGCCTACAGGGGAGCAAGTAGCCGAACTGGGAGACATCTCTGAGCTGACCCATTGGCAGCAAGAAGGGGTCCCACCAGGGAGGAGTTCTGCAGGGAGCAGAGCGAGTGCCCTACTCTGGAGGGTCTGCGGCGGCAGGCTGCAGACCAGGCAGCTGGTAATCAGTCCGGGTCACATCTGATCTACTGGGAGAGTGGTCTCCTATACAGTGAGCCTAAGGTTGCTGAGCCTGGGTCAGCCCGTGTGCTGGTGGTACCCCAGCGCTTCAGGACCTTCCTACTGGGTCTGGCTCATGACGTGCCTTTGGCAGGACATTTGGGGCAGGACAAGACCTTTGACAGGCTTGTCACCCACTTCTTTTGGCCCCAAATGCGAAGGCAGTCAGATGCACACTGTAGGTCTTGCCAAACTTGCCAGGCAAGTGGTAAGAGTGGGAGGAAGGTCAAAGCTCCTCTCCAACCTTTTCCGGTTGTTGGGACACCCTTTGAAAGGGTAGGGATGGATATTGTGGGGCCACTGGATCCCAAGACAGCCATGGGCAACAGGTACATCCTGGTCTTGGTGGACCATGCCACCCGGTACCCGGAGGCAATCCCTCTCAGGACAACGACGGCGCCAGTGGTGGGCCGGGCGTTAATGGGGATCTTTTCCCGTGTGGAATTCCCCAGAGAGGTGGTTTCCGATAGGGGGACCAATTTCATATCGAAGTATATGACATCCCTGTGGAAGGAGTGTGGTGTAACCTACAAGTTCACCACTCCTTACCACCCACAAGGAAACGGTCTGGTGGAGAGATTCAACCAGACCTTGAAAGGCATGATCAAGGGTCTAACAGAACCCATGAGGCGTAAGTGGGACGTCCTCTTGCCATGCCTACTCTTTGCATACAGGGAGGTGCCTCAGAAGTCTCTTGGGTACAGCCCCTTTGAGCTCCTGTATGGCCACCCTGTCAGAGGACCTCTGAGTTTGGTGAAGGAAGGCTGGGAGGCGGCTCCCAGGAAAACTCCCCAGGATGTATTTAGCTACATGCTGGCCTTTAGAAACCAAACTGCCTGCTTCAGGAAACTCGCTCAGGCGAACCTAGAAGCAAGCCAGGAAGAAATGAAGAGATGGTATGACCAGAACGCCACTCTGGTCGAATTTCAACCTGGGCAAAAAGTGTGGGTAATGGCCCCAGTGGCACCTTGTGCCTTGCAGGACAAGTGGACTGGGCCATATGAGGTAAAGGAGCGCAAAAGTGACGTCACCTACCTGGTGGATTTGCAGGCTCCAAGGAACCCTTTGAGGGTCCTTCACGTGAACCGCCTCAAGCCCCACTTCGAGAGGTCCGAAGTGAGTATGCTCTTGGCGACAGATGATGGGGTGGAAGAGGAGAGTGAGCCTCTCCCGGACCTCCTGTCTACCAAGGAGCATGATGGGTCAGTAGAGGGTGTGATCCTCTCCCCTACTCTGACTCAGGAGCAGCAGGGGGACTGTCGCCAGTTGTTGGGACAGTTCGCCCCACTGTTCTCTCTGACCCCCGGTGTTACTCACTGGTGTACCCATGACGTGGACACCGGTGACAGCCATCCTGTGAAGCACAAGATTTACAGGTTGACTGACCGGGTCAGAGCCAGCATCAAGGAGGAGGTCTCTAAGATGTTGGCGTTAGGGGTGATTGAGCCCTCCCACAGTCCTTGGGCCAGCCCAGTGGTCTTGGTCCCAAAGGCTGCGGCGCCCGGTGCCACTCCAGAACTCCGGTTTTGTGTGGACTACCGTGGGCTCAATGCCGTCACCAGGACTGACGCGCACCCCATCCCCAGAGCTGATGAGCTCATTGATCGGTTGGGAGCTGCCCGGTTCCTCAGCACATTTGATTTAACGTCTGGGTACTGGCAGATTGCCTTAACCGATGGGGCCAAGGAGAGATCAGCATTCTCAACCCCAGAAGGTCATTACCAATTCCGGGTGATGCCCTTTGGGTTGAAGAATGCCCCTGCCACCTTTCAGAGGTTGGTCAATCAGGTGTTGGCTGGGCTGGAGGATTTCAGTGCCGCCTACCTGGATGACATTGCTGTGTTCAGTTCCAGCTGGGAAGAACATTTACAGCACCTTGAGAAAGTGTTGAGGGCTCTGCAAGGTGCAGGCCTCACGATCAAGGCCAGTAAGTGCCAGATCGGGCAGGGTTCTGTGGTGTACTTGGGACACCAGGTAGGAAGCGGCCAGGTGGCGCCCCTACAACCCAAGATTGACACCATTCTGGCTTGGGAGCCCCCAAGACCCAGACAGAGGTGAGAGCCTTCTTAGGTCTCACCGGCTATTATAGGAGATTTGTTAAGGGCTATGGCACCATCGTTGCCCCCTTAACAGAGCTGACCTCTAAGAGGCAGCCCAGGAAAGTGATCTGGACTGAGTCCTGCCAGAAAGCTTTTGATGCCCTGAAGGCAGCCATGTGCACGGCGCCCGTGCT
Organism: Calotriton arnoldi; assembly: GCA_963921515.1. NCBI lineage: Eukaryota > Metazoa > Chordata > Amphibia > Caudata > Salamandridae > Calotriton > Calotriton arnoldi. Next base: position 943,037 of record CAWUFW010005482.1, read on the forward strand.
CAAGGCACCTGACTTCTCCAAGGAATTCGTCGTGCAGACTGGCGCTTCAGAGCATGGTGTGGGAGCGGTGCTCTCACAACTGAACGAAGAGGGCCGGGATCAGCCTGTAGTCTTCCTTAGCAGGAGACTACTTCCCAGGGAACAGAGGTGGAGTGCCATAGAAAGGGAAGCTTTTGCTGTGGTCTGGGCGCTGAAGAAGTTGAGACCATACCTGTTTGGGACTCACTTCCGGGTTCAGACAGACCACAGGCCCCTCAGATGGTTGATGCAAATGAGGGGCGAGAATCCAAAACTGGAGGTGGTCCATCTCCCTACAGGGAATGGACTTTACGGTGGAACACCGTCCTGGTACAGAACACGCCAACGCAGATGGTCTGTCCAGGTTCTTCCGCCTTAGTGAAGAGAACTCCAATGGGGTTGGGTAGTTCTCCCTACTTTCAGCTGGAGGGGACATGTGTTAGACTTGGCATCTTTTGGCGTGTTTCCCTGACTTTTTGCTTTCTGACCTCCCGGTTTTGACTCTGTTTTTGCTGGTGTGATGATTCTGCGCACTTTCCTCACTGCGGTCCAGTGGGAAAGTGCAAGTGCTCCTGTATAAAATGTGTTATGGATTGGTGTTTCCATGATTGGCCTATTTGGTTTATGTGTCAGTCCCTTGTAAAGTGCACTGCGAGTGCCAGGGCCTATAGACCAAATGCTGTTGGTGGGCTGCAGCACTGGATTGTGCCACCCACGCAAACAGCCCGTAAAGTGTAACTCGGGCCTGCCATCGCAGAGCCTGTGCGCAGCCTGGGGCTGCCATGTCGACTTGGCAAGTGCACACACTTGCAAGTCCCTAAACCTTCCCTTTGCTACATGTTAGTCACCCCTAAGGTAGGCCCAAGGTACCCCTGTGGGCAGGGTGCGGTGTATGCGAAAGGTAGGACATGCCCGGGTGTGTGCGGCATGTCCTGATAGTGAATTACAGCCTAGTTCGTTTTTCACTATTGCAAGGCTACCTGTTCCCCCTAGGCCAGAACGGGCAGTTTTGATTATTACAGCTTATAATCCTAACTGACCCCGGGAACATGGTAGAAATTCGAGTTTAGTATGCCTGGACTCAGAATGATAAAATGCATCTTTTAGTGAAGTTGGTTTTAACATTCTGCGTTTGAAAATACCACTTTTAGAAAGTGGGTATTTTCTTGCCTAACCATCCAAGCCTGCCTCTGCGAGATTGTGTATTCCTTGTCTGGAATGTGAGTGACAGGGGCTGGGGGATGCCAGGAGACAGGGTGAGTCAGCGCAGGGCTGAATAGCCAGATCGACCTGTAGATGGGTGGGAGGGGTCGCACCTGGGCCCTGAATAGGACAGTGCCTTCCCTCCACAATGCTGGCTCCACCTCCTGTGGTGCGTCTGATGTCCCTGGCCTACTCACTGAAAGAAGGGACGGAGACTTGTCAACAAAGTGCTCCAGAACTGGTTTGGACTAGGCGAAGGCCTCTCTGCCTTCAGAGAACAAAGGAATTGGGGATATAAATATTGGGGCCCTGACCCCATGAATTTAGATCTCGCTGGAATCAAGGAACCTGCCAAGACGAAGAGCTGGAAGAGCTGCCAGGAGGAGTACTGCCCCTTTGCTGTGTTGTTGCTTTGTTGGGTTGGCCTGCAGCTGCTGCTTCTGCCTTGGGCAGTGAAAGGACTGGACTGAACTTTCTACAAACTTGTGCTGAGTATCTCCAAGGGCCAGGAACCGAGCTGGCCTCCTGTTAAGAAGTCTCAGGGACTACAAAGACTTCACAAGCCTCTGGGTACCGCTTCTGGAACGCTGTTTCAGTTGCCACAGAGGAAGGGAACCGCAACCGACTCCGTCAACCGAATCCATCCCTGGCCGGTGACCTGTTTGCACCGCAGACCGCATCGCCCCGCTTCACATCGCAACCCTGGTCTCACCGTGGCGACGTCCGACGCCGCCAACATCGAGCCGCTGCTTGCACCGTGACCTGTGGGCACCGCAGTTCGCATCGCATCGCTTCACTGGGCCAGCCGGACCAGACCGACACTGTCGCTGCAACTGGCTCAAGAGTCGAGACCGCACCGCATTTGGGGCACCGCTCGCACGTCTGCGACGCACCGCTCCGACTCGCACCGCTGTCCGACGCCAGCTCCCGCACTCCGGCTAGGTCGCCTGCATTGCAACCTGTCAGCACCGCATCGAGCATCGTCTCACCCTGCATCGCACGCCTTGGACTCACCGACTCCGTCTGCACGACGCTCATCGAGCCGCTGCCTGCACCGCATCAAGGGACACCGCACCTTGCATCGCTCCGTCTTGCACCGCAACCGCGACGAACGCCGACCGGCTCGTGCACTCCGTACCAGCCACAACGAGAAAGGTACTGTGACCGAGTCTGTTCACGACTCTGCTGGCCCGTATCGACGCGGTCGGCTGGAACTGTTAGACTCTGTGGTTTTCAGCATCGCGGTAGGCTCGGACGGAGCTACCGACTCGTACGAACTTTGCTTTTGTGCTATTCCTGCAAAGAAGAAGTTACCGTATCAAGCATTCATTCGTAAAGTATAGTATTGTGGATTTTTGTCGTAATTGGTCTTGTCTTAAGTATATAAAATATTGGTTATTTTTCTAAACTGGTGTGGTGTCCGTTTGTAGTGCTTACACTGTATTACTGTTGGTTATGTGCAAATGCTTTACACACTGCCTCTGAATTAAGCCTGACTGCTCGTGCCAAGCTACCACGAGGGTGAGCAGGGGTTACTTCACGAGTGTAACAACCCTTACCCTGACTAGGAAGAAGGGTCCCTACTTGGACAAAGGTGCAAGCCCTTGCCAACTAGAGATCCCATTTCTAACAGGCATACATAAAATAAGTGATTTCGTAGGAAGCACTGCAGGACTCAAGGCATCATCACATCATGAAGACATGTAAAATGTTTTGGGTTCTCCTACACTATGAGTTGTCTCTTGTTATAAGTGAATCCAGTGTCAATGATGTTTGAAGAATTTACACAAATAATGAAAATCATATTTACACCAAAGAAGTAATCTTTCTTTCCACCCTGTTTGAATTACTTTAAAATATGTAAGATTTTTTCATGCTTCCCTTTTGCTTTTCCTTTCTTCTAGTCACTGAGTTACCCTCTTGCAGCCCTCTCACCTACCGTCTGGTATGGGCCGCAGGCGTCCCTTGAACCACGGATACACTAGTTAGCCAGATTTAAGTGCAGATGGTGACAACTCAGGGTCCAATAAAAGACTTGTATTTGTAACTTTAAAAAGAAGTTTCCTACTATGTTTGCACTGTTATTTAAGCTGTAAACAAATGTTTGTAACAAAACCTGTAAAAATTATCTTAAAGCAACATGTGAGCAATGTTAGCTTTATGTGACTGCTTGTTTTAGAAATATAAAATATATATATATCTTTTTTTTAAAAAGGTTTTTTCATTCTGTTGGCAAATTTCTTGCCCCCAGTCCATCAATTCGGAACCCTGATACAAGCTGGCAAAATTGGCACAACACTAGCAGCTGTATGATACATGAATACGGCTACCACAAGCTGAATAGGGACCGGTTGACTTTAAAATACTGTCTGGCCCTGCATTACACTTATCTGTAGTGATTTTTACCATCTTTTGATTTGTGTCTGCTGAAATCTGAAAGATATGCAGCAGACGGTGGATTTTGTGGTTTGCAATTTTGCAAAATTGCTGCAGGCACAGAATCAGATCATTCCATTGGCCATTCATGCTTATAATCTATAACTGCTGGTGCGAACTGGAATTGCAGTATTTTTGTCATTATTGCCAAGTGTCAGTTAGTGTCTTGTCAGGCAGTGAAGTTGTGTGGTACAACTATTCTATGCAGGCTGGAAAAGTGTTGCACAAGTTACAGATCTATCAAGGAAGTTAAATCTAGTGTTTAAGACACATGCTTTCAAATCAGAATACCGAGCAAGGAAGTTAAGCCTATTGGTTAAGACACAGGGTTTCTAATCGGAAAACCTGCACTAAATGGAATAGTATCTTTCTGAACAAATCGCTTGAGACCCCTGTGCCTCCTTCCCTGTAACTGCACATACGTAGTGGGTAGAAGCCATCTTGACCACAGTATTACGTGCTACTGACATTTACATTTTGCATGGTCAGAAACCTATAACTGTCACCCAACATTTTTAGACATGCCAGGGTCATGTCTGTGCATGTTGCAACAACTTCTGAGACAGGGTCCATGCCCCCTTTGACCTCAAAGGTAGTCCTTTTTTAAAGCCCCTTCTAGTGTTAAAAGGGTAAAATGGACGGTGCCTCTCAGCCCCCCATTTTTCAAACTTTTGTAACAGACTTGTAGTCAAAAGTTCAGAGGTCTGGCTTGCAAATGTGTCCTGCAAATCTCATATGTTAAGTAGGCTGACTCAACTTAGGGTGGGCTACAAGTTTCTGAATTATGGTTGGCAAAAGTTTTTTTTTTGCAACCTTCGTGGAGGTATATGGGAAACTTTGCACTTTGAAGAAATTTGCTTAGGGGCTGATTACGAGTTTGGCAGGCCACACTGGCGGTCTGACCGCCGCATTACAAGTGCGGTGGTCCCACCGCCACAGGACCGCCGCAACCGCCAGAGATCCATGAACCCTCGGCTTTGGCGTGGCAGTCTGGCCCAGCAATATGCTGGTGGTGCCTCTGGGCTAAGGAATGCATGCACAGGGGGCACATGGTATCCCCCCCCTGTCTCCATGCCTCCCCCAGTTCCTGCATGGCATGGACTTCACAGTCCATGCCGTGCAGGAACTCACTTTGGTGCTCCCATTGCTGTGCCTTTCTAACAGGCACCGCTGCGGGACCGCCAAAGCACCACCCGTCAGACCACAAATTAACTCATAATCTGGCATGTGCTGTGCGTACGAGTTTATAAACAGAAACAGTGGTTCCTGTGGGCTAACACAATGATATTGGTAATTATAAGCGTAATCGCAATAAAAAAAAGGGTTAAGTCAATATCCAAAGGAGAAGAACCCATATACCACTCAATGTTTAGTGATAACAATCGTTATTTATATATATAACAAAATGAAAATCTACAAAAACATAAATTCGTATATAGTGCAAAGTGTCCCCAGTGGAAATGGAAACTACAGACAAAGTGACATATTGTGACATAAATAATTGGTTTCCAAAATACGGACGAGTTTGGCAGAATGGGAGCGGGCGGTGGCATGACTTTCCCACACCGCCAAACTTCTAATAAGGCCCTTAGTTTTTCACTGCAACAGATCCATGTAATAATCGTGACTTTCACTTTATGTTGAGTACATTATTATCTAACTCCAACAGAATGGTTCTGCATAAGACATACTTTATCACTTCAGCCTCATCTGCCATTTTCGGAGAAGATGTGTCCTAGAGGCTAGAGTTGCCAACTTCAGTATTGGTGAACCAGATTTGAGCCCTGGCCTTGGCTTAACATCTCTGATTCTCGTCAAATCACTTGGGGGCAGATTTATTAAAAATTCACTCAATGCAGTGCAGCAAGGCAAGGTACTGCTTTGCGTGAATGAGAGTGAGCTGAAAAGCACCATAGCTAATAAGATGGTGCTTTTTAGCTTTTGCCCTGTGCTGGCGCACTTGAGGCAATCTAGTGCCAAAGCAGGCACACTTGTTATGTTATGTTATGTTATTATGACTTGTATAGCGCACATATACCCTTAGGTGTCTTGGCGCTTCCGGTTCTCCATACTATGTTACAAACCACTGATCCTAAAAGAGCCATGTCTTTAGTTGCTTTCTTCCGTGGTTTTAATCAAAGCCGTTTCCGTACTATGATTGGTTCTAAAACCGAACTGGCTATGATCTAAAACCATGGTGCAAGGGTGACTGCGTTAGGGGCAGGATTGTTTTTGTGCAGAAAGGCCAGGCTTCCTGCACAAAAACAATCCAAAGAGGGATTTCCATTTTTCTATGCGAGATGCACTCTGCATCACACATAGATGGACGAAATAATGAGAAAATAAAATTCTCCTCATTATGCCTCTCTGTGGTAGGCATACCAATTTCACACAATTCCAGCTTTACAAACCTTAGTAAATCTGGAGTTGCTTGAAATCCATGGATGGATGCACAGTAAAGCCCATGTTCCATCCATGGAACACCTACCACTAAGAAAAGTAACGCAACGCAGCACAAGCTGATGCATTGTGTTACAATTCTTTTTAAAAAAACTGCACAAGGCCATGCAAATCCAGCCTTGCTTGACTTTGTAAATCAGATATAAGCATTTTGTGTTGCCCTGCATCACCTTGTGTGACGCAACGGTGAAGCAAAAGTTAAATAAATCTGTCCCTTCGGATCCAATTTAGAGTTTGGCATACTACCGCCATCATATTTAAAGATCACTGCTGAACCAGCGGTGATGTCTGTGCAGTGAGAGGACCCTCTGTCCCAGCGGTTCCTCTGAAGTTTACTACACTGCCACTGTCTTTCAGGGGCTGCGCACCAAACCTTTTTGTTTTTCAACAACATACTACCATAGCAGAAGTTTGTTTTTAAAAAACAAAAACCCTAATGACCCCAACACCCTGGGAGTTTTCTTCCATGGCATGGGGGTCATTTTACTTTTTGTCTGTCCAGTACGCTAGGTTTTTCCTGGCAGTGACGTGAAGTACATCAAACTATCCACTCTAAGTAAGGTGGGCAGTCTGATGTTGTTACTCTGACTGGCCCTACGCCATTGGTCTGTGAGAGTAAGGTTTCCAACAGCAGAGATAGTGGGGGAGGACTGAGGGTTTGATAGACAGGGTACTCTGCACATTGGTGGTGGAGGACCCTGTCCACTAAACTCTAAATAAGGCCCTAAAAAAATGGACTGGTTTCTTGTAAAGTCATCTAATACCCCTAGGCCAAGTTTGCGCTATATAAATAGTGTTGTACAGGCTTTGTATTCCACTGGGCATTTCCCCAGTGGGTTGCAGCCCCCTGAAGCTGGTGTTTAGTGTAGGGGGCGCTTTTGGTGCCTCTATCACTTTCCCCAGCTCCGTGAGGTTATTTGCAGCAGGCATGGGAGTCTTCAAGAAGGAAAAATAAAGGGAGGAAGTGATGGGAAAGGCAGAAAAAAAGTGAACAGAGAGGAAGGAAAGAGAGAGGAGAGAGAGAGAAAATGGATGGTTGGTAAGAGATAGCACAGGGAGGTAAATGAAGTGGTCTGGTTTGAGCATTTTTGCCATGGCTGCTTTTGGTTTCAAAGTCCAGTCCTGTATATGAAACTGCAAAATATATAAAAATACACATATCTATTAGACAACAGTGTTCTCCAACAGTGCAGTGCCATTTTATTTAGAAAAACTCCGGAAAAGGTAAACTTGCAGAGCAGAAGTCATGCAACAGTTATATAGAAGGTCAAACCTACAAAAGCAAGCTTCGTATACAGTTGCCTTTGTGCATAGGCATGCTCTGCAGAAAGTAAGATTGCAGAGAGAAATTCTGCATACGTTTTCCAGCACCGTTAGGTTCCCTTAATGTGAAACTGATCTAGCTTAGTAGTGGAAATAGTCACACTTGGCAGAAAAAAAACTTAACCAGCTTGAAGAGTCAGGTAAACTGGGAAGCTCTGAAACAAGTGAAAATCAAGAACCTTTGCAAGAAAAAACTTTGCCAACTCCTACTATGAACCATATCACATTTCTTTCTAGTAGGCTCAGGAGTAATCGTAAGGCTGTTATCATGGTAATTCCACTGTTCCCTTTAGGAGTGCTCTTACAGCCATGTGTCACTTTTACCGCGAAAAAAGGCCAAAAGCAAAGAAAATATTAAAACCAACATTCGATGCAGTAAGGACGGGAAATGTTTCAGCACGTCTTTGATACAAAAAAAAAACTACGGAAAATCCTTTCGAGAATGTAACCTTGTTTCCATAGTAGTGCACCAACCTTAGCAAAGAAAATGAGTCCAAATGTGTCTAATCCACGGGAATTAACACTACTCTAGCCTAAACAATCGAGCTAATCTTTTCCTGCCGCGTTCGTCAAAGAAAAACATGCTCCGTGATCATTGCAGGTGGCACCAAATCGTGCTGATTATCAGCGTGCATCAGGGTCAGCACCGTGCAGCAAGCTCAGCGTAGGCTGTCACTGGAACGCAGCGTCGCAGCACGACCCTTTCACGCAGAGAGATGATCGCACTCACCGATTACAGTGTTGTGTAACACGCACAAAGCCCAAGCAAGCCTTACTTATTAGTCTTGGACGCTACCATAGGGGCCATTGTTTAAAACTGAATATTTCCGAAACCCCTGGCAACTTAGAACATGTCAAGGAATGAGAAAACTGGCACCTCGTTCCTCAATGAATGAAGTTGTTGCTCGATTTTCCCAGAGGAACGCAGTATTCCACAGAGGTCTTCTTTGGAATAATGCCTGTTTCATGGCCCTGCTGTAAAAGAAAATGGCCGCCTGTTGTGTGTTGTCTTTTGCAGACATAAGCACAAAGAGGAGGAAGGTGTCGTTTGCAGGAAAGTTAGAAACATGTAACCATGTCAATGGTGCTTTATGGACCTCTGACAAGCATCCCATTCAAATAAAGCAGGCCACCAGCATGCCACAGAATAGTATCAGCATTCATCTGAAGCTGTCAGAGGCCCCCAACATTTTCTGCTTAACCATGCTATCACAAGGCTCTGATGCTGCCTGAAAGCTGCTTTGCTGATGCGCTTTTTGAGCACTTATGCAGCCCAGGAGCTACTGTGCTGGCATGCTTTCTAGGCTAAAACCGAGAAGCTACATAAAACTGCTTTGCTAGCATGGTTTCTGTGGATGAATGCCTCTATGATGTGTGTGGCCCTATAAAAGAACTGAAATACAGCAGCGGGCAAGTAGGTGCGTGTGTGCACATGCCTCTTTTCCATGTTGCTCTATGCTATTGCATATACCATATTACAATGGTAAAGAACCGTTGTTCTCACTTAAACTTCTCCATAGAGGGTACAACCCCATGCTCTGTTTACAGCACAGGTTTTTTTGTTTGAATCTGATTTATCATTAAAGCTTAAACAGGGGAAAAAGGTAGACATGTCAGGACAAGTTACATTGCCAGTCATACATCAGTACATCTTGTAAAACATTAGGCAGCAGTATTACACTACAAAATGCGTAATGCGCAATAGTGCTTCATGTAACAGTGAAACAGGCATGTGGTCGTACGTAAAGAACAAAGAGTATGTGCGCCTCAGTGCAATGGAGTTTCTGTTGAGTGTTCATGTTCAGCCTACTGCAGGGTCCACGGCTTGTAGCACTGGCAGAGATGCAGATGCTTTACAAATTCACCAACAAAGGGGGACATCGAAATAAACAAACTGGCCCAGCCTAAATCTCCCCAGTCCTCCTTTTCGTTGCTGTCAACAATACACATACAATACCCTCTGCGTCTTATCTCTATGAAAGAGTCCCAAGATACACACTTTCCACATGTGCAACCCTGTGCACTCTGTGCAGGCGGACAACTGGGTCATGACGCCTCGCCAGTAAGTAGTGACGAGTGGACAAGCCCACAACATATGAAGGAGGTCGGCGTGTGTCAGGTGACATCTAGGACAATTGGAGTCGGTGCGGTGAAAGTAGCGGTTTATCGTAGCAGGGGTGAGGTAAGCCCTTTGGACAATGAAATATTGAATGAGGTGGAAGCAAGCTTTACAAGAGACTTGGATCGAGCTTTCTAATATGGTAACCCACTCTTTATCTGTGCAGGGTCGGGCCAGATCCTCTTGCCAAGTCACCGCAAAGGCAAGAGCGGGCCGCATGTGGTGGTGCAGCGAAGCCACAAACCACTGCATGAGATGTCTGCCTGTCCCCATAACATGTAAGTATTGTACAGTAAGGTGCATTGGATGTTCCCTCATCATGTCACCCCACTTGTCGCCCAATGCCACAAGTAATGAGTTGTGCAGAAGAAATTGGCCCGGGGTTAAGCCCTCCTCCTCCACCAGTGTGTCATAGGTCACCAGAGCACCATGCCGGTAGAGGTCCCCCAGTGTGTGTAGATCAGCCTCCAGCCAGGCAGAGATCTCCGCTGGCAAAGTGGTGGTGCAAGCTCTAGGTGTCTCAAGCAGTAGCAACGCTGGAGCATATGGGATTGTGGATCGGGTGAGGTACAGACTTTGACAGTAGCAACGATATGCGACTCCGAGAAGCTGTGACTGGCGGTTTCCCACAAGTGCAGGAATGAAAGTGTCGGAGTATCACTGAGAGAGTCTAGGCTGGTGACAGTGTGGCAGAATCTGACAGATGGAAACCCGACACCCACCTGGCCACCCATTGGAGCTGGGGGGCAAGGTAATATTGGTCCATGTTCGGTACTGCAAGTCCAACTTGGTCAGTAGGTAAATAAAGTTTCGACAGTGCCACCCTGCGGCAAAAATTACTCCAAATGAACTCTCTCATGGTCCCCTCAAAAGAGCGGAAGAAGGGAGGTGCAACATACAGGGGCAAGTTGGTGAAACAATTGAGTAACTAGGGTAGGACCACCATATTAAGAAGAGCTATGTGGCCCATTACCGACAGTGAGAGCCTGCGCCAGAGGACATCTGGGACCTGATGGTTGTTGTAGCTCTAACAAGGTTACCATCTAACAAGTCTCTTGGCTGATGGTACACCCTGACTCCTAAATAAGGAAATATGTCAGGTTGCCACAGTATAGGAACTCCACTAAGGACAAAGGTAGGGTTTGGGTATGCAGAGGTAAATGGAAACAAGCACGATTTGGGCCAAATAACCCTCAGACGAGAAAGGGCAGCTAAGCCGTTAAGTATCCAGATCATAGCATCAGGAACCGAGTGCTTGTCCCGAATGTGTAGGAGGAGGTCATCTGCATAGAGAGAAATTGAGTGGGTTTCGTCTCCGAATGGAATGCCCCAGTCTTCACTCTGGGTCCAGATAGTCATGGCAAGTGGTTCTATGGCCAAGGAGAAAAGTAATGGGGATAGCGGGCAGCCTTGGTGGGTATCTCTGCGTATTTGAATTCGGTCCGAGATGTAGAAGCCTGTCCTGACTCTAGCCAGTGGTTGGGTGTATAGCAGCTGAATCAGGCAGAGAAAGCGAATTCCGATACCATATCGAGGCAGGGTGGTAAATAAAAGGTTCCTCTCCAGGGAATCAAAGGCCTTCTCAAGGTCCAGTACCAGGCAGTCAGAGTGCGGCCATCGATGTGTGGAATATTTAAAGACACGAAAGAAGTGTCGTAAATTTAATGAAGTATTGCGGGCTGGGACAAACCCATTTTGGTTGGAATTGACCAATGATGGGACCATGGGTACCAGGAAGTCCGCAAGGACCTTGGCCAGTATTTTATCGTCTGTATTTCATAAAGCCAAGGGTCGTTAGGAGGCCAGAGGAGTGGGATCTCTATCAGGTTTAGGTAAGAAGATGAGTAAGGCCTCACACAGGAACTTGGGAAGGCAGGAAGCCAACAGGGCCTCTCCGTATAGGGCATGCAATTTAGGGGCCAGCATAGGAGCATACGTTTTGTGTATTCGCTGGCAGGCCGTCCGGTCCCGGGGCCTTGCCTGTTGCTAGGGTCCTGATGTCCTCCTGAATTTCAGAGAGAGCAATGGGTTTGTCAAGTTCCACCCACTGTTAAGGAGTGATGTTGGGCAATCTTATTGAGTAGAAAAAGGCCTCAAGGCGACCCTGACTGGCCTCTATGATTGATTGGTATAGCAAAGTGTAGCGGTTTGTCAATTCCGCATGTATGTCATTCTTGGTATGGAGAAGGTTGATCCTGGTGCATCAGCCATGCCAGTAATCGGCCCGTGCAATCCAACGATGCATGGGCGTGAGACGAATAGCAGTGTAGTTAAGACATCATATCCATTCCAGTGGTGAGGTACATTCACGTTGTGCCTCTGCTAACCGGTGGGTGTAAGTCGGGTCAAGCACCGATTGGGTCTCAAGTCACATAAGTGTGCGCTCTATATGAGAAATGCTGCCATCAAGCTGTTTGCAAATGTTTCATTTCAACCCCATGCAATGCCCTCTGATGGTCACCTTGATAGCTTCCCATTCAATCAATCTATCAGTGGCAGAGCTGTTGTTAAACTCAAAGTAACCTGAAATGGCAGTGCCGAGAGAAGCGCAGAAGGGTGGATCCTCTAGTGCTGCAGGTTGGAGGTGCCATGTAGGGATGGCGGGTATACTTTCCTCCCATGTGAGCTACAGGAATTGGGGTTTGTGCTCCGAGTGCGTGAACCCTAAGTAATCAGTTTGTAGGATAACAGGAAGTAGGCTGGCCGATCCAACTAATCGATCTATTCTAACATGTAGGTTGTGCAGCGAGGAGTAAAAGGAGTACACATGCATATTGGGATTGCAGGCCCACCATAGGTCCATGAGTTGCCAGTGCAGGATCCAGTCACCCTGCGCCTGGGCATTAGATGTGGCTAACATGTGTGGTAGGGGAGGGAAAGAGCAGTCGTGACCTGTACTGAGGACAGAGTTAAAGTCGCTCCCTAGCAGCCACGGGATCCCGCTCCAACAGGACAGTCTGCTAGATAGTGTGTGTAGAAACTACGTCTGATCTGTGTTTGGGCATATATTGCGCCCAACAGTAGTTGACGACCACCTAAGTGGCCCTGTATTAATACATATCGACCTTCAGCATCCACTACAACCTCATCTGCTACAAATGGGGTCCCAAGCTTCACCCAGATTAGCACTCCCCTGGCGTACGAGGAATAATCAGTGACAAATGCTTGGCCCCGCCATCGCTTTTAAAGCCTGCATGCTTCAGCAAGCATCAAATGTATCTCCTGTAAGAGAGCTATGTGAGTGGATCTGCATTTGCAGTATGAGTACACAGCATAACGGTGTGAGGGTGTGTGCATGCCCCGACATTTCATGTTATGATGTTAGTCTGGGTCTTGTGGGAAATGTGACATTGTCCCACATGCGGCTAGCCCATTCAGGGCAGGGAGTCTTGGGAGAAGGCGCGGAAGGCAAAGATGCATTACTCTGCACTTGAAGGATACAGAGATACCAATTGTAGTGATGAGCTATCATTGAACAGTATTACACAGCAAAGTATAGGTTAATTGTATGCCATGAAGGAGAGGCACATATATTGACTGGGCCTCCGGTATCTGCAATATAATAAAAGTCTATAGGGCCTGTTGTCTTTCCAAGATTACTTATTCCAGGTACGGAGCAGCGCCAGGATGTGAAGGGCATCATCCCCATTTGCAGCTTCCACTGCACCGGTCCCCCACCGCACTCCGATATCACGCTGTTACAGTGGGAGGGGGTGTGGGGCCGCAAATTCCATGGACTCCATCTAATCCCAAGCCTCTTCCTCAGAGGAGTCGAAGAAGTGTGTGGTCCCCTCAGCCACTACACGAAGACAGACCGGAAACAGGAGCGAATAGCAAATGTCCAGTTCCCGTGGATGATGCTTAACGGCCAGAAAGGAACTCCTCTGCCACTGCACTGCCATGGTATAGTCAGGAAAGATCATGACTGAGGTATTGTCCACCTTGATGTCCTGTAGCTTACACACCTCGCGTAAGATGGAATTGTGATCCCGTTAATTAAGCAGACAGAACAAAAAATGCTTGGGGTTGACGCTGGGTGGGGATCTGTGGATTGGCACAAAGTGGGCACATTCGATAGAGAAGAAGGGAGGGACTGAAGCACCGGGGAGCAGGGCACGAGTTCAGTTTTCAGCATAAGTCACTGCATATTGGCCCTCCATGCCTGCTGGAAGGCAACCACTCGTATATTGTTCCTACTAGAACGGCCCTCCACGTCATCTACCCTGCATTCCAGAGTGTGTACATGATCAACAAATGTCTGCAACAAGGAGTCTGATTTGCGAGTTGTCAGTTAAAGTTCAGCTAGTGTCTGTTCAACACTATGCACTTTGTCTGCTAATTTGTGGTGGCCTGCTTGTATTAGGGTGAAGTTCGCTGTTACTTTATTAATTCTGCTTTCAAGCGACATGCGTGTTTGTTCAACAGTTGCCCCGATCTTCTCCACAGCCTATCGCCCAGTATCCAGCTTGGTGTCAAGGGACATAGATGAGTGGGGTGATTCGGTTGCCACAAGGTCTCCAGATGATTTCTCCATAGTTAATGCCAGTTACAGCATCGGAGGTTGGTCTACCGAGCACAGGCGAACCATTGCCAGCTGGCGTGCATTGAACATTTGGGGAGGTGCATTATATCTAGGGCTCCTTGTGTACGTGCCTACTGTTTGACCCGATGACTAGGAAGAGCATCAGCAGTATAGTGTGTGATGTTCACCAGGGACCGAAGTCAGCGCGGAGAGAGGATGTCCACGTTGCTCTCCCTGAAGGCTTCAGAGTCCATACAGAAGCGCCACCAGAGAGGGCCCGCTTGCATGTGCCTTAGCATGCGATGGGTGTGCCGCAACACGAGCAGCACAGAGAGGGACCAGGTAAATTCACCAGTCAAGGAGAATAGGGAGAGCTGTGTATAGTGGGACCTGCTTGCGTGCACCAGGAGAAATGTTGTGGCACCACAGCATGAGCCCCAGGTGCCTAGCCAATTGTGCCAATTGTGCCGTTAGTGTGATAACTTATTAACTGATGTGTGGGCTTGGCGAGTGCTCGTCCATTCATCTGTGTTGACTTCCAGATGGGCCTAATTGCTGACACCTTTGTGTGTGCTGGGGTGTCGCAGCATGAGCAGCCCTGAAGTGCTCCCTATCCCCTGCCACCAGGCTCCACTGTCCAAAGCCTCTGTCGTCAGGCAAGTGACAGGGGTTATGTGGCCACCTCCACAATCCCAAAAATGAGCAATGTCCTTTGGGCTAGGTTGACTTGAGGGGGAAGAAGGGGAGGGTTTCTTGGGTAGTCAGGCCGAATGTGGTAGGGAGAATGGGCTTTGTAGTGTCTTGAGCTAGGGTCACCTGCTGTCGCAAAGGGAATGCAATCTGCTGCACTGCCCAAGCACTTTAAAGGGCCCCTTCAGTGGGGTGGAGTAGAAAGGACCCAGGTTGATGTGTCATCAGCATTCACCCGGCTGGGGAGAGCTGAGCCAGCACTACACATGCACAGACGTTAGGGCAGTGTCGGGGACAGCCAGGTGTGCCCGTACCAGCAAAGAAGACCAGGTGTGAGTTATACACTTGCAGAGTGTCTCAGTGCAAATGGGCGCATGTCAGCACTCAGCGGGGGACTATGCAAGTCAGGCAAGGGCTCAGTCCACTCCTCATGTGTTCAACAGACATTGCATGGCAGGTAGAAGGGTGCAACTGTGGTTCACATATCCTGGGGAGGCACAGCCTCAGGGCATAGTACCAGGCCAAGCAGGATCTCCCAGGAATTTATGGTGCCACATTTGGCAGCAGGAGCCAATCCTGAGCATGGCAGCAGGTTTCTCCATCTCCAGCCCCAGCAGCGTGTCCATGCAAGGTGTCCAATTGGAGCTGCTCTGTGTACGTGCCCCCAGGTAGCACCTTCCCCAGTGAGACACATCAGGTCCAGTGGTAGCAGCAGCACCAGTTGGGCCTAGGCCCGACCCCTGGGCTCCACCCTTTTCCCCGCGAGTCACATCACAGTTAGTCAGGCGAGCCCAGGCGGAGACAGTTGGATAGCACCGGGGGCCACGACCCCAGCTGAAATCAACACCAAATCAGGCGTGCTCGAAACTTCAGCATGGCCCAGGCTCAGTTCAGTCTCGGGATCCCATCAAGGTCTGTACCGCTGATCACAGATAAAGCTGTGGCTTATTTGCGCTGTTGTTATCCCTGCTACTATTGTGGGTCTCCAGCAGGGTCTCGGGTGCCCAGAGCCAACCCGCAGGCCCCACAGTGTCTCCTGCACTCAAACCTGGACCCCATTCAGTACAGGCCCAGTAAGGCCTCCGGGCTACCCCCAGCTGCTGCAGCTCAGGGGAGAGAGCTGACGGTGCAGCAGTGTTGCAGCCTCTGTTGCTCACCTGTTTGGTGGTGCTGAATTTTATGATATTTTATCATGTAATACTTTTTAATAGTTATTAATTTGACACTGTTGTCTTATTTAGGTTTCATTTTTAAATTGTTACTTGTGCTCGAATTGGTTATGGTACATGACACTTGATGATGATTGTCAAATGGTTTCTCTAATTAAGTTCCTGTATTTTTCGAGGTGACTGATCTAGCACGCTTATAACAACAAAGTACTCTCTCAGCGCCAAGATACCCGTAGGGTGGTAGTGCGCTATAGAAATTTATTTTACATTATGCAGGTCATGGTCACTAATGCAAAATTTGAGTACTGAACTGTTTATTTAGACCACGTTTACCTAATATCTGATTGTGTTTTGAGTGTTTTCAAACAAGTGCTGTGACTTATCGTGATTTTATTTCTGGATATGCTATATATGTGAATATATCAATGTACTTTTATGGTTATTTATCTGTAACAGAAATAAAGTTATACTACTATAGAGTGAAGCAGTGTGAGGTGGCATAGAGTGGGGTGTGGTAGAGTGTTATGGCTTACAGTGTCATGGTGTAGAGTGTCATGGTGTACAGTGGAAAAGCATTGAGTGAAGTGTCGTAGAGTGGAGTGATATAGAGGGGTATATTTACTAAGTTTTAGCACCATGTTTGCGTTACAAAAGTGATGCAAAACAATGCTCAATCATTTTTTTACTAATTTACTTTCCAGCGCTAAACTTGATTAGTACTGGAAAATCACTTGAAAGTAGCGCAAAGGAGCAAATAGTGCTGCTTTGTATTACTTAGCGCCCTGGGGGTGTACCATCGGTGGTGCATGGGCGTTCCCATGCAACCACCCAAGGTTTTTGATGCAAAACACTATTTACTTAAAAAAGTAGAAAGGGTTTTGCAGAAAAGAACAGCGCCCATTTCAGATAGGTGCTATCATAAAGAAGTGCTTTTATTTCTCCTTTCTTTTTCGACTTTGCATGCGTACTGCATTGTGCAGCAATGACAATCTGGTAAATCTGGCCCAGAGTGATGTGCTATAGAGTGAAGTGTTGTAGAGTGGGGTGGTGTGCTGTAGAGTAGAGTGGAGTGGCATAGAGTGCAGTGGTGTGTCATAGAGTAGAGTGGAGTGGCCTGTCATACGGTGGCATGTTTTAGAGTGTCTTAGAGTAGCGGTGTCTCCCGCGCTTGTTTTCAGTTTAGACCCTGGGTGGGGCAGGTCCCGGGGACAGATTAATATATGAAAATAAGGAGGAGGTGCAAGGGACCCCCCTCCAAAAACATTTTTTAGCCCTGCGGCCCACCACCTCCCTGGGGCTTTATAATTTGGGAGGGGGGCCACGCAGGCCCCCCTTCATTGGGCTTATTGAGCCCCAGGGACCACCACCTCCCCGGGGCTTTAGGAAAAGAGTGGAGGGGGCCGTGCGGACCCCTCCTGGGACTTTAATGTGCCCTGGGGAACACCATGTCCCTAGGCTAAACCAGTAAAGATGCCAGGGGCCGCATGGATCCCCCAGGACCCGTGGACCACAACCTCCCTGGGCTAAATGCAAATGAATATTTAAAACTGGGAGAGGGGCTGCCCGGCCTCCCTCCCGGGCCATATGAGGCCCGGGGACCACCACCTCCCTGTGGCCGGCCCGTGCATACTAAGGAAGGGGGACCAATTCTGGAGGCATTAATGGCCCTGAGGCAGCCACTTCCCAGGGCCGGCTCCTGCTATCTCCTGAGGTGGCCACCCTCTGTAGATCACTGTTTGCTTTTGCTTGAGCTCCCTCCAAGCGAGATAAAACCCTAACTCTGTTTCCAACAAGCAGGAGCTGTCAAACCACTCCCGCTTGCTGGGAGCAGAGCTTTCATCTGTTTCCCTGCGCACTGTCATGAGGGCAGGAAAACAGATGAAAGATTGCTCCTGCATGCCGGGTGCTGCATAGTTAGCAGCTCCCTGCATGGGGGAGCAATGTCAACTGCCGCAGGAGGTGGGATTCTGGCACGGACCGTGCATTGAGGCTCCCCTCACGGTTCCCAACGTAGTACACTGGGTGCCCTGGGTAGTCACAAGGCACCCAGTAGATGTGGCTGGGCCCCAGGGGATGGGGCCTCTGGGGCCGAAATCGGCCTGAAGAGGGGGGCACATGGCCCCTCCCTCTTGTAGTAAAGGGAAAACAAAGGACAGAACATTCAGCAGAAAAGGCAAAACAGAGCAAAAGAGGGCAAAACAGAGGGCAGGAAAATGAGCAGAAAAGACAAAACAGAGGATAGAAACAAGGGCAGATAAGGCAAAACAGAGCAGAACAGGGTAAAACCAAGAGCAGAAAAACGAGCAGTGAAGACAAAATGTAGGTCAGAAAAGGCAAAACAGAGGGCAGAAAAATGAACAGAAAAGGCAAAACGGAGGGCAGAAAAACAAGCAAAAAAAAGGCAAACCAGAGGCCAGAAAAATGAGTAGAAAAGGCAAAACAGGGAAAGATGGAGCAGAGGAGGCACAGAGGGCAGCAGGTAGACAGGCAGCAGAGGATAGCGGACTGCAGGCAAGCTAGGCAGGAGACCTGTTGCAGGGGGAGCTGGCACGAGGACCTGCAAAAGCTTTACACAAATTAAACCTCTACGGAAAACACTTACATATATAAACATAGCAGGTGCCTCCAATGAAGCTCCACTTCTGTAAAGGACAAATGATCCTGACCTCCTGGGAATGACGAAGGCAAAGCAAGAGTTTTCTCAGCAATTCCACATTAAAAGACGATATTAAATGCTTTGTGGCGGTAAATGCATAGTTGATCTATTGGAGCACAATGTGTAGTGACTGTGACGAGCTGGTTCTTTCTTGTCCTTACCTGGTGAGAGCAGAATCTGTTATATTCCCAAGTTATGCCCATGTAGCGAAGCAGCTTATTTCTTACATTGTCCTCACGAGTAACATTTTCAGCTGTGACCATTTGCACATATTTACGTGAACTACAATATGGATTAGCTTCCCTGAAACTAAACTTGTTTCCACATCTAGCTTCGCACAACATTATCACAACGCCCTGAACATCACGTACAAGGAGCATTTTGCACTATGTACAAATGTCATCTCTATCTTCATCCACGGGGCGACAGGGCTATCTATACGCACATCGCAAGGCTGCTTTCTATTATAAAAGAAGAGCATCCCAATAGATTAGCAGAGGAGGCTCTTCTGCTGACACCAAGGGTGCTTACATGCTGAGAAATCCCCAAGTAGCGGCCTGACATCTCGTGAGGGGGTGTCCAGTTTGTGACCAAGAAGGGGTCCTTCATTCTCTCTCACCAGGAAATATGGTTGGATCATCCCTTGGGGGATTCTTGGCTCTACACCTACACACACTTTAGGTACACTTAGAGTAGGGTTCGCATAGTAGGAGTACTTTCGATTACTGCCTTGTTTTGTATGCCAACATATATACATTTTTTTAGCACCATGGTAGAACTATATCTACTATTCACGATTTTTGTGCTTGTAATCACTTTTATTTGCTTCTGTCTATTAATCATTGTAGTGCATGTATTCTATACAAGAATAACTTTGGTTCAATAAATATATTGAAAAAGTCCCACTGTGTATTCTCTGTATATTTCTCTGAGAATAAGTGAGCATGAGTGAATAAGCAAAAGGTTCTGTATTGTTTCCACGATCCCTGAGGGGTCAGAGCTGTCATGTTCAGTGGTTGTCAGAAACCATTCGCTCCCTGGTAGGTCAGAGGGGCTTACAGTGGCACTCTGAGCTAGCTGGTCTATAAGCCAACATATCCTGTGGGGTGTCCGGAATCAGTCTTGGCACCAATCCCCTAGATTATGTTGTCTAAACAATGTGCAGATCCTACGGTTTAGTAGGAACTGCACAACAAGTCCATGGTTCTCCCTTTAAATGACTGCAACTATACAAATGTGCAAAATCATCTGAAGCTCCACCCGTTTGGCCCCGCCCGGTCCACCTTAGTATTATGCAGTGGACTTCCCGCCTTTTGCCAGGATGCTAGGCAGCTTACCAAAAGGCCCCCTAGCGCTAATTACACCAATTTTGGTGACGCGCTCTTGATGGTGAGGAATATGAGGACATTTTAACCAAACAAAGAAGCACTTACTTCATATAGTTAAGAGGAGGGGCCCTCGTTTGGTGGAGATTTACCTCATTGTACTCTTGTCATCTTCTCTATAGAAAGATTCATGTTATCACAAATTTCTGGATAAAGACGCGTGAGGAATAATAACATTGACAAAATTCACACAAGGTCACTGGTGACATTTCCTCTTTCTTTAGTACGCAGCTGTAGTGTACAATACACATTGGACATTTACCCAAGGTGGTAGCACTTAGTAATTTACCAGCAGAAAGTACTACACTTGGGTAGATATTTTGTGCAAAACCATGGACTCTTTTTGGATAAAGGGGCAAGTGCGATTCTGTTGTGGCCCAGTCACTGACACAGCTACTGATACACCCACACAGACACTTAGACACTGTCAATTCTCACCTGTTGTTCCACAGGAGCGATAGGAAGATAGTGTAGCAAGGTCCCAACTTCCTCCCACCACCAAGACTGACCAACAAAGTCAAAGCCAGTCAGGGCGAAATGGGAAAGAGGGGAAGGAAGGAGAAAAAATACAGTTCCCACGGAGTCAGTGTAGGAAGGTGTGTGGCGCCCAGGGAGTCTCTATGTGTCTCCTGTGTATAAAGAAGAGAACAGGTTCACCAATTGATGTGTCAGTCCCTATATGTATCAAACAACAGTGCTAACGGGAATTCGCATATTTCTATATATATGTGTTGAAGTACCTGTAACGATCCCCTATTCTGTAACTTAAGTAAGTGACTGCATACACAGGAGTGGTATACAATCTATGAAATAGAAAGAGAGAGTATTGGTTTGAGGAGCAAAACAGATTGTCTATAACACCATTACTACATATATAAATGAATGTATGTACAAGCACACCTAAAAGGTTTCTGTAACAGGCACTAATATAAGGCTGAAAATGCTGAAATCCCAAAGCCTGGAAGTGTATATACAATGGCTTCTTGTATATAAGATCAAGTAAAAAAACAACAAAAAATATGTAGGGCCTTTTAGTTTAATTCAAGTGCATGGTTTTTAGTATTTGGATTGAGCGGTATCTTTCTTTATCTTTATCTTATATTTTTCAGAATGCGAAGTACTGTGGAAAGAACAGGATCTCCATAAACCAGTAAAACATGTCAGATAAGAATAAGCACAAACATATCGCAGTAATCATGGCAATATTGTAGAGCGAGTTACCGCCATTGTTTAATGCAACCTTCTGATGCTTTAAAGTGTCTTGTCTTTTTCTTTGCAGGTTTTCAGGAAACGGGAGCTGGAGCAGATTAGGAGCAAAGGAGGATGGTGAGCAAGTCAGAAAAACAGCTGACAAATTGCGACCTGCGGGAGACGTCGAAAGCAATGTAAAGGTGCCCCGGAAGCAGAAAGGTGAGTGAGCCGAGGATGGAAGATTGCATGCATGACAACTAGAACGCAAAGCAATATTTCGCCTGAGAAGGCCGGCATTATGCTGGAAGTGCTCTGCCCCGCCGCAGACCCAGCTAGGAGTGGGGCAAGTGCAACAGACCCCCACTCACACACTCAGGCACTCCCACACCCACTGACAAACTCACTCAGATACTGATACACCAACTCACAGATCCACTCAGACACTCTCACACCCACTCACAAACCCACTCAGGCACTCATTCAGACATTCATGCACCCACTCACTGATCCACTCAGACATGGACACCCACTTGCTGACCCATTCAGACACTCATGCACTGAATCACAGACCCACTCAGAGACTATCAGACCCACTCACAGACCCACTCATATACTCATGCACTCACTCACAGACTGACTCACACACTCATGGGGCACTCACAAACCCACCCAGGCACTCACACAGCCACTCATAGACCCACTCAGACATGAACATCCACTCACAGACCCATTTAGACACTCACACACTGACTCACAGACCCACTGGGAGACTCACAGACCCACTCAGACACTCATGCACTCACTCACAGACTGACTCACACACTCATGGGGCACTCACAAACCCACTCAGACACTCTCACACACACTCACAGACCCTCTTAAACACTCATTCAGACATTCATGCACCCACTCAGATACACACTCAGACATTCATGCACCCACTCACAGACCCACTCAGACACTCATGCACCCACTCACGCCCCAGTGAGAAACTTATATACCCACCCCCAGACCCACTCAACACTCACACACCCATTGAGATACTCACACACTCACCCATTGAGACACTCACACACTCACTCTCAAAAGTTACAGTTAGGAAATCAAATTTAAAAAACCTTAGAAATGTACTAAAAAAACCAAAGGTTACGGAGACGTTATGGTTGAGAAATAACATTAAAAAAACTGTAGAAATTCTCTAAAAAAAAGCAAAGGTTACAGGGACGTTATAGTTAGCAAATAACATTTAACAAACCTTAGAAATTCATTGAAAAAAACAAAGGCTACAGAGACAATATAGTATATCAGTGATGTCATCAGTGATGTCATTTGAGATGTCATCAGTGATGTCATCTGTGATGTCACTGACCATGTCATGAGTGGTGCAATATGTGAGGTCATAAGCAGTGCATTGCAGAGGTATAAGTTATAGTTAGCTGAGGTAACTATAACTGTTGAATTGCAATGCGGTTTGCAGAGTGGTGGAGAAAGGGGGCGGTGTCATCGATCACCTCTCAGCAAACCCACTGTGTGGGACTTACTGGAGGTAACAGGAGGGCTGTAAGTTATAGTTAGCTCAGGTAACTATAACTGTTGAATTGCAATGGTTTTGTACGAGTGAAATCTGAGCCTAACTACAACGTCCCTGTAACCTTTGTTTTTTTTCAGTGAATTTTTAAGATTTGTTTAATTCTATTTCCTAACCATAATGTCCCTGTAATCTTTGTTTTTTTAATGAACTTCAAAGTTTTTTTAAATTTCCTAACTGTAACCTGTAACCTTTCAGAGTGGGTGTGTGAGTGGCTGTATAGGTCGGTGAGTGGGTGTGTGAGTAGCTGTATGGGTGTGTGAGTGGGTGTTTGAGCGGCTGTCTAGGTTTGCGAGTGGGTATGTGAGTGCCTTATGGGTCTGTGAGTAGGTGTGTGAGTAGCTGTGTGGGTGTATGAGTGGGTTTGTGAGTAGCTTTGTGGATGTGTGAGTGGGTGTGTGAGTGGCTGTATGGGTCTGTACAGTGGGTGGAGAAAGGGGGCAGGGCCCCTGAAGAGCTCTCAGCAATCCCTCTTTGTGGGACTTACTGGTGGTAAGAGGAGGGGTTCTTGGCGTCCAACGATCCTCAGCATCCAGGAGGAGGTCATCCCTCAAACAGTAGTGCATCAGGAGGCATGTTTGCAGAGTGGTGGAGAAAGGGTCAGGCCTCCAACGAGCTCTCAGCAATACCATTGTGTGGGACTTACTGGTGGTAACAGGAGGGGCTCCTGGCCCCCAAGGACCCTCAGTATCCAAGGGGACTCCATCCCCCAATGAGTAGTGCACCAGGAGGCCTGTTTGCAGACTGGTGGAGAAGGGGACAGGGCCTCCGACAAGCTCTCAACAATCCCGCTGTGTGTGACTTAATGGTGGTAACAGGATGGATTCTTCGCCCACAAGAACGCCTCCTGGTGCACTATTAGTTGGGGGAAGTAGTCCACATGTGTCATGAGGCCCCCAAGAGTAAAGTGGAATTCATTCCCCGGCCAGAAGCATGCCAGGAGGTGCGTTTGTAGAGTGGTGGAGAAAGGGGGCGTGGCCTCCGTGTCCTCTCAGAAATCCCACTGTCTGGAACTTACTGGAGGTAACAAGAGGGCTTGTTGGCCTCCAAAGACCCTTAGCATTCAAGGGGACTTCATTCACTACCCCCCCTTTGCACCAGGAGGCGCGTTTGCAGAGTGGTGGTGAAGGGGGCATGGCGTCCAGTGACTTACAGGTTTTTTAAATAGAATTTTTAGGGAAGGGGCTCTGTAGCCCCTCTTCTCTGAGTTGATTTCAGCCCCAGAGACCCCATCCCTCGGGGACAGTCTTTTATGAAGTGGGGAGGGGAACCGGGGACCCTATCCCCCAGGGCCCAGCATTTTTCTTTTTTTTCTCCTTTTATTAAAACTAAAGGAAGGGGGCCTCATGGCCCCCCTTCCCTTTGCCAATTTGTCCCCTGGGACCCCATCCCCTGGGGCCTGCCCTTTATTTTTATTTATTTTTTACATGGGAGGGGGGGCTGTGCGGCCCCCTCCTGAGGCCAATTTCGGCCCCGGGGACCCCAGCCCCCAGGGCCAGGCCTTCATAATTTTTTTTATAAATGGAGAGGGGGTCCCGCTTGGCCCCCCTCCTCCGGCTGATATCGCCCTGGGGACCCCATCCCCGGGGCATGGCCAGCTCATTGAGGGGGGAGCCTGAAGGCCCCCTCAGTCCCTGCTGGCTCCCCACCTCCTATGGGAGCCGGCAGTATTTTTTGAGAGAGGGAGCTGCAATGCCAAGACCATGGCTTGGGGGTCAGGGTATTGTTAGCTGCCCCCTTTTCTTTATTTTCACTTTTTTTGGAGACTCGATGAAGCAGAGTCCCAAGATGGCTGCCAACACTTCCTGGTTGAGGTGTTGGCAGCCAATCAGAGCGGTGCATTTCCCTGCACGAGCTCGTCTTTTTCCCGAAGGATTCGCGACCAGAGATATAACTATAATTTTCAACTTAAATTTCTGAAAAATTACTAAACGGATTTACACCAAATAACAAAAAGCACAATCTGCGTAACAACATCTACCTTTCTACGACATTTGGTGTAATTCCTTCCAGCAGTTCGGGCTGTAGGTTCGACAATGTGTTCCTATGGAAATTAACATTACAAAGGCACCTTTTTTTCGCACCCCTATTTCTCGGTCCCCACTGCACCGATCAACCCGAAACTTTCCATGACACACAGAACCTACTTTGATACTGTTTTTGGAAAATTTTGGAAAATTGGTCAAACGACGCCAAAGTTATAGGCAAGTCAAAAACGATTTTCCTGTGGAAACTAGGTCAAAACTATTACTACCTACTGGCGATTGCCAGTAGGTAATATATATATATATATTCACTGAAAAAACCATAGGTTTTAGGGAAAGTTATAGTTAGTTGGACATTGCACTCGTACAAAACCCGTGAAATTCCCCCGTTATAGTTAGTTCAGCTAACTATAACTCGCGCCCCGCAATGCACTGCTGATGACGTCACATATTACATCACTCATGACATGGTCAGTGACATCACTGATGACATCACTGATGACATCACTGATGACATCTCAAATGACATCACTGATGACATCACTGATGACATCATCCAGTGACTGTGTGTTTCTGTAAAGTTTAAATATGTTTAATATATATAGGGAAAGGCGTATTGAAGAATGAGTGGGTGTATAAGCGTCTGAATGGATGATTTAGTAAGTGCGTGACTGAGTCTATAAGTGAGTGACTAAATGTATCTTACTGGATGCATGGGTGAGTGACTAAACTGTGTGAATGTCTGTATCAGTGTGTCTGTTGTTGTGTAAGCAGCTGCATGGGTTTCTGACTAGCTAAATGAGTGTCTATATGGGTTATGGATTGGTTTTCTGAGTATCTGTATGGGTGCCTCAGTGTTTGTGTGGGTGGGGTGTGTGTGACTCTGTGCATATATGTGTGAGTGGGTGATTCACTGGGTGCATGGTTTCAAGAGTGCGTTTGTGATGGACTGTATGGGTGGGTGAGTGTGTGTATGGGTGTGTTAGTGATTGAATGTATATCTCAGTGGTACATGTGTGAGTATCTACATATGTGAAAGGCAGTATATATGTGTGTTGGAGTATATAAATGGCTATAAGTGAGAGTGTGTGATTGTGAGAGTGGCTATATGGATGAGTGTGTGCTTGCATCAGTGATTGCATAGGAGCGTAAGAATGTGCTGGTATTTTTATGAGTAAGTGAGCTGGTGTGTATAACTGTATAGGTGAGTAAATAGGAGTGTGATTAATTATTTGCATGACTGACTAGGTGTGTGAGTACCTCTATGGATGAGTTGCGTTGTGTGAGTGTTTTTATAGGTGTATGAGTGTATATGATAGTCCTGTACTGAGAGACTGTAAGTATGAGTGACTGTACGGGTGAGTGAGTAGATGTGTGTGTGTAGACCTAAGAATCAGTGAGTGGGTATGTACTTATTGGTATTGGAGTGTGTATGGTTTTGAGAATGGCAGTCTGTAATTTAGAGTGGGTGTATCAAAAGTTATATTAGGGTGTGAGAAGATGCATTAAATTCTCACATGGATGATGTCATCAGTGATGTCATTTGAGATGTCATCAGTGATGTCATCAGTGATGTCACTGACCATGTCATGAGTGATGTAATATGTGACGTCATCAGCAGTGCATTGCGGGGCGCGAGTTATAGTTAGCTGAACTAACTATAACGGGGAATTTCACGGGTTTTGTACGAGTGCAATGTCCAACTAACTATAACTTTCCCTAAAACCTATGGTTTTTTCAGTGAATTTCAAAGGTTTTTTAAATGTTAATTTCTAACTATAACGTGTCTGAAACCTATGGTTTTTTCAGTGAATTTCAAAGGTTTTTTAAATGCTAATTTCTAACTATAACGTGCCTGAAACCTATGTTTTTTTCAGTGAATTTCAAAGGTTTTTTAAATGCTAATTTCTAACTATAACGTGCCTGAAACCTATGTTTTTTCAGTGAATTTCAAAGGTTTTTAAATGCTAATTTCTAACTATAACGTGCCTGAAACCTATGATTTTTAAGTGAATTTCAAAGGTTTTTAAATGCTAGTTTCTAACTATGCCAACAGAGGTAGGACATGTGAAGAAAGAAGAAAAACGCACAGAAAGAAGCAAAAGATGTGCAGAAAGAACCAACAGAGGAGCAGAAAGAGGCCTTGTTGCAAAATCATCCTGTGCCCACAACTTTTTCAGACGGGTACTGGTGGTAACTGACTCTGACTAACCAGAGCCAGTGCGCGTTTGCACAGTGGTGAAGGGAGGGGGCCTGAGGTGACATGTGTGCAAATGCGCCCGTGGCGCGTTTTAAGTTGCGGGATTAAGTCCCCTTGAATCCTGAGGGTCCCTGGGGCCCAACTAGCCCCCAGGTACCTACAGTTAGGACCACAGAGCTGAGTTGCAGAGAGGCGTTCCGAGGCCACGCACCTTTTTCACCTCTCTGCAACGCAACTCTGTTGTGCTTACTGAAGGTACCTGGTGGGCTAGTTGGCCCCCAGGATTCAAAGGGAATTAACTCCCCAACTTAAAACGCACCACAGGGCGTGTTTGCGCACATGTCACCTGAGGCCCCGCCCCTCCCTTCACCACTGTGCAAACGCGCCCCGTGGCGCGTTTTAAGTTGGGGGATTAGGTCACCTTGAATCCTGAGAGTCCCTGGGGTCCAACTAGCCCACCAGGTACTTCCAGTAAGCACCACAGGCCTGCGTTGCAACGCCTGTAACAAATTGTGCAGTTGTGTTTAGGTAGTGAAGAGGGTCGTGCTGGGGGTAGTGTTTTAGGGTTTAGGGTAGTGCAGTGGTGTTTGTGTAGTGTAGGGGGTCATGCTGGGGGTAGATTTAGGGTTTAGGGTAGTGCAGTGGTGTTTGGGTAGTGTAGGGAGTCGTGCTGGGGGAGTGTTTTAGGGTTTAGGGTAGTACAGTGGTGTTTGGGTAGTGTAGGGGGTCGTGCTGGGGTTAGTGTTTTAGGGTTTAGGGTAGTGCAGTGGTGTTTGGGTAGTGTAGGGGATACTGCTGGGGGTAGTGTTTTAGGGTTTAGGGTAGTGCAATGGTGTTTGGGTAGTGTAGGGGGTACTGCTGGGGGTAGTGTTTTAGGGTTTAGGGTAGTGCAGTGGTGTTTGGGTAGCGTAGGGGTACTGCTGGGGGTAGTGTTTTATGGTTTAGGGTAGTGCAGTGGTGTTTGGGTAGTGTAGGGGTTCGTGCTGGGGGTAGTTTTTTAGGGTTTAGGGTAGTGCAGTGGTGTTTGTGTAGTGTAGGAGGTCGTGTTTTAGGGTTTAGAGTAGTGCAGTGGTCTTTGGATAGTGTAGGGAGTCGTGCGGGGGTATTGTTTTAGAGTTTAGGGTAGTGCAGTGGTCTTTGGGTAGTGTAGGGGTTGTGCGGGGGTAGTGTTTTAGGGATTAGGGTAGTGCATTGGTATTTGGGTAGTGTAGGGGTCATGCGGGTGGTAGTGTTTTAGGGTTTAGGGCAGTGCAGTGGTGTTTAGGTAGTGTAGGGGGTCATGCTGGGGGGAGTGTTTTAGGGTTTAGGGCAGTGCAGTGGTGTTTGGGTAGTGTAGGGGGTCGTGCTGGGGGGAGTGTTTTAGGGTTTAGGGCAGTGCAGTCGTGTTCGGGTAGTGTAGGGGGTCGTGCTGGGGGAGTATTTTAGGGTTTAGGGTAGTGCAGTGGTCGGGTAGTGTAGGGGGTCATGCTGGGGGTAGTGTTCTAGGGTTTAGGGCAGTGCAGTGGTGTTCGGGCAGTGTAGGGGGTCGTGCTGGGGTGGTGTTTTAGGGTTTAGGGCAGTGCAGTGGTGTTCGGGCAGTGTAGGGGGTCGTGCTGGGGGTGGTGTTTCAGGGTTTAGGGCAGTGCAGTGGTGTTCGGGCAGTGTAGGGGGTCGTGCAGGGGGTGGTGTTTCAGGGTTTAGGGCAGTGCAGTGGTGTTCGGGCAGTGTAGGGGGTCGTGCAGGGGTGGTGTTTCAGGGTTTAGGGCAGTGGTGTTCGGGCAGTGTAGGGGGTCATGCTGGGGTGGTGTTTCAGGGTTTGGGGCAGTGCAGTGGTGTTCGAGCAGTAAAGGGGTCATGCTGGGGGTGGTGTTTCAGGGTTTAGGGCAGTGCAGTGGTGTTCGGGCAGTGTAGGGGGCGGTGCAGGGGGTGGTGTTTCATGGTTTAGGGCAGTGCAGTGGTGTTCGGGCAGTGTAGGGGGTGGTACAGGGGGTGGTGTTTCAGGATTTAGGGCAGTGCAGTGGTGTTCGGGCAGTGTAGGGGGTCGTGCAGGGGGTGGTGTTTCAGGGTTTAGGGCAGTGCAGTGGTGTTCGGGCAGTGTAGGGGCGGTGCAGGGGGTGGTGTTTCAGGGTTTAGGGCAGTACAGTGGTGTTCGGGCATTGTAGGGGGTGGTGCTGGGGCTGGTGTTTCAGGGTTTAGGGCAGTGCAGTGGTGTTCGGGCAGTGTAGGGGGTCGTGCTGGGGCTGGTGTTTCAGGGTTTAGGGCAGTGCAGTGGTGTTCGGGCAGTGTAGGGGGTCATGCTGGGGCTGGTGTTTCAGGGTTTAGGGCAGTGCAGTGGTGTTCGGGCAGTGTAGGGGGTCTTGCTGGGGCTGGTGTTTCAGAGTCTAGGGCAATGCAGTGGTGTTCGGGCAGTGTAGGGGTCTTGCTGGGGCTGGTGTTTCAGGGTTTAGGGCAGTGCAGTGGTGTTCGGGCAGTGTAGGGGGTCGTGCTGGGGGTGGTGTTTCAGGGTATAGGGCAGTGCGGTGGTGTTCGGGCAGTGTAGGGGATCGTGCTGGGGCTAGTGTTTCAGGGTTTAGGGCAGAGCAATGGTGCTCAGGCAGTGTAGGGGGTTGTGCTGGGGGTGATGTTTCAGAATTTAGGGCAGTGCAGTGGTGTTAGGGCAGTGTAGGGGGTCGTGCTGGGGGTGGTGTTTCAGGGTTTAGGGCAGTGCAGTGGTGTTCTGGCAGTGTAGGGGGTTGTGCAGGGGGTGGTGTTTCAGGGTTTAGGGCAGTGCAGTAGTTTTCGGGCAGTGTAGGGGGTCGTGCAGGGGGTGGTGTTTCAGGGTTTAGGGCAGTGCAGTGGTGTTCGGGCAGTGTAGGGGGCGGTGCAGGGGGTGGTGTTTCAGGGTTTAGGGCAGTACAGTGGTGTTCGGGCATTGTAGGGGGTGGTGCTGGGGCTGGTGTTTCAGGGTTTAGGGCAGTGCAGTGGTGTTCGGGCAGTGTAGGGGTCGTGCTGGGGCTGGTGTTTCAGGGTTTAGGGCAGTGCAGTGGTGTTCGGGCAGTGTAGGGGGTCATGCTGGGGCTGGTGTTTCAGGGTTTAGGGCAGTGCAGTGGTGTTCGGGCAGTGTAGGGGTCTTGCTGGGGCTGGTGTTTCAGAGTCTAGGGCAATGCAGTGGTGTTCGGGCAGTGTAGGGGGTCTTGCTGGGGCTGGTGTTTCAGGGTTTAGAGCAGTGCAGTGGTGTTCGGGCAGTGTAGGGGGTCATGCTGGGGGTGGTGTTTCAGGTTTTAGGGCAGTGCGGTGGTGTTCGGGCAGTGTAGGGGGTCGTGCTGGGGCTAGTGTTTCAGGGTTTAGGGCAGAGCAATGGTGCTCAGGCAGTGTAGGGGGTTGTGCTGGGGGTGATGTTTCAGGGTTTAGGGCAGTGCAGTGGTGTTAGGGCAGTGTAGGGGGTCGTGCTGGGGGTGGTGTTTCAGGGTTTAGGGCAGTGCAGTGGTGTTCCGGCAGTGTAGGGGGTTGTGCAGGGGGTGGTGTTTCAGGGTTTAGGGCAGTGCAGTAGTTTTCGGGCAGTGTAGGCGGTCGTGCTGGGGCTGGTGTTTCAGGGTTTAGGGCAGTGCAGTGGTGTTCGGGCAGTGTACGGGGTTGTGCTGGGGCTGGTGTTTCAGGGTTTAGGGCAGTGCAGTGGTGTGCGGGCAGTGTACGGGGTCGTGCTGGGGCTGGTGTTTCAGGGTTTAGGGCAGTGCAGTGGTGTTCGGGCAGTGTAGGGGGTCGTGCTGGGGGTGGTGTTTCAGGGTTTAGGGCAGTGCAGTGGTGTTCGGGCAGTGTAGGGGGTCGTGCTGGGGCTGGTGTTTCAGGGTTTAGGGCAGTGCAGTGGTGTTCGGGCAGTGTAGGGGGTCGTGCTGGGGCTGGTGTTTCAGGGTTTTGGGCAGAGCAGTGGTGTTCGGGCAGTGTAGGGGGTCGTGCTGGGGGTGGTGTTTCAGGGTTTAGGGCAGTGCAGTGGTGTTCGGGCAGTGTAGGGGGTCTTGCTGGGGGTGGTGTTTCAGGGTTTCAGGCAGTGCAGTGGTGTTCGGGCAGTGTAGGGGGTCTTGCTGGGGGTGGTGTTTCAGTGTTTAGGGCAGTGGTGTTAGGGCAGTGTCGGGGGTCTTGCTGGGGGTGATGTTTCAGGGTTTAGGGCAGTGCAGTGGTGTTCGGGCAGTGTAGGGGTCTTGCTGGGGGTAGTGTTTCAGGGTTTAGGGCGGTGAAGTGGTGTTCGTGCAGTGTTGTGGGTCGTGCTGGGGGTGGTGTTTCAGGGTTTAGGGCAGTGCAGTAGTGTTCGGGCAGTGTAGGGGTCGTGCAGGGGTGGTGTTTCAGGGTTTAAGGCAGTGCAGTGGTGTTCTGGCAGTGTAGGGGGTCAGGCTGGGGGTGGGGTTTCAGGGTTTAGGGCAGTACAGTGGTGTTCGGGCAGTGTAGGGGGTCGTGCAGGGGGTGGTGTTTCAGGGTTTAGTGCAGTGCAGTGGTGTTCGGGCAGTGTAGGGGGTCGTGCTGGGGCTGGTGTTTCAGGGTTTAGGGCAGTGCAGTGGTGTTCGGGCAGTGTAGGGGGTCTTGCTGGGGGTGCTGTTTCAGGGTTTAGGGCAGTGGTGTTCGGGCAGTGTAGGGGGTCTTGCTGGGGGTGATGTTTCAGGGTTTAGGGCAGTGCAGTGGTGTTCGGGCAGTGTAGGGGGTCTTGCTGGGGGTAGTGTTTCAGGGTTTAGGGCAGTGCAGTGGTGTTCGTGCAGTATAGGGGGTCGTGCTGGGGATGGTGTTTCTGGGTTTAGGGCAGTGCAGTAGTGTTCGAGCAGTGTAGGGGGTTGTGCAGGGGGTGGTGTTTCAGGGTTTAGGGCAGTGCAGTGGTGTTCGGGAAGTGCAGGGGGTCGCGCTGGGGGTGGTGTTTCAGGGTTTAGGGCAGTGCAGTGGTGTTCGGGCAGTGTAGGGGGTCATGCACGGGGTGGTGTTTCAGGGTTTAGGGCAGTGCAGTGGTGTTCGGGCAGTGTAGGGTGTTGTGCTGGGGCTGGTGTTTCAGGGTTCAGGGCAGTGCAATGGTGTTCAGGCAGTGTAGGGGGTCGTGCTGAGGCTGGTGTTTCACGGTTTAGGGCAGTGCAGTGGTGTTCGGGCAGGGTAGGCGGTCGTGGTGGGGCTGGTGTTTCAGGGTTTAGGGCAGTGCAGTGGTGTTCGGGCAGTGTAGGCGGTCGTGCTGGGGCTGGTGTTTCAGGGTTTAGGGCAGTGCAGTGGTGTTCGGGCAGTGTAGGGGGTCGTGCTGGGGCTGGTGTTTCAGGGTTTAGGGCAGTGCAGTGGTGCTCGGGCAGTGTAGGGGGTCGTGCTGGGGGTGATGTTTCAGGGTTTAGGGTAGTGCAGTGGTGTTCGGGCAGTGTAGGGGGTCGTGCAGGGGCTGGTGTTTCAAGGTTTAGGGCAGTGCAGTGGTGTTCGGGCAGTGTAGGGGGTCGTGCTGGGGCTGGTGTTTCAGGGTTTTGGGCAGAGCAGTGGTGTTCGGGCAGTGTAGGGGGTCATGCTGGGGGTAGTGTTTCAGGGTTTAGGGCAGTGCAGTGGTGTTCGGGCAGTGTAGGGGGTCGTGCTGGGGGTGGTGTTTCAGGGTTTAGGTCAGTGGTGTTCGGGCAGTGTAGGGGGTCTTGCTGGGGGTGATGTTTCAGGGTTTAGGGCAGTGCAGTGGTGTTCGGGCAGTGTAGGGGTCTTGCTGGGTGTAGTGTTTCAGGGTTTAGGGCAGTGCAGTGGTGTTCGGGCAGTGTAGGGGTCTTGCTGGGTGTAGTGTTTCAGGGTTTAGGGCAGTGCAGTGGTGTTCGGGCAGTGTAGGGGGTCATGCTGGGGGTAGTGTTTCAGGGTTTAGGGCAGTGCAGTGGTGTTCGGGCAGTGTAGGGGGTCGTGAAGGGGGTGGTGTTTCAGGGTTTAGGGCAGTGCAGTGGTGTTCGGGCAGTGTAGGGGGTCTTGCTAGGGGTGGTGTTTCAGGGTTTAGGGCAGTGCAGTGGTGTTCGGGCAGTGTAGGGGGTCATGCAGGGGCTGGTGTTTCAGGGTTTAGGGCAGTGCAGTGGTGTTCGGGCAGTGTAGGGGTCGTGCTGGGGGTAGTGTTTTAGGATTTAGGGTAGTGCAGTGGTGCTTGTGTAGTGTAGGGGGTCATGCTGGGGGTAGTGTTTTAGGGTTTAGGGTAGTGCAGTGGTGTTTGTGTAGTATAGGGGGTCATGTTTTAGGGTAGTGCAGTGGTGTTTGGGTAGTGTAGGGGGTCGTGCTGGGGGTAGTGTTTTAGGATTTAGGTTAGTGCAGTGGTGTTTGGGTAGTGTAGGGGGTCGTGCTGGGGGTAGTGTTTTAGGGTTTAGGATAGTGCAGTGGTGTTTGGGTAGTGTAGGGGGTCGTGCTGGGGGTAGTGTTTTAGGGTTT
This sequence comes from Calotriton arnoldi, assembly GCA_963921515.1. Taxonomy (NCBI): domain Eukaryota; kingdom Metazoa; phylum Chordata; class Amphibia; order Caudata; family Salamandridae; genus Calotriton; species Calotriton arnoldi. The sequence goes on from CAWUFW010005482.1 coordinate 976,333, forward strand.
AGGATAGTGCAGTGGTGCTTGTGTAGTGTAGGGGGTCATGCTGGGGGTAGTGTTTTAGGGTTTAAGGTAGTGCAGTGGTGTTTTTGTAGTGTAGGGGGTCATGTTTTAAGATGCAATGCTCCAATACCTGACCAGTCTGCACTACATAAAACTGCAAAAAAACTAAAAATAAAAAGTGTTTTGCACACTTTTGTCATTGGGCTATATGTGGGCCACATCTGGGTAATATTTGTGCTACATTTGGGCTCTTTTTTCACCGGTGGCCATCTTGGAAGACTTCTTTGTTATGAAGTTTCCTAATTTCTTCATTTACTGCAGTCTCCTCAGTAGGAAATGCTTTCAGTTTTTACTTTGATTCCATCAAGAAGGCATTCAGATGTGTCTCACATCTGCCATAAATTCAGAATGTTAGCACTCTAGTTGCTCATTAGATCACTGGAGTAAAGCTACTGCTCACCAGGGAGTTAACTGGTAGTCTGCTGCTGGTATTGAAAGTGATTGTTTCAGTCTGCATGTCAGAATTTTCTAATGAAATAGAAGAGGATTTGAGATCTCACTTAAAACATGCCCTAATTTTTCTTTCTGCAGCACTAACCATAATTTCTATTTCAAAAAGAACCCCTCATTTTGTTCCTTTTTAAATTAAATGTTTTAAGTGTTACCGGTTTATTCCAATCAAGATGGCTTCAGGTGTGCCATACTTTTGTCATAAGTAAGGCTGTTTGCGCTCTAGTTGTTCTTTAGAACACTCTGGGAAGCTGCAGTAAAACACAAAGGCATCAACTGGCAGGCTGCTCCTGTTGAAATATAACAGGAAGATATTTGAGATCACACTTGAAATATGTCCTAATTTTTCTTTCTACAGCACTAACCATAATTTCTATGACAAAATGAACCCCATCATTTTGTTCCTTTTTAAATTAAATGTTTTAAGTGTTACCAGTTTATTCCAATCAAGATGGCTTCAGGTGTGCCATACTTTTGTCATAAGTAAGGCTGTTAGCACTCTAGTTGTTCTTTAGAACACTCTGGGAAGCTGCAGTAGAACACAAAGGCATCAACTGGCAGACTGCTCCTGTTGAAATATAACAGGAAGATATTTGAGATCACACTTGAAACATGTCCTAATTTTTCTTTCTACAGCACTAACCATAATTTCTATGACAAAATGAACCCCATCATTTTGTTCCTTTTTAAATTAAATTGTTTAAGTGTTACCAGTTTAGTCCAATCAAGATGGCTTCAGGTGTGCCATACTTTTGTCATAAGTAAGGCTGTTAGCACTCTAGTTGTTCTTTAGAACACTCTGGGAAGCTGCAGTAGAACACAAAGGAATCAACTGACAGTCTCTGCCCTTGTTGGATGTACATGTTTTACTGAGAATGTCAGACTTCATTCTCACATGAGTGAGAAAGATAATGTGAATTTACAGAAAATATGCTCTCATTTTAGCTTCTGGAGCACCTTCCAAACCTCCATGTGACAAGCATGAGAAAATAGTGTTCTCTCAAACATGATTCATGATATCCCAGCAGAAGGTTTTTCACATGGTAAAATCACCTTAGAATACACCACAATTCCTAAAATTAGTATGGTACCATCAACAAATAAATTCTAATGTAATCACCCTTTATAGTTCTCCTTTTGGTGACCCTCAAAATCTTCTATTCACTACAATGCATTTCAATGAGGTACTATCATTTATATTGGTCCCAAGATGGCTGCCAGCAATTCCAGGATGAAGTGCTGACAGCCAATCAGATCTCACGATGACATGTGCGGTTAGGCTCCGCCCAGATATATATGTGACTTTACTTTTGATTTTCTCAGGAACTACTGAACGGATTTACACCATTTAAGCAAAAGGCACGACACTGAACCAAGGGCTACCTCTTTGCCAAATTTGGTGTAATTCCGTTCAGCAGTTCGGGCTGTAGCTGCGACTAAAGGTTCCTATGGAAAAATGACTGGGGAAAACGCGTTTTGGGACCCCCCTTTTTTCTCGGCCCCCGCTTGACGTATCACCCCGAGACTTTCAGGATAGGGGCGGACCGGAGCGCCCCAACAAGTTGGAAACTTTCGCGAAGATTCGTCAACCGGCGCCAACGTTATTTCAAATAGAATGTCGCGGATTTCCTATGGATAATAGGTTTTAACTATAACTATCTACTGGCGACCGCCAGTAGATAATATATTATATACCTCAAAGCAATGTACAAATGTTATTATTCTCAACTATCAGCATGGAGAGCTCAGGGCCTAATAACAATGGATGAACTTAAATTTCTAAAAAATGATTACCCGATTACACCATCTATTTACTTTATTCCCAAAATCCACAAGGACCGATGCAATCCACCGGGCAGACCGATTATATCGGCACGTGATGGACTTCTGGAACATACGTCACAATACATTGACTACTTTCTACAAGGGTATGTTCAATCCTTGGACTCCTATGTAAGGGATACAAGTGACTTTTTGAACAAATTGCAGGATTTCATTTGGCAGGATGGTTACTTAATGATAGCGCTTGATGTTACATCTTTGTATACAAGCATTAGACACAGTGATGGTTTGACAGCACTAAGATACTATATGTCCAAGAGATCAGATCAATTTAAGCAACACAGTGCAATGTTAATTGAGATGGTTGACTTCTGCTTGAATCACAATGTATTTATGTTTAACAACATGCTCTTCCAACAAATCAGGGGAGTAGCTATGGGTGCCAGCTTCTCCCCAGCTATGCATGTTTACACATGGGCTGGTGGGAGGAGTTGGTACTAGCTACCGAACATAGCAGTTACAAAACTAAGAACATTAGACTATGGTTACGGTATATTGATGATTTGTTTGTCATTTGGAGAGGCACACACCAAGAAGCAGAAGGATTCATTAACTCTATCAATGACAATGCACTGAATTTACACTTTACTGCCACTATAAGTGAAACAACTGTTAATTTCTTAGATACAAAGGTGTACATTAAAAATCAACAGATTGAGACACAACTATACAGGAAGGAAACAGCTGGCAACTCCACGTTGCATGCCAGCAGTGCTCACCCAAGACACCTGATCAATAGCATTCCCTACGGGGAAATGCTTAGACTCAGGAGGGTAAATAGCACTGAGGACACTCTCAAGAAAGCCCAAAATGAAAGCAAAGCAAGGTTCCGTGAGAGGGGTTATTCACTAAAAACCATTGAGGGGGCCATAACAAAATCTATGACACATAGTAGAACAGAACTGATTAAAGATAAACTGGAGATAGCAACAGACCAGTTAGTTCCACCTCCCATTAACTCGTCTACCAACGAATTTAGAGTTATTATGGAATTCAGCAGTCAAGACAAGGAACTACGGGGTATTATTACCCATAACTGGCCACTACTTTTGAGTGATCCAATAATTGGGAAAACATTACCTTCCAAAGTCTCTATCACTCATAGCAGGGCTCCCTGCATGAGGGATAAATTGGTTAAAACTAGTCCTGAAATCATTGAGAGTTGTAATTGGCTTCAGACTCATAAAGGCTTTTTTAAATGTAAAACGTGTAAGGCATGCCAACAGGGGATCAACAAAACCAAATATACTACCCCCTTTAGCCCAAAACAACATGATATTAACAAATTGTTGACATGTAAAACTGAATACGTGGTCTATGTGTTGTTATGCCCATGTGGCCTACAATACATAGGCAGCACAAAGCTGCAGGCACACAAACGGGTTCTTCAACATTTGAGGGCTATTACCAATCAAGACAACACGTATCCAGTGGCGAGACATTTCAAGGAGTATCATGGATCTAGGAGTCATGAACTAAGATACTTTCTCATTGACTCAGTACCCCTAAGTAGAAGAGGTGGTAACAGGGAAGCCAAACTACGTAAACTAGAAACCAGATACATCCTTGAGATGAACTCCAAACATCCAGGAGGGTTAAATGTAACGGAGGACTTACACACTTGCCTTTGAATTGAATTGATGAGATAGAACTATGATTATATCAAACAAATAATATACAAAATATACACCGAGTAACAGAAATCAATTGAATCACTCAATGAGCCGCAAGGATACTCTATATTTTATATTATATTTCATATTGTGTGTTTCACGTTTTATATTGCATATTTAATATCCATTTATGCATATAGAGATCAATATTTAATATTTAATTTTTAATATTTAATATTTTATGAGATGTATATTTATGATATGTTATATTTGATATTTGATATTTTATGTTCTGTACTTCATGAGTAATATTTAGTGTTCAATGTTCAAATTCCATTAATCAATGCCTATCATTGTATTACCCTTTGACTATTCCGGCGAACAAAAACATGAGTGATATCTGACTTACATCACCTTTACTAACTGGGTGGTTATGGACATAGCCACCCCCATGCAAACTATTAACCTCAGGATAAAGGGGTAACACAAGGTATTCATACCAAGATGTACAGCAGACACATAAGATAGATGACATAAATTAGTGTGATATATAATTGAAACATCAGGCAGCTAATAATGTTATTTTAATTAGATTTAAGTAAAATATATTATCCTGATTATAGACACGCAAGGTAGCACATACAGCACTTTTAGCACTTTAGGCACTTTTTAAACTTCCCTGGACATCCACATATATCAATGAGATATATATACCAATCATGAGACACAATGACAAATTCAATATGACCGCAAACATGTTTACAGGGACAATGTATTTACAAGGATTTATCCAATGCATTTTAAAATAATCTTAAAAATTTGTAAATTCATCAATGTAAACAGAACACGTGGGCGCGCTATACATTTTTAGTATGAAATCATATTTTATGTATATAATGTAATTTTACATAACATCAATTTTTTACATGTGGTTTTATATTTGTAAATCTTAGCTAGGACTTTTTTCCTATGCTTTTATCCTGACATATATATCTATAGGTTTTAATGACAAATATATATGTGGATATACATTATATCCGGATGGTAATTGGCATGTGATAATTATAAACCAAGCGTAGCTAATGATACGTATTTAACCATTATTGAATATAATCATTGTAAGTCTAAATAATATTCCAAGTCATGATACATTGTATATATTTTGTTTATGTCCATGATTTACGTTGAACTTTGCACTTTCCACTATGCACTATGTCACTTTAAAAGGCGGAAAAAACTTACTGCTAAATCATGTCATGTGATCAAGGCTCTTGAGGAGTCGAAACGCGTAATGGCGGCAGAATAAAGCAGTAAACCTCACATACAAGTGGTCCGTGTCCGTGTGTTTTGGAGAGGATTGAGAGCAACGACGGCGATCGTGATATAGGAACCGGGCTGGTTTCGCCTGGATCTACACGGACCCCCGCTCACAGTTTGGTCGATGCCGCAAAAGAAACCAACATCCTGAGCCTCGGCGAAGGGATTCAAGCAAGCAACCCGGAAGGGTTTGGAGCGTCTGACCCCCAGCGCCAGTAAATGCCGTAAAGCCTTCACAAAGTTCGGTGAAGCCGTGTCGGAGGACCCGGAGTACACTGACTACAGTCAAGGTAGGCGCGAGTGGCAGCGTGGGGTGAGCGGTGTGATTTGCGGGGCGGGCTGCCGCATTTACCGAGGAGACCCGCACATCAAGCAAAGCAAAATTTAAAACAATACGATGTCGGCCGACATGTTGCGGGACCGCGAAGCAGCGGCCCTTGAAATGTTTAGTGATCTGCCCACAACAACCCCAGTAACGAGACCGGGCAACGAGGCAAGCAATAGCGTGAATATCACAATAAAGGACAAGTTCAGACTATTAGAAAAACTCATGCGTCAAGAACAGAGCAAATGGTGGGAATCCCGGTCCTTACAAAGGTATATAGATGTGGGAAGGATTCCTAGAGGCTTGCGGAATTTCATAGCGCCCAGCTACGAAAATCCAAATCCCCAAATGATGCAGGAATGGGCCAATTGCAATTTAGAGTCTTCACGGAAATTAATCTTAATTCTGATCAAATATGCTGACTCTGACCGAACTACCCTGCTTGAGCAAATAGACAAACTAAATGAAGAGATTGGAGCCAGTGGGCAAACAGAAGATATAAGCAAATTGCGCAAAGATATGTTAGTACGTATAAAAAAGGAGGAAGAAAAAATCAAAGAAAGAAAAACGTACAAATTCATAAGGGACAAAACGGACTATGAAATGGGTCAGATTTTCACTTTTTCTAAAAAATATGATGCCTTGAGGAGAGCAGAGACCAACAAAAAGGATGGACAGACACCCAGCACATCGCGAGCCAACTATACAGCAAAACAGGCGTCCAATTCAGACCTCAGTTCACTACCAGATAGTGGCTCCGATTCAGAACTAAGGGACAATAGCACTACTCAGCAGGTACCTTCCCCAGGCCAAGAGGTTAATTTTTTATGCATGGACAGAAGGCAAACACTCCGCCCAAGAAACCAACAAAACAGAACTCAAGTGACAGAAATCACAAACGTAGGCAGAGGCGGAAGGCAAGCAGGAAACGCCACCAATGCAAAAAGACAGACAACGGGAAGATGGAAGCAGAGATAAACACCAACCTGGATACCAATAAAACCATAATCAATCTGGCAAAAATTAATTTAACAAAAGCTGAGGAACAAATACTGAATCTGGGACTTACCTATTGCCCAAAAAACGATTTCAATTATGCCAAAACACGGCTGGACATTTACCGTTGCATACGTAAATTGAAATTAATGAAATATCATATGATGCTCACTAAGGAAACACCAGCAGCACAAATATCTCAGAACAACTATGAAGGGCCAATGTACCCTGCTGATGTAGGGATAGGTGATATTCCTTTGACGACAGAACTGCTGGAACTATGGAACGAAGGATCGGTGTCCAGTACACAGGAGGATATATCTGGACAATCCATGATGGTCACCCCCAGTACACCAATGCAATGGGAACCTAAGATGCCAACTCCTTTCAGAAAAAAATCTACATTTGTCCCGATTAGTCCACGAGATGCTATTGATGTCTTCAATGAGCAGGTGACTACACAAATAAAACAATTGAATTTCAAAATCATGAATAACAAAAACAAAAGGAACAGAGTCAACACCCAGTATCATACATTGATGAACAAACTTGGAAAAGATCCCACTATTGTCATTAGAAATTCGGACAAAGGTGGTAACATTGTTATCTGGGGAAAGGAAGACTACACAAAGGAGGCCCTATTACAACTGAACGACCAAACCTGTTACACTAAGAGCAGAGGGACCGACCTCAAAGCAATGTACAAATGTTATTATTCTCAACTATCAGCATGGAGAGCTCAGGGCCTAATAACAATGGATGAACTTAAATTTCTAAAAAATGATTACCCGATTACACCATCTATTTACTTTATTCCCAAAATCCACAAGGACCGATGCAATCCACCGGGCAGACCGATTATATCGGCACGTGATGGACTTCTGGAACATACGTCACAATACATTGACTACTTTCTACAAGGGTATGTTCAATCCTTGGACTCCTATGTAAGGGATACAAGTGACTTTTTGAACAAATTGCAGGATTTCATTTGGCAGGATGGTTACTTAATGATAGCGCTTGATGTTACATCTTTGTATAGAAGCATTAGACACAGTGATGGTTTGACAGCACTAAGATACTATATGTCTAAGAGATCAGATCAATTTAAGCAACACAGTGCAATGTTAATTGAGATGGTTGACTTCTGCTTGAATCACAATGTATTTATGTTTAACAACATGCTCTTCCACCAAATCAGGGGAGTAGCTATGGGTGCCAGCTTCTCCCCAGCTATGCATGTTTACACATGGGCTGGTGGGAGGAGTTGGTACTAGCTACCGAACATAGCAGTTACAAAACTAAGAACATTAGACTATGGTTACGGTATATTGATGATTTGTTTGTCATTTGGAGAGGCACACACCAAGAAGCAGAAGGATTCATTAACTCTATCAATGACAATGCACTGAATTTACACTTTACTGCCACTATAAGTGAAACAACTGTTAATTTCTTAGATACAAAGGTGTACATTAAAAATCAACAGATTGAGACACAACTATACAGGAAGGAAACAGCTGGCAACTCCACGTTGCATGCCAGCAGTGCTCACCCAAGACACCTGATCAATAGCATTCCCTACGGGGAAATGCTTAGACTCAGGAGGGTAAATAGCACTGAGGACACTCTCAAGAAAGCCCAAAATGAAAGCAAAGCAAGGTTCCGTGAGAGGGGTTATTCACTAAAAACCATTGAGGGGGCCATAACAAAATCTATGACACATAGTAGAACAGAACTGATTAAAGATAAACTGGAGATAGCAACAGACCAGTTAGTTCCACCTCCCATTAACTCGTCTACCAACGAATTTAGAGTTATTATGGAATTCAGCAGTCAAGACAAGGAACTACGGGGTATTATTACCCATAACTGGCCACTACTTTTGAGTGATCCAATAATTGGGAAAACATTACCTTCCAAAGTCTCTATCACTCATAGCAGGGCTCCCTGCATGAGGGATAAATTGGTTAAAACTAGTCCTGAAATCATTGAGAGTTGTAATTGGCTTCAGACTCATAAAGGCTTTTTTAAATGTAAAACGTGTAAGGCATGCCAACAGGGGATCAACAAAACCAAATATACTACCCCCTTTAGCCCAAAACAACATGATATTAACAAATTGTTGACATGTAAAACTGAATACGTGGTCTATGTGTTGTTATGCCCATGTGGCCTACAATACATAGGCAGCACAAAGCTGCAGGCACACAAACGGGTTCTTCAACATTTGAGGGCTATTACCAATCAAGACAACACGTATCCAGTGGCGAGACATTTCAAGGAGTATCATGGATCTAGGAGTCATGAACTAAGATACTTTCTCATTGACTCAGTACCCCTAAGTAGAAGAGGTGGTAACAGGGAAGCCAAACTACGTAAACTAGAAACCAGATACATCCTTGAGATGAACTCCAAACATCCAGGAGGGTTAAATGTAACGGAGGACTTACACACTTGCCTTTGAATTGAATTGATGAGATAGAACTATGATTATATCAAACAAATAATATACAAAATATACACCGAGTAACAGAAATCAATTGAATCACTCAATGAGCCGCAAGGATACTCTATATTTTATATTATATTTCATATTGTGTGTTTCACGTTTTATATTGCATATTTAATATCTATTTATGCATATAGAGATCAATATTTAATATTTAATTTTTAATATTTAATATTTTATGAGATGTATATTTATGATATGTTATATGTTATATTTGATATTTTATGTTCTGTACTTCATGAGTAATATTTAGTGTTCAATGTTCAAATTCCATTAATCAATGCCTATCATTGTATTACCCTTTGACTATTCCGGCGAACAAAAACATGAGTGATATCTGACTTACATCACCTTTACTAACTGGGTGGTTATGGACATAGCCACCCCCATGCAAACTATTAACCTCAGGATAAAGGGGTAACACAAGGTATTCATACCAAGATGTACGGCAGACACATAAGATAGATGACATAAATTAGTGTGATATATAATTGAAACATCAGGCAGCTAATAATGTTATTTTAATTAGATTTAAGTAAAATATATTATCCTGATTATAGACACGCAAGGTAGCACATACAGCACTTTTAGCACTTTAGGCACTTTTTAAACTTCCTGGACATCCACATATATCAATGAGATATATATACCAATCATGAGACACAATGACAAATTCAATATGACCGCAAACATGTTTACAGGGACAATGTATTTACAAGGATTTATCCAATGCATTTTAAAATAATCTTAAAAATTTGTAAATTCATCAATGCAAACAGAACACGTGGGCGCGCTATACATTTTTAGTATGAAATCATATTTTATGTATATAATGTAATTTTACATAACATCAATTTTTTACATGTGGTTTTATATTTGTAAATCTTAGCTAGGACTTTTTTCCTATGCTTTTATCCTGACATATATATCTATAGGTTTTAATGACAAATATATATGTGGATATACATTATATCCGGATGGTAATTGGCATGTGATAATTATAAACCAAGCGTAGCTAATGATACGTATTTAACCATTATTGAATATAATCATTGTAAGTCTAAATAATATTCCAAGTCATGATACATTGTATATATTTTGTTTATGTCCATGATTTACGTTGAACTTTGCACTTTCCACTATGCACTATGTCACTTTAAAAGGCGAAAAAACTTACCGCTAAATCATGTCATGTGATCAAGGCTCTTGAGGAGTCGAAACGCGTAATGGCGGCAGAATAAAGCAGTAAACCTCACATACAAGTGGTCCGTGTCCGTGTGTTTTGGAGAGGATTGAGAGCAACGACGGCGATCGTGATATATATATATATATATATATATATATATAAAAATATATATCCACTCCACCTTTTCTCCACGATTCCTTAACCCTGGAACCAAGAAAGGGAACGAACTCCGCTGATTTCGTGCAAGTAATTTTCTTTATTCGTGCTTTGCCGCCATGACGCGTTTCAGCCCCTAGAGGCCTTGATCACATGACATGCCACCAATTCCTGTCCCCTTTAAAGTGCTCGTGCTGACAGAAACAGTAAACAGACTGCCTATACACTCTCTTTTTTTCAGCAGTTATTTTGACTTGCAATGACAATATAAATATTTAAAAATTTAAGTCATCTGTCTAAAATATGCTATTATATCTGTTTTAAATACAGTGCAATAATACAAATTCATAGTAATTTGTGCAAAATGCGCAATACTATCTGTTTGAATACAGTACAGTATGGTGTGCCCCTAGAGCATCACCTGTGCAAAAGTGCGCAATTTATACTTGTATAAATACAAATACAAAGAATATGGATACAGTATAGGATTGACATACCATACCTTACATTTGATTATGGCAGAAAATCTCTTGCGCCTATGAATATAGTCTCATTTTATACTGCAAAGGTCCCGATATTCAAAGACTGGTAATTAATTGTCAACATACGCCTACCTCGCCTCAGTTGCCCGGTTAGACATAAAACCATGTGCAAAATTCGCAAATTATATGTATAAATACGCCCCAATAACATTCCACATGATTAAACATCATTACACAAAGGAATTTTAATCCTCAATCTACCAGTGATTCCTGGCTTAAATGCCATTTGATATCCGGCCCATGTAAATTAGCACCTAACTGCTAAGCCCATGTAGTCCGCTGTTGCTGTACTGTTATAAAGTTGTGCAAAGTGTGCAAAAAGTGTAAACGTGTATTATACAATTATGCAGTCTATGATTCCTAAACCTCACAGTACCTGCATATAAAGTGCTAGAGTGCAAATTGTAACAATTTTTGCTCACTGGTGCCGGCCAAATTGGAACGACCTCAGTAGCCAAATTGAAACTGCGGAACTAAGTAAGAGAAGAGACATATATTTAGGGGAGAGAATTGCAGAAAGATATAAATTAATATAGAATTTTCCTAAAAATCTTATTATAAAAAACTCTATAAAATTTATTTATTTAATAAAATGATGATGAGTTGATTTGCCATCAAAGATAAAAGGATAAATTTTTCTGTTATCCTTATAAAAAGTAGGTTCTAATGGGATCAGATATTAAATGCGATATATGAATGTAACTTGGTTCATAGCCATGTATGCAGATCCTCTGTCGTATTTAGGCCATTTGGATTTTTACAATCCAATTCCAAGATGTACTTGGTCTCTAATCGTCTAAGGATGGCCTCCCTATTGCCACCCCTTCTGAGTGGCAATACAGCGTCCACCACAAAGTATCTCAATTTGTCCAAATCATTATTGTGGAACTCTTTAAAGTGGCGTGCCACGGGGTAAGTCACATCGGAATTAGATATGGCCCTTAGGTGCTGGAGCACTCTCTTGTGGACTGGTAGCTTGGTGCTACTCACATACTGCAGCCCACAAGAGCACTCCAGCACATAGACAGCGAATTAAGACTTACAGGTTAAAAACTTATCAATCTTACATGGTTTGTTTTTGAATGGAGAGCAGAAAGTGGTTAATAACCCCGTACTTACAAGCTCTGCACGATGAACATCTTACAAAGCCCTTGCGTTCAGTTAACCAATTTGACCCTGTTTTAACCTCTGGACTGTTTCTGACAACCAGATCACTCGTACTCGGGCCCTTCTGTAGGTTATAGTGGGGGTACGTGGTAGTTTCTCCCCGAAAATTGGGTCACTTAGTACTAAGTGCCAATTGTTCTTAAAGATTTTATATAGACTATCTTTTTGTCTATTATACGTAAGGATTAGTCTTGGATTGTTGGTGTCAGGGCCTGTACTGCTAGGACGTTTGTTCTTGCCTCTGGTATATTTGAAGAGCAGGTCTTTACGGGACAGTCCTCTAGTTCGTATGATGGCATCATCAATGATGTGGTTGGAGTAACCTCTTTCTAAGAATCTAAGTTTGCATTCTTCTTGCGCTGCCACTAGATCATCTTCTTTACTACAAATTCTGCGAATTCTTAACATTTCCCCGTAGGGAATGCTGCAGATAGTGTGTTTGGGGTGGAAGCTAGTCGAGTGAAGTATCGTGTTCCCTGCCGTGGGTTTGCGATGTAATTTGGTTTCTAACTTCCCATTGGCCACTTATACTTCTACATCTAAGAAAGTGATGGAACTGTTACTAATAGTGTAAGTGAAGTGCAGGTTCATATTATTGTTGTTGAGTTTAGTTATAAACTCTTCCGCACTCCCACTATCCCCACGCCACAACACAAAGAGATCGTCTATATAACGAGCCCATTTGACTACATTATGTGCCATGGTATCCGCATATAGATTAGTTAGGATCATTCTCTCCCACCACCCCATATGTAAGCAGGCGTAGCTAGGGGAAAAACTAGCCCCCATAGCTACGCCTCTCACCTGGTGGTATACCTGTTGGTTAAACATAAAGTAGTTATTTTCCAAACAAAATCTTGTAAGGTTGACGAGCATTTTGTTGTGTGCATAGAATTCAATAGATCTAGTCCCCAGGTAAAATTCCACTGCCCTTATACCGTCATCATGTTGGATGGACGTATACAGATTGGAAACGTCTAATGCTATTAATAAATAATCATTATGCCATTCAAAGTCCTGGATTTGTTTTAAAATATCCGTAGTGTCTTGGATGAATGACGGAAGGGCCCTTACATGTTCCTGAAGGAATGAATCTATGTACACTGAAACATTCTCTAAAAGACTCTGTTTGGCAGATATAATCGTTCGTCCTAGTGGACAAGCAGTATCTTTATGTACTTTTGGAATTAGATACATAATAGGCATGGGGGGATAGTCATTCTTTAAAAATTTCAGTTCTTCCTGATTGATAAGCCCTGCACTTTTCCAGGCTAAAAGTTTCGAATGTAACTCATTTTGTACCGCGCTAGTCACTTGTCGATTGCTTACTTTGTATCAATTACGATCTGAGAGCTGTCGATTTGCTTCATCCAGATATTGTTTAAGTGGCCAGATGACCACATTGCCACCTTTATCGGAGTTCCGTACCACAATCAAATCATTTTTCCTCAGCTTTTGGATTAATTGTTGATATTTATGTTGACGTGTTGAATGATTTGTAACCTCCCTTTGTATTTTCAAATTCAGCTTTTTGACTTCAGCTGTAACTATTTCATAGAAGGTATCAACTGAATCCTTTGGCATTACGGGCACAAATGTAGATTTGGGCTTAAATCCTGTTTGTGGTGTGGCACTGATGTTGATGGAGTGTTGTGCCAAAACTCTTTGGGTAGATCCATCCTCACTTTGGTCAGAATTGTTACTTTCTAAAGCATGTAAATCACGAAGTATGCTGACATCCGAAGCTGCTAGTGAGCAGGTACCCCCGATAGATGATGGTCCGGGTGTCTGCACTGGTGTTTTATTCAGTTTTTGATGGTGAAACTTTTGTAGTATGAGCTTCCTAATGAATTTAAATACGTCAGCTCTAGTCTGGTGGTAATCAAAGTTATTCTCAGGACAATATGTGAGTCCCAGTGCGGCATATATATATATTACCTAAATATATATGTTCATTGGAAGAAAAACACAGGTTTCAGGGACATTCTAGTTAGGAATTAGCATTTAAAAAACCTTAGAAATTCATAGAAAAACAGGTTACAGCAATGTCAGGCTGACATTTCACTCGTACAAAACCCGAGAAATTCAGCAGTTATAGTTAGCTGAGCTAACTATAACTTGCAGCCTCGCAATGCACTGTTTATGACCTCAAATATCACATCACTCATAACATGGTCAGTGACATCACTGATGCCATCACTGACCACAACCCTGGTGTTGCTTGGGGGGGCATGAGCCCTCCCACGCATTATGATACATTTAGCCCCGGGGAGGTGGCAGTCCCCAAGGCTGCATGTGGAGGGCTTGAGCCCCCATGCATTTTTCTACATTCAGCCCCTGGGAGGTGGTGGTCCCCGGGGCTGAGGAGGGGCCCATGTACCCCTGCATTAAGACACATTTAGCCCTGTGGAGGTGGCGGTCCCCGGGTCTGCATGGGGGGCTGGAGCCCCACCATGCATTTTTCTACATTTAGCCCCTGGGAGGTGGCGGTCCCCGGGGCTGCGGGGGTGCCCGTGGCCCCCCTGCATTACGATACATTGAGCCCTGGGGAGGTGATGGTCCCCGGGGCTGCATGGGGGAAGCTGGTGCCCCCATGCATTTTTCCACATTTAGCCCCGGGAGGTGGCAGTCCGTGCTCAATGTCATGACTTCTAATAAGGTAGAAAAAGGGATCTACCTAGTAGGTGTTATTGGCTGTCCATTTTGGGGGGTCAGGGAGCCTAAACCATGTCGGCAGCTACACAGCAGCAACCTTGCCGGAGGGGCAGAGACGTTTTGTGTGCACTTACAAAAAAAAAGCGGGATGATCAGCGAAAATCCAATTTTATGTAGAAACATGCTCAGGCAGAGATGCTATCAAAAGGTTAAAAGAATGCCAAACGGGCAAGAATTGAAGTTGGCTGCATGAGCAGCATCTATGCTCCTTTTTAAAGGCATGGATATTACCTATTGATGTACCAATCCCTTTCATGAACAAGAAAAGAAGTGGAAGAGCAATCAACATTGACAGCCTGAGCAGAAACTTTACAACCCTTAAAAGGGCTGAACCAGCGGAAGCGGTGTAAAATGTTATAATCATTCACAATATCACCAATATGTCATGTACAGAAACGTTATTATAACTAAAAGTTTGGGCCCATAGAATCTCAGTAACCACTTACAAACATGAGGTCCTCTGATAGATCTTTGGAAGAGCTAATAGGGACTCAGATAATAAGAGACAGATGCTATTTCCTTCATGAGGATCTATAATGAAGAAAACGCCTAACTAACAACAATAGTTAAAATATATATCATGTCAAATAACTCATCAATAAAGACAAACTCTGAATACTTATCAAGTTCCGTTTATCTAAATCTTCAAAATATGAATGGTCAATACACAAAGTACATTTTGAAATGTCAATTCTATATAATTTCAATGTTACAGGTAAATCGCAATAAGAAAATACAATTCATGGCAAATACATCATAAAATCAATGACAAGAGTGAGAGGAGAGAGAGACAAAAAGAAAATATGCATTTGCAATTACAGTATGCAAATTCAAGATTCATACAAACCTAATACCAATGAGCTAATGCACAGCATGTAATAGTCAGAAATAGCTAACCCTTCGGCCGAAAAGGTATAGCTTGAGCAACATCACCAGCCGATAAGTGCAAGGCAATCAGGATAGTTCAGTTCAAGGGAAATTCAAAGTTTGGACCGAAAGCGTGTCACACCCAGGATTTGCAAGAATAAAAGCCAGCCAGAGTAGCATAGAGAGTGCAGCAGCAAAAGGCTCTCTTCTCATAGAAAATAGAAAAACAGCTACTGCCCAGTTCTTTACCCACAGAAATAATTATACCCCAAGATTTTCACAATTCCAACCCCCAAATGTTTAATTTTCACAGTTTTACACAATTCTATTGGTTAGGTTCATGAGGTGATCATTCTCCAAGCTATTTCATCCGAATCTTTAACAAATCAGTCCTTTGTTCATCTGGAAGATGTCATTTCACCTTGGAAGTAGGAAAAAACAATCAAAACTTCTCCATATCTGCACGCTCGCTTCCAGATCAGCTTGCAACATAGTCGACACAATTATTGATAGAAATAAATACTCTAACCATAGGAAGGAAATTCTAGTGATATGCTGTACACAGCTAAACAAGTAAATCGGCATTTTAGAAATAATGAAGGACAAAATACATTCTTCTGAGGCCTACATTAGAAAAAGGAAATAACTCTAGCAGGTTTTAAGACCTTCATAGAGAAACCATAAATCGTCGATATATAGTATGGCCGATGGGGACATTGTCGACTTCGCTAAGTTAGCATGAGCCCAGCTGCCATGAGGCTGCTTTTGCGCACGTTACTACATGACTTTATTTTTGCGAGATTCTGTTTCTGCCTTTCACATGAGAACCGTCTGCTTCGTGCGTTCTCTGCTGGTTCCTGGAGGTTAGTCTGAACACTGTAAGCAAGGTCGATAAACAATGCCCCTTGTTATTCTGTTCTGGTCAGTTCCTAGCACCTAGACAAAACACGCTAACACAGCTGTTCTTGTTGGAAACTCGTGCTTTGATATTATGGGGATGCATACACTTCGAGAGTGATCTTTCCAGGGAGAAGAGCCATGCGGTTCCTATGATGTAGATATACCATCTAGGCACTAAGGTATGGGGTCTTCTGACAAAGCCAAGAGATCTTCTATTATATAATAATATAACTTCTTACCAAGGGGAGGGTGGTTAGGCCTTATAGTCCTTTATCCTCTGTCTTTACATGATGACAAATCCCTTTATGATATATGGCCTTGCTACAATGCTAACTGTATTGATATTATGCATTTTGCTGCTGGTTGTGGCTCGTATACTGTGCTTTAGAACACAATAGTTAAAATAAACATTTTAAACTTTATTTCTGTCTCGTTCAATTCTTATTGTGGACATATACGAGTGAGAGAGTGAAAAGGTGTGTCTTGTTACCGCGATTCCTGAGAGATCAGGGGAGTGTTGTGTTCTGGGGTGTCCAATCATTTGCATCTTCATGATTGTTTAGGAGAGCGAGTGAGACACTATAGCCAGTCGGTCCTGGGATTGTGGGTACGGAGGCGGTAGGAAGGCATAGCCCCTATACACCGAGGTCCCGTATTCCTGCGCATAGTTCTGTGTATGTGCAGAATCCCTGCAACATGGAACCACCAACGTTTGGTCTGGTACTTATTCACGAGACCCCTGAGTAGTGCTTGTGTGTGTCAACAATACCCTTTTACCGGTTACCGGAGACCTCCGTGGTGAGAGGGCTTAGCCACCTATATTTGATGTTTATAGGTTTTTCAAGCTTGGATTTTAAAAGGTTCCTTTTTGGTTATAGCCCGTTGTTGCGCTACCTCACTTGCGATCGTCTAATTATGGCAGTTGCCATAGTGGCTCCGAACCGTGCTCCAGTCATGGCATATTTGACTCAATATGGAGTCCCTCAAGCTGAAGCTGCTATTATTTTTGTGATTGAAGCGGATGCAGCACACCGCTTTGAGGTTTTCTATTCTTGGGTTACCTTTCCGGCAGTGGATGGTAACGATAATTTGTTTCACGAATATACTGCTTCCGTGGTTCCGCAGGAATATAGACCTTATAGGACTCTTGAAGTTCCGCTGACAGCTTGGCAGCACACCATATGGTTTAATGGCGCCCTTCCTCACCCTATATCTGCGGTCCGTTTAGGCCCCTTGTCCGTTGATGGGGCCACATGGCCCATTTTGGCTGGGTATACACCACATCCGAATTACCTAAATGTTCCTGTCGCAGAGCTACATCCATTACACACGTGCTTGATACATATTCATAGAGCTGTGATACAGTTTATGTCACGCAACATACAGGTGGCACCACCGGGTGTTTCTGCGCAGCCACCGGGACACGGTGGTTTGGTTATTAGTCCCCTCATGATTAATTCTGTGATGGGTAAGCGTCCTCAGAATAAGGATGATCTCCCTTATTGGCTAGCAGAGAAGTTTGAGCAACTCAAAGCTGTTTTTCCAAATACCACTCCTGTGGAGTAGCACAGGATTCTGACTATGAGTCACCTAAAGGCCTCATTCCCGAATTGACTGACTGTACCACTTGGGGAAAAGTGTTTACAGCCGTATATTCAATGTGTTTTGGCACCCCCTCCATGACCGTTCTACCATCCGTCCTTCAAAGGGTTCAGGATGAACATGGGGCAGAAGCTGCCCTTGAGTTGGGGATGCGATTGGTGGGGGTGTTCGATATTGTTTGCGATATGACCCTTGCTAACGTGAGGGGAGAAGCTGTTTGCTTACAGGTGAGTCAGCGCTTAGAAGCAGTTGCTGACGCAGGCAAGCAAATTGAATTGCCATAAATTATCGCTAAGGCATGTAAAACCTTGGGTCGAAATAGTCTGGAGGTTAAGCCATTTACACAAGCTCAACAGAAACCCCAACCTGACAAGGATGGGCGTCCAGTCTTTCCTAAAAAGAACTGGAATAAGAATCAGTAGCAGCAGCAACAGAAGAAAGGTTTGTGTGCTGGTTCGCCAACACCTGAAGCTTCTGAGCGTATATATGATTTGCTTGACCGCTCCAAAATTAAGACACCTGAGAGGTTTCAAGTTCCTGATCAGCGCTCTCCTCGTTCTTTACAGGACACATCGGATTCTCAAATCGGTGGTGGAGATCGCCAAGATCTCAGACAAGGCGAGACCGCTCAGCAGAGACGTGATCCGCCACGCCAGTTTGACGTGAAAGCCAAACAGGAGGGACTGCCTCCGTTTAGACCCCCTTATCAAAGGAAGAAAGTTGCCGCTTTAACAGCGAAGTAAGCCTCAGACGGTGAGAACCCTATTCCTAGATTGGACATGGGCAGTGCCACTCCTCGACAGCGCTGCGGAAGTTACCATAGTGCTCGAGGCACTCCGTCATTGTCTGGCGGCGAGAGCAACTGACACTTTCATTACAGTGGAAACAGCAGATACCCGAGTTGCGCCCCCAGATAGACTTTATGAAATAGTCCTACAAATTGAAGGTGATATACAGCGTACAATTAATGCGATTTTTTGGGAAAACCTTACCTCCTCTTATGACATTTTGCTGGCGGAGGCAGATTGGCCTCCACCATTTGTTCTAGCCTCTTCCCGAGGGGAGGACATGATACTTCCGAGTTTTTCCCGTTATGTCTCTGAAGAAGCTAAACAGGCTTGAGCGTCGGAGTAGACATTAGCATTGGCTCCGGCGGTGTATCGTAATCAGGTGGGCTGGGATAGAGATTCACCGGCACATGAGATACCTTTACGATCTAGCCCACAACCTCAAACCCAATATCTGATCAAATGTGAGGCTAAAGCTTCTGTTTGTGACATTTTGTCGCAATTGGAATATCAGGGTGTGATTGAACCCTGTGTATCACCCATGATTAATCCTCTTTGTCCGATATCGAAGCCGAACGGCTCGTATCGTATTGTGTTGGATTACCGCAATTTGAATAGTCATGTTCTTACCTTTGCAGTACAGAAGACTCATAGCTCTGCGTTAGTGAATAATATAGTCCATACAAAATACAAGACTACACTGGATATATCCAATGGATTTTATAGTCACAATTTGGCTCCTGAGAGCTGTGACTTGACCGCATTTTTTGCGGTCGGGAATCAGAAAAGGTTTACGCGTTTGCCTATGGGGTATAAAAGTAGCCCTGGGGCCTTTGCTGCGTGTGTTGTGTCTCTCTTACACGACATAGACCCGGATGCGTTCTCGTACGTAGATGACATTTACCTGACGGATGATGAATTGATCCCACACCTTGTGCGTGTGGATCGCATCATACTCTCTTTTGCGGACTTGGGTCACAAATTCAATTTTGCCAAGTCACATATCGCCTGTTTGGCGGTCCTATTTTTGGGCTATGGGCTCAAAAATTAAGGTAGGGTGTTGGCCCCCCACTTTCTGGAGAAGTGTGCACAATTGCAGCCTCCATATACATTGAAAAAACTACAATCTGTGCTGGACTTTTTAAATTTCGGGAGGAGTTACATTCCTGATTATGTCCAGCGTATCAAAATGCTTTATGCGTTGATACAACCTTCTTTTACAGCTGTTAGCTGGCTTCCGGAACATACCTCTATTCTTCAATCTTTGCTTTCTGATCTACTTGCAACCAACTTCTTGTTAACACGTGATAATTCTACGAACTTGGTCATAAGAATTGTGCCAGGGATGGTGGGTTTCACTTACTTGACGTTCAATGAAGGAGACACAGTGCCAATAGCTTACAAATCTCATTTGTACACGTTGGCAGAAATGCGATTTTCCACGGTTGAAAAAATATTGACTGCGGTCCAGATGGCGATCCTGAAGGAGTGATCTCTGGCGCAGGGAAAATGCATTCTTATGGTTTTGCCTATACCAGCATTAGAAGCAGTGATAAAGGCGAGTGTACCCAATTCTAAAGCTTTGCATCCCCGTTGGATACAATGGGCCAGTTCTTTGACATCGGCTGAGATCACGTTTATTTTTGATCCCTCACTGCAGACACAGGAGTTTTTACAATATGAACATGTTCATCCTCCTCCGTTGTCGTTGCTTCCCTTGGATCAGTACAAATGTATCATTTATACCGACGGCTCGGCACAACCGGCCATCGGGTCCAAACATGCTTATTCAGCGACTTGCGCTATTGTGGCTGGCTCAATCATAAATGGTGAGTTTAAGTCTTCCATAGTACACACGCAGGCACTTGTGGACTGTACGGCACAATTGGCTGAGCTGCGCGCTCTGATTTTGATTCTAGAATGCGCAGATCCTAAGGTGAACACTCTTGTCATGTGCGATTCCTACTACTGTGTGCAGGCTTTCAATGATAATTTATTCTTTTGGTCTCAGAATGATTATCGTGACTCTAAAGGTAGCGCAAAAAAGCATAAAATGCTTTGGGTTCGAGTGGCAGAACTTAAACAACATTTGCCGCTCACACAAGTTATACATACTCTTGGCCATCAGCGTGTGGCAACACATGCTTTTGGCAATTCTTTGGCTGATGAGGCAGCCAAATCTGCAGTAGCCACATGTTCAGTTGCAGCAGTTACTAGGTCCATGACTAAGATTGATAATGATATTCTGGCGGCGATAGCTGCTACGAAGGATAGAATAGTTTTTCCACAAGGTTTCCCTTCTAAGTATTCTTATAATTTGTCACCGGAGCAAGTCCCATTTGCTACGATACCGTCAGTTGGGGATCGGCTGATTCCCAATGAGGACCGCAGACTTCCTTTGATCATAGCCGCCCATGAGGGCATGGCTGCTGCTCATGCCGGAGTATCTGCGACTGTTTCTATCTTGTAGCAATGTTATTGGTGGTGTGGTCTATATAGACAAACACATAATCATGTGCTATCTTGTGACATTTGTCAGCAGATTAAACCATGGACGGTTACACGTCCACCACAAACACAGCTGTATATTTCAAATCAACTTTTCGGTTGTATTTATCTTGATCACTGTGGTCCGTTGGAATCTGATACAGCATATAAACATATTTTAGTTGCAGTTGATTCATGCACTAGATTCCTTTGGGTTTGGCCACAGCGCAGTGCTGACGCTCAAATTGTCATTAGAGATTTGCGTGTCTTTGTCGGGACTTTTGCCTTTGGCACCTTCTATTCTGACCAAGGTCCAGCATTTGCCTCTAAGGCGTACAAGGACGCAATGAGGTCTCTGGGGGTGCTGGTGCAGTTTTCGTCTCCATACAGGCTTGAGGGCAATTCTATAGTGGAGCAAATGAACCGTGACTTAAAGCAATCTTTGACAGCTAGAGTCTTTGGTACTGGCAGGGACTGGCTGACTCATTTGTATGGGGTTCAACGTGCACTTAATCTCCCAAGAAGATCTCTGGGTGGGCGGACCCCATACGAAATACTCTTTGGCATTAAGATGTTTGTGCCGGACCTTGATGGTCTAGACATTGTGGCTGCTGCTTCGACCTTTGACGTAGATAACCACTCTACTGTGTTACAGGAACTACAAAAGACCTGTGACACGCTGACAAGAGAACATTCACCCTCTTCCACTGACACTGCAGTGCTGATTCCTGTTGCCGGCTGGCTTCCTAAAGTTGGAGATCTGGTACGAGAAAAGCTGGAGAACAAAAAAGAATTTGGTCCCTCTTATCATGCACCGGTCCCAGTTCTTGGATTGAAGGGTACTCAAACAGTAATTTTACCTCCTTTGCCTGGTCCCAAGGAAAACAGATTTATTTCAATTGACAATTAAGCCTGGGCGTAGTTCGCGAAGTAGCGCTACGCGAAGCTACGCAAAGTGCAGTTCGCACTACGCGAGCTACGCGTAGCACTACGCGAACTGCATAGTGCACTGTTCGCAATGATTGCACAGTGCCGGATGCTTGTCCGCACTGTGCAATCATTGAAAACGGCATCTTGCACAGTGCGAGCTGTCTTTTACTGCCGCTCGAGTAGATTTTTACTCGAGCGGCAGCTTTCTCAACGCGGACTGGTAGTTTCTCATCGCGAGCGGTCGCGAGCATACGCGACCACTCGCAATGAGAAACCTGACCTCCCCGCGTTGAGAATCTCGCCGGGAGGTTTATTTTCCAAGCTCGCGATCGGCAACTTGATGTTGCTGATCGCGAACGAGGAAAAAGTCTCGCCGGGATGTCATTTTGCTTGCTCGCGGTCGCCAACTTGACGTTGAGGACCGCGAGCAAGCAAAAAATGACCGCTGCACTACGCTACGCGTGTTTGCACTGTGCTACGTGCAATTCGCGTTGTGCAAAGTAGCGCAAACTTCGCAAACTACGCGAGCGTAGCGTAGTGCTTTGCCCAGGGTTATTGACAATATCAAGCTACACCATATGGCCAATACTGAATAGTGTAACTTCCAGTATTCCACACCAAGATGTTTCCCTGAATCCGATGGCTCCAGCTTCATTAACTAGTGCCTGCGTTGTGGAAGGGGAGTTGGAAACATCCATTAACTTCTTGCCTATTGTCCCTTCAGCTTCCTCCAATGCAGACGTCGAGTATGATTCCCCCCCTTGAGAGGTCGAAATTGACATTCCCGATGTTCCTGAAGATTCTATACATCACCTGTCTGATGAGGCACAGCCTCCATTGTTACACTTGGGTACAAGCGGTTACTACATGGATCGTACAAGTTTCTCATACGGTTCATCTTCTTCGTCCTTATCTGTGTCGACTCCACCAATGCATACATGTATTTTCATCGCCTGGTTCAAAAAGACTTACCTGGTCCCGCCCAGGACATACATCTGGTTGGTATTCATACTTATCTTCCTTTTCATGTGGATTGGTTTTGTGACTGTGTTCTTCCTGATAA
Organism: Calotriton arnoldi; assembly: GCA_963921515.1. Classification (NCBI taxonomy): domain Eukaryota; kingdom Metazoa; phylum Chordata; class Amphibia; order Caudata; family Salamandridae; genus Calotriton; species Calotriton arnoldi. Next base: position 999,848 of record CAWUFW010005482.1, read on the forward strand.
TCAACAGTCAATATTTGCCAGAATGCTCTGCTGTACAATTGGTTGATGGAATTCTGGCTCCACATACTTCGTCCCATATCATGAAACATGATCACGCCACTCTGAATATTTCGGCCTTTCCTGTTGCTGATGGGATCGTTTGGGATAAAGTTGCATTCGATGTCCATGGTCCGACGGAGGTCCTGAACATACCATACGTGTTTCGCGTTTCAGTAGGAGATGTGGTAACACAAAACATACATTCAGACAAATGGGATGTTCAGACAGTACATTCATTGTTTTCTGATTTGAAATATTATGCTACATTTGATGCTGAAGATTTGTATTTGAATTCGGCCAATTATGCTGATTTATTCTATTACCAACAATGTGGCCATCATTTTTTGCATAAATCAAACACGTTACGACCTGTTTTTAATTTCACCCAATGGGAACATAGTCCGGCTTAAAGGGGAGTTCTAAAACTCTCTGGGATAAGTTCACATACTTTTCCGATTACAATACGTCCTATCCTGAGTCCTATTTCTATAAGTTAAAAATGCCATCTCAGGCTAAATTCATGTTAACTCTCACAAAATTGATTTATTCTAAATCCTTTAGAACCGATTTGGCCGTACATGATTATGAACACTGGAAAGATACCATTGATTTAAAATCCATTTGGGGCACAAAAAATTGGCAGGTCCAAGGTACTGAAGCTCTGCATCGTGCGTGTCTAATTCCGACTCAAATTTTGTTTTTAAATGACACAGTGCAGCAGACTACTTGTTTTGGTTTGGCTACAGCCAAAATGTTGAATCTTCCGTCCATTCCTTCATTGGCTGAGTATGATATGTGGCGTAAACACACCAATCATACCCTCGATGTCCTCAAAGCCCTATTTATAAATGGCAGTATAAATGTCTCTGACGTGGACCCCTTAGGGTGGTTGTTGTGGCCCACCAATTCCAATGCATGTCAACTAAGTTTTCTTAATGCAACACCCGGTTTTACACAGACTAGACCTGATCCACATTTCCCGCATTCTCATTCAGTCACCTCGTATTCGGTGGGGAAATTGTGTCAACAATGGTTAGGCCACTCAACACTATCGTCAGTAAAACAACACCTGTCCCTCTTGTCAGATGTCATCAATTTGGCTGATTTTATTTTAGGTCCTAAATCACCCAGCTCTAAACGATTTATCTATGAGGCATATAATGAATTATGGAAACTTTCGCAGATGGAAGCTGCGGTGCGTCTGCGCCAAATTGGCCAAGATAATTTGGAAAAAGTTCTTGCGGTAGTCGACAATAGCATTCATACATTGTCTTCCCGTATTTACACTTTGAATAATATTGTTTCTTCTGTTATTGATATTGTTCAAAACGATGTTTCTATGTTGTACCATGGTCAAAATCAATTGCGATCTGTAATGCAATTTGCATGGACGTTGCAGACACTCAAAATGGGAAAAGTTCCATGGGATTATTTAAATGCTTCTGCATTGCTTTTGCCATTTAATTTGAATGATAAACAGAAGTTTATGTCAATGAAAGACGCAACTTACACGCTGTTACATATAGAACAATTAGAACAGTTAGCTTTTTCTGTAGCAGAAACAGATTCAGCCATGTGGTTAATACATGGCGTTATTTCTCTGCCTTTCTCGCTTTTTCAATTCACATTTTGCATGAAACACTTCCCGGTTGGCCCCTTTGAGCCCCTGGGTAGTGCATTTATTCATGATTTGTGGTCCTTGCCTTTCACCTAGAGATGTCAGCGCACGGATAAGGAGGTTTTCCGAACAGGGGAGGAGTGCGAATCCACGGTAGGACATTCCTTAGTATGCAAACAAGTTAAATTGCATGGCACTTGTAACATTTCAGCCCCTAATCTGACTTGTTATTTAAAAGGCACGCCCGTCCCGGCAATTATTCCTGCGCTCACGTTGCTTTCAAATGGAAGTTATCTTATTTTGAATAACCACGACTGCTGTGGCTTACGGGCAGGCATCCAGCATATAGTAACAGTTTCGCAACGGATTACTTGTTGCAGCAATGTCCTTTTTCCGCCCCTGCATGGGGTTGTAGATAGTTCGCTTTGGCCTTCCATTCCAACTTTGAAAACCATATTTCAATAAACTAAGCAGACTCAAAGCGCTATTCTTTCAACAAGAAGTGGCTCTCGCATCAGCGCGAGAGACCTTCGAATTGCAGGTGGCGAGAACCGAGAGTGAGATACACTCACTACTGAACACCAATCTCCCACTTCATTTTGGAGAATTAATACTCCAAATATTTAATGCGTCTGACACTGAAGGCCTTGCTCATTTTTTTAAACTTGTGGGATCTGGCCTTGTGTCCTCTTTTCAGACGATTTTTGGAGTAATACCCTTTATTTAGCCTTTATCCATTCTATTTTTCCAGCGCGTTCAGAGGTTTTCCACTGATCCTCGTGCTGGCGGGTGGCGTGCTGGTACTTTTGCTCCTGTTACGCAGTGGCTGCCCATCTTGTGGTACTGCACAGACTCGGCCACTTGCAACTGTACCATGACCAAGTGCAACAACTTTTTAGATGCTTGCCATTGGCGACGCTTGGCGTAAGTTATGGACTTACTTTTTGCCTCGCCTACTTTACTTGCGTGCAACCAGTGTTCCATTGCCAACGGTGCCCTTTCGATTGGGCCTTGGATTTATGCCTCTCCAATGCGTCCCGCGCTGACGTAGATCATGATCTGTTGGTGGGTCCATTGCCGGTCCATGACCAGGCCTGTTCTGGGGATGGCCGTTTGATGCGTGCCGCTGCACTTGGAGTGTTGGCTGAGTGGAATACCTGTGAGGCTGCAAAACGCCTCTTCCAACGAAGTTTCATCGAGTATCACGCAAGTTGCCCAGATGGGCTTTTGGAAGCATTGGGGAATGAGGAGCACGTGTGTTCCTTTGATCTCCTCAACTGGATGGCATCCCTTTTTGCTACGAACGACAGGGATGACCTTTTGGAACGAATTGCATTCTTGGGTTCAAGTACTTTGATGAGTTTTGCGGACTCGCCTTAATATAATTTTAAACTAGACTTTTGGTCTCATCCCAATTTGGCCTTTTTTGCAAGCGTAATTTGACTCTGCTTATCTTTGCACTCTGTTTGGATTTTTTTTGCTATTTGCTACGATCTGGCCAAGGGTAGGGTGTAGTATGGCCGATGGGGACATTGTCGACATTGCTAAGTTAGCATGAGCCCAGCTGCCATGAGGCTGCTTTTGCGCACGTTACTACATGACTTTATTTTTACGAGATTCTGTTTCTGCCTTTCACATGAGAACCGTCTGCTTCGTGCGTTCTCTGCTGGTTCCTGGAGTTTAGTCTGAACACTGTAAGCAAGGTTGATAAACAATGCCCCTTGTTATTCTGTTCTGGTCAGTTCCTAGCACCTAGACAAAACACACTAACACAGCTGCTCTTGTTGCAAACTCGTGCTTTGATATTATGGGGGTTAACACACACTTGGAGAGGGGTCTTTCCAGGGAGAAGAGCCATGCGGTTCCTATGATGAAGATATACCATCTAGGCACTAAGGTATGAGGTCTGCTGACACAGCCCAGAGATCTTCTATTAAATAATAATACAACTTCTTACCAAGGGGAGGGTGGTTAGGCCTTATAGTCCTTTATCCACTGTCTTTATATGATGACATCTCCCTTTATGATATATGGCCTTGCTACAATGCTAACTGTATTGATATTATGAATTTTGCTGCTGGTTGTGGCTCGTATACTGCGCTTTAGAACACGATAGTTAAAATTAACATTTTAAACTTTATTCGTGTCTCGTTCAATTCTTATTGTAGACATATACGAGTGAGAGAGCGAAAAGGTGTGTCTTGTTACCGCAATTCCTGAGAGATCAGGGGAGTGTTGTGTTCTGGAGTGCCCAATCATTTGCATCATTGTGATTATTTAGGACAGCGAGTGAGACACTATAGCCTGTCGGTCCTGGGATTGTGGGTACTGAGGTGGTAGGAAGGCATAGCCCCTATACACCGAGGTTCCGTATTCCTGCGCATAGTTCTGTGTATGTGCAGAATCCCTGCAACAGTTTTTCTGAAGAATAAAACACATTACTGTTAAGAAAATAGAGAAAATACATAAGAAAACGATATTCAAGGATTCATTATTCTAATCAAACTCAAAAGCATAATCTAATTTCAAAATGTAAGCTATTAATAATCAATCCCTTTCTGGTTATGAAAAAGAAAACATATTCCAGAAATATTTTACTTTAAGTATTTTCATTATCATTCTTTATAATTCTACTTGTAAGTTACATAGTACATTTATTAAGTTTCTCTAGCATGTCATATAGATTTCATAAACACATTTCTCATGCTTTCTGCACTTTTATCATTGCAGCTTTTGATTACTAAATGTGTCGTGTCTTTTCTTGCACGTTTTCACGTTGCACTTTTAAAATCTCCCATGTTAATAATTTTTCACACTATTAGTTATGTTTATCTAAACACACTTATGAGCAGACTTGATCAAGCAAGATTATTCTCAAATAATCATGCTCCATCAATCCCCCATCTGATGGCGAATCAAGCCATCACACAATCTACATAATCTGATTACGATCTGATTATCTCAGAATGCACTTATTCTCTTTTGTTTTAGTCTAACACCCTCTAAATCTCTCAATACTTCATAGTAAGCACCCTTTTTGTCTTCCAACTCTATTTCATCTCTTTTCCTTTTTCTTGCTCTTTGTTTTGTTTCTTCTCTTTTGCACTTACAGCATTTATATATCAATAATACTATTAGTATGCCAGCAGCAGTAGCAATTATTGGTGTTAGTATTCGCCCTAACAACCTGTTACTTAGCACCGAAAACCAATTACCTACCGAGGAAAAACCCTTATCAAGTTTTTCCCATGCACGGGGGGCGCTAGAGGGCGCACGGCAAGATGGCCGCACTCTAGTGAGGCTCTGCCTGGCTGCGCCACGATCCGACTAAAATCCGCCTGCAAAACTCCCAATCCGGTGGCATAGAGGGACGCATCTGACGAGGGAAGTGTGCCCGCCTCAATTGGCACCCTCGGAGCTGCCCAAGACTGGAGGAACTGCGTGGTTTCTGAGGTGGCGGCCTGCGGCCGAGAGATCACAAGATGGCGGCGCCCGGGGGGCTCTGAGGTCCGCTGCCTTCGCCGAAGCCTTGCGCCCTATTGATTCCGCGAGCACCTGGGGAGGACGGCGTTTCACCCCTGGGATTGCCGTGCTTGCTGGCGACGCTGCAGCAGGCCCCGTGAGGCCGTGTGCGGAGGCGAGGAGGCGGCGATTCCAGGTGCCTGCGGTGGCTGCGGCGGAGACGGGCCCCTGTGTCCCCGGTGCCGGAGGTGGTGAGTGCGGCGCGGCCTAGCACAGGTCTGCGGTTGCGGAGGCGGGTGTGGGCCTGATGCGGGCTGCGTCCTGCGAACCGCTGTAGGGTGCTGGGGAGCGCGGGTGGCCCTGGACGTGCCTGCATGCGGCGGCGGTCCCCCGCGCGCTGAGAGCGAGAGGAGTGCTGGGCCCCGGCCCATTCATCAGTGGGGCTTGCAAGGATCTCCCTGCCACTGCTGCCGGCGTGGGAGTGTGCGCGCCATTCTGTGCCGCTTACAACTAGGAACTGCTTGGCGCACTCGTGGACACTGTGCTGAGGGACCTGTGAGGGCCCCTGGGCCGGAGTTGTCTGCGTCCCGGTTGCCCCCCCCCCAAGACGGAGAGCTGCCTTCGGTGAGAGCGCGTGGTATACCTGGCGCTGGATTTGCCACAGCGCACTGGCCGGTCTCAATGGCTGAGGCGGTGTGGGCCGGTCGGGGTCCCGGTTGCTGCACCAACCGCTGAGCGCTCTGATCTGCACTGCTCGCCCATGCCTAAATACTTACGGCGCTATCACCTAGCGAGGAGATAACTGGCTCCGGGGCCTTGGACACCGCGTGGCCTGCCTGGGTGAGGCGGGTCTGGGGGCCGCTGCTGCGGGACCCGGGGCGGGGTGCCTTCCCCTGTGGCCTGAGATACACGCTGGACTGTGCCCTGTGTTGCGATGCAGGAGTAGCGGCGCCTCTGCTGGTTGTGTCCGTGTAGGAGGGCACCCCCCTTTCCGGCTGGGGTCTGCATCGCCCCCCTGCTTCACTCGGATTGCGGTCACCGCCACTCTCCAGTTGGGGGCCGGCCTGCGATCGCACTTCTGCTGCGCAGGTGGCCTCTCCTGTGTTCTTCATTCGTCCATCCACCCATTATCATTGGTGGGGGCCTCCGCCTCTCTGCCGCAGCCTGTTAGCTGCCTGGGGGGGTTGACGGAGGTGGAGGCACCCACGGACCCTTGCTCGGCCCCTGCGGAGGACGTTGTGAGTGCCGGGCTCCACAGCACTCCCTGTGAACAATCCTACCTGAGATTTGTGCGACATGGGCAAGACGGACAAAACTCAACCCCGCCTCACGTTCGAGGCACACAAATCCGCCAAGGCATCTCAGAAGGCCGCCTCGGATTCGGAGGCGGACGCGCCAGAGGGGGCTCCCTTGAGCATTGAAGCCACGCTCCTGGCGATGCAGCGTAGCCTCCAATCTATCGAGGGTACAATGGCGGCGGTTAATCATCGTCTGGACCACATGTCATCACAACTGGAAAAACAGAGCGCCCGTATGGGGGAGATGGAGCAGCGGGTCTCCGCAGCAGAGGACGGCCTGAGTGATGTCGCCGGGAAAGCTCTCAATATGGAAAAAGTCCTGTCCGTCATCCAAGCCAAGAATGAGGATTTGGAGGCACGCTCCAGGCGTAACAATATCCGCCTTATAGGGCTGCCGGAGTCCACCAATGTTGGTAGAATGGAGACATTCATAGAAAAATTGATCACAGATCTTTTTCGTACAGAGCAGCTGTCTCCCATGTTCATCGTGGAGCGGGCGCATCGCTCGCTGGCCACTCGTCCGGCTCCTGGGGCTCCCCCTCGTCCCATAATTGCGAGAGTATTAAACTACAGGGACTGTGATGTAATATTACGCCTGGCACGAGAGAAAGGCACTATTGAACACCAAGGCAACAGACTTTCCTTCTTCCTGGATTTTACTGTGGCTGTTCAGGCGGCGAGAAGGGAGTTTGCTGATGTTAAAAAATTTCTCAGGTCTGAGGAGGTCCCGTACGCCATGCTTTACCCGGCCCGCCTGAAGATTGGCCCGGACGGAGACTCTCACATCTTTAACAACCCCAAGGCGGCCCTTGAGCATGCCAAACGCCTCAAGCGAAGGCGACGTGAATCCCGTACGCCGTCAGACACAGAGGAACATTAGGTCCATGGGGAGAACTTGCTGAAATATCCTGCTGTTTGGTTTGCCCCTCAGTTGTATATGATCTCCTTGCAGCTCACGACGAGTTATTATTCTATCTATGCCTTATTTTATTCCCACACCCAAGTGGATGCTGAAGAGGTCAAATGTGTTATACATGCTGTTATACTGTGTGTGGGCTCCAGGGTATCGTTGTATGCAGGCACAGTTACAGCTCCCGCTCAGCCACCTCCTGCTAGATGGGAGGATAGTTGCACTCTAGCGCCCTTACATGGGTATACCCCAACTAAGATTTTCACTTTTGTTTGATGGGATGGGAGGGGTGGGGGAAGGTTGGGATGGCTTTGGCGAGTTGGGGTTGCTGAAGTGGGAGGGGGGAGAGGGGGTTGCAAAGTGGGGATACCCTCTGGCACTGTATGTTTTGAATTTTCTTGCATTTCATCTTTCCTTTCACTGCAATAGCACGTATATGGCTCTAATGTATCTAATTGCTCTGCCACCTCGCCGATCACTGACCGGATGAGTGGAAACCTATGCCTCTTAACCTGGAATGTCCGGGGCCTCAACTCCCCTAAAAAGATCAGGGCAGTGTTCGCTTACCTAGACAGAATGAATATCCACATTGCCTTCCTGCAGGAGACACACCTTACGAAATCATCGGATAAGAATGTGGGGGCCAGGTGGGCTGGGCTACGAGTGGCCTCCTCCTACTCTAGTTATGCACGGGGTGTGTTGACTTTGATTAAGAAAGGGATACCTTTTCAGGTTACATGCACTGAGATAGGCGACCTAGGATGAGTGGCACTGGTGCATGGTCTGCTGGGTGGGACGAGTGTTCTGTTTGTGAATGTGTATGGACCAAATGTTGACGACCCGGCATTCTTCGCTGATGTTTGGCGCCGCATCTCTGGGTTCCCTGACGTGGAGATCATATGGGGGGGGGATTTTAATGTTTGCTTGGATATGGATGTTGACCGGATGGGCAGTGAATGGGCACGGCCTAAACAAGCTGCGGAGACATTACTTGGCTTGATGGATGCAGGATGCCTGAAGGATGTCTTTGCGTCTGCAGCACCCAGGTTTGCGGGAGAGTACGTTTGTGTCTGCTGTACACGGGACATGGTCCCGCCTGGACTTCTGGCTGGCCACGGAAGCTGCGTGTTCCTGGGTGATAGGTGTACGTCATTTAGCTCGGACACTATCGGATCACTCCCCAGTGCTGCTGGATCTACGGGTCCCAGCATGCGAGAGGCCACCATTCCAGTGGCGACTGCAGCCGTCTTCCCTGACGGACTCGGTCTTTAAGGCCACGGTGGGGGAGGCTATTCGCAATTTCTTTCGGGACAACGCTGGCTCAGTTGATAGCGCAGGTAGCATGTGGGAGGCATTCAAGGTTACTATAAGAGGGGTCTGCATGGGGGCGCAGGCTGGAGTACTGCAGGATTTACGACGCAGGATTCACAAACTGGCTGGAGATATCTCCACTTTAGAAAGAGCCTACGAGGCGGACCCGCTGCCCGAAACCTTGTCCAAGATTCGTGCATTGGTCACGGAGCACAACAAAACCACCGACCAGGAGATGGTACATAGATCTAGACGTAGCACGGCCCGATACTATGGTGAGGGAGGTCGGCCCTGCCGCTCTCTCGCTCAGAAGTTGGCTGCGCCGCGGAGCCAGCAGTATATTACGGAGATGCTTGATGAGACAGGCGAGGCCCGCTATGGTACATCGGCTATCAGCGAGACCATACTTGACTACTATACTGCTCTCTATAGCAATAGAGACGTGGCATGGACTGATGATATCCATTCGTACTTGGATGATGTTGCGCTGGGCTGGTTGGCCCCTGGCCATCGTGAATATCTCACTCAACCTTTCGATGAGGAAGATGAAAAGATCGCTATTATGTCCCTCCCCACTGGTAAAGCGGCGGGCCTTGACGGTCTTCCGAGCGAGTTTTATAAGGCCTTCGCAGAAGATCTGGCCCCCAAACTCCTTGAAGTTTACGCGGAGGCGTACGACACTGGCCGTCTTCCTCCTTCGCTGCGGGAAGCTCTCCTAGTGATGCTTTTGAAACCCGATAAGGCGCCCAAAGCCTGCGACTACTACAGACCACTCTCAATGATTAACATTGATACTAAGATATTGGCCAAAATGATCGCTCTCCGTCTTCAGCCGCTGATCCCCTTACTGGTGCTTCCAGATCAGTCTGGATTTGTGCCTGCGAGATCTACTGTGCTCAACCTGCGTACTCTCTTCGCCACTTTACATTATTTTGACGCCGATTTCCAGGCTGTGGCGGTGCTGCTTGACGCTACCAAAGCGTTTGACTCCCTTTCTTGGGAGTATATGTTTACCGTTCTCACCAGGATGGGTATCCCCCCATTCTTTTTGCAATGGATCAGGGTCCTGTACACTGCTCCTGCGGCTAGGGTTCGTGTAAATGGCTGGGTGTCCTCAGTGTTTCCCATAGGCAGAGGCACGAGGCAGGGCTGCCCCCTGTCACCAATGCTATTTGCTTTGGCATTGGAGCCGCTGGCCTGCAAGCTGCGTCAACTACATGCCTCGGCGGCGTTGCGCTTCCGACTACGGCCACTGGTTGTCTCGCTATATGCGGATGACATGTTGTTATATGTTCGTGAACCTGCGACCTACCTCCCAGAATTGCTGCGAGAATACGTCAAGTTTGAAGGCTTCTCTGGCTTAGGGATAAACTGGGCCAAGTCGACGGTCTTCCCCTTGACGGCGGGCACCTGCGAGTTTGAAATGGACTTCCCTGTGTCCTGGACCCAGGAACCAGTAAAATATCTAGGGATCTGGTTGCACAGGGACCTGGCGCAGGTAATCTCCATGAATTACGGACGCACTATTGCTCAACTCACTGAAAAGGCGGAGAGATGGGCTCATCTGCCGCTCTGGCTAGCAGACCGCATAGCAGTGATCAAAATGGTCATATTGCATAAATTATTATATTTTTTTGTGAATATTCCTATCCATTTGAACATTTCTGTTTTCAAGACATTACAGATGGCCCTACTGTCGTTCGTCTGGGGGGGCAAAAAACCTTGTTGCAGCTGGGACACCTTAGTACAACCTTTTGAACGCGGTGGCTTTGAGGCTCCTGATATGCGCCTCTACTACCTGTGTGCTCAGGCGCAGTTCGCGCATTATTGGTTCTTTCCACAACATCTTCTACCTCACACTGCGATTGAGGCGGATGCGATCCTTCCATTACCGTTGGTGGCGGCAGCTCTCTCGGGGGGAGTGGAGGTCCCCGGGCAGAAATCAATCTGGTCCAGTGCACTGCCTGGGCCTGGCGGACACTGGCGTGTCGTGCGAAGCTACCTTATCTTTATGCCCCAAATTGCCGATTGCGGCGCATCCCGGTATATCTGCGATGCAAGAGCTTTTGGCGCGGACCACGTTGCAAGCAGTCGGGATCACGCAAATGGGGAACTTCTATAAACAGGGCCAGTTCCGTTCGTTGCAGGACGTACAGGCGAGCCGGCCACATGGTGCTATGCTGAGCTTTACGTACGTGCGGGTTCGTCAGGCCATCAGGGATGTATATCCTGATTTCCCCGCTGAGCCTCAGACACTGCGGGCACTGCAGGCGGTGCTCGCGGGTGAGGATCGTAAAGGACTGATTACTAAACTCTACAATACATCTCTTCGCGAGCGTGAATCGGAGGCGCATCCCTCGTATGTTAAATGGAATGCTGTCCTGGGACGGGCGCTGCCTGTGGACCATTGGCACTATTGCTGCAGATTGACTGGGCGACTTACGGCTAACTGTAACCTTCGTATCATACACTTTAAATTTTTACACCAACTTTACTATACCCCTGTGCAATTGCGGAGATTTGGATTGCCCGATAATGCTTGTTGTGTGCGATGTGGGCAGGCAGACGCTGATTTCTTGCATCTCTCATGGCTCTGTACGGGGATAGCTGCCTTTTGGGCTAAAGTTGCGAGTGTGCTCACGGATGTTGTATTGGAATGGGTGAGGTGTATACCGGAGTTATGTTTGTTGGGCAATGTGACGTCCTTGAAACCCTGTAACAGGAGACTGGTTGCTGTGGCTACACTAATGGCTAAGCGCGCCGTGGCGCAATGCTGGGGTGCAAAGGGATTACCCACGGTTCAAAAGTGGCTCAGAGATTTATCCTACTGTAGGGAACAATTGGAAATCTATGCGGAAGAGCTGCCCGAATCGTCCCGCCCCAAGGATTTCTGGGCCCCGCTTACGCTGTATCTCATGGGCCATCCTGATCTCTAGGCTGGCATGCCCTCCCCATTTCATTGCTAAGGATACTTACATCACTCGATCTTGGACTCCTGTATCATTCTTGTGGATGTGTCTAGCAAGAGCCAAATTGTTTCTGATTCACTTGTCATATTATCGAAGTGCCAGAGGGGGAGGGAGGGGGGGGGCCTCTTTATGTTTTTATGCCAATATTGGTTGTTATTTATTTGTCTCTTCTATTTGCCAAGGCAACACTGGAGGTAATACCAAGTTGATAACTATTTGTCTTATACGTCCTTTTTTACGCGGCCGGCCCGAAGTGGTGTGTATCCTTCTTCCGCCCACACTGCTGTGCAGGATTACGCCTTCCGCTGCCGGCCCGCCCGGGGATGTAGGCAATATGCTGTGTTCTACAATATTTTTTGCCTTCAATAAAGGTTTTCAAAATCTAAAAAAAAAAGTTTTTCCCATGCACTATCAACTTTTAATTCTGTCAAGTCATTGTGCAAATGAGTAATGTTATTTATGTATCCCTCCAAGTCTCTGCTTTTGTCCGGGATATAAGTGCAACATTGTTGAATTTTTAGCATACTACAGACTCCGTCCTCTTTTGCCAATAATACATCAAGGGCAAACCTATTCTGCAAAATCATTGATCTCATAGCAACCATTTCAGTATCAATCATCAGAAGCCACCAGCAGTATCCGTTGATAAATGATCAACCACTGTAGATATTTTTCTAATTTTATGTGACTTCAAGATCACCCCTACTGAAGGTATTAATGCACCAAAAACATCTCCCACAATTTCTTCAGCACTTATTCCTCTTTTATTCCGTGTTAGTTTCTTTTCATTGGTTCCATGATTTTCATTCACGTGATAGATCTTAGGAAATACTATACCCACATAAAGATCTTAGAAAATACTATACCCACATAACAACATCCATATCAATGGTGTGGCAATCTATAATAAGCATTTTTACCACACACATAATAAACTCCAGGATGGACTGGATCAGTACCACCTCTTAATCCCCAACCCCCCTGTAATTGGAAAGGTATGTTCACATTCACTAGAACCAATGAAATAATTGTTATATTCAGTCTTTTGTTTTAGTAAGCAAAGCTTTCCTCTGTGATGCCAATCTAGAGTCAATGCAGCATATGTCTCACCTTTCTTACAATCACCCTCCCTATGAGACAATGGGGATATATTAGTCTTTTGTTCTGCAGCTTTTCTATTAAACTCTTGTCGCCTATCGTCCACAGTATTTATAAATTCTATTTCTACACTATGTAAAGTACAAGTCAAATTATTTCGATGTGCGTGTACAGTATCTATAGTTTTAGTAGTATGAAGTAAATCTACCATATACCCCGCATTCTTTGCACTATTCACTATATTCATATTCTTCTTAATGGGAACTTCTGAAAAGACTAAATCATAGTTAGAATAGGAATATTAAAATTTCTCTTTGCCATAGAATAAACTTGTTAGTACCCTACACGGAATTCCATATGTTAAAGGAAGGTGGTGATAGGTCACCCCTTCTGACACAGACAAAGGTAACTGCATACACACATAACAATCTCTTGCATCCATAGTGTCTACGTATTTGTATAGAAGTTTAGTAAAAACATTCAACGAAAAGTCATTCATAGAATTATCTTGGTGTAAGTAATTCCGTTAGTTTTTTAATGTTAGTCTCAGGATCTTCTTTAAGAACTTTTGTTACGTCGGTTATTGTATTTACATAATAATTAATAGAATTAACATTAACAGGATACATAAAATAAGGTACTAGTATTAAAACTAGTATTGACCAAACAAACAATATGATAAGAACACATATGAAGCAAGCGTTAAGACACCTTTGCCTAATTAAACCTTGATTTTGATTACTAGTCTCAATTCCATCCATTTTATGGAGAAAAAAAGAAAAATCTGTTAAAAAAAATCAATCATAATGTAAAATAATTTTCAATCAGCTTAGACTAAAGATTTTTACTAGCAAGTTTTGTGTACCCTACACACTTTTCCAAGCTTCAGGTCACAGCCTTATTTTCAAATCTCCTTTCTTTTTTTCTGCACCCCTTCTCTTAAGCACAGTTCATGTAAGGTGGCTCAAGTGATGAGTTGTCTTTGGAACAAAACACGATAAACTCTTTCTCCCAATCATTTGTTGCATCAGTCAAATATGTCCATTCAGGTGCTGTGTACTTTTTTACTTGGGATTAGTGCTCTTTTTGTTCTGCGTACTGTATTTTCTTCTCCTTCAGTATCACTTTGTTCAGTTTGGCTAGAGATTTCAATTACAGTCGCTGGAATCTTCTCATTCAAAGTATATTTCAACTGCTTAACTTCTCCAGGCCATTTATCACCTTTTCTTGCTTGTTTTCCAGAAACCCTGTCTACTTCATCGGATTCAAGACTTCGCTTAGCTGATTACCTTTTTTCTTTTTCGCTGTCTCTTTCAGAGATCAATCGTCTTTGAGCTTAACAGTGACAGTGTTGCGAGACCCAGTAGCTTGCGCCCACTTTACTTGATTCTCAGTCTGTTCAGACTCTCTTTGTTCACCTTCAACTGACTCTGTACTTTCAAGTAGACATGGGACTCGACGAGTATAACTTGCTTGAACCCAGTTAGGCAAGCCACCACATTTAACTGCTGTTGTTGTCACAAGAATCACTTGATATGGCCCACGCCAACGAGGTTCCAAACAAGACTTCCTCACATTCTTCTTGATGAAAACCCACTCTCCAGGGCTCAAATCATGTGCTTGCTCTTGCAGAACTGCAGTTGCGACTTCTCCAACCTGGTGAGACACAGAACGCACCATGTCAGCCAATCCTTTGCAATAATCGAGCACTAAATCATCAGTTATGTTCACAAGTTGATTTGCTGAGACTGTTGGCTGTCTCATAGTCCTTCCCATCACAATTTCATGTGGGTACAGTCCAGTTCTTCTGTCTGGGATACTTCTCAAACTCATCAACACCAATGGTAATGCATCAGGCCATTTCAGTGTTGTGGATCCACAAACCTTTGCTAGTCGTGATTTTATTGTGCTGTTGATCTGCTCGACCACACCAGATGGCTCAGGTCGATAAGCACAATGCAATTTTTGCTCAATATGTAATGCAACGCAAATCATCCGAATCACTTCATTATTAAAATGAGCTCCTCTATCAGATTCAAATAAATCTGATAGAGGAACTCATTTTAATAATGAAGTCAATAAAGTCTATTTGCAAATGCGTAAATGGAACTTCTGCTATTCCAATTCAACCCATAGTAACAACTGTCTTCCTCCGTGCATTTTGTTGTTGACAAGTTATGCACCTTTGACAGAGACTCTCTGCAAAGAAACCAAATTTAGGGTTTTACCATGTCTGTTTGAAAAGTCTAATCATAGTATCTCTGCCCACATGTGTTGGACCATGACAAACTCTTGCCATTTATGATAACAGACTGTCTGGCAATATTGGCCTTCCATCTGTGTAAATCCACACTTTATCATCTGCTCTGCGTGTACATCCTGCTTTGATCCACCCTTCTCTTTCTGTTTCACTAACTGCATCTTGTAATTCTCTAATTTCTTCCCATGTTTCAACAGATGAGAACATTAATCTGCATTCTATTTGATCAGATCGTTCTTTTAAATGCTCCCCATTGATTGAATATGAATTTTGAGCACAAAAAAACGCGCAATTTCATTGGCATATCTGTTGCCCACGGTGACATAATCACAACCAGATTTATGTGCTGGACATTTCGCCACCCCAATTTGGGCTGGCACTTGTAGTGCCATCAATAGGTCTTTTACACACTCTCCGTTTCGTATGGGTGAACCCGAAGAGGTCAAAAACCCACGTTGACGTTGAGACCACAACTGCCCAAAGTCATGTACAACCCCAAAACCATATTGACAATCCGCAGATATGGTTACTCGCATTTGCTTTGCAAGACAACATGCTCTTGTCAGCACAACCAATTCTGCCACTTGTGCTGAACTCACTCCTTTAAACCATGATGCTTTAATGACACGTCACTGTACAAATCGAATATGCAGCTCGCAAAGTACCTTCAGAATCTCTCAAGCAAGATCCGTCTACAAACAACACAAAATCAGATTCAGGTAACGGAGTATCTTGTATGTCAGGTCTTGGTTTCGTACACAACTCAGTCACATCCAAACAATCCTGATCTGCTTCATCCACCACCACTTCACAACTTGGAATAGGCAATAAAGTAGCTGGATTTAAACTCATGCATCTTGTCACTGTAACATTTTCCGCTCCCAAATACTAATACCGGACCTTCACACACCCCCCTCACTCTTCCAAGCTGGCGGAGTGAGGGGTAGGTTCCCGGCACCAGTTCCCGGTTGAACTGTGAGTATTACCCCCCCCCTCGGGGGTCCTGCAACAATCCCGATCGGCGTTCGGCCACTTTTTTGACATTACTTTTGCTCTCTCTAACTTTGGCATTATTTCAATTTAATGTTGACCGGCAGTACGTTAACTTCTGTAACATACATCCTCTGCCTGTTACTCGATGGAGCCTGACAGTAACCCAATTCGGGTGAGTCCCAGGCTTCCTTTATTTGATGGTGGTTGGTTACCACCTCACTCACCTAAGTATCCTGATGTTTGTCACGTGTTTTCACGTTTTTGCTTCATTTGTCGCTATCCGGCTACACTCTTTTGAGTTGCCCTAACCACCTTTGCATGTTTTTGGGCATGTTTTTACTTTGAAGGCTGCTTTGTCCAGTTTTTAATCATGATTTCATTAATTATGATTTCTGTTCTTTTGTCCTTATGTTTTTATTTGTGTAGGTCGGTCCATTCTGTACATAATAAGGTACCTCATTGTTAGGTTGCAGAGTGCTTGGTTCACCTGGAGTAACCAACCACTGTGTAGATAGTGTAGTATTTCTGGTCCTGAAGAATCGCCACGTGATTTCCTACACATGAGGCGAGAAACATGTCGACCATTCATATTTAGCCACCTCTGACCATTATATCAGCGGTGACAACTTAGAGGTTTTTAACTGAGACCAGTGGGCTCAAAGATTAAATTCATTTTGGAGTACCACTGTGCCTCATTTTATCTCAACACACAGCACTTCACCACACACTATATCCACATCTACACTACGAGGCCCCACACCCGCACTTCACCTAATGGCTTGGGAAAAAGATCTCCATCAAAGAGCCCCTCATAGGGAGCCCGTCAGACATTGCAGCGCCGGCCTGACGAGGAGCAAGCCCTAAGATGAAGCATGACACCCAACCGGGTGTGTGAGGGCCCCACTTCCCAAATTTGGAGACACTCCGTCCCCATCTTAGGCTAGGGGTGTTGACCGACCCAGTCTCCTTCCCCCTCCTCAATAGGAACTGCATACCTCTTCTTCTCATGTCTAACAATAATTTCTCCTTTAACTTTGTATGTCTCATCTCAATATCGTCACCACAATGCTTCGCATAACGAAGAATCTCGTCAATCGACTTATTCTGCCAACAAATTAAATGCTGTTGAATCATAGCACTTATTTCTGGTCTCAATCTATACACAAACCTATACTCAAAATGTCCCATATCTTTCTCAGTGATGTTCTCAATACCACTGTACTGTTTAAACACCTGTAAAAGCCTCTCATAGTATGCATGCACTGACTCCTTCAATTCCTGAGTAGTTCTATTTATTCTTACCCAATCTGTTTCTTTTGGTGAAATTTTCCCTTTCAAATATGTAATGACATCATTATACTTTTTCATGACTTCTTCAGACGGTGCTCCTGTTTTTGGATCTCTTGGATATTCCTCTTTCAGCCAATCTACAGCAATTTTACACTCAACCCACAAATCAGCCGGAACCACAATATCAAACAACCCATTCAAATCCTTCCACAAAACTTTCGAAACCTTCACAAACCTTTCCACTTGTTTGTACCATTCCACTGGTTTTTCTCTCAACCTTGGGAAACCATTCATAAATGATAATATATCCTGCCTCAACCATGGGACATGAACAAACCCACCTCCTGGTACTTCCCTAAAAGTATATATTGTCACATCAGCTGTTTCTGCTCCTGACTCCCTCACAGGATACAGTGGTAAAGCCACCGAAGTCACTATTGTATCCTCCTTCTTTTTAGCCCATCTTCCTTTTCATAGATCCAACTCACCCCAACGCTTTAGTGTGTTAATTAACTCTTTAATCTGCAAACGCTTTCCTGAAACATTCAAACTCTCCAAATCTTTGTCACTGAAATCTAATCTATATGTTTTTTGTAAAGCTTTAGACTTCTCTATGTCAACTCCATATGTTTATGCAATTTAAGCAAACTTCTCATGTAAGCTTCTTGCTTTCCGTGTAATATTTCTACATATAAAAATCAATTCTTCATTCCAATATTTACCTAATCTCTTTGGACTAATCGTACCTAAAACCATTTCTTCCAAATCCGCTTTTAACTTGCTCACATCTATGCTTGAATTATTATTCTGTATGCCACAACCAGGTGCTGTTTCTTTTATCCATTCTTCTAGTTCTTCCGGAGAAGGGCCTAATGATTTGTGAATACCTTCACCTGTTTCACTTCTTGACACTCCTGATGTAGGTGTCACTCTTTTCTCAATCTGCAATAACCTTTTTGGATCTAAATATATACCTCGTTTTGGGGTTTCAACTGATCTTTCTGAAATACTAATTAATGGTTCTGATTCTTCTCCTGTAACTACACTCTCATTTGCTCCACTATTTTCAGTCAATCCTTGATTAACCTCATTTCTTTTTCTGAAAACTGTATGAACTCCACTCATATTTTTATCTGGTATTGTTAAAGCATGTACTCGAGAAACTCCGAGTCCATCATTGTATAATGGAACAATTGGACCAATAGTCACTGGAACTGACAAAACATCTGAGTTCATTGGTGTTACTATTCTCAGCAACTCCTTTCTGACTGGATTCTGATCCTGACTTACGGACGTTTTCTCTTGAGGCACTTCTACTTGAATTAATGGAGCACTTGGTAAAGGATTTATCTCTACTCTGTTCTGTTCCTCTTGATAAGACGGAGGTTTATTCATCAATAACTCATTTAAAAATTCATCATCTATGTCATCGATTTCCTCAGCAAATTCAGTATTTTTAGATTTTTGTTCTTCAAC
Source organism: Calotriton arnoldi (assembly GCA_963921515.1). Taxonomy (NCBI): domain Eukaryota; kingdom Metazoa; phylum Chordata; class Amphibia; order Caudata; family Salamandridae; genus Calotriton; species Calotriton arnoldi. The sequence goes on from CAWUFW010005482.1 coordinate 1,018,572, forward strand.
ATTCTTCTTTTACTCCTTACATTTTTCTCCCTCATTAGTCTCAGCTACCATAACTGGAAACATCCTTGCTCCTTCTGCTATGTCTCTTCTCCACATTTTCTTTTGGGCATCCCATTTTGCTTCTGAATATCTACTCACAGTATTCTTGTATCTAGTCTGATGCCTTTCTCTTTCTCTTTTGTATGCCTCAAGTTCCCATGCTTTACCCTCACTCGAGTGAAAACTCTCAGGACTTCTCCAGATGCGCTTTTCTGAAGTTACCTAAATAAATCCTCACTATTCACGCTTCAAGATTCCCTGTGCAAGTACCGACAATACGACCATTGCTCAGCACTGCATCAACAGCAGACAAACACTTAGGGGGATGTTCACAAGAACGTGCGTTAAACATCCCCAGAAAATGTGAACGCAACTGCACACATCGCAGTCTATCGCAGGAAAATAACCCCATGTTAATGTGGAATTCACAACACGGCGGTACCATGCAATAGTCTCCCGAAAACGCGGACAATGTCCGCGATACAACACCCGCGATGGTGATAAAAACCCAAACCCCACCACAAAAAACACGCGATGGGCCAAACCGCGATGAGGAAATCAGCGATAAGCAGCGCCAGGCCTGCAATACACACACGTCAGGCGGGAAAATCACTACAAAAGGAGAAAAAACAAACAAACACAAAATAACCAACACCGAAGCACCATGGAGGCAGGCGCAGAGGACGAGCGGAACCCCACAAGCACCCCGGATGACCAGCCTGGGACCTCGGGGACAGGGAAGGGCAAGGACAAGAAGAAGAGGAAGAGGCGGTTCGGTCCGCAGGAGAACAGGATCCTGGTCACGGAGGTGATGAAACACCATCAAGAACTGTTCGTCACCTCCAATGTGTCATTGGGCACCAAAAATGGAGGATGGCGGTCCATCGTGGACAAGGTGAATGCCGTCTGAGAGCACAAGAGGTCAATGGACGAGGTCAAGAGGCGATGGATTGACATCAAGCGGAAAACCAAGGTGAAACTCGCAGGCAACCAGAAGGCAGCAATGCAGACTGGAGGTGGGAGCCCAGCGCCACAGCTGGAGCTGGATGACATGGAGGAGCTGGTGTCGACAGTCATCAGTGTGGAGACCGTGGCAGGAGTTGGGGGAGCGGACACTGCTCGACATGACACAACACAACAGCAACAGGGTGAGTAACCACCAGGTACTGGGGGACGGGGGAGATGGCCACAATGGCACACATGCACAATCGAGCAGAGCACAGTGCACACCCACCATGACTCTGGATCATGGCTCTGATCTACAGACTGTCACAATGTACATTGCCATGCTGTCTGAATGTGAACATGTACCATGCGGCTACATACATGTGGACACAATGTAACACAGCATCTCCCCTTCACATTGCAGAGGCACCGTCAACACCTCCTGCAGAGCAGTCCCAGCCACTCTTCACTGATGACCAGGAGGACACCCCCAGCATCGACACCGAAGCCCTCCAAGACATCATGGAACTCATCCGCCAATCACCTCCAGGATCAGGGCAGCCCAGCTGCATCGAGGAGACCCAACCCACTCCACAAACCACCCAGCAGGAGGCACCCACAACCCCGGCTGTCTCCCAGGACCCCCACAAACAACACATGGCCTTCCAACGCCGTGTGTTGGAGGGCCAGAGGGAGATGGCTGAGCAGGTGTAGGTGGGGTTTGACCTCATGGCTACCAAACTTGACACCATCCATGGGTGTCTAAGTCCCATCAGGGACCACCTCCAGTCCCTAACGGACACCTATAGGCCGCTCCATGGTCTCCAACGAGCCCTGGCTGACATCGCTGGAGTCATGACTCGGAGACAAGAACACCTGTCTGCTCAGAGTGGCTCCAGCGATCTCAGCCGTGAGCTGGCACACATGCGGAGGCTCATGGAGGACATGGTGCGGATGGAGGCGGAAAGGATGGCAGCCACCGCTGCACATCAGCAAAATGTAGCTGGGATCTACCATGCCCTGCAGATCCTCATCATGCCATTGCTGCCACAAGGCGTGGCGCAGATGAATGCTGCTGCTCCTACACCATCCACAACTCCGCCCCCTGGTGTGTCAGTGCCTCACAGTGTGGCAGACATTTCCACTCAGGCCCCTGATGTGTCACTGCCACACAGTGCGGCCGACAATCCACCTCCGGCCCCTGATGTGTCAGTGGCACACAGTGCTGCAGCCAGAACTGCAACACCCACAGGTGAGGCAGAGCAGACTTCCGAGGACGTGGATGGGATTGAGATCAGAAGGAGGCACTAGCATTCATTTCCGCCACCTGGCCTGTTGCTGCTTGGTGCCGCACATGGCCCCATGACCTTCCACTGACCCCCGATACACTCTGATGCACTCACCTTGGACCGCAACATGGACTGCCATATCCTGTTTGTTGACCAATGACACGGCGACCAGACTGCGGACTGTACTCTTCCTCTTCCGCTGTACTTGTCATTCCCCGATGGACTCTGGCTGGCCCTCCACGGGCCCATATTGTGAAGTGGGGTTGGCATGACCCTGTACTGCTCCAGCTGCAAAACTCCACTGGATGTGTATTAAACATTCTGAAATGCACTGCTGTGTCATGTCGTTCATCATACAAGTATGAATGTGTGGATGAATGTAGGGTTAGTGATTCCCCCTAACGTCAATGATGCTCATCTAGTGGGATTCCAGTCACAGTGTGCTACATTGCCGATTGCGTTCCGGGTGCCGTAGACACTACAACAGGGACACACGCATTAGTCACTTCCTTGTCCGGACATGGACTGAACCACGCCCAGAGCCCCCGAGTCATTGTTGCATGCCCTGCGCTGGTCCGGCGTACGCCAGGCCAGACCACTCCGCTTACGCTCCGAGAGGGGGGCCACATAGCTACATGTTGCAGGTTTACACGCTAGTGGTCTGCAGGTCACTGGTCTAGTTGTCAGCATGTCACGGCCACTCCCTGAGGGCAGGTTTGCACACACACCACACCCATCCGGCACAGGCATCACAGGCCATGTGACCCCGCCAATATAAGGGGCCGGCAACGTCACATTCCCTACTGCCGGAGGTGACTGGGCGACGGACGTTCCACGGGGCTCAATCATGAAGGGCCCATGAGTTGTTGCGCACAGGGTTAGTGGCACCCGAAGCCATGCGGACGTCACGGGCCTACCACCATGTGGCGCTGACTGGGGTTGCACAGGGTTAGTGGCACCCGAAGCCTTGCGGCCGTCACGGGCCTACCACCAAGTGGCGCTGAATGGGGTTGCACAGGGTTAGTGGCACCCGAAGCCTTGCGGCCGTCACGGGCCTACCACCACGTGGCGCTGACTGGGGTTGCACAGGGTTAGTGGCACCCGAAGCCTTGCGGCTGTCACAGGCCTACCACTACATGGCGCTGACTGGGGTTGCACAGGGTTAGTGGCACCGAAATTGCTGAGCGGGTGTGCAGCCTGCGATGATGACGTGTGCACTGATGTGGTCTCTGCCATTGATGCCTCAGGACTCAGCGTCATGTGTGGGACCTGCTGGGCCGCGGTGCGGGTCCGCATGATGTGGAGCATGCCATGGTGGCGGGCCTGGAGCTCGCACAGGCACGTGGTGTGCCCACTGGTGGATACACCGTTGGCGGCAGGTGAGCAGTGGGGCCTGGGTGCGCAAGGGCGAACAGCCAGCGCTGGCCGGCGGGAGGGGTTAGGGTGCGGCTGCATGTGTGCGCAGGGGCGGACAGGCGTTGTTGCCGTGTGCAGTGAGATGGACTCTGCCATGATTGACTCTGGCCTCGATTACAGATTGCAGACCTGGTGGCTTGCAGTGTATACCGGCACGTGGTTGGAGACACACCGGTGGCAGCAGGTGAGCAGTGGTGCCTGGGTGCGCGGGGCGGCAGTGTCCCTCCTTCTCTCTCTCTCCCTCTTCCTTTCCTTCTCTCTCTCTTTCTCCCTTCCTTTCCTTCTTTCTCTCTCTCTCCCTTCCTTTCCTTCTCTCTCTCTCTCTCTCCCTCTTCCTTTCCCTCTCTCCCTCTCTCTCCCTTCCTTTCCTTCTTTCTCTCTCTCCCTTCCTTTCCTTCTCTCTCTTTCTCTCTCTGCCTTTCTTTCCTTCTCTCTCTCTCTCTCTCTCTCACTTCCTTTCCTTCTTTCTCTCTCTCTCTCTCTCCCTTCCTTTCCTTCTCTCTCTCTCTCTCTCTCTCTCTCTCCCTCTTCCTTTCCTTCTCTCTCTCTCTCTCCCTTTCCTTCCTTCTCTCTCTCTCCCTTCCTTTCCTTCTCTCTCTTTCTCTCTCTGCCTTTCTTTCCTTCTCTGTTTCTCTGTGTCTCGCTTCTTAGATGCGCGCATGACACACGTTCTGATTTTGTGCTTTATTTTCCAGGCTGTGACATCAAGATTGTCCCGGACGGACCCGACAGGAGTCTTCCGCATTGGTGTTTTGTGTTGTGTTTGACTGACTGACTGACTGGATTATTTGTTAAGCGCACTATTGCCGAGGCGTCTTGGCGCTGGGGCGTGGATGGGGTGGGAAGGCCATACCATTCTAGGATTTATCAAATAGCCAGGTTTTTAAAGCCTTCCTAAACAGAATCCTGTTGGGTTGCTGTCGCATCTGGATAGGAAGGGAGTTCCAAAGCTTAGCGGCTTGGAATGAGAATCCCTTTCCTCCCCATCTGACTCTTTTCGTCCTGGGGAGACATACCAACCCTAAGTTGCCGGACCTGAGTGCACGTGTTGGCACGTATCGAGGAAAGAGGGGTCCAATATCAACTGGTCCTCCTCCATAAAACGCTTTGTGTACTAAACACAGGGCCTTGAAGTCTACTCTTCGTCGAACTGGTAGCCAGTGTAGGTCCCTAATGGCCTCTGATGTCGAGTGGTGCTTGGGGAGATCACACAGTACCCTTGCGGCAGTATTCTGCAGTGATTGGAGTTTGGAGAATTGTCTCGTACCAGCTCCCCGGTACAGAGCGTTGCAATAGTCTATTCTGGATAGGATCAAGGCTACTACAACCGTCTTCCTTAAGGAGAAAGGTATGAACGGGAGTATTTTCCTCAGAACCTTGATCATAAAGAAGCAATTTGAGGTAACTTGGTTGATTTGGGGACCATACGATAGATCTTTATCTATCAGAAAGCCAAGGTTTCTTGCCTTAGGCACAGGGATTGGACAGGTGCCCGCTTCTGGGGACCACCATAGATCATTCCAGATGGAGGGTTTTACTTTTTGGCCAAACTCAACCACCTCCGTTTTCTCGGTGTTAAGAAATTGGTGTTCATCCAGGCCATTACTCCAGTAACTAGGTCTAAAATAAACTCCCTTTGGGCTATTTATTCAACATTACTCTCAACCTTTCATACCACAAACAACATATAATTATCACCAGATGCCAAAAACTCACAAATTATTGCAAAAATATTTATTAAGTTGGTTAAAAAAGATTACATTCATATTTACCACTAATGCAAATTTAATTAAAATACGTTAAAAACACATCACTACTATAAAAATAAAATCACATATGTAACACAGGTAGCTCAATATACATATCAAAACATAATCATATTACATTCCATTAATGTCTCATCTCATAAATCTTTCACAAAAATTGCACATTTGCCCATCAACTTATTTATAGAAACTTTCATCACAAGTAGACCAAAAAGCAACGCGTTTTGGAGGCATACACAGGTCCAACCTCCTTCTTCAGGCTTCATACTAATCTGTTCCCACAGTTTTATATCAAATTATATACCGGTCAATGTTCCATCGTCAGAAGTCTCCTTCTCTGATACACAAAAGGTTATTCGGTGTATGTCCAGGAGATTATTCGGAGATTATTCAATCCCGGTTATACGAGTGGCGTACAAACAGAAGCACAGCCAATGAAGAGAAGTATATGTTGATCTTGAGTTCATGTTTATGGTGGAATTTATTAAGGACATTTGAACAACATCCAATGGGAGAGACAACGAAATAAACATAATTCAGCAATTAATTATCATACAGGTCTTTGTCCAGAATAACTGGGAGAGTCTAACAAGAGTGGAGACGTGTCCCCTCTTCACAACACTATAATTGTGGGTGGTGTTTACATCCTTTTGTGTATCAGAGAAGGAGACTTCTGACGATGGAACATTGACCGGTATATAATTTGATATAAAACTGTGGGAACAGATTAGTATCAAGCCTGAAGAAGGAGGTTTGACCTGTGTATGCCTCCGAAACGCGTTGCTTTTTGGTCTACATGTGATGAAAGTTTCTATAAATAAGTTGATGGGCAAATGTGCAATTTTTGTGAAAGATTTATGAGATGAGACATTAATGGATTGTAATATGATTATGTTTTGATATGTATATTGAGCTACCTGTGTTACATATGTGATTTTATTTTTATAGTAGTGATGTGTTTTTAATGTATTTTAATTAAATTTGCATTAGTGGTAAATATGAATGTAATCTTTTTTTAACCAACTTAATAAATATTTTTGCAATAATTTGTGAGTTTTTGGCATCTGGTGATAATTATATGTTGTTTGTGGTATGAAAGGTTGAGAGTAATGTTGAATAAATAGCCCAAAGGGAGTTTATTTTAGACCTAGTGTCTGAGTGGTGTCCTGTCCCTTTGGTTGTTGGACCCCTCTCTCTTTTTTAGAGACATTACTCCAGTAAGACAGTTACGGAATCGTTCTGCCGTTATTTCAACGCTGTGCGTGAGTGACACAACTAGCTGTGTGTCATCAGCATACGAGACTAACATCAGGCCATGGTCTTTTATGAGTTTTGCTAGTGGCGTGACATATAGATTAAACAGCGTGGGAGAAAACGCTGATCCCTGGGGGACTCCACAAGGGAGGTAATACTCCTCTGAATGGAGACCGTTCCAGTGAATTTGTTGCACCCTAGAGACTAAGAAAGACGAGAGCAGGGTTAGTGCCATATCATTGATCCCGACTGTTTCCAGTCGGTGCAGTAACACCCCATGATTTACGGTGTCAAAAGCCACCGTTAGGTCGAGTAGGATCAGGACAGCTCTCCCACCTGAATCCATCACCTTACGGATCTCTTCTGTGGCCATGATTAAGGCCGACTCTGTTGAGTGACGTGATCTGAAGCCATGCTGTGTGGAGTCCAGAATATTGGTTATTTCCAGATATTCCATCAGCTCCAAATTCAAGGCTTTCTCAAGAACCTTAGCGGGCAGGGTGAGACAGGATATGGGGCGATAGTGTTTGGTCTGCAGGGGATCTAATGAGTCTTTTTTTAAGATGGGTTTGATGCACGCCTTTTTCCATAACTGTGGAAAAACCCCATGTGTAATAATCTTATTTAAAAGAGGGGTCAGAGAGGCGCTGATCTCCTCAGGGGCCAAATGTAGTATAAATGGGGGGCACGGGTCCAAAGGGGAGCCAGACTTGATTTGAGTCAGCAAGTCGGTGATCTGGTTCTCATTTACTGTGGAAAACCGGGACAAGCTGGTTTTGAGTAAGGGAAGATCCCTTACACTTGTGTTATCCTCTACTGAGTTTGATCGTGTGCTCTCCAGTTCATTGTAGACTGTCTGGACTTTATTTTGAAAAAATAATGCCATATTGTCAACGAAATTTTGGTCAGGAGCAAATTCCGTGTCTCGAGGACATTTGGCAAGGGCCGAAACCGTTTTAAAAAGTTCCTTGGAGGAGTTCGTGGCCTCAAGGATTTTGCTAGTAAAATAATTAATTTTGGCCTGTTTTATAGCAGTTTTATATTCTTCCAAGGTTATATTATATTGCGTCCTGTGCTCTAGGCTATAGTCAGACCTCCAGACGCGTTCCTGACGTCTGCATTTGATTTTAATGGTCTTGAGCTCTATTGAGTACCAAGGCGAGGTAGCTCGCCTTTCCTTCGGGTATTTGGTTTCCTCTGGAGCCACCTCATCAACCGCCTGACTGATCCATTTGTTAAAATTACTAGCCCCGACATTATAGTCGGTGTTAGTGACAGTGGGGTTATTTTTTGCCAAGGCTGAGACCAGCCGCTTCTGTTGTATGTTTTTCCACGGCCGAGTTTTAGTCCGCAGAGAGATTTGCCTGTTTCAATAAAGTTTTTGGTTACTTCAATGATGAGTGACTGTTTCTCATTCTTCTGACCACACATGTGTATTTGTTTTTGTCATTGTGCGACATCATGCGCTTTTTGTGGCTCTTGTGTCGTGCACGGTATGTGTTTGTCTGGGGGGGGGCCTGGGAGTGGGGGCGGTGGGTGTTGTGGCCCTCTTGGGTCTCCGAGCTGCATGATCATTGTCTCCATGGCATCTATGGGTCTTCCGATGTGGCTCTGTGCTGGGCTCCCTTTCATACTGCAGGTAGTCGTCCTGCTTAACACCAGCAGAAGGCAGGTGTTAAATCCCTGCTGCTACCACGGCTTATCGCCTGTTTTTGGGTCGCATCGCAGATCTGGCAGTTCGTTGTGAAAGTGGTGTAGTGGTGTTTTCGTGTGTTTTTGCACGGGTACGCCTACTCTGCATCTCATTAGGGTTAGTTGGTGGTGTCACCCGTGGAGATAAATTTTGCGGCAGTTATCGCGGAAATACTGGCGATGTCTGCAGTTTGCACCCGCTTGTGAATGGGGCGTATTAAATCTATCTCCACTTTTAATGCGTTAAGGTGGCGATAACTCGGCGATAAGTCCTTGTGAATATGCCCCTTAGTGTATGCCACACTAAAACTGCCCTTAGGCTTATCCCGGGATCTTAGGCCAACGACGGACCCGTTACTTCCATTAAGGTCAACGACGGACAACAACATATACCATAAAGGTACGTAGTCAATCAATGTCTGTCTCTTAATTCTGTCTCTTCATTACCTATTATATTTTGGTCAAAACTAACCATTCGATAACGCCACCAGAAAACTGATCCAGCGGAAGCAGTGTACAATTTTATAATCATTCACAATATCACCAATATGTCATGTACAGAAACTTTATTATAACTAAGAGTTTGGGCCCATAGAAACTCTGTAACCATTTACAAGCATTAGGTCCTCCGATAGATCTTTGGAAGAGCTAATAAAGACTCAGATAATAAGAGACAGATTCTATTTCCTTCATGAGGACCTATAATGAAGAAAATGCCTAACTAACAACAATAGTCAAAATATATATCATGTCAAATAACTCATCAATAAATACAAACTCTCTATACTTATCAAGTTACTTTGATCTAAATCTTCAAAATATGAATGGTCAATGCACAAAGTACATTTAGAATTGTCAAATCTGAATTAATTGAATGTTACAGGTAAGTCCCAATAAGAAAATACAATTCATGGCAAATACATCATAAAATCAATGACAAGTGTGAGAGGAGAGAGAGACAAAAAGAAAATAAACATTTGCAATTACAATATGCAAATACAAGATTCATACGAACCTAAGATCAATGAGCTAATGCACAGCGTGCAATAGTCAGAAATAGCTAACCCTTCGGCCGAAAAGGTATAGCTTGCGCAACATCACCAGCCGATGAAGTGCAAGGCAATCAGGATAGTTCAGTTCAAGGGAAAGTCAAAGTTTGGACCGACAGCATGTCACGCCCATGATTTGCAAGAATAATAGCCAGCCAAAGTAGCATAGGAAGTGCAGCAGCAAAAGGCTCTCTTCTCATAGAAAAACAGCTACTGCCCAGATCTTTACCCACAGAAATAATTATACCCCAAGATGTTCACAATTCCAACCCCCAAATGTTTCATTTTCACAGTTTTACACAATTCTATTGATTAGGTTCATGAGGTGATCATTCTCCAAACTAGTTAATCCGAAACTTTCATAAATCAGTCCTGTGTTCATCTGGAAGATGTCATTTCACCTCGGAAGCAGGAAAAAACAATCAAAACTTCTCCATATTCGCACGCTCGCTTCCACATCATCCTGCAACATAGTCGACACAATTATTCATAGAAAGAAATACTTTAACCATAGGAAGGAAATTCTCGTGATATGCTGTACACAGCTTAACAAATAAATCAGCATTTTAGAAATAATGAAGGACAAAATACATTCTTCTGAGGCATACACTAGAAAATGGAAATAACTCTAGCAGGTTTTAAGGCCTTCATAGAGAAACCATAAATCGTTGTTTTTCTGAAGACTAAAACATACTGCTGTTAAGAAAATAGAGAAAATACACAAGAAAACGATATTCAAGGATTCATTATTCTAATTAAACTCAGAAGCATAATCTAATTTCAAAATGTAAGCTATTAATAATCAATAACTTTCTTTTTATGAAAAAGACAACATAACCAAGAAACATTTTACTTTAAGTATTTTCATTATCATTCTTTATAATTCTACTTGTAAGTTACTTAGTACATTTATTACGTTTCTCTCTCATGTCATATAAATTTCATAAACATGTTTCTCATGCTTTCTGCACGTTTATCATTGCAGCTTTTGATTACTAAATGTGTTGTGTCTTTTCTTGCACCTTTTCACGTTGCGCTTTTAAGAATCTTCCATGTTAATAATTTTTCCACACTGTTAGTTATGTTTATCTAAACACACTTATAAGCAGACTTGATCAAGCAAGATTACTCTCAAATATTCATGCTCCATAAATTTCACCTATTCTTTCTGGGCAGAAGGAGGCTGGAATATTGAGCAGGAGTTTGGGCCACAAACCCCCTCTTGCTCCCAAAAGTAGATGAGTGCCATTCGGGTGAGCCTTGGTAGGGACATGGCTCAGAACCTAACTAGAATGGCACCCTGAACATTCAAGTGTGAGAAACAATTTGCTTGACAGGGAGTCCAATCATGAGAGGGCCCTATGGTTTTCTGGGGTTACATGTATTGTGACATAGGATGCCACATACCTGAGTTCTAGTTCAGAACTCGGGGGGGGGGGGGTTGAAAGTTGGTGGAGGCGTCCTGGGGAAGATGACCTGTACCTATCTCTCCTCCTGCATTACCAGTAAAACTGTTAACTACCAATCTCCACAGAGTCCAGGCTTCACTACAACTTGGTGATGACTTGGACCTGGACCCAGTGACCATCCTGCACAAAGATCAGCTGTCATTGTGCCAATCAGCGTGGAAGCTCCAAACTCATGACTGATTGTCTGCTTGTCATTCGGTCATACGATGATCTCCATTGCTGATGGAAGCGCTGCGCCATGGAGGTGCGGTGGTCTGTTTTACTTTTGAGGACTCCGGTAGGTGCAGGTTGGGGAGAGCATAGCATGTGGCGCGTCTGTCCAGGCGCGAGCAAGCCAGCGCAAGCAAGTTGATGGCGCGCGTATGTACTGGTTACGCACGCATCTCCGGTGCATTATTTATCGTGCCTTGTGGGGTGTGCAGTGACGTACCTGCTGCTAGCACGACCCTTTCGATTTTCTTCAAGTCAGCGCTGTGCCATGCCTGTGAAGCGCAAGCCTGTTTAGCGTGCGCCTTTGTGTTTTCCAAGCTTCCTGACCTTATTCCCGACGGCTGTTTTGTAGCTCATCGCGTGCCCTTGCATGGCAGCAATCTTGGTTGACTTATTTCGCCTTTGGTGATACACACACTATGCATTCACCTTGATTGTTCAGCTGTTGGAAATTCATTGCATCGTTCTTCGGTGACACGCACACCTTGCTTTCACCTTACGTGGATTCATTGGAATACTATCCTTGTTTATTCCTATAATTTCGTAAGCTCCAAGCAGCTCCACTGTCTATTTCGCATAGGACGCTTCGTGCCACACCTTGGGGCTGTCATTTTCACGATGACACACACACCATGTGTGTTAAATAAGGTAACTTTCATGTACTATTCTATTTGGAGGAAACGTTCAGCTGTATCTTCATATTTGGCAATTCCTGCGGTTATTTTCAGCACGGTGATACACACACCTTGTTTTGTGATAAGCACGGCGACACAAACACCTGACTAGTGTGTCTTTGCCATTTCTGCAGTTACATTAGCATGGTGAACACACACCGTACTTGTGGTTATTGTACATGTGCATTACATTGTTTTGCCTCTTTCCCCTGGTATTCTTATTTTTCTTCCTTGATAGTCTTCCTGTGTGACTCTTCTTTAGCAACCATGTGCACGCAAACATTTCTCTCACACCACCCTTGCCATTTCTTCTTGCTCCGGGTGAACCGTTGATGAAATGGCCAGAGTGGAAGGAGTATTTTTTAAATTATATCTCTGCTATTGAAGATGAAGGCTCAGAAGAGTTTCCTGCGGTGAGGAAGAAGAATATCCTCTTACACAGTTTGGGTCCCGAAGGATTGAGGGTATTCAACCAAATGGAAAAGAAAACTAGAACTGGTAGTGGACAGATTGTATTTATTAATGCTCTGGAAGATTTCGATAATTACTATCAACCTGCAATATGTGCTGCAATCAATAGACTTAATTTTTTTCAAAAGAAGCAGGGCAAGGCTGAACCTATTGAGGACTATGTTTCGGCACTCAAAACGTTAGCTATTACTTGCAGATTTGGGGCCAGATGTATGAAGTATTTTTGCATGCGCAAACGGGTTTGCGACCCGTTTGCGCATTCAAAAATACATAAGGGCCATGTACAAACCTTAATTAGCGAGTCGCAATTCATTTGCGACTCGCTAATTAGGATTTGCGACTTGCTATTAGGAAGGGGCGTTTCAAGGGCAACCCTTCCTAATAGTGAGTCTGAGCCCTATGTATGTCTGTTTTGCGAACGTAATTGCGGTCGCAAAACAGTCGCAATTTACCACCTACTTCATGTAGGTGGTAAAGCATTGCTGAACAGGAAGGGGTCCCCAGGGGATCCCTTTCCCTTTGGAAATGCATGGGAAAATATTTTTTAAGGGCAGGCAGTGGTCCCAAGGAAAACGGGCTGCATTTAAAAAAAAAACCTGCTTTATTTATAAGCAGTCCCCGACATGGAGATCTGCTGAGCCCAGCAGGCCACCATCCCTGGGAGGGCCAGCCATTCCCAATGGGGTCGCAAATTGCGAGTGGCTCATAAATATTCATGAGCCTCGCATTTTGCGACCCCATTGGGAATGGCTAACAGTGTCTCTGACACTGTTGTACATTTGCTTTTGCGACTCACAATTTGTTTCGCAATTTGCGAGTCGCAAAAGCAAATTGTCGTACATCTGGCCCCGGGTGCATTACATGATGAATTGGTCCATGACCAAATCATCATGCATACTAATGATCCGAGTTTACAAGAAAGATTATGGGTCAATGGTGATGCATCATTGAAGGATATCATTATGTTAGCTAAGAAGAATGAGTTGTCTAAGACATGTGCAAAAGCGGCAACTAGTTCTGCCTCTACTTCAGAGTCTAAGGAAAAAGATGGTGTTTCCGTATGCAAGGTTTCAAATGCACGAGTGAGTAAACGGAAGGAATGCAAGGTAAACAGGAGGAAGGGGAAGGAATCCGTCCGCGACAAGAATTGGAGTTGTTACAGTTGCGGTAGCAAAGATCACCTAGCCAAAGATAAAGGATGTCCTGCTTTGCGGACTAAATGTCTGTTTTGTGGGTTGGTAGGCCATTTTGCTAAAGTGTGCAAGAGGAAGAGCAGGAAGCAACAGAGTGTGAAACTTGTTTCTGGTAGATCAGACTCTGAACATTCTGATGAGGACAACCTTGAGTCTGACAGTGTGTTGTGTATTGATGCTCCGATTCTCAATCTTGAAGGGAATTCTAAATCTAACGTGCAACACGTGTAACATGGTGATAGGTGGGGCCAACATAGCTATTGTGGCTGACTCTGGGTCACCCTATACCATTGTCAACAAAAGAGTGTGGGGTGAAAGGTTTGTGCCTGTCCTTAGGAACCAGTTGAATGAGTCTGATATCTATCCTGTCACTTTCACTGGGGAGAAGATACCCATGCTGAGGTATAGGAAATTGAATTTTGAGTTCAAAGGCAAGTTGGAAGCAAGTTGTATGTTGCGGAGGTGGGTCCCTCGGTCCTTGGTGGGGTTGATCAGAAAGCACTTGACATTGTGTTAAATCTGAATTGTGTTAAATCTTCACAACAGGCACAAAACCGTTTTACCATTCTGACCTCACCCCTAATGAGCCCAGTACTTTTCTTAGATTCTAGAGACTCTTGCTCTTTCTCGTTTACATGAGGAGGGTAATCTCCTGTCCGTTTAAAAATACCCTATGTCACAACTTCCTTACTTTCATTATTAATGGAGAATGGCATTTCGGCTAGGACAGCAGTAAAGCATAGATTTGGTAGCTCTCATTTTGTTCAATCTTTGTCCCACTCTCTGACCTTTGAAACTACATGTATATGTACATACAGTCATTTTCCAAGAGACGTGTAACCACAAAAAAGGCCCGAGGAGGTTTAACGACCATCAGGGGGCGGCTCCCCAACAATGAACTAATAACACACAAAGGCCTCCCTGGGTCAAGTCAAAAAAAGAGAGAACAAGTGGAAGGAGCGTAGGGGGATTCCTTTTTATAGGACGAATTCCCTCACCGCAACAGTTCTTTAGCCATCCTTTTTTAGAACAGGGCCGTGGACGCCCAAGGGGCAGAGAAGATCTCAGGCCCAAGTACATTGGGAAGAAGCGCCATCATCTCGGACCACTCGGAGTACGAACAAGACGGCAATTCAACCAGAGACGAGCAGGGAAACAACATCCTAACCCTTACCAACACCAGCTACACCACCACTGGAAACAATGAACAGGAAATAGAGCCTAATATCATCCCTACCTCCAATACCGATAACAGTCGGGAGATCTCCGTTAATCCAGTCGAATGGACCACCACCCTTATTTTAAATCTGAGCTAGCGACTGCTGGATCCCATGGAGACCAAACTCCTCAACAAAGGCCTTGGTTATGTCCCTACCAACGAAGGAGACCCCTTCCTTATCAATCAGGAAATGGCTCAATTCTTCAGAAAAGTCAGACTGAAGTTCTTCTTCTCCACTGATATCGATACAGCCTCCGAGGACGTTGAGCGCAACACGAACCTCAGTGCCAAATCTACCTTCATGCCACCACCTCATATGGTTCCACCCGAAGTCATTACCTTCAAGAAGGCTGTTCATCAGGATATGAACAGGGGCCTAGCGAACAAAAATCCAGTCTTCAAGAATCTCTCAAGACTGGAACTTGAGGCCTTAGAAATGCTGACAAAAGACGAGTCCATCATCATCAAGCCCGCTGACAAGGGTGGAGGCATAGTGGTAATGGATACCTCTGTCTGCCGTGATGAATGCCTCAGACAACTGGCAGACTCTAAAACATACCAGCCACTTAGAATGGACCCTACTAAGAGACTCTTAAACACTATATGCGATCGGGTCAATGAGGCCAAGGAAGAAGGGTGGATCACTGATAAGGAGGCAGACTTTCTGGTTAACACTAGTCCTGTGACCCCCTATTTTTACGTCCTCCCCAAGATACATAAGCCCACCAGGCCTCCTCCCGGGAGACCCATCATCTCAGGGATAGGCTCACTGCTTGAGCCACTCTCCCAATTTGTGGACTTTTTTCTCATGCCCATTGTAAAAGGTATGCCTACGTTCCTTCAAGATACCAACGATGTCCTGCGCACCCTAGAAGGTTTTGAGTTTGACAGAAGCACTGATTACTTAGTCTCCTTTGAAGTAGAGTCATTATACACCTGTATACCACAAGACCAGACTCTTCGAACAATTGAGTCATTACTTAACAACGCTGACTTGGACACCATCACCCCTGTGCCTTTCATCATGACCTGTGCCACAATGGCTATACAAGAAAACTTTTTCCAATATGAAGATACCCTATTTCTACAGGTCTCGGGCACTTCGATGGGCAGTACCTTCGCCCCCAGTCTGGCGAATCTATTTGTCCATTCAATTGAACAAAACACCATTCTGACGTCCAACAATCCATTCAAATCAAAAATTCGGCTCTGGAAACGTTACATCGATGATGTGCTTGTGGTATGGCGTGGAACCAGTGAGGAGATTGAAAACTTTCATCTCTGGCTCAACTCCTGTAACAAGTTTTTGAAATTCACTTGTGAATATAATAAAGTCCAACTCCCCTTCCTGGAATTACTGATCTACAGCTCTGAGGATGGTCTAGGGACAGAATTATATACCAAACCTATGACAAAGAACTCGCTCCTTTCCTATGCAAGTTATCATCCCAAATCTCTCCGGGACAACTTGCCCTTCGGCCAGTTTTTAAAGATTCGATGCAACTGCTCAGATGTGGCTAAGAACAAGAATAATGCATCCACTCTGACCGGAAATCTCATGGACCTTCAGTATCCACGTTCGCTGGTCCAGAAATCACTAAAGAGAGCGCGCAATAACCACCGGCAAGCTCTCCTTGAGCGACAATCCGCGAAAGAAAACACTGATAGACTGATATGCGTCAGCACTTTCAGCAGCAGATCTGGCTTGTTACAAAAATGTGTCAACAAGAACTGGCACATTTTGAATAAGGGTAGTGGTAGCCTGACTAAACCTATGTTTGCATTTAAACGCAGCGCCAACCTTAGGGACCAGCTGGTACACACAAGACCGCGCATCAAACAGCCACCCGCACCTAGTACACTCTGGAACCTCCACCCAGTCAAGGGAAACTTTCCCTGTGGTAATTGCAGTATGTGCGGTCAGACATCACCAACAACTACCATAGACATAGGCACAGACCAAGCTTGGGAGTTGAGACTTCATACCAACTGCAACTCTAAGTGCTTGATATACCTAATTACTTGCCCTTGCGGCCTCAGGTATGTTGGCATGACTACGAGGAAGGTAAGGACACGTATGCTGGAGCACAAGAGCACCATTAGATGCGGAAGGCAGATCAACAAGCTGACCACACATTTTTTGGAAACAGGTCATGATGCTAATGATTTCAAGTGGGTGGTTCTTGATAAACCCACTCTGACCCGATCCACTACTAACATGACACAACTCCTTTTTAGGAGAGAACAACGTTGGGTTTTTAGGCTGCACACTGATACCCAGGGTCTGAATGATGAGATTCCCTGGTTCAGCCTATCCCCCTAGACCCTCCCCTTTGTTCAAGCAGAGCATTCGTTCCAGCTTGCTCATCCACCTTATGGAGTCTTTTGCTTATCAGGACCCTTGTGCCTGATTTTGAGTCCCTGCCGACTCCCACTGACCAGTTCCCGACACCCACCCCCTGGGTTGTTCAGCAGCTAGGTACCCATCCCATGGGACATCTCCCTTGCCACCTCCCCCCATTTATTAGGTCACATTCCACCACCTCCTAGCTGGCCTCTCTCCACCCCCACTTAGGTGGTATTTTTCAATACATGGCCTCTTTTGGACCAACCCACACAGGTTGGTACCATTTTTTACAAACCACCAGGCACTTTTCCCACCCTTCCAAGATGGCCGCCATTCCCTTCAGCTCCTCCTCGAGTCCTTCTTCACTATCTTTTGGACCAACCCACACAGGTTGATATAATTTTTTTTAACAAACCACCGTGACTTTTCTCACCCTTCCAAGATTGCAGCCGTTTCCTTCAGCTCCTCCTCAAGTCCGTCCTCGCTATCTGTTCTCTTGGGGGCGGAGTCGCCGCCCACCTCGAGTACTTCTCTTCCTGCACAGATCCCACTCAATCCACCAGCTCTCCCCGGATTCACAACTGAGCATGGCCGCCATCCGAGCAGAGGTAAGCGAGCTCCCCCCAGAGCCGGCTGATCGTTCACGATGCCAGACTCTTGGACCCCGCAACAGCGGCATGTCCAACCACCGCCCTGCAGCGTTGCCTGTCCCTTGCTTTCCCGGCCGCATTGTGTCTAGCCTTGCCCGCCCCTCCTTCTACCACACCGCGCACCACTCCACGCCGTGTTTCTGCTAGCACGTGTTCTACCCAACACCGGGTTAAACACTGCAGCTCCTCATGTCCTGCCCCAGCCGTTCTTTCGGTGCTGACATGCGTTGTTAGGATGACGCCTTTGCGTCCTCTCCTACTCTGCTGACCCAGGTATCCTTTCTGGTGTTTCCTCTTTGCCCGGGTGCCTCATTCCTCGCACCTTAAGTGCCATTGACTGTGCCTACTCTTTCGCGGCCGACCAGGACACCCCTCCCGGTGCCGCGTTCATTCATTCCTAGCTTCCTGCTTCCCGATACCGATTATCTCCTCGCAGTTTGCAGTCATGTTATCTGCTATGTGCACCAAGCTTGTTCATCACTAGCTTGATAGCCATGGGTTGCCAGCCCTCATGCATCCCAGCCCCCCCCTTTTTTTGCAGTTCACCTCCACGAGGAGCTCCTCCTGTCATACGCAGCCTGTGCAGCCTCCCTGCTATCTTGACACAGGTTGTTGCTGGCTTGTTGCTCTGCCTGTTGCTATGGCGCACCAGGTTGTCTCTTGTCTTTAGTTTGCGAAACCACCACCGCAAAATACTTTGAAATATGTATACTCATTTAAGAGTGTTGTCAGATAACAACATAATTTTATTCTATTTTTATCAACTGTTGTATTTTGTGTATGATCCTATGACTGTGATTTACAGCCACACTTGCCCCCTCCTTTAAAATCACTTTAGGTTTAATGGAACCCTCCTCGAGTGCGCCGAGCACGAGTGCCACTAGCTCCCCGCAAATGACGGGTAAGCCCTGACCTCCTGTCATGCTTTCTCATTATTGTTTGCACGTAGCCAGTATGTTCAAACTATAGAGTGTATTGTTTTGGCACGCTTAATAAGGAGTGTAATTGTGTTTCATGTTGTACATGTCAGTAAACGCAATTTTTGATTTATAGGAACCCCGCCCAACACCAGCTTATCACGATTGACGCCCATCTCGCCAGTCGTTGCATCCTCTGAACACCAACCTGAGTCTGGTCTGGTGTCACTTTTCCCCACTTTATTCATTGTGTCCTGAAGAAAGCCACAGCACCTCTACGGAGGGCACTATGGCTGAAAAATGTCGACCCTATGATCACAAGCAACCATGCTAGGTTGAATTCTCTGGGCATGGTGGTGTAAATTGGTTTTAACCCTGACCCCTGGGTGTACCATTAAAATTGTTTATCAACACACCAGGGAGTTAGTTTTATCCTCACTAACACTTTCTTTCTTACACTCTCCCTCCACACCCGGCTCATCACAGGTCTTAGTATACCTTGTGTTACATACAATCAAAACATCCCTGAGCTCCTCCCTCCCAGTGAGGGGGTTGTACCCCGCACTGCGACCAGGTTCGCAGTGCGAGAAGGTTCCCTATGATGAAGCATGTCACCCACAGGTGAGTGAGGGAATTCGTCCTATAAAAAGGAATCCCCCTACACTCCTTCCACTTGTTCTCTCTTTTTTTGTCTTGACCCAGGGTGGCCTTTGTGTGTTATTATTTTCCAAGAGACACCATTTGGCAATGTCACTGAAATTCTATTATGCATTACCCAGATTTTTAATAGTGAAGGACAAATCACTTTTTTCATGGTGAGATTACAGAAGATGACTTTATACATATTGTGATTACATGCCTTCTTCAAGCTATATGTATGCCTGTTTCGTATATTTGAATTGCTTCATATAACACCATTCCATGGCCCCTTGCCCATTATTGAATTGTGCGGTCAATAACGGTTGCTTTAAGAAGAAGATAATAGCATAAATACATTAAATAGTGTTTAAGTGTAATCTGCAATTCACTCAACTATTTTACGCTTTAAGAAAATTCTAAAAGTCTTTAGTGAAACCACACACACTAAGCACAGACTATCTTACCTTCCAGTTGAACTTGCAAGATTGCACTCTGCCACAGCATTGTTAATAATTAAGCATTGTACATTTTGAAATTCACCTACCTTACATAGTGTGTTCTCTGCAAATGTGCCCAGGATCTGAAATGACCTCACTGCAAGACTCTTAAGTGCCCCTGATATATGCCAAATGTTTTTAAAATAGTTTGCAGAATCTTTTTCATAACTATGTTTTATAATTTACCCTCCATCCATCTGTTAACTCCCTCACTGATAATTCTTATGCCATTGTTTTTTTCTGAGATTTGAAGTACTTTCCTCTTTTCCAGGGATACGAAGGACTCTTTTATTCCACTGTGTATAGTGCCCTTTTGCTAAGAGCAGGTAAACTGTTAGTCATGGAGATTTGGACAAAATTGGGTAACGTTGCATTTCATGGAGTGGAAAGCATTCCGAGTTCTTCAGAAGCTTCTCCTGACATTGGCATAGTTTTACTTCATGCACCCAGGCTAATTTCCTGAAGCTGATATCCTGTCGAGCCGGGAGGAAACATTCTCATTTATTTTTTTTCTTCAGTTTTATACAGTGCGAACTCGACCCGAAGGTATTGGAGAGTTTTACATGAGCACCAGTTGCATTACACAAGGACACATTTTCATTTATTTGGTAGGAACGGGGAGATTAAGTGATTTGCCCAGAATCACAGGATGTACAGCTGACCTTGAGACTCGAACCTGGTTCCCCAGCTCCACGGTTGGCAGCTCTGGCCGTTAGGCCACATCCTCATGTAGGGGATTGCGTTTCCCCGTGAGTGGCAGAGGGGAAATACAATAACCACCCATTGGAAGTGCTTCCGCCCCTTTCCCCACTGCCAGGCGTTCCACCCTGAGCCTTAAAGCAGCAATAAAAGAAGGCAAAGCCAGGTGCCACTGAAAAAAAGGTGCACACTTCTCAGTAGCACACTTTCTGTCCATTAGGCATTAAGAACATTCCTGGTGCAGTACCTTTTTTGCCCCAGGAGTTGAACCTGCTTTACAGTTTGCAAAGCTGGGAATGTTTTTAAAAAAAGGAAAATGTGGTGGTAGGACTGATAGGGAAATGGAGAAGCTATGTCTCATCTTTGCCCACCATGAACCCCATATTAAAGGCCTTTAACAACTCCTCAGTGATTCCTATATCTGTGACATGGTCACTACCTAAGTGTTGCAAGCAGCTGTGAAGCAGAAGTGTCTCTAAGAGCGAAGCTGAACTCTCCCACCACAATAGCGGACCAGGCCACATAGCTGGGGACTCAATTGATGGAGCCTCCTGTATTCAGTGACACTGACAGCAGGTGGGAGATCAGAAGTCATAGTCAGGGGCAAAAGACGGCACTGAAGGGAAGCAGCATCAGCTGCTGCCCTGAAGAGGTGAAAGGAGACGCCAATGCGTTGCTTGCACATGTTTACCTAATGGACAAACTTGGACAAGAACCACCTGCAATTGAGATCCACTTGGCACGACTTCACCAGGTATGAGTATGCCTCAAGGGGCCAAAGATACAGTTTGAAGGACACAGTGCGATCTGAGCATGAAAATGGACAATTAAGGCACTGGAGCAAAAATGGAAGGTGGTAGGGCGGAGGGGATTCGGTGATGTCAGCCAAAAACCAAATTGAGAGGCACAGTGATCTATTTGTTTAAAGGGGGTGCCTTCCCTATTCTGATTCTACCCAGCAGTAGACGTCCTCAGAGCACAAGGACTGTAGTGCAAAGCTCACACGTCATCCTCAATCTGATTGCTAGCTCCTTATTGTGCTGGGTGCTTTTCAACACCGAGTTCCACAGACCTCATACAGTGCAAGCTTTAACTTTGATCAGAAATGTGCAACTTGCTAGACCATGAGAAAGAGGACCCCCAACACTATCAAAGGGGGTATAAGGGCAATCCCTTATTAGCCCAGCCAGAAGAGACCTGTAGCTATGAACAAATACCCCAGGGTACACTGGAACCAGTCTGAAGCTCCTCCAGATACATGAATTCCATGACTGACTAGATCAGACACATTCACAACAAGGGAGTTGATAACCCTTGACTTCTCCTCAGTGGACATGGTGATGACAAGCAACTAGAATAAATGGGGACCTTCAATAAAAGATATGCTGATGCAGAAAGAGAATAACAAGGACAACGTTGCCTGAAGCCCAGTCATACATAATACCTATCTGGATAAACAAGCACCTCCATTGGACAAGTTAAATATCACAAGGGACTAGCTGCACCAGTTCCTTGCAGACATCAAAAATGAATATGGCTTGTTGACAGCTGGGTTTAAGACATGCTTTAACGAGTTAAAAGGAGACCCGATAGCTTTGGAAACTAGAACGGATGACCTAGAGAAAGCCATCTATGAATGTTCTCAAAAGCAACATCAGATGTGGGGAGTCACCCAGAAGCTGTGTGACCAGAACACAGAACTTCAACTGTGGCTTGAAGACTTGATAAACAGATCACAGAGGAATAATATAAATATCAGGCGACTACCTCAAGATGCTAAAGGTGAAGACTTGGAGAATTTCATCAGAGGCTTGCTGCATCCCATTAGTGACAAGTCTGAGGAACAACCAATTCACTCGGATCACACACATGGGGTGGGCTGAGGGGCCCCAACAGCAATGCATTGTCTTATAACACCACACTGCTTTGACATAAAAGAAAGAAAATAACTAAACACAGGAGAAGAGATAACATATTGTGAACCCACAAAATGCAGCTAAATCAAGATATGGCATAATCAATGCTGAAAACGCAAGACATCCAACCTGCCACAGATCTCCTGCATATAGACAGTGCCATAGCAATGAGGACACCCCTTTTGCTTGAAATGTACCTGGCAGCGGAATAGGGTGAATATTAGGTCACTGCAAGAAGCAAATGCACATTAAAGAAGGCACAACTTCTGATGCAGCTAGTGACTACCACAATAACTGTACATCCACAAGACTGCCACTCTGGCAGAGGCTGTGAGCTCATAGAATCCTTCTCTGGAAGACATTGAAGCAGACAGAGAGAATGTACTACAGCACATGAGAGCAGCCAACCACCATGAAGAGGATCAACAAGGCACAGATGAGTGAGCTTCCAACCCACACTCTGATGACTGACACAACCAGAGTTTCTATGGGCATATTGTAGCATCTTTTTTGGTTCACAGGAGTCATATCCATAAGGTACAACAGAGAGGCAGTTATTGACCTAGACCTCTTCAACTATGAGACCCATGTTCCTGAAGGGGTTGGGGAATTATAACAGATGGAGTTAAGTATAGCTCTGCAATGAGATTTGTTCAGTATGGGGATACCAAGAAACAATACACCTTCAAAGGATCAGTGGCACATTTTCTTCTCCATACTCATAACTTACACCAAGCTATACCACTCCCTTCCTCGTTCCCTATGCTAAATAGAATAAAACAAGCAGACATAGAAAACTTTGCTAACATACTCTGATTTATCTACAAACCAAGTTCGACACAAAAGGTGGTGCCGAACGACCCCTTGGTAAAAGATACAGTGAGCACGTGCAACAGAAACTACATGTTGGTATATGACAGTGATGGTGTAGATAACAGAACCTTCTGGGATTCTCTGAAGCTGTGGTGCAGGATGACCTTTTCTCATCTTCTTCAAAGCTAAAAGACAAAGGGTGGAAGTGCACACATGCCATGAATCTAAAGTAAAAGATGTGGAAGAAATGCACAATGACACAAGAGCACTCAAAGACAGATACAGGCCTTAGCATTGAGGTAACAGGCTTAGTCGTTGGACATGGTTGGGGCAGAATATGCCGTGCTATGCATTAAACAACCTTTTCTTTTATAGTGAGGTAATATGATGGGATGGATGCTAGCATGTAGTCTAAAAGCGAACAAAGCGAACAAAAGAATAGTAAAAGTACAAGATTTTACTGGGAAAAACCCATTAAGTAAGGATTTTTAATCCTTCCAGTGAGAAAGAATGTGGCAGTAGGCAGGGCTTAACACAAACTGTGAGATACGCACAAGGTTGTAATGTGATGAGACTGTCCTGACACAGTGCTGCTAATTGATGGAGCAGCTAACAGTGCAGAGCATGCATCCTCGTGGCCTAAAGGAAAGCTGCACGCTCATGAAGGTTACACTATGCAGTGCCACTCAACCATGAACTAGAAGTTCCAGCCCCCCAGCAGTCCCATGAGTGTTGCAGATAGCAGTGGCAATTTTGGATAGCCAAGTATAACTTTCCTCCTGTTTCACACCATCCTCGCTAGACAATTTAGCTTGAAGTTGCTGCAGCCTGGACCTTGCTTCATCGATTCACAATTTGAGTTTTTGGATTAAGTACCATTTATTTGAAGACTGCTGAGAGACTGCGTGGATTTTCAGAGAGGTATTCTGGAACATGATGTAAATTGGAAAACTAACTTTGAACTGTTATTTAAACTTACACGTTGATGGTCTGTTTTGCCGATGCACAACTCACTGCATGTGTTGCAGGTGCAGCAACATATCCCTGTGCTTATCTGCCTGTTTGCTGGTTACCGTTGGGCCCTGCACAATCGGCGGAAGAGCAGGGACACGTCGCATCAGACATGCAGTGGCCATCTTGTTTTTTCCTTGTGGAAATCTTCAGCTGCAGAGCACAATGGATGCCTCAAAAGAGTAGTAAGGGCTTTTGGGAGATGTGCCATACATGCTAGTCTATGCAGGTAACTATGACTTTCATCATTTTGGGTGTGAAACTTCCCAATCCAAGATGGAGCAACTTTGTGACCTTCCTGCTTCCTGCTTCCTGTTCCTGTTCCTGTTACCTTCTCTCCTCCTATAGTGGAGGACAGATTAAACCCTTCTTTGAGTTGCAGCACAGTCTGAGTCTTTCAGTTGCTCACCTGCCAGAATTCCTGATTCTGAAATTATCACTTCTGACAACAGTTTGGTCAGTTCCTCTTGCAGAAAAACTCTTCCTTTATACTTGCTTTTGTCCAGCTGTCTTCTTTACCACAACTTTCCTGCTGGAGGCTTTTTATGACATTCAAATTTTTCCTCCTTAATGGCAGCTTATCTCTGCAGACACCTACCTATTCTTTACCTTGTAGTGTAGGTGGTAACGACCCTACCTCGGGGATAGCTGAACTATTGTTAAAAAATATCAAGATCACAAATATCACCTCCTTATACATAAAACTACAAAGCCACAAGTACAGACTAAATAAATGTAGCCATAGTAAATATCTAAAATACCCAAATATTGAAAATAAAAACAAAGAAATGAAATACTAAGGGGTCGATTCCGATCCCGGTCGGAGGCGCACCTAATACCATTCGGCCGGGAAAAAAGCTAGGCGAATGCCTGTTTCCCGACCGATTCGCACATACTTCCGAACGAGCAAGTACGATGCGCACAACTGCCCAAATCCCGACCCAGTCGTACTCACCCAATACAGGTCCAGTTCTTCGACCGATGCGGATCCGGAAACACAGAATCGAGTCGCACGGAAGCCAAAATGCAGCCCCGTCCGGCCGGACAAGTACGATGCGCTTTCCATACGCGCCGAACCCGTCGCTATGCACGGCACGTCAAAGCATCCGGGAGAGGCGCACATATGCTCCGATTCGCGCCACAACACGATCCACGGCTACGAGACGAACACGCCAGCGACGAGGACGAGGCGAAGCAAAGAGAAAGACGAACCAACCATGAATCCCATCGTGCCGATCCTACCAATATTCTACATCTGTTACCGGAACAGGCACGGACGCGTACGGCGCAGAAGGTAAGTCAGACACCAACCACAAAAACAAACTACACGTACCCGACATATCACACACACACAAAGGGATGCAGAAATTACTTACAACAGCAGCACCATAGGGGCGGGATGGCCATCACCAATGCCACATATACACATAGGGGCCTGGATGCCAACAACTAACACCACCCCTACCCAGGGGGTGCTAGATGCCTGTCACTACTACCACCTCTACCCATGGGGGGCAGGATGCCTGTCACTACTACCACCTCTATCCATGGGGGGCTGGATGCCTACCACTACTACCACCTCTACCCATGGGGGGCTGGATGCCTACCACTACTACCACCTCTACCCATGGGGGGCTGGATGCCTACCACTACTACCACCTCTACCCATGGGGGGCTGGATGCCTGTCACTACTACCACCTCTACCCATGGGGGGCTAGATGCCCACCACCACTACCACCCCTGCTCAGGGGGTGCCAGATGCCTACCACTACTACCACCTCTACCCATGGGGGGCTGGATGCCTACCACTACTACCACCTCTACCCATGGGGGGCAGGATGCCTACCACTACTACCACCTCTACCCATGGGGGCTGGATGCCCACCACCACTACCACCCCTACTCAGGGGTGCCAGATGCCTACCACTACTACCACCTCTACCCAGGGGGGCTGGATGCCTACCACTACTACCACCTCTACCCATGGGGGCAGGATACCTGTCACTACTACCACCTCTACCCATGGGGAGCAGGATGCCTACCACTACTACCATCTCTACCCATGGGGGCTGGATGCCCACCACCACTACCACCCCTACTCAGGGGGTGCCAGATGCCTACCACTACTACCACCTCTACCCATGGGGGGCTGGATGCCTACCACTACTACCACCTCTACCCATGGGGGGCAGGATGCCTGTCACTACTACCACCTCTACCCATGGGGGGCAGGATGCCTACCACTACTACCACCTCTACCCATGGGGGGCTGGATGCCCACCACCACTACCACCCCTACTCAGGGGGTGCCAGATGCCTACCACTACTACCACCTCTACCCATGGGGGGCTGGATGCCTACCACTACTACTACCTCTACCCATGGCGGGCTGGATGCCTACCACTACTACCACCTCTACCCATGGGGGGCAGGATGCCTACCACTACTACCACCTCTACCCATGGGGGGCTGGATGCCCACCACCACTACCACCCCTACTCAGGGGGTGCCAGATGCCTACCACTACTACCACCTCTACCCATGGGGGGCCGGATGCCTACCACTACTACCACCTCTACCCATGGGGGGCTGGATGCCCACCACCACTACCACCCCTACTCAGGGGGCTGGATGCCTACCACTACTACCACCTCTACCCATGGGGGCAGGATGCCTGTCACTACTACCACCTCTACCCATGGGGGGCTGGATGCCTACCACTACTACCACCTCTACCCATGGGGGGCTGGATGCCCACCACCACTACCACCCCTACTCAGGGGGTGCCAGATGCCTACCACTACTACCACCTCTACCCATGGGGGGCAGGATGCCTACCACCAACAACACCCCCACTCACAGGATGGCTAATGCATGACACAACAAGCACACACCAACATAAGGAATGCAACAAAAAGACATCCCCCCCCAACACCATGACAAGCGTGTGTAGACTGTGTCAAATGCCTACAACACTGAACATGACTATGAACATACAATGTGACCGCCTATCACATGTGTCACACATAAATGTGTGTGGCACCCACAATGCAAGCAGACCATGACCACTGTGGCAATGGGGTCCAACCCCCATCATCACAGTGACCAAAAGGTAAGTGTGGGGTCCATAGCTGAAGCACATTTTGCACATTGTGGCAATGGGGTCTAAACCCCCATCATCACAGTGACCAAAAGGTAAGTGTGGGGTCCATAGCTGAAGCACATTTTGCACATTGTGGCAATGGGGTCTAAACCCCCATCATCACAGTGACCAAAAGGTAACTGTGGGGTCCATAGCTGAAGCACATTTTGCACATTGTGGCAATGGGGTCTAAACCCCCATCATCACAGTGACCAAAAGGCAAGTGTGGGGTCCATAGCTGAAGCACATTTTGAACATTGTGGCAATGGGGTCCAACCCCCATCATCACAGAGACCAAAATGTAAGTGTTGACATTGAAAAAGCTGCAACTGCCAAACTGCATGGATGATTCCTGGTCACAGAACAACAAACACATCAGTGGCAAAGTAGTGCTTGTGTCCCATAGCAACATAGATTGTGTGAGGCAAACAGTGCAGTGCAAATAAGACATACCTTTGGCCATGTGCAGACAAACATCACCCATGGGGGCTGACACTGTCAACATCCATCAATGACACAATGACAGAAGTGACCATCATAATGCAGACCCACATATTTGCACCAATGGGCACACAAATGTAGATACCCTGTGGAGACTGTAGATGTCAGGTGAACAAATAACATACCATGGCAGCAATGGGACACACAAACAATGATCATTGTGCTGACTGATGACCTAGGAGTCCCAGGGACAGCAGGTGAAACCCACCAAACAACATACAGCCAATAGCACACTAAAGATATGCCAATGCAGTGGTGCAGATGCACAAACAGGCAGACCCACACTGCTCATCAAACACAGCAGGTGAGGGGGGGTGCCAGTGTCCCCAGGCAACCACACAACACATGATGAGGCCTGAATACCAATTACACAGATGCACATACAGTGCCACACAAAAGTAACTCATGGATCCAAATCCCCTATGTGGGCAATCAGGCATTGTTAGATGAGAGGGAGCACAAATTACACATGTCACACAAGCTTGTAGGAACAGCAACTAACACAGCAAGAGACAGACCCACCACAGCACTACCCCCAGGGACCCCATATTGTGCTGACACTAGCCACTGTGATGACAATGTCAGATGTCGTTCACACTGTGAACCCCAGCCATGTGTCCTGAGCAACTAACTACCATCACACCTACACAAGCTCCAATCAATCAGCACGGCCTGCCAGCCAAGGCCAATATGGAGGTAGGGGTCTGGCTGTGCAACAACTCACTTTTGCACACACTCAACACCACACACCCTGATCTCCACCAATCTGCAGCAGTGAAGCTCACATGGACTGGTGACATTGCACATGCACCCATGACAATACCAGGGGTGGTGGTGGGAACCAAGGTGCAGAAACCCATCACACATGGCCAGTCAACAAGACTTGTCAATGTCTGACACACAGCACAGTATGCTGTACATGGGCATGATGTGAAATCCACCACAATCAATGGGATCCTGGCCATAGTCATACACCAATGAAGAAGCCAAGGTGACACACGAAGAACACACGTACACAACTACCAACATTGCAGCTCTGACCCTGAGGAGTGGCAGCAGTCACACACACAACTTGTCACAATCACTGTAAGCTAACACAAACTGTAAATCACATTACTCGTGTAAACAACAAGTGCCAAGGGAATCCTGAATGTGTCCCATCTGCGTTTGCCCACATCCCCAGCACTGACAACAAAGACAACCTGGGATGACAACCTCATGAACATTAGTTTGCCATGCACCCACATCACAGAGAAACCAGGTCCAAGATGCTGGATGAACACAGAACAACTCAGCAAGCATCACAAACAGGAACATCCCTAGGGACACAGCCTGTGTAGGAAAAGGGAAGGGAACACGCACAGACATGCTTACACAACACAGGCCCACGCAATGTCACCAGATTACACACTGCCATGAGGGCACACCACTCCTGTGGAAGGTCCGCTGTGCCAAACCTTGTCTGTGCACGACCCAAACATGTCAGCAGAACCCTCCGTCAGTGAGTCAACAACCACAACACACAGAAGGCTCTGCTCACATCAGCCTGGGTACGGGGGTGTCAGGTCAGTGATCTGCACACACACCAAACACGTGTCAAGCAAGTTGCACTGTATACACAGATGAGTCCTTCGACATTGATGTGCAAAACTGCATGTCCAGTGGAGCTGGGCACACAGTCAGGGACATCGGAACATTGAACAGTGGTAAGCCCACCAGATGTGCATCAGTGTAAGACAAAGATGTTCATTTACAAATGCAAAAAGGACATCCCTGTGTCAAATGCTGAACATTACACCCTCAGACTGTAGCAAAGGATGCCATAGATCCAGAATACAACAGGACACATATCCCATGGACCACATGGAGTCCATCACTGCAACACTTCATCGTCCTGATGTGAACACTATTACAACTGCAAATGCAGGATGCTACTCATCCACATCATGTACATCAAAAGAAAACCCAAAAGTAAACAAAAAGAGGCTTTATTCAGCAAATGTCAGGGTAAAAACAGAAGTCCAAAAGAAACTAAGGCCAATGGCCAGTCCAAAATCACAGTACCAACGGGGTGAGAAGTGACAACTGGTCACACATTGCTTGCCTGCACTGGTACGGTTGGGGGACATCACCCTTGGAGGGGCATACAAGGGGCAGGCCAGGCACCGCAGGGACAGGAACAGGGGATGGCAGAGTGAGGCAGTGAAGGGGTGGTGGGTGCAGGAGTGTCACCGGCAACTGCAGTGGAGGTGTCTGACTCAGGGGGGGCCGGCACCACCGTGGTACACAAGTCAGTTGGTGTGGGTGCCGCAACCACTGCAGTGGGCTGGACTGATGTAGTGGACTGGGTACCCACTGCAGTGCCTGAGTCAGACGTGGTGGTTGTGGACTCTACTGCAGTGCATGACTCCAAGGGAGTAGAAGGGTGGGCAGATGAGGTGGGCAGGACAGAGGGGGGACCCGGTCCCCACAACAGTGCCACTAACAGGCAGAGCGTCTGGGTTGGGGGTGGAAGAGCAAGTGGCAGGGGGGGAGGGCCTAAGCAGTCTGGGGATGCGGTATCGGTGTGTGGGGGACCCTGGGGCAGGGTGTGGCGGGGGAACCTGTGCAGTGGTGGCCTGGGGGATGGAGGAGAGAGACTGGGCGCTGGAGCTGCGTGGTGGTGGTGGGGTCTGGCTCTTCCTGCTCCAGGGGGACTTCCGAATGGGCTCCTGTGTCTGCCTGCGCTTGGGGGAGGGTGTCCGGGGGCGAGGGGCACTCCTCTCTGTGTGGGTGGACTTCCTCTTCCCCTGGTGTGCTGGGTCAGCAGGAATGGTGGGGAAGAGGCCGAGGTCACACAGGAAGAGCTGCTGTGTATGTGGGGTAGCAGGCGAGGCAAGGGAAGGGGTCTTGGAGGGAGAGGATTTGGAGGACTGCGGAGTGAATGTGGATGCCTGTGTGTGTGTGTGTTCCCCATCCCCTGTGTCTGTGGTATCAGTCCCCTGAGGATGCTTGTGTGCACGTCTTGCCTTACTCTTGGGTGTGTCTGTGCTGCTCGTGTCTGTGTATTTGGATGACTGTGCAGGTGTGCATGTGCTTTGGACAGGTAGGGGGGCAGGAAGTGTGGATGGGGCAGAGGTGGGAGGGGTGAGGGACTGTTGGAGGAGGGGCACTGCTGCTGTCAGGGAGGAGTCCATGGACCTATTGCTCCTCTGTAGGGCAGACATACCCGTCGAGATGCCCTCCATGAACGACACCAGCTGTGTCAACAGAGTGGTGTGTGCATGGAGGACACTCAGCATTGCTGTCTGCCCTACATGGAGCTGCCGAAGGAGGTACACAGACTCCTCACTCAGGGCAGCAGGGGACACAGGGGCAGGGGGTGCGGTGCCTGGCATGAAGGAGACACGCTCCCGAGCACGGGAGCCTCCACGGACCTCAGGAATGGGAGCCGATAGGAGGGCGGTTGTGGTGGTGGTGGGTCCAGACAGACTAGCTGGCCTTTGGTGGCTGCCGAGACCCGCCTCCACAAGGGAGTCATCCTCCGAGCTGCTGTGGTCCCCAGCTGAGGTGGATGGTGCTGAGGACTCCTCGGTGTGGCTCCCCTCGCCCTCCGTGCCACTGGGTCCCTCTGACCACTCGTCCGATGCTGACCCAGTCTGGCTCCACTGCTCCTCCTGGTCCGTGGAGCTGTCCCCTCCTGTGGCCGTGGATGTATCTGCAAACAATTAGGGAAACAGACAAACATCAGTCACCTGCACTGACCGCACACACCACAGTAAGTACAGCACATTACAGAGCAAGCCCTGGCATCCTTAGTTGAACATTGCCTAAAGTCCTCACACAGATTCGGGGAAGCCAATTGTCAGTCTGATGGTCAACCATGGGACTCACACCCCTCCTGCCCTTGCACCCATCTGTCTGGTGCCTGTCTGATGGTAAGACCCCAGTGTGGACACATGCACCACCTACACAGTTGTTGGACATTGCAGGGAACACGGTGAAGCATGTGAACATGCACACATCACATCTCTTGCCACTGAGTCAGTGCAGGTGTCCGGATAAAGGGATGGCCAGATTCTAATTAGAAATGCATGTGATGCATACCAGCACCAGACACCATGATGCACCCATGTCCGGATAGTCAATGCCACAATGGGGTGCATGTTGCACATGTCACTCCCCTGCAGGATCAGTCCCAGGAAGTTGAATGCCATGACACAGGAATGCGTGCAAAGTCATACATTACTGTCTCAAGTCACATGGCCATGGCAGCCAGACAACAACAGTCTGCACTGTGTCACAATCCGAGGGCATGGGGAATGCAAGTTATGTGACTGACAAGTGCACATGTCCATCCCCCAAAAACCACATCATCTGTACTACTATTTGTCCACGTCATACCAACTGGACATATGGGGGACATGAAACACAACTCTCTGAACATGAGCACCTCACAGTGTGCTGTGAATGAAAATACAGCTGCCTGAAAGTCACAGTCGCAAACACCTGTGTGCACAGTCAAGTGATCAGACACCTATAAGTCACAGAAGTATCGTCTATCATGGTCACATCTCAGATGGCATGCTGAGCCCCAAACGATGAACATACCAGTAGTCCTGACAACGAAGACACAGCACAATGAGACAGAGGCAGACACCTGAGGGTACATTTCACTGATCACAACATGCCAGATGATACACGGGAGTGGGAGTACAGAGTGTATTGTATGCACTGGAGTAGGCATGACTGTCCAGCTCCACCTGTAAGAGGGATGAGTCCTGGACAGTAGGCAGGTGGCTAAGCATGTGTGACACACTGGATACACATACTCCTGAGGCCCAAATATTGTTCCCACCAGCAGCATGGGTGTGTGCCACATTCCCCAGGGACATGTGGTGAGTCAGAGCAGCAAGCGGACCACATATCAAAGTTACACGCAGATCACATGTCAGAACTTAGGCATTGTGTAAGCAATTGACCCACCCATGAATCGCACAACATAGTCACGGGAACAAATGCTGTCCCCCACCTTGAGCAAAGCAAAATGCAATGACACAGTCCCCAAATGACACAATTTCCTGACTATAAGGGCCACACATATGCGTATCAGAGGAGAAGTGGGCATGTAACAAATGAGGGACATGGGTCCTGGACCACATGACTGATGTACTGTGGAAGTTTAACCAGGCCAGAGGAGGGCACATAGCATGGCAGACAAAGTGCACAGTGCAGTCATGGACTCACCCCCTCCTTGCTGCTGTCTGTCCTTCAGCTGCCCATCCAGGTCAGGGAAGACCACCACCAGGATCCGGAGCATGTGGGGGGTCAGGGTCCGGTGTCCGCCCCTCCTGCGAGGAGGCGACAGCTTCAGCTGGACCCTTGCGATCCTCCGGGTCCAGCCACGAAGGTCCTGCCACCTCTTTTGGCTGTTGCGGATCCTGCGCCTGTAGACCCCCACGGATCTTACTTTCCGGGCGATGGTCAGCCAGATGTCCTGCTTCTGGTGGGCATCAACCTGTGAGGATGACAAAGTGAAAAGGCCATTACTACACATGCAACATATACGTGCATCACACAGTTGGATATACATGTCTCAATTACAGGGGCATATGATGTACACAGGCAGTGCAACAATGGCTATGAACAGTTTGCCAGCAGTCACTACATGGTATAATTGCATGGGAAGTAAACCTAGTTGGAATGCACTGTTACTGCACTGTACCAGTTCAGTGCATGTAACTACACACTTTGGGGTGTGACAACTACTCAGTGGGCATGCTAGCCAGTGGTGTGCACAGTGAAAGTCCTGCTAGTCAGACAACATGCACAATTAGTGATGCAGTGGACAGCACACTCACCTGCTCCCCTGGTTTCCCATACAGCTTGCTGTACTGTGGAAGGAGGCTGTCCAGCAGGGCCTGGTTCTCCTCAAGGCTGAAGGCTGGGGCTCTCTCCACAGTACGTGCCATTGCAGGAGCCAGAGGATGCATAACCAGCAGCAGTGTTGGTGGCAGATGTCGTCCTGGAGCATGTAGTGCAGGCAAGTGAGCTCTCAAGGGAACAGCCAGCATTATATGTGTGCTGCAGAGGCAGATACTGTCCCATGTGTCCAAAGTGATAGGTCCAAGTCGTTTGCATCTTCTAAATCTGACCAATCCATGGTATAGCAGCACTAATACACACCCACAGCATCCTTCAAATCTTCAACTTCATGACACCCATGATTTTGCAACATTGTTGTGGCTGGCCAACTGAATTCACTGCATCAGACTCGTTGGAGCTTCAAAAACGCGTCCGCTGCCATGCCAGGCCCCGCTAATGTGTGCGCACCGATCGGTCCATTGCTGTACGACGCGTACCCGGGATACAACGCGTACCCGCTCACATTGAATGCAATGGGCCGGGCCGGGCACACCGATCGGTCCATTGCTCTACAACGTGTACCCGGGATACAACGCGTACCCGCTCACATTGAATGCAATGGGCCGGCCGGGCACACCGATCGGTCCATTGCTCTACAACGCGTACCCGGGATACAACGCGTACCCGCTCACATTGAATGCAATGGGCCGGCCGGGCACACCGATTGGTCCATTGCTCTACAACGCGTACCCGCGATACAACGCATACCCGCTCACATTGAATGCAATGGGCCGGCCGGGCACACCGATCGGTCCATTGCAGTTCAACGTGTACCCGCGATACAACGCGTACCCGCTCACATTGAATGCAATGGGCCGGCCGGGCACACCGATCGGTCCATTGCTCTACAACGCGTACCCGGGATACAACGCGTACCCGCTCACATTGAATGCAATGGGCCGGCCGGGCACACCGATCGGTCCATTGCAGTTCAACGCGTACCCGCGATACAACGCGTACCCGCTCACATTGAATGCAATGGGCCGGACGGGCACACCGATCGGTCCATTGCAGTTCAACGCGTACCCGAGATACAACGCGTACCCGCTCACATTGAATGCAATGGGCCGGCCGGGCACACCGATCGGTCCATTGCAGTTCAACGCGTACCCGGGATACAACGCGTACCCGCTCACATTGAATGCAATGGCCAATGTGTGCGCACCGATCGGTCCATTGCTGTACAACGCGTCCCTGTACAAGTCACTGGCATATGTCACCATGCCTGTCACAGGTGAACATATGCCAGCCACATATACTTCCCAGGGAGTGAGGGGCACACCTACAACACCACAGCCTGTCCACACTGTATCCTAAGGCATGTAAGGCTGCATTAAATGTTCCGTGTATGGGGGTCAACATGTTGTTTTTTGGGTGGCACTTGGGGGCAGCCACTCCCAGGCTGTGCACGTGTTCATGGGGACAGAATCCTTGGTGTGTTGTGCACATGAACACTGTGGTGTGCAACTGTTCATTTCAGGGCATGTGGCATGGTCACATTTCACGGTTGTGTATGTGTATGTCACGTCACATACCCCCTGAGTCCCATGTGGGACGGTATGTACGTCCCAGGGTGACCCATTGCCACAATTGGGATGGCCCTCCACAGTCTGTGTGCATGTCGTGTTTACAATGTCTCTGATTCCATGTGCACAATGGGAGACAGTCTCCACATCCACGCTGTTTGTGCATGGACTTTGATCTTGTGCGTGTGTGTGTCACAGACGTCCATGTCTGTCCTGCCGAGGCAACAGGGACCACTACCTGTGGGGGTCATGGTTGTTTAGCTGTGGTGTATTAATGATGCACCATGTCATGCCAGTGTCCATGTGTCAATACAGGATCCCTGGGAATCTACCTGTCAATGAGCTGTGATGCCTGGGGCACATCTGTCCTCACATGTCACTGTGGTGTGTGTTTGGAACGTGACAGCAGTACATGGGTACTGTGACACAGCCTAATGATATCCCATAGCACAACCTGGGACTTGTTGAGGACACATGTTGAACTGTGATGTTAGCCATGTAGGTGCCATACATGTCCTTACGGAACGGCACACGCATCATGTACTTGTGTCTCGTAATGATGTATCATGTGATATTGAGTCTGGTCTATGCCACATATGTGGGGTGACTGACAATCTTTCTTTCCTCACCTATGCACTGCAGGGCACCAGCTGTCCATCGGCCATTCCCTAACCTTGCAATGGTGGTTGAACGGGACTGCATCTGACGGTACCGCTTCACCAGGCCACTGATTGAGGAATTGACGGTGCGGTTGGCCCCACATTTGCAACCTGGCCGGACATACCCTACAGCGCTGACCCCCAAGGTGAAGGTGATGGCAGCCCTACACTTCTTTGCCACCGGTACCTTTCAACACACTGTGGCGTCTGCTGGTGGGATGTCACAGACCATGTTCAGCCGTGTGCTCCGCGACGTTTTGGAGGCTATGTTGAGGTACCTGAACCAGTACATCTATTTCCCTAGACTTCAACAACTCACTGACGTGAAGAGTGACTTCTACGCCCTGGGGAGGATGCCGCATGTCATTGGCTCCATTGATGGGACACATGTGGCTTTGGTACCACCACAGGCCCAAGAGCAGGCATACAGGAACCAAAACACTACCATTCGGTCAATGCACTGGTGGTATGTCTTGCAGATATGAGCATCACACACGTCTGTGCCCGTTTCCCCGGTTCTGCACACGATGCCTACGTGATGAGGAGTAGTCGCATCCCGAGGATGATGTCACAGATGCGGAACCAGCGTGCCTGGCTTGTTGGTGTGTACTGACTTTGTAGCATTGTGTGTGTTCTGCAATGTAGTGTTCCACCCTCTTTTCCAACTCAGCTAATGTGCAATTGTCTGTATGTAGGTGACTCCGGATACCCCAACATGCTGTGGTTGCTGACGCCCCTCAGGAACCCTGTGACACCAGCCCAGATGCGCTACAATGAGGCACATGGTCGGACCAGGAGAGTGATTGAGCGGACATTTGGTCTCCTGAAGAGCCGCTTCCGCTGCCTAGATAAGACAGGAGGGGCCCTCCCATATGCCACAGCAAAGGTGTGCAAGATTGTCATCGTCTGCTGCATGCTACACAACCTGGCAGTGCGGAAGGAGTTGCCTCTTATCCTGGATGACGATGACCAACATCCGCCACCTGTGGAGGATCCTGGGCTGGACCACGATGCCAGTGGTGATGATGATGATGAGGGTGATGTCCGCACACAGCTCATCACCAACTTCTTCAGCTGAATGTGAGTATCCAGGGATGTTATGTCAATGATGTGAGTTTGCATGATATGTGTTGGTGGTGCTCTGGTGCTGTTTGAGTGTGTCCATGTGCTACTTGACTGGATGCGAGCAGCAATGTGTCCTTACAGGTAGTCTGTACTCCACAACAGTGTTGACATGCTAACTTGGTCCTGGGTGGGTATCTTGTGACATGTATTGGGCATGAGTATTGCAGTTCTGTCCTGTTCTTCAGTGCTTTTGACTGTGTGTCATTTCTGTCCTTCACAGGGTACTTTCAGAGTTGTTTGGTCAACTGTGATCCCCCGACACCGTGAATCAACTTCCAGGGTGGTAGCTGTCGTTTCCCTACAGGTGATGTGCGCCACACCCATGGACTTCCTTTCTTCTACACTTGTTGACTGTGTGCCCACTGCCAGGTGGGATTACCTTGCATCTGTAGTGGTTACAACATGTTGCAAATGTGTAATAAACCTGTGCTTCACTTTGTGATGTGCGTTGTCTGTGGTCACACATCTGACTGACATTTGCTTCCTGCACCAGTGGGCTAGTTAACACAGACTGTGAATAGGTGTTGTGTCTGTGCATTGCACCGTATTTCCTGGCAACATCAGTGTAGGCGATGCGTCAGATGGCCCTGGTGTGTATGTGTTGTGTAGCCCTGGTGGTGGGTCTCCCTCATATGTGTCACATCGCCATGACTCACATGCCGGTGTTGTACTTGCTGTAGCAGTTAGCATGCACAGTGTCATTTCACAGATCATCATCTCCACTTCAGAAACAACGTTGTAATCACAACAGAGGCAAGTATGGTGTATTAGTGAGTTTATTGACATACATGTGTGAGTATAGTGCACAGGATGGTGGGTGCTGTACATTGTGATTGTAATCCAAAGTTCCTAGATGATTTGGAAGTCCTGATAGCAGAAATGTCCTGAGTAAAGTCCACAGTCATCTGATACATTGGTCCAACTTGAGCTCCCCATGTCATGTGGGAGAGTTGTGTTGCATTGGACAGGGTGAAGAGTTTGCGCACAAAGGTGGTTTTCCGGAACAGGTGTTGGCTTCCTGGGGGTTGTGCATGGCCATCAGCCTCTCAGTTGTCCTTCCTCGGACGACCCCTCTTCTTGGGGGGGACCCTCAAGTGCAGGCTGCTGCGGTGCAGGGGACTCTCCGCCAGAGTCATCCTCCCTCCCTGTGGCAGTTGCAGTTGTTGCAGCACCAGATGTTGTGGGCACACAGGGAGGTGTTGACATGTTGGTGCACATCTGGCGGAGGCATTGTAATATGTCCCTATGCACCGCCGTCTGTTCTTGCAATGTGTCCCACTTGGACTCCATGCGGGACATGTGTAAGTCCAAGCGGGCATGATGGGCAGCCTGCTGCTGTTGAATGTCTGAGGATCCCCACTACCTGGCTGAACTCTCCGGTGCTAGTCTGGTACGCATCAGCTATGCGTACCAGTTGTGGGTCATCATGCAGTCCAGACCCCTCTGCAAGCAGCGACCTATGTCTACCACCCCTCCCACCACCCCTGGCAACACGTGAAGGACCTGCGTTGGCATGCACAGGTGACCCTGGGCCCCCTCGGGGGTTGTTGCTGGTGTTGGTGTCCGTAGCTCCACGTTGGGCCGGGGTCCGTGTGCTGTTGGTGGTGGTGGTCCTTGGTCTGTCCGTGTCGGCAGGGGTGGTCTGTGTGTTGGCAGTTGTTGGAGGGGTGAGTGCAGGGGGTGCAGCTGGTGGTCCTGATGGTGCTGCATGATGACTCACTGCGGAGGTGCCAGGTAGGTCTTCGTCATCCGAGGTGGGCAGAGGCTGTTCCACACCAGTGAGCTCAGTGTCCCCCGGAGCCTGGGACAGGGACTCCTCAGCGTCTGCTGCTGTGTCCCCATCATCATCTGTATTTGGAAGAGACACACAATGTATGTAATGTTTCTACAGGCATCAATGGTTCAAACACCTGATTGTTGTGACTGTACCTCTGGATGCGGGCCTGTACATTGCATTGTCCTAAGTTGTCACAGTCAGCTGTTGATATTGGTGTAGTGCATTGTCCTGACAACATGAAGCATTTCAATGTGAATGTTGAGGTGTGTGCATAGCCAGCATTGGTGGTATTTGGTTGACATCCGGACATCCTTATCCCTCCAGCCCAGTTCTCCCACCATGAAGCATGCCACCCTTACAGTGGGTGCAGGTTGACTCTCAGGATGTCAGTCAGTGGTGTCCTGCTGTTGGTTGGTGGCCAGTTCCCAGCATGGCCTTGTGCTCCCCACAACAGAGCAGCAGTGACAGACATCTTTGATGGAGCTTTCCACTCTCTGTGAGGTGTGCATGCTTCAGTGTGAGCTTGCTGGGCCATGTGGGGGCGGGATGTTGAGCTGTGACTACCACTCCCATCATGCTATTGCCTTCACCCCCCTTCCCAGCATGCCCATACTTCCTTCCTTTTGAGGGTACTTCACTGTGTGTGGGTGTGACAGCAATGGCAAGATGGCTGACAGTGGTGTCCTGCTGTTGGTTGGTGGCCAGTTCCCAGCATGGCCTTGTGCTCCCTACAACAGAGCAGCAGTGTCAGACATCTTTGATGGGGCTTTCCACTCTCTGTGAGGTGTGCATGCTTCAGTGTGAGCTTGCTGGGCCATGTGGGGGGGATGTTGAGCTGTGACTACCACTCCCATCATGCTATTGCCTCCACCCCCCTTCCCAGCATGCCCATACTTCCTTCCTTTTGAGGGTACTTCACTGTGTGTGGGTGTGACAGCAATGGCAAGATGGCTGACAGTGGTGTCCTGCTGTTGGTTGGTGGCCAGTTCCCAGCATGGCCTTGTGCTCCCCACAACAGAGCAGCAGTGTCAGACATCTTTGATGGGGCTTTCCACTCTCTGTGAGATGTGCATGCTTCAGTGTGAGCTTGCTGGGCCATGTGGAGGGGGATGTTGAGCTGTGACTACCACTCCCATCATGCTATTGCCTCCACCCCCTTCCCAGCATGCCCATACTTCCTTCCTTTTGAGTGTACTTCACTGTGTGTGGGTGTGACAGCAATGGCAAGATGGCTGACAGTGGTGTCCTGCTGTTGGTTGGTGGCCAGTTCCCAGCATGGCCTTGTGCTCCCCACAACAGAGCAGCAGTGTCAGACATCTTTGATGGGGCTTTCCACTCTCTGTGAGGTGAGCATGCTTCAGTGTGAGCTTGCTGGGCCATGTGGGGGGGATGTTGAGCTGTGACTACCACTCCCATCATGCTATTGCCTCCACCCCC
This sequence comes from Calotriton arnoldi, assembly GCA_963921515.1. NCBI lineage: Eukaryota > Metazoa > Chordata > Amphibia > Caudata > Salamandridae > Calotriton > Calotriton arnoldi. The sequence continues at coordinate 1,058,819 of CAWUFW010005482.1, forward strand.
CTTCCCAGCATGCCCATACTTCCTTCCTTTTGAGTGTACTTCACTGTGTGTGGGTGTGACAGCAATGGCAAGATGGCTGACAGTGGTGTCCTGCTGTTGGTTGGTGGCCAGTTCCCAGCATGGCCTTGTGCTCCCCACAACAGAGCAGCAGTGTCAGACATCTTTGATGGGGCTTTCCACTCTCTGTGAGGTGAGCATGCTTCAGTGTGAGCTTGCTGGGCCATGTGGGGGGGATGTTGAGCTGTGACTACCACTCCCATCATGCTATTGCCTCCACCCCCCTTCCCAGCATGCCCATACTTCCTTCCTTTTGAGTGTACTTCACTGTGTGTGGGTGTGACAGCAATGGCAAGATGGCTGACAGTGGTGTCCTGCTGTTGGTTGGTGGCCAGTTCCCAGCATGGCCTTGTGCTCCCCACAACAGAGCAGCAGTGTCAGACATCTTTGATTGGGCTTTCCACTCTCTGTGAGGTGTGCATGCTTCAGTGTGAGCTTGCTGGGCCATTTTGGGGGGGATGTTGAGCTGTGACTACCACTCCCATCATGCTATTGCCTCCACCCCCTTCCCAGCATGCCCATACTTCCTTCCTTTTGAGGGTACTTCACTGTGTGTGGGTGTGACAGCAATGGCAAGATGGCTGACAGTGGTGTCCTGCTGTTAGTTGGTGGCCAGTTCCCAGCATGGCCTTGTGCTCCCCACAACAGAGCAGCAGTGTCAGACATCTTTGATGGGGCTTTCCACTCTCTGTGAGGTGTGCATGCTTCAGTGTGAGCTTGCTTGGCCAAGTGGGGGGGGGGATGTTGAGCCGTGACTACCACTCCCATCATGCTATTGCCTCCACCCCCCTTCCCAGCTTGCCCATACTTCCTTCCTTCTGACTCTGCTTCCCTGTGGGATAGTGTGCCTGTGCTGAATGGATGGCTGACAGTGTTGTCCTGGCGTTTGTTTGGCTACAAGTCCCATGTGTGTCACTGTGCTTCCCACAGCATGACCCAGGGTGGTGGTTCTTTGTGGGATAAATATTTTTAGTGTGAGGCAATGCATTTTCCCAGGTGAGTTGTGTGTAGTTTGGGTTAGGGGGTGTGTGGGAAGAGCTGCTGGTAACTATGGTCATAGCTGTCAGTCCTCCTTCCCAGCCAGCCAGATATCCCACCACAGAACGTGCTTCCATTGCAGGGAGTGCAAGTTGTCTTTCAGGATGTCAGACAGTGGTGTCCTGCTGTTGGTTGGTGCACAGTTCCCAGCAGGGCCTTGTGCTCCCCACAGCAGTAGCCAGTGTCAGCCATCTTGTCAGTTGTTTTCCACTCCCTGTGATGTGAGCATGGTTCAGAGTGGTGTTGATGGGCGTATTGTGATGGTGGGCAATATCTGTGACTACGACTCCCATGATGCTATTGGCTACACTGACTTGACCAGCATACACAGAATTCCTTCCTTTCTGTGGGATTGCCTGTGTGGTGGTGTTGTAGTGGTGGCTACATATCTGACAGTGTTTGTTGGTTATATTTGTGCCACTGCCTAGCTTTATTTGTTGTAGGGTTTGTACATGTCATGACACAGTTACATATCACTATGAGATGGCATGTATTGTGTTTATCTGACTGACATACAAATCTTGGGATGATTCTGTTTTTGTTGCTGTGTATTTGCTAAGGGTGCATGGTTTGACTATCCCCTTGACAGTGATGTGTGTGTATTGTCACACAATATTGGGTATATTTTTTGTGTACTCACCAGGCTCTGGGATGTCTTCTAGTCCAAAGACGCTCACTGGTGGTAGGATGGCCCGCACCTTCTCCTCCCAGGGCCTGAGGTATAGTGGTTTGGCAGGAGGGCCACTGCCGGTGTGTTGGCTTAAGATGTAATCCTTCTTCAGTAGGTCCCTGCCCCTCCTGCGCACATCATACCACCTGTTCTGGATGTCTTCCTTTGTGCGCAAACATGGTGATTGTGCGTTCACCCTGTCAACGATCCTCGCCCACATCTTGGTTTTCTGCGACATGGGGGTCTGTTGGACCAGTGTACCAAACAGCTGTGGCTCTACCCTGAGGATCTCATCTACCAGGACTTCCAATTCACTATCTAGGAACTTTGGAGGGGCATGGTGATGGGTGGTGGTGGTGAGTGATGTGTGTGTTGGTGTGCAAGTGAGGGTGTGTGAGTGTGTGTTTTGCCTGGTGTATGTGAGGGTGCTATTTGTTGAGGTGCTGATGGTGTGTGGCTTGTGTGATGGATGAGCTGTGAGTGTGTGTGTGGTTGCTGTCTGTTGGTGTTCTGTGCTGGCAGGTCATTTGAATTTGCAAAGGATCATGGTAGGGATTTGTGTCCTTTATATGGGTGGAGTTGTGGGTGTGTCTTTGTTCCCTGTTCCCCCCAGTATTTATTGGCTTTGTAATTGCTTGTTTGGCCTTTTTTTGTGTGTTTTTCCCTTTGTACTTTTTGTGCAGGTAGGAGACGTTCTTCTGACCGAGTCGGACCCTGCAGTTGTCTCGTGCGAGCTTCTCCGAGTCGTTCACGCTGTGTTTGTGCTGTTTCCTGTGCTGCGTACGCGTCGGTCGCGGTGTATTGGGTTGCTTCGGCTCGCTGTTTTGTATGCGTGTCGGTCGTACGGCTTGAGCTCCGTGCGACTCGGTCGTGTTTTCCACGCGTTGCATCGTACTTGGCGGGTCGGAGTTCGCGGGTACGTTTCGTTCGGGATTCTTCCTGGTGCGTGTCGGTCGGTTCGATTCGCGTGCTTTTCCGGCCGGATAGCTGTTTTCCGCGCGGTTCGGTCGTTCGGCTTGTGTTCCGTACGAGTCAGTCGGATTTTGCACGCTTTTCATCGTACTTTGCGGGTTGGGCTGCACCGGTCCGTGTCGGTCGGAATTAATTCCGGTTCCGAGTCGGTCTGTACGTTCTCCGGCCCGAATCGGAATCGGCCCCTAAATATCATCAATACATGAGAATAAAATAAAAATGACCAAACACCTAAAACAAAAATATTGTGAACAAAGGCACCGTAAAAATCATTTAATATATATATATATATATATATATATATTATCTACTGGCGGTCGCCAGTAGATAGTTATAGTTAGGACCTATTTTCCATAGGAAATCCGCAACATTCTATTTGAAATATCGTTGGCGCCGGTTGACGAATTTTCGCGAAATTTTCCAATTTGTTGGGGCGCTCCGGTCCGCTCCTATCGTGAAAGTCTCGGGGTGATTCGTCAAGCGGGGGCCGAGAAAAAAGGGGGGTCCCTAAACGTGTTTTCCCCATTCATTTTTCCATAGGAACCGTTCATCGCGGCTACAGCCCGAACTGCTGAACGGAATTACACCAAATTTGGCAAAGAGGTAGCCCTTGGTTCAGACTCGTGCCTTTTGCTTAAATGGTGTAAATCCGTTCAGTAGTTCCTGAGAAGATCACAAGTAAAATCACATATATATCTATGGCCGCGTCGGATCTGCGTACCCTCCCGATCACGAGCTGCATGCTAATTGGCTGTCAAGTGGCTGTCAACACTCCAAATCAGGAAGTGTTGGCAGCCATTTTATGCCTCGGTAGAACCGAGGCACAGAAACAAGTGCGCAAAACGCACAAAGGGGGCAGGATAGAAACACCCTGACCTCCTAGGTCTGCTCAGGGGGTCCCACAAGGACTCCCTGGGCAGAAAAAAGCATTTTTTTTTTTAAAAATCGGCGGGTTGCGCTTAGAATGCGCGGATCACGCCGAGAAAAAAAAAAGAAACAAGTGCGCAAAACGCACAAAGGGGGCAGGGTAGAAACACCCTGACCCCCTAGGTCTGCTCAGGGGGTCCCACAAGGACCCCCTGGGCAGAAAAAAGCATTTAAAAAATAAATAAAATCGGCGGGATGCGCTTAGGGTGCGCGGATCCCGCCGAGAAAAAAAAAAATGAAGCGCGGTCTCCCGCGCTTCGTTGTTAATTGGCCCCCGGGTGGGCCAAGTCCCGGGGGCATGCGGGCGTTTATAAAAATAATGAGGGTGGCCTCTAAGGCCCCCCCAAGCCCCGGGGACCACCACCCCCCGGGGCTTTAAAAAAATAATGGTGCGGGAGGGCTCTCGGCCCTCCTGCAGCCCGAGGACCGCCAGCCCCGGGGCTTCTTTTTTTTAAATAAAATGACCAGTGTGGGGGCTCGAGCCCCCACACGCCCGAGGACCGCCACCTCCCCGGGCACTAAATATTTCAATATGGGGGTCCGTTACGGACCCCGAGCCCCGGGACCACCACCCCCGGGGCTTTGCCAATGGAGAGAGGGGCCGCGCGGCCCCTCCTGGAGCCCTTGATGGCCCTGGGGACCGCCACCCCCAGGGCCGGCTCCTGCAGTGTCCCGGGGTGCCTACCCCGGGACACTGTAGTTGCTATGACAGGACGGGAGCCTCGCAGCTCCCGTCCTGTCATAGCAAACTGCTTTGGTTTTGGAAGAGAGAGCAGGAAACCTGCTCTCTCTTCCAAAAACCAAAGCACATTGCTTTTCCACACGGGGAGCTGCCTCTTAGCAGCTCCCCATGTGGAAAAGCAATGCCGCCTCCCGAAGGACGTGGGGAGCCGGCGGGACCGTGGGGGCATTGGGGACCCCCCCACGGTCCCCAACGGAGAGGGCCAGCCCCGGGGGATGGGGTCCCCGGGGCTAGTAGTGGCCCAGGAGGGGGGCCACGTGGCCTCCCACCCCAAAAAAACAATTAAAAACATTTTAAAAAAGGCAAAGGCCAACCCCGGGGGATGGGGTCCGCGGGGCCATTAGAGGCCTCAGGAGGGGGGCCACGCAGACCCCCTCCAAAAATAAAAAACAAAAAAATGGTGGCATGCCCTGGGGGATGGGGTCCCCGGGACCGGAATAGGCCATGGGAGGGGGGACCACGCGGACCCCTTCCCGTTTTCAATTTAAAAAAAAAAAAGGTCAGGCCCTGGGGGATGGGGTCCCCAGGGCCCAAAAGGTTAAAAAAGGGGGCCACACAGCCCCCTTCTTAATTTTTATTTAAAAAAAGACCGGCATCGTGCCGGAGGCCCGCCCCCTCCCTGCAGCAGTCTGCAAACGCGCCCCCTGGCGCGTTTTAAGAAGGAAGTAATTCCCCTTGAATACTGGGGGTCCCTGGGGCCAAATAGCCCACCAGGAATCTCCAGTATGCGCCAGGGGCTGCATTGCAGAGAGGTGTACAGAGGCCACGCCCCTTTTACACCTCTCTGCAACGCAGCTCTGTGGCGCTTTTGGAGGTACATGGTGGGCTAGTTGGACTCCAGGGACCCTCAGGATTCAAGGTGACTTAATCCCCCAACTTAAAACGCACCATGGGGCGCGTTTGCACAGTGGTGAAGGGAGGGGGCGGGGCTTAAGGTGACATGTGTGCAAACAGGCCCCGTGGCACGTTTTAAGATGGGGAATTAAATCCCCTTCAATCCTGAGGGTCCCTGGGGGCCAACTAGCCCACCAGGTACCTCCAGTAAGCGCCACGGAGCTGCGTTGCAGAGTGTTGTAAAAAGGGGCGTGGCCTCTGAACACCTCTCTGCAATGCAGCTCTCTGGCGCATACTGGAGGTATCTGGTGGGCTAGTTGGATCCTAGGGACCCTCGGGATTGAGGAGGAATTAATTCTCCAACTTAAAACGTGCCACAGGGCGTGTTTGCAGACATGTCACCTCAGGCCCCACCCCCTTCCTTCACCATTGTGCAAATATTCCTCTAAAATCAGCCGAACTACGAATTCAGATTTACTCACCTGTTATCAGGAGAGACCTCAGTGCTGCATCTTTGAGCCCAGTACTGATCCTGAAAAGTAATTTTAACCGTACTTACCAGTAACTTGAATTTCCTTCCATAGGCTAACATTGACTGGTTTCACTTGGAAATTCTTCTAAGTGTGGAGTTTTGGAACTTTATAATATTCCTCTAAAATCAGCCGAACTACGAATTCCGATTTACTCACCTGTTATCAGGAGAGACCTCAGTGCTGCATCTTTGAGCCCAGTACTGATCCTGAAAAGTAATTTTAACAGTACTTACCAGTAACTTGAATTTGCTTCCATAGGATATCATTGCCTGCTTTTTGCTGAAAAAGTTTCTGTGTCGATTTTCACAAACTACAAATATTCCTTAAAAATCGCTTGTATGACTTAAACGCATTCTTTCAACTGTTTACAGGAGATGCACCAGTGCTGGATCCAGGATCCACCACTGAGTAAGAAAAAGTAACGATAACACTACTTACCTGCTAAGTGAATTTCCTCCCATAGGATAACATTGGTGATTCTATGTGAAAAAGTTTCTAAGTGTCAACTTTTAAAATACAATAATATTCCTTAAAAATCACTACTGTAACCAAAACGCTTTTACTCAACTGTTTACAGGAGATGTCCCAGGACTGAATCTAAGATCCAGTCCTGTGGTTAGAAAAGTAATCCATAAAGTAACTAATTGCATTTAACTTGAAATTCACATTGAGCTCAATGTTGCATTGTGTTTGAAATTGTGTTGCCCATTGCAACAACTGTAACTACTGTACTTAAAAGTCTATTGCCTATTTGCAAAGTATTTAAACTAAAGTAATTCATTCTGAGAAAGTATATTTTGTAATGGAATGTATAATGTAATTACAATGTAATTTAAAAAATAAAATATATACAAAAAAATAGTTTAAAAAAATGTAGTAAATCAGTATCAAAAAAATAAATATAACAATTAATACATTTAAAAATTGTCATTTACAAAACCTTTGAAATTCACTGAAAAAACCATAGGTTTCAGACATGTTATAGTTAGGAATTAGCATTTAAAAAACCTTTGAAATTCACTGAAAAAATCATAGGTTTCAGGCACGTTATAGTTAGAAATTAGCATTTAAAAAAACCTTATAAATTCACTGAAAAAAACACAGGTTTCAGGGACGTTATAGTTAGTTGGACATTTCACTCATACAAAACCAGAGAAATTAGGCCGTTATAGTTAGTTGAGCTAACTATAATTGCGCACCCGCAATGCACTGCTGATGACATCACATATTACATCACTCATGACATGGTCAGTGACATCACTGATGACATCTCAAATGACATCACTGATGACATCACTGATGACATCATCTGCTTAATATCTGATGCATCTCCTCACACCCTAATATAACCTTTCATACACCCACTCTAAAATACAGAATACCATTCTCGAAACCATAGACACACCAATACCAGTAAGTACATACCTACTCACTGATTCATAGGTCTTACACACATCTACTCACTCACCGATAGTCACTCATACACGCAGTCACTCATCAATACAGCCTCTGATATATGCAGTCATACACCCAATCAGACACTCACATATTGACATTCATCCACAGAGATACTCACACACCTAGTCAGTCACCCAAAGACTCAATCACTGCCATTTACTCACCAATACAGTTATACACACACCACCTCACTTATTCATACAGATACTAACACATACTTACTCTCTTATACAATCACTGACACAAGCACACACTCATCCATACAGCCACTCTCACAATCACTCACTCTCACATATAGTCAGTTATATACTCCAACACTCAAATATACTGCCTTTCACATATGTAATTACTTACACATATAACACTGAGACATCCATTCACTCACCAACACAGCCATATGCACACTCACTCACCCATACAGCCTCTCGCAGATGCACTCATGAACCTATACACCCACTGAATCACCCAGTCACACATCCATACCGGGAGTTACACCCCCGACCCACCCACACAGATACTCAGGCACCCAGACAGGTACTTAGATAACCAATCATTAACCCATATAGACACACATGTAGCTACTCACCAACCCATGCAGCCACTTACATACCAACTGATAGACTGATACCAACATTCACACAGATTAGTCACTCATCCATGCATTCACTAAGACACGGTAATCACTCACTTATACAGTCAGTCACGCACCCACTAAATCATCCATTCAGACACTCATACACCCACGCATTTTTCAATACACCTTTGCGTATCTATATATAACATTCTTTAACTTTTAAAAATCACACAGTCTCTGGATGATTTCATGAGTGATGTCATTTGAGATATCATGAGTGATGTCATGAGTGATGTATTATGTGACGTCATCAGCAGTGCATTGTGGGGGCACGAGTTATAGTTAGCTCAACTAGCTATAACGGCCGACTTTCTCTGGTTTTGTAGATGAAATGTCCAACTAACTATAACGTCCCTGAAACCTGTGTTTTTTTCAGTGAATTATATATATATATCTATATCTATATCTATATATATATATATATATATATATATATATATATATATATATATATATATATATATATATATATTATCTACTGGCGGTCGCCAGTAGATAGTTATAGTTAGGACCTATTTTCCATAGGAAATCCTCAACATTCTATTTGAAATAACGTTGGCGCCGGTTGACGAATCTTCGTGAAAGCTTCCAACTTGTTGGGGCGCTCCGGTCCGCTCCTATCCTGAAAGTCTCGGGTGATTCGTCAAGCGGGGCCGAGAAAAAGGGGGTCCCAAAACGCGTTTTCCCCATTCATTTTTCCATAGGAACCGTTCATCGCGGCTACAGCCCGAACTGCTGAACGGAATTACACCAAATTTGGCAAAGAGGTAGCCCTTGGTTCAGTGTCGTGCCTTTTGCTTAAATGGTGTAAATCCGTTCAGTAGTTCCTGAGAAAATCAAAAGTAAAGTCACATATATATCTATGGCCGAGTAGGGTCCGCGTACCCTCCCGATCCACGAGCTGCATGCTAATTGGCTGTCAAGTGGCTGTCAACACTCCAAATCAGGAAGTGTTGGCAGCCATTTTGTCCCTCGGTAGAACCGAGGGACAGAAACAAGTGCGCAAAGCGCAAAGGGGGCAGGGTAGAAACACCCTGACCCCTAGGTCTGCTCAGGGGTCCCACAAGGACCCCTGGGCAGAAAAAGCATTTTTTTTTAAATGGCGGGATGCGCTTAGGGTGCGCGGATCCCGCCGAAAAGCACAAGAAACAAGTGCGCAAAATGCACAAAGGGGGCAGGGTAGAAACACCCTGACCCCCTAGGTCTGCTCAGGGGGTCCCACAAGGACCCCTGGGCAGAAAAAGCATTAAAAAAAAAATCGGCGGGATGCGCTTAGGGTGCGCGGATCCCGCCGAAAAACATAAACAAAGCGCGGTCTCCCGCGCTCGATGTTAATTGGCCCCGGGTGGGCCAAGTCCTGGGGGCATGCGGGGGTTATGAATTTAATGAATGGGGGCCTCTAAGGCCCCCAAGCCCGGGACCGCCACCCCCGGGGCATTAAAAACAAATGGTGCGGGAGGGCTCTCCGCCCTTCCGCAGCCCCGGGGACCGCCACCCCCCGGGGTTTCTTTTTTTTAAAAAATAATCACCTGTGGGGGGGGGCTCCAGCCCCCCCATACGCCCCGGGGACCACCACCTCCCCGGTGCACTTAGAAAACAAATGTGGGGGTCCGTTTCGGACCCCCGAAGCCCCGTGGACCACCATCTCCCTGGGGCTGTGCAATTGAAGGGAGGGGGGCCGTGCGGCCCCCCTCCTGGAGCCTGTGGTGGCCCTGGGGTCCGCCACCCCCCAGGGCCGGCTCCTGCAGTGTCCCGGGGTGCCTACCCCCGGGACACTGTAGTTTGCTATGACAGGACAGGAGCATCGCGGCTCCCGTCCTGTCATAGCAAACTGCTTTGGATATTGGAATCGAGAGCAGGAAACCTGCTCTCGCTTCAATATCCAAAGCACATTGCTTTTCCACATGGGGAGCTGCATGTTAGCAGCTCCCCATGTGGAAAAGCAATGCCGGCTCCCGCAGGATGCTGGGAGCCGGCATGGTCCGTGGGGGAGTTGGGGTCCCCCCACGGACCCCAAAGGATAGGGCCAGCCTTGGGGGATGGGGTCCCCGGGGCAAGTAGTGGCCCGGGAGGGGGGCCACGCGGCCCCCCTCCCCAAATTAGGGGGAACATTTTTTTTTTTAAAAAGGCCGGCCCCGGGTGATGGGGTCCCCGGAGCCTAAGGAGGCCTGAGGAGGCGGGCAACGCAGCCCCCCTCCATGAAAATAAAAATTTTAAAAAAGGTGGCAATGACCCGGGGGATGGGGTCCCCGGGCAGAAATTGGCCACGGGAGGGGGGCCCACGCAATCCCCTTCCCGTTCACATTTAAAAAAAAAAAAAAAAAGGGGGTCAGGCCCTGGGGGATGGGGTCCCCAGGGCCCAAAATAATTAAAAAGATGGGGGGCCACACAGCCCCCTTTAAAAAAACAAAAAAACGGCATCGCGCCGGAGGCCACGCCCCTCCTCATCAGCACTCTGCAAACGCGCCCCTGGCACGCTTGCAGAGAGGAACGAATTCCCTTGAATACTGGGGGCCCTGGGGGCCAACTAGCCCACCAGGAACCTCCAGTATGCGCCAGGGGCTGCGTTGCAGAGAGGTGTTCTGAGGCCACGCCCCTTTTTACACCTCTGTGCAACGCAGCTCTGTGGCGCTTAATGGAGGTAGCTGGTGGGCTAGTTGCACCCCAGGGACCCTCAGGATTCAACAGGAGTTAATCCCCTGACTTAAAACGCGCCACAGGGCGCGTTTGCACAGTGGTGAGGGGAGGGGGCGGGGCTTGAGGTGACATGTGTGCAAACAGGCCCCGTGGCGCGTTTTAAGATAGGGAATTAAATCCCCTTCAATCCTGAGGGTCTCTGGGGGCCAACTAGCCCACCAGGTACCTCCAGTAAGCACCACGGAGCTGCGTTGCAGTGTTGTAAAAAGGGGCGTGGCCTCTGAACACCTCTCTGCAACGCAGCTCTCTGGCACATACTGGAGGTATCTGGTGGGCTAGTTGGCCCCTAGGGACCATCGGGATTGAGGAGGAATTAATTCTCCAACTTAAAACGCGCCACAGGGCGTGTTTGCAGACATGTCACCTCAGGCCCCACCCCCTTCCTTCACCATTGTGCAAATATTCCTCTAAAATCAGCCGAAATACGAATTCCGATTTACTCACCTGTTATCAGGAGAGACCACAGTGCTGCATCTTTGAGCCCAGTACTGATCCTGAAAAGTAATTTTTTTTTTAGTTTAGAATGCTTTATTTAGGCATTAAACAAAGTAAAACATCAGTACAGAGACATGTAGCGAGAGGATACGGGTAAAAAGGAAAGCATATTATGAAAAATAAAAAACAATATCATGACAATATCCTCATGAGATAATAACTGTACAAAGAACAAATGCATTTGTAGAAGATTTTTAAGGAGAGAAAAAGAGAAAAGAACGGGAGAGCAGAGAGAAAGAGAGGAAGAGAAGAGAGAGTAAGAGAAGAGAAGAGTCCAATAAGTAATGCAAACAGAATCAGTATTCAAATGGGATAAGGTACATAGTAAAAACATTATGGTATACACCATGTGGAATCAGCTCTGCACTCTGGAAAGAAAAGAAGTTAGTGGCATCCATAGTAGATCTTTTTAATCAACAAAGCAGTAGAGGTAGCATAGGCTCGGTCTAGTCTATGATGATGGCACAATAAATTCCACCAGGCTTGGTGCGAAATTTTTGAAGTGTCCTTCCAATTGGTGGTAATGATCTGAAGCGAAATGGCTAAAAATAAGTCAATAAAATTACCTGCACTACTGTGAGGTTCCCAGAGAGGAGAAAAACTGCCCAAAAAACATGTGTAATATGGAAGGGGACATTGGAAGATAAAATGTCGTTTAATCTCAACCAGATACGAGACCAATAGGATTTAACCAAAGGACAGTGAAAGAACATGTGAAGAAAATCCCCATTTTCATTGGGACATGACCAACATTTGGGGGAATCCAGTAGTTTAAATCTATAAAGGTCACTGGGAGTGAAAAATAGTCTATTATAAAAATAATATAAGGTCTGTGTAGTACTTGCAGAGCGAGAGGTGGTATGAATCTTTGACCAAAGGGAATCCCAGAGGTGAAGGGGGAGATCAAGGGATAAGTCTCTTTCCCATAGGAGTTCCAAACTGGATTTGGTTCTAGGCATGGGGGGGTGAGATAATAACTTATAAATGATGGCAGCTTTAAATTGGGTGGAAAAATCAATAGAAAGAGGGGATGGTTGTGCGGGTGTAACAGTAGGGCTTTCCGGAAAATAGAAACTGGTAAGAGCTTGTTTGAGCAGGGAGTAATGAGAAGCGTGTAGAGAAGAGATACCATAAGAGGTTTGAAGATCAGAGAATTGCATAAAAGACCCATCCTTCATCAGATGTTGAGGGGTGATAATGCCTTTATCTATCCATTCCTTCCAAAATAAAGCACGATTGTTTATTTTAAAATGTTTGTTATACCAAATCGGAATACACAAGGACCGATTATTCGGAAAAAGACGAGAGCCGCACAGTGAAATAGTAAGAGCTTTAGAGTGAATAAGGATGGGAGAGGAAAAACGTTTCGGGGGTAAAGTAATACAGGTAGCAGAAAGGAAGGAAAAAGGAGAATATTGGGCCTGTTCTAAAGGACTCCAAGCTGTACTTGGCGGAACACTGGAGTCAGACAAAAAAGTCCAGATTTGTTTCAGAGTAAATGCCGAATGATATCGTCTGAGATTAGGAAAGTTAACTCCACCCAATGCCTTAGAAAGTTGAAGACGCGCCAATGAGATCCTAGGTTTGCGATTATTCCAAAGGAACTTAATCAAGGAGCTGTTGATGGCACGAAAAAAGGTATTAGGGAGAGAAACAGGGAGCATAGAAAGATAAAAATTGATGATTGGAAGAAGCATCATCTTGATAGTGGCTAAACTACCCAACCAAGAAAGGAAAAGTGGAGACCAACCGTCTATGAGAGCAGAGAGTTTCTTAAGAATATCAGCATGATTAATTCTAATAGTCTCTTTGATATTGTTAGAATATAGAATACCAAGGCATTTAATATGTGCAGAATTCCATTCAAAACCAGAATCAAGGAACATAGAGGGAAGGCAGAATTTGTTTAACCCCTTCGATGCTCATGACGAGCTGGACTCGTCATGGCACACAGTGGTCGTGTGCTCATGACGAGTCCAGCTCGTCATAAGACCACCCACGGGGGAAGCGCTGGCGCTCCCCCCGTGGGAATCCGATCGTCGGGTTTTTGGGGGAAGGCAGGGGAAGGGATTCCCCTGCCTCCCCCGCCCCCTCCAATGACGTCAGCGCGCGAGGCGCGCTGGCGTCATTGGGGCTTCCTTTGTTCCCCGACGTGCTGGAAGCCATTTGCTTCCAGCGCGTCGGGAATAAGGTTAGTTTTGGCTCCGGGGAGGGGGATTTGAAACAGAAGAGGCATCGAGGGAAAGGAAAACCCTTTCCTTTCCTCAATGCCTCTTTGTGCATTCCTGCTGCACGATCATGCGATCGTGCAGCAGGAATGCCCACTAGACGCCAGGGAATTTTTTTAAAAACGGAAAATACTGTTTTGGGGAGCGGCCCCTTGGGCAAGGGTCGCTCCCCTTTGGAGGCCTTATGTTTTGGTGCTCTGCCCCCTGGGGAGGGGCAGTTTTATTTATATAGCGCGGGCTTTACCCGAAGGTGTGAGAGCGCTTCACAATAGGAACAGTAACATTACATGGATGAGAAGGTTACAAGTGAGCATAATACAAAAGCAAGCGTAACATTACATGAGGAAAAAGTGACAATTGTGCATGATACATGAGATACAAAATACAAATAGAGGTATAATACTGCAATAAGTGGCAGAACACACTGGGAAGGCACTTCTATAGGCATGGAGTACAGAATTTCCTATAGTGGAAGAACTTCCTTGAGGGAGTAGAGAGGGCGTGAATTAAATGAAGGGTACACAAATCCAGCACAGCACGCAAGGGTGAGGAATGTACAGGAAAAAGTACAAATTTACAATGAAGAGCGAACTTCCTAGAGGGGCTGAGAGTGAAAGTATTAGTTCTGAAAGTGTCTTTGGAAGAGAAGAGATTTGAGGTCAGCTTAGAAGATCCGGGTAGAGGAGGTGGCACGGAGCAATGGGGGAAGCGAGTTCCAGATTCTCACTGCATTGCCTGAGAAGGATTGCGCCATCGATCTTTCCCTTTTGAAGACGGGGGGCTCAAGCAGAAGCTTTTTCGCATTGCGAGAAGGGCGAGAGCCACCGGACAATTTCAATTTATTCGCCAGGTAACGAGGGGAGGACATGTGTAAGGCTTTGTGTGTGATGCAGGCAGTTTTGTAAATAGATCTTGCCTCGATCGGAAGCCATCGAAGAGAGGACAGGATAGGAGTGACGTGGTCGCTTCGTTTAGACCCTGAAATGAAGCGAGCTGCTGAATGGAGGACGGATTTGAGAGGGAGAGGTGGGATTTGGGTAGGCCCGTCAGAAGAGAATTGCAATAATCCAGTCTTGAGAGAACCAGAGATCGTACCAAGGTTTTTAAGTCTTTCTCCGGGAAGAACCGACGGACCCCCCATAGAACGCGCAACTGGTAACGTGCGTTCTTAGCAATAGAGTTGATGTGGGAGATTAGGTTGAGTCTTTTGTCAAGAATGACACCTAGGGATTTAGCGCTGTCGACAATGATGGGTTTGTTGTTGGTTAGGTTCAGCTGATCCATCCAAGATTGAACAGGAGGAGGTGAGAGAGAGGTAGAGAGGAGGAGGAATTCAGTTTTGGCGGGATTCAGAATGAGTTGGTGAGCTAACATCCAGTTGTGAATAGAGTTGAGAGTAGAGTTGAGTAGTGAGAGATCGTGTGCGGAAGATAAAGGTATCTTCCCACTAGTCCACCAGGCATTTATTTGTGGAGAGTGACCCCTTGGGTGGCAGAATAGCAGTATGTTTTTAGGCCCATCTGCCCCCAAGGAGGTCAGAAGTCACTAGACACCAGGGTTTTTTGAATTTTTGTGTTGGGGAGTGGCCAAAAGGGCAAGGGTTGCTCCCTTTTACGGGGGTGAATATTTTATTTATACTCTTTGGCCCACCTACCCCTTAGCTTGGCTGGTGGATTGTGTGTGGACTGGTGCATTATTTGCATATGTGATTGTAATGTTTTTTTCTCCTTTTTATTCTAGTGTAAAGCTTTTGATTCCTGTTTGCGGTTTCGGCAGTGGTTGTTCTGCAGTTTTGCGTAATTGCATTTATTTGGTAAGAAAAATATTTTTGTTGTGTGTACTCCAAATGAGTATTATTGTCATGCATGAATGAATTTTTTTGTAAGTGGTGTCATAATGGCAGCATATTTGTTAGTGTTCAGAGCATGAAATTCTTTGCGATGTTTTGCATTGTCTTATGTGTAATTTTTTGTTCTTCTTTTTAGTGGGATATTGTTGATCCTTACTGTGTCTGTGCAGAGTAGGTGGTGGTGAGTCTAGCTGCTTCTGTCACGTGAGTGGTATAGTGTTGGAGTATATAGGTCTTTGTGAAAAGCTACATTTTGTTTATTTCTTTTTTTTACAAAGGGTTTGTTGTTGTTGACTTGTTTGACAAGTAACCTTTATTAGTAAGCATTATGGCTAGCCGTAGAATTACTGCTCAGCAGGTGGTTGGTTTGCTTCTTGAATCTTCCTCTGAGCAGGATTATGAGACTGACAGTGCGTCTGAGGGAGAGGAGGGAGGGGAAGATTCAGGCAGTGAGTTTTCTCTCCACATGGAATCATCGGATGATGAAGGTACTCTCAGTGCAGATGAAGTGCCTGTTTTAGAGGAGGATACTACTGTGCCGATGGTGCAAGAGGCATCTGGATTGCAGCCTGGGGCTGCTAGGCTTCCTACTGGAAGTGCTGGACTCTGGGTTGATCCAAACATGGTGCAGCCGGTGTTGCCTGCCTTTAGTGGTTATGCAGGGTGTAGAGTGGATTGTGAACATTATTTGCCTATACAGTATTTTCAGTTGTTTATGGATGATGTATTTTTGGGTGAGATTGTTGAGCAGACTAATTTGTATGCTGAACAGTTTTTGAGGGACAACAGTGCCTGACTTAGGCCCCATTCTAGAGCTACCCGGTGGAGTCCCACAAATCTGGAAGAGATGAAGAAGTTTTGGGTTTGACTTTTTTGATGGGTTTGATAAGGAAGCCGTCCATGGGTTCATATTGGTCTACCAGTCCCTTGATGGCAACGGCCATATTTCCTGCAGTTATGACTCGTGATCGGTATTTACTTTTGCTTCGGATGCTGCATTTTGTTGATAATGGTTTGGCGTTGCCACGAGATCACCCTGAATGTGACCGTCTTTTTAAGATTCGGCCTGTTCTTGATCACTTTGTAGATCGATTTTCAGAGATCTATACTCCAGGAAAGAAATATCTATTGATGAGTCTTTGGTCCTGTTCAAGGGCCGTTTGGTTTTTAGGCAGTACATTCCTAGCAAGAGGGCACGCTATGGAATTAAGCTGTATATGTTGTCTGAGAGTAGGACAGGATATGTTTTTAATTTGCGTGTGTACACTGGTAGGGATTCCACTATTGACCCCCTGGTTGTCCGTCCACTTTTGGAGTTTCAGAGAAAATTGTGTGGGATCTTGCTAGAGGACTGTTTAACAGAGGCCACCATTTGTACCTTGATAACTTCTACACTGCTGTGCAATTGTTTAAGGAATTGTCAAAGTGGACACTTTTGCTTGTGGCACAATCCGCTCTAACCGTAAAGGTTATCCAAAAGAGCTTGTTTGCAAAAAACTTCAGAGGGGACAGTGCAGTGCCTTGCGTAGTGAGGAACTGCTAGCTGTGAAATTTGTGGACAGGAGGGATGTGTACATGCTGACTACCATCCATGATGAGAGTACTTCACCTGTGGCTGTTTGGGGTCAGATTGCTGAAGTGCGCAAACCTGTGTGCATTTTAGACTACAATAAACACATGGGTGGTGTTGATAGAGTAGATCAGAGGTTGGAACCTTACACTGCTATTCGTAAGGCTTACATTTGGTATAAGAAGTTGGCCATCCATCTCTTCAATTTAGCAACTTTCAATGCTTTTGTTGTGTTCAAGGAGTGTTCTCCTGCGTCAAAGTTGACTTTTGTTCAGTTTCAGCAGTCTGTCATAGGCAGCCTTGTTGTTGTGGAACAGGCAAGTGTTCCTAGAGTTGGAGTGGTGGAGGATGTGGCTCGATTGAAAGATCGCCACTTTCCTGATCACATTCCTCCTACACCCTCAAAAGACTTTCCCACTAGGAGATGTAGAGTCTGTTGGCGAAAAGGTACGCGGAAGGAGACTCGTATGTACTGCCCTGAGTGTCCTTCTAACCCTGGGCTGTGTGTGCCTGCTTGTTATAGAGCGTACCACAAGCAAAAGAATTATTGGGAGCAACCATGATTTAAGAATTGTTGTTCTGTTTCAAGGTTGGCATTAGTGCAATGTATTTAGTTTCTGATATTTTGTTAGTAGATTTGTATCTATTTGCAATTTGTTTGTGTTTTCTTTTTGTATAAAAAAATCCTAAATGTGATGGTGGTGTGTGTAGGCTGGTGCTTGGCTGGCGGTGTGCGTGGAGTGGCGCTTGGCTGGCGGTGTGCGTGGAGTGGCGCTTGGCTGGCGGTGTGCGTGGAGTGGCTCTTGGCTGGCGGTGTGCGTGGAGTGGCGTTTGGCTGGCGGTGTGCGTGGAGTGGCGCTTGGCTGGCGGTGTGCGTGGAGTGGCGCTTGGCTGGTGGTGTGCGTGGAGTGGCACTAGGCTGGCGGTATGTGTGGAGTGGCGCTAGGCTGGCGGTGTGCGTGGAGTGGCACTTGGCTGGCGGTGTGCGTGGTGTGGCGCTTGGCTGGCGGTGTGCGTGGAGTGGCGCTTGGCTGGCGGTGTGCGTGGAGTGGCGCTTGGCTGGCGGTGTGCGTGGAGTGGCGCTTGGCTGGCGGTGTGCGTGGACTGGCGCTCGGCTGGCAGTGTGTGAGTAGTGACTTGCTGCTGGTCACTACACACACTGCTAGCCGAGCGACACTCCACGCAATCCATCAGCTTGTGTGGTTGCTGTGTTAGGAATGTGGGCGTGTGAAAGTGATGGGCCCTTGAATGGCGCTGTCTGCTGGTGTGAGTGTTGTAATGTGATGGGCCCGCGGCTGGTGGTGTGAATGGTTTTGTATTTGTCACACGTATGAAAGGTGTATGAATGGCCTGTAAAGAGGTTGGTGCCTTGTCGTGGCTTTACAGCTCACGAGCTGTGAGTCAATGGTTCAGTTTCTCGTCCTTTCAATTATTAACAGTGCATTTCATTTTTGTGAAATCACTTGTTAATACAATTGTATATACTGAACCATCACTCACCCTCGTGCCAAATCCAACCAGTATGTGTATGTGCTTGAGGATTAGATGGCTGTGCAGTAATATTTTTTTTGTCTTTCTCAAGCAGGGTGTACCTTGTCCCTTTTTGTGAATGTTGTAATGTGTTTGTTTCGTGCCTGGTGGTGTGAATGGTCTTGTGTGTATCACGTATGAAAGGTGTGTGAATGGCCTGTAAAGCGGTTGGGGCCTTGACGTGGCTTTACAGCTCACGAGCTGCGAGTCACTGGTTCAGTTTTTGTCCTTTCAATTATTGACAGTGCATTTCATTTTTGTGAAATCTCTTGTTAATAAAATTGTATATACTGAACCATAACTTGCCCTCGTGCCAAATCCAACCAGTACGTGTGTGTGCTTGAGGAATAGATGGCTGTGCAGTAATCTTTGTCTTTTTAGTCTGTCTGCCAAGGTGTACATTCCGTCTAAGAATAACCTACCAACTGTAGATATTGTCGTAAACGAAACACCCATGGGAGTACATGGTGATATCTCTCTTGTGGATCCCAACAAGTTATGGTACCCACAATGTCCTGCAAACCTCAAAATGTCTGTCACATTTTCCTTGCAATATTGTGCCAAAATGTTCACGCTGCAGAAATAAACAACACATTATCTCAAAATGAACTGGTTTTGCAAGGGGGGGTCACCTGGGTTTTTGGCCCAGGGCTCGGCGGCCACCTAGGGAAACCTACCAAACTCACACATTTCTGAAAAGTAGAGACCCGGGGGCTTCCAGGGAGGTATGGCTTGCGTGGATCCCCCAACGTTTCCTTACCCAGAATCCCCTGCAAACCTCAATTTTAGCTGAAAAAATCACTTTTTTCAGAAATTTTTGTGTGGGAAAGTGTGGCATCACCGGGCTCACACAAATTTCCTACCACCCAGCGTTCCCCCAGGTCTCCTGATAAAAATGGTGCCTCACTTGTGTGGGAGGCCCAAGTACCCGCGACAGGCAAGGGCCCACAACGTATTGAGGCGACCTCAAAATGGCCTATCACAAAACGACCTGGTTTTGCAAGGGGGGTCCCATGACGTTTTGGCCCGGGGCTCGGCGGCCACCTAGGGAAACTTACCAAACCCACACATTTCTGAAAAGTAGACACCCAGGGGATTCCAGGGAGGTATGGCTTGCGTGGATCCCCCAACGTTTTCTTACCCAGAATCCCCTGCAAACCTGACATTTTGCTAAAAAATCCCTTTTACACACATTTTGTGTGGTAAAGTTGTGGCATCACCGGGCTGACACAAATTTCCTACCACCCAGCGTCCCCCCAGGTCTCCCGATAAAAATGGTGCCTCACTCGGTTGGGAGACCCAAGTACACGCGACAGGCAAGGGCCCACAACGTATTGAGGCGACCTCAAATTGGCCTTTCACAAAACGACCTGGTTTTGCAAGGGGGTCACCTGGGTTTTGGCCCTGTGCTCGGCGGCCATCTAGGGAAACCTACCAAACCCACACATTTCTGAAAAGTAGACACCCGGGGGCTTCCAGGGAGGTATGGCTTGCGTGGATCCCCCAACGTTTCCTTATCCAGAATCCCCTGCAAACCTCAATTTTAGCTGAAAAAAATCACTTTTTCAGAAATTTTTGTGTGGGAAAGTGTGGCATCACCGGGCTCACACAAATTTCCTACCACCCAGTGTTCCCCCAGGTCTCCCGATAAAAATGGTGCCTCACTTGTGTGGGAGGCCCAAGTACCCGCGACAGGCAAGGGCCCAAAACGTAGTGAGGCGACATCAAAATTGCCTATCTCAAAACCACCTGGTTTTGCAAGGGGGTCACCCTATCGCTGGGTGGTAGGAAATTTGTGTGAGCCCGGTGATGCCACACTTTCCCACACAAAAATGTGTGAAAAAAGTTATTTTTTCAGCTAAAATTGAGGTTTGCAGGGGATTCTGGGTAAGGAAACGTTGGGGGATCCACGCAAGCCATACCTCCCTGGAAGCCCCCGGGTGTCTACTTTTCAGAAATGTGAGGGTTTGGTAGGTTTCCCTAGATGGCCGCCGAGCACGGGCCAAAACCCAGGTGACTCCTTGCAAAACCAGGTGGTTTTGAGATAGGCAATTTTGATGTCGCCTCACTACGTTTTGGGCCCTTGCCTGTCGCGGGTACTTGGGCCTCCCACACAAGTGAGGCACCATTTTTATCGGGAGACCTGGGGAACGCTGGGTGGTAGGAAATTTGTGTGAGGCCAGTGATGCCACACTTTCCCACACAAAAATGTGTGAAAAAGTGATTTTTTCAGCTAAAATTGAGGTTTGCAGGGGATTCTGGGTAAGGAAAGGTTGGGGGATCCATGCAAGCCATACCTCCCTGGAAGCCCCCGGTGTCTACTTTTCAGAAATGTGTGTGTTTGGTAGGTTTCCCTAGGTGCCGGCAGAGCTAGGGTTCACAAACTACAGCTAGGCACTTTGCCAAAAAAGGGTCATTTTTCACTGCGAAATTGAAGTGTGACCACGTTGCGTTTTGTGCCGTTTCCTGTTGCGGGCACTAGGCCGACCCACACAAGTGAGGTACCATTTTTCTCGTAAGACTTTGGGGAACGCGGGGTGGGCGGAAATTTGTGGATCCACGCAGATTCCAGAACTTTCCACCACAGAAATGTGGGGAAAATGTGGTTTTTTTGACATTTTTTAGGTTTGCAAGGGATTCTGGGTAACAGAACCTGGTGGGAGGCAGTCAAGTCACCCCATCCTGGATTCCCCTGGGTGTCTAGTTTTCAAAAATGTATAGGTTTGCTAGGTTTCCCTAGGTGCCGGCAGAGCTAGGGTTAAAAAACTACAGCTAGGCACTTTGCCAAAAAAGGGTCATTTTTCACTGCGAAATTGAGGTGTGACCATATTGCGTTTTGCGCCATTTCCTGTCGCAGGCACTAGGCCGACTCACACAAGTGAGGTACCATTTTTCTCGGAAGACTTTGGGGAACGCGGGGTGGGTGGAAATTTGTGGATCCACGCAGATTCCAGAACTTTCCACCACAGAAATGTGGGGAAAATGTGGTTTTTTTGACAATTTATTAGGTTTGCAAGGGATTCTGGGTAACAGAACCTAGTGGGAGGCAGTCAAGTCACCCCATCCTGGATTCCCCTGGGTGTCTAGTTTTCAAAAATGTATAGGTTTGCTAGGTTTCCCTAGGTGCCGGCAGAGCTAGGGTTCAAAAAGTACAGCTAGGCACTTTGCCAAAAAAGGGTCATTTTTCACTGCGACATTGAGGTGTGACCACGTTGCGTTTTGCACCGTTTCCTGTCGCAGGCACTAGGCCGACCCACACAAGTGAGGTACCATTTTTCTCGTAAGACTTTGGGGAATGCGGGGTGGGCAGAAATTTGTGGATCCACGCAGATTCCAGAACTTTCCACCACAGAAATGTGGGGAAAATGTGTTTTTTGGACAAGTTTTTAGGTTTGCAAGGGATTCTGGGTAACAGAACCTGGTGGGAGGCAGTCAAGTCACCCCATCCTGGATTCCCCTGGGTGTCTAGTTTTCAAAAATGTATAGGTTTGCTAGGTTTCCCTAGGTGCCGGCAGAGGTAGGGTTCAAAAACTACAGCTAGGTACTTTGCCAAAAAGGGTCATTTTTCACTGCGAAATTGAGGTGTGACCACGTTGCGTTTTGCGCCGTTTCCTGTCGCAGACACTAGGCCGACCCACACAAGTGAGGTACCATTTTTCTCGTAAGACTTTGGGGAACGCGGGTGGGCGGAAATTTGTGGATCCACGCAGATTCCAGAACTTTCCACCACAGAAATGTGGGGAAAATGTGTTTTTTGGACAATTGTTTAGGTTTGCAAGGGATTCTGGGTAACAGAACCTGGTGGGAGGCAGTCAAGTCACCCCATCCTGGATTCCCCTGGGTGTCTAGTTTTCAAAAATGTATAGGTTTGCTAGGTTTCCCTAGGTGCCGGCAGAGGTAGGGTTCAAAAACTACAGCTAGGCACTTTGCCAAAAAGGGTCATTTTTCACTGCGAAATTGAGGTGTGACCACGTTGCGTTTTGCGCCGTTTCCTGTCGCAGGCATTAGGCCGACCCACACAAGTGAGGTACCATTTTTCTTGTAAGACTTTGGGAACGCGGGGTGGGCGGAAATTTGTGGATCCACGCAGATTCCAGAACTTTCCACCACAGAAATGTGGGGAAAATGTGTTTTTTTGGACAATTTGTTAGGTTTGCAAGGGAATCTGGGTAACAGATCCTGGTGGGAGGCAGTCAAGTCACCCCATCCTGTATTCCCCTGGGTGTCTAGTTTTCAAAAATGTATAGGTTTGCTAGGTTTTCCCTAGGTGCCGGCAGAGCTAGGGTTCAAAAACTACAGCTAGGCACTTTGCAAAAAAAGGGTCATTTTTCACTGCGAAATTGAGGTGTGACCACGTTGCGTTTTGCGCCGTTTCCTGTCGCGGGCACTAGGCCGACCCACACAAGCGAGGTACCATTTTTCTCAGAAGACTTTGGGGAACGCGGGGTGGGTGGAAATTTGTGGATCCACGCAGATTCCAGAACTTTCCACCACAGAAATGTGGAGAAAATGTGTTTTTTGGACAATTTTTTAGGTTTGCAAGGGATTCTGGGTAACAGAACCTGGTGGGAGGCAGTCAAGTCACCCCATCCTGGATTCCCCTGGGTGTCTAGTTTTCAAAAATGTATAGGTTTGCTAGGTTTCCCTAGGTTCCGGCAGAGCTAGGGTTCAAAAACTACAGCTAGGCACTTTGCCAAAAAGGGTCATTTTTCACTGCGAAATTGAGGTGTGACCACGTTGCGTTTTGTGCCGTTTTCTGTCGCAGGCACTAGGCCGACCCACACAAGTGAGGTACCATTTTTCTCGTAAGACTTTGGGGAACGCGGGGTGGGTGGAAATTTGGGGATCCACGCAGATTCCCGAACTTTCCACCACAGAAATGTGGGGAAAATGTGTTTTTTTTGATAATTTTTTAGGTTTGCGAGGATTCTGGGTAACAGAACCTGGTGGGAGGCAGTCAAGTCACCCCATCATGGATTCCCCTGGGTGTCTAGTTTTAAAAAATGTATAGGTTTGCTACGTTTCCCTAGGTGCCGGCAGAGCTAGGGTTAAAAACTACAGCTAGGAACTTTGCCAAAAAGGGTCATTTTTCACTGCGAAATTGAGGTGTGACCACGTTGCGTTTTGCGCCGTTTCCTGTCGCAGGCACTAGGCCGACCCACACAAGTGAGGTACCATTTTTCTCGTAAGACTTTTGGGAACCCGGGGTGGGTGCAAATTTGTGGATCCACGCAGATTACAGAACTTTCCCCCTTAGAAATGTGGGGAAAATGTGTTTTTTTTGACAATTTGTTAGGTTTGCGAGGAATGCTGGGTTACGGAACCTGGTGGGAGGCAGTCAAGTCACCCCGTCCTGAATTCCCCTGGGGGTCTAGTTTTCCAAAAATGTATAGGTTTGCTAGGTTTCCCTAAGTGCCCGCAGAGCTAGGGTTCACAAACTACAGCTAGGCACTTTTCAAAAAAAGGGTAATTTTTCATTGTGAAAATGTGGTACGTCCACGTTGCATTTTGAGCCATTTCCTGTTGTGGGCACAAGGCCTACCCACACAAGTGAGGTACCATTTTTATCGGGAGACTTAGGGTAACACAGAATTGTAGAGCAACTGTTATTACCTATTGACTTTCGATGCATTTCTGCCTTCCAAATGAAAGACAATGTGTAAAAATAAGTCATTTTGAAAAATGACCTATAATTCTCATGCTAGTATGGGTACTCCCAATTTCGGAAATGTGCAAATATCTACTGTTTCTAAAATCTACATTTTGTTCCCATTTCAGAAATACATAGGTGTATTTCATAACAATTTTTCCATGTATACATTTTCCCAAAATAATTGCTATATACTCGGTACATAATAAAAAACCATTGCAAGATGCTGCTCAGTTATTGGCTCTGGGTTCGTCGGGTTCTTGGTGAACCTACAAGTCCTATATATCCCCACAACCAGAAAGGTCCAGCGGATATAACGGTATATTGCTTTCAAATAGCTGTCATAATTAGAAGAAGTTACAGGTGAAAACGTTGACACAAATGGCTATTTTTTTCAACTAATTTTCAATTTTTCCTTCATTTAACTGTTAGTTTCTATAAGGAAAACTTTAAGGATCTACACAAATGACCCCTTGCTGAATTCAGAATTTTGTCTACTTTTCAGAAATGTATGGCTTTTCAGGATCCATTATTGGTTTCATACCCATTTCTACCATTAACTGGAAGGAGGTTGAAAGCACAAAAAATAGCAAAAATAGGCTATGTCCCAGAACAATGCCAAAACTGTGTAAAAAAGTTGGTTTTCTGACAAAAGTCTGCTTGTCCCTGAAAGCTGGGAAGATGGTGATTTCAGCACCACAACCCCTTTTTTGATGCCATTTGCAGGGAAAAAACAAGACGCTTTCATCTGTAGCCCTTTTTT
Source organism: Calotriton arnoldi (assembly GCA_963921515.1). Classification (NCBI taxonomy): domain Eukaryota; kingdom Metazoa; phylum Chordata; class Amphibia; order Caudata; family Salamandridae; genus Calotriton; species Calotriton arnoldi. The sequence goes on from CAWUFW010005482.1 coordinate 1,083,466, forward strand.
CGCATTTTTCCCAAACAAAAAACAAAATTGCTGTATTTTGGCTCATTTCTGGGTCCCCTCCAGGGGAATCCACAAACCCTGGGTACCTTTACAATCCCCATGATGTTAGAAAAAAAGGACACAAATTTGGCGTGGATACCTTATGTGGTCAAAAAGTTACAGGAGCCTAAGCGCGCACTACCCCAAATAGCCAAAAAAGGCTTAGCACAGGGGGGGAAAAGGCCTAGCAGCGAAGGGGTTAAAGGTAAGATTTCAGATTTGTCAATGTTCAATTTGTAACCTGAAACATTAGAGTAAGCCTTTAAAAGAGAAAAAAAGGCCGGCAAAGAAACAGATGGATTAGAAATGAATAACAAAATATCATCTACATAAGCAGTAAATTTGATATCTAGATTATGAAATTGGAACCCCGTGTAATGCGGTGAACGTCTAAGAGTCTCCATAAATGGCTCAAGTGCAAGGATGAAAAGAAGGGGGGAAAGAGGGCAGCCCTGTCTAGTCCCCCTGAGAAGAGGAAAGTAACGAGATTGGCAGCCATTTACCCAAACTGAAGTAGTTGGTGCAGAGTATAAAAGCTGAATAAATTTTATAATAGGGGGCTGAAACCGTGCCATCTTAAAGCACCGAATATAAAATCCCAGTTAACCCTGTCGAATGCTTTTTCAGCATCCAGGGTGATAGCAGCCACAGGAGAGTCAAGCTTGGAGGCCAGGTGTATAATATTAAGAAAGGTACGGGAGTTATCTGCAATGGAGCGTCCTTTAACAAAGCCGGATTGGTATATGTTAATTAAAGTAGGAATAACTTTGTTGATTCGAAGGGCAAGGAGTTTAGCGTAAATTTTACAGTCAGTGTTTATTAAGGAAATGGGCCTATAGTTTTTACATATGGAGGGATCTTTATCTTTCTTAGGTATTAAACAAAGCATCGCTTGTGTAAAGGAACCTTGCGATGCACCGGTGAGTAGAAAATAATTAATCAATGAAAGGAGGTGAGGTACCAAAAGTGCTTTGAAATGTAAAAGAATCGAACAGTAAAGCCATCTGGGCCCGGTGTCTTATCTTTGGGCAAAAGAGCGATGGCCTCAATAATCTCTGGTTCAGAAATAGGGACATTCAGAGATGTAAGATCATGGCAACTATCAGGGGGTTTAGGAATATTTTGAAAAAATGAGTCAATAAGCTCTTGAGAGGGATGGGTTTCGGGAGTATAAAGAGAGGTGTAATAATCAGTGAAACATTCGAGTATTTTAGCATCTGAAAGATGAAGAGTGCCAGAGTTATCCTTAATGGAGACAATTTTAAATTTTTGCTTTTTAATTTTGAGATACTTTGCTAGGGATTTTCCTGCCTTATTCCGACCACCATACATCTTTGCATTAAACTTGAGGATAATATTACAAGCAGAATCCTAAGATAGCTTATTATATTGCATTTTTGCTTTAATAAGAAGCGGCAGGGTATCAGGGCAATTGGTAGTGAAGTACTTATGCTCCAAGGTTTTAATTTGTTTTAGAAGCAATGCTGAGTTCAAGAGGGCTTTCTTTTTTTTCCGGGAAACATAATCTATAATGAAGCCCCTAGCAGATGCTTTGAAGGCATCCCAAACGAGATGAAATTGAGAGACGGAGGAGAGATTATGAAGAAAAAACTCTTGAGCAAATAAGGTGAACTGTTCAGAGAATTGAGGTTCCAAAAGAAGAGAATTATTAAAACGCCACCGCCTAGAGGTGGGAGAAGAAGAGGGATAATCCATGTCAAGGATGACGGGGGCATGGTCAGAGATGAGAATCGAACCAATTTCAACCTTATTCATGAATTGTAGCATAGGTTGTGTGAGAAAAATGTAATCAATGCGTGAATGGAATTTGTGGACCGGTGAAAAAAAGGAAAATTCTAAAACCTCTGGGTGAGATGTGCGCCAAGCATCAATCAATCCCCTTGTGTTAATAGCCTTAAGGAATCCCTTTTGCATCTTATTTGGAAGGTATCTGGTTTGAGATTTCCGATCAAGGAAAGGATCCATAAGCTGGTTGCAATCCCCACCCACAATCAAATTTTCAGCAGAATGAGAGGAAAGGAATATAGAAAAGTCGCTCCAAAAAGAAAAATCAATGCCATTCGGACCATAAACATTACAAAGAGAGAGTTGGGTATTATTGACTTTGACATTTAAATATAACCATCTACCATTTGTATCAGTAAATTCGTTTTGTAAGAGAACATTCAAAGATTTATAAAATAAAATTAACACACCATTCTTGTTATTAACAGCTGGAGAGCAAAACATTTCGCCCACCCAGTGTTTACGTAATGAAGGTAAATCTTGTATTTTAAGGTGTGATTCCTGTAACATCGCTACATGACAATTCAATTTAGCAAGATGAGATAAAACACGTTGTTTCTTAACGGGATTGCGCATGCCCTTAACATTCCATGAAATGATGCGAAGACCTTTCATGAGTAAAAAGGAAGGAAAAATAGGTAGCAGGGTAGTACAAAAGAGTGTGGAAGAGTAATGGGAAAATGGGAATTTAAAACCAACAACAGTGTGAAAAATTGATGCAGAAAAACAGGAAAGCATATAGGAAAAAAAGCAGGAGAGAGCCAATAAATCTTAGAAAGAAAAATATAGCAAGAGGAAAAGAGAATAGAAGGTTTGACTGAAAGAAAACAGAGTAAAAGGCAAAGGAGAGAACAGAGAAAACGCGTCAAGAAAAAATACATAAACCCAAAAAATAAGAAGCGCATGAGTGGACCCAGAAACGAGTAAGAAGAGAAAGAGAGAGAAAGAGGAAAGAAAGGAACAAAAGGAGGAGAGCAAAATCCCTCCAAAGGAGATATCAAAAAGTAGATGACGATAAGCCCGAAGGCTTTAGTCATAAAAAACATTTAAAAAAAGGACATTGATGAGTGAGGGGGGGCGGCGAAGAACAAGACAGCCACACAAGAGAGGGATACCGAGAAAAAACAAGTTACCTGACAAGATAAATAAGAGTATGGATAAAAACCACAAATAAGGAGGTAAACTAATGAGACAAGATGAAGGGAACTTACCAAATGACAGGAAAAAATGCAGCGGGGTAAGTTGTAGGTTACATACATGAGGGCAACATGGATAGGGAACTACATCGTCAGAACTGGGAAGAGAAGACCTAAGAAACATGAAAGAGAACAAACAGAGAAGCATTAAACATTTATAAACTTCATACTAAACACCTAACAAAATCAGTCCGAGAAACAATAACGAAACAGTTAAGATGTGCTCAGTTCCATAAGTTCTCCTTTGTGAGTATGAATAAACTTCCGGAGATCAGCTGGATCCTCAAAGCTCAAAGTTCTGTCTTTGTAAGTAACTTTAAAGAAACATGGATGGATTAAGCCATAACAAGCATTCATGGATCTCAAGGCAGGTCGAAGGTCGAGGAATTCTTTCCGCCGGTTAGCAGTTGATTTAGAGATATCTTGACTGAAGAAGATTCTGTGACCGGACCATAGCATCTGCTTATGTTGCTTAGCAGCGTTGAGGATTGCCATAAGATCCGAGTATAGAAGAAAGTAAGCAATTATGCCTCTTGGTTTTAAAGAAGAAGATGCATTCTGTGGCCCCAGTCTGTGAGCTCTTTGACTATTGAAATACATAGATTTAGGGAGACCAACGATCTGAAGGACTTGGGTTTTCAAGAAGGTGATCATATCCGAGCCTTCGGAACATTCCGGAATACCATAGATGCGCAGGTTGTTGCGCCTATTACGATTTTCCAAATCCTCTGTGATCTTTTTGAGTTGGTTAACTTCCTTGGTGAGAGTGTCAACTCTAGCTACTACATCCTGAGCAACACTGACTTTTTGCTCGACATCAGACAGTCTGGAATCAAGACCAGACCATTTCTCCTCCATCCTCTGAAGAGTGGCAGCGGTGTCAGTCATAAACGGCCGAATGAGGCGCAACTCCTCCATAATATCTTCCAACGTGAGAGGAGACAGTGACTTTGAAGGGGAGGGCGGGTCTTTCTTGGTACGCTTACCAGAGTTAGCGGTTAAATCCTTACGCCCTCCGGAAGAGGCCCCCTGGGGTTTATGTGGATGATCCATGTTGACGCAACAATTGAAGTTCTCTAGATGAAGTGCAGCCGTGAGGACTGAAGAGATATGAGCAAATGCAGCACAAGTATAGGGGAGGAGACACCAAAGGTCATCAGTGAGATGCTAGCCGCACAACTCCCCGGCGTGGTCTAAGGTGAGTGAACTGAGCAGAATGAGGGAAGAAAAAGACCAAAAGCGTCCCAGAAGGCAAAAATCAGGCTGCGCTGGGAAAGAAAGAAGCCCCAGTGCCAATTGAACGAATGACTGCATGGCTTCCTTAGGGATTGCTGCGCAGAGGAAAATGCCCAAAATGGCGGCCACAATGAGGAGAAAGCGTCGGAGGCATATAAAAGATTAACCAGACCATATCATGGCCTGAAAACTTGCCAAATCAGCCTCTGCTACCTCCGACGCTGAAAACCATCGTCGCGGCGAGGGAGCGCTGCTTCCAAAAGGTCCCTTCGTAATCGAGCGCAGCTCGATATCGCGGAGCTCCTCAGGTGGCGGACATCTTGCGCCGCCGCTGCCGCGCGCCTCCCTGAAAAGTAATTTTAACCGTACTTACCAGTAACTTGAATTTCCTTCCATAGGATATCATTGCCTGCTTTTTGCTGAAAAAGTTTCTAAGTGTCGATTTTTGAAACATACAAATATTCCTCTAAAATCAGCAGAACTACGAATTCCAATTTACTCACCTGTTATCAGGAGAGACCTCAGTGCTGCATCTTTGAGCCCAGTACTGATCCTGAAAAGTAATTCTAACCGTACTTACCAGTAACTTGAATTTCCTTCCATATGCTAACATTGACTGGTTTCACTTGGAAATTATTCCAAGTGTGGAGTTTTGGAACTTTATAATATTCCTCTAAAATCAGCCGAACTACGAATTCCGATTTACTCACCTGTTATCAGGAGAGACCACAGTGCTGCATCTTTGAGCCCAGTACTGATCCTGAAAAGTAATTTTAACCGTACTTACCAGTAACTTGAATTTCCTTCCATAGTATATCATTGCCTGCTTTTTGCTGAAAAAGTTTCTGTGTCGATTTTTGTAACATACAAATATTCCTCTAAAATCAGTCGAACTACGAATTCCGATTTACTCACCTGTTATGAGGAGAGACCTCAGTGCTGCATCTTTGAGCCCAGTACTGATCCTCAAAAGTAATTTTAACCGTACTTACCAGTAACTTGAATTTCCTTCCATAGGCTAACATTGACTGGTTTCACTTGGAAATTCTTCTAAGTGTGGAGTTTTGGAACTTTATAATATTTCTCTAAAATCAGCCGAACTACGAATTCCGATTTACTCACCTGTTATCAGGAGAGAACCCAGTGCTGCATCTTTTAGCCCAGCACTGACCTTGAAAAGTAATTCTAACCGTACTTACCAGTAACTTGAATTTCCTTCCTTAGGCTAACTGGTTTCACTTGGAAATTCTTCTAAGTGTGGAGTTTTGGAACTTTATAATATTCCTCTAAAATCAGCCGAACTACGAATTCCGATTTACTCACCTGTTATCAGGAGAGAACCCAGTGCTTCATCTTTTAGCCCAGCACTGACCTTGAAAAGTAATTCTAACCGTACTTACCAGTAACTTGTATTTCCTTCCATCGGAATCCATTGTCTGGTTTTCATCAGAAAAGTTTCAAAGTGTCGATTTTCACAAACTACAAATATTCCTTAAAAATCGCCTGTATGACTTAAACGCATTCTTTCAACTGTTTACAGGAGATGCACCAGTGCTGGATCCAGGATCCACCACTGAGTAAGAAAAAGTAACGATAACACTACTTACCTGCTAAGTGAATTTCCTCCCATAGGATAACATTGGTGATTCTATGTGAAAAAGTTTGTGTCAACTTTTAAAATACAATAATATTCCTTAAAAATCACTACTGTAACCAAAACGCTTTTACTCAACTGTTTACAGGAGATGTCCCAGGACTGAATCTAGGATCCAGTCCTGTGGTTAGAAAAGTAATCCATAAAGTAACTAATTGCATTTAACTTGAAATTCACATTGAGCTCAATGTTGCATTGTGTTTGAAATTGTGTTGCCCATTGCAACAACTGTAACTACTGTACTTAAAAGTCTATTGCCTATTTAGAAAGTATTTAAACTAAAGTAATTCATTCTGAGAAAGTATATTTTGTAATGTAATGTATAATGTAATTACAATGTATTTTAAAAAATAAAATATCTAAAAATAAATAGTTTAAAAAAATGTAGTAAATCAGTATCAAAAAAATAAATATAACAATTAATACATTTAAAAATTGTCATTTACAAAACCTTTGAAATTCACTGAAAAAAACCATAGGTTTCAGACATGTTATAGTTAGGAATTAGCATTTAAAAAACCTTAGAAATTCACTGAAAAAACCATAGGTTTTAGGGACAGTTATAGTTAGTTGGACATTGCACTCGTACAAAACCCGTGAAATTCCCCCGTTATAGTTAGTTCAGGTAACTTTAACTCGCGCCCCCGCAATGCACTGCTGATGACGTCACATATTACATCACTCATGACATGGTCAGTGACATCACTGATGACATCACTGATGACATCGCAAATGACATCACTGATGACATCACTGATGACATCATCCATGTGATAATTTGATGCATCTTCTCACACCCTGATATAACTTTTGATACACCCACTGTAAATTACAGACTGCCATTGTCAAAACCATAGACACTCCAACACCAATTACTATATACACACTCACTGATTCTTAGGTCTACACACACACATCTACTCACTCACCCGTACAGTCACTCATACTTACGGTCACTCAGTACAGGACTATCATATGCACTCATACTCCTATATAGACACTCACACACCGCCACTCATCCATAGAGGTACTCACACACCTAGTCAGTCATACAAATAATTATTCAAACAACCCTTTACTCAGCTATACAGTTATACACACACACCAGCTCAATTAGTCATACAAATACTAGCACATTCTTACGTTCTTATACAATCACTGATACAAGCAAACACTCATCCATGCAGCCACTCTCACAATCACACACTCTCACTTATAGACATTTATATACTCTAACACACATATATACTGCCTTTTATATATGTAGTTACTTACACATGTACAAATAAGATATACATTCACTCACTAACACACCCATACACACACTCACCCACCCATTCAGTCCATCACAGATGCACACTTCAAACTATGCACCCAGTGAATCACCCACTCACACATCTATGCACAGAGTCACACACACCCCACCCACACAAACACTCAGGCACCCATACAGATACTCAGACAACCAATCAATAACTCATATAGACACTTATGTAGTTATTCACAAATCCATGCAGTCACTTACACACCAACAGACAGACGGATATAGAGATTCACACAGTTTAGTCACTAACCCATGCATTTACTAACATATGTTTAACCACTCACTTATAGAGTCAGTCACGCACCTAGTAAAACATCCATTCAGACACTTATACACCCACTCATTCTTCAATACGCCTTTACCTATATATATTAAACATATATAAACTTTACAGAAACACACAGTCACTGGATGATGTCATCAGTGATGTCATCAGTGATGTCATTTGAGATGTCATCAGTGATGTCATCAGTGATGTCACTGACCATGTCATGAGTGATGTAATATGTGACGTCATCAGCAGTGCATTGCGGGAGCGCGAGTTATAGTTAGCTGAACTAACTATAACAGGGGAATTTCACGGGTTTTGTACGAGTGCAATGTCCAACTAACTATAACTTTCCCTAAAACCTATGGTTTTTTCAGTGAATTTCTAAGGTTTTTTAAATGCTAATTTCTAACTATAACGTGCCTGAAACCTATGGTTTTTTCAGTGAATTTCAAAGGTTTTTAAATGCTAATTTCTAACTATAACGTGCCTGAAACCTATGGTTTTTTCAGTGAATTTCAAAGGTTTTTCAAATGCTAGTTTGTAACTATGCCTACAGAAGTAGGACATGTGAAGAAAGAAGAAAAACGCACAGAAAGAAGCAAAAGAAATGTAGAAAGAAACAGAAGTCCACAAAGACGAAGAAAAATGCAGGAAGAAGCAAGACATGTGCAGAAAGAACCAACAGAGGAGCAGAAAGAGGCCTTGTTGCAAAATCATCCTGTGCCCACACCTTTTCCAGACGGGTACTGGTGGTAACTGACTCTGACTAACCAGGCCTAGAGCCAGTGCTATGGTAAAAGACACTTAGAATACAGTTAAAACACCCACATACACTAGGGAACACTATGCGTTGGGGTACCCCTGTGATTAGCATGACCTCCTCTGTAACTCCCTAGTACATAATAGGGCAGGGGGATTAAAACTACCTCTTAAAACGCGCCATGGGGCGCGTTTGCACACTGGTGTAGGGAGGGGGGGCCTGAGGTTACATGTGTGCAAACACGCCCTGTGGCCGTTTTAAGTTGGGGGATAAAGTCCCCTTGAATCCTAAGGGTCCCTGGGGTCCAACTAGCCCACCAGGTACCTCCAGTAAGCGCCACAGAGTTGCGTTGCAGAGAGGTGTAAAAAGGGGCGTGGCCTCTGAACACCTCTCTGCAACGCAGCTCCCTGGCGCATACTGGAGGTACCTGGTGGGCTAGTTGGCCCCCAGGGACCCTCAGTATTCAAGGGCAATTCATTCCCCAACTTACAACTCGCCAGGGGGCGCGTTTTCACAGTGGTGAAGGAAGGGGGCGGGGCCTGAGGTGACATGTGTGCAAACACGCCCTGTGGCGCGTTTTAAGTTGGGGAATTAATTCCTCTTCAATCCTGAGGGTCCCTGGGGGCCAACTAGCCCACCAGGTACCTCCAGTATGCGCCAGGGAGCTGCCTTGCAGAGAGGTGTTCAGAGGCCACGCCCCTTTTTACACCACTCTGCAACGCAGCTCTGTGGCGCCTACTGGAGGTACCTGGTGGGCTAGTTGGCCCACAGGGACCCTCAGGATTGAAGAGGATTTAATTCCCCAACTTAAAACGCGCCACAGGGCGTGTTTGCACACATGTCACCTCAGGCCCCGCCCCCTCCCTTCACCACTGCGCAAACGCGCCCTGTGGCACTTTTTAAGTTGGGGGATTAAGTCCCCTTGAATCCTAAGGGTCCCTGGGGTCCAAGTAGCCCATCAGGTACCTCCAGTAAGCGCCACAGAGCTGCGTTGCAGAGAGGTGTAAAAAGGGGCATGGCCTCTGAACACCTCTCTGCAACGCAGCTCCTGGCGCATACTGGAGGTTCCTGGTGGGCTAGTTGGCCCAAGGACCCCAGTATTCAATGGGAATTAGTTCCCCATCTTACAACGCGCCAGGGGCGCGTTTGCAGAGTGCTGCAGGGAGGGGGCGGGGCCTCCGGCGCGATGCTGGTCTTTTTTTTTATTTATTTTTTTAAGAAGGGGGGCTGTGTGGCCCCCACTTCCTTTCCTATTTTCTTGGCCCTGGGGACCCCATCCCCCAGGGCCTGACCCTTATTTTTTTTTTTTTTAATTGGAAGGGGCCGCGTTGCCCCCTCCCGAGGCCATATTCGGCCCCGGGGACCCCATCCCCGGGGCATGGCCATGTTTTTTTTTATTTAAATTATTGGAGGGGGCTGTGTGGCCCCCTCCTCAGGCCATTTATGGCCCCGGGGACCCCATCCCCGGGGCCGGCCTTTCCAACTATAAAAAAAAAAAAAATTATAATGGGGGGGGGGGCTGCGTGGCCCCCCTCCCGGGCCACTAATGGCCCCGGGGACCCCATCCCCCGGGGCCAGGCCTCTCGTTGGGGACCATGGGGGTGTCCCCAATTCCCCCACGGTCCCGCCGGCTCCCCGCCTCCTGCGGGAGCCGGCATTGCTTTTCCACACGGGGAGCTGCTAAGATGCAGCTCCCCGTGTGGAAAAGCAATGTGGTTTGGATTTTGAAAGCGAGAGCAGAGTTTGCAATGACAGGGCGGGAGCCGCGAGGCTCCCGCCCTGTCATTGGAAACAGCAGTGTCCCGGGGGTGGGCACCCCGGGACACTGCAGGTGCCGGCCCTGGGGGGTGGCGGTCCCCAGGGCCATCACTGGCTCCAGGAGGGGGGCCGCACGGCCCCCCTCCCAACATTAGCAAAGCCCCAGGGGGTGGTGGTCCCCGGGGCTCAGGGGTCCGTAACGGACCCCCAAATTTGCATTCTTAGTGCCCCGGGGGGGCTGCAGGGGGGCCTTGAGCCCCCCGCAAATATGTAAATAAAGCCCCGGGGGTGGCGGTCCCCGGGGCTTGGGGGGCTTGGAGGCCCCCCACCTATTTAAAATAAAAGCCCCGGGGGGTGGCGGTCCCCGGGGCTGTGGGGGGGCTGTGTGCCCCCTGCAAATATTTATAGAAAGCCCCGGGGGGGTGGCGGTCCCCGGGGCTGCAGGGGTCCCCCTAGGCACCCGCAAATATATTTTACAAATGCCCCCGGGACTTTGCCCACCCGGGGCTAATTAATAAAGAAGCGCGGGAGCCCGCGCTTCGTTCTTTTTTTTTTTCTTTCCCGGATCCGCGGATCCTCTGCGCATCCCGCGATTTAAAAAAAAAAATGCTTTTTTGGGCCATGGGGGTCCTTGTGGGACCCTCTAAGCAGGCCTAGGGGGTCAGGGTGTTTCTACCCTGCCCCCTTATCTTTTTTTTCGTGTTTTTTTTCCTGTTTTCTTGTGCCTCGATTCTACCGATGCACAAGATGGCTGCCAACACTTCCTGGTTTGGAGTGTTGACAGCCAATTAGCATGAAGCTCGTGGTCGGGAGGGTCCGCGGATCCTCCGTGCCTCTAAATATTGAAACTTTTATTTTAGATTTTCTCAGCAACTACTGAACGGATTTACACCATTTTTAAAAAGGGTGCTTTCTGATCCAAGCACTACCTTTTTGCCAAATTTGGTGTAATTCCATTCAGCAGTTTTGGCTGTAGCCTTGCATAAAGTTGCCTATGGGAAATTGATTTTTTGACTCTTATTTTTTGAATTTCTCCGCAACTACTGAACGGATTTACACCATTTTAAAAAAAGGGCGCTTTCTGAACCAAGCACTACCTTTTTGACAAATTTGGTGTAATTCCGTTCAGCAGTTCGGGCTGTAGCCGTGTCTAAAGTTTCCTATGGGAATTAACATGGAGAAAACACGTTTTGGGACCCCCCTTTTTTCTCGGCCCCCGCTTGATGAATCACCCCGAAACTTTCAAGATAGGAGCAAACCGGAGCGGGCCATAAGCTTTGAACATTTCGTGAAGATTCGTCAACCGGCGCCAAAGTTATTGGGAAAACAATGTTACGAATTTCCTATGGATAATAGGTCCTAACTATAACTATCTACTGGCGACCGCCAGTAGGTAATATATATATATATATATATATATATATATATATATATATATATATATATATATATATATTGTAATCACCTCGTGCTACTGGAGCACAAGAAAAAGTCGCACTCAGGATCTACGATTAGTGGAAAAAAGTATTTATTGACTTTGACGCGTTTTGACAACACAGTCTTTGTCAAAAAGTCATACAATGACCCGGAAGTGGGAGTGAGCTTATAAACACTTCCTGTATAACAATAGACATAGAAAAATGTGCAAGTTAATGGTACGTCTTAACAATTAAAAAACAGACTACAAAATTTCTCATTTCATTGTGACATAATAATCAGACAATTGGTGAGAATGATATTGAAATACAGTAAGTTAATTTAAATGCACAATTGAAATTTAAATTGCGGCAAAAACACTGGAAAATATCGCGCATTACCAAGTGCCAAGTGGCAGATTGTAATAGTGCTCAGCTTTCTAGCACTTCTCTCTCATTTCACGCACTATAGGCTGTGGTTCAAACCCAGGTTTGGCCAGTGCCAGAAATTTAAGGTTGAAACCAAAGCAATGTCTTAAACAGGAAAGAAGGCCACTGTATCAGGCCCACTATGGGTCATATCAGAAAAAAGTGCAAAAAGGAGTGTATATGTACAACGGTGCAGGGAAGGAAGATAAAGGTCTAAGGTACATTTAGACTCATTAATGTGCGCTTAAGACAAAGGTGCAAGGGAGGGAGAACAGGCATTGAGCGACGTCCTCTCGAAGGCATTATCACAATGCCTTCAGACAGAAACCGGCAACGGCCACCCTAGCCTAAGTGCACGTAGAGTTCTTCCTCATGGTTAAGGCCTCCGGGGGTCTTACTATGAAGTTTAACAATATATTCAGATTCCAGGCGTCGCAGATGACGTTCCCGATCACCTCCTCTTGCTGACACTGGGACCCTGCCAATACCAAAATAAGTGATTTTAGTACTCAAATCCTTGATATTTGCATGCATTAGATCACAGTGCTTCGCTATTGCATATGACATGTCACCATTCCTGACTGCGCGGAGGTGTTCCAGGATGCGCTTCTTAACAGGGAAGATTGTGCTCCCCACATAGCGCAAGCCACAAATACAGGTTAAAACATAAACAACAAATTCAGTATTGCAGTTAATGAAATTACGTATCTTCCCCATTTTTCCATTGGGAAGACTGAAGGTTTTTACATTTGTGCTGCAACTACAGGCCTTGCACCTCCCACATTTATAAAAACCTGGGAGTTCCCTCAACCATGTGTTTTGTGTTTTGTTCTTAATGGTGAGGTGACTATGTACCAAAAGGTCTTTCAGAGACTGACACTTACGATATGTTATGTGGGGTGATGGACTGACCAATTTGCCTATTATAATATCACTCCTAATGATGTGCCAGTGTTTACGCACTATATTATGGACATCTTGTGAGGCATGATTGAATGTAGCGATCAGTCGTACTTCCTTCTTCCCCGTCTCCTTGATCTTTGGGACAAGTAGGCTGTTCCTGTCTCTGACGCTTGCCTTCTCAATAGCTGTTCTAATGTTTTTGCCTGTGTAGCCCCTGCTTCTAAAACGACCCCGCATGTTTTTGGCCTCCCTTTCATAAGAATCAGGAGAGCTGCAATTCCGCTTAGCTCTTAAGAGTTCCCCATAGGGGATACTTCTCTTCAGTCCACTAGGATGATGACTATGTGAGTGCAAAATACTGTTACCGGAAGTAGGTTTTCTGTATAGGCTAGAATGTAATGTCCCCTCCTTGGCCTCAACCTGTACATCCAAGAACTCTATAGTAGTGGGGTGTGTTTTGCTGGTAAATTTGAGATTTAGGCTGTTAACAGACAAACCCTCAATAAAGTTATCCAGAGCATCCTGTGGACCCTCCCATATCAGAAAGATATCGTCAATGTAGCGGGTCCACAGGATGACGTTGATCCAAGTATGTTACATTTCCATCATGCCAAAGGTGCTCCGCCTCCCACCACCCCATAAACAAACAGGCGTAGCTGGGAGCGAAGCAGCTTCCCATGGCTGTACCAGTGTACTGTTCATACCACTGGTCCTCAAAAATGAAACAATTATTATTGAGACAAAACTGCAACATCTGCAACAATATCATAGTGTGATCATACATAGTCAAAGGCCTATCCCTCAGATAGTATTTGCATGCCTCTATGCCCAAATCGTGCTCAATGCAAGTATATAAGGCAACAACGTCAATGGTTGCCAAGATGTATGAATCTCTCCACGGTATTTCCTGTATTTTAGACAGGAAGTCCATAGTATCTCTACAGTATGAGGGCAAGTTGAATACATATGGGCAAAGAAAGTAATCCAGATAGATAGAGGTATTCTCTAGGAGGCTTTGACAGGCAGAAATTATAGGCCTGCCAGGAGGATCCGTGGGGTGATTGTGCACCTTTGGCAATAGATAAAAGACCGGAGTCACTGGTTTCTGCACCATTAGGAAGAGAAACTAATTTTGACTCAACATATCACGCCTCTGCCAATCTGTTAGCAGGCGATGGTAATCCACTATGGTTTTATTGTACCTCGCCACACTGGACCTCAAATAGCTTCCTGAAAACTCCAACTGTCGTTTTGCCTCAGTTCGGTATTTGTTGATATCCCATAGGACAACATTGCCCCCCTTGTCCGATGGTTTAATCACAAAGGTTGTTGCTTGTTTAAGGGACTGTAGTCCTACCCTTTGTGAAGGTGTGAGATTTCTGGCAAAGTTGTCTCGTTGTTTCTTCCACAATTCCAGGAGATCCATTTGGATAGTCTCATGGAATGTGTCAATTCCGTCATGCAAAGTTATTGGGTTAAACTTGGACTTAGGTTTAAAATCATTTCTGGAACTCCTACTGACCTCCATATCCATGCTGATCAGTAGTTCACGGTCCGTAGTCCAGTTCTTAATGCCTGTCTCAAACTCCCTAAGAGTAGCAAGAGTTTCAATATCTCTGATAGAGAGTACCTCCTCTACAATATTGGCAGTGCTTGTTGCCTCAGTAGTAATGCTGGCGCCTCTGATATTACGCAAAGTATGCAGTTTCATAAGTTTCAATTTACGGATAAAGAGAAAAAGGTCAATTCGCGTTTTCGCGAAATCAAAATTAGCTGTGGGGCAGAAGGAAAGGCCCAGTTCCAGGACCGAACTTTCCTCAGGAGTGATGCAATGAGGGGAAAGGTTAATGATAGAAAAATTCGGTTGCTCACCTTTCATTTGTTCCTCTTGGATCGCCTGATGCCTCTCCCACGTGGCGTTTCGTTGTCGTTGCCCTTCACCGCCTCTCCTGCTCCTTCCTTTTCTAGATCTTTGCCTCCTCCTTTTCCTCTTCCCCGTAGAGGTCTTTTCTTGGCGCTGAGGCTTAGTTGCATAAAACGGTATTCCTCCAATGAAGCAAATGGTCCTCTGTCCGGTCCTTGTATTCCTGATAGGTCCTCCTCGTCCGACGGTGCAGCAGAACTGGACTCTGAGGTTTCCGATTCTTGGGCTCTTAATGCCTCAATGTTTTTGTAATCCTTCCTGATTATATCATATTTTCGGCTGAAAGTGAGGATGCGCCCTTGCGCATAGTCGTTTCTATCCCTTATAAATTTCCACCTTTTCCTTGCCTTGATGCCATCTTCATATTTTGTCAGCCTTACCGCCATATCTTTGGTAAAGTTTGCGATCTCTTCTTGGGATGGTAATTTGCTCAGTGCATCATGCAGTTGTTTCAACTCCTCCTCAATTTGTTGCAGCTCAATGGCAGCATATTTTGAGAGAAGGCCCAGCATCTGTTTACATGTTGTCGCCATTAAGCCGGACCACTCCTCAAGTAATTTCGGATTCGGATTTTGGTAAGTGGGGGTCACCAAGATTCTCAACCCCCTTGGGACCCGCCCCACTTCAATATAGTTGTCCAGTGATATCACTTCCCAGCTACGATTTATTTCTTTCTTACAAAGTTTTTCAAGTCGGTTTAATTCCTGCTTCAAAGTTTTATCACCACCGGTTTCATCGCCCCGGTTCCTTGTAGGGGCTCCAGGGTTATCTGTGTCCGTTACCGTGAACAATGTTCTTGCTTCGTCCAGTCTCATGCGAATAGCTTCGCACATTGTTACCACGCATAGGTCATAAATTAATGTACCTTACTTCCTTTCACCATGTCCGTATCTTACCACATCGGGAAATCCTCCCCTGTATCACAGACCAGGCGCAGCTGCGATCGGTCCGGACAGAGGTACCCCTGCCGTTTCTTCAAATCACCGGAATGCTGCGGTTGCAACGGGGGTCAAAAGCGAGTGGCTACTAGTAGCGAATTCCCCCAAGACTAGTTCATCCACACCAGCAGCGGCCCCGTAAAGACTTCCTTCGTAAAATACCTGTATGGCAAATCCAAAGTGGGAAAACCTCCCAAGTATGAAGACGGCGGCGGGAATCGGGTAAGAATAGAGTTCCAAACAAAGTCCAGCCTCTCTTCCGATCTCGTCCACCAGTTGGTGTTGGTGCTGACAGGCAGGCGCTGTACCCGCTGTAATATTGTAATCACCTCGTGCTACTCGAGCACAAGAAAAAGTCGCACTCAGGATCTACGATTAGTGGAAAAAAGTATTTATTGACTTTGACGCGTTTCGACAACACAGTCTTTGTCAAAAAGTCATACAATGACCCGGAAGTGGGAGTGAGCTTATAAACACTTCCTCTATAACAATAGACATAGAAAAAATGTGCAAGTTAATGGTACGTCTTAACAATTAAAAAACAGACTACAAAATTTCTCATTTCATTGTGACATAATAATCAGACAATTGGTGAGAATGATATTAAAATACAGTAAGTTAATTTAAATGCACAATTGAAATTTAAATTGCGGCAAAAACACTGGAAAATATCGCGCATTACCATATATACAAAAAAGAAGCAGAGTACTCTGGGTAGTTCTCAAGTTTAGGTGGAAAGCAGCTCCTGCATAGAGCACCAGCGACACTCTAAATTTGCTCACCTCAAATGTCTGCTTTTCTATCAAAGTCTTTAAGCATAGGATTAGCTGAGTGCCATCCACGCCGAGAGAGAAAGGGACAAAGTCTTTCGCCATTTCTACAGCAAAGTCTTTAAGCATAGGATTAGCACAGTGCTATCCATGCCGAGCTGTAAAATGACCAAAGCCTTTTACCACTCCAGGCATAGTATTATAGCTTTGGATTGGTAAAATACCATCCAAGCCAACCTGAAATGAATAAAAGCAACCACTGACACATGTTTCGCTCTCCTTAGAGTTCTTCAGAGAGGTATAGCTTTGCCCAGACACAAGGGAGCACCCAGTATAAGTCAAAACAAAACCCTTTCAGGCATAGAGTCACACATAAATTATGTAAAAAAGAAGCAGAGAACTCTGGGTAGTTCTCAAGTTTAGGTGGAAATCAGCTCCTGTATAGAGCACTCTCAACACCAGTGACACTCTAAATTTGCTCACCTCAAATGTCTGCTTTTCTATCAAAGTCTTTAAGGATAGGATTAGCTCAGTGCCATCCACGCCGAGATAGAAAGGGACAAAGTCTTTTGCCATTTCCACAGCAAAGTCTTTAAGCATAGGATTAGCACAGTGCTATCCATGCCGAGCTGTAAAATGACCAAAGCCTTTTACCACTCCAGGCTCAGTATTATAGCTTTGGATTGGTAAAATACCATCCAAGCCAAACTGAAATGAATAAAAGCAACCCCTAACACGTGTTTCGCTCTCATTAGAGCTCTTCAGAGAGGTATAGCTTTGTCCAGACACAAGGGAGCACCCAGTATAAGTCAAAACAAAACCCTTTCAGGCATAGAGTAATGCATAAATTATGCAAAAAAGAAGCAGAGAAATCTGGGTAGTTCTCAAGTTTAGGTGGCAAGCAGCTCCTGTATAGAGTACTCTCAACACCAGCGACACTCTAAATTTGCTCACCTCAAATGTCTGCTTTTCTATCAAAGTCTTTAAGGATAGGTTTAGCTCAGTGCCATCCACGCCGAGATAGAAAGAGACAAAGTCTTTTGCCATTTCCACAGCAAAGTCTTTAAGCATAGGATTAGCACAGTGCTATCCATGCCGAGCTGTAAAATGACCAAAGCCTTTTACCACTCCAGGCTCAGTATTATAGCTTAGGATTGGTAAAATACCATCCAAGCCAAACTGAAATGAATAAAAGCAACCCCTAACACGTGTTTCGCTCTCTTTCGAGCTCTTCAGAGAGGTATAGCTTTGTCCAGACACAAGGGAGCACCCAGTATAAGTCAAAACAAAACCCTTTTAGGCATAGAGTGATGCATAAATTATGCAAAAAAGAAGCAGAGAAATCTGGGTAGTTCTCAAGTTTAAGTGGAAAGCAGCTCCTGTATAGAGCACTCTCAACACCAGCGACACTCTAAATTTGCTCACCTTAAATGTCTGCTTTTCTATCAAAGTCTTTAAGCATAGAATTAGCTCAGTGCCATCCACGCCGAGATAGGATGGGACAAAGTCTTTTGCGATTTCTACAGCAAAGTCTTTAAGAATAGGATTAACACAGTGCTATCCATGCCGAGCTGTAAAATGATCAAAGCCTTTTACCACTCCAGGCACAGTATTATAGCTTTGGATTGGTAAAATACCATCCAAGCCACCTTAACTTGAGAACTACCCAGAGTTCTCTGCTTCTTTTTTGCTGACGCTGATGCTGGAGTGGGCCTTTAATGGCGGCAGAGCCCGCTACGGCAGGCTCTAAGGCTATATCAGTTTATACATTGAGCAGTGGGGGGAAACTTTTGCAATATATGATTTTTAGGGATGGTTTCCATTTTCAATTTTTACTTATATATAGTTTATGTATATTTCTGTCTACAGCCTTGATAAAGAGGATGACCTCGAAACACTTGCCTGGTTGATGTTTGATCAAGATGATCAATGACTGATTGGATTAAATAATTAAAAACAAAAGAAATTACTTTTGAAAAACTTACCTGAGTGCAAGATTGCTTCATCTTTGGAATTGATGTCTTAATGCATTTATATTTGACCTCCTTCTGGTGACAATTGGATGGAAACACATTATTGGGGTTTTGGTGTTGGAGGGTTCAGGTGCCAGTCTCATTGCCCCTATATCCCAATCCACATGAGAAATATGGATGTTGCAAGACATCTTGGAGTTCGATGACCTTATATAGGAACTCAGCCTTCGTCTTGTTCCTTTAGATGGTCTCTGAACTCCACAGTGACTTGCCATACCCTTATAATTTACAACAGGGGGTACTTTTTGCCGTGTATAGTTTAGACTGTGATGGTTTAACATGGTCAATCCACCGGTTATCACTGGTGAATGAGGTAATAATGACAAATGTGTACCTCTTTTTAGCCAAATAAAAAGTTGAGGAAAACAAATCTTTAAAATATTATGGCAAAACACATTCAATGATCCGTGCCTGGTGCAAAGGGAAAATAAAAATATTGCTCACAGAAGAAATTCTCATTGTTGATGGGGCTTGTTTCTTGCCTTGATGTCAGCAGTATTGGCTTAACCTTGTTTGTGCCTTGAGTTCACAGTTTAGAGGTGTATGAACAGTGCTTAATATGAGCTGGTGGTTGCCGGTGGTTGCCGGTGGGGCCATGGCACTCAATTTTGGGGCCAGTAATGCGCACCAGCATTTATTGATCCTTATCAGACATGCCCCGGGAGCAAGAGAGGGGAAAACACACAAACAGGAAGGAAGAAGAAAGAGAAAACGGAAAACCTGTCAGCAAGGGAGAAAGCAAGAATCTTCAGGGAGTGTCTGGCAGTGGATTAAAGAGGCATGGTGTGGATTCAGGACTACGCAGCCTTAGCATTCAGCACGGGTACATTTAATAGCACTGGGCGCTGTCTTTTGAGCAGGGCTTTGTGGCACATGACTCGTTATGCTACAAATTAGGCACTAGAGGGATGCCAGAGGGTTGTATGAACCATGCATGCCTCTACAATGCCATCCTGACCATGAATGCATCTAAACCATGCATTCCTTTACCACGCATGCCTTTACCACACAATTTTGTGGTAAAGGCATGATTCGTAAAGGGATATTCATGGTAAAGGTTACCACTACCCCGACCCCCCTCCCAGCCCTAAGCCCTAAAATCCTATCCCCCTAGCTTCCCCCTAACCTGAGGCCTAAAACCTACCCGCCCTGCCCTTAAAACTACCCCTTCCCCTCTCACTGCCCTGAGGCCTAAACCCCTACCCCCTAACAAAAACTACCCTGACCCCGTCCCCCCCACCCTGAGCCCTAAAATTTACCCCTGCGCTGTTCTTAGAACCACCCCTACACCTTCAACTGCTCTGAGGCCAAAAGCCCTGTCCCCATTAAATAAGCTACCCCGACCCCCTTGCCCTGAAACAGCCCCGACCCCTAAAAACTCCCCCAACCCAGTCCCAGCCCTTAAAACTACCCCAACCCCCTTCCCCTGCCCTGAGCCGTAAAACCGACCCCCACCCCTAAAAACTCCCCCCAAGATCTGCCCCAGCACTTAGAACTGCCCTGACCCCAGCCCTGACTCCTAAAACCCTGCTCCCTTCAAAAACTACCCGACCCCCCGCCCTGAGCCCTAAAATCAACCCCCACCCTTAAAAACTACCCCTCAGCCCCAGTCCCACTTACCTGTCCGCGTCCAGAGATGCATGTTCCGACACTTCCTCTTTTTCTCCCTGCCCATATAAACACTAGACCTCTATTTGCCTTAACCACGCATATGCATGGTTAAGGCAGATGCATGGTTCAGGCAAGTGTGGTTACGCTTACGGGGAAACGGCTTGCATAGCTCAGCCGGCGTTGTAAAGGCCGTTTTCCTGCCAGAGACGGCGGCAGCAAGATGGCCGCCACATAGCAAGGCTCCGTCGGCGTAGAATAAATTCAACATACATCAGCAGTGTCAGGACGTCAATGGGCATCACATTACCCTGCAACGGATCATAGCTGGAGGCGGATGATCTCCTTGTATCCCTGCCTGGCAGCTCCCGTGAGGAGATATACAGCCAGGCTTCCTTGGCCGCGCTGGGCCTCGGCCATTGGATTGGAGTGGCCCTGTCGCTTGGTGCCTCAGTTGTGCCCTGGGCATCAACTGCATGCACTGCCTCAGCTAGGGACCCCACAGTTGCAGTTGGGCTTCAGCGGTGGCCCCAGTGGGAGGTTACCAGACCAAGGATCTTCAGTGGCCTGGCCCGGCGCTGAGGCCCTGGGGCATGCTCCCTCTGCGGGCCACAGTGGAAGCCAGAATCGTGGCACAAGTACGAACGCAGTTAAGGTGGTCCCTGGTGGTACTGCCTGTGGTTTCCAAGCCCTGGACTGCTGGGGAACAATGGGGGCACCTCAGAAGTGCCGGGCAGCTGGACCAGACCACCCTTGATCCTTTGACACCTGAGGTGGCTCCCCTCCCCCGAATGACACTGCTACACTGCACGAGGGATCTGGCATCACACTGCATTGCCCCATCATACGTGCAGGGATAGGGGCTGATTGCAGTGGCTGTATATCCTCCCCCCCGTGGTCTGAGTCTGCACATGCTCACCAGACCCCCCTGCTTCATGCTTCGGGGTGAGCCAGGACCTAGAGGGATGCGGGCATATAGATACTTGTGACGGGGACACAAGAGGCTTCACCTCCTCCATATCACTGTTCCTGTATACTGGCGACCTGCCCTGGCCCCCGTGCTTGTCTGAACCGGTGGGGAGTCACACATTAGAATACCTTCTGCCCTGCACCCCTAACTTGTGGACGTTGGGGTGAGGCAGGACTCAGTGAACTTTTACATGCTACATCTGCTTAACATGGGCAAACAGGACGCTAGGCAGCCCAAGCTGGCCTTTGATGTCAAGTAGCAAATGCCCACAACTGATCTGGAAGAGAGAGCTTGCACGTCAGCCGCATCCACTCATGGGGTGAGATTTCAGAGCCAAAACATCAAGGAGATGCTTGTCAACATGAAAAATAGCCTCTGCACCATTGACTCCAAAATAGACTTACTGACCAGCAGAATTGACCGTATAAAAGAGAGAGTCAACAAACACAACAATCCCCTTGATCACCTGGAAAACCACACCTCCAACATTGAGGACTCTCATGCTACTGCTGGCGAACATCTCCTCCGCATGGAGAAAGGGAGACTTTAAAGCTCCAGAAGAAAGACCTTGAAGCGCGCTCCAGGTGCAATAGCCACCACATTCTGGGAGTCCCTGAATCAATCCATTCAACAAAATGGAAACCTACGACTGAAACATGCTTTGCTCCCTGTTCAGCAATGCTTTCATGCAATGGGTCCACATCCTCCACCTGGTGCACCAGTGAGACTCATTGTGGCCAGACTACTTAATTACAGGGACACCATTCTAAGACTCACCTGGGAGCAGTGGACTGTCCAACATCAGAGTAATATTATCTCACTAAATCCTGATTTTACCCTCACAACGCAAGCTGTTTGCCGGGAATTCCTATCTGAGAAACGTCTCCTCCAAAAATCTGAGATTCCTTACTCCCTGATCTCCCCAGCCAAACTGCAAATCCAGCTTGATGGCAAGCAACATAATTTCACAGATCCCAAGGCTGCTATGAAATTCTTCTGCATGTTACTAACCATCAAAGTGACTAATCCACCTGACCTTGTGACTGCTGCGGACAGCCGTCACAGCAATGACTAGCTGACTAGACACTGGCTCAGAGGGATCCATTATCCTCTTGCCGCAGATGCGGGCGGGCCACCCTGCTCTGGATTTCACCAATGCAGCATTGATAGAGCGAAATGTTCTTGTGAATTGTAGGGGTGCATCATAATCACTGATAGTCCGCACCCGCATGTACTCAGACATATATTCATATATATTCAGTTGTACATCCATGCATGTTTAGTAAAGAATGAATAGTTCACTGAGATAAAGTGAATCAGCAGTATAATTGTGTTATGATAATCATGTAATGTAATGCTTATTGAATTGTGTGAACATAATGCATAGAGAAATTAGTTCGTGTGTAATCTAATTGCAGTAGTTTAAACGTGCACCATATTAAAGTTGCACATGTAATTCATTGTTTGCATATGAATTGTAATGAAAATGCTTATAGGGAAAAGTAAGATGTGTGTTTAAAAGTTATATGTAAAGGCCTGACTACATATATGCTTAGGGAAGGCCTGGTTTATTCTTATGTTAGCTTATTTTGTAGGCAGAGAAAAGTTTCTCTTGGTAAGGCTCTCTGGGCACAAACGGTAGATTTAATTTGCACAGTAGAAGGTTTCTGTTGAACGTATCTTTGTTGCAGGTGCAAGGACACATGTCTCGTTAGTAAAGACTAACTCTTTGTTTTCAAAAGTTAGAGAGATGGGAGGCATGGTACGGGGAGTGCAATGGAATTTAGGGATGATACTTTCAGCGGAGAAGGTGCCTGGGACTCAAGGTCATCGCAACCGTCCAGGATGAAGTAACCGTTTCGATGGAAAAGTACAAGAAAGAAGACCTGGCCAAGGAGGCGTGACAAAGGCGTGTACAATTGTATTGGGGTTTTGTATTAGGGATAGTGCCCTGAGGGAGGAGGCCAGAGAAGAGGTAGGGGAGACCAGAGAGGAGGACAGAGCTGAGCTTAGGTATTATGTGATTACACTTCTTAGGAAGTCTTCACAGCTGACACCTTTTTATTCACTCTTGCCTGGGAAAATCGTTATGTAGGGATGTCACTAAGTGCTAGTATAGGGACAGCGATTGGTTTAAGCTTGCTTAGATAAATGAAGAGCATCGTAGAAATTGGAGCAATCATAGCTTGGTTGATCCTTCTAGAACTATCTATTCTCTTTATTCTGAGTCGGATGAGACTCCTGCGTAGGTTATTATTTGTATTAGTGCCCATCTATTTCTTTAACCTCGTGTTGAGGTGCTTGCATGTCCAGTTATTTTTGGCGATAATAAATTCTTAAACTTGAATTCGGAGTCAGTGGTCCTTTCAGACAAAATGAATGCTGTTATATAACCAGATGAGATTCTCTCCTTTACACTATTCAACAGGTAAAAAGATCTTGGCGACCAGAAGGTTCTTATAGATAATTAGATAAGAATCGGCGTTATCAGTTGGTAGCAGAGGATGGTTACCTTTGATGGTAAGGGGAGATCTAGAGCAAGATAGGAGACTAAGTTGCCCCATAGAGCCCGAGTGACGCAGATCCAGAGGACCGCGGGAGAAAGATGTCGGAGGTCGTTGAAAACTGACGGAGAGTGACGGTGCGGCGGAAGTAGCAGTTCGTGGTAGAGTGAGTATGAAAAGAGTGGTGTTTTGTAGATTGCGGTGTTTTATTGTTGTGTGATGTTTTGCGGAGTTGGAACAAGAGTTGTGTGATTGAGAACCGGACCGTGAGCGCGCGCGGGACCGGGAGATTATTGTGGTGTAGAATACACCCAGAGTTGAGAGCGTTGACCAGTGGTTGTGGGGGTCACGAGACATCATTGACAGACCCACTGAAGATAGGGAACATATGTGTGAGTGTGTGAATAACCAACGCAGGTCGTAGGTTATTGTGTGCAGAACATCGAGTGATTGAATCCTATCGAGTGTATTAGAGGCGATTGTCCGGTCGTTTCGTGGACAGACGGTTGCCAGATTGAGGTCAACAAGCTCAAGAGGCTGATCGGTCATTGGTAAGACTGACGGTCAGAGAGGTAATTGTTCGGTAGGACGGACATTATTTCAGAGTATGATTGGGACAGGTGCGAGCGAGAACGAGTGAATTAGAAAGGAGGGGAACTGCTGCGAGCGGAGGAAAAGTGACGTCAGACAAGTGCCGCGCTGCGATAGGCCGGTTGGTGTGAGCCGCGCTGGCATTGGTGGATTGAAATCAGGAAGTAAAAGCTGACATTTTGAGTGCAAATAAAAGTTGATTCATCATGAAATGTTTTAAAGTTTTACGGGAACTTTGTAGAGGTGATAGGCATGTGGTTACTCGGGAAGGAGAGGAAGCTCCTCCCGAGGATACGCCAGCACATTATATGGCAAAGAATGTAGGATTGCATACTATAATATGGCTTGAGAATTGGCATAAAATGACAGAAGGAGAAGGAGAATTGTCTTTCCCATGATATGGTACTTTCAGGTTAGAGGTGTTGTACCAGCTAAAAAGTATAATGGCTTCTTTACGACCACTACCTAGACCAACACAGTTTGAGGCGCTACATGCGTGGATTAGAGCAGCGTACGATAGGAGGAAAGACAAGAGCCAGGAAAGGGTGAAGAAATCGGTCAGGGCATTTCAAGATGCAAGGTGGGGTGCACTGGAGAAAAGGTGGAGAGTGGAAACAATCGAGGGAGATAAGTTATACCCATTGCTAGTACAAAATGGAAAGATTATAAGAATCGATGAGGACGACAGTGATACAGACGACAGCCTGTTAGATAGGTTGTTGGCAGAGAGGCCACAACCATTTAATCCAGACTCAGAAGAGGGAAAGCCGACTCCAGCAGTAACAATTGATGGGAGCCAGAATCAGACTAGCATGAGAGTAGTGGGAAGGATTTCCACAGGAACGGAAGGGGCAACGACGTCTATAATAACACAGCCTCCTGTCGGGAACACAAGATTACCGGACTCCTTGACAGTACCGGTTACCATTGGTCCTATAGTACCGGTGTATGACCCAGACCGAGTGAGAGAAGGGAGCTCCGTACAGATGGGAAGGGAAGAAGTAACCAGCGAGAGCGGGAACGGGTTCGGAGTACGAGTGGTTCATTTCCCAAGACCAGTGGAGACAAGTACGCCGTTACCGTCTACGGCAGACTCTTCCTTTAGACAGGAGGAGGAGAGACCGGTCAGACCGAGGTCTTTGCATGAATCCAAGTCAGCTTTGAGGATGTGGACACCAACAGTAACAAACCAAAGTGATAGGATGCCAGGAGATAGGGCACAAAACATCTCGGAAGACAGACCAAGTTCCAGGAATATGATGGAAGGGAATAGGTCACAAGGGCAGAATAGTGACTGTGATGAGCGGGATGGTTCAACTTGTCGAGAAGTACTGAGGAGTGCAGTACAGGCAAGGTTGCTAGACGTAGTAAGGTTGAAAGCAGAGGTAGACGAGATGATTAGCGGGGGTCTGCCTCTGGAAAGGATAGAAATTTATGGATCAGATGAGCTGCTGTTTGTAGCAAAAGATGTGACTCGAAAAGCTAGAATGGCACATGATAGATTAAAGGAATTGGCCAAAAGATATGAGGTAGACCTGAACAAAACTAAAGCGTTGCAGGGACCGCATAGATTACATTACAGTGACCAGGAGCTGGAGGAGAAAAGAATCACAGGATTAAGGACACACACCAGAGACCTGATTGTAGGAATGAGAATATGGATATTGTTGGACAAATGGGAAGAAAGGTGGTCCAAGAAGAAACTAACAAAGAAAGCTGAGGGAGAAACGCCGCCTCCAGGAGGGGGGGCGACGGGTGTTGGAAATTTTCCTTTACGGGAAGTACAGAATGGAGAGTATGTGCATGTGCCGTGGAATAGAGGTGATTTGGCTGCATTTACAAATGATTTTCCTCGGCTGAGGGAGAAACCAGTAGAGTGGTAAAAGCAGGTTGAGCGGTTTGTTAAAATTTCAAAAGTACTATGGATTGATTTGAACACCTTGTTTGACATAGTGGTACCGGGAGATTTGTGGACAGCTTGTAAAGTCGCTGTCGAGTGGCCGACTCGGAACCTGAAAGGGAGCCGGTTACAAATGGCCCATCACCCTTAGTAATGAAAAAGTATGAGCAGGTGATTACATGGCTAAAACTGAAGATTTCACCCCAAGATATAGATTGGGTTAAGATAGATCGGACTGTACAGGAACCCAAAGAAACGGTGCATGAATATTATGAAAGACTTCTGCAAGCTTTTAAACAGTATAGTGGGTTAGATATCTTGGACCCCAAGGATATGGGACAGTTTGTCTCAAAGTTTGTACTGGGTCTGAGAATGGAAGTCAGCCTCATGATACAGCACCATTTGATCTGCTGGCAGAACAAGCCGTTAGACGAAATTTTGAGGTATGCGAGATACTGTAGTGAAGAGTTGGAATCGAAACATCGGAAGCTAAAAGATAAATTGATGCTTGTCCAGATGCAGACAGCACAGGGTCAGCCTAATGGAGGGACCTTAGGAAGAAAAAAGGAAATTCCCAGGGGAACCAGAATGGGCAAGGCCAGGGAAAGGGTAAACCAGTAGACCCCAAGACAGGAGTGGACGTGGCCACACTGAAGAAGACCACGGCGTGTCATCTTTGTCGCCAGGTCGGACATTGGAAACGCGAGTGTCCTTTGAACCCAGTTAATCAGTTGCAGGAAGAGGAAGAGGCGGCTCAGGCACCCGCGCAAGAGGTAGTTAACACAGTGACGAGGCCTAGGACGATGAAAGGGGGGGTATACAGCTCTCACGCCCAGGTTCCCCAGGCTCCAAGGATTACACAAGGAATACGAACGTACCAACAGATGCCCCTGTTCGAAGACTATGACGAGAGTAGCTCAGACCCTTTATCCTGACGGTGCCTGAGAGGGGAGGAAGACTGCACGCTTGGAGCAGTCTTGGAGGTAGACCAGAGAGGACCTTTCGTGGAGGCAGATATTGAGGGTCATCCTGCCACACTTTTGGTTGATACTGGTGCTACCCGGTCTACTGTAAGATCAGCAGTAGTCCCTAACCTACCCCTCTCGGGACAATCAATCCAGGTTGTTGGAGTAGCGAACAAGAGAATAAGCAGCCCATTGACAGAACCGATCCTAGTAAAGATAGGTTCCTTCCAAACTAGACATCAGTTTGTAGTGTGTGATACGAGTCCAGTTTGCCTTTTGGGAAGAGATCTGTTAGTGCAAGTTGAACTGCACGATTTATTGTACGCCTCAGGGAGTGGAGGTCCAGACAAGAGATGACGATGCTGATTTTAAGGTTACCAATCAGCATCTATGTATAGATCTGTACCCAATGGTGACTGTGGAAGAACTTCCACCTGATCTGAGAGACGCAGTGTCATCTGTGGTGTGGGATTTCGCAGGCGATGAAATAGGTCTAATCAGAGGGGTTGAACCAGTGCGGATTGAGGTGAAACAGAATGTTGATTTCCCCAGGACACCTCAATACAACCTGTCGCCAG
The DNA here is from genome assembly GCA_963921515.1 of Calotriton arnoldi. Classification (NCBI taxonomy): domain Eukaryota; kingdom Metazoa; phylum Chordata; class Amphibia; order Caudata; family Salamandridae; genus Calotriton; species Calotriton arnoldi. Next base: position 1,111,038 of record CAWUFW010005482.1, read on the forward strand.
AAACGATTGCAGGGATAAAACCTGTGATCGAGACTTTCATTGAGAAAGGCATTCTGAAAGAGATCAGAGGTAGCCCCTGTAATTCACCTATTATGGGGCTACAGAAACCGAGCGGGAAATACAGGATCGTGCAAGACCTGCGAAAGGTCAACACGATAGTTGTCCCTTGTTGTCCAGTGGTACCGAATCCTTCAGTAATACTGTTCCAGATCCCATGTGAAGCCGAGTGGTTTACGGTTATCGACTTGTGTCAAGCCTTCTTTTCGATACCGCTCCATGAGGAAAGCCAATTTCTTTTTGCGTTCAGGCTGGAAAATCGCGTGTTAACATGGTGTCGTATCCCTCAAGGGTATACGGAAAGTCCATCGATCTTTAACCAGATCCTGAAAAAGAATCTTGAGAGTCTTGTGTTGCCGCAGAACTCAGTCCTCGTGCAATACATAGACGACTTGCTCATTGCCTCAGAAACGGAAGATGCTTGCAGAATAGACACCGTAGCTCTGTTGAACCACTTAGCAGAGAATGGACATAAGGTGTCCCCGAACAAGCTGCAGTACTGTTTGAATGAGGTACAGTACTTGGGACACAGATTAGAAAAAGGCAAGAGGAAGGTGTCACCAGACCGAATCGAGGCAATAATGAGTATGTCAGTACCCACTACACAGAGAGAAGTTAGGATGTTCCTGGGAATGGTTGGCTACTGTCGACAGTGGATTCCTAGTTTCTCCTTGAGAGCAAAGCCTTTGCAGAGGCTTATGCACAAGGATGTGAGTGATCCGGTACCATGGGACGAGGAGTGCTTGATGTCATTCCTGAAACTGAGAGAGGAATTGTGCAGTGCTCCGGCACTGGGGATGCCTGATTACAACAAGGCCTTTTCATTGTTCTGTTATGAGAGGGAAGGAGGTGCATTAGCCGTGTTAGCTCAGAACCATGGAGGTGTCCGTAGACCAGTTGCCTATTTCTCAGCTACTCTAGATCCAGTAGCTTCTGCGTTGCCCGGATGTCTAAGATCCGTTGCTGCAACCGGTGTCAGCATTGAAAAATGTGAAAGCATTGTAATGGGACATCCATTGACTGTACATGTGCCACACTCGGTTGAGTTGTTGATGACCAGGACCAAGACTCAGCACCTAACGAACAATAGGTTAACGAGGTACGAGCAAGTCATACTTGCCGCAGAGAATGTGACTCTGAAAAGGTGCTCTGTCTTGAACCCTGCGACATTGATGCCTACACCGAACACGGATGATGAAGATTGTGCGGACCATGATTGTCTCGATGTGACCGAGCTTTGCACCAAACCGAGACCTGACAATGTCGATGAACCATTGGCTGACCCAGATGAAATTTTCTTTGTCGATGGTTCATGCTTAAGAGACAGTGTGGGGCAATTGAGAGCAGCGTTTGCTGTGTGTACCATTTCGGGAGTGGTTGAGGCTGCTTGCCTAGAAGGAGTACGCTCCGCGCAGGTAGCTGAGATCATTGCCTTGACCCGTGCCTGTTTGGCCGCTGATCGAATTCGAATCACGATTTACACTGACAGCCAATATGGGTTTGGTGTGGTGCACGACTTCGGGCAGTTATGGTCTCAGAGGGGATTTTTGACATCATCTGGCTCACCCATTCGGAATGGAGAATATGTAAGACAACTGTTGGATGCACTACAGCATCCGAAAGAAATTGCTGTTGTAAAGTGTCCCGCCCATGGGAAAGGGGAGGACTTTGTGTCATTGGGTAATAATTATGCGGACGAGGTCGCCCGTTTCTGTGCAGAACAAGGATGCATATTCACAGATAGATACGCAGGGGAGAGCCAAGAAAGAACCGAGCTCAGCATAATGTTGGCCATGGCAGACACTTGGGAAGAGCTTAAGCGATTGCAGGACGAAGTTTCAGACCAGGAGAGAGAGGGATGGATCAAAGCTGGTTGTGAGAGAGGAGATGTGGATGTGTGGGTATCCAACGATGGGAGAGCCGTATTACCAGAAGAATTGTTGAGTCCGATGGCAAGGCTGATACATGGACAGGCACATCTTGGTAGAGACGCAATGACGAGGGTGTTTAGACAGACGTGGTACAACCCACGATTTCGAGTAATGGCTGAAACAGTGTGTCAACGGTGTGTTACGTGTCAGCAGATGAACGCTGGAAAGAAAACTGTAGTTACATTGAGTCACATTGGGAGGTCAGGTGGGCCTTTCAACAGGATACAGCTCGACTTTGTGGAAATGCCTAAGTGTAATGGGTTGAGGTACATTTTAGTGCTGGTATGTGTATTCTCACGGTGGGTGGAGGCTTACCCAACACGCAGGTGTGACACTCTCACAGTGGCTAAGTTATTGTTGAGGGAGCTCATCCCTAGGTTCGGGATCCCGACCTCTTTGGAATCGGATAGAGGAAGGCACTTCCACAGTGAAATCATGAAGTTACTTTGTGCTGCATTGAATATTGACCAGAGACTCCACTGTAGTTACAGACCAGAGGCTTCTGGGATGTTGGAACAAGTTAATGGAACTTTGAAGGCCCGGATGGCAAAAATGTGTTCCTCGACTTCCCTGAAATGGCCCGACGCTTTGCCGCTCGTGCTGATGAGCATGCGAAGTGTCCCAGACAGGAAAACCGGGTTGTCCCCCCACGAAATACTGATGGGAAGGGCAATGAGGTTGCCGGCAGTACCAGCTACAGCTTTGATAAGCATCACTGATGACTTGATTCTCGATTATTGTAAAGGACTCTCTGATGTGGTCCGTTCTGTATCCCAGCAGGTGCAAGCAGCAGTGGTCCCAGCCTCGAGTGATCTGTGCCACGATTTGTGTCCCGGAGATTGGGTGCTTGTCCGGAAGCACGTGAGGAAGAGTTGCTTGGATGCCCGTTGGCGTGGCCCGTATCAGGTGATACTCATCACGAACACAGCAGTAAAGTGTGGAGGATTGCCGAACTGGGTGCATGCCTCCCATACCCGCAGAGTTTCAGCACCCTTGGAAGAAACAGCTCCTCTCGTAAATGAAAATCCAGCTGATGTGGCAGGGCCACATGAGAGGACAAGTCAATCTGTAAGGGTCGCTGACACAGCTGGTGGTGCACTAGAGCAAGCTGAAGGGGGTTTCCACAGTTCGAACCCTGACTCAGACACCGAAGACAGAAACGGTGCAGTGGGCGGAGAAGAGTCAGATTCAGCAGAAAGAGGAAGTAGTGCACTGGGTATAGCAGGGGAAGGCAGACGAACGAACAGAAGTGCAGAAAGTTGGCCTGAAAGACAGAGGCGACGGAACCTGAAGTTAGCACCTGAAAGAGACCTTGCCCCAGTGTCTGAAGCATCTGAAACAGCGGCAAGCGACGAAGACCAGGCTCAAGATAGTCGGCGAAGGTCGAAAAGAACTAGAGTACCTTGCCGCAGATACTCTACCCCTGAGTGGACTTACACAGTGTTTGATGCAGGGGGTGGTGAGCACGGGAAGGCTGAGGTCAGTGCTGGTGGTCCGTTGGAGCCCGAATGTGGTGGTGAAGGTGGTGCTGCAGTTGCCAGGGCTCGAAATAGAAGGAACACTGACCCTCACAGTTCCGAATCCCCGCTTCTGAGTGAAGTTCGAAACTTGGTTCTGCATCGACTCGAATTTCCGTCTTTTGGGTTTGAGCCGTCTTCACATGAAATGGTAATCTTGCGTCTTGAACTTTTGTATCACGTTCTGGAATTGCTCAATGAGGATCTTATTGTGGATCAACTATAAACTGTAAATAAAAGTCTAAAAGAAGAAGATAACCTAGGTCCGAGTGGAAGAAGAATAAACTTAGGGACTTTCCACAGAAGAGGAACGAAAACTAGGGAAGTCTTTTTCTGGACTGTGTAAATAAGATTGTGATCGAGAAGGGAAAATCCGGAGATTTCATGGTTGCCCGAGCTGGTTAAGCAAGTCACGAGTAAAGGACACAGAGACTTTTTCAGGGTTCATTGCTATAACCAAGACTTTTGAGAACTTTCGAAACCATGGAGCCGGGAGATCCCAATCGTAGATCAAAGTGGATTGTAGGCATACTTATAAGTAGTGTGATAGTTTCTATAATCATAGTAATTATAGTCTCATATACTGGTTCGCATGAGCTAGAAGTGCAGGGGTGCCAGGGACACCTACACCTACTACACCTAGCCAAAAGGGGGTAAACATGGGAGCTGACAGAGCTTTGCTATTAGAAGAAAGTCGTAGGTTACATATAGATTTATCTAGGAGTGATTTTAAGCTTAATGCATATGCTAAGCTGCTATATGAGTATGTTGACCTGATGGATGCGAAAGATTGTTATGTGTGTATGCAGTTGCCTGCTTCGGTGGACGAGGGTATTAGGTACCACCATCTTCCACTGACTTATGGAATTTCATGTTGTCTTTTGCTTAGTTTATTTTTTGAGAGAGATCAGTTTGAGTATTTCTTTTCCAATTTTGACGCAGTGCTTCCTGAAGTCCCAGCTTACAAGCATTTGAATAAGTATGACTATTATAAGACCGAGGATAGACTCAGGAAGTTCTTCATACCGAGTTTGGAATTGGATACAGCATTCGCTCACAGACACAATCTGACCTGCTCGATGTCAGATGTGGAGAAAAAGTTTGTAGATCAGGTAGAGGACAGGTATAGAAAGCTGACCCACTCACGAGACTTGGGGCATCACAGGCTTGATTGGACAGATGAAGAAAAGTTGCATAAGACCAAGGGAAGCTATGGTCCTATAGCGTTAGACAAAGAGCAGAGGGGTAAGTTGTGTATAAGGCGTTATCAGACTTACTACGAAAAGGTTGCAGTGGGACAGAGCACTTGTGAACACGTTTTCACCATGTCAGATGTGGCAAAAGATTTTCTCCAAGGTCCTATACAAGTGATACCAACGGTATATTATGTATGTGGGAAGAATGCTTATGTGAGGTTGCCTGCAAATTGGTATGGAACATGTTATTTGGCAATAATATTTCCAAAGATTTACCATACAGAGGATTTGGATCTTCTAGAAGGTGGGGAGCATTCAAGAGCGAGAAGAGCTGCAAGTGCAGGAATCGTTGTGGGGGATATCTTTGGAGCTATGATACCCAGTCTGGGAGTAGTCTTGAATGATGTGAAAATCCGGAGGTTAGCGACTGTGGTGGATGAATTTTCAATGAATACAGCAAAGTCATTGGTGCTGGTGGAAGGAGAGATGTTGTCGATAAGGGCAATGGTTTTGCAGAATCGCCTTGCTTTGGATGTCTTATTGGCAAAAGAGGGCGGAGTCTGTAAAATGTTGAAGGTTCAAGAGTGCTGCACTTATATACCAGACCGTAGCAAGGATCTGGAGAAATATATAAGTAATATCACTACAATCCACACAAAAATAGCGGATTTGACCGAAGAGGGGGCCTGGGAAAAAGTTGGTAAGGGTTATGGTCAAGTGGGAGGTTGGTTTGCAAATCTAGGAAAGGGATTCCTTGGGTATTTTCTGAGACCCCTCCTTATCTTGGTGGTTTGTGTGGTTTGTTTGTGGATTTTGATCAAGGCCTACAAGTGGTATAGAGCAGGTCGAGTCAAGAGAGCTTTGAGGGAAAATGAGATGAGATTGGCAAGACTGCAGGACAGTCAGTATCAAAGGCTCAAGAGCAAGGAGAAACTAAGATCAGGGAAAATGGCAACGAGTTCTGTTTAGGTCGGTTCTTTCTCCAAGGGAGTTGAATGGAATGTGATGACAGGAGTCATCAAAGGGGGAACTGATAGAGCGAAATGTTCTTGTGAATTGTAGGGGTGCATCATAATCACTGATAGTCCGCACCCGCATGTACTCAGACATATATTCATATATATTCAGTTGTATATCCATGCATGTTTAGTAAAGAATGAATAGTTCACTGAGATAAAGTGAATCAGCAGTATAATTGTGTTATGATAATCATGTAATGTAATGCTTATTGAATTGTGTGAACATAATGCATAGAGAAATTAGTTCGTGTGTAATCTAATTGCAGTAGTTTAAACGTGCACCATATTAAAGTTGCACATGTAATTCATTGTTTGCATATGAATTGTAATGAAAATGCTTATAGGGAAAAGTAAGATGTGTGTTTAAAAGTTATATGTAAAGGCCTGACTACATATATGCTTAGGGAAGGCCTGGTTTATTCTTATGTTAGCTTATTTTGTAGGCAGAGAAAAGTTTCTCTTGGTAAGGCTCTCTGGGCACAAACGGTAGATTTAATTTGCACAGTAGAAGGTTTCTGTTGAACGTATCTTTGTTGCAGGTGCAAGGACACATGTCTCGTTAGTAAAGACTAACTCTTTGTTTTCAAAAGTTAGAGAGATGGGAGGCATGGTACGGGGAGTGCAATGGAATTTAGGGATGATACTTTCAGCGGAGAAGGTGCCTGGGACTCAAGGTCATCGCAACCGTCCAGGATGAAGTAACCGTTTCGATGAAAAAGTACAAGAAAGAAGACCTGGCCAAGGAGGCGTGACAAAGGCGTGTACAATTGTATTGGGGTTTTGTATTAGGGATAGTGCCCTGAGGGAGGAGGCCAGAGAAGAGGTAGGGGAGACCAGAGAGGAGGACAGAGCTGAGCTTAGGTATTATGTGATTGCACTTCTTAGGAAGTCTTCACAGCTGACACCTTTTTATTCACTCTTGCCTGGGAAAATCGTTATGTAGGGATGTCACTAAGTGCTACTATAGGGACAGCGATTGGTTTAAGCTTGCTTAGATAAATGAAGAGCAACGTAGAAATTGGAGCAATCATAGCTTGGTTGATCCTTCTAGAACTATCTATTCTCTTTATTCTGAGTCGGATGAGACTCCTGCGTAGGTTATTATTTGTATTAGTGCCCATCTATTTCTTTAACCTCGTGTTGAGGTGCTTGCATGTCCAGTTATTTTTGGCGATAATAAATTCTTAAACTTGAATTCGGAGTCAGTGGTCCTTTCAGACAAAATGAATGCTGTTATATAACCAGATGAGATTCTCTCCTTTACACTATTCAACAGGTAAAAAGATCTTGGCGACCAGAAGGTTCTTATAGATAATTAGATAAGAATCGGCGTTATCAGCATTGTTGACTCCATTCAACTATGAATGTGGGTGCTCGACTCGGACTTGGGCCGATGGCACCACTTGTGTTGAATATTCAGTTTTCTGCACCGACCCCCTCCCAGGGTTCTTTTCCAGTTTCCTCAGCCCCCCGGTGTGTTACTGAATAGGGCATTTGCCTGTGTCTTAGTTGACCCCAAGGGATGCTTACCGTTGTACTAGACTGTTACTGGAGTATGAGGTTGGGAAGGGGATGGTCTTGGGCTATTCAACCAGTTGTGAGGGTTGAAGTGGTGGTGGGCGGCGAGTGGGTTCTTTGTTGTTGTAACCTTTCTGTTTTGCCTCACATGCATTCCTCTTCACGAAGGAGACCTCTTCCTCCCTCAGGCCGGCACAAGCATCACACATCCCCCTTATTAGCGGCGTGACCATCATGTATTCCCCTTGTAGCAAATGACATCCATCAAATGCTTGATCTGGAATGTCTGGGGACTCAACAATAGGCACAAGGCACATCTCATAAGCACATACCTCAACAGGCACCGCATAGTTTTTTGCTTCCACCAGGAGCAACACTTGACCCCAGCGACTCCCCTTTCACCTTCAGGCCTGGTGGATTGCTGAGACACACGTCTCCCTAAACTCTATCATGCTCGAGGCACTGCGATTCTTCTTTGCAAGGGATTGAACTGGAGCACATGCCAAACCCATGGTAGGTAGATTTGTCATTGTACAGGGCACACTGCACAGTTTTCCAGGAATCCTAGCCTTTTTCTCTGGTCCTAATACAGACTGCCCGGAATTTTTTGTGAACGTGTGGCGCTTAATCACTACAATGGGACCCGTTACTACTTTTTGGGGTGGCAACTTCAACGTAATACTGGAACATACTGTTCATAGAACCAGCAACACTAGGAGACCCCAACTTCACTCACTCTTACTAGATAACAGTCTGCAGGATGTAAGGCGTGTGCGACCCGCCAATAGCACTGAGAATACTTGTCTCACCTCCACACATAACACCTGGTCTAGAATAGACAACTGGCTGCTCACACAAGACACCCTTACTTGACCACGAATGTTACTTATCCTTCCTAGGACTCTTTCTGGCCACGCAATAGTCTTACTGGAAATTACTCTCCCCCCACGCTGACTCCCAGTCCTTCACCTGGAGATCAGCACCGCACACCCAGCTAACAGATGTGACGGTTATAGACCACTGTCAATGATAAATGTTGATAATAAGATATTTGCTAAAAAAATTGCCAGCAGGATCCTGGCCCTCCTGTGCGATATTGTGCGACAGGACAAATCTGGATTTGTACCGGGGCGATCAACCACATATAATCTCTGCACGATGTTCGCACTCATGCACGCTTTAGACCATCAACTTGAGGCAGCCGCAGTACTTCTAGATGCCACAAAGAAGTTCGATTCCTTAGAATGGCCATACCTCTTTCACCGCCTCCCTCGCCTCAGCCTTAGCACACAGTTCCAGCACCTGATTAGTCTGATATACACCTCCCCTGCAGCGAGATTATGCATTACCACTCCTCCTTTTTCTGCAGCTAGAGGCACCAGACAAGGATGCCCCCTATCTCTCATCCTTTTTACGATAGCGATGAAGACCTTGGTCACCCAGCTATGTGAACACCATGCATGTAGGGGCCTCAATTTCACTGCCAGGAGGATATTAATGTCCATGTACGCAGATGATAATACACTGTATGTCAGAGACCCCCGGATTAATATCTCCCCTATCATTTGGAAAGTGATCCACTTTAGTGGGTACTCCAAAATTTTCATCAATTGATCAAAATCTACCTTATTTCCCCTAACTCCAGACACATGCCACTTTGAGCCCGAATACCCTCTTCAGTTGGCAACGGAGCCGATCAGGTATTTGGGAATATGGCTTAGCAGGGATGACAGTAAACTGTGGAGAGAAAATTATGGATGGGCCATGGCCTGGCTCAAAGAACAAATACCGGCCTGGTCCAGGCCGCCTCTGTCCATGGTGGGCAGGATCGGCATTTCCAAAATGGTTTTACTCTCTAAGTTCCTCTATTTATTCATCAATAGCCCAATCCTGCTCACTGAACACTTTTTAAAACAACTTCTCTCCAACCTAGTGTCAATGGCTTGGACGGGAGGACCGCCGAGGGTGACGTGGGAGACTCTGACACTACCATTCCAGCAGGGCAGTCTCAATGGCCCCGACATGTACCTTTATTCTTACTGCACAAAGGCCCAATTCATACACTTCTGGTTACAACCTACTCTATTCCACCCATGCACTGCTGTGTAGACTAAACGGGTGCCCCCATGCCCCCTGGCCGCCACACTATAACAGATGCATAGGCCTCCACGTGCGAAAATAGACATGGCGGCATGCACTCAATAGGCGTAAGACAGCCTGCGGAGGCATGACCATCTTGATTGCCTACAAGCAACCAATGTGCCATTAGCCAAGAATCCTCTGCTCAGCATGATGGTCAATGAGTGAGCTTGCTGGCAAGCTTGTTGACTGGGGCTCCTCATGTTTAGTGACCTTTATCCAGATGAGCACTTCATTCAGCCATGTGACACAGGGGACCACTCCTCGCATGCGGAGCTTTATTTCCACCTATACCACCAGCTCTGCGCTGCTATCGAGCACTACATGCCACATTCCTGGGGCCTCTCACCACGCTCCATGCCTTGGAATACCTGATTGCCAATCTTTTCCACCAAAGGCTTATAAGCCAACTAAACTCCATGATGCAATAAAAGGTACCTGTGTGTGTCCCTAGGGCCTGGGCTGCCTGGGTGACGGATACAACCCCTGTTTCTGTGGCTCAATGGTGCTATTGTTGCACCCAGTGCAGCGCACTTTCTCTGAACTAGACTCAGACTCATTCACTTTAAATTCTTGCACAGGATCTATCGAACACCCGCCCAACTGCATAGGATGGGATTCGTGGAAGACGTGATCTGCTTGAGATATGCTGCTTCGCTGGCTACAATTCTCCACCTTGCCTAGGAATACCCTGCATTGGCGAGTTTCTGGACTAGTGTTTATAGAGAGGTGGCCCGGATCACTGGTCATCTCCCACAGCAAGCGCCGCAGGTGGCCCTTCTGGGCTGCGTGAAAGAGATTCCTCCTGAAATTTGATGACTCACTGCAATGCTGTTTCTTCAGGCTGAACGCAGGGTGGCTATTCACTGGGAGCGGCGCCCTGCGCCTAAAATTACAGATTGGCTGCAGAATACAGCATATTGCCAGGAACAACTGGCACGCTACTGGGAACTTATGCTACTGTGGTCCTCGCCTAAAGATAGTTGGAGCCCACTAGTAGTGTATCTGGGGCTGCGGGGTGCACCCTGCCGGACTGGGAACCGAAACCTGCCCTGGCAAACTGCTCGGCCGGCCCCCCTAGGGGGGGGGTGCGGCCGAGCTGTTTGCTAGGTTGTTTCGGCCAATTTTGTTACAGGGGGACGATATTGCCGGCCCCCGGTAACTAAAATGGCCCCCCTAGGGGCCCAAAACCGGCCCCCACCCTGGTGGCCCAAGGGGACAACGCCCGGTGCCCGTTGCAGCCAGTCCGGCCCTGCTGCGAGGCTCCGGAGCTTGATAGCCCCTAATGTCGCCTACCAATCATGGTTGGGTCTCGCTGGGTTCCCGCCCCACGACTTTGGGCGCTCCTCCTAATCGGAACTATGAGCCTGACCCTGGTCTGTTGATTGGTGCTGCAATTGCTGAATTTGATGTGATTTCCATTCGTGCACACTTCTTTGTTACTGTCCTATTATGCTTTGATGCATGTATGGCCTGACTTTTCCTTTTCATTGTCCCCCTTTCTTTGTTTGCTGTTCAAAAAGTCAATAAACACAATAAAATAAAAAATAAAAATTAAGCAGACTCGTGTCTCACACACAAGAATCCTCTTTTAGGGCCACATGTATCAAAGTATTTTGCATTCGCAAACGGTGTGAATCGCTAAATTCGCCCGTTTGCGAATGCAAAATGGCCGTTATGAATGTATGAAAGGCTTTGGCATTCACAGTTTAGGTAATAGCAATTTTTTGCGATTACCTAAATTGCGAATGCAAATAGGGAATCGCAATTTGCGAATCCCTAATGCACATGTAAGAAGCCTTTTCTGAATGCAAACTGTGCATTCAGGAAACGCTATTACCATCAACTTAATGTGCAAACTTTGAAAAATGCACAAAACTGCATTTTTCAAAGTGCCATGTAGCGCACACATGCCCTTATGGCATGTGTGTGCCTTACATGTGCACCTTTTTTTAAGGGCGCTTCAGAGGGGGCGTTAGGCCCCCGGGCACCCATGCCTTTGCATTACCTAATTTGCGATTACCAATTAGGTAATCACAATTTAGGTAATGCAAGAGCATTCGCACCTACGGACCTTGAGGCCCATAGGAACTAATGGAGTCGCAATTACAAATAGAGATTCCCTAATTGCGTTTGCGATTTTTAAGAATTTGTAATTAGGGTACCACTGTTTCCTGTCTATTTGGTTACATCGCATTTTGCGATTACCAAATAGCGATTTCTTATCGCATTTTGCGATTACCAAATAGCGATTTCTTAAAAAACGCTATTTGGCTATCACAAAATGCTATTTACATACATGTGGGTGGGCCTTAGTACCAGTACCTTGAACTTAAATGCAGAGCAGAAGCATGTTTGATTTGTGGATAAACGCAACGGGTCTTTTGGGTGGAGTGAGGATATTTATTTCGCAAGCTACAACTCTTCAGCCTGGCAGCGCCTAGAAGCTGTGGAGGTGCTATCTTGATCTCATAGCGACCAGCTTCCCAGAAGTGGGACTTTTTGAAATGGGAAAGGGGGAAGCAGCCGACTGAAATCCAGTAAGCGACACGCTCGTTCCCCAGAGGGAGCCCAGGGGACCTCACCTAGAGGCTCGAAGAGACACTACCACCAGTTTCCTGGGGGTGCCCCTACACTTTTCCGCATTCTTTATTCCCTGGGTCCCATTGACTACTCCCTCTTGATCGGAGGCCTCTCCATGTATATGTACATTCATCTATTTTTTCTTTAATGTATGGATTGTTTTGATTGCATGAGGAGGTCGATATACATAAAGCTGTATCCAGGCCGCACCTAAAATTGTGTTTTCCAAATTCTGTACTCCAGCAGTCATTGCTTCAATAAACAATTCACCATTTAGTTCATCCGTTTCCTCTAGCGAGGTTAGTTTAGATCTTCAGTGATAGAGAGATCGTCAATGCTGGGTCAAAAATTTACAAACATTAACTTGTTTCCGGAGGTCATTTCGTTCAGGTAACGTCTCCCCAAAGATTTCCAAATCGTAAGTTCTTTATCAGTCAATGACCGTTATCGCTTCAGGATGCACAGCATTCACGTATTTGACTCGGGGCTACGTTTAAATAGGCCAGTCCTGGGCAGGAAGGTGATAGGCTAATGGGTGGTGGATCGACCAAGTCAGTTTTGTATTTTGCAAAGCCTCATAGCACTAAATGGATGGTTACCTTGATATATACCGTCTGTAAATACCTTTCGAAGTAGTGACATCTCCCCTGCAATTGATTATCTTCTTGTAGGCAGAGGTGCAGCTATCGGGTGGTGCAGTGGCATCGGGGACCAGGGGTGCGCGTGCTTCCACCATGTTCTGCACGGGCCGCATTTTATTGTGTTGCTCACTCACTCGTGAATCTTTTTACGAGCGCCACCATGGAGCCTGGCTCTGAGTTGACTCTTTCTAGGGGCGGGGCTGGAAGAGAGATTCACTGTCACCAATAGCGAGAGAGACCCCCAGGCGGCACAAGCAAAGCCAGAGCACGTCACGAAGAACAGAGGTGGCTAGCTCACAAATTGACAGGAAGAGCAGGACCAGAGCAGAGCTAAAGGTCTGGATTAACTCTAAGAGCGAGCTCATGAGCCGAGTCATGAAAATATTTGGCATGTAACTTATGCAAAAATATCATATAGCATATGATAACTTCTCTTCAAAATTCATGAACGCTTTAACATGCGGCAGCGTTTTACTTTACTTTAACTTCTTTATTAGCAGTATGGTTCTTTCTTTAATGTCAATTACCCCGGGCGTCACTTTTTACGTCTTACCTGACAGCACATATGCGCTGTCACTTGTGACATACTATTGTTTCTAAAAAAAAATTCAAAAATCGAAAAAAGGGATTTTAGCCACCCATTATTTACCATTGGTTGTATTCATTGTCACTCCTATTTTCTTCCTTTTCATTGGTGAATGCGTGTCTGTGCAATTCGGCTTCATTTCGCCTTTGTCTTTATGTTTTTAGGTCTCGCCCTAGCAGGACCTTTAGCCATCGGTCTTCACTTTTCAAGCACTGCACTCGTGCTTGTGGTGGCATCCACCTTGCGGGAGCGAGCAGCGGCGCGCCACTAGCACGAGTGCAGTGCTTGAAAAGTGAAGACTGCTCTCCCAAGCGCGCGCGCGCTCACCACTCGCGGGCTCACCTCCTGCTCCCTCGACGATGCAGCGGTTTGGAGCTGCCTTCCGCCCGGACTTGGCATGTTGACACCTCATCTCCCATGGTACGCTTTTATTTTAATTAATTTCTGTGCACTCGCTGCTCTTTCTGCCCATGCTGCAACATGACAGTATCGTTGCCTGCATAGTTGACGCCAGCTTTCTCTGCCCGCGCTGCAGTGCTATACAAATGCAGCCACCATAGCTGCACTCCCCTCCTTGAAATACTGGGAACAACTTGCTCTCTCCGGCACTGTTGAACAGTCAGTGATATCTCCCTGGATTACTGTGTGCCTTGGCTGTAGTGCCCCATGACCTCACTCTGAGGGCTGCTCCCAAACAACTGCACCTACTTGGTTGAAAACGTGCTCCCCCTTCCCCACTGCTGTTGTAACTCCTGCTTGGGCTGGCCGTCCCCCTGAGCGCTCGGATCTCTGAGCGATATTTCATCCTGAGGAGCCCTTGGGACGACATGTTATGACTTTTGGTAACCACTTGTGCTGAAGTAGATTGATAGTTCTCATTGCCTGGCCTACCTTGGCACATACCCCCCTCCCCCCCTTCCATCTTGGCCTGGTTCTCGCCCACGTTAACCCTTTCCTCCCATAAAATGGATGACATCTTCACTAGACCTTCATTTTGGGTGCCTGACTGCAAAAAGTGAAAAAAGATTCTGACTTACTCGCTTGCTCGCATTTGAAGCAAGCCCACCTTCCCCTCAACAATGATGATGGTCAGAAACTAGAAAGCAACAATGGAGCCCATCCTTCCCAAATCCAGAAACTGAAAGCGGACTCTCCTCTGCCTGAAAGCCACAAAGGAGGCAGCCATCTTGAAGTGAGCCCTGGCTTCCCATCTCTACCCGCATTTCGACCCAGCGCGTTATTCACCTCCCCACTAACCCTTTCCCTCCCACAGGCAATTCTTCTTCATCGAGGTCTTACTCAGGACATCACCCCATTGCTGGGCTCTTACTGCAGTGGCTGAACCCTCTAGGTATAATTCACCAGTCTCTTTATTCCTATAAGGAAGGGCTAGATGACAAAGGGCCCATAAATTGCAGCTGCTTACAGGGTGCATTAGTGATAATAATGGTACCCCTCTGATCGTAAATATTAATATCTACCTGTTTAGGATCAATGTCTCTTTGAATGAGAGCCTTTCTATGCTGCATGGAGCCCTCTCACCTTACTCTACTCCCCTCCCGAATGGCACCCTTCCTGAAAAGCACCTTTAACTACACTAATTTACTCGACCCTAAGTCAAGTCACATCCTTGGCTTTGTCAAGGGGTCACCACATTAAAATGCCATGTCATAATCACATACCAAGATTCACCATTGAAACCAATGGATTCAGTAATCACATTTAAATATATTCCCTATCAATAAGTATTACATTGTTCAACCACACAGTTGTCAATGAAGCATTTGTATTCAAAAACGCATTATACATATGTTAGCCTTTCTTTGACACTTCAGGTCACATAATACATGTATAGGACCAACCGCCTGGGATCCTTGTACTCCCAAGTTCAACAATATCAAGTTCCAGCTCCAGGAATGCTTGAAAAAAGCTAAACAGTCTCACCAGGTCTTGTATCCTATCATGCAATCTATGACCTAAGAGATATAGGTTTAATTTCCTAAATCAGTCCTGGGGTGCTGCTGCACATCCTGAATCCCCCGCAACACTTAAACAAGCATTGGCATAGCCAATAGGTCTCGCCTTTGGGACCTGAAAAGTATTTAATTATGCAGCACAATATCCTTGGTGCAACATCAACTGTTGCATAGCTAAACACTTATAAGGTCCCAAAGGCGAGACCTATTGGCTATGCCAATGCTTGTTTCCCTAGAGCTTGGACCAAGTACCGATTGATTTCTTGATTGTGTTTGCTTGTGTTTTGATTGTGATATTTTTTTTTGTGAGTATATATTGTTTGTATGTTACTTTTACATGATCCTATGCCACTTTGTCTTGTTAGGTCCTGCCTGAGACAATATGCTTTCAACGATCTATTGATTCCGATTTTTTTTTCTAGAAAGGGCTTTTAGCCCAGCAGTTTCTTACCATCGCTTGGGTTCATTGTCAATTTGATGTTCTTCCTTTTTATTGGTGAGCGGGTGTCTGCACATGTTGCCTTCACTTCATCTCCATGTTTTTGTTTTCTTCCCTGGAACATGGACCAAGTTCGGATTGATTTCTTGATTAGTGCTCTTCCATGCTGCTTGCACTCAGATTGCGGTACGTTTTTTTGTTAGTGTGTATTGTTTGTATGTTCTTTTTACACGCTCCTATGCTGCTCTGTCTTGTTTTTTAGCTGTTTTATGCCCTTCACTTTTGCTTTTTGTCTTGGGCCCGTAGCTCCCGTCGCTTGTTGTTTGCTTTCCAGATTTTTCAAAACTTCACTATCCAGAAAGCCTGTTTTCTCCGACCAGTTTTGTCTGAGCCAAATAACTAAGGAACAACATAAATTTATTACATTCTAATGAAGTTACATGTTACAGCATTTCCCAAGGGTGCGTTATTTTATGGCTCATCCTCGTTGTAATGTTGCCTTCCTTCACTAAGTTGGAAAGTCGACATAAGTTAAATCAATTGTACCAACTGGTGATATCAGAACTGGCCGAAATACATGTGTATGTGTGCTGTTAGCCATTCATAGGTTGCACACTTAAGTAACACGCCATACCATGCTCAAAGCATAACATACTATACAAAAAAAGGCCATGACATATCACACAATACCATAACATACCATATTATATAATAACATACCATAACATACTATACAATAATAGGTCATAACAGAACATACAATAGAATGATAGTGATCCAGCGCGATATTAGCAAACAGCATTCATACACAAAACACTCACTTGGGCCCATACATTCATACTACGCTAATACTTACGCTGGGTTTTATCAGTTGTTACTCTTTATCAAAATCCCTGCTACCAATTACCTTTTGAATGAAGAGTAATGACTTACCAATGAATCATTTGCTAATTGGGAAGTTTAAAATGAGTGACATTCATTATAGTACATAATCCTGAAATAACCACTGAGTCAGGAAGTTTTAAAATGTTTATCTAAAGATTTAGCAGAGTAAATTACAGAAAACACATGGTACTTAATCGAAATACCCAAGATGAAGCATAGAATAATTATTGCTAATTAATGACGGTGTTTAAGGAAAAGGAGAGAATAGAGACAGCAGCGCAACTAAAGGTTGCATTATATTTACCTAAGTGCGAGAACCAAACCCCTTGGCCAAGGAGTTGGAAAGAATAGGACCCAGGAAGGATGAAGAACAAGGACCTCCTCCAGGATCAGGACAGGACCGGTGACCTCTCTACAACGACGCCTGCGTCGTTCCCCTCTCTGATACTCGACTTCTCCTCGATTCTCCCGTGCCTTCCTTCTAATGGACTCCGCCGCCCCCTCCTCAGGACCTCAGGACAGGGATTCAGTCAGCAACCGATCAGCTTGGCAGTCTGGAGCTAAGAGCGCTCTGACAGCATGGACGCCTGTTCTCTGCAGCTTCTCCTTCTCGAACGCCTGCTCCTAACTAATTAACTAATGCTATATTCTATTATACCCTTCTACACCCATGTACCTCCCCTTAATGTTGCCAAAATATGGGGCCACTACTTCTGATTGGACAGGGACAGGGGGTGGATTCTCGTACCATATTGATTTGGCTTAAATTGTAAAGCCTATTGTCTCTAAATTCCCACCCATTCAATTTAATACATTTGCTTTATTTCCCACCTGTCTCATGACAAAATTGACAATTTATTCATATAATATGTTTCTCTTCGGCAAGAACATCTTGGTATGTAGTGGTGTCGGCCAGCAGGTCATGGCCTTGGGTGATGTCCAAGTTGACTTCATCTTTTTCTATCTGGTCTGCCACTGCAGGCGCATGTGCGGAATCTTTGTCACACGAGCTTTCATTGTACCAAACCCAGGCCCAAGTTTGCGAACTAATAAAAGTCAAAGAAGAAAATATTAAAATCACAAATAAAAATGTTTCACTGTATGCCCACCTTTTCTACTCTATTCCCATTTAATTATAATACTGTCCCGCATTAGTAGCGTTAAGAAAACGACAAATTAATAATAACATGAGAGCAAGCTGAAGCATGTGAAAACATCAAGCAGCCATTTTAATACACACTGCGCAGAAGCAGAACTTTCCCACCAAGGAAAGAGAGACGTCACACCATGTGATATGGTTGTGACATGCGCAGTGATATTCCCGCGCTTTAGCGGCCATTTTAGATTACAGACAAGCGTTATTCATTAGTGAAACACATAGGCAAGCATCCTTTCTATTCGTGTCGTGTATGCAAAGGTTAGTAAAACAATACAAGTTTAATAAATTAATACTATGAGGAGGATTGTATACAAGCAAGTTTCGTTTATGAAATCTTGCTCCATCAATCCCTCTCTGATGGCGTTTCTGAGCCATCAAAATACTACCCACAATCAGATGCCAACTTCTAGCAAATTACTTCATTCTCATTCTTACACTTTCCATTTTTGCCATCCCCTTTCAATTTCTTGTATAATTCACTTCTCCACTCTTCAAGTTCTATTTCATCAATTTTTCGCTTCTTTCCTCTACCTGTTACTTTATATGTTCCACTCTTTCTACAACATATGCACCATATTGTTATTGCCAAGATTATTATTGCTATCCCAGCTAAGGGTACTAATATTTGACCTATAAGTCCTTTTCCTACATTAGCAAACCAGGTACCAATTGACGCAATACTATTTGTCAATCTTTCCCATACACTATCAACTTCCAGTGGTTTAAGTTCCTTCTCAAGTTTAGTTATATTCTGTATATACGTTCCAATTTCTGCACTCTTATCAGGAATATAAGTGCAACAATGTTTCGTCTTCAATAATTTACAGACTCCGCCCTCTTTTGCCAATATAATATCAAGAGCAAGTCGATTTTGCATCACCATATATCTAATCGCAACCATCTCCCCATTAATCATTAGAAAACCTCCAGCAGTATCCGTTGATAAACGATCAACCACTGTAGATAATTTACATATTTTCCTTGAGTTCAGAATTATTCCCACTGAAGATATCAATGCACCAAATATATCACCTACAATTTCTGAAAAACTAGCTCTTTTACTACGTATTAATTCGCTATTGTTTTCATTGTTCCCAGTGTTTCTTTTTACGTGGTATATCTTTGGAAATACTATTCCAAAATAACAACTACCATACCACCGTGCAGGAAGCCTAAAGTAATCCTTATTCCCACACACATAATATATTCCAGGAAAAACTGAATCTGTTCCTCCTTTGAGTCCCCAACCTCCAAGAATTAAAAAATTGTGTTCACATTCACTGGTACCGATGAAAACATTGTTATATTCAGTCTTTAACCTATGAAGACAAATTTTTCCTGTCTTTACAAAATCCAGAGCCATAACAGCTTGAGCCTTGCCAGGTGTGTAACTCCCTTCTTTCTCCGCCCAAGGTGGCAAATGAGCCTTATGCTCAGAAGCTTTCTTTTGGAAATCTTGTCTTCTATCTTCTACTAAATTCAAAAATATATTTTCTTCTTCAAGTAAAGAACATGTTAGATTGTGTCTATGTGCATGTGTTATGTCTATTGATTTCATTGTTAAGAAAAATTCTCCCATAAACTGTGCGTCTTGACTACTAAGCACTGGGTTCATACTCTTGCAAATCGGAACCTCAGAAAATATCACATCTAGGTTTGAATAATAATACTGAAGTCTCCCTGTTCTAAAAAATAAACTAGACAAAACACTACATGATATGCCATATGTCAGTGGTAAGTGATGGTATGTTAATCCTTCTGCTACTGATTCAGGTAACTTCATACAGACATAACAATTAATAACTTCCATGGTATCTACATATTGAAACAATAACTTTGTGAAAACGTTTAAACTAGTGTCGTTTTCAGCTACTTCATGATGAATTTCTGGTTCATTCTCTGCCATTAGTTCTACTCTATTGCCCTTCATGTTTGCTGTCCTCTCCTTAGTTTCATTATTAATCTTTTTATCCATTATCATAAGGTAAGGAACTGCTACAATCAGGACTAACCATACTATAAGCACCATTACTAGACTACATATGCATATTGCACAGCATCTTCTACAACATCTCTGTTTTGGTCTCCCAGCAACTCTATCGTCAGGCATTTTCGACAAGGAAGATCACTCTTCTTATCTATTTCCTCTTTCTCTTTATATGATTCTTTTGCTTAGTCAAGGTGGTCTTGTTTCTTTTTCGTACGTCAGTTCTGTACTTGTTCCTTCGTCACCACTTTCACTTGACTCTGAGCTTTCGAAATCTTCAAGAATGATGTAACTCCAGTCAGGACCCTTGAATTTGTTATTCACAAGTTTCAGTCTTTTACTTCTTCTTTTCTCAGTTTTATTTTCTTGTTCAGTTTGACTTGTTACTTCATTCACTTGATCTGGATCTTCACTTCTGGTTGTTATGTGGTATTTTACTCTTTTAATGACACTCGGCCAATGATCTCCTTTTCTTGTTTTCTTTGTTTGCACTGTTTCTTTATCTTTGTCTTCAGAAATCTTTTTATTTTCACTTCTTAGTACTGTTTCGTGTTCTGCAATTACTGTGTTTCTTGTTTGCTCTTTTTCAGGTCTGATTGGTTTCTCCGTAACAGCTCCACTGTGAGTTTCCAATAACTGACCTTGTTCTTGATTTATTTCTTCATGTTCTTGATTTTCATGATCTTTTCTTCTGTGTATTTTTCTTGATCTAACTGGTTCTGATCAGGGCTTATTGCACTTTGTACTTCTGCAGCCTGACCGGATTCTTCTAAACCTGTCTGTCCCTGCTCAAAATCTATCAGATCTTCGTTGCTTTGAGCCCAGTTTCCTTTCCCTATCTTCTCTTGTTCAGGTTCTCTTATTGTCTCTTCTTCTTGTCCCTGAACTGCTTCTTCTTCACCTATCTGATCTTCTTCAATTTCTTCCAAATTTGTTTGACTTCTTGTTCTGTGGTAAACTTCGGAAACTTCTACCACCGGTATCCAGTCCTGACTTGTGCTCGGTTGTTCTTCTTCAGCTTCTCTTGAATATCGAGCCTGAGATTCCTTGGCTGGGCAACCTTCAGCTTCCTCAGTGATTGATGCTGTCTGAGGATTTTCTTCTTCAGGATCTGGTACTCTTTTGGTGTGGCTTACGTGAATCCAGTTAGGAAATCTTGCACACTTCACTGCTGTGTTGGTGGTTAGTATGACTTGACAAGGACTGCTCCATCTGGGTGATAGACACGTTTCTCTGGTGTGATTCTTCACTACCACCCAGTCACCAGGATTCAGATCATGTTCTTGTTCGGGCTGCCTGGAAACTGCGTCTTCTCCAACCTGGTGAGAGACAGAACGCACTAGGTCAGCCAGTCCTTTACAATAGTCCAGAACCATATCATCAGATATATTCAGTAGTTTGTTTGTGGGAACATGTGTTTGTCTCATTGCTCTTCCCATCATTATTTCGTGGGGCTCAATCCTGTGTTTCTGTCAGGTATGCTTCTGAGTCCCATTAAAACAAGTGGCAATGCATCTGGCCATTCTAATGATGTTGAGGCACACATCTTTCCCAATCTTGACTTTATAGTGCCATTCAATTGTTCAACCACTCCAGAAGCTTCTGGACGATATGCACAGTGCAGTTTCTGTTGGATTTGGAATGCTTCACAGATTATTTGGATCACTTCACTGTTAAAATGTTTTCCTCTATCTGATTCCAAAGTTACTGGGAAACCAAACCTAGGAATAAGCTCTCGTAGCAACAGTTTTGCGACTGTAATGCTATCATTTCTTCTGGTAGGGTAAGCCTCCACCCACTTTGAAAACAGACATACTATGACTGGTACATATTTCAGCCCTCTACATGGTGGTAACTGTATAAAGTCGAACTGGAGTCTTATAAAAGGACCCTCTGCCTTTCCAATTTTTCCAAACCCAATTATTGTTTTCCTCCCAGGATTGTGCATCTGGCAAGTTAAACACCTTTGGCAAAGACTCTCTGCAACCGCCCTGAATTTAGGATTATACCATTTTTGTCTGAAGAGCCTAATCATTGCATCTCTCCCTATGTGTGTGTCTCCATGATGCATTCTAGCCATTTGTGATAGTAGACAATCTGGCATGACTGGTCTGCCATCAGCACTGATCCACACTTCATCATCTCGTCTCTGGGAACAACCTACTTTGATCCACAAATTCTTTTCACTTTCATCCACTTCATCTTGCAGTCTTTTAACATCATTCCATGTTTCAGGCGGCATGTACAGCATAAGTTGGCAGCTGATTCCCATTCTTTCCACCCTCTTATTGACTGACAATCTATTTTTGGCACAATGTTGAGCCACCAGATCTGCGTATCTGTTGCCGACTACCACCCAGTCATCTCCTGACTGATGTGCGGCACATTTCACCACAGCCAATTCTTTTGGTGATTGTATTTCTTCCAGCAATTCCTTTACAAACTGTCCATTTTTAATGGGGGATCCTGAAGAAGTCAGAAATCCCTCTGCATCCATAGTTGGCCAAAATCATGCACAACCCCGTAACCATATTGGCTGTCTGTAAATATAGTTACTTTTTCATTCCTCCCAATTTTGCAGGCTTTTATCAACGCAATCAATTCAGCTACTTGTGCAGATTTGACTCCTGGTAAATAAGATGCTTCAACTATTCCAGTTAATTCACATACCGCATAGGCAGCAGTTAGTTTACCGTCTTCATGTCTTTGACATGAACCATCAACAAATAGCTCCCTGTCTGGCTTTTTAAGAGGCTGTTCCTCAATATCTGGGCGTGGTTTTGTGCATAATTCTGTAATCTGTAAACAATCATGTTCATCTTCTTCGTCATCTTTAATTCTCTCATGATATGGGTCTGGTAGTAAGGTTGCTGGATTTATTATAGTACACCTTACCATGATCACATTTTCAGCACCCATTATTATTCTTTCGTATTTAGTCAGCCGACTAGGAGTAAGATGCTGAGTTCGTGTTCTTGTCAACAGAATCACAACCGCATGTGGAACATACACCTTTACAAGATGTCCCATCACAATTGACTCACTTTGTTCAATGCTCAAACAAGTAGCCGCCACTGCTTTTAAGCATCCTGGCAACGCGGCTGCTACTGGGTCCAATGTAGCAGAAAAATATGCTATAGTACGTCTGTCTAATCCGTGCCTTTGAGTTAGGACAGAAAGTGCACAATTTTCTCTTTCATGACAGAATAATGTGAATTCTCTTTTATAATCTGGCATGCCTAGGGCTGGCGCTGAGCACAGAGCATTTCTCAATTTTACAAAAGCTCCTACACTTTCATCATCCCATTCAACAGGGTCCTTTGCTTTCTTTTTCGTCATGTTAATTAAAGATTTCGCTAGTAGGGAAAATTCTGGTATCCATTGCCTACAGTAACCTACTATTCCTAGGAACATTCTTACTTGTCTTTGGGTTACAGGCATTTGCATTTTCTTAATTATTTTTACTCTTTCAGAGGTTACTCTTCTTTTTCCCCTCTCAATTTGGTGTCCAAGATACTTAACAGCTGTTGTACAAAACTGCAACTTTTCAGGTGAGACTTTATGCCCTTCTTCTGCCAAAAGATTTAATAATGCTATGGAATCAACAACACAGTCCTCTCTGGTGTTCGATGCCACCAATAAGTCGTCGATATATTGCACTAGGACTGAACTTCCTGGCATCACTAGTTTCTCAAGGCACTTTTTCAATATTTGATTGAAAATGGAAGGACTTTCTGTGTACCCCTGAGGAGCACGATTCCATACATAGACCTTGTTCTCAAATTTAAATGAGAAAAGATATTGGCTGTCTGGATGCAATGGTATTGAAAAGAACGCTTGACACAAATCAATTACTGTGAACCATCCTGCACTCCACGGAATCTGGTATAGGATTACTGCAGGATTTGGTACTATGGGACAACATGGTTCTACAATCTTATTTATTTTCCTCAGGTCCTGAACAATCCTATATTTTCCACTAGGTTTCTTTAATCCCATTATTGGTGAATTACATGGGCTACTCATTACTTCTTTTAGTATATTTTGTTCAACCATTCAATCGATTTCTTCAATGACTCCTGCTTTTACTTCTGCACTCATTCTGTATTGTCTGGTATTTGGGAAAATTGCACCTTCCTTTACAGTAATTTTAACTGGGTCTATTTTAGCCATAAGTCCTACTTCTTTTCCTGTGAAATCCCAAACTATGGGGTTTACTGTGCCTTTTAATTCTTCTGGCAACTCGTCTTTTGTTATTAATGAAAACATCTCATCTACTTCTGTACCCTGTTTTGCAATCATAATTTTATATACATGGTCTTCATCTGGTGTCTGAACTGCCACACCATCCGGTGTGCAGAAAATTGTACAATTCATCTTGCACAACAAATCCCTACCTAATAAGTTTACTGGACTAGAATCACACACTACAAATTAATGCATTTCTCTGAAATTTCCGATTTTAACTTCCATGGGTTCGGTAAGAGGTGTTCTAATTCGCTGATTAGCTACCCCTACTACTTGGATATTTTCACCAGAGAGAGGAAGGTCAGGAATGTCTGCTGTTCTTACAGTAGACCTGGTAGCACCCGTGTCCAAAAGAAAAGTAATATCATTACCTTTCACATTTCCTTCAACATATGGACCTGACTGGTCTACCGGTAGGGATGCGCCAAGTACGCACTCCTTCTCCCCCTCTCCTAGGCACCGTCATGAACTGTTTTGACAGAAATCGTCCTGAAAAAGAAACTGTGATGTTATATAATCATTCTTACCACTTCCTCCTTGATATCCGATGTCTGTACCATGCTTTGCTCTGCTTACATTACCCTGAATAGGTGCAGGTGGCAACTGACTCTGAGGATTTACACCCTGCTGTGAGTCATTCTGCGTCTGTGAATTTAAATTTTGATTTGCACCATTATTATTCCGAATCTTTTTACATTCATCCTTCCAATGCCCCAATTTTCCGCATCCATGACAAGGAAATTTCTTTTTAGCTTCTTCTCTACTCATTCGTCCTCTAAATTTTCCACCATTCCCAGTATCACCATTCGTTCCAGAATCTTTTCCTGAATTTTCACTTGGATTTTCCAAATTAATTCCCTGTTTCTCAGCCATTTTCACCTGAGCCCACATCACTTTTTCCTGCAATTTCTTGTGTCTATCCTCAATATCGTCTCCACAATATTTTGCATACTTCAAAATCTCATCAATGGGCTTTCCCTGCCAACACAGCATGTGTTGTTTAATCATCTGACAAATCTCTGGCTTCAAACCGTAAACAAATCGATACACAAACTGACTCATGTTCTTATCTCCAATGTCCTCAAATCCACTATACTGTTTAAATACCTGCAATAAACGCTCATAGTAGGAATGCACCGATTCATTAGCTTCTTGGGTAGTTCGATCTATTTTTACCCAATCTGTTTCTTTCGGGGTATTTTCCCTTTCAGGTAAGTTATCACCTGCTGATACTTTTTCATCACTTCATTTGACGGGGCACCTGTTTTCGGATCTCTAGGATACTCATCACTAGGCCAATCAACTGTAATTTTACAATCTGTCCACAAATCGACAGGTACCACTATGTCAAACAAACCATCTAAATCCTTCAACAATACCTTTGACACCTTCACAAACCTGTCAACCTGCTTGTACCATTCAATTGGTTTTTCTCTCAACTTTGGAAAATCATTCGTAAATGACAAAATATCCTGTCTGCTCCATGGGACATGTACATATCCTCCTCCCGCAACTTCTCGCATTGGATACATTTGATCTGCTTTCCCTGTTTCCTTCATCACATATTCAGATGCTGTTCTACTTGTTCGTGCTTCTTCCTTTTTCTTGGCCCACCTAGTTCTCCATTTATCTAGGTCTCCCCATTTATGCAAAACTAACATTAATTCTCTTATTTGCAATCTTCTTCCAGAGGCATTCATATTTTCTAAATCTTTGTCTGAAAATTCTGCTCTATAGGGTTTCTGTAGTACTTTTGATTTCCCTATTTCTATTCCCATCTGTAGTGCTAAATTGGATAATTTTTCATGAAATAACCTTACATTTCTGGTGATACTCCTGCACAGGAACAATAATTCTTCATCATCGTAGGTATTTAAGCGTTCTAGTCCTACATTTCCTGCTATTATTTCTTCTAATTCGACTTTCAATTTATGAATGTCTATTATTTTCGGAGGGGTGCATTGTTTAACTGACCCTTGTACCCATTTTCTAAATCTTCAGGTGTTACTATGGTGGCACTTTTTGCTCCCGATGAAGTTATTAAACTTACATCTTTTGAACATCCAGGTACATTTTTTCTGGGAGTGCTATTTACAGTACCTCGAATAGGCAAGTCCATGAGTGATATTGTGGATTCACAGTCACTAAATTGATCCTCAATTATAACTGGAGCTTCAGGTTTGGGATTATTCACAGGAGTAGGTGCAAGTATCGGTGGAGGACAATTTCCTTGAGTACCATATAATGGAACTACTGGAACAATTGTTACAGGTATGGTCAATGAATCAGGATGTACTTTTATCTGTGTTATTTTCTGTATTAATTCTGCTCTGGTCTTCTCTAGGGCTTCCCTTTCTTTGTCATGAAGTATTCTACTAGGGGTGAATTCATGCATTACCTGTGACACTAATGGAGTTTTTATCGGTGGTGCACTTGGGGTGCCTCCACTTGTTCCTTCCTGATATGGTGGAGGGTTTCTTAACATTTCCTCCATAAATTCATCTTCAGAGTCGTCACTTCTCATTAAATGTTTTGTCTTTTCTGTGCATTTACTTCCTGATTTCTCCTCTGCGGTTAACAATGGATATAATCCTTCTGTAATCATTGCCCTTCTCCATTGTTTCATCTGACCTCCTCTAGACTCATGTAGGTATCTGGGGAAAAATCCTGGATAACCCCTATTACTCCTAGATCGGTCCCGCTCAAATGCCTCGGTTTCCCATTCCTCTAGAGCTTCGTACTGAGTTAATCTAGGTCTGGGTTCTAAGTCATTCATCCTCAATCTCAAGTTTTGCAGAATTCGCCCATTGAACGTGCCATTCTCGGGAAATGCTAGTATTCCATCATTTTTGGTATATTCTATCCAATTCTCCATCCGTACACAAGTATGATAACCTCTCTCCATCATCATGAATGAAGCGGGCGTTTTAGCTGGTGGAATAATAATTCCTTCTCTAGTTTTGATTGGTTTGTCCTTTTTAAAATAATTCTTGATCTTTTGTAAAAATGACATTTTTCTCCTTTCTCCGTACATCTTGGGTAAGTACCGATGTATAAAATTATATTCCGCAAAGCCTAAATATCTCCTATCCTGACGAATTCCTGTTAAAGTCGGATCGCGTTTTAACATGCAATCCTTATCCACTAAGAATTTCGCTTCTATAATTTTGACCAATCAAATGTCTGCTATCTTTTATTTCCTAGCCAATCCTTGCGCGGCCTTTTGGTGACGTTTGTCTGTCAACCCCTCCTTTACAATCTGCACTTTCCTGTCCTTGCTGGTTCAACCAATCCCAGCGAGGCACCTGTGACGTCAGTACTACTCCTGACTACTGACCCCTTCTTTACAAGGGTCTTTCCACACCTGCTGATTCAACCAATCCCAGCGCGGCATTTTGTGATGTCAGCTTCCTCTCCGGCAACTGACCCTCCCTTTACAAAAATTTACGCAAACTTATTTTCTCTACAATTATTAATTTCAGTAACAACATAAAACATTCGCTATCGTGCCAGTTTCTTCTAAATTCGAAAAGATAGTTTTCTCTCACACTTAGTAAAACCTTTCCGTTTACTAACATATACTATGAGTAAAACCCTTCCGTTTACTCTTCACACAAGCTCCAGAAGTACCTGTTACTTCTTCAATGTTACCCTTTCTAGGTGATATAACATCAAATTTTCACCAGCGTAAACTTTTGTTATTACTCACACGCATAGAGTCCCTAACGAGTACTGAAAGTCCTGCTTAACTTTTCAGTACTAATTCTGCCTGGCAGATAACCTCACTGCAGTATGGCTTCCACTTACCATCCGCTATTCCTTTTACCCCGGGGATTCTAGACAACATAAAACAAACTTCGAATATACGGATGTTAGTTCATAAAAATAAAATTCTCATTACCCAACTAACAAAGAGTAACCATCCTCTGATTACCAGAAAACTGATCCAGCGCGATATTAGCAAACAGCATTCATACACAAAACACTCACTTGGGCCCATACATTCATACTACGCTAATACTTACGCTGGGTTTTATCAGTTGTTACTCTTTATCAAAATCCCTGCTACCAATTACCTTCTGAATGAAGAGTAATGACTTACCAATGAATCCTTTGCTAATTGGGAAGTTTAAAATGAGTGACATTCATTATAGTACATAATCCTGAAATAACCACTGAGTCAGGAAGTTTTAAAATGTTTATCTAAAGATTTAGCAGAGTAAATTACAGAAAACACATGGTACTTAATCGAAATACCCAAGATGAAGCATAGAATAATTATTGCTAATTAATGACGGTGTTTAAGGAAAAGGAGAGAATAGAGACAGCAGCGCAACTAAAGGTTGCATTATATTTACCTAAGTGCGAGAACCAAACCCCTTGGCCAAGGAGTTGGAAAGAATAGGACCCAGGAAGGATGAAGAACAAGGACCTCCTCCAGGATCAGGACAGGACCGGTGACCTCTCTACAACGACGCCTGCGTCGTTCCCCTCTCTGATACTCGACTTCTCCTCGATTCTCCCGTGCCTTCCTTCTAATGGACTCCGCCGCCCCCTCCTCAGGACCTCTTCAGGACAGGGCTTCAGTCAGCAACCGATCAGCTTGGCAGTCTGGAGCTAAGAGCGCTCTGACAGCATGGACGCCTGTTCTCTGCAGCATCTCCTTCTCGAACGCCTGCTCCTAACTAATTAACTAATGCTATATTCTATTATACCCTTCTACACCCATGTACCTCCCCTTAATGTTGCCAAAATATGGGGCCACTACTTCTGATTGGACAGGGACAGGGGGTGGATTCTCGTACCATATTGATTTGGCTTAAATTGTAAAGCCTATTGTCTCTAAATTCCCACCCATTCAATTTAATACATTTGCTTTATTTCCCACCCGTCTCACGACAAAATTGACAATTTATTCATATAATATGTTTCTCTTCGGCAAGAACATCTTGGTATGTAGTGGTGTCGGCCAGCAGGTCATGGCCTTGGGTGATGTCCAAGTTGACTTCATCTTTTTCTATCTGGTCTGCCACTGCAGGGCGCATGTGCGGAATCTTTGTCACGCGAGCTTTCATTGTACCAAACCCAGGCCCAAGTTTGCGAACTAATAAAAGTCAAAGAAGAAAATATTAAAATCACAAATAAAAATGTTTCACTGTATGCCCACTTTTTCTACTCTATGCCCATTTAATTATAATACTGTCCCGCATTAGTAGCGTTAAGAAAACGACAAATTAATAATAACATGAGAGCAAGCTGAAGCATGTGAAAACATCAAGCAGCCATTTTAATACACACTGCGCAGAAGCAGAACTTTCCCACCAAGCAAAGAGAGACGTCACACCATGTGATATGGTTGTGACATGCGCAGTGAAATTCCCGCGCTTTAGCGGCATTTTAGATTACAGACAAGCGTTATTCATTAGTGAAACACATAGGCAAGCATCCTTTCTATTCGTGTCGTGTATGCAAAGGTTAGTAAAACAATACAAGTTTAATAAATTAATACTATGAGGAGGATTGTATACAAGCAAGTTTCGTTTATGAAACCTTGCTCCATCAATAGTCCACACCATATCATGCCATATTATATCAAACTATTCAGTAACACGCCATATCATAACATATCATACAATAACAGCCTATACTATACCATACTTTAAAATGACGGCAATCCAAATCATACTACACTGCATATTGACAAGTCATACCATATCATGCTATCCAATCAAGTATCCATCACCTGAACCCTCAAGTCACCCACATCTCCCTTTACCTCTACCCACCCTAGAACTCTCATCACCTTCACATCCCTTTACTTATACCCACCCCTGAGCCCTCAAGTCACCCTCACCCCCTTTATCTATACTCACCCCTGCTCTCTCAAGTCACCTTCACCTCCCCTTGCCTCTTTCCATCACTGAATCCTTAAGTCACCCTCACCTTCCTATACCTCTACCCACCTCTACACGCTCAAGTTAATCTCGCCTCTCTTTTCCTATACCCACCTCTGAACCATCAAGTCAAACTCACCTCCCTTTACCTCTACCCAACCCAGAACTCTCAAGTCATCCACATCCCCTTTAACCTTTGCCCACCCCTGAACCCTCAAGTCACACTCACCTCCCTTTACCTCTTCCCACTCCTGAACCCTCAAATCATCCTCACCTCCATTTACCTATGTCCACCCATAAACCCTCAAGTCCTACTCACTTCCCTT
The DNA here is from genome assembly GCA_963921515.1 of Calotriton arnoldi. NCBI lineage: Eukaryota > Metazoa > Chordata > Amphibia > Caudata > Salamandridae > Calotriton > Calotriton arnoldi. The sequence continues at coordinate 1,141,139 of CAWUFW010005482.1, forward strand.
TACCTCTAACCACCCCTGAGCCCTCAAGTCACCCTCTCCCTCTTTTACCTCTACTCACCCCTGCAAGTCACCATGACCTCCCCTTACCTCTATTCACCTCTGAATCCTGAAGTCACCCTCACCTCTCTTTACCTCTATCCATCACTTAACACTCAAGTAAACCTCATCCCCTTTACCTCTATCCACCCTTGAATCCTCAAGTCACCCTCACCTCCCCTTACCTCCACCCACCCCTGAAGAACCCTGAAATCATCATCACCTCCCTTTACCTCAAGTCACACTCAGCTCTCTTCACCTATACCCACCCTGTACTCTCAAGACACTTTAACGTCCCTTTACCTCTACCTCTACCTCTACCCAACCCTGAACCTTCAAATCTCCCTCACCTCCCTTTAACTCTACCCACCCATAGTTCTCAAGTCTCAAGTCACCTCCACCGCCCCTTACCTCTACCAACCCCTGAGCCCTCAAGTCACCCTCACCACCCTTTACCTCTACCTACCCCTGAGCCCTCAAGTCACTCCCACCTCCCTTGATCTCCACCCACCGGACCCTCAATTCCCCCTCTCTTCTCCCTTTACCTCTACCCCCACCCATGAACCCTCAAGTTACCTTCACCCCCCTTTACCTGGACATACCCCTGAGCATTCAAGTCACTTCACCTCCCTTTACCTTTACCCCCTCAACCCTCAAGTCACCCTCACTTCCCTTTACCTCTACCCACCCCTAAACCCTCAAGTCACCCTCACTTCTCTTAACCTCTATCCACCCCTCAACTCTAAAGTCACCCACACCTCTTTTTAATTCTACCCACCCATATGAACCCTAAAGTCAACCTCACCTCCCTTTACGTCAACCCACCCCTCAACCCTAATGACACCCTCACCTCCCTTTACTTCTACCCACCACTCAGCCCTCAAGTCACCTTCACCTCTCTTACCTCTATCCACCCCTCAACCCTAGTCACCCATACCTCCTTTTAACTCTACCCACCCATATGAACCCCCAAGTTACCCTCACACCCTTTACCTCTACCCACCCCTCAACTCTAAAGACACCCTCACCTCCCTGTCCTTGCACCCACCCCTCTAGTCACCCTCACCTTTTTTACCACTATCCACCCCTCAACCCTAAAGTTACCCACACCTCCTTTTAACTCTACCCACCCATATGAACCCTAAAGTCAACCTCATCTCCCTTTACCTCAACCTGCCCATGAACCCTCAAATCATCCTCACCACCCTTTATCTCTACCCTCCCTGAACCCTCAAGTCACCCTCATCTCTCTGTACCTCTTGTCACAATTAAGCCATCAAGTCACCCACACCTCCCTTTGCCCCTACCCACCCCTGAATCCTCAACTCCCCATCAATCCCTTTACCTTTACCTACCCCATAGCTGTCAAATTAACCTCACCTCCCTTTACTTCTACCCACCCCTCAAGCCTCAAGTCACCTCGCCTCACCTCTACCCACCCCTTAACCCACAAATTATCCTCACCTCCCTGTAACTCTACCCACCCCTGAACTCTCAAATCACCCTTACCTACCTTTACCTCAAGTAACAGTCACCTCCCCTTGCCTCTACCCCCAGAACCCTCAAGTCACCCTCACCTCCCTTCACTGATACCCACCCCATAGCTTCAAGACACCCTAAGTTCCTTTTACCTCAGCCCACCCAAACCCTCAAGTCTCCCTCACCTCCCTTTAACTCTACCCTTCTATAGGCATCAGGTCTCAAGTTACGCTCACCTCCCTTACCTCTACCAATCCCTGAGCCCTCAAGTCACCCTCACCACCCTCACCACCCTTTACCTCTACCTACCACTGAGCCCTCAAGTCACATTCTCCTTCCTTTACCTCTACACAACCATCAACCATCATGTCGCCTTCACCTCCCTTTACTTCTACCCACCTGAACCCTCAAGTCATCCTCACCCCACCTCCTCTTACCTCTACCCATCCCCTGAGCCCTTAAATTACCCTCAAGCCCTTTGCTTCTACCCACCCATGACCCCTCCAGCCTCAAGTCACCCACCCCTCGCCTCACCTGTACCCATCTCTAAACCCTCAAGTCACCCTCACCTCCCTTTACCCCTACCCACCCCTACCCACCCCTGAACCCTCAAATCACCATCACCTCCCTTTACTTTTACCCACCCCTGAGCATTCAAGCCTCAAGTCATCCATACCTCTTCTTACCTCAACCCACCTGTGAACCCTCAAGCCACCCTTACCTCCCTGTACCTCTACTATCCCCTAAACCCTTAAGTCACCCTCACCACTCTTTACCTCTACTCACCCCTGAGCCTTCTTGTCACCGTCACATCCCCTTATCTCTACCCACCCCTGAACCCTGAACCTTTCTCCCTTTACCTCTACCCATCTCAGAGCCCTCAAGTAACTCTCACCTTCCTTTACTTGTACCTATCACTGAGCCCTCGAGTCACCATTGCCTCCCTTTTCCTCTACCCACCCCATAACCCTCAAGTCACCCTCACCTCCCTTTACCTCTCCCCACCCCTGATCCCTCAAGTCATCTTTACCTCCCTTTACCTCTACCCACCCCTGAACCCTCAAATCACCCTCAACTTCCTTTACCTCTACCCACCCGTCAACCCTCAAGTCATCCTCACCTCCCTTTACCACTACCCACCACTGAACCCTCAAATCATCCTCAACGTCCTTTACCTCTACCCACCACTCAACCCTCAAGTCACCCTCACCTCCCTTTACCTCTACCCACCACTCAACCCTCAAGACCCTCACTTCCCTTTACCTCTACCCACCCCTCAAGCCTCAAGTCACCTTCACCTATCTTTACCTCTATCTACCCCTCAACCCTCAAGTCACCCAAACTTACGTTTACTCTAACCACCCCTGAGTCCTCAAGTCACCCTCATCTTCCTCTACCTCTATCTACCCAGGCACTCTGAATCACCCTTACCTGCCTTTATCTCTACATATCCCTAAACCTTAAAATCACTTAAAATTTAGAATCAAAAGTATGTTATTTTAAAAAAATGTACCTGCTTAATAAAGATTGAGTGGTAAAGGCCCTGTCTGGTAAAGGCCATTTCCCCTCAGGCAGGACAAACATGTTTTGGGGGCACTGCCTGTTTTATGCCCTTCAGCATATTTGGTGGGCACCTTTGACTCTTTGACACTTTGCATCTTCCCTCCCCCTTACCCACATCACACCCTAGACTTTAGGTCTCACCTGAGCCAGCACATGCGCTGTCACTTGCAAGATATTTAGTTTACTTAAGGGGCTTAGAGACCACCCATTGTATACCATTGGTTGGCTTCATCATCACTCTCATTTACTTCCTTCTCTTTGGTCAGCAAGTGCTGGTTTTGCTTCCTCTTCATGTGTTTGTCCCTACCTTGAAGCATAGCTCAAGTACTACTTCCCTTGCCCAGTGTCCTTACACTGCTCGCAGCTTTCAGGGATACTTATTTTCCTGTTACTTGCGCCCCCTCCCACCGTCCCACTTCCTTAATGTTGCTTGGATTGTCCCCTGTAGGAAGCTGTCTCTCTATATAGTGTACTATAAAGATGTACACTGTACGGAGAGTCCAGTATGTCCCCAATTGGTTTACAGAGACTAAAGTAGATAATACTAACGCTCTCTTTTATATTAGTGTGGGCGAGCAGCTAGACGTATCAGAGGGTAGTGCTAAGTATTTGTTGTACTCACAGAGGCAATAAATGAGGCACACACTCAAAGAATAAATCTGAGACAAATTTAGAAAAATAACACTTCTTTTTATATATGTTTTAAAAATTAATAACTTCGTTTGAAGGTAAGTACAGTTTTTGAGAGAAATATTCGCAGGTAAGTAAAACTTTCAAACCTGTGTGCTTTTAAGCACAATGCAAACCTATGGGAGGAAAAGTCAAAGATGCATAAAGGTAGGTACAGTCGGTTTAAGGGGTTCACCTTCTGGGATCGGAATAGTAGTGGGCCAAGGTTCAAAGTACTGCCAGGAGTTCATCAGGGACTGCCCGGGTTCTACCGGAAGCAGGGTGATGGTGAGGCTGGTAGCTGGCTCGCTACAGAGAAGGAGGGCTACCTGAAAAGAAGCTGCACAGGGGAACTTGCAGGCAAGTCCGAGGACTCCCAAATGGGGGCTCAGGTCACAAGGGGTCTTGGAGCACGGGGCACAGCTGGTTTGTCGAGACCTGGGCCAGAAGGGAGCAGAAGGTTTTGGTTGTCTGGCTGGGTGCGCAAAGATGCACCTCACGGCCAGGGGCATACAGCTGGCAGGGGCAAAATCAAGGCAGCTGGGCCACTCTCGAAGTGGGTCTTAGTGATGCTGACATCCCTTGATGGCTGCTTGGTCCTGGTGGAGTGAGAATTTGTGCTGGACTCTCGCTGTTGGTGTTTGGTGCAGGGTGTTTGGTATCCCAAGGGTTTGTACTGCACGGCTCCGGTTGGTCCTGGTGTCTTCACACTTGGTGGGGAGACAGATCTGACCTTCCGGAGCACGAGTACCTTCTCCTGGTCATCTGCGGAATTGATCGGGCTGGGGAGCCGCAAGGCGGTGGACCAGACTCTGCTTGTTGGTGCCTGCCGACTGCAAGGGAGTAGCTCCTGCCCTCTAAGAGAAACTGTTGGTGTTTTTTGAAGTGCTGGCAGGCTACCCAAGGCTTTGGTAGCACTCCAGCTCACAGGACTAGTCATTCTGTCACGATTGTTGAGAGATAACAGGACGGCAGGGTATCGTGCCAAAGTTCTGCCCCAGTTCTCACCAGGCAGTGACTCTTCTCCGTCCTTCTTCTGTTGATCCATCAAATCTGAGTTCTTTGGTCCTGGGGTGCCACCTAGATACTCAATTTAGGGGCATTTTCGGGGAGTGACAGGTAGTAGCAAATGGGCTACCTACCTTTAGGGTGTCATGCCCCATAAATGACCACTTCTTGTGGGAAGTAGGCATAACCCTGACCCTAGAAAGCTAATTCTGTCCAAAACAACATGGAGGAATCCGAAAAGTGGGATCCATATCAGCTGCACCGCCCTAGGGGTGGTGCTGGCTGAATGTGAGCACACCTCCTAATCTTACTAATTTTCCTGCCTGTCTTGCCACCAAAAAGAGAAGTCAGGATAGGGGGATGGGCACCTCCATTATCTGGAGTGGCCCTGGGTCACATAACAAAGGCGACAGGGCCTTTGAAGCTTTCTGCTCTGGAATGCCCATCTTGCTTGGAGGAAGTCTGAACACCTCTGCCCAGAGCAGGACTTGTTCCTGACCTCTGACAGTGAAGGCTCTCACCTCAGGTGGTCAGAAATCTGTCTATGGTGGCTGGCTGGTCGAGACCAGTCAGTCAACACATTAGTAGTCAGTAAGTTTTCAGGGGCCATCTCTAAGGTGCCCTCTGGGTGCAATTTATTAATAAATCCAGCACTGGCATTAGAGTGAGTGTATTAAGATGAGGTATTTGGTACCAAACACCTTGGGGTACAGTGAAGCCATCATGTATCTGGGGAACTCACAAGGATGAGTATCCAGCCCATGTACTCGGTATGGCTTCCCTGTGCGCTGGTAATATCTAATGGTGTACTTAGATATCACCGGGACATATCCATTCCCTCAGATATGCCTGCATATGGGTATAGGGCTGCCATAGGGATGACTTACCTATGCCACATGTAGCGCTGGCAGGCATGGCACACAGGGATATGTGCCATGTTGAGTCTTTGGTTTTCTCTGTACCAAGACACGCAGGCTGCAATGGCAGTTTGTATGAGCTTGGTGAGGGGTCCCTTAGGGTCGCACAATTTGTGCTGCAGCCCTTAGGTACCCTCTTTAATTCCAAGGACCTAGGTACCAGAGGTACCACTTACGAGGGACTTACAGAGATCCGAAAAGGGGTGCCAATTGTTGAACAATCGGACAGTTTAGGGAAAGAACACTAGTACTGGGGACCTAGTTGGCAGGAACCCAGTACACTCTCATTCAAAGTTGCACCAGATACCAGGCAAAAAGGGGGGAGTAACCATGTCAAAAGGGGCATTTTCCTACACAACCTCCCCCAAATGAAAGAAGATGAGACTAACCTTTCCTAAGAGAGTCTTCATTGTCTAAGTGGAAGAACCTGGAAAGGCCATCTGCATTGGCATGGTCAGTCCGAGGTCGATGTCCCACTGTAAAGTCCATTCCCTGTAGGGAGATGGACCATCTCAAAAGTTTTGGGTGTTCACCTTTCATCTGCATTCACCATATGAGAGGTCTATGGTTGGTTCAAACAAGGAAGTGAGTACCAAACAGGTATGGCCTAAGCTTCTTTAGGGACCAAACCACAGCAAAGGCTCCCCTCTCAATGCCATTCCAACGTTGTTCCATGGGGAGTAACCTCATGCTTATAAAAGCCACAGCTAGTCATGGCCATCATAATTGGTTTGGGATTGGACCGCTCCTTTCCCTTGCTCAGACACATCAGTCTGTACAAGGAACTGTCTAGAGTAATCTGGAGCTTTGAGAATGGGTGCTGAGTGCAGTGCCTCTTTCAGGGTGTCAAAAGCCTTTTGACAACTAACAGTCCAGTTTATCTTTTTAGGTATTTTCTTGGAGGTGAGTTCTGTGAGGGGTGCCACCATGGAACCATAACCCTCCCCACCCCCACAAACTCCTGTAATACCCACTCAATCCAAGGAATGCCCTGACTTGAGTCTGAGTGGTTGGAACTTCCCAATCAAGAATGGTCTAGATTTTGGTTTGTAAGGGTTGATTGACTTGGCTTCCACCTACCAGGTGACCCAAGTATACAGCTGTGCCTTGCCCTATCTGGCATTTGGATGCCTTGATAGTGAGGCCTGCAGTCTGCAGGGCCTGTAAAACCTTTCCGAGGTGGATCAGGTGACCCTGACAGGTGGAATTATAGACAGTAATATCATCAAGACATGCTGCATTAAAAGCTTCCAGCCCAGCAAGGACTTGGTTCACCAACCTTTGGAAGGTGGATAGGGCATGCTTTAAGCCAAAGAGCATAACAGTGAACTGATAATGCCCATCTGCAGTGGAGAATGCTGTCTTTTCTTTTGCTCTTGGAGACATACCAATCTGCAAGCTGCTCCCAATTTGTCCATCAACTCATCAGCTCTGGGTATGGGGTGAGCATCTGTCTTAGTGACAGCACTGAGACCTCTATAGTCCACAGAAAACCTCATTTCTGGTTTCTCACCCTTGGAGTGAGGCTTCAGGACTAAAACCACTGGGATAGCCCAGGGGCTGTCATAGGGTCCAATTAGCCCTAACTCCAACATCTTGCTGACTTCAGCTTTGATGCTCTCCGTAACATGGTTAAACTGTCAATAGATCTTGCTTTTGACAGGCAAGCTGACTACAGTGTGCTGTCTCCAGTGTCCACATCATGGGTACACCAGTTTGTCTGTCGAGGGGTTAAGAAGAAGAGCCCAGCATACTGCTCCAGGACTTGCCTGCATTCAGCTTGCTGTTGGGCAGAGAAGGTGTCTGAATAGACCACTCCATCCACTGATCCATCTTTGGGGCTGCTGGAAAGGAGGTCAGGGAGAGGTTCACTCTCTGCTTCCTGATCCTCATCAGTGACCATCAGCATAGTCACTTCAGCCCTGTCGTGGAAACGTTTAAGGCAGTTAACATGTATGACTTTTTTGGGGCTCCTGCTAGTGCCAAGGTCAACCAAATAGGTGACCTCACCTTTCCTTTCTTTTCAAGGATAGGGGAGGGACCACTCCATTTGTCCTGGATGGCCCTAGGTGCCACAGACTCCAACACCCATACCTTCTGCCCTGGTTGGAACTCGACAATGGCAGCCTTTTGGTCATACCAGAGTTTTTGAAGCTCTGGCTGGCCTTTAGGTTTTTGCTTGCCTTATTCATGTACTCCATCATCCTGAAATGTAGGCCTAGTACATAGTCCACAGTATCGAGTGTAGGGTCTTTGAGGGGTCTCTCCCAGCCTTCCTTAACCAGATAAAGTGGTCCCCTCACAGAATGGCCAAACAGAAGTTCAAAGGGGTGGGGAAACTACTCCCTTCTGTGGCACTTCTCTGTAAAGGAAAAAGCAGGCATAGCACAAGTACATCCCATATCCTTCAGAGTGTTTCAGGGAGTCGAGTCCCATGATCATGTCTTTAATGGTCTTGTTGAATCTCTCAACAAAGCTTCCCAAACCCCCCAACCCCCTCCTGCATTGTTGCTTGTCTGGTCGGTCCCTGCACTATTGTAGGCCTAGTACATAGTCCACAGTATCTTGTGTAGGGTCTTTGAGGGTCTCTCCCAGCCTTCCTTAACCAGATAAAGTGGTCTCCTCACAGAATGGCCAAACAGAAGTTCAAAGGGGTGGAGAAACGACTCCCTTCTGTGGCACTTCTCTGTAAAAGAAAAAGCAGGCATAGCAAAAGTACATCCCATATCCTTCTGAGTGTTTCAGGGAGTCCCATGATCATGTCTTTAATGGTCTTGTTGAATCTCTCAACAAAGCTTCCTACACCCCCCATCCCCCTCCTGCATTGTTGCTTGTCTGGTCGGTCCCTGCCCTATTGTTACTTGCCCCAAACATTCCCACACCCTCTCTCTTTCTTGGTTGTTCCCTCCTGTCCTGCAAGAAAAAAAGCACCCAAAAGTCATACCAACAGGTGAAAGATGCAAACAGCACTGTGCTTCCTGCTCTGCATGACGTTTTTGTTGCTGTTTTCATATTAGGCGAAAACACCAAACTTCAACTCGGATGTAAGATAATTAAACAATTTTTTGTGTGAAGGAGGAGAATAAATAATCCAATCACTGCCCTTCGTGGTCATCTCTGGCCATGTAATCGCTCCTTTTTTCTAACTTTAGGTCATGCTGCAGAGCAGTCAAGCTGCTGCACAACATAGCTAAAAGAAACTGACTATGCCAATAGCTCTCTCATAGGCGAGACCTATTGGCTTTGCTAACGCTTGTTACAGAAGCTCAAGTCTAGCACTGTGATATGCCTCTGATACTGCTCTCATTGCAAGAACTGAGGTAGAAGTGCAAAAAATACCAATGCCCGTTGAAGTGTATTTTAGCCAAAAGGCTAAAATTAATGCCAGTAAGTGTAAAATTATAATTAACCAGGAAAATATTGATCTTTCAAATGAAATTTCTCCTAGGCATAAAGCTTGACAAATAAAGGAGTTTGATTAACTGGGCTTATGCTTCTGCAGTAGAGGAAAGTGGCATAGAGAAAATCAGAAAAAAACTCAATTTCTATCCAACACAACGTATACAGTTTTGATATATAGTTTGTAATCTGTGGGGATCCCCTGTCGGTACTTCAAACATTTTTGGAGAAAGATTGAAATGAGTGCCCTTTATGGTGCATCTTAGACCTGGCACCATTGGCGTGGGTCTTCCCTCCATTTTTTTCCTTTGCCTCCTGTGTTTTTGCTGTGTGTTGGACTCCGTTTTGCTGGTCTAGATGCTTTGGGCACTTTGCCACTGCTGTTCAGTGCCAAAGTGCAAGTGCTCCCTTTGTAAATTGTTGTTATGAATTAGTGATTCCATGATTGGCATATTAGATTTACTTGTCAGACCCTAGTATAATGTACTGTGTGTGCCCAGGGCCTGTAAATCAAATGCTGCTAGTGGGCTGCAGCACTGATTGTGCCACCCACAGAAGCAGCCTGTAAAATGTAACTCTGGCCTGCCATTGCAGAGCCTGTGTGCAGTCTTGACTGCCATGTCGACTTGGCAAGTGCACACACTTGCCAGTCCCTAAACCTTCCCTTTTCTACATATTAGTCACCCCTAAGGGAGGCCCAAGGTACCCCTGTGGGCAGGGTGCATTGTATGTGAAAGGTAGGACATGCCCTGATGTGTGTGGCATGTCCCGATAGTGAAATACTGCCAATTTCATTTTTCACTATTGCAAGGCTACCTGTTCCCATAGGACAGAATGGGGAGTTTGTTTATAACATATAAACATAACTGGCCCTGGGAACAAGGTAGAAAAATAAAGTTTAGTATGCCTGAACTCAGAATGTTAACATGCATCTTTTAGTGAGGGTGATTTTTACATTCTGTGTTTGAAAATACCACTTTTAGAAAGTAGGTATTTTCTTGCCTAACCATCCAGTGTGACTCTGCTAGGTTTGTGTATTGCATGTCTGGCTTTTGGATGACAAGGGCCGGAGAGGGGCAGTTGCTCCAGAAGTCTGATGAGTCAGGGCTGGGCTGAATAGGCCTGGTCTGCATTTGGAGTGGTGGAAGGAGTAGCACCTGCACCTGAATAGGGCTATGCCTGCCTTCCACAATGATGGCTCCGCCCCCCTGTGGTGTGTCTGGAGCCAGGGCTCACACTGACAATGGAGGTTGTTGTGCACTTGCAAAGTGCCCCACAGAACTGGTTTTGGCTGGGTGCAGACACTCTCTGTCTTCAGAGAACAAAGGATTTTGGGGTATAAAAAGAGGGGCCCAGACCCCAGACTTTTAGATCACTTCTGGGAAATGAAGAGGAACCTTTGCCAAGGAGAAGAGCCGGAGAAGCTGAGGAGGAATACTGCCCCTGTGCTGTTTGCTGTCTGGGGTTGGCCTGCAGTGGCTACTTGCTGCCAAGGAAAGGAGAAAAGGACTTTGCTGCTTGCTTTGTCCCCCTCCTTGAAGAAAAGATCTCCAAGGGCTTGAACTGAGCTTGCCCCCTGTTCTAGAGGTCTCAGGAACAGCAAAGACCTCACCGTGTCTGTGGGTGACCGACTCTGTCATCGAGTCTGTCGCAGGATTCCGTGTCCTGAAAGCACCGCCGAGAGCAACGCCTCGCAACGCAACCCTCGTCTCACCGACTCCGTCAACAAGCCGCTGCTTTCACCGCGCCCTGAGGGCAGCGCACTCCACAATGCTTCGCTACACGCTGCAAGGACGTCACCGACTCTGTCGTTGCCCAAGCCGAACATCGACCAGCTCCGTCGCCGCACCGTGACATGCCAGCACCACAGCGAGCACCATCTCACCCTTCAATGCAAGCCCTGGTCTCACCGACTCCTGCAACGAGCCGCTGCCTGCACTGCATCGTGAGGTCGCTGCCTGCCGCAACACTCCTCTTCACAACGCGACCGCAACGTTTGCCCTGACCGACTCGCACCAACGGGTTGGTCGCAACAAGAAAGGTACTGTGTCCGAGTCTGTCAACGCTTTAGCTAGCCCGTATCGACGCGGTCGGCTGGAATTGTTAGACTCTGTCGTATTCAGTATCGCGGTAGCCCCAGGGGGAGCTACCGAGTCGGAAGAACTGTGTTTTATTCATTTTCCTGCAATTTAAAGGTTATTTTGCACAAGTACTATTTTTCAAGAGTATTGTATGTTGGATTTTTTATCGTATTTGGTCTTGTTGGTTTAGATAAAGATTTACTATTTTTCTAAACGGGTGTGGTGTCCATTTGTAGTGTTTTCACTGTATTACTGTATGTGTTCACAAATGCTTTACACACTGCCTCTGAGATAAGCCTGTCTACTCGTGCCAAGCTACCAAGGGGGTGAGCAGGGGTTATTTTAGGAGTGTATCCCCCTTACCCTGACTAGAAGCAAGGGTCCCTACTTGGACAAAGGTACCTACCTCTGCCAACTAGAGACCCCCATTTCTAACATTGGTGGTCAGCGGTTAGGATCCTGGACTTGCATTTGTGATTTACATACAGTGATTGGTGTACACTACTAGCATAGTGCAGCCCATTAAGTGACCACATACTTTTACTGAACTTTTCCCTTGGATTGTTTTTTCTGCAAAGTAAAGAACTGCCACTTTAGTCATCATGACCAAGCCAGCATACATTGCATCCATTGATATCAAATTTGAGGAGGATAGGGTAGAAACCTACACTATGTCTCAACTGAAAGCTATCTGCAAGAAATGTAAGGTCTCTGTGAAAAGCCTCACCAGGAAGGATGAATACCAAAAGGCGCTGAGTGCCTGGTTGGAATCCAGAAATGCCAGTGGGCAGGATGAGGAACCTCTGGCGGAGGCAGAGAATGTGGATGAGCAACAGGAGGGGTAATTGAATCTGCCAGGAGGGAGGGTACCTTCCATGGATGGCAGCAGTGTTTCTCAAAGGGGTCTGTCTCCAGAGGAGTTGGAGGACAGAGAGAGAGATAGGGTGCATGAGAGGGAGCTTGCTAAGCTCAGGCTGGGGAAGGAGGGTGACATAGAAAATAAGATGTTGGAGTTGGAAAAGCAGAAATTGACCATGGAGGAAAAGAGGATGCTTTTAGAGCATGAGAGAGGGTTGAGGGAGTTGGATCTGAAAGCAAAGAGTTTAGAGATCAATCACTCCGGTGGCAGCACACCATCAGTGCCTGGGGAAGGAAAGGTATACATTCCTAAAGATGTTATTAAGGATTTTATGAAGCATGAGGACATTGGTCAGTGGTTCAAGGCCTATGAAGTAGCAATGAGGTCCCACCGTGTCCCTGATAAAGATTGGGGAGCGGGGTTGTGGGGCCGCTTTGTCAATTAAGGGAGGGAAACCTTGCTGAATTTGCCCACTGAGGATCAGATGTCTTATGCCCCTATGAAGAAAGCCTTGATAGGCAGGTATGGGTCGACCCCAGAGCTTTATAGGCAGAAATTTAGAAACTGTAGGAAGCTGGAGTCAAGTACCTGGGTGGAGTATGTGTCCTATTTTTCCAGAGCACTGGATGGTTGGGTGAAGGGTAGCAAGGTGAATGATTTGCAGGGGCTCTATGATTTGGTTGCATGGGAGCACTTGTCAGATAATTGTTTTCCAGAGCTACACGAGCACCTGATTGACAGTAAGCTGGCTGATCCCAGGAAGCTTGCTGTGGAGGCGGACCGCTGGGTCAGCACCAGGGTCCAAAAAGGTTGTGTGGGAGACTCCGCCAAAGGTGGGCAGGGCCCCTAGCAGAAGAGTGGGGGAGACAAGGGTAAACAGAAGGAGTTACAAAAAGGGCCCCAAAGTAATCCCCAAGATAACCGAGGTATGGGTTCCCAGCCTCCCACTGAGAAGAAGCCATGAATCCCGACAGGCAAGCCTGTTCAGAGGGGTTCCAAGGCGTGTTATGGTTGTGGTCAGGTGGGCCACTTCCAAGGGGATCCTAGGTGTCCCAAAAATGTTACCACCGCACCCACTGGTGCACCGCCTCGGCAGATGGCTAGCGTAGCCTTTCGGGAGGAGTCGGGTGCCCCGGATGGGTGGGGTCCCACAGAGATGTCCCTAGTCTCTTTAGGAGACAGTGAGATGGTCCCAAGAGCTCAGCTGCCTGATAACACTAAAAAGTACAGGCAGTGGGTGACCATCAATGGCCTTAGTGTGGAGGCTTTGAGAGACACCGGAGCCAGTGTGACAGCTGTCAGTTGTCGGCTGGTGTCTGAAGAGCAGGTGGTCCCCAACGCATTCTACCCAGTAGTTGCCGCTGACAATTCAGAGTGCCTCTGCAAAGTGGCACAGGTTCCCTTTGAGTGGGGGGGTCTCAGATACCTTGAAAGAAGCTGTGAGGCCAGCCATGCCTGTTGACTGTATGCTAGGCAATGATTTGGAGAGCTCCCCTTGGGCGAAGGTGGAGCGGAGGTCTCATTTGGAGATGTTGGGTCTGCCTGAGTGGGCATGCATGACCACTCAGTCTATGGCAGCCGGTAAGGGCACTCAAGAGGACCTGGAGCCTGAAAAAGTGGCCCAGGTGCCTGCCAGAAAGAGAAGAGGCAGAGGACACGGGAAACTGGCCCCTGAACTTCCCATGGTCCAGGAGGAGGCAAACCTTGAGGGGGATGCCCTGGAGCCTACAGGGGAACAAGTGGCTGAACTGAGGGACCTGCCTGAGCTGACCCATTGGCAGCAGGAAGGAGGCCCCTCCAGGGAAGAATTCTGCCAGGAGCAGCAGACGTGCCCTTCTCTTATTGGTTTGCGGCAGCAGGCTGCAAACCAGGCAGCAGGTGATCAGTCAGGATCACATTGGATATACTGGGAGAATGGTCTACTGTATAGCGAGCCTAAGGTTGCTGAGCCTGGGTCCGCCTGTGTGCTGGTGGTACCCCAGCGCTTCAGAGCCTTCCTACTGGGTCTGGCTCATGATGTGCCTTTGGCAGGGCATTTGGGGCAAGACAAGACCTTTGAAAGGCTTGTCACCCACTTTTACTGGCCCCAAATGCGCAAGCGCTCTAATACTCATTGTAGGTCTTGCGAGACTTGCCAGGCAAGTGGCAAGAGTGGGAGGAAGTGTAAGGCTCATTTTCAACCTTTCCCTGTGGTCAGCACCCCCTTTGAGAGGGTGGATATTGACATTGTGGGGCCTCTGGATCCCAAGACAGCCATGGGCAAAAAGGTTCATACTGGTCTTGGTGGACCATGCCACCCGGTACCCGGAAGCCATCCCTCTCCGGACTGTGACGGCCCCCGTGGTGGGTCGTGCGTTGATGGGGATTTTCTCCCGTGTGGGGTTCACCAGAGAGGTAGTTTCCGACAGTGGTACCAACCTCACGATCAAGGCGAGTAAGTGCCAGATCGGGCGGGGTTCTGTGGTGTACTTGGGACACCAAGTAGGGAGCGGCCAGGTGGCGCCCCAACAGCCCAAGATTGATACCATTCTGGCTTGGGAAGCCCCCAAGACCCAGACAGAGGTGAGAGCCTTTTTAGGATTCACAGGGTATTACAGGAGATTTGTCAAGGGGTATGGCACCATTGTTGCCCCCTTCACAGAGCTGATTTCCAGGAAGCAGCCCAAGAAGGTGAATTGGACTGACGCCTGCCAGAAGGCTTTTGATGCCTTGAAATCTGCCATGTGCACGGCGCCCGTGATTCAGGCACCCAACTTCTCAAGGGAATTCATTGTGCAGACAGATGCTTCAGAGCATGGTGTGGGGGCTGGTCTCTCACAGCTAAATGAAGAGGGCCTAGACCAACCTGTAGCCTTCATTGGTAGGAGGTTACTTCCACGGGAACAGAGGTGGAGTGCGATTGAGCGTGAGGCATTTGCTGTGGTCTGGGCGCTGAAGAAGCTGAGGCCCTACTTGTTTGGCACTCACTTCCGGGTTCAGACGGACTACAGGCCCCTCAGATGGTTGATGTAAATGAGGGGTGAGAACCCAAAGTTGTTGAGGTGGTCCATTTCCCTACAGAGGATGGACTTCACGGTGGAACACCGCCCTGGTACAGAACACGCCAATGCTGATGGTCTGTCCAGATTTTTCCGCCTTAGTGAAGAGAACTCCCAAGAGGGTGGGTAGTTCTCCCCACATTTCAGCTTGTTAGACCTGGCAGCATTGGCGTGGGTCTCCCCTGCATTTTTTTCCTTTGCCTCCCGTGTTGTTGCTGTGTGTTGGACTCCGTTTTGCTGGTCTAGATGCTTTAGGCACTTGGCCACTGCTGTTCAGTGCCAAAGTGAAAGTGCTCCCTTTGTAAATGGTTGTTATGGATTAGTGATTCCATGATTGGCATATTTGATTTACTTGTCAGACCCTAGTATAGTGCACTGTGTGTGCCCAGGGTCTGTAAATCAAATGCTGCTAGTGGGCTGCAGCACTGATTGTGCCACCCACAGAAGCAGCCTGTAAAATGTAACTCTGGCCTGCCATTGCAGAGCCTGTGTGCAGTCTTGAATGCTATGTCGACTTGGCAAGTGCACACACTTGTCAGTCCCTAAACCTTCCCTTTTCTACCTATTAGTCACCCCTAAGGTAGGCCCAAGGTACCCCTGTGGGCAGGGTGCATTGTATGTGAAAGGTAGGACATGCCCTGATGTGTGTGGCATGTCCTGATAGTGAAATACTGCCAATTTCATTTTTCACTATAGCAAGGCTACCTGTTCCCATAGGACAGAATGGGGAGTTTGTTTATAACATCTTATAAACATAACTGGCCCTGGGAACAAGGAAGAAAAATAAAGTTTAGTATGCCTGAACTCAGAATGTTAAAATGCATCTTTTAGTGAGGGTGATTTTTACATTCTGTGTTTGAAAATACCACTTTTAGAAAGTAGGTATTTTCTTGCCTAACCATCCAGTGTGCCTCTGCTAGGTTTGGGTATTGCATGTCTGACTTTTGGATGACAGGGGCCGGAGAGGGGCAGTTGCTCCAGAAGTCTGATGAGTCAGGGCTGGGCTGAATAGGCCTGGGCTGCATTTGGAGTGGTGGGAGGAGTAGCACCTGCACCTGAATAGGGCTATGCCTGCCTTCCACAATGATGGCTCCGCCCCCCTGTGGTGTGTCTGGAGCCAGGGCTCACACTGACAATGGAGGTTGTCATGCACTTGCAAAGTGCCCCACAGAACTGGTTTTGGCAGGGTACAGACACTCTCTACCTTCAGAGAACAAAGGTTTTTTGGGTATAAAAAGAGCGGCCCAGTCTCCAGACTTTTAGATCACTTCTGGGAAATCAAGAGGAACCTTTCCCAAGGAGAAGAGCCGGAGAAGCTGAGGAGGAATACTGCCCCTGTGCTGTTTGCTGTCTGGGGTTGGCCTGCAGTGGCTACTTCCTGCCAAGGAAAGGAGAAAAAGACTTTGCTGCTTGCTTTGTACCCCTGCTTGAAGAAAAGATCTCCCAGAGCTTGAACTGAGCTTGCCCCCTGTTCTAGAGGTCTCAGGAACAACAAAGACCTCACCGTGTCTGTGGGCACTGTCTCTGATCGTCTCCGCAGAAGAAAAGGGTAACCGACTCTGTCATCAAGTCCTTCGCAGGATTCCGTGTCCTGAAAGCACCGCCGAGAGCAACGCCTCGCTTCACAACGCAACCCTGGTCTCACCGACTCCGTAAAAGAGCCGCTGCTTGCACCGCGTCCTGAGGGCACCACACTCTGCAACACTTCGCTACACGCTGCAAGGACGTCACCGACTCCATCGCAGCCCAAGCCGAACATCGACCGGCTCCGTCCCGGCACCGTGACCTGCCAGCACCGCAGCGAGCACCTTCACCCTTCAATGCAAGCCCTGGTCTCACCGTCTCCTGCAACGAGCCGCTGCCTGCACCGCATTGTGAGGACACCACCTGCCGCAATGCTCCACTTCACAACGCGACCGCGTCGTTTGCCCTGACCGACTCGCACCGTCGTGTTTGTCGCAACAAGAAAGGTACTGTGTCCGAGTCTGTCGACGCTTTAGCTGGCCTGTATCGATGCGGTCGGCTGGAATTGTTAGACTCTGTCGTATTCAGTATCGCGGTAGCCCCAGGGGGAGCTACTGAGTCGGAAGAACTGTGTTTTATTGATTTTCCTGCAATTTAAAGGTTATTTTGCACAAGTACTTTTTTCAAGAGTATTGTATGTTGGATTTTTTATCGTATTTGGTCTTGTTGGTTTAGATAAAGATTTACTATTTTTCTGAACTGGTGTGGTGTCCATTTGTAGTGTTTTCACTGTATTACTGTATGTGTTTACAAATGCTTTACACACTGCCTCTGTGATAAGCCTGTCTGCTCGTGCCAAGCTACCAAGGGGGTGAGCAGGGGTTATTTTAGGAGTGTATCCCCCTTACGCTGACTAGAAGCAAGAATCCCTATTTGGACAAAGGTACCTACCTCTGCCAACTAGAGACCCCCATTTCTAACAGTGCAGAACTATTGAATTAATCCAATTTTGTTTGTATAAAAATTCACTCAGAATAGGCTTTTGACAAAGCTTTGCAATCCTTCAACATCCACCCCACTGATTGCTCTAAGGAGGGGATTTGGGGCAAACCTTGTTGATTCTTGTGCAGCTATTAAACCAGTTGCCTTTTGGATACAGCTCTGGTCCAACCCAGGTGCCAAAAAGTACCAAGATAACGTACATGTTATTTTGAAGCTGGAAGGTGTTGGGACACAGCAAACGTTTTCTCTTGAATGAAATAATGCAAGTTTGGGCTACCATAGATTGTGGGCCTAACCACAGCAGAAATCAAAGGGGCTGCTAAAACCAGTGTGTAAATAATTTTGGTACCTGGTCAAAATGAGAATTATAACAAGCACTTAAGCAGCTCTGTGGGTCCCTCTTATTTCCTCTATAAAAATATATAGAATTAGAATCCAATTTGGATTGGGCCAATGCCTCTTATATGAATACCCTTTGTTCAATGTTTGTAATGTAGGGGGTTGGCATTTAATCTGTTTTTTATTGTATTGTGACAGTTATAGCAGGCTAAGAAAATATTGTCTGAAACCATCAGTATGGATCAGTAGAGGGCTACTAAATCTTTTTAAGGATTAGATTATGATATTTCAGTGCAGGACAGCAAAATACATTTGTAAGGGCTGGGTGTCAGGAACTAGGGTTTTATTTTTGGAATGACAAATTGCTGAGTAGTAATTGTGTGCTTGTATTGTTTTTAGCTATGGCTGTTTTAAGTTGTTTTTATTACTAGAGTATGTTTTTGATTTTATGGATATTGTGAAATAAATTATTATTTATTTATTTAGCGGTTTTATATGGTGCCATGTCACCAGAGGTTGGATTATGGCGCTTTACATTGAAAAATGCACGCAGTACATGACAATATGGGTGGTATGACAGAGGTACTCTTGGCTGAACCATGCGTGCCTCTACAAAGTGGACCTAACCACAAATGCGTCTTAACCACGTATTCCTTTACCATGCATGCCTTTACCATGCATACCTTTACCACGCAATTTCATTGGTAAAGGGATATGCGTTGTAAAGATCACCACTACCCCAACCCCGACTCCCCACCCTAAGCCCTAAAATCTTATTCCCCTACCTCGCCCGCCCCGGCCTGAGACCTAAAACCTACCCCGCCCTGCCCTTAAAACGACCCCTTCCCTTCCCCATCCCCCCGCCCTGAGGACTAAAACCCTGCCCCTAACAAAAAACTACCCAGACCCCAGGCCCCCCAACCTGAGCCCTAAAACTTACCCCGAAGCTGCCCTTAAAACTACTCCTACCACTTTCCCCGCCCTGAGGCCTAAAACCCTTACCCCCTTTAAAAAAAAATGACCCGACCTCCCTGAGCCCTAAAACCTACCCGCACCCCTAAAAACCACCTCCCCAATCCCGGCCCTTGAAACTACCCTGATCCTCCCTTCACCCTTTGCCCTAAAACCTGACCCCCACTTCCTGGAGCTTCCTGTTCTGACGCTTTCTCTTCCTCTCCCCGCCCATCCGGACACTAGAGCATTATCTGTCTTAACCACACATATGCGTGATTCAGGCAAGCATGGTTGCAGTTACAGGGAAATGACACGCGTGGCTCAGCCTGCTTTGTAAAGGCTGTTTCCCGACAATATGAGTATAGCATGAAACAGAGAGGCAAATGGTGGACGGAAAAGTGTAAAGTGCTTTAGAGGAGGGATAAAAAAAACTGTGATAGAGGGTTTCGATAAAGTAGGAACAGGAAGGGGACATGGGGTGATGGAGAAATTAATCAGTGAAAAACACCATGAAATATCTAGAGTACAAAATAGAAATTAACGAGTATCAAATGTCCAGTGTCCATTTGGGAATCTGAAATTCATAGATTATACTAGATCATCCATTCATATAGGAGTCGTAAGGATCAGAATTGCCATGGTAAAACCTGCATAAGTGAGTTTTGAGGCCTTTGTGAACAATAATATATTAGGTGCTACTCTCGTCTGAGGCAGCAGAGAGTTCCAGAAACTTGATGAAACTGATCCAGCGCGATATTAGCAAACAGCATTCATACACAAAACACTCACTTTGGCCCATAAATTCATACTACGCTAATACTTACGTTGGGTTTTATCAGTTGTTACTCTTTATCAAAATCCCTGCTACCAATTACCTTCTGAATGAAGAGTAATGATTTACCAATGAATCCTTTGCTAATTGGGAAGTTTAAAATGAGTGACATTCATTATAGTACATAATCCTGAAATAACCACTGAGTCAGGAAGTTTTAAAATGTTTATCTAAAGATTTAGCAGATTAAATTACAGAAAACACATGGTACTTAATCGAAATACCCAAGATGAAGCATAGAATAATTATTGCTAATAAATGACGGTGTTTAAGGAAAAGGAGAGAATAGAGACAGCAGCGCAACTAAAGGTTGCATTATATTTACCTAAGTGCGAGAACCAAACCCCTTGGCCAAGGCGTTGGAAAGAATAGGACCCAGGAAGGATGAAGAGCAAAGACCTCCTCCAGGATCAGGACAGGACCGGTGACCTCTCTACCACGACGCCTGCGTCGTTCCCCTCTCTGATACTCAACTTCTCCTCGATTCTCCCGTGCCTTCCTTCTAATGGACTCCACCGCCCCCTCCTCAGGACCTCTCTGGACAGCGATTCGGTCTGCAATCGATCAGCTTGGCAGTCTGGAGCTAAGAGCGCTCTGACAGCATGGACGCCTGTTCTTCCTAAGTCAAGCCAGCTAAATAACTAATGCTATATTCTATTATTCCCTTCTACACCCATGTACCTCCCCTTAATGTTGCCAAAATATGGGACCACTATTTCTGATTGGACAGGGACAGGGGGTTGATCCTCACACCATATTGATTGTCTTGAATTCTGAAGCCTATTGTTTTTAAACTACCGCCCCTTCAATTTAATACATTTGCTTTATTTCCCACCCGTCTCACGACAAAATTGACAATTTATTCATATCAAATGTTGCGTTTTGACAAGAACATTTTGGTATGTAGTGGTGTCGGCCAGCAGGTCATGGCCTTGGGTGATTTCCAAGTTGACTTAATCTTTTTCTTTCTGGTCTGCCACTGCAGGGCGCATGTGCGGAATCTTTGTCACACGAGCTTTCATTGTACCAAACCCAGGCCCAAGTTTACAAACTAATAAAAGTCAAAGAAGAAACTATTAAAATCACAAATAAAAATGTTTCACTGTATGCCCACCTTTTCTCCTCTATTCCCATTTAATTATAATACTGTCCCGCATTAGTAGCGTTAAGAAAACGACAAATTAATAATAACATGAGAGCAAGCTGAAGCATGTGAAAACATCAAGCAGCCATTTTAATACACACTGCGCAGAAGCAGAAATTTCCCACCAAGCAAAGAGAGACGTCACAACACGTGATATGGTTGAGACATGCGCAGATAGTTTCCCACGCTTTAGCGGCCATTTTAGATTACAGACAAGCGTTATTCATTAGTAAAACACATAGGCAAGCATCCTTTCTATTCGTGTCGTGTATGCAAAGGTTAGTAAAACAATACAAGTTTAATAAATTAATACTATGAGGAGGATTGTATACAAGCAAGTTTCGTTTATGAAACCTTGCTCCATCAATCCCTCTCTGATGGCGTTTCTGAGCCATCAAAATACTACCCACAATCAGATGCCAACTTCTAGCAAATTACTTCATTCTCATTCTTACACTTTCCATTTTTGCCATCCCCTTTCAATTTCTTGTATAATTCACTTCTCCATTCTTCAAGTTCTATTTCTTCAAATTTTTGCTTCTTTCCTCTACCTGTTACTTTATATGTTCCACTCTTTCTACAACATTTGCACCATATTGTTATTTCCAAGATTATTATTGCTATCTGTTAGACCTGGCATCCTTGGCGTGGGTCTCCCTTCCATTTTTTATGATGCCTCCTATGTTACTGATCTGTTTTTGCTGGCGTTAGATGCTTTGGGCACTGTGCCACTGCTATTCCGTGCCACAGTGTAAGTGCTCCCTATGATAAATTGTGTTATGTATTAGTGACTCCATGATTGGATGATTGGTTTACTTGTCAGTCCTTAGTACAGTGCACTGAGTGTGCCCAGGGCTTGTAAATCCAATGCCGCTGGTGGGCTTGCAGCACTGGTTGTGCCACCCACAGAAGCGGCTTGTAAATGTGCCTCAGGCCTGCCATTGCAGAGCCTGTGTGCAGCCTAGGGCTGCCATGTCGACTTGGTGAGTACACCCACTTACCAGTCCCTAAACCTTCCCTTTACTGCATGTTGGTCACCCCTAAAGTAGGCCCTAGGGCAAGGTGCATTGTAAGTACAAGGTAGGACATGCCCTGGTGTGTGTGGCATGTCCTAATAGTGAATTACAGCCATTTTCGTTTTTCACTATTGCAAGGCTACCTGCTCCCCATAGGCCAGAATGGGCAGACTGACTATTACACCTTATAGTCAGAACTGACCCAGGGAACATGGTAGAAAAACGAATTTAGAATGCCTGAACTCAGAATGATAAAATACATCTTTTAGTGAAGTTGGTTTTAACATTCTGTGTTTGAAAATACCACTTTTAGAAAGTGGGTATTTTCTTGCCTAAACTTCCAAGCCTGCCTCTGCTAGGTTGTGTATTCCTTGTCTGGAGATTGAGTGACAGGGGCTGGGGGTGGCTACAGGAGACAGGGTGAGTCAGCACAGGGCTGAATAGAAAGATCTGCATCCAGAGTGGAGGGAGGAGTTGCACCTGGGTCTGAATAGGGCTGTGCCTGCCTTCCACAATGCTGGCTCCACCTCCTGCCGGGCGGCTGAGCACTCTGCCCCACATTCTGAAAGGAAAGAAGGAGTCAGAAAAACAAAGTGCTCCAGGACTGACCAGAACTGGTTTTGGACTAGGCGGAGGCCTCTCTGCCTTCAGAGAACAAAGAAAAAAGGTGTATAAAAAGGGGACCCAGACCCCTAGGAGATTAGATCACTTTGGGAAACAAGAATAAACCTTTGCTGAGGAGCAGAACCAAGAAGAAACTGAGGAGAAGACTATCCCTAAGCTAGAGGGATCTGCCTGCAGTGGTTGCCTGACTGCCAAAGGAAGGAGAAAGGACTTTTTGTGCACTTTTATTCAACTTGTGAAGGATCTCCAAGAGCTTGCCTCCTGCTGAAGTCTCAGGGACAACAGACTTCAACCACCAGCTCCCCAAGAATCCTTTGGAAGTGCCTGCTGCTGTTTTGGGCCTTCTGAAGGGACTGCGTGTCGCAAGGAGCTGGAAGCGCGACTCAAGAGGGAGAAGCGTGTCGCCGTCGCAGCCGCTGCCGTCGCATCACGGAGATGACGCCGCTGTAGCTGTCGCATTGCACCGCATCTCGAGAAACGTCCCGCAACACCGAAGAAGCGTGTCGCCGTCGCAGCCACTGCCGTCGCATCGTAGATGTCGCCGCTGTAGCTGTCGCATTGCACCGCATCAAGAGAAGAGTCTCGCATCGAGGAAGAAGCGTGTCGTTGTCACAGCCGCTGCCGTCGTGTCGCATTGCACCGCATCGAGAGAAGCGCCTCGCATTCACAGAGAAGCGTGCCGCCGTCGGAGCTGCTGCCGTCGCATCACGAAACAAGGGTGTCGCCGCTGCAGTTGTCGCATCGAGCGGAAGCATCTCGCAACGTCGGAGAAGAGTGTCGCCGCCAAAGCCGCTGTCGTCGCATCACGGAACAAGGGTGTCGCCGCTGCAGCTGACGCATCGAGTCGAGACTTCTCGCGACATCGGAGAAGCGTGCCGCATCAGGAAGAACTTGACGTCTTTATTTCTTTGCACCAGAACTTTGTCGCGTCTCCATATCTGCAACACTTTCGTTGTAGAAACGTGACGCATCGTAAGGTACATTGACTCAAAGTGTCGCATTTTAAGAACTGAAGAGAACTAAGCTAAACCTACCATTTTAAGTACAGTATTGTGGATTTTTGTCGTTTATGGTCTTGTGTTAAATCTATATAAAAGATACTTATTTTTATAATACAACTTGTGTGGTGTCCATCTGTAGTGTTGTCACTAG
Organism: Calotriton arnoldi; assembly: GCA_963921515.1. NCBI lineage: Eukaryota > Metazoa > Chordata > Amphibia > Caudata > Salamandridae > Calotriton > Calotriton arnoldi. The sequence goes on from CAWUFW010005482.1 coordinate 1,164,715, forward strand.
ATTACTGTATGTGTTCACAAATGCTTTACACACTGCCTCTGAGATAAGCCTGTCTGCTCGTGCCAAGCTACCAAGGGGGTGAGCAGGGGTTATTTTAGGAGTGTACCCCTTTACCCTGACTAGAGGCGAGGGTCCCTATTTGTCACAAGTACCTACCTGTGCCAACTAGAGACCCCCAATTCTAACACTATCCCTGCTAAGGGTACTAATATTTGACCTATAAGTCCTTTTCCTACATTAGCAAACCAGGTACCAATTGACGCAATACTATTTGTCAATCTTTCCCATACACTATCAACTTCCAGTGGTTTAAGTTCCTTCTCAAGTTTAGTTATATTCTGTATATACGTTCCAATTTCTGCACTCTTATCAGGAATATAAGTGCAACAGTGTTTCGTCTTCAATAATTTACAGACTCTGCCCTCTTTTGCCAATATTATATCAAGAGCAAGTCGATTTTGCATAACCATAGATCTAATCGCAACCATTTCCGCATTAATCATTAGAAAACCTCCAGCAGTATCCGTTGATAAACGATCAACCACTGTAGACAATTTACATATTTTCCTTGAGTTCAGAATTATTCCCACTGAAGGTATCAATGCACCAAATATATCACCTACAATTTCTGTAAAACTAGCTCTTTTACTACGTATTAATTCGCTATTGTTTTCATTGTTCCCAGTGTTTCTTTTTACGTGGTATATCTTTGGAAATACTATTCCAAAATAACAACTACCATACCACAGTGCAGGAAGCCTAAAGTAAGCCTTATTCCCACACACATAATAGATTCCAGGAAAAACTGAATCTGTTCCTCCTTTGAGTCCCCAACCTCCAAGAATTAAAAAATTGTGTTCACATTCACTGGTACCGATGAAAACATTGTTATATTCAGTCTTTAACCTATGAAGACAAAATGTTCCTGTCTTTACAAAATCCAGATCCATAGCAGCTTGAGCCTTGCCAGGTGTGTAACTCCCTTCTTTCTCCGCCCAACGTGGCAAATGAGCCTTATGCTCAGAAGCTTTCTTTTGGAAATCTTGTCTTCTATCTTCTACTAAATTCAAAAATATCTTTTCTTCTTCAAGTAAAGAACATGTTAGATTGTGTCTATGTGCATGTGTTATGTCTATCAACTTCATTGTTAAGAAAAATTCTCCCATAAACTGTGCGTCTTGACTACTAAGCACTGGGTTCATACTCTTGCGAATCGGAACCTCAGAAAATATCACATCTAAGTTTGAATAATAATACTGAAGTCTCCCTGTTCTATAAAATAAACTAGACAAAACACTACATGATATGCCATATGTCAGTGGTAAGTGATGGTATGTTAATTCTTCTGCTACTGATTCAGGTAACTTCATACAGACATAACAGTTACTAACTTCCATTGTGTCTACATATTGAAACAATAACTTTGTGAAAACGTTTAAACTAGTGTCGTTGTCAGCTATTTCATGATGAATTTCTGATTCATTCTCTGCCATTAGTTCTACTCTATTGCCCTTCATGTTTGCTGTCCTCTCCTTAGTTTCATTATTAAGCTTTTTATCTATTATCATAAGGTAAGGAACTGCTACAATCAGGATTAACCATACTATAAGCACCATTACTAGACTACATATGCATATTGCACAGCATCTTCTACAACATCTCTGTTTTGGTCTCCCAGCAACTCTATCGTCAGGCATTTTTCGACAAGGAAGATCGCTCTTCTTATCTATTTCCTCTTTTTCTTTATATGATTCTTTTGCTTAGTCAAGGTGGTCTTGTTTCTTTTTCGTACGTCAGTTCTGTACTTGTTCCTTCGTCACCACTTTCAATTGACTCTGAGCTTTCGAAATCTTCAAGAATGATGTAAGTCCAGTCAGGACCCTTGAATTTGTTATTCACAAGTTTCAGTCTTTTACTTCTTCTTTTCTCAGTTTTATTCTGTTGTTCAGTTTGACTTGTTACTTCATTCACTTGATCTGGATCTTCACTTCTGGTTGTTATGTGGTATTTTACTCTTTTAATGACACTCGGCCAATGATCTCCTTTTCTTGTTTTCTTTGTTTGCACTGTTTCTTTATCTTTATCTTCAGAAATCTTTTTATTTTCACTGCTTAGTACTGTTTCGTGTTCTGCAATTACTGTGTTTCTTGTTTGCTCTTTTTCAGGTCTGATTGGTTTCTCCGTAACAGCTCCACTGTGAGTTTCCAATAACTGACCTTGTTCTTTAATTAATTCTTCAAGTTCATGTTTTTCAAGGTTTTCTTCTTCTGTACACTCTTCTTGATCTAACTTGTTCTGATCAGGGCTTATTGCACTGTGAACTTCTGCAGCCTGACCGGATTCTTCTAAACCTGTCTGTCCCTGCTCAAAATCTATCAGATCTTCATTGCTTTGAGCCCGGTATCCTTTCCCTACCTGCTCTTGTTCAGGTTCTCTTATTGTCTCTTCTTCTTGTCCCTGAACTGCTTCTTCTTCACCTATCTGATCTTCTTCAATTTCTTCCAAATTTGTTTGACTTCTTGTTCTGTGGTAAACTTCGGAAACTTCTACCACCGGTATCCAGTCCTGACTTGTGCTCGGTTGTTCTTCTTCAGCTTCTCTTGAATCTCGAGCCTGAGATTCCTCGGCTGGGCAACCTTCAGCTTCCTCAGTGATTGGTGCTGTCTGAGGATTTTCTTCTTCAGGATCTGGTACTCTTTTGGTGTGGCTTACGTGAATCCAGTTAGGAAATCTTGCACACTTCACTGCTGTGTTGGTGGTTAGTATGACTTGACAAGGACTGCTCCATCTGGGTGATAGACACGTTTCTCTGGTGTGATTCTTCACTACCACCCAGTCACCAGGATTCAGATCATGTTCTTGTTCGGGCTGCCTGGAAACTGCGTCTTCTCCAACCTGGTGAGAGACAGAACGCACTAGGTCAGCCAGTCCTTTACAATAGTCCAGAATCATATCATCAGATATATTCAGTAGTTTGTTTGTGGGAACATGTGTTTGTCTCGTTGCTCTTCCCATCATTATTTCGTGGGGGCTCAATCCTGTGTTTCTGTCAGGTATGCTTCTGAGTCCCATTAAAACAAGTGGCAATGCATCTGGCCATTCTAATGATGTTGAGGCACACATCTTTCCCAATCTTGACTTTATAGTGCCATTCAATTGTTCAACCACTCCAGAAGCTTCTGGACGATATGCACAGTGCAGTTTCTGTTGGATTTGGAATGCTTCACAGATTATTTGGATCACTTCACTGTTAAAATGTTTTCCTCTATCTGATTCCAAAGTTACTGGGAAACCAAACCTAGAAATAAGTTCTCGTAGCAACAGTTTTGCGACTGTAATGCTATCATTTCTTCTGGTAGGGTAAGCCTCCACCCACTTTGGAAACAGACATACTATGACTAGTACATATTTCAGCCCTCTGCATGGTGGTAACTGTATAAAGTCGAACTGGAGTCTTATAAAAGGACCCTCTGCCTTTCCAATTTTTCCAAACCCAATTATTGTTTTCCTCCCGGGATTGTGCATCTGGCAAGTTAAACACCTTTGGCAAAGACTCTCTGCAACCGCCCTGAACTTAGATTATACCAGTTTTGTCTGAAGAGCCTAATCATTGCATCTCTCCCTATGTGTGTGTCTCCATGATGCATTCTAGCCATTTGTGATAGTAGACAATCTGGCATGACTGGTCTGCCATCAGCACTGATCCACACTTCATCATCTCGTCTCTGGGAACAACCTACTTTGATCCACAAATTCTTTTCACTTTCATCCACTTCATCTTGCAGTCTTTTAACATCATTCCAGGTTTCAGGCGGCATGTACAGCATAAGTTGGCAGCTGATTCCCATTCTTTCCACCATCTTATTGACTGACAATCTATTTTTGGCACAATGTTGAACCACCAGATCTGCGTATCTGTTGCCGACTACCACCCAGTCATCTCCTGACTGATGTGCGGCACATTTCACCACAGCCAATTCTTTTGGTGATTGTATTGCTTCCAGCAATTCCTTTACAAACTGTCCATTTTTAATGGGGGATCCTGAAGAAGTCAGGAAATCCCTCTGCATCCATAGTTGGCCAAAATCATGCACAACCCCGTAACCATATTGGCTGTCTGTAAATATAGTTACTTTTTGATTCCTCCCAATTTTGCAGGCCTTTATAAATGCAATCAATTCAGCTACTTGTGCAGATTTGACTCCTGGTAAATAAGATGCTTCAACTATTCCAGTTTATTCACATACTGCATAGGCAGCAGTTAGTTTACCGTCTTCATGTCTTTGACATGAACCATCAACAAATAGCTCCCTGTCTGGCTTTTTAAGAGGCTGTTCCTCAATATCTGGGCGTGGTTTTGTGCATAATTCTGTAATCTGTAAACAATCATGTTCATCTTCTTCGTCATCTTTAATTTTCTCATGATATGGGTCTGGTAGTAAGGTTGCTGGATTTATTATAGTACACCTTACCATGGTCACATTTTCAGCACCCATTATGATTCTTTCGTATTTAGTCAGCCGACTAGGAGTAAGATGCTGAGTTCGAGTTCTTGTCAACAGAATCACAACCGCATGTGGAACATACACCTTTACAGGATGTCCCATCACAATTGACTCACTTTGTTCAATGCTCAAACAAGTAGCCGCCACTGCTTTTAAGCATCCTGGCAACGCGGCTGCTACTGGGTCCAATGTAGCAGAAAAATATGCTATAGTACGTCTGTCTAATCCGTGCCTTTGAGTTAGGACAGAAAGTGCACAATTTTCTCTTTCATGACAGAATAATGCGAATTCTCTTTTATAATCTGGCATGCCTAGGGCTGGTGCTGAGCACAGAGCATTTCTCAATTTTACAAAAGCTCCTACACTTTCATCATCCCATTCAACAGGATCCTTTGCTTTCTTTTTCGTCATGTTAATTAAAGACTTCGCTAGTAGGGAAAATCCTGGTATCCATTGCCTACAGTAACCTACTATTCCTAGGAACATTCTTACTTGTCTTTGGGTTACAGGCATTTGCATTTTCTTAATTAATTTTACTCTTTCAGAGGTTACTCTTCTTTTCCCCTCTCAATTTGGTGTCCAAGATACTTAACAGCTGTTGTACAAAACTGCAACTTTTCAGGTGAGACTTTATGCCCTTCTTCTGCCAAAAGATTTAATAATGCTATGGTATCAACAACACAGTCCTCTCTGGTGTTCGATGCCACCAATAAGTCGTCGATATATTGCACTAGGACTGAACTTCCTGGCATCACTAGTTTCTCAAGGCACTATTTCAATATTTGATTGAAAATGGAAGGACTTTCTGTGTACCCCTGAGGAACACAATTCCATACATAGACCTTGTTCTCAAATTTAAATGAGAAAAGTTATTGGCTGTCTGGATGCAATGGTATTGAAAAGAACGATTGACACAAATCAATTACTGTGAACCATCCTGCACTCCACGGAATCTGGTATAGGATTACTGCAGGATTTGGTACTATGGGACAACACGGTTCTACAATCTTATTTATTTTTCTCAGGTCCTGAACAATCCTATATTTTCCACTAGGTTTCTTTAATCCCATTATTGGTGAATTACATGGGCTACTCATTACTTCTTTTAGTATGTTTTGTTCAACCATTCGATCGATTTCTTCAATGACTCCTGCTTTTACTTCCGCACTCATTCTGTATTGTCTGGTATTTGGGAAAATTGCACCTTCCTTTACAGTAATTTTAACTGGGTCTATTTTAGCCATAAGTCCTACTTCTTTTCCTGTGAAATCCCAAACTATGGGGTTTACTGTGTCTTTTAATTCTTCTGGCAACTCGTCTTTTGTTATTAATGAAAACATCTCATCTACTTCTGTACCCTGTTTTGCAATCATAATTTTATATACATGGTCTTCATCTGGTGTCTGAACTGCCACACCATCCGGTGTGCAGAAAATTGTACAATTCATCTTGCACAACAAATCCCTACCTAATAAGTTTACTGGACTAGAATCACACACTACAAATTGATGCATTTCTCTGAAATTTCCGATTTTAACTTCCATGGGTTCGGTAAGAGGTGTTCTAATCCACTGATTAGCTACCCCCACTACTTGGATATTTTCACCAGAGAGAGGAAGGTCAGGAATGTCTGCTGTTCTTACAGTAGACCTGGTAGCACCAGTGTCCAAAAAGAAAAGTAATATCATTACCTTTCACATTTCCTTCAACATATGGACCTGACTGGTCTACCGGTAGGGATGCGCCAAGTACGCACTCCTTCTCCCCCTCTCCCAGGCACCGTCATGAACTGTTTTGACAGAAATCGTCCCGAAAAAGAAACTGTGATGTTATATAATCATTCTTACCACTTCCTCCTTGATATCCGATGTCTGTACCATGCTTTGCTCTGCTTACATTACCCTGAATAGGTGCAGGTGGCAACTGACTCTGAGGATTTACACCCTGCTGTGAGTCATTCTGCATCTGTGGATTTAAATTTTGATTTGGACCATTATTATTCCGAATCTTTTTACATTCATCCTTCCAATGCCCCAATTTTCCGCATCCATGACAAGGAAATTTCTTTTTAGCTTCTTCTCTACTCATTCGTCTTCTAAATTTTCCACCATTCCCAGTATCACCATTCGTTCCAGAATCTTTTCCTGGATTTTCACTTGGATTTTCCAAATTAATTCCCTGTTTCTCAGCCATTTTCACCTGAGCCCACATCACTTTTTCCTGCAATTTCTTGTGTCTATCCTCAATATCGTCTCCACAATATTTTGCATACTTCAAAATCTCATCAATGGGTTTTCCCTGCCAACACAGCATGTGTTGTTTAATCATCTGACAAATCTCTGGCATCAAACCGTAAACAAATCGATACACAAACTGACTCATGTTCTTGTCTCCAATGTCTTCAAATCCACTATACTGTTTAAATACCTGTAATAAACGCTCATAGTAGGAATGCACCGATTCGTTAGCTTCTTGGGTAGTTCGATCTATTTTTACCCAATCTGTTTCTTTCGGGGGTATTTTCCCTTTCAGGTAAGTTATCACCTGCTGATACTTTTTCATCACTTCATTTGACGGGGCACCTGTTTTCGGATCTCTAGGATATTCGTCACTAGGCCAATCAACTGTAATTTTACAATCTGTCCACAAATCGGCAGGTACCACTATGTCAAACAAACCATCCAAATCCTTCAACAATACCTTCAACACCTTCACAAACCTGTCAACCTGCTTGTACCATTCAATTGGTTTTTCTCTCAACTTTGGAAAATCATTCGTAAATGACAAAATATCCTGTCTGCTCCATGGGACATGTACATATCCTCCTCCCGCAACTTCTCGCATTGGATACATTTGATCTGCTTTCCCTGTTTCCTTCATCACATATTCAGATGCTGTTCTACTTGTTCGTGCTTCTTCCTTTTTCTTGGCCCACCTAGTTCTCCATTTATCTAGGTCTCCCCATTTTTGCAAAACTAACATTAATTCTCTTATTTGCAATCTTCTTCCAGAGGCATTCATATTTTCTAAATCTTTGTCTGAAAATTCTGCTCTATAGGGTTTCTGTAGTACTTTTGATCTCCCTATTTCTATTCCCATCTGTAGTGCTAAATTGGATAATTTTTCATGAAATAACCTTACATTTCTGGTGATACTCCTGCACAGGAACAATAATTCTTCATCATCGTAGGTATTTAAGCGTTCTAGTCCTACATTTCCTGCTATTATTTCTTCTAATTCGACTTTCAATTTATGAATGTCTATTATTTTCGGAGGTGTGCACTGTTTAACTGACCCTTGTACCCATTTTTCTAAATCTTCAGGTGTTACTATGGTGGCACTTTTTGCTCCCGATGAAGTTATTAAACTTACATCTTTTGAACATCCAGGTACATCTTTTCTGGGAGTGCTATTTACAGAACCTCGAATAGGCAAGTCCATGAGTGATATTGTGGATTCACAGTCACTAAATTGATCCTCAACTATTACTGCAGCTTCAGGTTTTGTGGTGTTTACAGGAGTAGGTGCAAGTATCGGTGGAGGACAATTTCCTTGAGTACCATATAATGGAACTACTGGACCAATTGTTACAGGTATGGTCAATGAATCAGGGTGTACTTTTATCTGTGTTATTTTCTGTATTAATTCTGCTCTGGTCTTCTCTAGGGCTTCTTTTTCTTTGTCATGAAGTATTCTACTGGGGGTGAATTCATGCATTACCTGTGGCACTAATGGAGTTTTTATCTGTGGTGCACTTGGAGTGCATCCACTTGCCCCTTCCTGATATGGTGGGGGGTTTCTTAACATTTCCTCCATAAATTCGTCTTCAGAGTCGTCACTTCTCATCAAATGTTTTGTCTTTTCTGTGCATTTACTTCCTAATTTCTCCTCTGCTGTTAACAATGGATATAATCCTTCTGTAATCATTGCCCTTCTCCATTGTTTCATCTGACCTCCTCTAGACTCATGTAGGTATCTGGGAAAAAATCCTGGATAACCCCTATTACTCCTAGATCGGTCCCGCTCAAATGCCTCAGTTTCCCATTCCTCTAGAGCTTCGTACTAAGTTAATCTAGGTCTGGGTTCTAAGTCATTCATCCTCAATCTCAAGTTTTGCAGAATTCGCCCATTGAACGTGCCATTCTCGGGAAATGCTAGTATTCCATCATTTTTGGTATATTCTATCCAATTCTCCATCCATACACAAGTATGATAACCTCTCTCCATAATCATGAATGAAGCGGGCGTTTTAGCTGGTGGAATAATAATTCCTTCTCTAGTTTTGATTGGTTTGTCCTTTTTAAAATAATTCTTGATCTTTTGTAAAAATGACATTTTTCTCCTTTCTCCGTACATCTTGAGTAAGTACCGATGTATAAAATTATATTCTGCAAAGCCTAAATATCTCCTATCCTGACGAATTCCTGTTAAAGTCGGATCGCGTTTTAACATGCAATCCTTATCCACTAAGAATTTCGCTTCTATAATTTTGACCAATCAAATGTCTGCTATCTTTTATTTCCGAGCCAATCCTTGCGCGGCCTTTTGGTGACGTTTGTCTGTCAACCCCTCCTTTACAATCTGCTCTTTCCTGTCCTTGCTGGTTCAACCAATCCCAGCGCGGCACCTGTGACGTCAGTACTACTCCTGACTACTGACCCCTCCTTTACAAGGGTCTTTCCACACCCGCTGATTTAACCAATCCCAGCGCGGCGTTTTGTGACGTCAGCTCCCTCTCCGGCAACTGACACTCCCTTTACAAAAATTTACGCAAACTTATTTTCTCTACAATTCTTAATTTCATTTCAGTAACAACATAAAACATTCGCTATCGTGCCAGTTTCTTCTAAATTCGAAAAAGATAGTTTCTCTCACACTTAGTAAAACCCTTTCCGTTTACTAACATATACTACGAGTAAAACCCTTCCGTTTACTCTTCACACAAGCTCCAGAAATACCTGTTACTTCTTCAATGTTACCCTTTCTAGGTGATATAACATCAAATTTTCACCAGCGTACTCTTTTGCTATTACTCACACGCATAGAGTCCCTAACGAGTACTGAAAGTCCTGCTTAACTTTTCAGTACTATTTCTGCCTGGCAGATAAACTCACTGCAGTATGGCTTCCACTTACCATCCGCTATTCCTTTTACCCCGGGGATTCTAGACAACATAAAACAAACTTCGAATATACGGATGTTAGTTCATAAAAATAAAATTCTCATTACCCAATTAACAAAGAGTAACCATCCTCTGATTACCAGAAAACTGATCCAGCGCGATATTAGCAAACAGCATTCATTCACAAAACACTCACTTGGGCCCATACATTCATACTACGCTAATACTTACGCTGGGTTTTATCAGTTGTTACTCTTTATCAAAATCCCTGCTACCAATTACCTTCTGAATGAAGAGTAATGACTTACCAATGAATCCTTTGCTAATTGGGAAGTTTAAAATGAGTGACATTCATTATAGTACATAATCCTGAAATAACCACTGAGTCAGGAAGTTTTAAAATGTTTATCTAAAGATTTAGCAGAGTAAATTACAGAAAACACATGGTACTTAATCGAAATACCCAAGATGAAGCATAGAATAATTATTGCTAATAAATGACGGTGTTTAAGGAAAAGGAGAGAATAGAGACAGCAGCGCAACTAAAGGTTGCATTATATTTACCTAAGTGCGAGAACCAAACCCCTTGGCCAAGGAGTTGGAAAGAATAGGACCCAGGAAGGATGAAGAGCAAAGACCTCCTCCAGGATCAGGACAGGACCGGTGACCTCTCTACCACGACGCCTGCGTCGTTCCCCTCTCTGATACTCGACTTCTCCTCGATTCTCCCGTGCCTTCCTTCTAATGGACTCCACCGCCCCTTCCTCAGGACCTCTCTGGACAGTGATTCGGTCTGCAATCGATCAGCTTGGCAGTCTGGAGCTAAGAGCGCTCTGACAGCATGGACGCCTGTTCTTCCTAAGTCAAGCCAGCTAAATAACTAATGCTATATTCTATTATACCCTTCTACGCCCATGTACCTCCCCTTAATGTTGCCAAAATATGGGACCACTATTTCTGATTGGACAGGGACAGGGGGTTGATCCTCACACCATATTGATTGTCTTGAATTCTGAAGCCTATTGTTTTTAAACTACCGCCCCTTCAATTTAATACATTTGCTTTATTTCCCACCCGTCTCACGACAAAATTGACAATTTATTCATATAAAATGTTGCGTTTTGACAAGAACATTTTGGTATGTAGTGGTGTCGGCCAGCAGGTCATGGCCTTGGGTGATGTCCAAGTTGACTTCATCTTTTTCTTTCTGGTCTGCCACTGCAGGGCGCATGTGCGGAATCTTTGTCACACGAGCTTTCATTGTACCAAACCCAGGCCCAAGTTTACGAACTAATAAAAGTCAAAGAAGAAACTATTAAAATCACAAATAAAAATGTTTCACTGTATGCCCACCTTTTCTACTCTATTCCCATTTAATTATAATACTGTCCCGCATTAGTAGCGTTAAGAAAACGACAAATTAATAATAACATGAGAGCAAGCTGAAGCATGTGAAAACATCAAGCAGCCATTTTAATACACACTGCGCAGAAGCAGAAATTTCCCACCAAGCAAAGAGAGACGTCACAACACGTGATATGGTTGAGACATGCGCAGATAGTTTCCCACGCTTTAGCGGCCATTTTAGATTACAGACAAGCGTTATTCATTAGTAAAACACATAGGCAAGCATCCTTTCTATTCGTGTCGTGTATGCAAAGGTTAGTAAAACAATACAAGTTTAATAAATTAATACTATGAGGAGGATTGTATACAAGCAAGTTTCGTTTATGAAACCTTGCTCCATCATGACTCCAGAGAGTGTTTGTTTAAGTGCTCAAGAGGAACAGAAGTTAGGAGTTTCTAGGGTAAGAGAAATCTTTCTCCTAGATTGTCTCGATCCCTCTGAGAAGGACAGCAGACTTGCTAAGTAGGTAAGTCGACCATAATGCAGCAGAAATAGCAAATTTTGAAATGATGCATGCCTCTAGTGGCAGTGGGTGAAGCTCCCATGAGATAGGAGAAATGTGGTTGAATCTATTTTTCGGTGCAATGAGGCATTCAGTAGCGTGGAAATAGCTATGAGTATGGAAAACGTGGAAGTTGGTAGACCAGGTAAGATGGCATTGCCTGAGTCAGTTCTGGATATAATGAGCTCATGGGCTGTGTGCTAGAAAGGAGGTATTTTATTTTCTTGAGTTTGTGAAGTTGTCAGATTGCCCTAATTTATTTAACATAAGGGAGCATTGAGAGGGGAGAGTCGATCATGAATTCTAGTTACCTGTTTGTTGTCTGCATTAGGTGCTGACACATAACCAAACTCCTTTAGTTCTTCAATCGGTGAAGGGTCCATTTTGTTATTGGATCTGCTAAAGATTAACAAAAAATCTATTTTCTGGGGTTCAGCGGCAGGCAGTTTGAATTCATCCAGTCCTATATTTTCCTTAAACCCCACTGCAGGGTATGTAGATTGTTGATCGAAGTCAGTGTGATGTAGAGTCATGTGTCATTGGCCTTCCGGTGAAGCTTGATGCCGGTGCCCGCAGTAACAGCCCTAGAGATCATACTCATAGGTTGAGTATCATTGGGGTGAGTGTGGAGACTTGAGGGATCCCACACACAACCAGTTCTGTTCAGGATCAGTTCTCTAGTTTGACTAACTGCAATCATCCTTTCAGGAGAGATCTGAACCAACTTAGCACAAGTTCTATAAAGCCCATTCATTCTTCCCTCAAGGGTCCTTGGGAGTACTTTGTGATCAACTGTAGCAAAGGCAGCCACGGGTCCAGGAGGGCAAGAAGTCAGGCCTCCCGACATCTAGGATGGGGTGAATATCATCAAGCCCTTTCAGCGCTGCTATTTCTGTGCTATGACCTTCTCTGAGCCCGGATTGGGCAGACTATAGTAGCAGGTTCTCACTTAAGTACTGAAGGATGGAGACACATTTCTCAATGGCTCTGCCCAGCTCTAGCAGGCTGGTGCGGGGTGTGAAATTGTCCAAACCTTCTGGCTTTGCATTGGATTTCTTTAAATTAGGTGTGATCTGGCCCATTATTAGATTGTTCAGATGCTTTCCTTGTAGCAGCAAAGTGCTGATTAAGGGAAGACAGAACGATGCTCATAGATGGAAATTAGATTTAAAAATCTTCGCTGGGATAGTGTTTCTGAGGTAGTAGGTGAAACACATTTGACTGATTATTTTTATGAGGTCTTCAAATTGTAATATCTGGAAGGAACTCCAAGTGCCGGCAATTTTGAAGTGTGAACAGATGGCTGAGTGAGATTGGTGTTGAAGACTTCTTTTACGTTGGCAAATTTTTTTTAGAGAAAAAGGCCAGGAATGTGTTGCTTTTCTTGGGTAGAGAGGAAATCCCTGAGCTGGGAGCTTTGGTGTTTAATTTTACATGGGTAAATAAGGATCAAGAAGGTTAGGAGAGTGGGATATTTGCATATTTGCACCGGGTGAAGGCTACTTTTGCTTGCTAAATTCCATGTTTATGCATTTACTGAGCTTGCTCTAGTTTAGATTTAGGGGCAGATTTACAAGCCCCTTGTGACACTTTTGCGCAGCCGTTGCGTCACTTTTGTGACCCAGGGGCAGTGTAAATAATGCGCCACGATGCAACACATTTACAACGTGACGCATCTAGAGAGATGGGTCACGTTGTAAAGCCCTGCGCCACATTATACCTGCGTCCGGTATAATGTATGCAGGGTGGGCGTTCCAATGCAAAAAAGCCTCATAAAAGTGACGCAGTGAAATCTACAAGATTTCACTGTGCCACTTCTACTACGCCACTGCGTCAAAACCTTACGCCTGCTTCAAGCAGGCGTAAGGAGGGACGCAGCACAGTAGGTATAGGCCTTCCTGAGCACTGCTGGAGTTGTGTCGTGCTTGCGGCATGACTCCAGCAATGCTTGACCTTTGCGCCAACAGATGTGTGACGCATCTGTCAATACTTGCGCCATGGTGCGCCGCATTGTAAATGCGACGCATCCATGGTGGCGCAAGGGTATTTTTGCGTGACGAAAGTAAACTGACGCATCTCTGGTATGATGCAGAGATGCGTCAGTTTCTTGTAAATCTGCACCACAGTTTTGTTTTTTTTTCTTCTTGACAGAGTCTTTCTAGTGATCTGATTTCTTTCCCAGTTTTGCACAATTCCTTGTTGAACAAAGGTTTGCTTGGTGCGGGTTTGGACATTAATAGATTTTTGGGAGCAATCACATTAGCGAAATAGTCAATAGTATTAGAATGGTTGAACTTGAATTTAAGTCCATACCCAGCCATTTTACGAATGTTACTCTGGCAACTGGTTTATCAAAAGGCAAACTTTAGGATGCTCTAGACGAGTCAGTCTCCAGCTTGAAAATAATTGATCCCCGTGCTCTGGTTGTTGCGGGTATCTCTGGGGGGTGTGTTCCAAATTCTCAAAACAGGAAAAAGGTGGTAACTTAGGCTGAGAACACTCAAAAACGAATGTACTGTATAACTGTTGTATTACATTTGAAAGTCCACAGTAAGATATCTCTGCTTCAACATACAAGCCTAGAAAGATATTATCGGGGAAGTGGCAGAGATTTGGGATAAACTTGGGTCCGCTGGTATGAAGCTTTCTTGTATCCCTCTTGCTGCGAGAGCAGAAAAGATCTACTTTTCAACAGAGATATGGCTGTGTGCACAGGTCCATTGTCATGTAGTAGACTATTAGAATTGATAGGAGTCTGCAGAACTAGACAAGTCACTATCTGGAACTTTCTAATGGAAATAAATTGAGTTGGTGCCTTGAAGGGAAGTTAAGAGTCTACCCAGACATACTCTGCCTGCCACATCTGAGGTTTTCACGAGATAAACCGATATATGAAAATCAGTATATGATTCCAATCCAGAACAACACAGCTATAGAGCGTTATGCTATATCATGACTCTGTTAGTGGCAAGAAAAAAATATGCATATTCAATTAAATTAAATTTGCGCTGTATGGATATGTATATGGATAACAAACCCAAATTTGGCCTATTTTCCTAGTACACACACGAAGGAAATATTTTTTCACTTCATAATATTACTACCAAACTCAGTGGCATTCCTTTGATCAATGTTGTAGCAATTCAGGTGCCATTTAAATCAGCAAGAATCCATACATATACTGAGTTGGTCACAGGCTGATATTTTCAGTAGGCACAAAACACACTGAAATAATTTCGAGGATCCGAAATGTATGACTTGCTAGTTAGTCAAGGACTTCTGCAACAACCGCATGAACCTTCTGAGCTGTTATACTAAAATATGAGCCTAGAACTGTAGGTTTACAAGTGGTGCTGTGCAGAAGGCCTGTTGATATTGCTACAAAGCTGCAAAGATTGCGGTAACAAGCTGAGGGGCTTATTTACAAGCCACTTGCGCCACCCGTACGTCACTTTTCCCATGTTAAAATTGACGCAAAAGTGGGGCAAGAGGCTTGTAAATCTGCCCCTGAATATTTAAAAAGTGTGGGGCAGATTTACAAGCCCCTTGCGACATCTTTACGATACCGTTGCGTCACTTATGTGACACAGCGGCGTCGTAAACAATGCGCCACTATGCGACAGATTTACAATGTGACGCATCTAGTGAGATGCGTTACGTTGTAAAGCCCTGCGCTACATTATACCTGCGTCAGGTATAATGTATGCAGGGTGGGCGGTCCGTCGCAAGGAAGCCCCGTAAAAGTGACGCAGTGTTTCACTGAGTCACTTTTACGTCCCCACTGCGTCAAAACCTTACGCCTGCTTGTAGCAGGCATAAGGAGTGACGCAGCATTGCAAGTATAGGATGCCCCTGAGCAGTGCTGGAGTTGCGTCGCGCTTGCGACACGACTCCAGCACTGCGTCACCTATATGCTGACAGATGCGTCACGCATCTGTCTCTCCTTGCGCCACGGTGCGCCGCATTGTAAATGCGACGCATCCATGGTGGCCCAAGGGGTTCCTAACGTCACGCAAAATAACTGGCGCATCCCTGCTGATCTGCAGGGATGCGCCAGTTATTGTAAATCTGCCCCTTCGTATCTATGTATGTATGTAGTTACATATATTATAGCCCCCTACACTAACAGATGTTTACAGGCACTTTACATCAGGACAACACAATTATAGATTTTGTCACATTTATATGATTAGAACAAAAACAGATTTTTTTGTGTGTAAAATGTGTAAAATTTGAAGCTAGGATTTGAGTAGTTAAGGACTTACATCGGAACATTCATCTATTACAGAAATAACGAAAAAAATGTTTTTGAAAACAAAAGAAATAACTAAAAAGAGGTGGGCTTTTCAAGTGCCTTCTAATGGACAACCGAGAACGTTTGGTTGATAAACCAAAAGGAGAGAGCCCCAGAGAGCAGCGATGACTAGAGAAAAGGTTTGAACTAGGCCTCCAGTGCAGATATTGAGTAATTGCAGGCAGACGCATCACACCTCTTCCCTGTCACTCACCGTCAGTGTCCTGGCCTGACTTGTTTATCTTTGCTGGAGCGGAATACTTGCATAAGGTTCTAAAACAGTGCTTTATTTGTAAATAATAAGTGCCAGGGCCCTCGTCAGGAGGCCACCCTGGTTGCACCACCCATTGCAACTGCCGTCGCTGCCAATGACAGTACTTACACAACTACTAGTCATCACACTGGTACAAGTGGGACAATTCAGACTGTTCGAGGCCCCCCAAAGCTATAAGAATGGCTTGGGAGGCAGGTATCAGTTGATATAATGTCTATTTGCTTAATAAACAGCTGTTGTTGTGGTCATCTCTATATTTCACAAACAGCGCCACCATGTGGTAGCTCTCATAAGACCCAGTGTTGTCAATTAAATGTGGGTGCTGAGCACCGAAAACCACTGGCTCAAATTAAGCACTGTTCTAAATCACATCTGAGTCACCCTTTCCCATCCTCATTGGCCGTTCCTTAAAAGCAGGGGCGTGGCACAGGGGGGCCCCACACTTCATGGGGCCCCTTCCAGCCCTACTTAAACCTGTAAGGTAGGACGGGCTCAGAGGTGACTCATGCATTCTGCAGGGCAGCCCCATTATTTTGTGTTACACCACTGCTTACGAGACCTGATGTTCCTACCTTCGAGAATGATCGTTAGTCAGTCAGCCTATGGGAGAGGAGGAAGAGTGCAGATCAGGTAACAGGACAAGATATGATTGAGAAGAGGAAAGGAAAGAAGGAGACGTAGAAAGAACAGGGCGAGAAGAAAACAGCCGTTTTGGCTATTCTTCTAACATAGATAGAGCATACAGGGAGCCCAGGATGGTATGGAGAAAGCGGAGGACAGAACGATGAGAAAAGGAAAGAATCAGAAAATGGTGAAAGAATTTGCAGTGGAAGGAAGAGAAACCTTTGAGAAAGGAGGAGAGGTAGAAGGTGGGAGAAAGGCGAGAAGGGAAGGAAAGATTGTAAAAGGAGAGAGCAGGGGCAGTATAAATAAGGGAAAGGAGAAGAAACAAGGTTAGAAGAACAGAAAAGGGAAGAAGTGAAGCATAAATGAGAGGGCAGGGCAAGGACAGATGGAAAGAAGAAATCAATGAGAGAAGTGGGGAAAAGAAGAGGCATTTGAAATGAGTGAAGGGAACAAAGAAGAGTGAAAAAAAATTAAGGGAATGTAAAACGGAGACCTGAAAGAGAAAAGAAAGGCTAAGGTACAGAACACAGGGAGAAGGGTGGGAGAAAGACGAGATATCTAATTGAAATAGGATGAGAAGGAAAGGACTGAGAAAGAAGATTCAGGTGGAGAGGCAGTGAGAGAAAATAAGTATGACTGGTCTACTGGTTTCTTTTTTGGGTCATGTTCCTAAAAATGTCCAGTAGGTCATTAGTGACAACAAAATGGCTCAGTAAGCTGAATGCTACATGGTAACAAAATGCATTGTTCTGAAGGTTATAAGTTTGAATCCTGCAAGGCAGTCCCAGATTTCCATCCTTCCTAGATCGATAAATTGTGTGTCATAAATGGGAGTATGGTAACGTCTGTTATTTGCAGTGTGCAAGGTAGCATTTTATTAAAAAAAACTAAGCCACTCAGTTATTCTCCTCCCACAGCTTATCCCTATTAAGAACTGCCCTTGCACCTAGTTGACTTTCCGTGCCCTACTGGCCTGTCCAAAAAAGGTCCTGGTGGGAGCTTTTCCATCTAGCGAGATTAATGCAATGCATATTCACTCCATAGGGTTGTAGGACATAAGTACCTATTGTGGTTATGCTTTATGTTGCTATTATTTCACTAATGCAGAGGGAAGTTACTCATTGTAAAGTCACTGAAATGTTACCAAAGAGGATGAAGTGTCACATTCGTGTGATGTCAGGTAGTATGTAAATTAGAGGGGTCTTATACTTTCACTTTTTACCCCAAAAAATCATAAGAGTGGCTCTGAGTAACCCCTATGTCTGTCAAATTTGAGTAAAAGTGGGGTCCCTAAAATTGTCCTGGAGATGGTGATAACAGTAAGTAAGTACCCTTAAGATGTGTGCACCCTGAATATCGACTCCAGAATATCAATGGGACACAATATTGAGGACAAAATATTGAAAAAACAAAATCGACAGGTAAGTAAGTGTAGATCATCTATAACTAACTCCATATATAGATATGTACCTGCATAGTACATGTATCTTCAAGGTACGTAGATGTGGAATTAGGAATAGTAAAGCTATACTTCCCTACATGCATTAACCTGTAAATATTTCGTCCCTCGATATTCTTGTAGCATAGTTTCCTGGGGTTCAATATTCTGCAATACAATCCCCTTGAACTGAATCAGTGTGGCAGAAAGCAAAACCCATGTTTGCACTCTGGAGGCGAGATGGAAATCAAGCCTAAATTCATACAGAGAGACTGTTAGACCTGTCAGCCTTAGGGTGGTCATCTCCCAATCTTTTTGCTTTTTGCCTCCACATTTTACTGAATCTAAAAGGTGGAACATGTACTTTTATGTCTTACATGTCCTGGGAGTGACAAATAGCTTATTTCGTTTTTCACTATTGTGAGGCCTACTCCTCATAGGTTAACCTTCGGAATTCCTTAATACACTTTTAAGCTGTAATTCCAGATCAGAGTAGCTTTTTCATGTTTCATATGTTTTGAATGGTGTTGATAAACCCAACTTACTGGTGAAGTTGAATTTAATATTGCTATTTTTGAAATGACACTTTTAGAAAGTGCAAAAAGAACAATTGATGGACAGAATGCTAAACAATGCCATACATTCACCCCAGTACAGAGATCTGAGTATAAACAATTATTTTTTTGCTCCCCATGCCATTCCAGTTTAGACTCAGCCATATGCAAATCAGTCTTGACCCTGTTCCCCATGGGAACAGTCCAGCCCGAACTGCCAAGCCAGGTCCTCCCTGGACTGGAAACAAGCATCCTAGGACTGGTTTCTGGGTTTTACCCCTCATCAGCCAAGCTAGCTTGACTCCAGTGGCATGGAGAGCATGGGACCCACGTCTGGGCATACCCCTCCCACTCGGGGTGATAAATGCAAAAAGAACAATTGATGGACAGAATGCTGAACAATGTCATGCATTCACCCCAGTACAGGGATATGGGCCTAAATCCATTGTTTTTTGGCTCCCCATGCCATTCCAGTTTAGACCCAGCCATATGCAAACCAGTCTTGACCCTGTTCCCCATGGGCTACAGTCCAGACCGAACTGCCAAGCCAGGTACTCCCTGGACTGGAAACAAGCATCCTGGGACCCGTTTCAGGGTTTCACCCCTCATCAGCCAGACTAGCTTGACTCCAGTGGCATGGAGAGCACGAGACCCACGTCTGGGCATACCAGTCCCACTCAGGGTGACAACTGCAAAAAGAACAATTGATGGACAGAATGCTGAATAATGTCATACATTCACCTCAGTAAAGAGATCTGGGCCTAAATTCATCGTTTTTTTGCTCCCCGTGCAATTCCAGTTTAGACCCAGCCATATGCAAATCAGTCTTGACCCTGTTCCCCATGGTAACAGTCCAGCCCGAACTGCCAGGCCAGGTCCTCCCTGGACTGGAAACAAGCATCCTAGGACCAGTTTCAGGGTTTCACCACTCATCAGCCAGACTAGCTTGACTCCAGTGGCATGGAGAGTACGAGACCCACGTCTGGGCACACCCATCCCACTCGGGGTGACAACTGCAAAAAAAACAATTGATGGACAGAATGCTGAATAATGTCATACATTCACCTCAGTAAAGAGATCTGGGCCTAAATCCATCGTTTTTTTGATCCCCATGCAATTCCAGTTTAGACCCAGCCATATGCAAATCAGTCTTGACCCTGTTCCCCATGGTAACAGTCCAGCCCGAACTGCCAAGCCAGGTCCTCTCTGGACTGAACTGGTCCCTTGCTCACTGCGCCACTAGATTCAAACTAGCCTGGCTGATGAGGGGTGATGCCCTGAAACCAGTCTCAGACATGGAAGGGCTTTCAATGTTGTGGCAACAACCAAATCATTTTCACCTCTCTAAAGGGGAAATTTTGTCACAGCAGTTGTCCAGCTGTGCTCACGGACTGCTGCAAAAAGCAGCAAAAAAGACTTACCTAAGTTATAAATGGCTCCTGTGTTTGTATCGCATTTTCACTCGCAAAAGATGACCCAATATTAGAGATGCAAAGGTGTTGAGCACTGGCAATGTTTTTCTACATGCATTGGAAATGCTCCTCTATGGAGGTAGACCAGGCATGTTAAACTTTTGGTACGAGGCTGAGGCAAGCAGACTCAAGCAGGGCCCACAGAGGACGAGGACCTCTTTCCAAGTGTAAAAAGCAATGTCCTGCAGAGAAAGAAGAGCATGGTAGATCCACCATCAGGCACGATCCCCTGGCATTAGTTGTATCAGCCGCCTCCTCGATAATAATAGGGCATTCTTGCTTTAAAGTCCATGGATAAATGTTGGAGCAAGAATGTGGGGGAGGGAGGACCCCGGGCTGTGTGACCTGAGGAATGATGACGCCTCTGCCACTCTCCCTTCTAACTGGCCTAAGGTAGATCACCTTAATGCCACGCCCACTTTCTGCGGAAACATACGCATCGGTCTATTCATGCAGCCATTTTAACATTTGTTTTGAGCTTTTCTTCTCTATAGGAGCCCTCAAATCGAGTAAATATTAACATGGCGGGCTTTTCTTCTCTATAGGAGCCCTCAAATCGAGTAAATATCAACATGGCGAGGATGTAGCCTTACAGCTAGAGTTGCTGACTTTGGAGCTGGGGACCAATGTTGGATCCTTGGGTTCGGCTCAACATCCTTTGATTCTGGTCAAATCACTTAATCTCCCCGTGCCTACCAAAAATGAATGTGTCCTTGTGTAACGTAACTGGTGCTCATGTAAAGCGCTCCAATACCTTCGGGTGGAGTTTGCGCTATATAAATTTGCAACAAAAAAAAAATCTATATATATGTCCCCTTTGTGCAGGGGTGTGGCAATCAAAGGTGCAGCTGCACTGGTTTTGAGGCACATTTATACATTCCAGTTATATTTTTTTCCTATTCAGTACGGTGGTATTACAGTGACCATTTTGCAAGCTTGCATTAGGGCCCATGGTACCCTTGCTACTCCACTACCTTCTGTGACTTTACCTCTTGCACACTTTGCGCAATATTTGGCTTGTGAAAAAAAATCACCTCTATGTGGGTGAAATGTTTTAATTTCTTTTGGAGAAATTATGCGAAGTGCCCAACAATTATGTGCAAAACCGGCTTCGTCATTTTGCTCTGTGCTGCAGTACGAAATGCACCAATGGGCCATTTTTGGCCCAAAGGTGCATTTCACGGTTAGAAAAGAACACAAAATCATGTAGGACGCGAACGAAAGCTGATTGCGTTTGGTATGTTCACATTCTTCCCACGCCTCAATGACGTGGTTTAATGACATAATCTCAGGCATTTAACCTAACAGTCATAATACGAAATGCTGTAAATGACATTACGCCGGCAGAAATTACATTTCGCACAAGCCTAATATTCCCATGATTTTGGCCCATTGCGCTTACCGAGAAGGACAGACAGATGACGGGGCCCTGAATCTCTGCCAGAAGGCATAGTTCGAGTCAGGTTCGTTGGCACTATCAGCATCAGCTTGGACAAATATTTGTGGGCTAATAATACCACTATTTGCACATGCTCGGTGTGCGTGGGAGATGAACTTGATGTGTCTTTCGCCTGTACTTTTTTTTTCCACTCAGCAGCAAGAGCCCAGGATCTCGCGACTCACTCACTCCACCTCACCACAATCTGCTCCGCACTCCAGGGCGAGTGCCGCGGGTGGCCCTCGCGATGTGGCGCGCGCGCTAAACGTGCGGGCCGGGCTTCACAATGCAGCCCAGTCACTGCGAATGTCGTTTACTCATGGAATGTGGCACGGGGCCAACGCTGCAAATTAACTGGTGTTCCAGCTGCTTTCTGTACGCAGCGATGTGCACAGAAGCTGAAAGTATGTCGTTAAAGGTTACACTTACACCAGGGCCTTTCTAGTGACAACCAGCAGCCCTGTGTTCTGGATTCAATTTTAAAGTGCCAGAAGGGGCCGACTTCTGAATGTCACACCTCAATTTGGCATAGTTTGGCATTTTAAAAAGTCTGATTGTGGGCGGCAGTGCCTGTGAGTCAGCCCTGACTAGAGCGACCTTTCCAAAACCCCCAGAAACATTAAAACTGTAATGGGCTACTTTTTTATTGCGTGAAAAATTATTAATTAAAATGGGTTTTATGTATGTTGGCACCGATGGGTAACTATAACTACCCCCTTTTTGTTGCCAATTACTATGTAAACCGTCTAAATCTTTCAGGGTTACATTTAATTAAAGTGGCGTGATATGTGCTGATGTTTTTGGGAGAGTATCTGAGAGGCCAACGCATTTATAAAAAAATAAAACGCTGTTCAAAACCTTGTGCTTAAACTGTGCTTTTCTAAGAAGAATAAGGTATTTGCCCTCCTTTTTTAATGTAATTCTATACTTCAGGACAGTGAAGGAATTATTAAGTTCATATTTCAGTATTAGCTCCTCCGGCTCTCATTAAAACTCTGTGAATCTTTGTCATTGTGTATTTTACCAAAATTAATGCTATTTACGATAACTTAGATACAGCCCTTAAAGGTCTCCAATTGACAATCCTAGAGCGGTGACCTGTGATTCAAGAAAACAGAGGTTCTGCATTTCACCCTGGTAACTGTTTTGGAAATAAAGGCTACCGTCTTGGCCGTCCAGCCTGCTTCTGCTCTAGATCCAGGCCTTGCTAAAATATTCCACCTAGCCATTGACACTATTGCACCCACTCTAACATCTATCATCAATGCCTCTTTCTCTATGGCTGCCATTACAAAACAACTGCAGACCCTCAGTCTTTAGTAACTTATCACCCATCTCACTTTTGGATATAGTATCTAAAGTGACTTAGGGAGAGGTGAGGAAACAACTGTCTGTCTTCATCAACAGTAAATTTATTCTTGAAAAGACCCAAACACGATTCTGCATCCGCTACCGAATGGAGGCAGCTCTTGTAGCACTATGGATCGGCCGGGAATGATTTAGGATGAGGGAGGTATGGATGCCTTCATCCCACCGGATTTGTATTCATCTCTTGACACTGCATCCCACTCCACTCTTTTAGCTCATCTACAGGAGGCTGGTGTTGGAGGCAAGTCCTTGGATGGTTTGGATCATTTCTACTGTCTATATTTCTCTTTATCCCTCCACACTTCATAAGGTTCACTCTGGTGCTCCTCAGGGCACCTCCTTAAGCCCTACATTATTCAACATCTAAGTTGAATCGCTGGCCACATTTTTCTAGATCTTTGAATGTGGAGTTTCTGACCTTCAAGGATGACAACTAGATTATTCATATGAGAAAAAGATGAGCCTGCTGCACAAACTAATGTATGCTCTTGTCTGTCTGCAGTAGCTTTTGAAAGTTAATCCGGACAAGACCGAGGTCCTAATTATAAGATTTCTTTGATTTGGTCCCAAGATTGGTGATTATTATCCTTAGTCTCTTACCCTTTTGTTGTTGCTACAGCATGTAATTCAGGCTTCATTTTCAAAGATAATATGGTTTGTGTAGCCCAAATTGAAAAACTCCGTCATGTTTTCTTCATTTTAGATGTCTAAACATAATACCACTTCTTCCTCCTTCAGCTACTTGCTTCATGGCTCTTCCTGCAATTGTAGGCTCTTGATTGGACTCTTGCGACTCCGGTTATCTAACTCTCACTGAGTATCAGCTTTGGAAACAACATTTTTTTTCAAAAATCCGGCAGCTGGACTTTTGTTAGGAGCCTTCACCAGGCGCCTACTTCTCATCACCTTATACAGCTTCATTGGCTCCATATCAATAGAAACGAGGCATTTGGTAACAGCAACACCTGTTATTTACGGCACTGAGAAATGGCAAAAACTGAGATGGTAAATGTTACATAAAAAGCAAATCCTTCCCAATATTTTACTTTTTGAACTGGAAAGCTCCAAGTACCTGAAAGAAGGGCGGTGTGAATACATAGAAATGACTAAGTGGTGGGAAGAATTAAAAATGCTAAAGAGCTATAACTCAGAAGGTTATAGGAAGGCTGGAGGATACCTTATTACAGTGCTTACAGGCAGGACATTTAGGCTGTTTAGTGCTTTGATTTATGCTCTGTTATAGTGCACAGGTTTTATTGCATACTACATTCTGCCATATAATCTTCAGAGTACGGCCGGTGTACAATAACTGTACAATAACTGCTAGTGTGGTACCAATTTATAATTGTTATTTAGCACCATGTTACATAAAGTAAGGGTGTTCTATTTTACGCCATTAATGTTACCAGCAGCAGAAAGCAATGCTTGCGTTTTTTCTATGCAGGCAGAATGAAAACAATGTTCTAAGTCCATTGACCAGTCAACTGGATAAAGTTAAGGAGCAGAGGAAACCAGAAGGACTGATGACATGGGAGCTGTTCGCACCCTAAACTACCTTCATCAGCCCCTCCATTGTTTGTTGTTCCTTGCTCACCTCATTATTATGCATCTTAAAGGCAGCCACACAGATGTCTGTGTCACGGGACATGGTCCATGAGCCCAACCCAACACCATAAAGGGTTAGAATGTTTCCCATTTGTTTAACCAAGAGAAGCTGCCATCTTTGGTTGGTCCAAGGCCCTTACTTAACACTAGTGGTGGGTGAAATATTCTGTTCCGCCAGCAAAATTAGCAGAATTTTGGCGACTCCTCATTGCTCTAGTAATGCAGCGTTCCAGCCAAATTCCGCCAATCACCATGTGGCAGAATTTATTCTTGCGTGCAGCTCCAGAACATTAAGCTGGCGACAGCAAGCAAGATTTGGCGTCCCCTAGCATCATTTCCAGTCGCTAAGAGAACATCCAGTGAGATTTTTCTAACGCAGGCAGTCATGGGCGGTAATGGGCAGTCGCAGGTGGTCGTGGTCTAGTGGAAGCAAAATTAACTCGAGTAGCTGCACCCTCTTGCACGCCGCATGGTGCAGTTCGTACTGATTTTTCAGCGTGGAAATTACTCCCGACACTAAATCACAGCCCGAGCAGCGCGACAGGCCTATCTCTGCCCTTTGGTGGAAGTCCATGGAATCTCACTGAGTTTTTATGCAACTCCGCCAAATTTTGCATAGTCAAGTTCTGCGAGTTCTGCGCACCTCTACTTAACACACCTGACCGCATACAAAGAAGGTACACACAGCGTAGCACAGCACACAATACCAGAGGGATTAATTGGGTGGAAGCAGTTAAATCTCAATGGGGGCTGAAGTATTGTAGAGCAACTTCATGATCCTGACCTCAGGACCTCAATCTCATTAAGGAATACCATGAGAATACACAAGGGGAACAAGGTGGATATCCATTTGTTACTTTTATTTTAAAGAATAACAGCACCTGTTATACATATTAAGTAGATATTGAATGCTGGTGAACCACTTGTCTGCTAAAGACCCAAATTAATACCATGGACTGTAAGCTATCACAACTACAATGTCCTCAAAGTTGGACCCATTGGTGCACAGGGTTGTAATTAGGAGAGTGTGGGAATATTTAAAATTGCGTGAAGATTTTTAAAGGAAGTGTGTCTGGCACCAAGATTAAAAACAATGCAGGCTCCTCGTTAAATCATGTAAAATATTTACTTTCGATGCCTTCAAGGGGATGGGCAGGCAATGTGAAGCTAAGGTCCTTATTGCAGTTGACCTCTAATCCAGCGCTCCCCAAAAGGCTGTGTCTTCCAGTTGAAGTAGTGTGTGGAAGGGCACACAGGGTGGAGCATCTTGGGTTCAAGACCAACTGTAGAATAAGTACATTTAAATACTAAACTTGGCACTGGAATATAAGCAACAGTTGATAGCACATACTGTGATGTGCATGTGAAAACATACTCTTTCACATTTTAACTATGTTCTCTCTTTGGGCAAGGCTGAACAAAAACTCTTCTAGGACCCCATGCCATCTCTCAAGAGATCTCCAAGGTCTCATAAGAGGCAAAATCCCAGCAGCCACTTGTGCTTAAAACTTTTACTAGATTCTGCACTCTGTATATGGCACTGGGCAGTAGCAGCCCATTGCCCTAATCACATCTCAAGTGCACAGACTCTGCTTGCAATGTGGTGCATCCTTTAAAAAACACACACACAAAATGTGCTGTCCTCAGCAGACACTGACAGTTTGTGCCTGCTCCGAGGAAAGTGCGTTAATGAGAGACAATGCTGTGGTTTAAAACCGTGGTCCAACTTTCACTGGAGGCAAACCAGTCTTACTTTTGGAGGTGGAGCAGGGATTTCCCCCTTCCCCCAGGCAGTGTGTAACTGCAACTACTTGCAGGGAGGGATGCCTGGAGAGTCCATGGAAGCCCAAGACACCCTGACAAAGAGACCGCAGGAGGCGCACTTACTACGCTCACCTTTATGTGTCTCCTGACAGATCCTTTGACGTTGTGGTAGCAACTTTTAACACAGCAGGGTTGTCATGGCAAAGGATCCCCTCATTTGCATCAGGTCAAGCTCCCTTGCCAATGAGGGATTGCTTCATTTTGACTGTGTCGACAGAAAATATGCACCAGTGAGATCCACACTATAGATGGCAGTGCGCAAGGGAATGCTGCCCCTTCTCTAGCACCAAAGTGCCCAGTGGCACAAGAAGGAGATGCAAGTGCCCATTACGTCCCCAGTGCACCTTCTGTAATATGGCCACAGGTCAACTAAAGCGCTGTGCCCAGGACCTCACCAACGTCGAGCCTATTGGTAGATAGACCTGGGCAGATTTTGCTACCGCTGTAAGTTATGGTCCTGTATCCTTTAGTGGTCATATCTGAACATAGCATGAGATAAACTTGAGGGACTTCACATGAGATTTGCAAAAAACGAGTACCAAAAATAGGGATGTTTTTAACACTGTGTGACCAAAAGAATGCTGAGGAGCACTTCTATTGTTCTACAGAGAGGCAACGTTTGGAACATTGGGTGACTATAGGAGTGTTAAGTAGGCCTGTGGTTTCACCCAAAAAAATGACTTTTGGAACATTTTGCGTTTATTGGTGTGCTGCATAGGACTTATGTCATGAAAACATAGAAGCACGTAATTTGCACAATAGCAAGGTGGAGCAATAACCTGAGAACTGCACTAGAAATGCAGCATAGGAGTGAAAATGTGGTAATTGCCTGGGGAAATGTAACTCCTACTTGTATCAGTGCTGGACAACTAATTCAAGTCTTAGGTTTACTGGGGAGGGTGGTGATTGTATGCTAACTACATGTGTTCGTGTCAGGTCACAGCTGATGAGGATCCATCCTTGAAGAACTAGCAGGAAAACGTCACTTAGAGTAACAGGATACATGAGCAGGTTGTTTTGAGTGGGTGGACAGGGGTAAAAAGAGTCATTAGGATAAGCTGTTTCTATTCCATGCCTTTGACTAACCTTTCCAAAACCCCGTTCCCAAATTCGTCGTTGGAGTATTCTGGAGTTCACATGATCCGAAATGAGATTCTGGGTCATTCCTGTCAACCCACAGCTTCTCAGGATTTCCCAGTACTGGGGCTTCCATGGGGGTGGACAGGCTTATATGATGATATGGCGTGATGTTGAAAAATGCTAATCTGATTAGATTTCCTTACAAGATGGATTCACCTGGTTCTCACCAGTACTTTCCCATATTCTTTCTTAAGAAGCCATGTTCCCACCTTTGCACACCCGTTTCCCACTAGAGTGTTTTTGAGATCACGTGACCTGAATCATGGCTTTATGTTATTTCTGGAGCCATTTGGGGTTCATGCTACTTGGGAGGAAATGGACAATATTTCTGACATACTCTGTGTGTACCCAAAAGTATTGGACTAATGAACTGCCCCCCCGGAAGAGTGATTTATCAGCATCTTTGGACACAGGGCCTCTCTTAACAAGTGTCTCCTGTTGGTCGCCAAGGAATCTGTTGAAGACAAGCTTCTAGTGTCTCAGTACTTTTATAATATGATTTGAGGTTTCTAATGAACAGTGTGAAATTGCAGCTCAATAAGACAGCACATCTATGGGTTCAACTCTGTCACCAAGTGTCAGGGGTGGACATGCATTAACCAATACGGTGCTGCCATTGGTCCTGTAGAGACGGCATTGATCTACCACTCCATCACTCATTTGCAAATACTGCCACAAAGCATTACAGGGAGAGTGACAAGTAAGGGGTGGAAAGAGGGTGGGAGCGACGATGAGAGAACATACCTTTTGGACTGCTTGGTCCACACTTGTCATGTTGCTACGCGTTCCAAGTAGTGGCGGCTCTCTCGGAACAGGGGTGGTGAGGCAGGGGGTGGATTAAAAACAAATTAAAAAAATAAACTTACCTTCTCCGCTGCGCCACCGCCACCTCTCCTCCTTCCTCTTCAGGTCTGCTACAGCACCGGAAGCACTCTACCAAACACAATGCTGCCGGAGCAGTGTCGTGATGGGTCTGAGCGCCCTGTTTGGACGCTCAGGCAATGCCTGGGGAGGCTGGGCATGTTCTCCATGGGGCTGTACAACACAGCCCAATGGAGAACATGCCAAGTGCGCATGTTAGTTTGGCCAGCCCTAGAGGGCCGGCCAAACTGTCATGTGTACTTAGAGGAGTACAAACCACTCCTCCCCTGCTCTGGCGTCACAGAGCCAGCCCCGCCCGACTCCCGCATAGAAAAAGAAAATGATAACATCCTGTTATTTTCATTTTCTTTTTCGCACTACTGAATTAGCAGCGGGGTGATGCTCCTCCGCCTTAGCGGAGGATACGCCACTGATTCCAAGTCTAATCAAATCCTTTAAACTGGATGTGGCATATTGGGATGAAGATCACTACAGTGGAAAAGGCAATATGTTAAACGGCAAGCATTACTTCACTAAGGGACAGTCTGCATTTCCCAGTCAACCTTGGATTTCCCCATCTGTTTATACACATGATAAAGGGGCTTGTACTGCCCTCTCTGTTAAACATGGTGTACAGTACTAAGTTGTTCGGTTGTAGTGTGATTGTAATAGAAACAAGGTCTGGTAATCCTACTACTGAAATCATATAACTAAAACATTACATAAAAACATTCACTTATATAACTACACAATCATGGCAAAGGTGGTGGCATTTCCCTTTGCCTTTCTTTATTACATCAGTCATTGTGCTGAAAACAGAGAGCTGGAACTCCAAAGTGCCACTGGATGGGAAACCATAACCTTGCTAGTACCAAAACCAGGTGAGTTTTGAATGCCATGTGTAGGAAAGTGGAGTATTATGTAGTAAGGTTGGTTAGGCTTCACTACACAATACTCTCATAATACCAGAGATAGGTCCTTTTGATTCACACTAATAAATCCATAGCTCATTCCTGGTAGTGTGGCACAGAGCAGTCAGGCTTTACTAGAGGAGCATGTATTAAGAATTTCAGAGTACCAACATGGACAATTAGTAATTGACACGACTCAAAAGAAATCTGACGCCAATTTATAATAATAAAGCCAATTTTTATATACATTTAGACACCAAAACAAAGACAATCGGATGAGTACCACTGGACGTATGAATTTTTAAAGCAAAACAAAATTACTGCCTTTTAGTATTGCAAAACCTTAATGTTGTGGTCAAAGGGGAAAACACTAGTGACAATGGGTCACTTGCAGGTCAAGTTCAGTGAAAACCACCTGGGGGAAGGGTGTAAGGTGATGCAGGTCCCAGTACCAAGCTCCGACAGGCAGTTGGATTTTACCTTGCTCTTAGTGTTATGTACCCCAATGTACCCCAATATAGGCCTAGGTAGCTACACGACCTTTACCTACATTTGTCCTACCTTGCTCTGCATAACTGTTCTAGCACCGACCTTTTACCAGTTATGTGCTGAATAAATGTAGGGGGTTTCCTTGAAACTAGCCTCATTTATTATGCATGACGATTCTTAGAAAAGTCCCTGCACATGATGTACGTAACAGCATGAACATACTCTGTGTAAAAGTCATGGTCATCTTCATCCTAGTGTGAAAGAACTACTTTGCATAATCGCAGGTATTGTTCTAGGCTCATTTGCATAATCGTATTCACAACATATCGATTATGTAAGGAACCCCGAGGCTATCTTTATGGTATAAAAGACCCATACCACCACTAGAGACGCAGAGGAGAAGCTTCCACGCTGACACTAAATGCTGAGGTCCTGGCCTGCAGAAGCTACAACATGCAGTGGTCTGACATCCCTTGCGGGGTGTCCCTTGGTGAGACCAAGACGGGGCCCTTCGTTCTCTCCCATCAGGTAATGGTGTTGGCTCTTTTCTAGGGGATTCTTGGCTTTACACCCACATACATGCTAGGTACACTAAGGTAGGGTTTGCATCTTAGGAGTCCGCATGATTACGATGATGTATCTATATGCCTGCATATATTCACTGTTTTAGCACCATGGTAGAATTCTACCTTTTATTTACTCTGTTGGTGCTTGTAATCCTATACATCTGTTTCTATTTAATGGTTGTTGCAGCAAAACATTTTTTATACTAGAATGACGCTGGTTCAATAAATGTTTATTGAAAACGTCTCCATCGTTTATTCTGTGTATCTCTCTGAGACTAAGTGAGCATGATTGACTGAGCAAAAAGTACTGTACTGT
This sequence comes from Calotriton arnoldi, assembly GCA_963921515.1. Classification (NCBI taxonomy): domain Eukaryota; kingdom Metazoa; phylum Chordata; class Amphibia; order Caudata; family Salamandridae; genus Calotriton; species Calotriton arnoldi. The sequence goes on from CAWUFW010005482.1 coordinate 1,195,429, forward strand.
TTCCACGATCCCTGAAGGATCTAGGGTTGTCATGTTCGATAGTTGCCAGAAACTATTCGCTCCTTGGTAAGGTTAGGGGGCTTATGGTGACACTGTGAGCTAGCTGGTCTAAAGGCTAACATCTCCTTCGGGCGTGTCTGGAATCAGTCTTGACACCAATCCCACTGTTTATGTTGTCTAAATGCGCAGGTCCTATGTATTATTAGGAACTAAACGATATTAGGGCACGGTGCAGAGTTGTCCTGGCTGTTCCTGGTGTTGAAGCGGGAGTCGCAGGTTTGCTGGTTTTCCCCCTTAGACTGTGCTGGTGAGGAAACAGGTACATAATCTTGACAACAGGGCCACTGGGACATCAGGTTGAAGGTGCTGCAGGGTTCCCTTGAGGCACAGCATCGAACAAAGGTAGTGGTAGCCGGGCTGGGCACCAACAAGACTTGGCAGCGGCAAGCTTAGCCTTGGGGTACTTCGATGCCCTGGAGTCCGGGGGAAAACGGCACCTACCTGAAACTTGCTGGAGGTCAGGACTACATTTACCACAATGCACTAGATCATTTCCTTTTGGGAGATCCCTCAGCGGGCTGGATGGCCAGTGACTCTTTGATTCTGGGAGCGTGCTTTACCTGTGGGCTGCAGGGGACTAATACCTCTAGTCCAAGGGAGTTCTGGAGCTGCCTTTGGCTCCCAGAGGGGTCCCTCTTTCCTTTGGAACCGGTCTCTGGTTCAGGACGAGTTGCAGTCATGCTGTTGCAGGGTGGTTGCCACATGTGCAGGTTATCGCGTCTTAGCTTTGTGCAGGTCCTGAAGTCGCAGACTCAGGTCTCTTCTTTGTCCTTAGTTGCAAGTTGATTCAGATCTGAGGTTCTGGTGCCAGGGAGCCCCTTAAATCCTAGATTTAAGGGTATTAGGGGTGTGGGTGCTGGTTGCCAATGGGCTACTAGCCCCAGAGGCTAGTCTGCCCCTGAGGTGACCACTTCCTGTAGAGTGTAGCACCTTTTCTAACCAGAAGCCTCTATTCTGCCACTTTTACAAATGGCAGAAACCTTCCTTGGCTGCACAGACCAAGTAGCCCACCCTAGGGGTGTGTCTAGCCATCTGGGGGTGTACGATTCCTGACTAATTTTCCTGCCTGCCCTGGTTGGAAATGTGGCTGGGGCAGGAGGTTGGCTTTTCCTCCTTTGGGAGGAAGCCTACTTGCTTATCAGAGGTGGTGAAAGGCTTTTCAGCTTACCACCTTGATGTGCCACTACACTAGCCATCCTGTCAGGGAGGGAGGTGACACCTCCCACCCAGGCAGGCCTTTGTTTCTGCTTCCTAAAAGAGTTTACAACTCTTGGCAGGAAGTTAAATTCCTGTCTTGGTAGCAGCAGCTGTAGGCTGTCAGCCAGGGCACAGGAAAGGCTGGGGCAACTGGTGGGGAACCCCTAAGGTAGCCACCTGGGTGCATGTCACATCAAATCTGACTTTACGAAAAGGTTGGGTGTGGGAAGACAAGGTGTTTGATATCAAACATGACATATTTCAGGGGGACCATAATGGAACTAGCAACCTCAAGATGTGCAGCTGCCAGTCCATGTTATTCTATGGCCCCCTGAACACTTATTGTAGCCCTTAATGGGGTCATGTACATAAGCGTGTAGTTATGTGTCCACACCTTTAAAATAATGCACCCTGCCTCTTGTGCTCAGGAGGCCTTCCTTAGTGACTGGCATATATTAAAAATAATTATGTGAACTTGCCACTCATGGTGAGGGCAAAGTCAAGTTTGAGCCGTTTGCACTGCTCATGCAGCCTGCATTGGCAGGCCTGATGTCATCTGTCTACTTGGGTCACTCAGGGTGAAGTTAAAAAAAGAGCCCACAAAAAAACACAGAGGCTCAGCTCAAACCTGGCCCAGTGAAAAGGAATATCCACTCACTTTCCCTGCAACATTTAATCTATTTTCTGACAAAATCAAGGTATTGATTTTAAGAAACTGAAGATTATGAACAGGGGGTTACACAGCTCTGCCACCAACTGTATTAGCCTTCAAATGTACCATATAATTACGTGACAACTTTAGTCAAACTTGTGCAAGCTTCCAAAGGCAAAAGAATGTAAAGCAACAAATGCTGTATTGTCTTCTACGAGTGTGGAATATTTTCCTTTTAGCCAAAGTGATGTTTGTCAAAATATGACTCATAAGAAGAAATGTGACCCCCAAGGATGACACCTTAAAAACTGTTGAAATATAGAATTTGTAACAACAGCATGCTACCTACCTCAGTAGATGCTCTAGCAATAAGATCTATATTGATCTGATTACATAGAAAATGTAAGTTTGAATTGCTAAGTGCAACAGCGCAACCCATACTGCCGCATTGACCACTGAGCTAGTCTCCCTTTTCGATTCAATGGAACATTGCCCTGATAGCACCTGGACAGCATTCATCAAGCAAGTTGATTTCAGCACCCATCTCAAAGCCCTTTCATTAACCTTAGAAATGTTAAAAATAGAGGGGTAGAAATATTCCGGACAAACGGAGGTGAACTGGTCACTACAAGATACCCCACATCCTACACTCATTGTATGAGAAAAGCGTATTTCCTCCTTACCTTTATCACACTGAAAACTGCAACTTTTTTTTATTAGGGATAGGGAACATTAAAGAAGGTGGGCAGATTTTTTTAAAATTATTTGGTAGGGTAGAAGCCCCATTATTGTTCTCTTGATAAAGAGGCCATTAGACTCTACCATCATTATTTATTTGAAGAAATACATATACTGCCAAGCTAGCAGGCCTAGTATCCATTGGTATTCTGCTAGAAAGTTTTCAAACATTGAGTAAAACATAACTGTATACAGAGTATATGGATTTATTTAACTCTATTTATGAAGGTCATCAACCGTCTCTTTTCTTGTCCAGTGAGCCGTATCAGTAATATTAAAGTCCAGCAAACGTTAACCTGTAAACGGCTTCTAGGTCTGTTTCAAACCAAACATTGGTGTCATAATTTGTTTAAAAAAATCCCAGCCAGTATATTGAATGGGTACTCGATGGGTCAAACATCGAGTACAATCATGATAGTTGCCTCTGTACATCCTTGCCCAGCTGATTATCAAATATAACCTGTCAAGAAATTTTTAATTTTATAACAAAATGATGTATTTACATAGCTCTGTTGTTTAAAATTGTGTTTTAAACTTTAAAATTACCATTGAGAAGAGATTGTATTTAATCAAAAAATATTTTATTGTGGTCCTGTATCTGGAAAATGTTTATCTTGTATTTATCTGATTAACATTACAACGTGTCTCCTATTTTATATTGCTTTTATGTTCGCTGACCGAAATAAAGTATTTAAACGAAAACAAATGGGTTGATAAGGGTTTAAGCAGACTGATGAAAAATAGGTCATAAAAGACACTTACAAGAGTTTATCAATGAGTTAATTGGGGCAAGTAATGTATGCTAAATGACAAGACAAGTCCTGCTAGTTTGCCTGATTGATGCTGCCTATGAATTAACTGAGTGAATGGGTTCCATTTGTAAAAAGTATGCCTAAGTCTGGTTTGGCCTAAAATGTTTCTGTACGGCTCATTCACTGTCTTATAAACGGCGGCCCTGATTCACAAAGAGCCTTCGCTCTTGGGGTGGAGGCTCCGCACTCTTGGAGAGACCTCCGCACTTGTGACAGGATCTCCACACTGCAGTTTACTATTACATTGATCCTACCACGAGTGCGGAATCCCGCCAGACTGCAGAGCCTCCGCCCAAAGTGCAGAGGCTCTTTGTGAATCCAGGCCTGGGATTTTCTGCATTGATCAATGAGCCGCTGATTCAACCATTGGTACAGGAACAAAGCAAGGACATCCCCTTTTCCCCTCTCTATCTTATGTGGTCCTCTGACCCAAAGAATAAGGACGGAGCAAGCAATGAGGTTGATAAGTATGTGCAGGGCCACTGGAATTATGCAGCAGTGGAGCACTAAATTATGCAGCAAAGTTGACTAAATTATGCAGCAAGAAAAGGCAAATTATGCAGCATAATGTGGCTCATTTTTTGATAGTATTACTTCAGTATTTTTTCATTTTTATGCATGGTAATAGTGTCTGGGAAAAGATTTCATCTCATTAGTATCAGTTTGACAACCAAATACAGAAATAGGCAACTGAAAGATGACCAATTGACCTTTGCGAAGCGCCTTCCACTGTGCGTGACCACATGTTGCCACATTTTTAGCAACTTTTTATCTAAAGATAGAAACACATTTTTTTGTTATAATCTGTAGATTGTGCAGCAGATGATGGATTATGTGGCAAAGGTGGCAAATCCATAATTATACGGAAAAAACCATGGCAGCAGAATCAGATAATTCCAGTGGCCCTGAGTAGGTGGATGAAATAATAGCCTTCACTTTAATCCTCAATGCAGTAACCAAATAGTTTAGAATGCTTTTACCATACTGAGTTAAAGAAGAAGAATTCAAGCCAATGACAAGGAATATTATTTTCAAACACTAATATATCAAATACTAAGCAGTAATGCTCAACTAGTGTCCAGAGAATGTGGTTCTATTGATTATCTCAAACATTAAGGCACAAAAAGGACACGTAGGGGCCGATTCCGATTCAGGCCGGAAATCTCTCCGACCGAGCCGGACCCGGAGAGATTTCCGACCGAATCGGACTCTGGCAGTCCGACCGAACGAGCACGATGCGCACGCATGCAATCGGACTCGAGTCGGTCGGACTCCCATTGAAGTCAATGGGAGCCGGACGTACAACGCGTACGCGGGCTCCCATTGACTCAATGGGTGCGAGGCGAACAAGGGCGCCCCCTACAGCGGGTACGCCTCAATGCGACTCGCGGCGTACATGCACAGGTAGTGTGCGACTCGCGTGGCTACGCGTACAGGGGGGTCCGACACGGACCCCCAAAGTCCGGCTCCGACTGCTCTTTCGAGCCGGACGGCGCGAGTCGGTCAAACTGCTCGAGGCGCGCATCGTACTTGCCCGGCCGGGGAACGTCTCCATTGCACGGTGCGAGTCGTGTCCGTGCGAGTCGGTCGGAGACCTTCGGACCCGCGAACAAGTCGGTCGGCGATTTCGCGTGCGCTCGCATCGTACTCGCTCGGCCGGACGCACGTACGAATCGGTCGGGAAAGAGGGCTCCGAATCGGATCCGGTTAAGCCGAATCCGATTCGGTGCCCTACCGCCGGAGATCGGAATTGGCCCCTTAGAATAAACGGGATTGACTCCACCAGATGATAGTTGGGCTCACAATGTCTATTCCTCCTAAGCAATTTCATACTAGGGTCCTATATCCTTAAGAATAATTGGAGAACTGCAATTTCTTATAAATAACTTTGTATGGGGGAGCAAGGCTATCTTTGAGAACAATAAGAAGGCACTGGGCACTGCCTAATCTGCACTTTATGCTATTGTGCATTTTTATAAGCACTGCTGCGAGTGAATTGTACAGAAAACAATGATAGAGATGTATGACACCTCTTATAGAGATCCAGCACATAACACATCAAGTAAAACAGCGGAGTTCATTCATCTGAACTTTTCAGGTTAAATGGGAGAGTGACTAAAAGAGGGTTTGCTTCATGGAATGATTGTGTGGTGACCTTCTGCAATCTGATTCTTTTGGTTTCAAATCATAGACTATTGAGGCTTCTTAAAATGTTAATGCCATTGGAGATTTTGAGAGATAAACAAATGTATTCTTATTGTTGATGATTCAGGACTTCAAAGGAGATGCAGCTTGAGTTTTATTCTCACTTCATGGAGGAGCCAATTAAGATCCTTTAGGACAGGAGAAATGTAGTCACATTGTGTAGTTCCAGGAATTAATAAAGCAGCTTAATGTAGACTGTCTTAATTTGAAGACAATTGGCATGCCAATCAGAAGGACATAGCCATAATCAATCTGACAAGGGGCCAGGGTAGGTAGACGTCCTTTGGGTACAGAAAATGTTTTGTTGTGGCTTCACCGTGAGTGGACATGGACAGGTGCGGTTCAATCCATGTCCAACAACTTGATTTCATTAGGAAAGATAGGTGTAAAGCTATCAATGTGTAGTTCAGAGAGCCAAGCTACTGAATTTGGAGTTAGGTAGTTATCTTTTTTTTTTATTTAAACTTTTTATTTCACCACAGCAAATGATGTTTTTCTTTATCCATACAATACAAAAATAACAATAATAACTTCCAGCCCACCCTTCCTTGCCCGCCCCCACCCTAGAGTTGGATCCACAGTTTATTTGCACAGAGATAACATCAAGAAGAAAGAAAACACATCGAAAGAGAACAGACAAACAATAGATCAGCTATATTATTCAGCTATCCTTTCAATCCATTGCTTTACTGGGGCCCATATTTCCTTTCCCCTTTTCAATGCATTACCCCCCCAACGTTCATAAACTGCTATTTCGGAACGATATGTTGCTAAAAGTCTCCCCAGCCATTGTTGCCCCGATGGTGGTTCGGGATCTAACCAAGCTGTCGCCAAACAGAGTCTGAAGATAGTCATAGTTATGAACAAAAAGATCTGGTGTCGCCAAGAAGTATCTATATCGCTCACCCCTAAGATCAGTAAGCCAGGAGAAAGAGAGACAGGAAACCCTAGCTGCGTTTCAAGTATTTTACCAACATCTTCTTTCAAGTTCTCAAGCTTGGGACAATTTGCAAACAAATGAGTGAGATCTGCAGCATAGCAGCCACACCGTGGACAGTGAGTGCCAGTAGATCCCCCCGTTTAACAATCTTTGCTGGGGTAATGTAGAGGTTAAACCATGTCTTATAGCATTGTATCTGTAAATTAGCAGTGATGAATGAAACCTGAGCAAGATACAGAGAGTCTTCACATTCTCCCATCCCAATTTGCAGGATCTCTGACTAACGAGCCGAGTGTTTCATAAGGTCATCTGCTGCTTCTTTATTCAATAATTTATACAAGATGGCAAGGGAGGGTGGCAATTTTAGTAATAGATCAACTAGTGCCACACGAGTGAAACCGGCACGTCCCCCTCTTTTTTTGACCAAAAAATCCCTAACTTGAGGGTACTTGAAGAAATGGGTATTGCTAATACCTAATTTATCCTTAATTATATTAAAGGGGAGGATCCCTTATTCCTCTACCAGATCACCTATCACCCTCATCTCCCTCTTAACCCACTGTGTCATATATCCATCCCTGAAGATATCAGGAAGTAGAGCATTATCATATAGAGGAGTGTACCTATTAACCCTGCCTAAACCAAATTTCTTCCGGATAGTTGTCCACACCTTGAATGCCCCCATCACAACCTTGAATCTGACCCTTTTAAAGTAACCATATTCAATCTGTCGCAGGACACACCCTCTAGCCTCAATACCCATTACCAATTCATAGATAGACACCGAATCTGCCTCCTCTAAACTTGTTCCCAGAGATGTTAAAAGAGTCGTCATTTGCTGTAACATCGATGCCCAATAGTACAATTGAAAATTAGAGACGGCCCACCCCCCTCGATCTATTGGAAGAGTCAAAAATGTTAAGGTTCTTCGGGGACGTTGCCCAGCCCATAGAAACCAAGACACCATCTGATTTAAGGATTTGAACCAGCTACTTTCTACCTCTAGTGGGATGGCCCTGAAAAAATACAGAATTTTAGGAAGGAACATCATTTTAATCACATTACTTCTCCCTATTAATGTGAGCTTGAGGTTATTCATTCGAGAAAAGTCAGTTTTAAACTTCTGCAATAATGGGCCAAAATTTAGGTCAACAATATTCCCCACATCTGCTGTTAAATCCACCCCAAGGTATCTCGCCTTAGGAGCTACCCGAAAATCATCCAGCTGAACAGATCCATTTATCACAACCAAGGTTTTGCTTTGGTTAAGTAGGCATCCGGAAAGCCTTCCGAAACTGACAGCTTCCCTTTCAATTTCTTCCAAGGCATCTGCGGGGTTGGGAGTGGTAATGGCCAAATCATCCGCATAAGCAAGGATCTTAGTATCTCCCCCCTTGTTATTCATAGCTACGATACTAGTATTTCCCTCGATCTTTCTAATAAGGGGGTCGATATACAACGCAAATAGTAAGAGCGAGCATGGACACCCTTGTCGAGTTCCGCGGCAGATTGTGACCGGTTCAGACATACCTCTCATTACAACCACCCGGGCAACTGGATTTCGATACATTGTCTGGATGGCCCTGATAAAGCCGCCTCCTAGACCATTTCTACCTAATATAGCCCATAAGAAAGGGCAGGAGACCCTATCAAAGGCGTTCTATGCATCTAGCAGGATTAAAGCCATAGGGTCTCCGGCATTCTTTGAGGCGTCAAATAAAGCAATTGTCCGCCGGATATGATCAGTAGTCTACGGCCAGGAACAAAACCGTGCTGGACAGGAGAGACCAATCTCTTGATTACTCTAGCTAAGCGATTAGCCAGTATTTTGGCATATATTTTGATATCACTATTAATCAGCGTGATAGGTCGGTAAGAACCTAACTCATTAATGGGTTTGTCATTTTTTGGAAATACCACTATATTGGCTGACCTCCAAGAATCCAGGGCATCCCTGCCTAATTGTGCACTCGCAATAATTTCCCTCAGCATCTCCTTTAACCACGGATACATTTTTTTATAAAATTCCCCCGGAATCGAATCAGTTCCGGCCGCTTTCCCAGTTGGTAAAGAGCTGACCGCCCCCCTTACTTCATCCTCTGAATTTGGGGCCTGAAGAAGCTCAAACTCCTCCGGGTTGGCTCTCCACAGGGTAAATCCATAACATATTCTGCCAATTCTCTATCCTCGAAGAGGGAGTCTTCCGTATATAGATGTTGATAAAACCTCTGAAATGCCGAGCGGATCGCTGCGGGATCAGAAACTGAGCCAAGGATGGGATCCTTTATTTCTGAGATATCACCCTGGACAATCCTCTCCCTTGTGCATCGAGCTAATAACTGTCCCACCCTTTCATTATTCTCATATAGTTTACTACGCCAAGCCATATACTTTCCAGCTGCCTTTTTAGCCGAAAGCTCTATTATTGCAGACTTCCCCACTGCGACTCTGGCTTGTGCTTTATCAAGATCCCCTCCTGTCGTAATAGTCGTAACTAATTGACCTTCAGCTTCTGTTAGTTCCTTATATAAATCCAGTTCTAATTTCTTGTTTTTTCTCTGCTCCGCCCAGCCATAACTAGTAGTCTCCCCCCTTATCCCTGCCTTAAGAGCGTCCCATACAATATCTGGTCGAGCACTCCCTTTATTTTCCATAATAAATCTGGGAATCCAGACCTTGATGTGCTGTATATATCCGCTATCGGAAAGCAATGCCCTATCAAACGTCCAGCGAGAAACAGATGGAGAATTATCCTGTGTAGTTATTTCAAGGACAAGAGGGTTATGGTCGGACATCACCCTGGGATACTTATAGATCTGGCCTTTCTGTGCAATTGCTGAAGATGCAAAAAAATAATCAAGTCTGACATGAACTTTATGAGGGGCAGAGAAGAAAGTATATCCGGGATCTCCGGGTTTATGTATAGCCCAAATATCCAGAAGTCCATGAAGAGAACATAAGTGTGCGACAGACTTGAATACCTTAGGCTTACGACCTTGGTATGGTTTTTCCCCAAGTTGACCTCCTGCAGGTTTTATATTTATATTAAAGTCTCCACAAATGACTAGGGGTAACGGCCAACCTACTAACTCGCTAGTCAACCATTCAAACAAGGCAGGGTTGTCTAGTACTGAACCGTACACGGAGCATAGAGTAAATGAACATTCATTCACACAACATTGGACAATAGCCCATCTCCCCATTTTATCCGCACTTATACGTGGAAACTTAGCTCTCCCTTTCCGGGCCATAATGGCCACCCCCTGTGTTCGTGTCCCTCGGGAGGTACTAGCAATTAATTGGTACCCGGCCAGTTCAGCGACCTTCTGGAGACCTGCCTCTATGTGGGTCTCCTGAAGACACACAATATCTACTTTTAGATACTGGATGTCTTCGTTGATTCTACGTTTCTTCTGTGGGTTATTCAAGCCGCAAATGTTAACAGAAGCAATCCTTAACTTGCCCATTTATCCCCTTTTAGTACTGTAGTTCCTGTTCTCTGTGCCCAATATACCAACCCTTTATAAACTAAACATGTGATTATGGATCCATCCCTGCCCAACCCCCTCCCGCCCCCCTGGACACGGCAAAATAGGTCCTGAGACCCTTGTGATGCCTCCTGCATCCTGCTGTCACCCAGTGCCGCCACCACCCCCGTAAAAAAGAAACCAGAAAATCAGAAGAGAAAATTACTAGAAGACTACATGCCATCTAGACCATTGGGAATCGGACAGACGCTCTCTATTTCCCTTCACCTGATATTTCCTGCAAGTACTTTTGCGCCTGGATTTCTGAACTAAACACTCTGATCACCCCCCTATGTATAACCTTCAGACGTGCAGGGCTCATTAAGTATACTTCGCAGCCTACTTTCTGGAAGGGAGTAATTAACTGTCTAAGCCGCCACCTTCTCTCCACTGTTGTGTGGCAAAAGTCTGGCCTGACAAAGAAAGTATGCCCCTCCGCTGAACGTCTAGCTTCGGGTCGGGCTTTATCAAAGACTGCCTGTCTCAGGAGAAAATTACCCAAAAAAATCAAAATAGCTCTGGGTTTGTCATCATGATCGCCCTGACCCCTCCTTTTCTTCAGCATGAGAGGGAATCGGTGCACTCTCTGCACCTCTGAGTCCCAATCCCAATGTTTCAGTTCCAGGAAAGCTCCCTTCAGTAGCCGCAGGACGAACCCTCAGATATCCTCTCCTTCCGCATTTTCGGCTATGCCAAGTAGCCTCAGATTATTTTGCCGCTGGCGATTCTCGAAATCCTCGAGCTTCCACATGACGTCGGTCATTCTAGCCTCATTTGCAATTGCTTGTTGCCCACTAATCTCGGCCCCCGCCTCCAGCACCCCTACCCGTTCTTCCAGTGCTGCTGTCCGTTCCGTGATCTCCAAACAGGCTTTGTTGACTTTCCTTATGGCCCCCTGTAATTTCTTAGTCGCCATATGAGCTCTTTTATGTTCTTGTCGGGCTTCAGTTTGTATTTGTTTGAGAGTAGAATAGATCAATCCCATTGAAGGAGGGGATTCGGAGGTGGCATTTGGTCCGGAGAATAGCTTGGCAGCCTCCAGCTGGATACTATCTTCTCCTGTCTTTTTAACCTCAGACTCCAGAAGAATCCCAGAATAGTCCCATTTCATCTGACCAGATCGGCCAAAGTCTGATTCATATTCCTTAACTTGGGATGCTTTTCCACCCGTACTTTTCCATTTTTTGCAATGTAGAAGCCCGTTTCTGAGTAACAGGTTCAGTTTTAGAGCTATCTGAATCTTCTCTGGAGTTATCGAGGTCCGTATCGCCCAGCTCACTGTCATTAGATATTTCGGAATCATCAGTAAGGGAGTAGAATTTGTCTCCCTCAGGAGATCCCACACCTTTTAATTTAGTCATAATAGTGTCAGGCTCCGTAAGTATAATGGGTCCCCCAAGTCCGGCTCCCCTTCATGTCTCCCTGGAGAACCTTGTTGCAGGTCTGTCATATCACCTCCCCCGGCCCCACAATCCCCCAGCAGCACACTAGAAGCGCTCATCACACTCGTCCCATTGCTAGTGTGTTCAACAAAAGTCTGAGCCAGAGTCTCATTACTCACATTTTGAAGCGTATCACTCAGTCCTGTCTGTTCCTTACTGTTCGCCCCTTCTTTGCTGATTGCCTTCTTGCTGCCGGGTGGTCCACATCCCAAGAACATCCCTAGGACTGTCGGCTGCCTGGATTTCCCTGCTGTCTCCGAGGGACGCTGCTCCTCCTCCTTCTCACTGCCCGCCGGGGGAGTAGCGTCTTCGCCCTTGCAGCTGGCCAGCGTCTTCCGGGAGGGAAGCAGACCTCGCGGCACACCCACCAAAGCCGCCGCACCGCTCTCTGTCTGGTCCTTGGGGAGATTCGTAACCTTTGGAGGCATCCTGTAACAAAACGGGTGCACGCACGCGTGGGCGATGAGCTTGCTGAGAGTGTCCGTCACCAGGAATACCAGTCGACACGAGATCTGCCCGATTCCTATTCCAAAGGTAAGTTTCATGGCAGTAGTTTCTCTACATCCTTATCCTGCGAGGTGGGAGCGGCACACACAGCAGTCACACAGCCGCCATCTTGCCCCCACGGTATCTGTGATTGTCTTCTGTAGGACACACAGAGTTAGGTAGTTATCTAATGAGACAGAGTTCCCTTTTCTCCAGATGGAGTTCAAGGAAGATCCTCATTTGTCCCAGCTAGCAAGGCAGATGTTTAATGGGCTGAAGTCTTGAAATGAGGATGCTTTGAGATATGTGTCATCTGCATATTGCTGTATAGTGACCCATTCCTCCTACATCAGGATTCTTAGCAGTTGCAAGTACACAATGAACCACTTTGGCACAAATCCATATCCTTGAGGAATGCTGCATGTCACTGTGATAGGGTCGGATGGGGTTTTGTCTAACTTAAGGTCAAGTCGTTGGTTAGTTAGGAATTAGGCGAACCATCTGAGAAAATCACATTTGAAAAACCTACAGGATTTGAGGATAGTAATATTTCAATTATGAGGAATCATATCAACCCTAGCTGGCAAATGAAAATGAATGAGAAGGCACACATTACCAGTGTCCAAGATGCAGTCAATGTCACCCAGAATTTTGAGTGGTGCCATTTCAGTGCTGCAACTATCACGAAAGCCTAATTGGTGTGGTTCTAGCAACATGTCTTTAGTGATGGGAGTGGAAAATTGATCGGTACCACATTTGCTGTGCCAACCATGGTGGACTGATCAAAGGCCAGTAGTTGGAAAGATATTTCAGGTCACCCTCCATATTATCAATGTTTACACTTTAGTATCTGAGGAGGGAAGTAAAGTGCAAAGGGATGGAATCACTTACGTATGTTCGTTCAGTGTCCAGCAGTGTGCACTTCTATACATTTTTATGTAATTGTGTGAATAGTTTCTTGGGTTCATAAATCAAGGTGAACAAATTTGATTATTTTGTCGATTCTATTATTATTACTCTTTACAGATAGAAGTTAACTTGAAATGCTTTTTTACCAGCTAATAGAGATGGGGGTCCAGATATTCCAAGCACTTGGGTGATTTTGAACCCACCAGACACGCATCATGAACTGGACCACAAATGTAGTTGATTACACTGAAGGAGTAGATGAGAAATGTGCTGACTCCGGGACATTTTGGAGTTTAATGGACCATGGATAATGAGATGCATGGATCACTACCTATTTTCCTGATTCAATGAAAATTGGCAACTCAATAGACTAAGGGGCCGATTCCGATCTCGGCCGGTAGGGCTCCGAATCGGATTCGGCATAACCGGATCCGATTCGGAGCCCTATTTCCCGACCGATTCGTACGCGCGTCCGGACGAGCGAGTACGATGCGAATTCGCCAACCGACTCGTTCGGGCGTCCCAACCGCTCCGACCGACTCGTTCCGGGTCGAACCGCACCGACCGACTCGCTCGGACACGACTCGCATCGCGCAATGGAGACGTTCCCCGGCCGGGTAAGTACGATGCGCGCCGCGAGCAGTTCGACCGACACGCCCCGTCCGGCTCGAAAGAGCAGTCGGAGCCGTACTTCGGGTGCGTAGCCGCGCGAGTCGCACACAGGGGGGACCCATGGGTCCCCCCTACCTGTGCGTGTACGGCGCGAGTCGCTTCGCCGTGTACCCACTGTAGGGGGCGCCCTTGTTCGCCTCGCACCCATTGAGGTAATGGGAGCCCGCGTACGCGTTGTACGACCGGCTCCCATTGACTTCAATGGGAGTCCGACCGACTCGAGTACGATAGCATACGGACGCATCGTACTCGTTCGGTCGGGCTGCACGGGTCCGATTCGGTCAGAAATCTCTCCGGGTCCGGCTCGGTCGGAGAGATTTCCGGCTTGAATCGGAATCGGCCCCCATATTGAGATTCAGAGCAGGAATATTCCATACAGTGTGCTACCAGATGTCATCTCCTCATTCATTTCTAGTGATAATGAGGATACAACATAAAAAATTAAATAAATATTGTAGCTTTTTTGCACCAGTACAAATTTCTATTTTTGTATGATATGCTCCACTTCTTTGACAATAAATCTGCCCCCAACTTTAGTGTCAACAATGTCTCTTTTGGTATGCTTTTTTTTAGATCGAACCGTTTTAGCCAGTATAAAAAATTGTTATCGCAATTAAAGTTTCCACTGCTTCTTCCTGATGATGATCTCTACATGAGGTTGTGGGGTTCATCAGCTTTCTATAAGTAATGTACAGAGTTGAAATATTATCCATAGCTGTGGTATCCTGGTTGAGGTAAATGCTCCTGGAGTTTTCAGTTTTGGGTGCTAGCTTGTTTAATTTAGAAACTTTTCTATTGATAGATCTAAGTCACTTTGCTAAAAACCACTACATGCTTTTTTAATGAATGGTTCAATTGCACCTCATCCCACCCTTGATGAAGTTGTTATTAAGTCTGCCTGTTTCCCTCTCATCTGTTTACTGACATTAAATTACCTCTACCCCTAGATCAGTCAAACACTCAAATGCACATATTTTACTGTAGCAACATAACCTGCACAATTTCTTGAATTTCAATTCTTCATTTCCATGCTAGAGATAAAAATCTATTTCTTAATGTTGCTCTTTACTCACTTCTTGTCTACATCGATTCTATGTGCACCTATTAAGTAATACCAGATGACATTTTTACCAAAATGTCCTGGTGATCGGGCGAATTAAGCTGGTACTTAGGCCGCAACTGTCTTCGGTCTTTTAGGATCTGAACTGGTTATAGATAGTGATGAAGTGGTTAAATCTGCTCCAAATATCCTAAAAACAAATTCATATTTGTAGAAAGGTGCTATGCACAACAGCACTTTTTTCTAATAACCAGATTTGGTAGCAAAGTTGTAGCACTTGCTATGATTGTTGATAAAATAAACAAATTCAGACTTTATTAATTGTAAGTGGGTATGTATGATATTTAATTCTTGATTCACAAAGATGAGGCTGAGACAAATAAATCACACTTATCACTATTCGTAAGATAAATAAAATTCCTTGGTGCAGCGATCCGGGAGCCAACATCCTAACTCCCCATACGAGAACAAGTTCCCACAAAACAGTCCAAAAAAGGATGATCAGCACTCAGCATATATTTAGGGTGCGCAGTCAAAATATCGATTTTTTTATATCGACCTACACTAATATCGAGTTTTTAATATCGTAGGGACAGAATATCGATGTCAAGAATATCGGTGACCAGAATATCGACCTTAAGGTAAGTAATATCGTTTTTTTTTACATCGAAGTAAGTAATATCGAAGTAAGTAATATCAAAGTAAGTAATATCGTTAGCAAAAATATCGTTGTTAATAATATCGATATTTATATTAGTGTCATATACTTTAGTATGTATTTTATATGTATGTTTAACATTTTTTGTAATGTATTTTTATTATTTTTAAATATATGTATTAACCCGTTCCATGCTCATGACGAGCTCAGCTCGTCATGTGTCACGCTGGGCGTGTGCTCATGACGAGCTGAGCTCATCATGACCACGCCCGCGATTGGAATGTCCAGCACCTGGCTGGAATTCCTGCCGCAGGCAAGCGGTTAAATGTTTAGAAATTAGTAATTTTTTTAAAGTAAATTTAGCGTTTTAGTATCAGAGCGGGTTGTGGGTTTATAGGGGAATAGGGTGGGAAATAATTTAATTATAATTAATTAATTAATTAATTAATTAATATGTTTTATTTATTGTTATTGATTATTCATTTATTGTTAATTAATTATTAATTGGTAATTAATTTTTTATTGATTCATTTATCATTATATTAATTATAATTCTTTTTGTTATTTATTGTTATTGTTAATTAATTTATTGTTAATTAATTATTAATTGGTAATTAATTTTTAATAATTGATTAATTGATAATTAAATTAATGATGTTAATTTTTATGTGTAGCGGGTTGTGGGTTTATAGGGGAATAGGGTGGGAAGTAATTTAATTATAATTAATTAATTAATATTTTTTTATTTATTGTTATTGATAATTAATTTATTGTTAATTAATTATTAATTGGTAATTAATTTTTATTAATTGATTAATTTATAATTATATACATTATAATTAATTTATTATTTTTTATTTATTGTTATTGTTAATTAATTTATTGTTAGTTTTTTATTAATTGGTAATTAATTTTTTATTAATTGATTAATTGATAATTAAATTAATTGTGTTCTTTTTTATGTGTAGCGGGTTGTGTGTTTATGGGGGAATAGGGTGGGAATAGGGTGGGAAGTAATTTAATGTTATTTAAGTAAATATTAATTTAATTTTATTAGCATTTATTATTAACATTTATTAATTTTTAGTTAGTTAATTATTAATATGTTATTTATTTTACAAAAATTATTTAATTAATAAGTATGTTGATTTAAACCCTACGCTAGCCAACACTTTCCCTACTTTTACACTCACTGGAGTGGGAATAGTAATTTTTACCCATACGCTATCCAACACTTTCCCTACTGTTGCACTCACTGGAGTGGGAATAGTAATTTCAACCCTACGCTATCCAACACTTTCCCTACTGTTGCACTCACTGGAGTGAGAATAGTAATTTTTAGCCCTACGCTATCCAACACTTTCCCTACTGTTGCACTCCTGGAGTGGGAATAGAATTTTACCCCTACGCTATCCAACACTTTCCCTACTGTTGCACTCCTGGAGTGGGAATAGTAATTTTTACCCCTACGCTATCCAACACTTTCCCTACTGTTGCACTCCCTGGAGCGGGAATAGTAATTTTAACTCCTACGCTATCCAACACTTTCCCTACTGTTGCACTCACTGGAGTGGGAATAGTAATTTTAACCCCTACGCTATCCAACACTTTTCCTACTGTTGCACTCACTGGAGTGGGAATAGTAATTTTACCCCTACGCTATCAACACTTTCCCTACTGTTGCACTCCTGGAGTGGGAATAGTAATTTTAACCCCTACGCTATCAACACTTTCCCTACTGTTGCACTGCCTGGAGTGGGAATAGTAATTTTTACCCCTACGCTATCCAACACTTTCCCTACTGTTACACTCACTGGAGTGGGAATAGTAATTTTTACCCCTACGCTATCCAACACTTTCCCTAGTGTTGCACTCACTGGAGTAGGAATAGTAATTTTACCCCTACGCTATCCAACACTTTCCCTACTGTTGCACTCCCTGGAGTGGGAATAGTAATTTTTACCCCTACGCTATCTAACATTTTCCCTACTGTTGCACTGTTTGGAGTTGGAATAGTAATTTTATTACCTCCGCTATCTAATATTTTTTGTATTATTTTAGTTAATGTAGTATATAATTAATTTTTAAAAGATTAAAAATAATTTTAATTTTTTTAATTTGTTATATATATTTATTTAATTTTTATTTATATTATTGTTTTATGTGTATAGATGTATTTATAATTTATATGATATTTTTTTAATTATAAGTTATCAAAATAATTATTAAAAATTATTAGTAAGTATATATATTATATATTATATGTATATGTTTAATTTATTTTTACATTACATATATATTACTTATAATTTTTAAACATTTTTAAATATTTTTAAATATGTTTATTTTAATTATATGTATTATTTACTTTATTTTACATTATTTTTTTAATTTAAATAAAAAACGATATTTTTAACAATGATATTTTTGACATCGATATTCTTGCATCGATATTTCTGTAGGTCGATATTCTGACCTTCGATATTTTGTCAGTGATTCTATATTTAGATCATTGAGCAAAACGTGTAAGTAGAGAGTGTTTTCACATATGGCACAGACTCCGTTTACAATTTTCACCAAATTGTCCTTTATTTGAGTCTTCTTTTTCTTGTTATTAAAATCTCATGTAGCCGTAGCCAATGCATTTCGTCCCTTGATTGAGACTTCTCCAGGGCTTAAATTATAGTGTAATTTAATTTGAAACTCCCCACTTCCACCTTATTAGGGTATCGACTGGGTCAGGATCAATTTATGTATTGCTCCAACCAAATCCCCAGGTTACTCCAGTCGAGTGTGGCGAATGTTAGACCAAGAAACTATTAAAGTGCTCCATAGTCATACTAAGTCAATGAGCAACGCTTATTTTACTCTTTCACTAGCAATAATCCAAAAGCAAACAGAGCTGTTACCCTTAAGTTCATACTTAATACACAAACAATCCTTTTGTTAAGGTTAAAACCATAATTAAATCCTTAATACAACTACTAACATTCCTATTAATCTAAATATAAGCCCCTAGTTCCAAGCCTACCAACCTGCCAGATTAAGTAGAAAGACGGGACATCTCATCCACGCAAATCCTTTTCATACAACCATTGTTCATTAACTAAAGTATTTATAGAGAAATGTACCCAATCACTGTATCCAAAATTTCAAATCAACCAATCAGTGTCCTTGTCTTGTTTTCGCTATTTCATCACATAACCTTAATGTTTAAAAGGGCATGATTGGACAAGGATGACCTCCAATCACAAGCCTCTATGTCATCCATTGTACAGAACACAAATATTATGTCCGGACCAGAGAGGAGACCGGTAGGTTGACCCACTCATTGGACAAGGAAGTCCTCCAATGGCAAGCCTCTATGCCGTCAATTGTGCATAAATATAAAGTATTTGTAGAGCAATATAACCAATCACTCTATCCAAAATTTCAAACCAACCAATCAGTGTCCTTGTCTTGTTATTGCTATTTTATCATTAAACCTTTGTGTTCAAGAGGGCTTGATTGGACAGGAAAGACCTCCAATCACAAGCCTCTATGCTGTCCGTCATATGGAACACAATTATTATGTCTGGACCAGAGAGGAGACAGGTACGCTGACTTACTCATTGGACAAGGAAGACCTCCAATCACAAGCTTCTATGTCGTCAATTGTATGTAAATATAAAGTATTTATAGAGCAATGTAAACAATCACTGTATCCAAAATTTCAAATCAGTATACTTATCTTGTTATTGCTATTTCTTTATTGAACCTTTATGTTCAAGAGGGCATGATTGGACAAGGAAGACCTCCAATCACAAGCCTCTATGCTGTCCATTCTACGTAAGAACCAGATAGGAGACACGTAGGCTGACACACTCATTGGACAAGGAAGACCTCCAATCACAAGCCTCTATGCTGCAAATTGTATGGAACAGAATTGTTGTGTCCGGACAAGAGAGGATGCCACAATTGACTTATGATTTATTTTGTATTTCCACACTGATAACCCTCGACAAAACAAACAAGAAGTTACTGCTAGTCATCCAATCCCATAAAATAAAAATGTTTAAAAAGACATCTCAATATCTATTCGTGTGATTGCTATTCATCAATGTTAACATATCAGAGAAAAGAGAGGGGGACCATATCATCTAAGCTATTATAGCCTCAATCATCTTGGACCAGATAAACCCTGGCAAGAGTCCATGACTACAGAATATCATAACAGTCAAGCCTTATACCATCCAGTATATAAAAGCTTATAATATCAAATAATATGCTAACTTCACAGAAATTGTGCGTCATTCTCTTAATTTAGCCCCATTTCCAGTGTTCTCAGTTTGCTGATCCACCTAACTTCAGCCTGACAAAGTCTCAATATTAGATCTCCTCCCCTTTAATTTTTTTCTAATTTTTGTATTCCATGGAATTTAAAATCTGTTATTGCTGGGTGACAGTCCTTAATATGCTGTGATCTTACATCCTGATTTTTTACTGCCCTTTTATGTTCAAGTACCCGCAACCTAAGGATTCTCTTGATGCTCCCTATGTGTACTTTAGAGCAGTTACAGATAATGGCATGAATTACAAACTGGCTGATGCAATTGATAGATTTGTGTATTTGGTATACTTTTTTAGTGTTGTACCTAAAAAATGTTCTCCTGTTAAGACCATACTGGCAAACACTGCAGCCACCACAGGTGTAAAAACCACTTGGTGGCAAGGGAAACCAGTTGTCACTACTCCCTATAACGGGTCCCAAGAAATTTATAGTAACTTTATCTCTTACAGTCTGGCTTCTTCTGTAACTAATTGGTTTTTCTGAAATGACATCCACCAATCGAGGTACTCCTGTCAATAGAGACCAGTTTTTTGTAGTATTTTGTAAATCCCTAGATGGTCTCTATTGTACATACTTACCAGAGCTAGTCTGTTGTCACCTCTTTTCTTTTTGTTCTTAGGGACGAGGGTTAGGTTCCTATCTGTTCTACGGATCCTATTCTCAGATCACTTCAGCAAATCTTCCTTGTATTCCGTTCACCCAGTCTTTTTTTAAATCCACTAAGCATTCATCTAAGTCTTGGTCCTGACTGCAATTCTACGCTATCTCACAGTATGTCGTTAGTAGCTGTAGCCTTGCGAAACAGTTTACTCTGAATGGTTTCATCTCTTATGAACAGTTCCACATCAAGAAAGTTCATACTCTAAGGATTACAACAAATTGTGAACTGTACATTGTATACATTATTGTTTAGATGATTTACATATAGGTCAAGACTCTCTCTAGTGCTGGTTCAAATAATCAAGACATCATCGATGAAGCGACCCCAAAAAATATTGAGTCTATCCAGTCACTAGCAGACGGGGCCCAGACATGCACCCTCTCAAACCACTCCATAAAGAGGTTGGCATAAAAGGGTGCAAACCTGGACCCCATCTAAGTTACCTGAATCTGATGGTGCCAATCTCCGCCAAAGAGAAAAAAATTATTAGTCAAAATTAATTCTGCCATCTCGTCGAGGCAAGATGGCCGCTGATCGAGGCAAGATGGCCGCTGACTGACTTCTGTGAGAGTCGCTGCTTAGACTCTCTCCCTCGAGCAGCCTGATGGATTAGCATAAGCCGAGGATATGCCGAGAATATGCCGCTGTGCATTTACCTGTTAGATCAGCTGTTTGCCTGGCTGCTGAGACGCGGCTTCCGCCGGAGGCTGAGGGCACTTTCGACAATCTTGGACGCATTGCGGGAGTCCGGAACCACCACTGATACTGGGTGCTCTATCTGCGGGGGACTGATGGCGCCAAAAACAACTAAGTCCATGAAAGACGGGGTAGCGAAAGACCCACCAAACGAGGCCGGCACGGCGGCATAGGGACCGGGGCAAAATCGCCAAGGTGCGCTGCTGAAGCAAGCTGACGGAAACACGGAGAAGCCTCGGGAGGGCGGTGCGGATGGACGGATTGGGCGGCGTGTAGTGGGCGGTGAGAACTCCATGCGGCAGCCTACAGTTACAGAGGCTTTTGCGGCTACTGGAAACAGTTTGCTGCACGCTACACACTCAGAGGAGCCCGGTAAGAGAAACAGCTGCCCCAGGCTCGGATCCATCTGAAGAGGCTGCAGCGGCAGCGCTGCAGTCCGGACCGGAGCAGGAGCAGCAGGAGGAGGAGCTGTTTGAGCCTGTCGTGGGATCGGGTGAGCAACCAGGATTAATTTTGCAGGTATCGCAAGTACCACAGAGCACCACGCAAGGTAACGAGTCTAATGTTGCAGGAAATGCGTGGGTACCTCTTGATAGGGAAGCAACAGTAATTACACCGACGATTAGCATCGAAGGAGGTGGTTCTGAAGGGAGCGGAACTGACTTGCTGGCTCGGGTGAAAAATAATTTAAAAGCTGACCTGGTGGAACTCTGTGATTATGCAGTCAAGGAGACTGGCGGGGGAGGGGGGACTGCAGGACTAAATCTAATAGCCTTGGGCTCTCCAGAAGGAGATAAGTTTTTTTCTTTAAATGATGATACGGACATCTCATCTACAAGCAATGGGAATACATCTCAAGGGCCCGATTCAGGCGATTCCTTTGGGGACTCCTCTACTACACAAAAGATACAACGTTTGAGGTCCCTATCCCAGAGGGGGAGGTCTAAATCTAGAACCAGCCCTTCTAAGGGTGATATAGCAATAACAACAGCTAGGAAACTTAAATGGGATTACTCCGCTACAAATCAAACGTATGCAGAAGAAAAGGAACCAGCAGTACATGAGAAGTCGGGCAGCCTAGAGGATCCCTCTGCCCTGCCTGTCCCTCCGTCACTAGAACTAGTGTACTCCACCCTAAAGCAGATGCAGGGGGAAGCAAGATTGGAGAGCCGGAGGGCACATCAAGCCACCAAGAAATTGCAGGGATCACTTCGGAAAGTGAATAAATTGTGTTCCGATATGGCTGAAAGGGTCACTCATGTCGAAGAAAGAACTGTCGTACTGGAAGAGGAAATGGGGAAGCTATATGGCTTTAAGGAGTCACAAGAGAAACAATCCGAAGATGTGATGTGGAAACTCGAAGATTTCGAGAATCGACAGCGTAGGAATAATGTGAGACTGCTGGGTATCGCCGAGAATACGGAAGGGGAGAACATTATGTCTTTTGTTGTTAATCTCTTAAAGGGGGTATTTCCAGATCTGGCCCAATGGAACTGGGATATTGAGGTCCAACGAGCGCACCGTTTTCCTTTTAGTCAAAGAAAAGCCAATGCTACCGGACAGGGGGAGCGACCCAGAGCCATTTTTGTTTATGTTGGTAACTTTCTCCTCCGACAGGCAATTCTGGATAGAGCACGACCGGAAGCAAAACGAACATATGAGGGCCATACCTTTTTCGCTCGCCCTGACTTCTATCATATAACGGTCGAAAGGAGATGGAGACTCCGACAGCTGATAACCCCCTTCCAGGGAATTGGGTGTGAAGCCTATCTGTTATTCCCTGCTCGGCTCAAGGTTATTCTAAAGGGGAGGGTGCGTATGTTTTTTTCGGAGGTAAAAGCACAGGAATATCTGTCCGAGCTGAAGGGGACAAAGGGGCCAGTGGGGGGGGGGGGGTTTAATTGCAGTTAGGAGGATTTAAAGAACACTTTAAAGAATTGGCTTTCGTGCTATGATGTGATATAATGCTTAAGGCTCTGTAAGGTTATAATCTTCTCCACAGGGCGCACTTAGTTATCTTTCTTTCACTTTTTACTTGCGGTTGAGGTTTCTTTCTCCCCTACTCTTTTTTCTCTTCTTCTTTCTTTAGTTAGGATCAATTGGCACGAGTGAGGCACAGGGGTGTATATGGGGTTTGATTGCTTGGGGGGAGGACGGCAGCGACTTCAGTGGTGAGACACAGCGGCCACGCATAGGTCATGGCTTACCTATTTGCCTGTAAGGGTTCTTGGGGGGGTGGGGGTGGGGGCAGGATGGGCAGTTTGCGAGGGAGTTCACGGTACAGCACAGCACAGTACTTGAGGATGAATACATTGAATTTAATGAGTCAATACAGGTTACGTCTGAAAATGGGGATCAAAGAGCTAAAACAAAAGAGCAAAGATTTAATAATTTAGGTAACGCAAAGGGTAAGGTGGTTATTATTAAGTGATGAGTCTGCGTATTGCCTCAATTAATATATGCGGCCTTAATGATTTGGCCAAAAGACAAAGGGCCGCAGTAATTTTGAAGACAATGCGTATAGATATCTTGTGTGTTCAAGAGACACATATAGAAGGCAGTAGGGCAAATCTCATGGAACAGTTGGGCTTTAAACTAATTACCAATACCAAACAGGGTACTAGGACGAGAGGGGTTGCCATCCTATCTCAGCAAAGTGATGTTATTTTTAAGAAGAAAATAGCTGATAAATGGGGCCGCTGGGTGTTGGTAGAATGTATGTGGCACGAGGAAACATTCACGCTATGCTCTATCTATGCTCTACCGGAGATGACCCCGAAGTTTTAGAATTCCTGGATGTTGAATTAGCCTCCTGGCCCTCCCCGGTTATAACGTGCAGGGATTTTAATATTAATGGTTTGGGAGGCCTATGGGGGGAAGCGGGAAGTAGCTACGCGGGTAGAAAGAGAAGAGTCTATGGAGCACTTACTAACCTGGTTCAGAATAACGCGCTTATAGATAGTTGGGCTCAGCTAAATCCCACTGACCCTGGTAGCACATTTTTCCGCACCCCATAAGATTGTTACTAGACTCGATTATTTTTTGTGTCTTACTCACTAAAATTAAGATGTAGGATAGAAAAACATCCTCGGATAATCTCAGATCATAACCCCCTAGTTTTAACAATTACCTTTGGTGGGGGGGAAAGACAAGAGAAGGCCTGGACTTTCGAGCGCGGGCTTTTAAAGGATCCAGAATATTTGATTCATATGAACGAATGGATCAAGGGGTTCTGGGAGATTAATAGAGAGAGTACCAGTCCAGGGATTGTCTGGGATGCGTTTAAAGCCGGGGTTAGAGGAGAGACTTTGAGTTATAGTTTGGGCTGGCAGAAGAGGGAGGGTCAACGGGTGAATACATTATGCAAGGCATTGGTGGATGCGGAGGAGGAGCTTGCAGGCGCGATTCGGATGAGCAAACCACTGGAGGATATATTGCTTAAATTGGCAATAGCAAAGGCTGAAATAGGGGATATCGCGGCGAGTAAGGCTGCAGAAATTTTTTTTCCCTGTTAGAGTACGTGACTTAAATGGCTCCCCATCCCAGGATCAGAAGTGTGAGCCAGTCATACCAGTAGTGTAATTATCCAAATGCTAATTACTCTAATTAGTCACTGCATAAAATATCATTATAATAACGCAGCACAATCTAGCCGGCCCCACTCGGTTTAATACAAACCGCCGTTAAGGTGACTACCACGTATAGTCACACTTTTCTCTCACTGGCACCATTTCACTATAAGTAATACCGATTAAATAAGGCACAAAATAAACGCCTTTTTCGATTGATACTTGATGGTTGATCACTATATTACACACAAACATGTCATATTGGATGCATGATCTGTGTTTGAAAGTGACTGCACGTATATCTGACACTGCGTGCTGTAGTTACAAAATTATAGGGCACCATCAATACGGTGAAGGCATAAGCTCCAGTTTTATGATTTTACATGTTAAATGTTCGTATTGTGTTGTGTTATGTCTTTCCTTTTTTAGGTACTAGCCCATTGTGAGGACCCTGAGTACGGTTAGTCCTCTTAGCATGTATGGTACTCCTTAGCGCGAGTACTAAAAATGCTTTAACACGTGGTTCATTTTTACCACTCTCTTTTTTCACTTCACTCACTAAGCACTTTATATGAGAGGTCCTGAAGAAAGCCCCAGCAATTTCCTAAGTGGGCTGAAACATGTTGACCATTAAGGGATAATACTGATATATAAGCATTACACTCAGTGAATTATCCTCTCTCTTGTTTTTAACATACCCTGGATCACTGGGAATAAAATAATTAACAGGCAGAATCCCAGAGGTATTTTTAGTTTCACATTTACTTCATCACATGCACTAACAGTACAACCCGCTCCACTGTAATCAGGTGTTGCAGCACAGCTGAGTGGCATTCGGCTACTCAGCTGGGACCCGATGATGAAGCATGACACTAACCAGGTTGGTGTGTGAGGGTTTTCTAGATAAACTTTCAAGTGCCAGACACTTCTATGTCAGATAGCTATATAGCTTGGCCGTCTCATTTTGTTTGATATAAATTGGCAATAGCAAAGGCTGAAATAGGGGATATCGCGGCGAGTAAGGCTGCAGAAAATTTTTGGGCGAGAAGGAAACTCTGTTATGAGTTTAGTGAACGGGTGGGGCATACCCTGGCAGTACGACTTAGACAAAAAAATATGGCCGGGGAGATCAGGGACATTATAGACAGAAATGGAAATTTAGAAGAGGGGTCACTAGGGATCCAGGAAGTCTTCCGCCAATTTTATGAAGATCTTTACAGGGATGAACAACGAGGGGAACAGAGACTAAACCAAGAATATCTACGGGGAATATCGATGCGAAGTATTGATCCCGAAGACAGGGAGGCACTTGACATAGCGCTGACCCAGGATGAGATATATGGTGCATTAGGGAGTCTCCCGTCTGGGAAAGCTGCCGGACCGGATCAAATTCCCTTAGAGTTTTAAAAAACATTCCTTGAGGTCATAGGACCAGAACTGGCGGCCATAATCGGCCAAGCTCAGCAAGGCTGTTCAATCCCAGAGTCATGGGCTGGGGCAGATATGGTTGTGTTTTTAAAGAAGGGTAAGCCACCTAGGGAACCAGGCTCATATAGGCCAATAACGCTGATGAATAGCGACGCTAAAATTTACTCAAAAGCCTTGGCGACCCGTCTAAATCAAATAATTGGGAAAATAGTTCATCCCAGCCAGCACGGCTTTATCCCCGGGAGGGGTACTACAGAACATACTCGAAGAGTTATAACCCTATTTGATGTAGCGGAAGTCTCAGGGGATCCTATGGCTTTAATACTCATGGACGCTGAAAAAGCGTTCGATAGGGTCTCCTGGGACTATCTCTGGGATGTTATGAAATGGTTTGGGATTGGGAATAACTATATCCAGGCAATTCAGGCTTTATATTAAAGTGCCAAAGGCTTGGCTCAGACTGAATGGGGGATACACGGCACCGGTGATTATTAAGCGAGGCACTAGGCAGGGGTGCCCCTGCTCGCCTCTCCTCTTCGCTTTATACATTGATCCCCTGATAAGGAAGTTGGACGCCACCATTAGTATAAGACCTATGTGTTATCATGGGTTGGAGACAAAAATATTGGCCTACGCGGACAATGTCGTGGGGTCACTCCTAACCCCCAAGATACAATGGTTGCTATAGAAGAAGAGGCTCAAGCTTTTGGACCGATATCCGGGTACGCATTAAATAGCCAGAAGACATTGATAGTCAAAAATAAGTGGACTAAACTAGAAGATTTACGGGTGGTGGATTCAGCCGTCTATCTGGGTATTGATATAACCCCAGATTTGGGGAAACTAGTAGAAAGAAATATTGAACCAATTCTAGGGAAAGCTAAAAAAGATTTTGATAGATTGAATAATCTTCATATGTCATTGGTAGGTCGCAGCAATGTGGTAAAGATGGTTTTCCTCCTTAAGATACTAAGAGATAGATACTCCCTAAGATACTAAGAGATAGATCTTTAGGGCCATACCGATAGAGTTTGAAAAGCAATGGTTTACGGTACTTGAGCATATCGTGAATTGGTTTATATGGGCTCATGGAAAAACCAGACGGGCTATGAGATATATGTCATTGCCTAGGGAGAGAGGAGGTTGGGCAGTCCCAGATTTTAAGATGTATTATTGGGCTTCGGATCTACAATATATGTCTGTCCTATTCGGGAGGGCTATTGGCGTCTCTTGGGATACTTCAGGATCTCCTGATGTATATGAACTACTATTAGGAGAGGGAGCGATCAATTGTTTTATGAAATTTAGCGAACTAAGGGGTCCATTACGATGTCGGGCGGAAGCACAACCACCGTGCTGTCGGAGGCAAAAACCGCTAGTTACCGTCCGCCAGCAACGGCCCACACGCCCGTGAAAAGTCAGGCAAACACCGCCCGTAAGCCTGCGGCGCTGCCCACCATCAAAGTGCGCCCGTCTACGTAGCGGCGCGAGCCAATGGAGACACACCGTCCGACGAAATGACGTACCGCCCGGCGTACAAATTACGATGCCACAACCAAACAGCCCCACCAGCAAAGAGACACCGCACGAGATACCAAGGCGGAAACCCGACTGTTCAGTACGGAGACTAAAAAGGCGGCCCACCCAGAGATGAATCCTGCACTCCAGGCCATCCCCATGCTCTACCTGATGCACCACCTAGGAGTGAACGCGCCACGACGACGCGGGTAGGCAGACACACAACAAGGGCACGCAAACACTGCACACAGTGCAAGGGCGGGAAAACTGTACATGGCCCCCCCAGACACCCCTGTGTGGACAGGACACAACCACCACTATACCCACACATGTCCCACCTGTCAAAAAAAAACAACTCGCAACATCCTGGGCACCCACTACCCGGGACCAGGAAGTGACGTCCTCGTCACGGCACTGCAGCACAGCGGCGATGACGCAGGTACACATGCGCACAACGCAGAGGCCAACGACAGCGCCATGCATGGGCTGCACACAAACACCACAGGGTCACAACTACACACCCCACACACCAGCCCCACCCTGAAGGCACATGTCACGTGGCCTTCCTGCATCAGTCATGTCCCCAACCGACAACTCACAGTTGTCAACCTGATGTCACACAAGTGTCCCGAACAGGGGAGTAATGTGATGGCAAAATAGGACACACCCTTGTGTGCAAAACATGGCGAAGCACACGGCGGCTGCTACATAACAGCGCAGAATATGGACCTCGTCCGCAAAAGGCACGTCAGTCGCATCCAAAAATACCTATACCATCCTGCTCGCAATATCAAGCCATGCAATGTACAAAATTGAAAAACCCTGCTGCCTGAAAACAGGTGTTTCCAAATCCTACACCCACACAGAAGCCCCAATGTATAGCGGAATCGCAGTGTCCCGCCCACACACGGGAGAGCAGATAGCAGTGAATGGCCTTCCATTCCCACTCTGAAATCACCTTGCAACAATTTATGCAGGAGAATGGAGCCATTGTACCAACAAGAAGCCAAACAGAGCCATGCAGAGTAAACCGTCACTGGCAGATAGCGCCCAACATGAAAGAAAGTTAATAACACAAAAAAAATTATACCACTCCTCCATGTGGGACAAATGCAAGTAATCTGGAAGGAGTCAGACACCACTGGCCTTGACCATTCATTGAAGCATGTGGGATGAGGGCCTGTGTCCTCCGCCCAAGCTATAACCCAAGTCCTGCCTCCGTACAACCATTCCAGAATTCCCAGCATCGTCGGAGGTTGCACTCTGCTGACTGCACAGGCAGCCGGATCACGCCATCACATCACCCTGTAGCAAAATGGCTGTTGCACCACTGCTTCCCAACTACGCCGGACAGATGCAGCTGTACATTGAGAGCTTGCTACAGATAGTGGGCTGTGAAAATCTGGCTATGCTGAACGTAAGTTACCGAGTAACTTGCCGCATTGCAATGTTCAGCTGCGTCATCCCCGTTTTCTACTGTCGGAGGTGTCCGTTCCACTGTCCTGTGGATTTATGTCTCTCCAACCCGGCATGTCCAAAGGCGGACTTGGTACACTTGTTTGCACCCCTGGACGCCCATGACAGGATCTGTTCAGTGTATGGTGGCATGGCGTATGTGGCTGCAATCGGACACACACTGCAATGGGACCAGTGTGCCTCCACACAACATATTCTGGATCACAGTTTCATCGAATGTCATCCAACATGTCCCATCAGGCTCCTACAAGGGACAACTTACGATGAACACGTTGCTAGCCACCATCCGCTTCATTGGATGGCATCCATGTTTACCACCAATGCCATGGATGCCCTGCTGGAAGGTATCGAATACCTGACAACTTGTCAATTCATCGGTCCCCGACTCAATACCCCCAATTGAACAATGATGTTCAACACCGTACCTATGCTTGGCTTTCGCACGGAGTGGGCAGTTAGCTGTACAACAACTATACCATACAATCTGCAACAAACACCTCACCATCAACTCCACTCCCATGACATCGGACATTTTCGGGACATGCACTCTGTTCCTCACCATATCCCGTGTCTCTGCATGAACAGGGGGAGGCAGAGGTATGGGACTTGTGTACAGTAACCACATGGCCAATACTGCACTGAACAACTATGCCATAATATGTATTCTGCGCACCTGAACACATGCACCTGTCAGTGCACACTTATCTGTCTGCTGTATTACGTGAGAACTGTCACCTCACCATCGTCTGTACTTCTGTGCCCGGACTATTGCATGGACAACAAATGCAACCCCCTACAACATGGCCCCAGTCATTGTGTCATGTTCAGTAGCCACCACATTGCAACAACTAGTGAGACGCTGCTGCCTGCATGTAGGCTCATGCTCTGATGTCACCTCTGACGCAGGTGTGTCGGAGTTACTATTGTAGTAAACCTGTACCATGGAACTGAGATGTACTGTGCCTATGATGTCAAGCTGTCTGGTAGGCAAAATGAATACTGTCTGTGTCAAAGTCTAAAGCTCCTCAGTAATTAGCAAATGTACTGTAGCATAGCAAGGGCAAGGCAGTTGTAACTCTGAAGCCTTCATTCCACAGTCAACAACTAATCACATCTACCCGTACCCCCTTTTGTATGTGTAATCATGCTAAGTATATCCTCCACATGCATTTTTCTGCCAGTAGTGTCCACTATACTGCATCACAAA
Organism: Calotriton arnoldi; assembly: GCA_963921515.1. NCBI lineage: Eukaryota > Metazoa > Chordata > Amphibia > Caudata > Salamandridae > Calotriton > Calotriton arnoldi. The sequence goes on from CAWUFW010005482.1 coordinate 1,225,672, forward strand.
GGAAGTAAGTCCAAATACATGCCTTGAAGCAAATATGTGACTCTGTAGAATTATTTTACGAAGACAAGTACGAATGAGAGAGGATGAGAGTGTGTGAAGTACATGAGAGTCGTGAGATGACCATGTAGTCTAGTGTCATTGGATGTCAATGCATATGAGTTGCCGCAACCGTGGACCTAGTGAAATACTACAGCTCGTGGGCCTGGACTTGTCAGACTCTGACGTGGCCCAACAGATCATCACATCAACACTGACGGCCTGGGCACTACAAAGCACAGTCCTACATATGTGTATAATTACCTTCACAGTCTGACATCACACTCATCAACCAAAAGTAGGAGCCACGCAAAAGCATGCTACAGCAATGCATGACAAAACACACACACGATATCAGTGTGGGTGGGCAGGACTGCACAGTGAGTAAGAACTGCAGAAAGTCACATACATGCTCAATTGAACAAGGCACAATCTTGACAGTCACACACCCTGCAGACACACTATGTCCGAAACATATCAAGTAGGAGTCATCCTGAACTGCAAGGACACACCCACACACTGCACACCGTGCAACATACAACACACACATGTGAACACATTCGCAGATCTGAACACCGATACAAACATCCACCATGGGCCTGGGTAACACGTGTGTAGTCGACATTGCCAGAGCGCACACACACACACCAACACTACCCCAAAGTCACACCACTCACACCGCACACACCTACACCTCCCAAATGCACACATTGAAAGTAAGCCATGTGCACAGGCCCAATGTTCATCACAAGACTAACATACACCTACACTGCTGGCCACACAGCAAGTAAGCTCACACATACCCGCATACTCTGCACATGCTACCTGTCATCCTGTGGCTAGACTCACACCCTGTACTTTGCTTCCACGCAAACATGACACGGATACATTCTCCCTGAAATACCACCAAATACATGCAGACAATCCGTGTCACAAAAATACTTATTCATCACACACACAAGTAGCAGAGTCTGAAAGAAGTGAAGTCCCTGCCACGTGTACAACACATTGGAATGTGAGACCAGACATTGCAATTGTTGAGGTACCATACACGGCATGTGCCTCACTTAACCATGCACACACAGCAACAACTGCAATAAGCAACTACACAGACACAACCGACTACAGGAACAACAGCATCCAGTCACAGATTACATAGACATGCGGCAAAATTGATCAACACCAGGGACAGTGGCCAGTCCGATGTGCAGAGTTGTGATACAAAAAGCTGCGTATGCAATGTATGTGAGTGTACCCTGACATGGCCACCAACACTGCCATGACAGTCACAATAGCCATCACAGCCACCACTGTGTCACAGGTAGATGTGTGAGTGTGCCTACCATTCAAACAGGATGCCAGTTCGACTCAGTGCTGTCTGTGTGCTACGGGACAGTTGGAGGTCCGCCCCTGAGAGAGAAGCACAACTGTGGAAGACACACATGTGGCATGTGAAGCGGGAGTTCCGCTTGGCCCAGGTGGGTGGGTGGCACGGGTAGGTGCACACATGCATTGTTGAAACAGACTGTGTGGGGAGGATTCCGGAGGGCTATATTTCCACTGTGTTGGGTATTTGAAAAGCCCACCTATCTGGGGATGAATGTGAACTCGTGTGGGCACAACAGGTGGGCACACGATCAATGCTGCATCAGGTGTAGACGTTAACCCTCCCTCTGGGGACATGCTGGATACTGCTGTGCGTCTGCCAGGCCCTTGCCAAGGCACTCACATCCCCTGTCCACCAGGTGTACCCCCTACATTGTCCGCCTGCACAGGCTACCCAGGGCACGGGATGGCAGTGGAGCTTGGTGGGTGGGAGGTCATGGCGCCCTTCTCCTGGTCACATCTCGCAGGCAACACAATCTCAGTGTGCAGCAGGGCACAAGTCCTAAATATGTAGTGGGGGGACGCAGACGTCACGACAGGAAGTGACGTCACGAAAGGTGGCTTGCACCATCAGACTTATTGCCTCCCTTCGCCCACCCCTTATATGCGATTGCAACAGAGAAGCCAGCGCGTGCACAAGCATCTCCGAGCTCGCCCCAGAGAGGCCAAAGAGTGAATGTGTGGTTCCACTTGCTACAGTTATCGGGCTCGCGGTAAAATCAGTGGTGGGACGCCGTCCACCCGCGTGGCAAAGTGCAGGCAAAGTGTCCTATTGGCTTTGCGATATGTGTGAGTTGCATGACACTCGTTGGCGGGGGAAGGCTCGGAGGCCCGTCACCCTGAGGCCCATGTCTCACCACATGGGTCCCTTGTCAATGGCAGCGGTTGTAATGACTATGCGCGCCGGGGTGGGTCTACCTTTCGTCTGGGATTGTGTTTGCGGCCTGGCCCGCTAGGGCAGCCACAGCCTCTGTGTGTTGCATGTGGTGTATCCGGACTCCGGAGGCTGTCACGCATTGTCACTGTTGTCCAGGTCTCGAGTCGGGGTACCACGCGAGTGGACGGCGTCCCCCCACTTATTTTACCGCGAGACAGATAACTGGGGCAAATGGACCCACACATTCACTCTTTGGCCTCTGGGGCGAGATCAGAGCTGCTTGTGCACGCGCTGGCTTCTCCGATGCAATCGCATATAAGGGGTGAGCGAGGGGAGGCAATGAGTCTGACAGTGCAACCCACCTTCCGTTATGTCACTTCCTGTCGTGACGTCAGCGTCCCCCCAATTGTTATTGTAGGACTCGTGCCCTGCTGTTGTCAGATATGCCACTTCCCAGGGGGGGTGGAGAAAGGGTCATGAATGTCAGCCTGAGATTGGCCCAGTTGAAGGCCCACCTTGACTGGGGGGTACAACCATTGGACAGTCTGGTGTAGCCCACCCACGCGTACATGTGGGCCCTCCATGAACTATGTCACCTGCGGCAAAGTGATGTCATGGGCAATGACGTTATTGAGGAGAGCTGTCTGCCCCACGCAGAGATGGCGCATAAGCTCAACAGACCCAGCACTGAGGGCAGCAGGGGTCACATGCGCAGGGGCAGCTGTGCCTGGTGTGAAGGAAACTCTACCCTTCATCCCTGTGCCGACATGTGTTGCACCAGTGGAAGTAGATGGGAGGGCGGGCATTGGCCTCCGCGTGGCTGAAGAGGAGCCAGAGTCCACGTCCCCTGTGTTATCAAACATGGATGCATCACCTCTGTCCTCAGATGACGCCGAAATTGCCGTCTCGGCCTATGATTCATCCAGCACACGTCTGGCCCATCCGAGGCGCTGGTCACATCTGTCTCTCTCAGCACCTGTGCAGCTGCTACATCCGATGCCACACCACTGTTGACCGTCCCCTGTCCCTCAGCACCCACGGGAGATGCCACATGAGAGAGAGCGAGGTGGCCTCACTCATCTGGCATCAATTAAACAGACATGTGCAAGGGAAGCAGCACAGAACATCCCCAAATCCACATGTTGCACGATACCTGTGCAATTGCATACAGCCACCACAATCAACACGTAATGGCTGGCGTACAGTAAATGAAGCCGCTAATAAGTGGCACATGTGTTGTGCACATAGCACTACACCCGGCCTGTGTCAGCCTGCGACCATAGCCACAAATCGCGGTGTGCACACCCACTGTCCTGATGGTGGCAAGGATGACCACTACGTAATTAGGCCAAAGACATACCTGCATGGAGCAGAATGTGAAACCACTCACACAGACTGCAACATGACAGGCCACAATGGCCATGAGCCCATGCCATCCACCTGTCATTCACACGAGCACAACTGCTGTTTCACAGTGTGCCTGATGTGTAAGTACCAGAGATATGAGGTGAGGCATCGCACACATATGACCGAACGAAATCAGAGTAGGCACAGTGCCTCAAACATACATGTGAATTGCCACTCCAGCCTACTACAGGTTGTTCCTGAGGGCTACGACTCTGAGTGCATTGAGAATGCAGAGTGCTCAAATTACATCTTGAGACTCAGGAATAGCATATGCATGTCAGATGCACACAGCACAGAGTACACTTACAACCCACTGCATCACACAACAAACATCACATTACCCAGATCATGGGTAGGCTGTGGACACATGCTGCCTCTCACAGCAAAAGACACCATCCCACAATACTGTACACTTGCTTGCTGCTGATGCCCCTACAAACATGCATCCGGCACAGGCTGTGTGACTGTCAAGATGCAGACCATTACTGGTGAAATGCAGCGCCGTGCTGACCTGACAATACGAGGGGCATCCCCCGATTCGTTATCGCCACGTAGTAGCTCATCCGGCAGATGACGTCACACCCTTTGTGGAATTGGCTGCACTGTCGGTCACACATACACAGAGGCATCAACTTGGATGCAATGGCTCATCACAAGCCCTTGGGCTGGAAGACTTCAAACTGCAGGGATGGTACACAAGAGCCTTGGAATATCACTCATACACTTCTCAACATCACCCACATCCACCAATCACAGTGGCATGCTGCTGACCCATCCCAAATACTCAGAGACGTGCAACAGAGCCAGGAAGTAATCGGACATGGCCTAACAGCATGTGTACACCACACGTGAATGCATGCTGCTGGGAGTGTGTACACAGTACCTGTCCATCCCATTCACATGCAGGTTGCCAGCACATTGAGCAATGTGTAGTCTGCCCACATCTACTGTCCATTGTCAGGTGGACCAACACATAGATCACAAGGCAACACATCTTTGTGGGTGGACTCACTGTGTCCAACACTGTGCATCCCTCAACGTACTCGCCCTGTGAATGGCTCACCCCGCAATGGAGGTCACATTCAGTGCCACTATCTCTCACACACATCCCTATCACAAGGCATGGTGTGTCCAATCGACAGGGCCGAGTTTGCGCATTTCAGGAGAGTCCTGAACAAAAGACACATGTAACCCACTGTACAGTCAGTGTTGTCTCCTTCTAGGATTGTGCGGTCAATGTGCAGCCCAGGTCTGCTGCGACTGAGAAGGCCAGCAGGGACCCAGCCAGCCATTCACACAAGCAATGACTGCCCTGAGTCCTGCATTGCCAAGTGGCTGCGTGACTGGATGTGTGACATGGAAATGCCATGTACCACCACTCGTGAGGGACATGCATGGGACAGCGCCAGAGAGCCTACATACCCCTTACACCTGTAGTTAGCATGGTAAGCAGTGCATGTAGGAACCCCACAGGCTCAGAATCATAGTGCTGTGGATCAACGACATGTGTGTCCCCCACATGCACTCCCACACACACTGTAGTTGTCTTACACACACAACTTTTGCTATAAATAGCCTTGGGCAGTGTGCGTGGAGCTCGGAATCCATGATCTCCAGCTCCTCGCTGGCGAGTGGACCTGGACATATCTTCAGAGTCGTCGACATGTAGGTGGACATGTGGCAGCAGTGGCAGGTGTTGTTGAGGGATGCCAGGCAGCAGTCCCTGGAAGCTGTGGTAATGCCGGTCTCCCTCCCACACTCACATAGCCCCCTGGGGCTGTTCCAGTGGGTCCAAGCTGCTGCAATTGGTGTACCATGTCTGCCTATTTCAAATGCACACAATGGCCTGCACCGAGCTGTCCCGGTACGCTTACCTCTATCGTCGAACACGCAGGATGCAGTCGCGAGGGCCATTGGAGTTGGCCTCAAGGGCCTGGTCCATGGCAGGTACAGTCCGCTGGTGCCATGTGGAATCCACAGTTGAATGTGCGCCATGCATTTGCAGGTGTGGCCATGATTTGTGTGCGGGAGCATGTCCACACTGGACAGGGCCACTTCATGCTGTGTGCATAGGCATTGACGGCCAGTGCTCAGCCTCCACATGTCTGTTGGCACATCATCATGTACACATTAGCATGGGAGCATGGGATGTGCATATGCACACACATGCCATATTTCTCAATGTACATCTCCCACTTGGCACGTGCAACGTTACGTGTCACTTGTGATGTGTGTTTGCATTCACACAGCTGTGTTGTCATGGAGTTGTCAATGTGTACACCTGTCAATGTGTGTTGGAGGTGTGATACGTACAGTGCTGTACATTGGGTGAACTAGGGACATCATTGACTGTCTCATATCCCATTGTGCAACAGGACCCACTTGTTTTGGCCGCTCAGCCTGTGTACATTGTGTTGTTGGTGTGTGCCATACTCACCCAGCCTCGGAAGCTGTGTCTGGCACAGCAGCTAGGTATATTGCCGTGGTGTTGTCGCTTCCCACCTATGCAGTCTGAAACCATCATGATGCCTTTCAAGCTATTAGGGCCTACATCCCCGTGTGCATGCTCATAGCAATGGTTTGTGTCAGTAGCCATTGCTATTGGTAAGGGGACCTGTGTAAGAGTATTGTAGCTGTGCTGTCCCTACTTGTCAGCTGTTCTGTGATTCTATTGCTTTGTCAGTAATTTTAGTTATGTGTATGTGAAAGTGCCATGTGGTGTGTTGCATTGACATGTGTCCACTTCCATCTGTCCTAGGAGGAGACCAAACATACATCGCCCCTACCAATTGCTGTCAGACATGGAGGATGTGGAGGTCATTCGTAAATTCTGGCTGGACCGACCCACCCTGCATCACCTAGGTGCCATGTTGGAACCCCACCTCGTCCTCGCAGGGTGCATCCAACAGCATTCACCCCCACGGCTAAGGTGATGGCTGCACTGCATTTTTTCGCTACTGGATCTTTCCAACACACGGTAGGCAGTGGAGGTGGAATGTCCCAACCCATGTTCAGCATGGTGCTACGGGATGTCCTGTCAGCTATGATGCTGTACAGGAAGCGGTACATCCGATTCCCCAGGGCTCGTGATTTGGCGGCAGTGAAGGGTGCTTTCTATGCCCTTGGACGCATCCCCCACGTTGTTGGTGCAATTGATTGCACCCATGTTGGCCTTGTTGCACCACAGGTCATGGAGCACATCTATAGGAACCGTAAACATTTCCACTCCCTGAATGTGCAAGTGGTGTGCCTGGCGGACATGATCATCACACACGTGTGTGCGAAGTTTCCCGGTTCCACCCATGACTCGCACATCATGCGCCACAGCATCCTCCCACGAATGATGTCCAATCTCCAACCGGACCGTGCATGGATTGTTGGTGAGTATGCATACTTGTGTAGCGTGCTGGGTGTGACATGCTGTCTTGTATCCTGTAGGACTTGCAACAATTCTCTGTGTTTCTCACACCCAGGTGACTCTGCATATCCTAATGGGCCTTGGCTGCTGAGCCCACTACGTAATCCCAGGACACCAGCTGATGTCAGATACAATGAGGCACATGGGAGGACCAGACGTGTGGTGGAGCGGACTTTTGGACTCCTGAAGTCCAGATTCAGATGCCTGGACCGCACCGGGGGTGCACTGGCATACTCCCCACAGAAGGTGTGCCAGATAGTTGTGGCATGCTGCATGCTGCACAATCTCGCTATTCGCAGGCAGATCCCCCTGATAGTGGATGACGGTGATCAGCCAGGGCCCCCGCCTGCAGACCAGGCCGTGTCCAGTGACGAGGACAGTGGAGAGGAGGAAGCAGTGAATGAGCGTCAGCAGCTCATCGCCCGCTACTTCACTTGACGGTGAGTGACCATGTACGTCGGCTGATGTTGCTGTAGTTGTGTAGGTGTATGTGTGCATTGTCACGGCGGCCTATTGTTCACTGAGTGCTGTGTGGCAATGGTCCATGTCCAGGGTAGTATGCCACTGACAGTGGCTGTGGCATTCTGCCCTGTTGCTCTGTGAGATGTGTGTACATTGCTTGAACTTGATGACAAGTACTGTGTGATGAGTGTGTGACACACACATTCAATGGACTCTTGTTCTGTTTTTCACCCCTAGGTCCCTACAGCCTCTCCTGGCCTATCGACATACCACACTCCTGATGCATTTCTGATCATGGTGACGGTTGCACATCCTTGATTAAACACAGAGCAGATACAACAGACCGTGATCCAGGTGTATTTATTATGAGCAGTGACATGTGATTGTGGGCAAGGTGATGACAAAAGTGGTGCATGCTGGAACAATGAGTTGACGGACATGTCCGCGTGATGGTCAAGGTGTACCCATGTTGTTCTGGGTCCACAGTCCGACAGACACATGCCATTCACATGGCAGTGTGGGGTAGGATAGTAGTCCAAGTGAATGCAGTAGATGGCCACCGTGGCTGGCTGTCTCACTGGCGTTTGGAGCGTGCAAAGTCATCTCTGGACACCTGTTTCCTCTTCGGACGACCCCTTCCACGTTTGAGAGGGGGAGTTGTGTTTGTGGGTTGCTAGTGGTGGCTGAGGATTGCCCACTCGCTGTGGACGCAGGGGAACTGGATGTTGCACGGACCTGCGCCCCAGCAGGTGGTGGCGGAGGTGGTGTGGTTGGCCTTGATTGGGCCCTCACCGCCACCACTAGCTGGCCCATGAGGTCGACAAGTTTGCCCATACGGGTCACGAATTGGCCCATATGGGCGTCCATGGACCTCAACACCCCAAGGACTTCCCGCGTATCGGCAGATGACCGGGCCCATTGTCCCTGGGCCTCTTCATAGGCCCCAAGGACTCTGGCGATTTGCGGCAGGGCTTGGCTCCCAGGCTCTGATGGCGTTGGCCTGACCCTGCTCCTCCCACCTGAACTGCTGCCACCGACCTGCCCACTCGCCACAGTGGTCACCCGGGGCCTCGTTGTGGCTCCCAGGGTCGATGTCGACGTGCGTGCAGCCCCTTGCGCAGGGTGAGTGGTCAGGGAGGCCCTGGTGGTGGTGGTGGTTGCGGTGGTGGTGGTGGCCGCAATGACCGTGGCAGCAGGGGCCTGGGACTGGTCACCAGCCCTGGGAGATGGGTTGGTGGGTAGGAGGGGTCCTGGGGAGCGGTTGAGCCCTGCCACACCAGATGTGCCTGGTCGGGAGTCCTCGTCCGAAGAGGAGTCCAGGTCTTCCACATCCGTGAGTCCGGGTGGAGGGCTTGTGGACTGGCTGTGATGGCTGCTGTCTCCCTCTCCAGCATCATGCTGTTCGTCACCTGTGGGGCGGAGACGAAAGGTTATTGTGTTGCACCTTGCAAGGTTTGTGTTAGATGTCTGACATTCACAGTTGGTGCACAGTTGTGCACTGATTTCCCAGATGCGTGTGTATGGCTCTCCAATGTGTGTGCGTGATCAAGGCAATGGAATAGTGTGATGGGTGCACATGGCATGGGACGGATTTGGATAGCCAATCGGTGTGTGTTGCAGTACCCCTACATTTTGTGGCTTTTGTGGAAACGGGGTACAGCTCCATGAACGCTTTGGAGATGAAATATGGTTTTGGGGTTCAAATGGAACGCTTAGAAACGCAGATGGCAAAGGGTACAGCCCCTCAACGCTTTTGAGGTGAAATATGGTTTTGGGGTTCAAATGGAACGCTTAGAAATGCAGATGGCAAAAGGGGTACAGCCCCCTCAATGCTTTTGAGGTGAAATATGGTTTTGGGGTTCAAATGGAACGCTTAGAAACGCAGATGGCAAAAGGGGTACAGCCCCCTCAATGCTTTTGAGGTGAAATATGGTTTTGGGGTTCAAATGGAACGCTTAGAAACGCAGATGGCAAAGGGGTACAGACCCATCAACGCTTTTGAGGTGAAATATGGTTTTGGGGTACATACTGTGACATATGGGTGCAGGAGGGGACATGTGTTTTGGCCACACGACACTGCAGAGACAAAGGTGTGTGTATGTCTGACATACCAAGCATATCTGCTCACTGTTATCATTTAGGGACATTACACTGCAAGCATTGTAGTGAGTGAGTAATGGTTGTGTGCCACACAACGTATTGCAGATGGGACAATTCCTTGGTGTGCGTGCTACCCTCAGCCATGTGCAGCAATGCAGTGCTCTTGGGGTGTTGACTATATTAGGTATGTTGTAAATCACAGTGTGACGTGCGCTTCAGACACCACAGACACATTATTGGTCATCGGCAGGAATCTTTGCTGAACTATTGTATATGGGACAACTGATTAGATGATATACCTTTCATGACACTAGGGCTAAAAAGATGTGATGGATGAGATATTGAATGTGCATTGTGTAGCTGTGTGGTTCATGGGTCCAGTGGTGTATGTGAAATTACTGTGGTTCCACTCTGTTACATTGAGACAAGATAGACTTACATGGGTGATGTTGTACGATGTCAACGGAACAAGCAGACATGACTACATGGACAAGACTTCGATGGTGTTGCTGATGTGTGTGATGACTGGCACAGTGCACGGCATGTGGGTCAGTACTCCAGTGAGACTTGTGCATGCAGACGTGACTCCTTACATGTTAGTGTATTTGTGGTGGCTCATGTGGGCTATGACTCTGTAATTCATGTCCCTGTGCACATTAGTCACATGATTATGACAGGGAGCAGTGCTACCTGTTCCTCTGCTACGTGACATGTCCCAAATGTTAGTCGTAGTACAGTCCTCATGCCTACAGACACCCCGCTCTGTACAGTAGTCTACCTACTTGTTGGTTTGGAGGGAGCAATGCAATGGCTGTCACATGGTTATGAGAGGGAGGGGTGCTCCATCTTGCTGGTCTGTGGGAGTGGGGGCCGTGTTGTGAGTTGTGGTGAAGGCTTACCACCCACAGACACCCCTCCATGTAGGGAAACATATCTGGCTGTCGGGTGGAGTTGTGCACTGCAATGGCTGACACATGGGTGTGGGGAGTGCTCCATCTTGCTGCGCTGTAGGACTAGGGGCCTGGTGGGGGTTGTACTTCTGCAGTCCCCCTCCGATACTCGGAGTTTGTGGTAAGGCTACTTACCTGTTACTTGTTGGTTAGTGCAGCTATGGCTGACACATGAGTGTGGGTGTGGGGAGTGCTCCTTCCGGCGCATCTGGGGTACAAGGGGACCTGGTGGGAGTTGTGGTGCTGGCTGACTGTACACATGCCCCCATGGTTTTGTTTATTGGTACCTTTGGGCTGAGTGTGTGGGAATGTCTGTTGCATGTGTGAGAGATGTCTTGTGGATTGTGTACTGTACATGGGGGTGTTTGGCCCTCGGTGCTATGGCATTCTGGTAGTGCATGACAGTACATAGCGGTGTGCTGGTATACATTTGTTTGTACTTACCAGCCTCCACTCCCCCTGGTATTCCGGTGAGACTCTCCGGATGCAGAATGCCTCGCACCTTCTCCTCCCACGCCTTGAAGGTCTTGAATAGCGCGGGATTTCCGCCGCCAGTCGTGTCAGCCAGCTCACGATTCTTGGCCTCCTTCTTCCTGACCACGCTTTTCAGGTCGTGCCACCTCTTTGTGATTTCACCCCGGTTGCGTGGCACGTTCCCAACTGCATTCACCTGGACTACGATCCTGCTCCACATTCTGTTTCTGGTGGCTACTGGTGTCTGTTGGACCTGGTTCCCATAGATTTGTGGGTGCACCTTGATGATCTCGTCGACCATGACCGTCAACTCAGTGGCAGTGTACTTTGGCATTCTTTGTGTTGCCATGGTGTGTGGTTTGCTATTTGTGGTGCTGGTGTGGTGGTTGTGTGGTGTGTGGTGTGTGATGTGCAGGGGGTTCGTGGTGCCGTTGTTTCAGTGGTGATGGTGGTGGTAGTGGTGGTGATGAGTGTGATGTGTGCGTGGGTGTGGTGTGCTGCTTTCCTTTGTGTCTCTCTGTGTTCTCTGATGGCATCTTCGCTTTGTCGTAGTGCAAGGGATTGTGGTCTGTGAAGGGGCTGCTTTTGTACTTACCTATATGGGTGTGTCATGATGGCCTGTCGTTTTCAGGTGTGTTGTGTCTGGTGTCCTGGGATTTGTAGTTTTTTATTTTTGCCAGGGGGGATATGTCTTTGGGATGTGTTCTGTGTTTGTGTATTTTGGCGTAGTTTGCTGTGTGGACGTGTTGGCCATGTTATGTGTATTTCTTTGTTCCGCAAATGATTTCCGTGCACGGACGTGGCCGCCAGGCCTTCCGCCGTGTCAGTTAATCATCGCTGTTGTTAACCGTGGCGGGCGGGGAATATGTGGATTTTCCGCGCTCATGTCGGGGAGATCATAATTTCACGGTCGTTGTCTCGGTCGTCAGAGCGGGCGGATTTGGGTTTTCGGGCGGGATTGCATCCGTGGCGGACGGTTTATCTTCTACTCGGACATGGACGGGCGGAATTTTGTGTGTTTTTACCGCCGCGGGCGGAGGTTGCTTCGCGACTTCATAATTGCTCGGTCGGTATTCCCATGGTGCAGGCGGGCGGTTTTCTCATGCTATCGTAGATGGCGGATTTTTTAACACCGGATATCGTAATGGGCCCCTTTGCTATTATAAAAAAACGAGATTTAAGACTTTGATGGCCGCATATAAGATCTGGGCTGCATTTAAAAAGAAAATTGGCCTTGGCAGATTTAATTTTTACACACAGCTATACAGAAATCCAACGCTGCCCGAATTTTTTTCCGATGCAATAATGTTGGAATGGGAGGAGAAGGGGCTGCGGGTCTTAGGGGATTTAATAGGTTCTGATGGGATTCGGGTGTTTAGTGATTTCCAACATGATTATGGTGTTAACCCCTTCGATGCTCATGACGAGCTCAGCTCGTCATGCTGCGCGGTCGCGCTGTGCGCATGACGAGCTGAGCTCGTCACGACCACACCCGCGATCAGAATGTCCAGCACCTGGGCGGAATTCCGATCGCGGCAAAGCGGTTAATACAAGAATTTTTTTTTAAATACCTACAGTTACGAGCTTTTTTAAAGGGAAAAGGGGGGGGGCGTGCGGTTTCCAGAAAGTCGTAATCATAGATGTTATAAGAGCGGGAGAGAATTGCACTATTAGGAAAATTTATGCCGAATTGCAATTACTTAAGCCGGACGACTTGGATAAATATCGGAAAAAGTGGGCGGGATAAGCTAGGCATAGATCAGGATTGTTTTTCTGACTCACTAGAACTGGGTCAGACTATCCTGTGTTCAGCGGGACTACAGGCTCAGCATTTTAAAACGATCTTTTCTCTGTATCATACGCCCGCAAGGATAGCGCAGTGGGGTGGACAGGAAGGAATCAGGTGTCCTCGGTGCGATGGCTCTGAAGCTGACCTAATCCACATGTTCTCGACCTGTCCCCGCCTAGTAAATTTAATAAAAGCGATAGAAAAATTTCTGGATCAAACACTGAATATACAAACGCCATTAGATCCAGCTCTAATACTTTTGGGGATCCAAATGAGGGGAAGGCAAAACTCATTTTATTATTTTCTGTTTCTTGCCATGGCTGCCCTACGTATTATCATCGCCTCGGCGTGGCTGGATCAATCAGCCCCAACCTTTCAGCAATGGCTTGCTAAATTGCTAGCTATATATAATTTGGAGAAAGGGATGTATGAGAGAAAGGGCAAGAGAGGGAAAAAACTTGGCAGGCGCATTCGGGAACCTATCTACAGATGGAAGAAAGCTGTGAATGATAGTAGATCTTGATGTAATCTAGCTACTTCTGATGTGTAAAATTTAAAAAGGACTTTTGATTTTTTATTCACAAGGATGAATTGCTGCTCTACCGACTTTAAAAATGTATTGGATTTCATGAATTTGTATTGTATTCTGATTGATAATTTGATCCTCGAGTAACAAATGTACGTTTATTGTGGTGCTGTATCTATTTGGAAAAAATAAATAAAACTTAAATTTTTTTTTTATTTATTAATTCTGCCATCTCAATCAACATTTTTGAATGTTCCACTAGACTGGCACTTCTGCTGGATAAAAGTGGTCCAAAGTCTGGAGACTAAATTCATTTTGTATACAAGTATAAAACCCCACTACATTCGGTGAAATGAACATCATACTAGGATCCCATGTCACATCATTAAGTTTGTTCAGTACATCCATAGTGTCCCTTATGTATGAGGGCAAATTAATCACTAATGGTTTCACGTATATATATACATTCTAAGACATATGTTCTGTAAGCCTTCGTATGTCCATAATAATGGGTCTTCCAGGTGGTGAGCATCTAGACTTGTGTATCTTGGGTAGTATGTAAATAAAGGGGTATCGAGAATCTGTCACCCTGAGGTATCTAAATTCAGCCTCATCCAAAATTCCAATTTCTTTCCAGGCATGTAGTTTGTCGAAATTTACGAATTTAGCATCCATTAAGGGATTCATGGATATTTTCTGGCAAACGTTGAACATCATTAAGCTGTCTCTTAATCTCATTATCATAATCCTCCCTCCATAGGATAACAATGTCTAAAGTAAGTGGAACTTAATACGAAAAATTCTGAGGGTTTAGACTCTATATTTGAAATTATAATGGAGTATTGTCTTTTCTTTATAACACCCTTAGTAGATATCACACAATATTATCTATTTTCTTTGGTGGCGCTATAGATATAAATCTAAGAAAGGGATACTATATTGTTATATTTTTGTGTGGTATATGTATTTTTGACTTTTTTGTCTTGATGTAACAATACCCACCTATTTTTATGGAATTTTTGTTGTATTAAGTGTGGGTGTAGGGAACCATTGTATGTTTTAGAATGTAACTTGAAAATGCACAATCAGTGTATCCACTGGCAATCACTTGGGGTATCATTCCAACCCATTTTTCATTTGCCCACCATCTCACTTCAGTTTGGACCCAGCCATATGCAAAAGTATCCCTGCTCCAATAGGAACAGTCCATCCAAAATTGCCAGACCAGGTTCTCCCTGACCCAGAACACAAGAAACCTAAGACTGGTTTCACTCTTATTGGGGCCCGTTTGTCGGGTGTACCTTGGTTCCAGTGGCATAAGAAGCATGAGATCCATGCCTGGGCATACCCTTGCCACTTAGGGCAGTACACCAAATACACAAAAGGTGATGGGAGGAAGGCTTGCAATAAGTCTAACCACTGGCACTTGCTTGGGATAGCATTCCATCTCATCTTTCTTTTGCACACCATCCCATCTCAATTTGGACCCAGCTAGATGCAAATCAGTATACACCCTGCTTCATTAGGACCAGTCAAGCCTGAATTGCTAGGCCAGGCCCTCCCTGAACCGAACACAAGCAACCCATGACCGGTTTATTGCGGATTGTGGATCACCAGTTCCTTTTAGCTTGGTTCCAGTGGCACAGTGAACACGGGACCCCCATCTGGTAAATACGCTTGCCACTTAGGGCAGTCCATCAAACACACAAAAGGTGATGGGATGATTTCTTGCAAAAAGTCAAATCACTGGCAATCACTGGGGCTAACATTCCAACCCATCATTCTTTTGACCACTATGCCACATCAGTTTGGACTCAGTGATATACAAATCAACCTTAACTCTGCTCCAATAGAACAGTCTAGCCCAAACTGCCAGGCCAGGTCCTCCCTAAGCCATGACCACAAGCAATTTAAGACCAGCTTCTCCCTTTTTAGGGCTCGTCAGTCAGGTGTAGCTTGAGTCCATTGGCTTAGTGAGCATGGGATCCACATTTGAGCACAACCTTACCACTTAGAGTGGTACATCAAACACACAAAAAGTGATGGGAAGAATGGATGCAATAAATCTAACCAGTGGCAAATGGTTGGGGTAGCATTCCAACCCATTGTTCTTTTGCCCAATATACTACCATAGTTTTGACTCAGCCATATGCAAATCAATCTTGACCCTGCTCCAATAGGAACAGTCCAGTTCAAACTGCCAGGCCAGATCCTCCTTGTACCAGAACACAATCAACCCAAGACCGGTATCACCCTGACTGGGGCTCGTCAGTCAGGTGTAGCTTGGTTCCAGTGGCACATTGAGCACAGGACCAATGTCTGGACTTACCATTGCCACTAAGGGCGGTACATCAAACACACAAGTGGTTATGGGAGGAATGCTTGCTTTTATGCATAATTGAAAAGATAAGCTGGGCTTAATGGAAGCTTACAAGGCTTGACCAACCTTCAGAGGGCCTATTAGAAGACAGCCAGTGTACTCACTGAGAATCCCAGCACTGCAAAGCGGACAAAGAATTAGTATAGGCTTTTTTTTACAAAAGTCTTTTAACATAACAAGACACTACATAGCACAATGGAACATACTAAGCGCAAAAAAAAAAATTCTAATTGCACAATGGTTATCAACAGTGTGCCTTTCAAATTGCACAGCCTATCAAAGACTACATTTCAATTCATAACTGTAAAATGGGCATAACAATTATAAAATTATTAATTACAAAGTGTACAACATAAAAATAATATGTGTTATTGTTGCTTAATAACCCAACCCTAATAAACTTATTTTACAGACTTCAAAAGGTTGAAATGATGATTCTGCTATTTCAATGTCTGCAAGTGCTCAACCCACCACTCTTCAATGCAGTAGTAGGAAGAATTTGTTTGAATGTAGAAATAAATGCTTACCATCCTTATAGGCTGTCCTTTGAAGATAGATCAGGTAACAGGCATTGTCTCCAAGACACTACAGTGTAAACAGCAAAATCAATGGCCCTGGTGAGTTATTACCCAGCCATTCTGGACTCTGACAGCCGCAGCATCTTTCTCTTGTAGGTAGTTTGAAGTTATTCAATGTCCTTTATTCATACATCAATCCTTATTTGCACAGAGACTTCAAAGGGAAGGGTCCAGATACCAGGGTCTATTGAACACTAATTAGCATGGCAAAGGCAAAACAGAGGTCATGTTTAACATTCTCGTCCAATGAATCATCAGGTGGAACTGATTCATCAAACCACATCTCTCTAGTCTTCCGTAACAAAATAATCTATGACTTGATCTTTGGGGCACGTGATTGTAGTTGATCATGTTTTGAAGCCTGCATGCAAAAGGCAGTATCTTCTTGAGATTCACAGAATTTCAATCAAATCAACATTTACAGTGATTTTTTGATTTTTTTGCAAAGTCATCTAAAAGTGCATTTAACATTACCTCATTAAATTGATATTTATAATTTCCCCTCATTACGAATAATATAAAATGCTGGAATTCGCCATGAAATACATTATAAAATTCAACAATTAAACTTTTTAAACCTAGCTTATACTAGTGCACTTTAAAGTGTACCATCAAATTTCCAATTACTTTTCACATCTGCCAGAAATGTGCCCTTACCTGGCTGTGACCTTCCATCACCCTTTATATATATGTGTTCTATTTATAACTGCCTACAAACCTCAAAATACTTACAGCAGAAAGTAGCTAGAATGACACCTGGGATGAACACTTTTGTCCCTCTTTTTTATTTTCTATCGATTTTTCAGGTATTAAAAAGCACACTTTTTGATTTGTGCCATACTGCGCAATAAGCGTGAGTTGTACAAAACGTTTTTGCAGTCGCAAACACTGTGAATCGGGGAATGAGGCCGCTAAAAAGTTATTTCTAATTTATT
The DNA here is from genome assembly GCA_963921515.1 of Calotriton arnoldi. NCBI lineage: Eukaryota > Metazoa > Chordata > Amphibia > Caudata > Salamandridae > Calotriton > Calotriton arnoldi. The sequence goes on from CAWUFW010005482.1 coordinate 1,242,990, forward strand.
AGACTCATTTTAGATGTCAGTAAAGGTTTATCAACTCCTAAAATTGTTTTAGAAATGGATATTGATTCAGTGTTTTGGGCTTCCCTCCCAAATACATAGGGGCAGATTTACAAGAAAGTGACGCATCTGTAAAGATGCGTCACTTTCCCTGCGCCACCCCAATAAACACTTGCGCCACTATGGATGCGCCGTATTTACAATACGGCGCACCATGGCATGAGGATTGACAGATGCGTCAGAAATTCTGACGCATCTGTTGACATAAGAATCACGCATTGCTGGAGTTGTGTCGCAAGCACGACGCAACTCCAGCAATGCAGGAGAGACCTATCTTCATTGTGCTGCGTCACTCCTTACGCCTGCTTCAAGCAGGCGAAAGAATTGACGCAGTGGTGTCCTAGAAGTGGCGCAGTGAAATCTTGTAGATTTCACTGCGTCACTTCTACAAGGCTTTTGCGTTGGAACGCCCACCCTGCATACATTATACCTGACGCAGGTATAATGTGACGCATGAGGCTTTACAATGTGACGCATCTTCCTAGATGCGTCACGTTGTAAATGGGCCGCATTTTTACGCTGCTGCTGCGTCACAAAAAGTGACGCAACGGCGGCGCAAAAATGACACAAGGGGCTTGTAAATCTGCCCCCGAATGTGTACAATATCTATCAATGGCTTTCAACTGCAAATTCCGTTGCAAACATTTGGCAAGTTACCAACTTCCACTTTGGAAGGGGTAACTTATTCGTAAAAATTGTGAATTAGTATAACATTTTCAGGAAGAGTAGGCACTACCAATTTTCCCTAAAACGTATACTAAAATTATTTTTTTATTACAACAGCGGCTGCTTTAAAGAAAAAGAGGTTTTCATTATTTACAACCAACCACCCGTGTTGTGGTCTGCTAACCCTTGCAGGCCACCATCCCTGTGAAATCAGAGTGAGTCACAATTTGCGCCCTACCTAATTAATATTAATTAAGGAGGTCGAACAGTGACCTACTCTGATTCCTTATTTTGCAAACTGTCATTTTTTTTATTTACTTGGGACGGTATACAAAATAAGTTTCTTGTAGCAAAAAGTAGAGTCACAAATTGTGACTGCTGCTTGTGACCAGACGCTTAGTGCATCTGGCCCAAGTTGTGTAAATCAACCATGATCTCATTTTACAGTTTACAGAAATATTTAGGATGACTTTGTTTTTAGATGTCTTTGAAAAGTTAATTTGAAATCTGTTTTTTTCTATGATGGAGTTTCTGTTAATATTTAATGGATATTCTGATCTCTAAATCCTCTTTTGCTGATATACAAAATCTAACATTTATCATTCGGAATTACAATTTATTTTATGATTGCATAAAGGAGCATTTTGCGTAATTTTAGAGAGTGGGATTTGAGCCAAGTTAAAAAAAAAGGTGAGCACTGAGAGTTGCTCCGAGCGCACCTGTCTAAGTCAAGAAACCAAAGCAAAGGCAAACAAAAAATGCTCTTGGGTATTTCTTTTCTCTGAACAAACACACCCTTGCTGATTTGCTCGAGGGTAAGGGGACAAAATCAAAATATAAACAGAAAAAATGATAAATGGCAAATGGGTAAAATGCCGGCCAGGCTTCGTTGTGATACCACTGTCATAATGTTCCATGATTGATGGGTCAGAGGAACCATATCACTGCATTCCTCCTCTATCCACAGAAAGATATTACCTTGTGATGTTGAAAAAGGTGGCAATGCACTTATGGAAGGAGACGCACTGTGATCAGTAATGCTCAGAAATACGGTATGAATTTAAAATTGATGCAACTCAAACACAAGTAAAAAAGAATGGCCACTGAATAATGTTAATGAAATTATTTTACAGAAACTTAATTTGTCGAAAAACAGATGAAAATAGAAATTAAGAGCTACAATTTTGTTGAAATTCCTTTGTTCAGACTAACAAAAAAGGTTGCGGACATGCGGAGTGGGAGGAGTGAATTGGTTTCAATGTGGCAAGAAAAAAAGAGTTACACCTGCACTGATGAGAAAGGAAGTAGAAACTGAAATGATGCATTTAAAATGGGTGATTTACCCTGTGCTTAATTTGAGCTGGTGGTTCCCGGTGCTCGGCACTGGCACTTAATTAACGACACCAGCATTTATGACAGTCTGCTACATTGTGGTGCTGTTTGTCTGCTTTCAAGATGAACATAACAATAGTTGTTTATTCTTTTAATATACATTAAAAGTGACTAATACCTGTCACCCAAGCCATTCTTTTAGCTTTGGGAGCCTGGAATAGTCTGAACTGTTACACTTGTAGGAGTGTGATGGTTAGTTCTTGTGTTGGTGCTGTTTATGGTTGCACTGGCAGGGGCAATGGGTTGAGCAGGGCTGATGAGGGCCCTGACACCTATTTTTTTTTTACAAATTAGGCACTGGACTTACCAGCATACTAATACTTATTTTCTAAGAAAAAATTTCAAATCCTTAAATATGATTACAATGTCTTGCACTTCTCTGAACAGATCAGAAGGGACTACACAATACCAGACATTGGCCCTGACTGGCATAGAAATCACAATTGTCCAGCTTCAGGTGAAGTTGCACCATATTCGAAACACAAAATATATTACTACATGAAAGTACGAGTCTTCAGAAAGCTCATTGACTAATATGTTAGGAGTGAAACATGTACTGTCGAGGAATGACTTAACCCGCATGTTGAGTCAGAACTCAGGAGATAGATCTGGAAAACACAAAGAATACTAAAGATAATCACATCTACCCCAGATGATTTCGGAATTTATTCTGAGAAAGAAGATAGAAGCGCGCTACCAAATCAATTTAATAAATGTATTTACACTAAATAGGGCAAGAGGGTAGTCTTACCAAAGTCACGAGCACCTTCACCAAGACCTATCAATCTACAACAATTACTTGGCAGGTCTAACATATTTGGTGACTAGAGACCCCTCAGATCAAGAAATTGAAAAAAGAGTAATGGTGCAGCCCAATTTAGGAATTAGAAAAGACTAGGGGCCTTATTACGAGTACGGCGGTCCACAGGACTGCCGTACTTGCACCTGCAGTATTCAGAGTGTGGCGTTCGGACCACCACAGGACCGCCGCATCCGCCGGGATCCAGGATCCCGGGGCAGTCACGCAGTAGGAGGGGGCAGCAATATGTTGGCGGTGCCACTGCGGCACCTTATTAGTTGCCTGTCCACCGCTCCTTTCATGACGGTGAGTATACCTTAAAAAGTGTGGCGGAGAGGGAACTTTGACGCTCCTGGGCCTATGGGCAAGTGGGGGGGGCACATATTGTGCCCTCCATGAATTGCACCCCAGTTCCTGCACGGTTTGGCATGCATGCCACATCATGCAGAAATGTACTGCAGGCGCTTCCACTGCGACGTCTGTAGTTAAGGCACACCTATGAGCCTTATACGACCACCACCGTGAGACAGCTGCAGCACCGCCCGCCCACCCTGGATTACAGTTGTAATCTGGCGGGTGGGCGCTCGACGGGCTTGGTGGTCCTCCTGTTGACGCTGCAGTGGTGGGTTAACAGGAGGATCGCCAAACTCGTAATACGGCCCTAGGTCATATACCAACAGCAGGCAGCACAAAAATAAGAAGGAACCAGTAAGATAAAGTGAGGAATGCAATGGTAAACACTAGCAGAGAGGGAAAATATGGAAGAGCTCAGGGAACAATAAGAACAGCATTAGCAAAGAAAAATGTATCGCCCGTAACACTGGGTGCAGATCTACATGCTTTGCCAGTGGGTTATTTTTATTTCCAAGATGGGCAGTGTGCATGTCCATGCAGAACATCCACAATAAAATAGTTTTTCTTAACACTTAAGAAAAAACATTCAAAAACAGCCACTCCAAATCTGCATGCACAAGTAGCCATCTTGGAATGGGTTTTCAAAAATAAAAAGCATTCCAAATGGCCACCTTGCATACTCCTGCGTGCGCATGCATGGTGGTCATCTTGGATATATTTTTCTCTAAAAAATAAATACAAAATGGCCACAAGTGTGTGCACAGACATGCGTGCGCATGCAGCACAGCCATCTTGAAATGCTTTTCCTTAAAGCAAAAACAAAACAGTTGGCCATCATGCCTGCAGCGTGCCCATGGGCAGCCACCTGGAAAATCATTCAGAAACATTCATAGATGGCTGCCCGTCAATATAGCAGTAGTGCACAGAGGAACAAGGGGGCTGTGAAGGACAGCAGGCACTAGGGGGGGTCTCATTTTTTTATTTAAGGGAGGGCCAGTAACAAGTGGCGTTGGGAGAACAAGGAGTAGCAGACAGAGGGACAGGAAATACTTTTTCATGCACTGTAATGCATGCCATCAGCAGTGTAAGGACCAAAACATGGTGATCCTTTCCAATCATTCAATCAAAACATGGTGAGACCGAAAGGCTCCTTCAGTGGGAGGAACTCGATAACAGGGAGGAAAGCTGCTTCTTTGGTGTGATGAACACAATAACCTGGAGGAAAACCATTGAATCAGTAGCAGGGAACTAAGACAGACAAGAAGATCATTGAATCATGAGCAAGGGATAGACTCCAAGACAACTCTAAGCTTATATTTGATAGAAGAGATCTATATGCAACAGACAGCTAAAGCTGTCTGTAGGCAAGACCAAAAAGTACCTTGAGATATTTGGTGAAAATTATTTATTGGTACCACATTTTTCGACACATAAAAACGTATTGCAATAAAATATGTGGCAAACACAACAAGATGATGGACGGAGTGCTGAAACGTTTCAACCACTCGACGATCTGGTTTCAATCCATCGTTCTTTTGCTCACTATGCCACCCCAGTTTGGACCCAGACATATGCAAATCAGTCTTGAACCTGTTCTTCATGGGTACAGTGCCGCCCGAACTGCTAGGCTAGGTCCAACCTGGACCAGAAACAAGCATCCTGGGACCGGTTTCGGGGTATCACCTCTCATCAGCCAGGCTAGCTTGAATCCAGTGCCACATCGAACAAAGGACCCATGTCTGGGCATACCCTTGGCCACGAACATAGCGAACACAACAAGATGAATGACAGAGTGCTGAAACTTTTGATACACTCACCCCCAGTCAAGAGATCTGGGTTTAATCCATCGTTCTTTTGCTCACTATGCCACCCCAGTTTGGACCCAGCCATAGGCGAATCAGTCTTGACCCTGCTCCTCATGGTAACAGTTTGGCATGAACTGCCAGGCCAGGTCCTCCCAGAACCAGAAACAAGCATCCTGGGACTGGTTTTGGGAAATCACCCCTAATCAGCCAGGCTAGCTTGAATCCAGTGCCACAGCGAGCAAGGGACCCACGTCTAGGCATACCCTTGGCCACTTAGAGCAAACATAGCAAACACAACAAGATGATGGACGGAGTGCTGAAACTTTTCAACCACTTTCCCCCAGTCATGAGATCTGGGTTTAATCCATCGTTCTTTTGCTCACTATGCCACCCCAGTTTGGACCCAGACATATGTAAATCAGTCTTGACCCTGTTCCTCATGGGAACAGTCCAGCCCGAACTGCCAAGCCAGGTCCTCCCTGGACCATAAACAAGCATCCTGGGACCGGTTATGGAGTATCACCTCTCATCAGCCAGGCTAGCTTGAATCCAGTGGCACTGCGAGCAAAGGACCCATGTCTAGGCATACCCTTGGCCACTTAGAGTGATACAGAGCAAACACAACAGGATGATGGACCTAGTGCTGAAACTTTTCAACCACTTTCCCCCAGACAAGAGATCTGGGTTTAATCCATCGTTCTTTTGCTCACTTTGCCACCCAAGTTTGGACCCAGCCATATGCAACTCAGTCTTGACCCTGCTCCTCATGGGAACAGTCCAGCCCGAACTGCCAGGCCAGGTCCTTCCTGGACCAGAAACAAGCATCCTGGGACCGGTTATGGGGTATAACCTCTCATCAGCCAGGCTAGCTTGAATCCAGTGGCACTGCGAGCAAAGGACCCATGTATGGACATACCGATGGCCTCTAAGAGCGAACATAGCAAACACCACAATATGATGGATGGAGTGCTGAAACTTTTCAATAACTCACGCCCAGTCAAGAGATCTGGGTTTAATTCATCGTTCTATTGCTCACTATGCCACCCCAGTTTGGACCCAGCCATATGCAAATCAGTCTTGACCCTGCTCCTCAAGGGAACAGTCCAACCTGAACTGCCAGGCCAGGTCCTCCCTGGACAGGAAACAAGCATCCTGGGACCGGTTTCGGGGTATCACCTGCTAGCATGTAAAAGACTCGACAATCAGTTCTCATGGTAATAAAAAGATCTACACAACACATGTCCCGTGGGAAGAATACACCTTGAACTACATATGGATGCAGACGCCACTCGTGATTGGCTAGATGGGGTATGCTGAAATTCCATGAAGCTTCAACCAGCGCCACAGCCTCAACACCTCCTGGCAAAGCACACATGACCTCACAACAACCACGGCTGTCCTGCTATCTATCAAAACTTTCACAAGACTCCCTTGATGGAAGGTAGAAAGGCCTTTAGTTAACCGGGTGACAGGCAGCTCCAGAAGATTGATGTAATGCCTCTACCCAACAGAAACAGGAGGCCCCTCATCCTCACCTCATCCATGTAGCCTCCCCGGCCAAGAGCATATGCATGTGTCATCATGCCCTCTGAAGCCTTTTAAAGGACTGGACAGGTTGCTGCACAGACTGAGATGGCTCTCTCAGCCAGGCCCTGGCAGTAGCCCCTAAACTGATGGTATTGATGAGGGAATGGGCAGGATAGGGCAAACAGGCCAAAGAAAATGCCTTAACACAGCTGTGCATAAACTGCTACAAAGCTGAATTTTCCCTTCACTAAACAAGCTGAAGCCATCAAGAGTCAGATCCATAAGAGAGGCTTACATGTCCCCAGAGAAATCCTGTGGCAATGTGTGATGACAAATAACAAAGCCAGTGCTCCTAGAAAGGTCTACACATTCTACAGTACCTACCTCAGCCCTTAATAAATAATTGTCTGCATTTTACCTCTCATGGACCATTTGTGCAATGGTATTTCTAAACTCTAAGCTGCTCCGTAGGTGCGGGCAAGATCTTGCTTGTCATGCTTGACAGCCATTGTAATATCAAACTAGCAGAGGAGAACACCCTCTTGCCAAGTGCATCAGTGTGCTTAGACTCTCTATCAGATGGAAATACATTGGGGTTCGCTTTGCTGACTGACACCTGCACTACAAGACTTTCCTGGTGTTAGGTGCTGAATCAAGATGGCTGGGTCATCTGAGGCAGGTCTGTGATGCCTACCTATGGGACAAATAACTGGTGGCACCGAATAGAGTTTCATCCACGATGCAGCCAGAGTTTTTCTCAGGACTTTATTGTAAGTTAGTACAGGCTCTGAAGTTGCAGGGACTGGCTACACTTTTCAGTAAGTAGACTAACCTTAATTTCCACTGTTTGCAACTGTAGTTCTAATACTTCTCTTGCCCTGCATACCATCACAGTGAATGAGGCACTTTCCTTAGCAGGGAAGTCCCAAATGGTAGGCCAATTCCATATCTGGTGAGGTATCAACCCTGCTACTAAGCTGGAGGTCTAAATATAATCCATGAGTATATGGAAGGCCAACAAACTGCCTGCCTCTTCATCATCATCATCTCCAGCATGTGGAGCATCCTGAAGGCCCTGTATGGCATCTGAGCCCGAGCCAAATTAGGCCTCAAGTTGCCACGATACTGTCCCCAAAGCAAAGGCACTGCTGGAAAGTCCTCTAACACAACTGGCTGTGCCTTAGTACTTTCATAATAAGACATTGGCTGAGATCTAGCCAGACTCAGTGCTGAATCTGAGATTGGCAACATAATCGAATCCAAAACTGGCACCACTGGATCCAGGGTTGGAGTTGTTGCTGGCCCAGTCTAAACCAGCATGGCCTCTGACAAAGGAGTGAAGGTTCAACCCAGTACCACTGAGGAGCAGACGGCTGGTCTAGCGGGGTCAGATGGTCCAAAGGTAGGATCTGCCAGTGGAAGCCCGACTAGGCCCCTGGTGGATCCATGGGTCCTGAAAGGATCCTGGAATAGTAAAGAACAATGCAGCATTGGCCAGTGGCATAACGCAAAATGATGCCCCATGAAGGATGTCTTACATATCACACAGATAGTCATTGGACTTGGGCTGAATGGGGGCCCTTTGGAGAGTTGAGGGGCTACCATCAGGGGTTGGGGGCCCACCTTTGCTGCAGGGGCTGCAGGGGCTTGTGTTACGCCCCTGGCATTGGCTTCTTGGGGCTCTGCTTGCTACAAAGTCAAGGATGACCGGAGAAATTTTGGGTGCATCAGCTGAGAAATGGGGTCTCATTCTGACAACAGGCGTGAAGTCAGTCATTTAGAGTGCCAACTACATGATCGCTTCCTGAAGAAGGAGGGACGGGGAGGGTTCCATCTGAAATTCTTGTGTCTGTGACGAGATTTGTCCTTGGATTTCATCATAGACTTACATGGGGACCTCGACCGTGACTTGGAGAGGGAACAGGCCTGAAATTTGGAGGGATGTCCTTTCTTTTGCTTTGCGACATACAACTGCACCATCTACTTCCTGATGTCCTTTAAATGCATCAGTGAGCATAAGTCACATCCTACTTACTGATGTCCTATCGATGCATCAGTGAGCATAAGTCACATCGCTCTTAATCATACTTGGGTCATGGATCTTACGATCCATATTTGACATTTGCTCTCTGCAGGTGGGGAACAGCTTGATGCCTGAAGTCTTCGGAGGAGACATCCCTAGCGGATTGTCAGAAAAAAAAGTCATTTTTAGAAGTTGGTAAACCACCAACAACGCTAGGGAACAGAGCTCTGGATCCACATCGAAGGGCATGGTGGGCATTAGGATGGCGCCTTATATATGCAACGTCACTTTCAGAGGCAGGACAAAGTCAATGTAGAGTGTGATGATGTCACTTATCGACATGCGGAAACAAGCCTAAAAATGTTTCTGGATCCACTCAGGCACCTGGGGAAATTCAGAAGGTGAGGAATCCACAATCATAAGTATCCATCAAAAAAACTATTATTAGAAGATGTGTATTCCATCATAAGATGCAAGATAATGATTTTCGGAGCAACATCTGGAGATGCACCCAACAGCATTTAATCCTACATGATCAAATTAAGAGTAAATTATTAATGTATATTTTTAGTACAGAACTAACATCCTGCTTTTGAAGGGGGTCGAAAAAAAGGATTGATTAAAAGCATGGCAGAATTACTGTCTGCACCACCAACTGTATTATCATACAAGTTAATGTACCCTGGGTAGCAGAAAGACCATAGGCAGAGTCACCTCTCCCTCTGCCAAGGACAGGGATTGAGAACACCGATATGGTTTTAGAGCAGCCACCATATCCAAGATTATTGATCTGCCACTGTGTCTGAGGCAGTTGTTTCCAACTAATGCCACCATGAAATCCCTAACATGAAGTATTATTTCTCCTAACATGCTAGAGAGACCACTGCGAACAACCAACAGCGTCTTCCTATGTTGGGAGACAGGCACACTGCCCACATTTAATGGGAGAATGTCTGCCAGCAGCAAAGGAGGTGGTGAATCTTTCAAAAAACGTTTCTCCACAAAAGTGGCTACTCTTTTGGTGGACACAGGCACTTTGGTAAAGATATTTCTCCCCACTGTTGGACAAACCTAAATGTGGTAGATTTTCATACATTTTCTTGACGCTGGTTGCTTGTGTTCCCATTCGTAGGGTATGTGGCCCAAATTTCAGATTTGACTGTGTCTATTGGAGCTAGCCCACCACTGACTTAAACATAATTGCTCCTTGTCCAGAATGGAACAAAGGCAAAAAAAGATTGAATAGAATGCAGGCATGAGTGACTGCGCATGGCTGAGACTTTTACAAGCATGAACGTTTCAACTTTACTTGTTTTTTGGTTGCCAGTCCACCAGACTGGAATAAAAGAAATCCACTCACCAGGATCAAAATCAGAATTTTAGTGTAGGGTCCATTTCTCCATCTGTAAGCTACTGACAGCTCCCACTATCCAAGAAAAAGATTTGCTATTTATTATTACAAATGTATTTAAGCTTTGTTTCCCATGCCTGTGGACAGTAACAGCTGTTAATTAACCTCCCCTGTAATTAGGGGCCTGTGCGCAGCATCAGGCCCCTAATTTTCTTCTAAAGTTTGTAAGTTGGGAGTAAAATGAGAAAAATGTATTCTGGTATTATGCGTAAGTGAGTAAATGGTTAAGGATGTATTACTTGGGCATGGGGTTTAAGACTGGGTACAGTATTGCTTAATGTGTGCTGGTGGTTGCAGTTGGGAGCACTGCCACTAAATTTTGGGCGCCAGGACGTATTTTTCATCATCAAGACTTTGACTCAGAGCAAGAGAGAGAAAAACAGAAAAGGGAACAAGGAAAGGTAGAAAAACAATGGCATCGGACGAAGTCAGGGATGAAAAAAAAACCTGCAAGAGGAGACAGGAAGTGTGGGGTGGTGGAAGAGAGAGACTTTAGGTGGAATCAAGGGTAGGAAGTCTTAGCGTTTGGCAACACCAACGTTTGGCAGGCACCGCAAGCAGGGGACTCCTAAGAAAAGCTTGGTCCTCTGCACTGATCTATTTATTCATGCAGAGTAAGCATTGGGGTACAGTTCTGTGTATCCTTTACTCCCTACTTTTTTAGGTTGCCAGCCTCATGTAATCGGAAAAATAATATAATCAATAAAAATACAGACATCTACGCTTTATAGCGGGCTTTGGGTAAGTCCTCTTTATCCAGTCTCTGTTCAAACGTCATTCACGATTTGGTTCCACCCACCACAGCACACAGCATGGAGCAATGGGTCAGCCCACCCCAGCCAGTGGCTCTACGCTCTATGATGCATGGTCCTGCTTGCATGTATACATCAGCCTAAAAAGAAGATCGCTCTGAGCTAGGGCTGGTGTGCTAATACTTTGCTCGTGTTTCTTGGTCACGCTTGCAGTGATTTTCGGCGAGGAAGCTTATCAGGGACTTCCTCACTACGTTTGCAACACACTCTTTAAATATCGTGGCTTGAGACAACAGCACAATGTTTGCTTTAGGATTGCACCTCGTATATACAACATCAGTTTATTGTTACGAATACTATAACGTGGATTCGACCATGGACTTTTTAACTTAGATCTAGGACTGACCCTTCAACTATCTAAAAACATCTTGGGCTAGTAATAATGGTCCGGGCGTGACACATGGCGTCGTGGCGTTTGCAACATAATCAGAAGAACACTTAGATCCGAAATATAGAACTGCCTTGAAAAAGTCTCTAAAGACGAAACACATGTTGGCTGATCTGTGCTGGAAGTACCAATATAAAGAATAAACCAACAGTGGAAAATAAATTGGAGTAACAATTGAACTTTTGTGTTGTCTTCGTTCTCGAGAAGAGAGATAAATGATTTGTGCATTCTTTTACAAGGATTGATTTAGCGGATTGAGTACTGTACTTATGTCTTTAATATATCCATGACTTTTATGGTTATGTTAACTCATCTATGAGGGTGCTGAATGAGGTTCTAATGAATACTTATTGGTTGCACATTAGCTTTCTAATGTACAGTTGTCACCTTTGGTAGTAGGGTGTCTTAAATGTGATAGCACCTCTGTGAATACAAAATGTTTTTATTAATTTTTCTCACACACTATTTGATTGAGATAACAAACCAGTATATGAGGTGCAGTAATTTTCCCATTGGGGACCACTACTACCACGTTTTTTTAATACTTTGCTAATGTTGTTTCCCTTTGCATTATTTGAACTTTTTCTTTTTTTTTTGTCAAAATTCTTTTTTATTATTCAGCATCATAATCAGATACAAAAACAATGGGACAGTAGAGCATGCAAACCCCTGAGGCGGAAAAAACAGCTAATTGCAGTCCAGTTGCTCATAACGCAGGGTCATTACATGCCCCCCATATTCAGTAGAAAAGATGCTCAGTTTGGGTCCACATTTCGCAAGGGTAAACCCTTACGTGAGAACAAGAAACCATAAACCCGAAACCCCCCCCTCCCCTACCCCACCCTGAAACCCTCCCTCCCCCGGTGGAGGTGTTTCCGCAAAGTGAGGAGTTGAGTGATATGGATGTGTTATGGGAGTAAGGCTAGATCAGGTTGGACTTGGCCTGTCCTTGGGTGATAAGTTTGTCTGTCTGGCTCCCCTGAAGGGGTTTAGAATTGGAAGAGATGCATAGCCCTTATGGAGGGTGGGCAAACCGCTGATGGCAAGCCTCGGGACAGATAAGTTACCAGAGGGCCCCATTTATACGCAAAATTCTTATATTCATCTCGAAAGATGTCAGCCAGTCGCTCCATGGAAAGAATTCTCCACAGACGGGAGTGCCATAGCGATATGGCGGGAGCATCTGTCTTTTTCCAGGCGCCCGCTATGGTGAGTTTAGCCGCTCCCAGTCCAGCCCACATGATTGCCTTATCGGCTCTCGTTTGGTGTTCCAGTGCGGGGTCTCTGATACCCAATAGTGCCCCCTCTATGGTCGTCGGGATGGGGTACCCCAGCATGTCTTTAATATGTGAAAGGATTTCTTCCCAGAATGGCCGAATGCCAGGGCAGTCCCACCAAATATGGCGAAAGTCCCCTTGCAAACCAAAGCCCCGCCAGCAGAGATCTGAGGTGTCAGGGAAAATTCGTTTGAGTTTAGTGGGGTAGAGATACCAATCTAGAAGTGTCTTATAGTGGGCCTCCTGCAAAGCGACCAAGTGGTTGTGGCTAGAAATGTCCCCCCAAACATGTTTCCACTCCTCTCCTGTGATGTCCCGACCCAGCACCTGTTCCCAAAAATGCATGTAACGTGCCCGGGGAGCTTGTATGGTATTTAATAGCAGAGCGTAGAGTGAAGAAATGGCTCCTTTCATGTTGCCTGCCTTTAAAACCAGTCGCTCCATGGCCATCAGTTCCCTAATGGCCGCCTCCCGTATATGTGGTTGCGTGGCCCAATGTTTAAGCTGGAGGTAGTGGTAGTGTTCGCTGTGTGGGATCTGGAACTCTCTTTTGCAGCTTTCAAACGTCAGAATGTCAAAGTTGTGGAAGAGGTCCGAGAGCTTTAGGCAGCCTCCCTCTTTCCAGCAGTCAAATGGCCCTTCGTGTAAGGCCGGCGGAAAGGCCGGGTTAAAGTGAATTGGGGTGTACGGGGAAGGAAAAGTGGTCCATCCCTTTCTTCTCGTAATGTGATCCCAGACCGTGAGGGTGGTGCGTGTGGGGGTGCTCAGATATGCGTTCGCCGGCCTATCTTTCTTGGGCTTCCATAGGACATCCCAAATAGAGCGGCATACAATGACCCGGTCCATGTGGAGCCAGTGTTTTTCAGATTCCCGTGCTGTCCATTCCATTACTACACGCAGTTGTGCCGCTTGATAGTATAATGTGAAGTCTGGAAGAGCCACTCCCCCTTCCTTCTTTGGTCGTCGCATCACATGAAAGGGAAGGCGGGCCCTTCCCCTTGCCAAATGAAGTTGGTGGTCAGGGAACGTAAGCGAGACAGCAAGTCCCGGGGAAGCTCGATGGGGAGAGCCTGAAAGAGATAGAGGAATTTCGGCAAGACCGTCATTTTGACGGCATTGATTCGCCCAAGCCAAGAAATATAGAGAGGTTTCCATCTTTTAAAATCTTGGTGCGTCTGAGACACTAGCGCAGGATAGTTGGCTTTGTATAAGTCCCCAATTTTAGGCGTGAGGTAGACGCCCAGGTAGAGGAGGGAGTGCTTTGCCCATTGTAAGGGAGTTTGACTCCACAGTCTCGTTGCTTCAGTGTCAGTGAGTGTGAGGTTGAGTATGGAGGATTTGGTAAGGTTAACTTTAAAGCCCGCCACCAGTTCAAAACGGATCAATTCCTCCTGAACTGCCTGAAGAGAGGAGGCAGGTTCCCGGAGAGTAAGCAAAATATCATCTGCGAAGAGAGACGCTTTATGGTCTGTGCCCCCAAAGCGGATTCCCCGGATCTCCTCATTAGATCGGAATCTCTCGGCTAGGGGTTTAATACTGAGGGCAAATAAAAGGGGGGAGAGCGGACAGCCCTGTCTCATGCCCCTGCTAAGGGCAAATGGGAGAGTTGTGTACCCATTGACCAGTACTCGTGACTGCGGTAGATGGTAGTTCGCCCGGACCATATGGAGGAACCTATCTCCAAAGCCAAATTTCTGCATGGTCAGGAAAAGGAATGACCAATCCACCCTGTCAAAGGCCTTTTCGGCGTCGAGGCCCACTAGAATTGCCGGGATGTTAATTTTAGATACTTTCTCAATTAGATGTACAGTGCGACGGATATTATTGTGTGTTTGTCGCCCCTTTATAAAGCCGGATTGATCAGGGTGGATTAGTATGGGCATCAGGTCGTTCAACCGGGCTGCCACGATCGCTGAATATAATTTTGCGTCAAAGTTAAGGAGTGCTATGGGCCTATACGAGGCACATTTCTGGGGGTCCTTTCCCGGCTTGGGAATGACCGATATCACCGCCTCGGCCATAGTGTCCGAGACCCTGGCATCGGCCGCAATTGCATTAAAAAGTTCAACTAGGTGTGGGACTAGCTTGGACGTGAAACATTCGTAAAAATTTGCTGTGAGTCCGTCGGGACCCGGGGCTTTGTGAAGCTTCAGTGTAGCGATAGCTTGTCCCACCTCCTCTACGGTGATGGGGCCCTCCAGGGGTTCTGCGGTCGCTGGGGAAAGATGCGGAAGGTACACTGTGTCTAAATATTGCTGTTGCAAGGCTATGTCTGGTGGGGTGCCTGAGTATAGTTCTCCGTAGAATTTGCCAAAGGCATTAGCTTTGCGGTCATCTGCATGTGTAACATGGCCATCCCCGTCCAAGATGCCCCCGATAAATTCGCGTTCCCTCTTTTCCCGGAGTTGTCGCGCTAAGTGCCTCCCCACTTTGTCCCCCTGAGCATATGCTGATTGCCTCAGTTTCAGCAGGGTAAACTCCGCTCTGTTATTATAGATAGCTCGTAATTTACCCCAAAGCGCAGTGAGCTGTCGCTGGAGCGTTCGTGTGGGAGCAGCCTTGTGAGCTTTTTCCACTACCTCCAATTCCCCTTCAAGCGCTACGCGTTCTTTCGCTCTCTGTTTATTCAATGCCGCATTGAGTTGTATGCACTTGCCCCTCACCACCGCTTTAAAAGCGTCCCAATTGTTCTGTGGTGTAGTAGCTTGCGATGTGTTAAGCGCAAAGTACTTATTGATGGAGGTCCTCAGTTCGGCGCAGAGGGTTTTATCCCAAAGGAGCGAGCTCGGGAAGTACCAGCAAGCCGTGCCTGACCTGTTCCCGTCCCAAACTAGACTGGCAGATAAAAGGCTGTGGTCCGATATCGAAAGAGGTAGAATCTAGGCTGCCTGCAGTGAGCCCACCAAGGCCTGACTGATAAAGATGTAATCTATCCTGGAGTAGGACTGGTGGATGTGAGAGTAATAGGTGTAATCTTTGGTAGTGGGATGGAGTGTTCGCCAGGTATCACTGAGACCTAACATGGACATTTTCTGTTTAATCAATTTAGAGAAGCCGTTGGGGGTAGCCCGGTGTGCGTGGGAGCTGTCTAAAGCCACCTGCCAGGCCGAGTTAAAATCCCCTAGGAGAATAACCGGTCCCTCTGCAAAGTCACCAATCATGTCAAGAGTGGTAGATAGGAATGTCGACTGACCCGATTTGGGTGCATAAAGGGAAATAAATGTGCAAAGCGTACCCCTCAGTCTCCCCTTCACCATTAAGACTCTGCCCTCCCGATCAGTTTTGAGAGCCTCAGGCTGGAATTTAGCTGTGTTGCGAAAAAGCAAGGCCACTCCATTATGCTTGGTTCCCGCTGAGGACCTGTAGACCAACGGGTATGTTTTGCGGCGCAGCCACGCTTCCTCGGATTTCTTAAGGTGTGTTTCTTGGAGTGCCACCACATCAAACTGGCGATCATTAAGGTATTTCCAGATTTTTGGGCGTTTTTGAGGCGAATTTAACCCTTTAACATTCCATGACGCTATGGATACCATTTAGCGATACCAAAGGGGATGATGGACGGAGCGCTTGAGCAAATCAATCACTCACCCCCAGTCAACTGATCTGGGTTTAATCCATCATCATTCTTTAGCTTACTCCACCACCCCAGTTCAGACATGGCCATATGCAAATCAGTCTGACCCTGTGCCTCATGGGAACAGTCCAGCCCGAACTGCCAAGCCATGTCTTCCCTGGACCGGGAAACAAGCATCCTGGGACTGGTTTCTGGCTATTCAGCCGTCATCAGCCAGGCTAGCTTGAATCCAGTGGCAAAGTGAGCAAGGGACACACGTCTGGGCATACCCTGCCAACTTAGGGCGAACAAAGCGATACCAAAGGGGATGATGGATGGAGCGCTTGAGCAAATCAAACACTCACCCCCAGTCAACTGATCTGGGTTTAATCCATCATCATTCTTTAGCTCACTCCACCACCCCAGTTCAGACATGGCCATATGCAAATCAGTCTGACCCTGTGCCTCATGGGAACAGTCCAGCCCAAACTGCCAAACAATGTCTTCCCTGGACCAGAAACAAGCATCCTGGGACCGGTTTCTGGCGATTCAGCCGTCATCAGCCAGGCTAGCTTGGATACAATTTAAGCGGTTCGAGCCCTCTCCACCCTCCCACAAAGCCCTCTCTTTGAACAACCTGTACATGCTGTGTCACCTCGTCCCAAAAAAGCCAGACCACTAACACTGTCTCCCTCGTGAACTGCCTCAACCCCACCTGGGTATATGAGTATGTCTCCCCAGCACCATCACCAGAGCCCCACCCCCCCCACCCCAACCCATCCCCAACATCCCCTAGAATGATCGAGCTGAGATGCCAACGGGCTCTCAGCTGAACACTCCCATAAAGAGAGTACAGCGATTCTGGGCGGTACGGACAAGGCCCGCACCCACCGGCCACCATGCAATAAGTACAGAGAGAACAGTTAACAGTTTCAGTAGGGGCTGAAGACAACAATGCTTATTTATCCAGTGTCTCGAAGAGGGACTTGGACTCATCTGTTAAAGCCGGGTCGCGTCCTTCAGTGGAGCAGCTCTGCGACTCCTGAGGTATATTCCTGCTGCACCAGGGCACCTTCTACTGTTCCCGATCTGGAAATTGTCATTTAACTTGCTGCTTGTTTTTTGTGACTGTTTGCCAGGACCAAGTCTCTCTCCGATGATGGCTCTGATCGTTCGCGGGCCCAGCGACCTTGTCGTTCTCAGGCTCTGGCAGGCCCAAAAGACGGAGGCCGTCCCGCAGTTCCGTGACATGGTGCGGCTTGTTTTTGTACTCAAAAGCGAGTCCGAAAGGGAATGTCCAGCGATACCTAATCCCTTCTTCACGTAGTTTGGTGGTGACAGGCCGAAGCGACTGCCTGCGTGCCAGAGTTGAGGGTGCCAAGTCCTGGAAGAGCGCGCATTTGAAGCCCTGGAATGAGGTTTTTCTTCCTTGCAGCGCTGAGGATGGCTTCCTTTGTTTTAAAGGAGTGCATTTTTACCAGAACGTCACGCGTTCGTCGCCGTTCCCCCGTCAGCATGGACCCCACTCTGTGAACGCGGTCTATCTTCACCTTCAATTGCCGGGGTGCCAGGATTTCTGAAAAAAAGCCTACCACAAACACCTCGAGGTCAGGCCCCTCCGCTCCTTCTTCCAGGTCTCGAATGCGTATGTTTTCCCTCCGGGCCCAATTTTCCAGGTCTTCCGTCTTCAGGATCACTTGTTGCAGCTGTGTCGGGAGGGTTTGCTGGGCTTCTTGTAGTTTGTTGAAACGAACGTCAAGGTTCTGCGCCTGCTCTTCCACTTCCAGCATCCTGGAACCCACCGCGTCTACATCATGTCGGAGCGTCGCCATTTTCTCCGTTAGGTCGGCCTTAAGTTGGTCCATTGAGGTACGCAGGTCGTGCTTTATTTCTTGACATAGCTCAGTTTTGAAGTCCCGCAGAGAGGCTAGTAGGTCGTCCCTGGTGAGGGCCATCTTCTTCGCCTGATCCGGGTCCGTTGCGGGAGCAGTCTTGTCTGCCGTCGCGAAGTAGTGGGAGACTTTGTTTGATGTCTTCTTGGGTGGCATAGGGGCAAAGCAAAGCGCGATGCCAGAGCCGGCAGCCGGGCCCTCTCCGTGGGTTGCCGCCACCGTTCAGGCCTCAGACTCTCAAAGCTCCCAGACGCGTGGCAGGGCCTGTTGTCGGTGGAGAAGCCCCATCAGCCATCTTAAGGTCAGGCGACTTTGGGAGAAGACCTGTGAGGATTTGCAGGTGCCGGTCTTCGTTGTGGTCAGCAGGAGGGGTAACAGGGGAAGAAAGTGTGCAGAGTTGCTCAGCCCCCCTGTAGTCCCTGATGTCGAGATCGGGCCTGGTACATAGGTAGTGTTAGACTGTAGGTGCCATTTTAAGGTCAGGCAGGCCCGACCACCTGATCTCCCACTAGGCAGACTATCCGTGGCATGCAGAAAGATAAAGGGGACTGACACGCTGGTTAGTATCTCGAAATGTCTGTCTTCGTTCCTACCGGCAGGCACTTCCGTGGCTCAGCTGCAACGCCGTCATGGATCTCAGGCACCGCTCCCACTCTCAGACCAGAGGTCCTTCAGGCCGCGCCCTCCCATGTCAGCCAGGACAGCGGGTCGCCGAAAACATCCGCATCTCCTCTGCATATGGCTCTCCCGCCGGGGGGGCACACCACCGAGGGCGGGTCACTCCCGCGGCGCCGGACACAGACGGGCTTCCATGGGACCGCACCAGCCCGACCGCCACCTCGCTAGCGTGCCATTTTGAGGGGCCTGGCAGTTCGCGCCCTCCGTCCCTCTGTCCTCGGCTGTTGGATCTGGGAGCCGGTCTCGGGACCCGGTGCCGCGCTCCGATTCAGCGCAGGTAGGATTCCGCTGCCTTCATGTGGATTTCGCCTCTCTGTCTGTACAAAAAATGGGTTTAAGCAGCCAAGGGGGTCCGGAGCTGAAACGGCTCACGTCCATTCAGCCATCTTGCTTGGCCACGCCCCCAACTTTTTCTTTTTTAAGATGTTGTTTACAATAATTTAAAGCGAATAGTATCGATTCTTTGCGCTAATAAGTATCACATTTTCTTGTGGTGTGTATTTAACCTAAAACGGGTTTCTATGCTGGTTCAAAGTACACCCTTTGCTAGAAATCATCTGTACAGTTCTATTAAAACTATGTGCCATGGGTAATTAAAAAAAATATTGCGAGCATATGGCTGCCATGTTTAGGAGACGGCATGACTATACTTGCAATAAAAAAGAAAGTACAAATAATCATTACACCAACTTGCCAAGGCCAGACCTACAGTCTTTGCCATTGCTAGTGGCTGTATTCGCTGTATGGAGAAACAAAAAAAAACAGAAAGGCCACTGTGCTGCATTTTTGTGGACCGCATACAGCTCCCAGTGAACTCATACAGAACAGCCGGCTTTACAGTGCGGGTTAACATAAAATATTCTCCACTACTGGCATGAAACCGAAAATCCTAAAAAATGGAGAATGTCGTAATATTATGCAGCACGTGTTCGGCGGTCTGAGGTTGGAAAGTGATTTTACACTCCTGGTAAAGGGTTTGACTCTTTCGCCCTTGCAGTTGTGCATGGCCCTCGTCTTGAGTTCTGAAGGAACATGGAGGCTTTCTTAAGGTTTTTGATGAGTTCCTTTTTCTTAACTCTGCCATACAATTGTTTAGGTTATTTAAAAACAAAAAACACGTATTTTTTTAAGAAAGCGTACGCTGTTTCATACACCTTTCTAATCCATGACACGTGTTACAGATTGATTATCAAAATTCTGCAATCCCGATCAGTTTTGCGGTAGTTGTAATATACTAATAATAGCTGTACTTCCCAGCATGCCTACTCCACAATATGACCAGAGGCCTAGTCACTTTGCAAAGTTTGTTGCCTAATTAGAATTATCCAGTGTATGGAGTGCTTTGTTGTCCAGCTCTAAAACGTGAAGACTAAAAACGTAAAGCGGTCTACTACAAACCTACTGAGCTGACTTCCAATAGAAGTAAGAAGTGGTTATTGTTGACGCAACTTTCTCACGCTCTGATAGGTGAAGAGAGTGGACAGAGCTAATCTGTACTCGTTTCAATCTTAGTTGAGGCAACAAATGCTAGCAGGATTGTTGCCACCTCTCTGGCAGAGTTACCAGTGCCAGCAGTCAATGGGGTTTGGTCAGTCCCTACTTTGACATAACTGCTGTGATTTCTCCAACCAACCAGATATGAAATTAGAATCATTTACCCAGTTTAGTGCCTAATTTGTAAAAGGATGAGTGCCTGTGGTCAAAGCTCTGCCCAAATACCTGCAGCAAGTGCTATTAAATGTTTTGCTATGAATGCGTAGTCTTGAATCCATCTGATGCCTATATAATCCTCTACCAGACACACCCTGCCCTTTTATGCCTCTCTTGCGGGTTCGTTTTTTCTCTCTTTGTGGCGTTTTTTTCTCTTCCTTCTTTTCCCTGTGTTTGTTTTTTAGGTCGAGCCTGGGCAGCGCATGCACTGCTGTACGAGGCATGCTGTATTCGAGTATGGACTTGAAGAACCGCCCACTCTCCACCCATATTTTTCATTGGCTTGTGTCATTGTCCTTTGTAAATTCTGGCTTCTGATTCGTTAATAGGCTTGTTAATCCCTCCTTAGTACCACCTTTTCTTCATTTGTAACCTCCCATGAGGACTGGCCCTTTTACTTCTGTTGTTACACAGTATGTCTTATTTTGTCTGTAAGCACCATTTTCTTTACTGAGTTTATCCTACTAAAGGCACGACATGCTTTCCTGCAACATTAATTGCGCCATTTGTGCTTTCACTTTCCAAGCAGCCCAGAACAATGGCGGCCCCTTCTTTGAAGTGAAATAGGTCTCGCATTTACAAGAGTTTGAGCTATTGGCATTGTAAATGACAATGCCTATTATTTATGTGTTAATTATCAAAACAGATAAATAAAAGGCATTGTCATTTACAATCCAAAAATAGAAAGAGAGGGACCCCTTTGCCTCACCAAAGGAATAGGGTACTATTAACAAGTAAGAAGTAGATTTATCCTTTGGTTTCTACACACTCATTTATACATACATAGTTTATTTATAACCCATGTCATTCAGCCCCAGAATCAAAAGGAATAAACAATATAGCCCAAGCAGTAAACACAAAAAAACTTTCACATGTAGAAATTAGTACAAAAACTTTTTATTAAAAGAAACATACAATTGTTCCTATGAACATCAATTGTTAAAAAACATTAAAAGATGTTTTGTGCAAAATATATATTTGTTTCAGTGCTACACGGGAAAACCTTAATTCATGTTTATTTATGGGTTTTGTATCGCGCCTGAATCCCCCCCGAAGGGGTATCTCTGCGCTACGGACATACAAGAGGAGGCTGACGCAAAAGCGAGTCTAAAACAGAACAGTTTTCAGAAGCCTTCTAAACTGAAGATAGTCCGGACATTGCCTCAGCGAGGTAGGAAGCTAATTCCAGTACAGGGGAGCAAGATACGAGAAGGCTTTCCCGCCTGTCCTTGACTTCTTGACCCCAGGAACCACAAGAAGAGATTTGGATCCCGAGCGTAGATCTCTAGGGGGAGTGTAACATTTAAATTTCTCCGCGAGATAAACTGGGCCGTTACCATACACCGCCTTGTGGATGATGCAGCAAATTTTAAGCTTTATATGTTTGCGCTCCGGAAGCCAATGGAGCTGTTGAAGAAGCGGGTGGGAGGCCGTTCTATAAGGGACATTTAGTACCAGACGAGCAGCTGTGTTCTGGACTACCTGTAGGCGGTCCAGTGAAGACATTGGCTAAAACCAACAAGGCATTGCAGTAGTCCAGTCTGCTTAATACCAATGTCTGGATAAGAGTTTCTGTGTAGAGTCTGGAAGAAAAGGGAAAACTCGTCTCAACAGACTAAGCACATGGAAACAGGAGCCGACAGTGTGGGTCACATGTTCCTTCATGGGTAAGGCCTGCTCAAGGCGAACACCCAGATTTTTTACTGCTACCCTAGGCGCAGGTGAAACACCCAGATCTCCTGGCCACCATTCCGGTGACAACAACAGTGGAGCCTCTCCAAAGAGCATGATCTCAGTCTTCCCGGCGTTAAGTTGGAGAAAATTATTTCGCATCCATTGGGAAATTGCTATCATGCCAGAGGAGAAGGTAGACTGGGCGGAGAGGGTAGATTTATTAAATGAAAAGGTAAGCTGGGTGTCGTCCGCGTATGAAATTGGCATAAACCCATAGGTCCTTAGAAGACCGGCTAAGGGAGCAACATAGATATTGAACAAAGCAGGGCTTAAACGTGAGCCCTGGGGCACTCCCTTGGTCATGTGCGGTATATACACGTACTATACCTATGTGTTAATAAGAGAAAAGAAATCTCTATACACAAACATCAATGGACCTAATATTTCGAGAGAAGCAAAGAGACAGTGTACTTTGTCATTAAGTTGAACACATTCATAAGACGGGAAATGTTGACTAGGACCCGATACATCCACTCTCATTAAGGTATCTACGGTTCCAGTCAAACAAACGAATTATGTAGTTGAAGCGTCGACGCGTTTCGATGGAGTTTATACTTTTATACCATCTTTTTCAAGACACAGATTGTTACTCTCGATAAAACACCACAAGGTTGAACAAAGAACAAATCCTGATTGTGGTGTCCAAAATGTATTTGTCGCGCTGTATAGCGTGCAAGGTAAGTATATCCTGGGCTACCATCAATGATTGGTGCCAAATATAGAGATCTGCTTGTTGGGAGAAGCGAAGATAACCAAGAGCCTGTCTTCAAGATAGGAATATATTGATAGACTCGTTTTTTAGCACACCTATTGTGGTTCCCCTTAGCGTAATCTCAATATGTTACACTGAGAGCCGACACTCTATTCGTTATAAATTGCTGTCCTCTTGAACTCTGTAAGGGTATGGACATTGAATACGCGTACGCCCTTCATCAATTGGGCCTGTGCACGTTCTCGTGGTAATACTGCGTGGCTCTGCCGGCTCAACGGTTTACCCTTACAGAGTTCACGAGGACGGCAATTTATAACTAATAGAGTGTCGGCTCTCAGCGTAACATATTGAGATTACGCTAAGGGGAACCACAATAGGTGTGCAAAAAAACGAGTCTATCAATATATTCCTATCTTGAAGACAGGCTCTTGGTTATCCTCGCTTCTCCCAACAAGCAGATCTCTATATTTGGCACCAATCATTGATGGCAGCCCAGCTATACAGCGCTACAAATAAATTTTGGACACCACAATCAGGATTTGTTCTTTGTTCAACCTTGTGGTGTTTTATCGAGAGTAACAATCTGTGTCTTGAAAAAGATGGTATAAAAGTATAAACTCCATCGAAACGCATCGACGCTTCAACTACATAATTCGTTTGTTTGACTGGAACCGTAGATACCTTAATGAGAGTGGATGTATCGGGTCCTAGTCAACATTTCCCGTCTTACGAATGTGTTCAACTTAATGACAAAGTTCACTGTCTCTTTGCTTCTCTCGAAATATTAGGTCTATTGATGTTTGTGTATAGAGATTTCTTTTCTCTTATTAATACATAGGTATAGTACATGTATATACCGCACATGAATTAAGGTTTTCCCGTGTAGCACTGAAACAAATATATATTTTGCACAAAAAATCTTTTCATGTTTTTTAACAATTGATGTTCATAGGAACAATTGTATATTTCTTTTAATAAAAAGTTTTTGTACTAATTTCTACTTGTGACAGTTTTTTTGTGTTTACTGCTTGGGCTATTTTGTTTATTCCTTTTGATTCTGGGGCTGAATGACATGGGTTATAAATAAACTATGTATTTATAAATGAGTGTGTAGAAACCAAAGGATAAATCTACTTCTTAATTGTCATTTACAATGCCAATAGCTTAAACTCTTGTAAATGCGAGACCTATTGCATTGCAAATGCATGTCTCGCTATTGCTTCGGTCAAAGTCTGATGAAGAAAAATAAGTGCCAGTCCCAAAAATGTTGTCATTACATCCAATGGCGTAACTCTATCTACAGGTCCAGATTGAACAGATGACATTAGATCGAACCATGTAGTAAAAGAATCTTGTAAAATATAGGTATCTCTCATCTTGTGTCTAGTTTAGTGTTTCAAGACTCAAACCAAAAGCCAAGAAATATCCTAAACCGACCGATTCATATACGTTCCACTACCAGGATCAGACATGACAGAAAATAGACCTGGGCATCATAATAAAAGTGGATTCTGCTGCCAATTGACAGCTAAACCGTGGCCAACATTTGCAAAGTTTTGAATTTGTAAAAACACACTGTATAGGTGTTTTGAAAGGTATGTAAGAACGCATGCATTTATGCTCGCTGCAAGCAATGTCTGTGGCATTATCATGGAAATCATATGCAAAGACCAGCCCACAAACAGCCACAAAACCAGCCCACTAACTGTCACAAAACAAGCCCACAAACAGTCACAAAACCAGCCCACAAACAGTCACAAAACCAGCCCGCAAACAGCCACAAAACCAGCCCACAACTGTCACAAAACCAGCCCACGAACAGCCCAAAAACAGGCCCACACATTGACCTATCAGACCAGCCCTCCTGGCACTGCCAGATTGCCATAAATCCCAGTCCTACCATGTCTATCACCACATGCATTTTGTACCAAGGAGTAAAGGCTACCAAGCGGAATCTTTTGTGACTTTTGCACTCAGGCAATATCCTTGAATACAACTGAATTGGTCCAAACGGGTAAGAGTGAATTGTGTATTATGAGTATTTTCCAAAGTTGTTACAAATATCATGCTTTGAAAAAATCACTCAATGTCGCTCTTTCTTACTTTTGTACACTGTTTGCACATATTTTCATTTGCTGTTGTTCTTTAAAGCAACACTATGCCACACTCTGTCGCACTACCTTGAGTGACTATTGTAGGGAGGGGCTTGTGTTGAATCCTGTGGGTATTTGTGGAATTCCCGCCCTCCAAATGCTCAAGTTGCATCCATTAAGTGGTGTTTTCCTATGAAAACCCTTGAACTTGGGAGTGAGTTGTGTAGGCTTTTCGATGCTACTAGGGATGCTGTCTAATTTCTTGATGATTTTACTACTCATTGGGGCTTAGAATATTTTTGATTTTGCCTATAATTCTACATTGCCCTATTGCTGAGAGCCTTCATGGCGATGACTTCATGCATCTACACTTTACAATTTCTGTATCCAACCCTTTGAATGTTTGTAATAAATCATACTAAATTTTATAACTCCTCCCGAAAACTCACTTATTGAGTCTGTTCCTACTTAGCTGACAGTGTTTTTGTTATGTCATGTTTTGCCTTATCTTGGGGCACATTGCCTTATGAAATTAAGGTTTAACACTATTGTGACCCATCCACCAGTGGGAGTATGATTGAGATATCCTTTTGTGGAGTAAGAATTTAGGGGTTCCCCGGTAGCATAGCAGCACCAGCTGGCAAGTGCTGCTGGAAGCCTTAATTGTAAGTTAACAAAATATGTGGGCTGTGCTGAATTTATGCTTGGAAATCTGTCTTAATGTGTTCTGTTGGAAAATGTATAGTTTGCCTTGGTGGACAGCACTGTTATGAGCGCGGTGATACCCAACTATGTGGCATATTGTGCTGTGTCGGATGTGCCTGCAATTTGCTGTTAATGGGTTCTACTCTAGGAGAGTGTTGGGCGTGTCCTGGTCGACCGCGCAGTTATGAGCATGCAAGGACCCCACCATATCACACATCTGGGTTAGGATGGAGGCATGCACACTATGTAGCATGTACTGCTGGACGTTATGTATGTGAAACGTGTGATTAGAGACACGTGCTGTTAGGAGCATGGTGGTAACCAACCACGCGCGTCCCTGATGTGAAAGCTGTACATGCAGTGTTCTATGTAATGTGTCCTGTTAAGAAAAATGCAATGTCTGCGTGTATTAAGTGGCGTTAGAAATCATAAAATATGTGCGTAATAACTGGCATTCAATGACAATGCTTTAGTTCTTGGAGTCCTGAGGCCGATGCGGTTCTGGTATCTCGACAACCAGGAGGCCAGGGGAGTACAAGTACGAATCGCAAGATATGCTCCTGTATAGGAGAAATGGAACAGAAATGTCAACTGCTCGGTCAGAAATCAGGAGCCTGATTTCACGAAGGAACGCTGTCCTTTCACTCTGAAAGAGAAGTGCGGTATGCATAGGGATTCAAGTGCGGTAGCTACAGGTGGGGGGCATAGGAACTCATTTTTGGGGGCTGTGGTGCATTTTTCTTCATTAGACTCTGCCTCAAAAAGATTCTTCAGAGAGGTGCTACTTCGCTGGTCAATGCAAAATTAAATCTTTGACATGTAAAACATCCACAAAAGGCCATGGACTGACCCAGAATGTGTTGGACACTCAAAAAATGGCTGAAAGTGCCAAATCAAAAGTAGCCAGTGGCTGAAGTGGGCTGATCCAAAGCCCACCGTCAGCACACAGATACGCAGCACAAAGAGTTTGACTGTGTCAGACCTAAAGAGTAAATAGCAGCTGATCGAAGCCAGGGCAGACACTTTTTTTTCTGAGCATGTACTTTGCACAGCTGTGGAAAATCCAGGTGAGCAGGGAACTGCAGGGAGTGGCAGCTTCCCTGGCTACCGCTATTTTTTTTTTTATCAAGTGTTAGCATAGATAAGCAGGCTTTACTCTGGAAAGTGGACAGCCAGGTGATTCTCTGAGCTGGGGACTTCTTACCTTTAGCTCACTACCTGCGTGTGGATGGGGCTCTAGGATGGCTCCTGTTTTTGTCTTACATCATGAGTGTTGGGGAGTGCTCAAAGTTGGGCTCCTCTCCCTCCAAAGTAAGTGTTGGCGAAGGGGGTGCTGCACTGGAGACATTGTATTCTTTGTTTACTGTTTGTTAGGTGATAGGGCCCTATCTGGGCCATTCTCAATTCATACGCTTACTGAGTGTTGACAGTATTCAAAGTTGGGGTTCTCTCATTCCACAATCAGTGGCTGGCAAGGGATGTTTGAGCAGGGGAACTTGCAGTCTCCACAAATAGTGTTGGTAAATGGGGTGCCGGTGAACCAATCTCAATGTCTATACTGATTGGTCTTGGGGGTGTTCGAAGCTGGGGTCCTTTCATTTCCCAGTCTAGGTTGTCAAGGGGGTGCACTGAGCAGAGGACCTTACATTCACTGTATCAGATGTGGCCCCAGATAGGCCACTCTCATTGACTATGCTCACTGAGTGTTGTAGGAGCTTGAAGCTAGGCTTCTCTCATTTATAGTGAGTTTAGAGACTGAATGTTGGAAGTGAAGTGCATTAAGCTGAACTCCTTACATTGTTTATTTACTGATTGTTGACTACAAAAGCACCTTCCCCAAGTTGGTTTAGATTGGAGTGGGGATAGTAAATGTCACCCCTTTAGTGTCCAACACCTTCCCTAAGTTGGATTAGGTTGGAGTGAGAATAGCAAATGTCACCTCTTTGGTGTCCAACACCTTCCCCAAATGGGTTTAGATTGGAGTGGGAATAGTAAATGTCACCTCTTTAATTTTCAACACTTTCCCCAAATTAGTTTAGATTGGAGTGGAATAGTTAATGTAACCCCTCAAGTGTCCAACACCTTCCCCAAATTGGTTTAGATTGGAGTGGGAATAGTAAATATCACCCCTTTAGTCTCCAACACCTTCCCTGAGTTGGTTTATATTAGAGTGGGAATAGCAAATGTCACCCCTTTAGTGTCCAATACCTTCCCCAAGTTGGTACAGAATGGAGTTGGAATAGTAAATGTCACCCCTTTAGTGTCCAACACTTTCCTTAATCTGGTTTAGGTTGGAGTGAGAATAGTAAATGTCACCCCTTTTCTGTCCAACACCTTCCCCAAATTGGTTTAGATTGGAGTTGGAATAATAAATATCACTCCTTTAGTGTCCACAAGTTTCTTTGTGTTTGTTTATATTGGAGTGGGAATAATAAATGTCACCCTTTTAGTGTCCAGCACCTTCCCTAAGTTGGTTTAGGTTGGAGTGAGAATAGTTAATGTCACCCCTTTAGTGTCCAACACCTTGCCTTAGTTGGTTTAGGTTGAAGTGAGAATAATACATTTCACCCCTTTACTGTCCAACACCTTACCCAAGCTGGGTTAGATTGGAGTGTGAATAGCAAATCTCACCCCTTTAGTGTCCAACACCTTCCCTAAATTGGTTTAGGTTAGAGTGAGAATAGTAAATGTCACCCCTTTAGTGTCCAACACCTTCCCTTAGTTGGTTTAGGTTGAAGTGAGAATGGTAAATGTCTCCCCTTTAATGTCCAACACCTTCCCAAATTGCTTTAGATTGAAGTGGGAATAGTAAATGTTACCCTTTTAGCATCCAACACCTTTCCCAAATTGGTTTATATTATATTAGGAATGGTTAATGTAACCCCTTTAGTATCCAACACCTTTCCCAAATTGGTTTAAATTGGGAGTAGGAATAGTAAATGTCACCCCTTTAGCAACCAAAACCTTCCTCAAGTTGGTTTGGTTTGGATTAGGAATAGTAATTTTCACCCCTTTACTGCCCAACACCTTCCCCAAATTGGTTTTGCTTGCAGTGGGAATAGTAAATGTCACCTCTTCCTCAAATTGGCTTAGAGTGGAGGGGAAATAGTAAATATCACCCCTATAGTATGCAACACCTTCCCTGAGCTGGTTTACATTGGAGTGGGAATAGCAAACATCACCCCTTTAGTGTTTAAGATTTTCCCCAAATGTAGTATAATAAAAAGATGTCACACAGATTATTTTTTGACAATTTTAATTTATTGTATACATTTACATTTTCTCAAATATATTTTGAAAATAATTTTGAAGAGAAACAAATAAAATAGTTTAGTTTTTAATTGTAAAAAACAGATATAAATCACATTTTTTTTACATATTTGTATAATGTACATTTTCACATCATTTTACAGTCAATATCTTTTTACACATTTTAAAAACGTTTGCACATTTATCATTAGTACATGTTAAATAATTGTATATATTTTATATTATTTAATTTATAATCCACAATTCCCAATTTTTGCAATCTTTTTACAAAATTGTATGATTTGTTTAAAATTGTTAGTGTTTTTTACATTTTAAAAACTTTTATTAAACCATTTTACTATATTTACCATTGATTTCTATGCTGAGATAGTCTTTTTTATAGTTTCATTTGGAGGCCACTGTTTTCTAATTGCTAGTTTCTATTTTGCCATCTATTGGTGTTATTTTGGTCATTTTTACAGGAGAAAAGTCACAGTTAGGTGCTGCTGTTCGTCGTAACAAGTAAATCCCTTTTTAGGGCTTTTTGAGGTTTTTGAGGGTAGGGGGATGTAGGATGGATGTGTGAATGTTAGGTATAGTGTTGTTTAAGAGTTTTTCGTATGTTTAGATGGGTTTTTGTTACTGTTTTGCACTGTGTTGTGTCACATTTTTTTTAAATGTATTATTAACATGTGATTATGTTATTGTGAAAATATGTGATTTTACTTATGTTTTGATGATTGAGTATTATGTATGTATTTATTTGAGACTGTAATATATTGTACAGGTGGGTGTTTAAGGTTATCTGACATAAGACAGGATTCTGATCCGAAACCAGTGACTTCAACTGTCAAGTACTAGAAGTATTCACTTCATATGTATTAATTGCAATGTAACCTGCACCACTCCAATATGGACGCTGTGATAACCTTCAACTTAAACAGCTTGCAGGAAGTCCGTTTTTACTTTCTGTACTCCACAGTATGTATGTCTGCTTGTCCCACAATTCAGTGTGTGAGCAAGCCTGCTGTGCCAGGCGAAACGCGTTACAGAAAATAAACCAACTGGTGGTGGAATAACCTCTTGAGTGATCGCTTTATTGGACTTTGTGGAAGAAAGTGATATCCGGCGCGCTTCGCCGGTAATCAGCGATCTGCCTGCCCCGGGCAGGGGGAGACAGAAGGAGCACACTGTGTATGGAATTAATGGAGTCTCCCGTGGCCGGCAGTTACTAGTGCACAAGATTGGATTGTGTTGGGACACAACATCGCGGTCTCAAGTGAGGAATATTAGAGCATTGCACATCCTGAATTGAGCAGGTCCAGAAGACTCGGAAACAACGAGGGTGCGTCCCGCAGGTAAGTGCTCGTGTCGAGCTGTGGGACGATCAGGAGGGAGGGAAGGAGATGAGTCAGAGGACGCGTGTTGTTCTCTCTGCCCCGGCTCTGACTGCTGCAGGGATTGAGCCGCTCCGGTCGAATTCTCGGCACCCTCGCAACATGAGGGAGTTGCGAAATAAGTATTGGCCACAGTATTTCCCCAATCTAGGAAGCGCCTACACCTTGGGACATTTATAACTTTAAATACTTATTGACCTACCGCAATTCCCCTCCCGCACCTGCAGAGTTTTATTTCGCTGCAAACTCTTCGAGAAAGGAGCAACGGGCCAACATCGGACCTCACAACAACAGCTGTAATATCCACGAACAAAGACAGGGCTATCCGATTCTACTACCAATGCCATACCTGATATCATCGACACCTATCGATCCGAGTTTAGAACTGGCAGTAGTTTACCCTCAAGAACAAAGATTTGTGCCCATACCATTTAGGATATATAAAGGAGATCGTGCCTCTTACAACATTACTGGCACGCACAGTGCATACAAACCAATTGCAGCAGGAACCCCTACATTGGATAGGGGTAAAAGAGGGGACTCTTTCCACCTACCGCTTTTTTCAGCCAAACACACAACCCTTTATTTGTAAACTCTATCACAGACCTAGTGTACTCTTCATACCTGTACACTTCTACTGCACGCAGCAACTCAAATGGATGTCGACACAGAAAGAAGGGCGGCTGCCCAGAGCCATTTTTCAAGAGCACCTAATAAAGGCCAATCCAGAAAAGAAATCAGCACTAAAGATACCACATTGCAAGAGAAGCTCAGGAAACTTGAGAAGTTAAAAAAATCCGAAACTTCAAAGTGGTGGGAGGCAACATCACTACAGGACTACGTCGAGAAAGAAATGGTACCTCGTGGCCTCCGCATCTATACAACACCCTCCTACGAATCCCCCAACCCAAGAATGCTACAAGAACGGGCAGAAAACTCAGCCTAGAGCTCAAAACAAATGCTTGTGATCTTAATCAAGTATGCGTGGGAGGACAGGGAAAAACTAATACGAGAACTAAAAGCACTGGAGGAGGATTTGAAAAAGCACAAAGAACAAGAAGTCATCAACAAATTCATGGTAGACCTAAAAGGAAGACTGAAAATATACGAGGATGACATTAAAGCACGCAAGCAGTGAAAATTACATCGCCGACTGCTGTGACTATGAGAGTGGCAGAATCCTGACATATAGTCACAAATATGACCATCTCTACGAAAAAATGGCACTAGGAGAAACCATAGAGGAAGTATCTGGAACACCGAGTGGCACAGAATCTGTCACCAGTAGTGACACGGAGGGGGATCCGTCAAGAACAACGAGCACCGCATTGGATGGTAACACAGGAGGCAGAGCACAAGCCAATTTTTTAGATGAGTACCGCCTCCTGAGAACAGGGAAGCAAACTCCAAGAACGGTGCAACCACCAAAAACGAGAGGGAGAGGTCGGGGCCAACAGAGAAGATGGAGAGGAAGAAACCCGGAAGAAACTGGTGAAGACGACAGCGAATCAGACAGAGGATCAAGAAGAGGAAGAGGACGTGGAAAAGGACCAATGGGAACCAAGACAACTGGCCGAAAGAAACAACAGTAATGGAAGACGATATGGTAAATAAAACGATTATTAATTTATCACATAGACCATTGAGTATGTTGGAAAAAAGGACACTTTGTTTAGGCCTTTCATTCTGCCCCACCAACGATTTTAACTACCCTGAAACCCGGATAGACCTCTACAAGTTTGTACGAAAACTGAAACTCAAAAAATGGCATAAAAACAAATGGACAAGACCACCTGATCAAGACGAGACAAGGAACACAGTAGCGACCGATGTAGATGAAGCAACCTTCCTCAGTATAGGGGATTTTGACACGCTTGCAACCCTACAAGACCTATACAATGAACCTGACTCTGAAACCAACAGAGAAGCTCAGGAAATAATCACAGACTGACCAGCAAAGACCAGTTTTAAACCAAAATCCATCTTTTACCCGAACTTACCCCATGATAACATAGATGCCTTTCATGAGACGGTGATGAAAGATCTCATGCATTTTCGCCAAAGAAAGAAAGAATATAACACATCTGGAAATTTCTCAAAAACACAATGGGACATTGCCAAATCGCTGGCAGAAGCTGAAACCCTGGTAATCCGCCCTACAGACAAAGGCGGAAACATCGTTCTGTGGGACAAAACTATGTATATAGAGGAAGCACACAAACAACTAACTGATCCCAGATTCTATGTGGAAACTAACATGGAAGAATACAACGAAAGTATAATCAAAATATGGGACATGTTGACAACTTGGAAAGATCAAGGAATACTACGGTGGGAGGAATACTGCTATCTAAAAAGATTATCCCAAATTACCCAACTTTTACCTCCTGGCAAAAGTCCATAAAAATGCCACTACACCGCCAGGGAGACCCATAGTATCATCTATAGGATGTGTCTCAGAACATATATCAAATTATGTGGACCATTTCCTTGCGAATATGTGATGGCCTTACCATCTTACACGAAAGACACAAAAGATTTCTTAAGCAAAATAAAAGATGTAACGTGGGAGGAAGACTTCCTGCTCATAACCATGGACGTGAACTCCTTGTATTCCATTATAGATCACACCCTAGGCATACAATGTTGTCACCATTTCCTCAAAAGAAGGAGAATATGCTACATGGAACATACAACAATGTTACTAGAAATGATCAAATTTTGTCTGTACAACAATATTTTTTTGTTTAATGGCACCATGTTCAGACAGGTTCTCGGCACAGCGATGGGGACTTGCTTTGCCCCTAGCTTTGCTAATTTCTTTCTTGGGGGGTGGGAGGAAGAAGTGCAAAGAGATCTGGAAACCCACGAAACAGAAGGGAGGGTCATCAAATGGTTAAGATATATAGATGACCTATTCATCATATGGAAAGGCAGCGAGGAGACTGCCAGGAGCTTTATTGGCAAACTCAATGTGAACAACTTCAATTTGAAACTAACATACATGACCAGTAGAGTAGCTATTGAATTCCTAGATGTAGTGGTAGAGGTGAAACAGGACCAAATTTGCACCAAACTACACAGAAAGGAAACTACAGGGAATAGCCACCTCCATGCCCTCAGCAGCCACCCGGAGACTCTGAAGGGGAGCATCGCCTTCGGAGAACTGCTGAGGGCAAGGAGAAATTGCAGCACCCAGGAAGATTTTGTAGCAGAACAGGAAACCATGATCACTAGATTCAAAGAGAGGGGTTACCCTAGGTGGGTTTTGGAAAGAGCGAAAGACAAGGTCAGTAAGATCCCTAGAGATCTTACACTACAGGAAAAACCCAACACAGAGGAGGAAAACCATCCCAGAGTCATTTTGACATACAACTCAGAATCCAAAAAGATTTCCAAAATCTTAAACCAAAATTGGAACATCTTAGCATGTGAACCTACTCTAGCTGACTAGCTAGACGCCCACAAATAACTTACAGGAAAGGAAAAAATCTTAAGGACATCCTTATGAAAATAGACATAACCAACAGACACTTAAACTCACACTTAAATCTAAAGGGATTATTTCCCTGCGGGCATTGTAAAGCTTGCCGCAAAAGTTATTTGCAAAAACAATATCAAACACCAACATCAGAGAAAATGATTAACCAATTTCTCACATGCGGGTCTAATTTTGTCATCTACATTCTCGAATGCCCATGCAAACTACGCTATGTAGGAAGTACCACCTTGGCAGCTAAGAAAAGAGTTCTGGAACATATGAGGGCCATTAATAACAAAGACCCGCATTATCCAGTAGCGAGACATTTTACGGAATACCACCTATCAAATAGCTCACTACTCACATACTTTGCAATTGAGCAGATTGAATACAACAGCAGGGGGGGTAATAGAGAACTCCAACTCAGGCAGCTGGAATCCTGGCACATCATCAACTTACAGACCAAATACCCTGGGGGCCATAATCAGGATGAAGAATTACGTGTACATCTCCATGAACATTGAATAAACATTAATCTATGAGGCAGCAATGTAGATTTAGCTGCACATTAGTCTAGTATTTGAACATGATATGTAGCCTTGTAGATTTAGCTGCGCAATAGTCAATCACATGAACATGTGTAGTCTGTTTTTCTGTTTACATGAGAATTACTTTAACCGTAACCACAGTAATAATGGATGGTTTTTTCTTTTAAATCACAGGAGGAAAGGAAGGGGCCGACTCCAGTGTGGACTCGTCACTCTTCCCCTACCCTTTTCTTCCACATCACGAGACAGAGTGATGCAGGATGAGCACGTAACAACATACAGATAAGAGAACCCTATGTTCCTAATATTACAACCAGTGTTCTTTTCTGTATATAGAATTATGTAGATGTGAATTCGAGAGTGGTGGGTAACAGCACTTAAAATTGATTCTATTGTCTTCTATCCACTTTATATCTTTTATCTTTATTTGAAGTTTGGCTGATAACTTGGGACTTGGACATACCATATCATTGTACAAGCGGACTCGTATCAAAATCAGATTGTTTGTTTACATCACGATAACGGCTATTGAACCTACGACACTATGTCGAATATAGACTGATTACGTTCTTTGTATTATAAAACCAAGCACAGTATTATCTGCTGGGACTGTATTCCTAACGCGGAACAGTTATAGAGGTACGCAACAAAGCAGCAATGGCTATTGAACTTATGACACTATGTCAAACATAAAGTGTACGTATATAGATGAAACTTATCAATCACTCCAATTCATTGAGGAAATTAGGTCATTATATCTGACATAAGACTGGATTCTGATCCGAAACCAGTGACTTCAACTGTCAAGTACTAGAAGTATTCACTTCATATGTATTAATTGCAATGTAACCTGCACCACTCCAATATGGACGCTGTGATAACCTTCAACTTAAACAGCTTGCAGGAAGTCCGTTGTTACTTTCTGTACTCCACAGTATGTATGTCTGCTTGTCCCACAATTCAGTGTGTGAGCAAGCCTGCTGTGCCAGGCGAAACGCGTTACTGAAAATAAACCAGCTGGTGGTGGAATAACCTCTTGAGTGATCGCTTTATTGGACTGTGTGGAAGAAAGTGATATCCGGCGCGCTCCGCCGGTAATCAGCGATCTGCCTGCCCCGGGCGGGGGGAGACAGAGGGAGCACACTGTTTATTATATATATATATATATATATATATATATATATATATATATATATATATATATATATTCACTGAAAAAACCAGAGGTTTCAGGGACGTTATAGTTACAAATTAGCATTTAAAAAACCTTTGAAATTCACTGAAAAAACCATAGGTTTTAGGGACAGTTATAGTTAGTTGGACATTGCACTCGTACAAAACCCGTGAAATTCCCCCGTTATAGTTAGTCCAGCTAACTATAACTCGCGCCCCCATAATGCACTGCTGATGACGTCACATATTACATCACTCATGACATGGTCAGTGACATCACTGATGACATCACTGATGACATCTCAAATGACATCACTGATGACATCACTGATGACATCATCCAGTGACTGTGTGTTTCTGTAAAGTTTATATATTTTTAATATATATAGGAAAAGACGTATTGAAGAATGAGTGGGTGTGTAAGTGTCTGTATGGATGATTTAGTAGGTGCGTGACTGACTCTATAAGTGAGTGATTTAACGTATCTTACTGAATGCATGGGTTAGTGACTAAACTGGGTGAATGTCTGTATCCGTCTGTCTGTTGCTGTGTAAGTGGCTGCATGTGTTTGTGAATAGCTACATGAGTGTCTATATGAGTTATTGAATGCTTGTCTGAGTATCTGTATGGGTGCCTGAGTGTTTGTGTGGGAGGGTGTGTGCAACTCTGTGCATAGATGTGTGAGTGGGTGATTCACTGGGTGGATGGTTTCAAGAGTGCAACTGTGATAGACTGTATGGGTGGGTAAGTGTGTGTAAGAGTGTGTTAGTGAGTGAATGTATGTCCCAG
Source organism: Calotriton arnoldi (assembly GCA_963921515.1). Taxonomy (NCBI): domain Eukaryota; kingdom Metazoa; phylum Chordata; class Amphibia; order Caudata; family Salamandridae; genus Calotriton; species Calotriton arnoldi. The sequence goes on from CAWUFW010005482.1 coordinate 1,279,215, forward strand.
TGGTACATGTGTGAGTAACTACATATGTGAAAGGCAGTATATATGTGTGTTGGAGTATATAAATAGCTATAAGCGAGAGTGAGTGATTGTGATAGTGGCTGTATGGATGAGTGTGTGCTTGTATCAGTGATTGTATAAGAGCGTAAGAATGTGCTACTATTTGTATGAGTAAGTGAGCTGGTGTCTGTATAACTGTATAGGTGAGTAAATGGTAGTGTGTTTAATTATTTGCATGACTGACTAGGTGTGTGAGTACCTCTATGGATGAGTGGCGGTGTTTGAGTGTCTATATAGGAGTATGAGTGCATATGATAGTCCTGTACTGAGTGACCGTAAGTATGAGTGACTGTACGGGTGAGTGAGTGGATGTGTGCGTAGACCTAAGAATCAGTGAGTGGGTATGTAGTTATTGGTGTTGGAGTGTCTATGGTTTTGCGAATGGCAGTCTGTAATTTAGAGTGGGTGTATCAAAGGTTATATTAGGGTGTGAGGAGGTGCATCAGATTATCACGTGGATGATGTCATCAGTGATGTCATTTGAGATGTCATCAGTGATGTCATCAGTGATGTCACTGACCATGTCATGAGTGATGTAATATGTGACGTCATCAGCAGTGCATTGCGGGGCGCGAGTTATAGTTAGCTGGACTAACTATAACGGGGGAATTTCACGGGTTTTGTACGAGTGCAATGTCCAACTAACTATAACTGTCCCTAAAACCTATGGTTTTTTCAGTGAATTTCAAAGGTTTTTAAATGCTAATTTGTAACTATAACGTCCCTGAAACCTATGGTTTTTTCAGTGAATTTCAAAGGTTTTTTAAATGCTAATTTGTAACTATAACATGTCTGAAACCTAGTTTTTTCAGTGAATTTCAAAGGTTTTGTAAATGACAATTTTTAAATGTATTAATTGTTATATAAATTTTTTTCATACTGATTTCCAAATTTTTTAGAAACAATTTCTTTTTACATATTTTATTTTTTAAATTACATTGTAATTACATTATACATTACATTACAAAAAATACTTTCTCAGAATGAATTACTTTAGTTTAATTACTTTGCACATAGGCAATAGACTTTTAAGTACAGTAGTTACAGTTGTTGCAATGGGAAACACATTTTCAAACACAATGCAACATTCAGCTCAATGTGAATTTCTAGTTAAATGCAATTAGTTACTTTATGGATTACTTTTCTAACCACATTACTGGATCCTAGATTCAGTCCTGGGACATCTCCTGTAAACAGTTGAGTAAAAGTGTTTTGGTTACAGTCGTGATTTTTAAGGAATATTATTGTACTTTAAAAGTTCACACTTAGAAACTTTTTCTCATAGAATCACCAATGTTATCCTATGGAAGGAAATTCACTTAGAAGTTAAAAACTGTTATCGTTACTTTTTCTTACTCAGTGTTGGATCCTGGATCCAGCACTGGTGCATCTCCTGTAAACAGTTGAAAGAATGCGTTTAAGTCATACAGGCGATTTTTTAGGAATATTTGTAGTTTGTGAAAATCGACACTTTGAAACTTTTCTGCTGAAAACCAGACAATGGATTCCTATGGAAGGAAATTCAAGTTACTGGTAAGTACTGTTAAAATTACTTTTCAGGATCAGTACTGGGCTGAAAGATGCAGCACTGAGGTCTCTCCTGATAACAGGTGAGTAAATCGGAATTCGTATTTCGGCTGATTTTAGAGGAATATTTTAAAGTTCCAAAACTCCACACTTAGAAGAATTTCCAAGTGAAACCAGTCAATGTTAGCCTATGGAAGGAAATTCAAGTTACTGGTAAGTACGGTTAAAATTACTTTTCAGGACCAGTACTGGGCTGAAAGATGCAGCACTGAGGTCTCTCCTGATAACAGGTGAGTAAATCAGAATTCGGATTTCGGCTGATTTTAGAGGAATATTTGTATGTTTAAAAAATCAACACTTAGAAACTTTTTCAGCAAAAAGCAGGCAATGATATCCTATGGAAGGAAATTCAAGTTACTGGTAAGTACGGTTAAAATTACTTTTGAGGATCAGTACTGGGCTGAAAGATGCAGCACTGAGGTCTCTCCTGATAACAGGTGAGTAAATCGGAATTCGTATTTCGGCTGATTTTAGAGGAATATTTTAAAGTTCCAAAACTCCACACTTAGAAGAATTTCCAAGTGAAACCAGTCAATGTTAGCCTATGAAGGAAATTCAAGTTACCGGTAAGTACGGTTAAAATTACTTTTCAGGACCAGTACTGGGCTGAAAGATGCAGCACTGAGGTCTCTCCTGATAACAGGTGAGTAAATCGGAATTCGTATTTCGGCTGATTTTAGAGGAATATTTTAAAGTTCCAAAACTCCACACTTAGAAGAATTTCCAAGTGAAACCAGTCAATGTTAGCCTATGGAAGGAAATTCAAGTTACTGGTAAGTACGGTTAAAATTACTTTTCAGGACCAGTACTGGGCTGAAAGATGCAGCACTGAGGTCTCTCCTGATAACAGGTGAGTAAATCAGAATTCGGATTTCGGCTGATTTTAGAGGAATATTTGTATGTTTAAAAAATCAACACTTAGAAACTTTTTCAGCAAAAAGCAGGCAATGATATCCTATGGAAGGAAATTCAAGTTACTGGTAAGTACGGTTAAAATTACTTTTGAGGATCAGTACTGGGCTGAAAGATGCAGCACTGAGGTCTCTCCTGATAACAGGTGAGTAAATCGGAATTCGTATTTCGGCTGATTTTAGAGGAATATTTTAAAGTTCCAAAACTCCACACTTAGAAGAATTTCCAAGTGAAACCAGTCAATGTTAGCCTATGGAAGGAAATTCAAGTTACTGGTAAGTACGGCTAAAATTCCTTTTCAGGATTAGTACTGGGCTGAAAGATGCAGCACTGAGGTCTCTCCTGATAACAGGTGAGTAAATCAGAATTCGTATTTCGGCTGATTTTAGAGGAATATTTGCACAATGGTGAAGGGAGGGGCGGGGCCTGAGGTGACATCTGTGCAAACGCGCCCCGTGGCGTGTTTTAAGTTGGGGGATTAAGTCCCCTTGAATCATGAGGGTCCCTACGGGCCATCTAGCCCACCAGGAACCTCCAGTATGCGCCAGGGGCTGCGTTGCAGGAGACATTTACAGAGGCCACACCCCTTTTACACCTCTCTGCAACGCAGCTCTGTGGCGCTTTCTGGACGTACCTGTTGGGCTAGTTGGCCCCCAGGGACCCTCAGGATTGAAGAGGATTTAATTCCCCATCTTAAAACGCGCCACGGGGCCTGTTTGCACACATGTCACCTGAAGCCCAGCCCCCTCCCTTCACCACTGTGCAAACGCGCCCCGTGGCGCGTTTTAAGTCGGGGGATTAACTCCCCTTGAATCCTGAGGGTCCCTGGGGTGCAACTAGCCCACCATATACCTCCAAAAGCGCCATAGAGCTGCGTTGCAGAGAGGTGTAAAAGGGGCGTGGCCTCTGTACACCTCTCTGCAAGGCAGCCCCTGGCGCATACTGGAGGTTCCTGGTGGGCTAGTTGGCCCCAGGGACCCCAGTATTCAAGGGGATTCGTTCCCCTCTGCAAACGCGCCAGGGCGCGTTTGCAGAGTGGTGAAGGAAGGGGCGGGGCCTACGGGCCCGATCGTTTTTTTTGTTTGGTTTTTCCCCCTGAAGGGGGGCTGTGTAGCCCTCCTTCCTTTTTCCTATTTTAGGCCCTGGGGACCCCATCCCCCAGGGCCTTTCCCCTCCCATTTAAATTAAAATAAAAAAAAAAACGGGGAAGGGGGCCGCGTGGCTTCCCTTCCCTGGGCCTGTATTGGCCACGGGGACCCCATCCCCCGGGGCATGGCCTCTTTTTTTATTTGGAGGGGGGCTGCGTGGCCCCCTCCTCCAGGCCATTTAAGGCCCCGGGGACCCCATCCCCGGGGTCAGCCTTGCACTTTTTTTACATTTTTGTTACTTTGGGGAGGGGGCTGCGTGGCCCCCTCTGTGGCCTCTTATGGCCCCGGGGACCCCATCCCCGGGGCCTGGCCTCTCGTTGGGGACTGTGGGGGTCCCCAAACCCCCACAGTCCCGCCGGCTCCCGTGTCCTACGGGAGCCGGCATTGCTTACACATGGGGAGCAGCTAACATGCTGCTCCCCATGTGGAAAGCAATCAGCTTTGGATATTGGAAGAGAGAGCAGGTTTCCTGCTCTCTCTTCCAATATCCAAAGCAGTTTGCAATGACAGGACGGGAGCCGCGAGGCTCCCGTCCTGTCATTGCAAGCAGCAGTGTCCCGGGGGTAGGCACCCCGGGTCACTGCAGGAGCCGGCCCTGGGGGGTGGCGGTCCCCAGGGCCACCACAGGCTCCCCTCCCTACATTTTGAAAGCCCCGGGGAGGTGGTGGTCCCCGGGGCTCTGGGGGTCCAAAACGGACCCCCATTTAAATTTTTCTTAGTGCCCCGGGGAGGTGGTGGTCCCCGGGGCATGTGGGGCTGGAGCCCCCACACAGGTTTTTAAATAAAAAGAAGCCCGGGGAGGTGGCGGTCCCTGGGGCTGCGGGAGGGCTCAGAGCCCTCCCGCACCATTATACATAAAGCCCCGGGGGTGGTGGTCCCCGGGGCTTGGGGGACCTTAGAGGCCCCCACACATAAAATTAACCCCCAGCATGCCCCGGGACTTGGCCCACCCAGGGGCCAATTAACATCGAAGCGCGGTTCGATTTTTTTTTTTTTCGGCAGGGTTCGCGCTCCCTGAGCGCATCCTGCCGATTTTTTTTTAAAACAAAAAAAAAAAATTTTGCCCAGGGGTCCTTGTGGGACCCCTGAGCAGACCTAGGGGTCAGGGTGTTTCTACCCTGCCCCCTTTGTGCGCTTTGCGCACTTGTTTCTGTCCCTCGGTTCTACCGAGGGACAAAATAACTGCCAACACTTCCTGGTTTGGAGTGTTGACAGCCAATTAACATAAAGCTCGTGCTCGGGAGGATCCGCGGCCCTAGATATCACTATCTTTTTACTTTTGATTTTCTCAGCAACTACTGAACGGATTTACACCATTTAACAAAAAGGGTTCTTTCTGAACCAAGAACTACCTCTTTGCCAAATTTGGTGTAATTCCGTTCAGCAGTCCAGGCTGTAGCCGTGTCTAAAGTTTCCTATGGAAAATTGCATGGGGAAAACGCGTTTTGGGACCCCCTTTTTCTCGGCCCCCGCTTGACGAATCCCCCAAGACTTTCAGGGTAGGAGCGGACCGGAGCGGGCCATAAAGTTTGAAAATTTTGCGAAGATACGTCAACCGGCAAGAGAGTTATTTCAAATAGAATGTCGCGGATTTCCTATGGATAATAGGTTGTAACTATAACTATCTACTGGCGACCGCCAGTAGATATATATATATATATATATATATATATATATATATATATATATATATATATATATATATATATATATATATATATATATATATATATAAAATTACACTCCCTTGTGCCCTGGACGCACAAAAACAGGTACAGACGACTTCATTTGCTGGTGCCAGATATTCCTTTATTTATTTAAAGTTTAGTGCAAGTCTCCTTCATGACTCGTTTCGGGCCTCTTGGCCCTTGATAACATATATATATATCAAAGCTCATTTTCTTCAATCCCAAAGAAAAAAGCACTTGCGGGGGCAGTTGCAAAGAATTTAATTACAACGCAACAACAGACGTGTTTCGGCTTTGCGCCTTCGTCGGTGTTACCCTTCACACCGGAAGCGGTTGTTTATGAGACATTTCATATGGGCAACAACATTGAAAACAGACCAATATACAATGTCTATAGAAGCCGCCATCTTAGCAAGATATATTCATCAGTCCTAAATGGACTTTTCTATCAAATGCTAAAATGTAAATTTCTTTATGCAACCATATTAACTTATATAATTACCAGCGTAAAAACTACTATTTCATTTAAAAAAACGACATGATTGCTACATTCAATATTATCACGCCTTGTATTGGCAATTTCGTTTTCAATGCATGATTTGTCGCCATTAATCTCAAACATATTTCATCGGAATCAGTACAAATCTTGCCGTGTATCGGCATATTCCATAATCTCATTTCAATATTATTGTCGATAAAAATCAATGATCAATTGCCTAGGTGAACTGCAAGTTCTTACCCGCTATTCAACCCTTTTGGTGCTCTCGTTTGTAAATCGATAATATAGAGAGTTTCGAGTCTGCAAAGTTTCAAAATTCGGTCTCCTCCCCTGATGTTTCTGGGTACATGGTCAATACCAAAATATTGTAAGACGTCCCTGTTACTCTGATGCTTATTGGCAAAATGCCTGGCCACTGGATATGAGGCATCTTTCTTTACAATGGCCCTCATATGCTCTAATATACGAATCTTTATAGAATGAATCGTACTTCCTATATATTTTAATCCGCAAGGACAGATTAGGCAATATACTGAATAGGCAGTGTTGCAGGTTATGAATTTGGTTATAGCTCTGCCTTTCTTTACCCCTGGTATTTGGTATGTTAGTGTCCTTCTACTATTCACACAGGCTTTACATTTTCCACAGGGGAAAAAACCCTTCATTTCTTTAAGGGTACCCGTCTTCTGTGTTCTTTTTTCCAAGTGGCTATGAACTAACCTGTCTCTCAATGACCTTGCTTTTCTAAAAGTCACTAAGGGGACTGATGGTATGTCTGTGCCAATGATCATATCTGTCTTCAGGACATGCCAATTCTTCCGTAATATGCTTTTTAAACAATTGGCATCTTCTGAATAGGTCGTGACCATCCTGAATTTGCCTTCTTCCTTCTTCTTTTTAGTGTTGTTTTTTTCTTTTAATAGTTGGTTTCTCGGAATGGTGTCTACCATTTTCAAAGTCATGTCTAGCAGTTGTGTATTGTACCCTCTAGCAATAAATCTAGCGGTGCTTTCTTTGTTGTTTTGTTCATAGTGTTATTTTATTGGTTAGTTTAGTACAATTTAAAAACAAATTTATCAGTAAAATGTTTGTTTGGTAAATGCTAATTTATGTTTTCTTTTAGCAATAATATATTTATAATTGTATTTATTTAAATATGAATGTATTTGTTTTGATATAATATTTTATATTGTTATTTGTATTCAAATGTTTATAGTTAATAATAATGTTTTAGGTGTATTTATAGTATATTTTATAGGTGTACTATTTTTATGGGGGTTTATGTTTAATTTTTGGGTTATGTAATATATTTTAACTTCATTATAGATGTTTTTATAAGCGTAGGATTTTTTTGAAGTAATTTGTTTATGTAAAATTAGGGTTTTGATGTTTTTATTGAATGTATTTGTTATTTTGATAATAATTTTGTAGTCAATATTGTGGTAATCAATATTTTTGACATGGTATAGGTTTATTTATATGTAGAGATATTTGTGTTTCCAATATTTTTGTTATCGAAATATGTAAAAATCGATATTTTTGTTAATGATATTTGTGTGCTCAATATCAGGAATTTTTCTAGTTATGTGTAAGAAGTCTATATTTTTGTTCTCGATATTTAATTTCCAATATTTGTGGTTCTCGATATTTGTTGGATCGATATTATGTCACTGATCCCCTACAAGCACGCAGCTCTTCAAAAAATTACAACACAAATGATAACAGATAGACCAATTGAAAATTTGACCAATGCATGCAATTCAAAGGACGGTTCTTTCAGAATATTTTGGAGTTAATCTTATCTTTGCACTATGGATAATAGTAACTTGTTGGTTACACAAATCTTAATGCTGCCATATCTAAATACTGTAATTTACAGTAGGTATTACTTATCCAATGTATTGGTACTCCATTTAACCAACTCTGAAAGATGAAACTCTGACTTGGCCTTGCCTGGTAGAAACACGTGAACTATAGAATAATACCAGATGTCAGCAGCAATCATTTAACTCTTTCAGCCATCTTGACGGCTTTTTGGAGGTCAAAGAAAAGGAGGATACGAGGCTTATGTTGATCTGCCTGGAACGGAAGAGGTGCAGTCACAACCCTAGAAAAGGTTGCTTGCCAGTGGGAATATGGGTAAAGAACAGTGGCCCCAAGACCATAGATAACACAAACAATGCAAAAATACATCAAAAGATCAATTGATTCAATTGTATATAAAAAACATTTAAAAACAATGTGATGGCGCAGTGGGTGTGTGGGAAAAAAACATGTTCTGTACTCTCATACAATGATACACACATGTGACAATATGTGATCAAGAGTGTGTATCAAGTAAGAACAAAATGGCCCATTTTATTCTTATGTACAATCAGGGTGCAACTGGACTATGCTAAAAATAGACCCAAAGATTATTCGAAATTGTTAAACAAGCAATCTACAAATCAAACCATCACCCTGTAGACTCTGGGTCTCTGCACAGTGGTGAACAATTCTCTGCATATTTCCTTGAGAAAACAAGAAGGATTGAATCTGAGTTGCTACTCGCCTCCCAGATGTTGCCAGCTTCCAGTCAGCCCACTTTCCTACGAGTACAGCTACATGCCAGTTCCCCCACTATTGGCTATACCCTAAAAAACAACACCTCCTGGAATTCCTTTCAAATACCGGATGAAGCCGATCTTAACATCTAAAAAACCTGCCAACCACTTCAATGTTCCTCTGCCCGCCAAGGTTATCAAACAACTTATACCTTTCATTCTCCCGCTCTGGACTACGATTGTCAATGCTTCTCTCTCTAAGGGTATGTTCCCTGACTGCTTAAAGATTGGTCATGCCTCCCCAATTCTAAAACACACAATGCGGACCTATCCGACCTCAACACTTTCAAAACTATTAGAGAAAGTCGCACACCTGCAACTCTGCTACCACATTGAGAACTTCAACTCCTTGATCCTTGTCAGTCTGGCTTCAGATCAGGTTATAGCATTGAAATGGCTCTGCCACACATTGTTGATGATGCCCTGAGAATGCAAGACCAGAACATACCCTGCATGCTTACACTACTTGATCTCTCTTCTGCTTTCGATACGGTCAACCATGACATCATGATTGACCTTCTTGAGAAAAGGATGGGGTTATTGGCTCATGTTTTAAACTAGTTTGCTTCCTTCCTAAATAAGAGAGCTCAAAGAATTAAAGTAAATCAAGTCCTATCTGACTGTACTCCGGTCACAATAGGAGCTCCTCAAGGATCCTCGCTCTTGCCTACCTTATTCAATTTGCTCATGGAACCTCTTACTGGACTCCTGAAGTACTCAAATATTCATTATCATATGTACCCCCCAAACACTCGGCTCCTATTGAGGAGTGGGTTAAACAACTCACCGCTCTCAACTGCGCCCCACATGTTATCGAATCCACTAGATCATTAGTGATTACGTGAGACAAACACTTGAATATGCATATCATACCAGTGCAACAACTAGGGTAGCCAACTACTACCTGAACACATTAAGGAAAATAAAGCCTTTCCTGCTGCCTGGAGACTTTCAATCAGCAGTCCAAGCCCTAGTCATCTCCAGACTAGATTACAGGAGTACTACTCTTGCAGGCTTACCCAAAACAAAGCTGACTCCACTAAGGGCTACCTTGAACTCAGCGGTTAGGCTTATTACTGGCTCCAGAAGATGTGATCACATTACTCCAGATCTAAACCATCTAAAATGGCTCCTGTTTGAATCAAGAATCCAGCTGAAGATAGCTTGCATGACTCACAAGGCCCTCCACCATAACACCCCCATTTACATGGCCCAAAAACTCAATCTAGTGGGTGGGACATGATCCCTAATAAGCAGCAACTCCCTGTTGCTCAAACCACAGAAGTTCAATTAAAAGAAAACCTACAACTGTTTCTTTTCAGGTCCAGCTCCTAGAATTTGGAATGCTTTTCCACCTGAAACCAGGACAAACCCCTCTACTTTTGCCTTCAAAAGAGAGGTCAAAATGCTTATGATAAACAGATTTCTTCAGGAGCATTCTTAACCCCTTCGCTGCTAGGCCTTTTCCCCCCCTGTGCTAAGCCTTTTTTTGGCTATTTGGGGTAGTGCGCGCTTAGGCCCCTGTAACTTTTTGACCACATAAGGTATCCACGCCAAATTTGCGTCCTTTTCTTCCAACATCATGGGGGTTGTAAAGGTATCCAGGGTTTGTGTATTCCCCTGGAGGGGTCCCAGAAATTAGCCAAAATACAGCTACATTTTGGGTTTTTGGGGAAAAATGGGAAAAAAGGGCTGTAAATGAAAGCGTCTGGGTTTTTCCCTGCAAATGGTATCAAAAAGGGTTTGTGGGGCTGAAATCACCATTTTCCCAGCTTTTAGGGAATGACAGACTTTTATCAGAAAACCAACATTTTTTACACAGTTTTGGCATTTTTCTGGGACATAGCCTATTTTTGTTATTTTTTGTGCTTTCAACCTCCTTCCAGTTAATGGTAGAAATGGGTATAAAAGCAATAATGGATCCTGGAAAGCTATACATTTTAGAAAAGTAGACAAAATTCTGAATTCAGCAAGGGGTCATTTGTGTAGATCCATCAAGGTTTTTTTTATAGAAACTAACAGTTAAATATAGAATAAATTGAAAATTAGTTGAAAAAAACAGCCTTTTGTGTCAACGTTTTCACCTGTAACTTCTTCAAATTATGACAGCTCTTTCAAAGCAATATACCGTTACATCCACTGGACCTTACTGGTTGTGGGGATATATAGGACTTGTAGGTTCACCAAGAACCTGACGAACCCAGAGCCAAAACCTGAGCAGCGACTTGCAATGGTTTTTTATTATGTACCGGGTATATAGCAATTATTCTGGAAAAATGTGTACATGGAAAAATCGGTATGAAAGACACCTATGTATTTCTTAAATGGGAACAAAATATAGAGTTTAGAAACAGTAGATATTTGTACATTTCCAAAATTGGGAATACTCATACTAGCATGAGAATTATCTGTCATTTTTTTAAAATACTTCTTTTTTACACAATGTCTTTCATTTGGAAGGCAGAAATGCATCAAAAGTCAATAGGTAATAACAATTGCTTTACAAAACTGAATTACCCTAAGTCTCCCGATAAAAATGGTACCTCACCTGTGTGGGTAGGCATAGTGCCCACGACAGGAAATGGCTCAAAACCCAACGTGAACACACCACATTTTCACATTGAAAAATTACCCTTTTTTGCAAAGTGTCTAGCTGTAGTTTTGAACCCTAGCTCTGCCGGCACCTAGGGAAACCTAGCAAACCTATACATTTTTGAAAACTAGACACCCAGGGGAATCCAGGATGGGGTGACTTGACTGCCTCTCACTAGGTTCTGTTACCCAGAATCCCTTGCAAACCTAAAATGTTGTCCAAAAAAACACATTTTCCTCACATTTCTGTGGTGTAAAGTTCTGGGATTTGTGTGGATCCACAAATTTCCACCCACCCCGCATTCCCCAAAGTCTTCCGAGAAAAATGGTACCTCACTTGCCTGGGTAGGCCTAGTGCCCGCGACAGGAAACGGCGCAAAACGCAACGTGGACACACCCCAATTTCACAGTGAAAAATGACCATTTTTTGGCAAAGTGCCTAGCTGTAGTTTTTGAACCCTAGCTCTGCCGGCACCTAGGGAAACCTAGCAAACCTATACATTTTTAAAAACTAGACACCCAGGGGAATCCAGGATGGGGTGGCTTGACTCGCTCCACCAGGTTCTGTTACCCAGAATCCCTTGCAAACCTAAAAAAGTGTCAAAAAAACAAATTTTCCTCACATTTCTGTGGTGTAAAGTTCTGGGATTTGTGTGGATCCACAAATTTCCACCCACACCGCATTCCCCAAAGTCTTCAGAGAAAAATGGTACCTCACTTGCGTGGGTAGGCCTAGTGCCCGCGACAGGAAACGCCGCAAAACGCAATGTGGACACACCCCAATTTCACAGTGAAAAATTACCCTTTTTTGGCAAAGTGCCTAGCTGTAGTTTTTGAACCCTAGCTCTGCCGGCACCAACGGAAACCTAGCAAACCTATACATTTTTTTAAGACTAGACACTCAGGGGAATCCAGGATGGGGTGGCTTGACTGGCTCCCACCAGGTTCTGTTACCCAGAATCTCTTGCAAACCTAAAATTTTGTCAAAAAAAACACATTTTCCCCACATTTCTGTGGTGGAAAGTACTGGAAAACAGCACAACTCCACAGGGAGAGAAATGTGACCTGCCTACGAATAAAAAAGGACGTGAAGCGTCTCTGGATAGTATAGTCGGTATAAGGTGTCCAGGGAAGATACACTGCATAGATAGATAGCCTATCAAATATGGAAAATTGCAAGTCTAAACATCAACACATGCCACTTAATGAAAAAATAATTTTTTTTATTGTTATTATTATAGATAATTGTTTTAGGACAATAAACAAATGATTTTATCACTTTTTGTAGGAAATCAAATGGACAACACTACATTGGTATAGATATATACAAAATACAAATAGTTCAAAATTAAACACACAATCTACCCACCATACTCCCAACATGTAATGATACAATAAAATAACACCTTAGCAAATACATTCTGCATCAGCATTCACTCCCATACATTCTGCATACTCACAAACAATTAAAAAGTCAAATATCAAAAACTCCTCAGAAACCAATAGGATTGGTACAGTAGTGGGAAAACATTCACAGGATAACAAGAATGGTGCCACTAAATGGTTTCTGTCCTTCTCGGTGCCGACGCGCGTTTCGGTGCTTGGCTGAATACAGCCTTCACCTTCCTCAGGGCACAGAAGAATTCAAAAAATCAGAGCAACGAAGTAGAATGGGGGGTAGTGGGAAACAATGAATACAAATATAAATTCGGCTGCTACATGTGCAGTCACTTTCACTTCTTGATAGAAGTACTCCAAAGGTGGCTATAAAGAAAAAACGAAGAAATCAATACATTCCCTGGAGCAAATTTAACCAACTAACTTCAAAACAGGGAACTAGAGGCTAATAAAATATGAAGATTCATTCCGGTGTTTCTATGCGTGTCAACATGCAGAAACAACGTGTGTCATTAGTGACCCATAGACAATACAATGAATACACAATAATAGATTCAAACTGGGATCCAGCCCTGATATCTAACAGACCCAAGTCCAAATTAATGAACTATTATTATAGAAATACATAAACAATTTTTACTATATGTGAAGAACAGAAGAAATACCAAGAAAATCCATCAGAAAGAGTGAAAAGGAACCCAGTGCTCGAAGGATACAGCATAAGTGTTTTCACCAGCCTGGTCAGGCAAGGGCCCAAAACATTTTGTGATAGGCAATTTTGATGTCGCCTCACTACGTTGTGGGCCCTTGCTTGTCGCGGTAACTTGGGCCTCCCACACGAGTGAGGCACCGTTTTTATCGGGAGACCCGGGGGAACGCTGGGTGGTAGGAAATTTGTGTCAGCCCAGTGATGCCACAACTTTCCCACACACAAATGTGTGAAAAAAGTGATTTCTTCAGCTAAATTTGAGGTTTGCAGGGGATTCTGGGTAAGGAAACGTTGGGGGATCCACGCAAGCCATACCTCCCTGGAATCCCCCGGGTGTCTAGTTTTCAGAAATGCATGGGTTTGGTAGGTTTCCCTAGGTGGCCGCCGAGCACCGGGCCAAAAACCCAGGGGACCCCCCTTTCAAAACCAGGTTGTTTTGAGATAGGCAATTTTGATGTCGCCTCACTACGTTGTGGGCCCTTGCCTGTCGCGGGTACTTGGGCCTCCCACATGAGTGAGGCACCGTTTTTATTGGGAGATCCGGGGGAACGCTGGGTGGTAGGAAATTTGTGTCAGCCCGGTGATGCCACAACTTTCCCACACAAAAATGTGTGAAAAAAGTGATTTTTTTCAGCTAAATTTGAGGTTTGCAGGGGATCCTGGGTAAGGAAACGTTGGGGGATCCACGCAAGCCATACCTCCCTGGAATCCCCCGGGTGTCTACTTTTCAGAAATGTGTGGGTTTGATAGGTTTCCCTAGGTGACCGCCAAGCACCGGGCCAAAAACCCAGGGGACCCCCCTTGCAAAACCAGGTCGTTTTGAGATAGGCAATTTTGATGTCGCCTCACTACGTTGTGGGCCCTTGCCTGTCGCGGGTACTTGGGCCTCCCACACGAGTGAGGCACCATATTTATCGGGAGACCCGGGGGAACGCTGGGTGGTAGGAAATTTGTGTCAGCCCATTGATGCCACAAAAACATATGTGTGGAAAAAGTGGTTTTCAGCTAAATTTGAGGTTTGCAGGGGATTCTGGGTAAGAAAACGTTGGGGGATCCACGGAAGCCATACCTCCCTGGAATCCACCGGGTGTCTACTTTTCAGAAATGTGTGGGTTTGGTAGGTTTCCCTAGGTGGCCGCCGAGCCCTGGGCCAAAACGTCATGGGACCCCCCTTGCAAAACCAGGTGTTTTGTGATAGGCAATTTTGATGTCGCCTCACTACGTTTTGGGCCCTTGCCTGTCGCGGGTACTTGGGCCTCCCACCCGAGTGAGGCACCGTTTTTATTGGGAGGCCTGGGGGAACGTTGGGTGGTAGGAAATTTGTGTCAGCCCGGTGATGCCACAACTTTCCCACACAAAAATGTGTGGAAAAGGTGATTTTTTCAGCAAAATATCAGGTTTGCAGGGGATTCTGGGTAAGAAAACGTTGGGGGATCCACGCAAGCCATACCTCCCTGGAATCCCCCGGGTGTCTACATTTCAGAAATGTGTGGGTTTGGTAGGTTTCCCTAGGTGGCCGCCGAGCACGGGGCCAAAAACCCAGGTGACCCCCCCTTGCAAAACCAGGTCGTTTTGAGATAATGTGTTGTTTATTTCTGCAGCGTGAAAATTTTGGCACAATATTGCAAGGAAAATGTGACAGACATTTTGAGGTTTGCAGGACATTGTGGGTAACATAACTTGTTGGGATCCACAAGAGAGATATCACCATGTACTCCCAGGGGCGTTTAGTTTACGACAATATCTACAGTTGGTAGGTTATTCTTAGATGGAATGTACACCTTGGCAGAGAGACTAAAAAGACAAAGATTACTGCACAGCCATCTATTCCTCAAGCACACACACATACTGGTTGGATTTGGCACGAGGGCGAGTGATGGTTCAGTATATACAATTTTATTAACAAGAGATTTCACAAAAATGAAATGCACTGTCAATAATTGAAAGGACAAAAAACTGAACCAGTGACCCGCAGCTCGTGAGCTGTAAAGCCACGTCAAGGCCCCAACCGCTTTACAGGCCATTCACACACCTTTCATACGTGTGACACATACAAAACCAATCACACCGCCAGCCACGGGCCCATCACATTACAACACTCACACCAGCAGACAGCGCCATTCAAGGGCCCATCACTTTCACACGCCCACATTCCTGACACAGCAACCACACAAGCTGATGAATTGTGTGGAGTGGCGCTCGGCTAGCAGTGTGTGTAGTGACCAGCAGCAAGTCACTACTCACACACTGCCAGCCGAGCGCCAGCCCACGCACACCGCCAGCCAAGCACCAGTCCACGCACACCGCCAGCCAAGCGCCAGTTCACGCACACCGCCAGGCAAGTGCCAGTCCACGCACACCGCTAGCCAAGCGCCAGTCCATGCACACCGCCAGCCAAGCACCAGTCCACGCACACCGCCAGCCAAGCACCAGTCCACGCACACCACCAGCCAAGCGCCAGTCCACGCACAATGCCAGCCAAGCGCCAGTCCAATCACACCACCAGCCACGCACCAGCCTACACACACCACCATCACATTTAGGATTTTTTTATACAAAAAAGAAAACACAAACAAATTGCAAATAGATACAAGTCTACTAACACAAAATCTGAAACTAAATACATTGCACTAATGCCAACCTTGAAACAGAACAAAAATTCTTAAACAATACAGACCAGGCAGTTCACTTTACCACTCATGGTTGCTCCCAATAATTGTTTTGCTTGTGGTACGCTCTATAACAAGCAGGCACACACAGCCCAGGGTTCCAGGGTTAGAAGGACACTCTGGGCAGTACATACGAGTCTCCTTCCGCGTACCTCTTCGCCAACAGACTCTACATCTCCTAGTGGGAAAGTCTTTTAAGGGTGTAGGAGGAATGTGATCAGGAAAGTGGCGATCTTTCAATCGAGCCACATCCTCCACCACTCCAACTCTAGGAACACTTGCCTGTCCCGCAACAAGAAGGCTGCCTATCACAGACTGCTGAAACTGAACAAAAGTCAACTTTGACGCAGAAGAACACTCCTTGAACACAACAAAAGCATTGAAAGTTGCTAAATTGAAGAGATGGATGGCCAACTTCTTATACCAAACGTAAGCCTTACGAATAGCAGTGTAAGGTTCCAACCTCTGATCTACTCTATCAACACCACCCATGTGCTTATTGTAGTCTAAAATGCACACAGGTTTGCGCACTTCAGCAATCTGACCCCAAACAGCCACAGGTGAAGTACTCTCATCATGGATGGTAGTCAGCATGTACACATCCCTCCTGTCCACAAATTTCACAGCTAGTAATTCATCACTACGCAAGGAACTGTCCCCTCTGAAGTTTTTTTGCAAACAAGCTCTTTTGGATAACCTTTACGGTTAGAGCGGATTGTGCCACAAGCAAAAGTGTCCACTTTGAACAATTCCTTAAACAATTGCACAGCAGTGTAGAAGTTATCAAGGTACAAATGGTGGCCTCTGTTAAACAGTCCTCTAGCAAGATCCCACACAATTTTCTCTGAAACTCCAAAACTGGACGGACAACCAGGGGGGTCAATAGTGGAATCCCTACCAGTGTACACACGGAAATTAAAAACATATCCTGTCCTACTCTCAGACAACATATACAGCTTAATTCCATAGCATGCCCTCTTGCTAGGAATGTACTGCCTAAAAACCAAACGGACCTTGAACAGGACCAAAGACTCATCAATAGATATTTCTTTCCCTGGAGTATAGATCTCTGAAAATCGATCTACAAAGTGATAAAGAACAGGCCGAATCTTAAAAAGATGGTCACATTCTGGGTGATCTCGTGGCAACGCCAAAGCATTATCAATCAAAAGTAAATACCGATCACGAGTCATAACTGCAGGAAATATGGCCGTTGCCATCAAGGGACTGGTAGACCAATATGAAGCCATGGACGGCTTCCTTATCAAACCCATCAAAAAAGTCAAACCCAAAAACTTCTTCATCTCTTCCAGATTTGTGGGAGTCCACCGGGTAGCTCTAGAGTGGGGCCTAAGTTTGTCACTGTTGTTCCTCAAAAACTGTTCAGCATACAAATTAGTCTGCTCAACAATATCACCCAAAAATACATCATCCATAAACAACTGAAAAAACTGTATAGGCAAATAATGTTCACAATCCACTCTACACCCTGCATAACCACTAAAGGCAGGCAACACCGGCTGCACCATGTTTGGATCAACCCAGAGTCCAGCACTTCCAGTAGGAAGCCTAGCAACCCCAGGCTGCAATCCAGATGCCTCTTGCACCATCGGCACAGTAGTATCCTCCTCTAAAACAGGCACTTCATCCGCACTGAGAGTACCTTCATCATCCGATGATTCCATGTGGAGAGAAAACTCACTGCCTGAATCTTCCCCTCCCTCCTCTCCCTCAGACGCACTGTCAGTCTCATAATCCTGCTCAGAGGAAGATTCAAGAAGCAAACCAACTACCTGCTGAGCAGTTATTCTACGGCTAGCCATAATGCTTACTAATAAAGGTAACTTGTCAAACAAGTCAACAACAACAAACACGTTGTAAAATAAGTAATAAACAAAATGCACCTTTATCAGAAATACCTATATACTCCAAAACGATACCACTCACTTGCCAGAAGCAGCTAAACTCACCACCACCTACTCTGCACAGACACAGTATGGATCAACAATATCCCACTAAAAAAAAAGAAAAAGAAAATTACACATAAGACAATGCAAAACACATCGCAAAGAATTTCATGCTCAAAACACTAACTAAATATGCTGCCATTATGACACCACTTACAAAAAAATTCATTCATACATGACAATAATACTCATTTGGAGTAAATCCAACAAAAATGTTTTTCTTACCAAAAAAATGCAACTACGCAAAACTGCAGAACAACCACTGTCGAAACCGCAAACAGGAATCAAAAGCTTTACACTAGAATAAAAAGGAGAAAAAAACATTACAATCACATATGCAAATAATGCACCAGTCCACACACAATCCACCAGCCAAGCTAAGGGGTAGGTGGGCCTAAGAGTATAAATAAAATATTCACCCCCGTAAAGGGAGCAACCCTTGCCCTTGAGGCCACTCCCCAACACAAAAATTAATAAAACCCTGGTGTCTAGTGGCTTCTGCCCCCTTGGGGGCAGATGGGCCTAAAAACATACTGCTATTCTGCCACCCAAAGAGGGCAGAAATGGCCACAATCATCCTCCCATAAAGGGAGCGACCCTTGTCCAAGGGCCCGCTCCCCAACATAAAAACCCTGGTGGCCTAGTGGCCCTACAAAAAAACAAATCAGCCGATCTGCCCCTCAGGGTGGCAGGGTGGCAGAAACGGCAAATTAATGCTCCCCAAAGGGGAGCAACCCCTGCCTAAGGGGCCACTACCCACAAATAAATCCCTGGTGGTCTAGTGGGCACTATATCAATAAAAAATTGGGCGATCTGCCCCCCCCATGGGGGCAGACAGCCACAAACAATGCCCCCAAAGGGGAGTGACCCTTGCCCAAGGGGCCACTCCCCACAGTTTGTCCCTGGTGGTCTAGTGGGAAAAGGCCTAGCAGCGAAGGGGTTAAACATTTAAAGCCCAGGACTGGGAACAACTTAACATCCTGCGACTTGAGAAGGTCTTTCACAACAAACCTTCCACAGTAGAACTATTTTACACTATTTTTGGTAACGTGGGTCTCTATCGGGCGGGCACCTTGGCAAAAATGTGACAATAGGTTACGCCCGCCCATTGGGGCCCGATTAGCCAACTGAATAAATTCTCAACAGAGGAAAGTACTCAACACATTTGTACATGTGGCATCGTAGAAAGAAAGAAGCTGGAATGTATGCTGTTTACAATGCCAAACAACAGCACAAATAGTGTACGACCTATATATTGGCAAACATAGTGTACGGCCCATATTTATAGCAACAGAATCGCAGTCCGCATAAGGATGTAAAAGTATGTTCCTGTGAAAGCCATTTCAGAGTCAAGCCACTAATACATGGCTGAAACATGTAGATCTGTAGATGTTGAAGTTTATTAAATACTCCAAGTGAATCAACCTTTGTTTTTCATCTTGCCAAAGGACCCAAGAATAAATTCCAAAATAAAAGGGACACCTTTAAGCAATTTTGTTCTCCTACCCCAAAACAATAAGTGCTCCCTCGACTAACATTGTTGAGCTCACCCAGATACAGAAGGTATCTGGGTGAGGACACAATGACGACATGCCAATGGATGATTCACTCTGTCACAATGTGATGGATATTTCATCCACCTTATTACAAGTGCATTATGTCTCCTATGGCACCTTTAATAAGGCAGATGGGATATCCATAATGTTTGTGAAGCAGGAACCCATCCAACAAACTCTAAATTATGTTCTGGGTCCTCAAATGTAGCACTTCCTCCTGTCCATGCCGCATATATGATGCATGGAGTGCCTTTTTACAGATGTTTGTGTTTTGCTGCAAAAAATACAATTGCTATCATGCTCACACCAGACCTATTGACATTTGACTGTCAAGCATTGCCCATCGGTGAGAAGGAGTGGCCAAGAGATTAAACTTTCTGCTGAGGAATCAGGAAACCTCAGAGCAAACAGTAGTTGCTCCACTTGATTGCACTGTATGGTACTGGGCAAATCTCTTTGTATCTCTTTGCTACTTTCCATTTTCTCTGAAAGTAATAGGAGCACCTGGAGATGAATTACAGATCCGTTTCAAATCTGCAGACTTATGGTGCCACTGTAAGAGCCTGTCTCTATCCTCACAGTAATCTACTCATCAGAAACAAATTACAAGATATCTTAGATATTCTACACCCACATACAACTCCAACATAGCCAGGGGGCAGACCGCCAAAACATATGGGCCCCAAAAGGGGAGCGACCCTTGCCTAAGGGGCCGCTCCCCCAAACAGTAATTCCTATGAAAATAATGCACAAAAGAGGCATCGGGGGAAAGGAAAACCCTTTCCTTTCCCCCGATGCCTCTTTTCTTTGAATGCCCCCCTCCCCAGAGCCAAAACTTACCTTTCTTCCCCGACGCACTGAAAGCAAATGGCTTCCAGCGCGTCTGGGGAGAAAGGGAAACCCCCAATGACGTCAGCGCGCCTCGCTCGCTGACATCATTGATGACGTGTACGGGGGCGGGGGAAGGCAGGGGAAGGGCTTCCCCTGCCTTCCCCGGTAAAAATTCCTAGATTGATGTCCCACGGGGGAGCGCCAGTGCTTCCCCCGTGGGTGGGTCCCATGATGAGCTGGACTCGTCATGAGCACACGCCCACTGTGTGCCATGACGAATCCAGCTCGTCATGGGAACTGAAGGGGTTAAACTCACACAGCGTGGCAACTTGTTTATTGGTCTAACCCCGACCACTGAATCTACCAGGATGATTGGTAAATTGCAATTATATCTGTATTTTTATTACCTCCTGTTTGTTTGATCTGATCACTTTGTACAGCCCTCTGACACCCTGATCGGTCACGCTATATAAAACTCAAAGTAAATAAATAGGGGCCATAGAACTAGTCGACAAAGTTCCGATCCTTTAGACAGATAGAAGGATCATCCTCAGAACTCTATGAATACATGAGCCTGAGAGAAATAGAGGATGGGCACTAATCAAACATTGCTGAAAGCACCAATGGGCTCAATTCAGCTACACCTGTGCAAGGAGTACTGTCTGAAGTCCAGCGACTCACAAAGCAAAGTGGTTAGACCTGTCAAGTGCAGGGGTCAGATCAGCCACCTAAGTTTTCAATGCAGTGGCATATTAATATATATATATATAAACTCCAACTCCAATTCCTTTAGTTAAGAACAGGACACCGACACAGGCGCTGGATCAAACGATCAGTTTCGTGTTTATTGAAATCTCCGCTGTCTATATATATATTACTTACTGGCGGTCGCCGGTAGGTAGTTATAGTTAGGACCTAGTTTCCATAGGAAACGTGTTTTTTGATTTGCCAATATCTTTGGCGCCGTTTGACGAATCTTCGTGAAATTTTCAAAACTAATGGCCCGCTCCTGTCAGTTCCTGTCTTGAAAGTTTCGGGATGATTCGTCCAGCGGGGGCCGAGAAAAAAGGTGGGTCCCAAAATGCGTTTTCTCCATGTTAATTTCCATAGGAACTTTTGTCGCGGCTACAGCCCGAACTGCTGAACGGAATTGCACCAAATTTGGCAGAGAGGTAACTCTTGGTCCAAAGTGCACTCTTTGCTTTAAATGGTGTAAATCCATTCAGTAGTTCCTGAGAAATTTAAAAATAAAAAAATATCGATATCTGAGCACCAAGGAGGATTTGCGAACCCTCCCGATCACGAGCTTCATTCTGATTGGCTGCCAACATTCCAAACCAGGAAGTGTTGGCAGACATCTTGTGACTCGGTAAAACCGAGTCACAAGAAAACAGTAAAACAAAGATAAAAAACAAGAAAAGGGGGCAGGGTAGAAACACCCTGACCCCCTAGGCCTGCTCAGGGGGTCCCACAGGGACCCCCAGGCCCAAAAAAAGCATTTTTTTTTAATTTTCGGCCTGAGTCGTGCTGGGTGTGCAAATCTGGAAGAAAATTTTAAAAAACAATTAAGTTCGGGCTCCTGCACTTCGTTTTCTTAAAGCCCCCGGGTGGGCAAGGTCCCAGGGGCAATATGTAATAATGGTGCGGGGGCCCCCACGGGCCCCCGCAGCCATGGGGACTGCAACCTCCCGGGGCTTGATTTATAATATGCGGGGGACACACGGCCCCCGCAGCCCCAGGGACCGCCACATCCCCGGGGCTGTGTTGGTATGAAATGCGTGGGGGGGGCCTGTCCCCCACGCAGCCCCGGGGACCGCCACCCCCCTGGGGCTTTTGACTTTAATTGCGGGGGGCCTCGTGCCCCCCGCAGCCCCGAGGACCGCCACCTCCCCGGGGCTTTCTTAAAAAAAAGAAAGAAAGTGTGGGTGGGGGGCTCCTGCCCCCCCACACTGCCCCGGGGTCCACCACCTCCCCGGGGCATACAGTAATTTAAATTTGGGGGTCCGTAGCGGACCCCCGGCCCTGGGGGCCACCACCTCCCCTGGGCTTTAAAAATATGTTGGAGGGGGGCCACGCGGCCCCCCTTGTGGAGCATTCCATGGCCCTGGGGACCGCCACCTCCCAGGGCTGGCTCCTGCAATGTCCCAGGGTGCCCACCCCAGGGACATTGCCGTTTGCTATAGCAGGGCGGGAGCACGGCTCCCGCCCTGCCATAGCAAACACTGCTTTGCTTCTCGGAAGCGAGAGCAGGAAACCTGCTCTCGCTTCCAAGAAGCAAAGCAGAATTGCTTATGGACAAGGGGGGCTGCATGTTAGCAGCTCCCCTTCCCCAAAAGCAATGCCGGCTCCAGTAGGAGGTGGGAAGCCGGCTGGGACCGCGGGAGCATTGGGCCTCCCCCCACAGTCCCCAACGCAAGGGCTGGCCCCAGGGGATGGGGTCCCCGGGGCCAAAAGTGGCCCAGGGGAAGGGGGCCACGTGGCCCCCCTCCCTAATTAAAAAAGAAATTTTAAAAAAAGAGGCCAGGCCCCGGGGGATGGGGTCCCCAGGGCCAATAGCGGCCCAGGGAAGGGGGCCACACAGCCCCCCTCCCGTAAATATTTTTTTTTAAAACAGGCCAGGCCCCGGGGGATGGGGTCCCCGGGGTCAGAAGTGGCCCAGGGAAGGGGGGCCACGCGGCCCCCTCCCCTAATTAAAAATAATAAATAAAAAAAACAGGCCAGGCCCTGGGGGATGGGGTCCCCGGGTTCAGAAGTGGCCCAGGGAAGGGGGGCCACGCGGCCCCCCTCCCCTAATTAAAAATAATTTTTAAAAAACAAGACCTGGCCCCGGGGGATGGGGTCTCCGGGGCCAGAACTGGCCTCAGGAGGGGGCCACGCGGCCCCCTTCCCGTTTTTTGTTACAAAATTTTCTTTTTAAATGGCACAGGCCCTGGGGGATGGGATCCCCAGGGCCCAAAGAATAGAACATGAAGGGGGCTACACAGCCCCCCTTCTAAAAATATCAAAAGTAAAGAAAAACCGGCATCTCGCCAGAGGCCCCGCCCCTTCCCTGCACCACTCTGCAAACGCGCCTCCTGGCGCGTTCTGGGTTGGGGATTGAATCCCCTCGAATATTATGGGTCCTTAGGGGCCAACTAGCCCACAAGGTACCTCCAGTAAGCCCCACACAGTGGGATTGCTGAGGTGGTGCGAGGCCATGCCCCTTTTTACACCACTCTGCAAACATGCCTCTTGGCGCACTGCTGGTGGGGCGATGAGGTCCTCTTGTGTCCTGAGGACCTCAGGACTGAAGTGGACTTCATCCCCCGAGCAGCAGTGTGCCAGGCGGCGCATTTGCAGAGTGGAGTAAAAAGGGGGCGTGGCCTTGGACCACTCTCAGCAATCCAGCTGTGTGGGGCTTACTGGAGGTAATTGCAAAAAGAAGGGGCCCCCTGACGCTGGTGAGAAGTACACCTAGACAGGGAAAGGACATTAATGTAAATATTCTAGGGCTACTTCAGACCTTGAACCCTCAAACCATAAAAGGGTTGAGAAATAACTATAGTGACACTATAATTTAGAAATGTATAAAAAGATTTATTTATAATTTATCTTAATCCCAATGATAAGTAACTATAAAAACACATATTAAACATGAAAAAATTCATACAGAGACTAACAATTATACAACATTCTGGCCACATTCAGTCACATTCAAAAGCATACTACATACATATAATCAAGATGATATACATGATTATTCCATCCCACATGATTAAATATATACAGACTATAATGAACAAACAACAACAACACTTAGATGAAAAGTTTGCATTTTTAGGGTGGTTTTCACAGATGACTCTACGCGCGTTTCGACAGAAGCACTGTCTTCATCAGGAGTTCCACCTCAGAATGTTATGCTCTGTAAAGAATAACATGTATATATCACATACATATGAGACATAATTTTTAAACATGATTTTAAATGTCACTATAGTTAATAATTATAATGATTACATGTAATAATAAAGACCCATAATTAGGCTGAGGGTATAATATCTTATTATCGTTTATTAAAACTGGAATATTAAAAACGAGCCTGACCAAAAATGAACAAGGATACAAACATATAATCTCCCAAACAACATATAACACCACAAACAAACAATGGAAAACTATTACCAGTTATCTGTGTTCTTTGTATGGATACCATATCAAAAGTGCTAAGGTCCCCTTATTGAAAGAAGATATAATTGGTATCTTTGAAAGGTAAATAGCTTGGAAAAAACATATGAGGGCTTACTGGAGGTAACAGGAGGGCTAGTTGGTCCCCAGGGACGCTCAGGAGGTAAGGGGACTTCCTTCCCCAACCAAGAGCGTGCCAGGAGGCGCGTTTGCAGAGTGATGGACAAAGGGGGCGTGGCCTGTGTCCACCTCTCCGCAATCCCACTGTGTGGGGCTTACTGGAGGTAACAGGTAGGCTAGTTGGCCCCTAACCACCCCCAACAGAGAAGGGGACTTCACTCTCCATCCAAGAGTGCGCCGGGGAGCGTGTTTGCAGACTGGTGGGCAAAGGGGGTGTGGCCTGCTATGAGAACTTACCAATGCTGCTGTGTGGGACTTACTGGAGGTAATAGGAGGGGTAGTTGGTCCCCAAGGTTGTCCTTGGGGGCCAACTATTCCTCCTGTTACCTCCAGTAAGTCCCACACAGTGGGATTGCTAAGAGGTCTCGGACGCCATGCCCCCCTTTCTCCACGACTCTGCAAAATCGCCTCCTGGCACACTACGGGTTGGGGGATGAAGTCCACTTTTCTCCTGAGGGACTTTGGGGGCCAAGAAGCCCTCGTGGTACCTCCTGTAAGTCCTATGCAGCAGATTTCCTGAGCGGTGGTTGGAGGCCCAGCCCCCTTTCTCCACCTCTCTGCAAACACGACTACTATTTAAAGAAGCATTTGCAATGTAATAGGTTTCGCATTTGCGAGAGTTAGAGCTATTGCCGTTGTAAATGTAAAAGTGTTTTATTAATATTTCTTGGAGTGGAGTTGATGTAGGTTGTGTGTAGTGGAATTATGTGGATAGAAAGTATGGGGTATTTACTGTATAGGAATTATGTAGAGTGGGATTATGTGTTATGGAGAGTAATTGTGTGGTATGCTAGTCTGTGTTGTGGAGTGGTAACCTCAGGTTTAGTCTTCCTCATTTCCATAGAAGCTAAACTATAAACTCAGTGAGAAAAAAAAAAGAAGGAACCACTGAGGAGCACTTCTGGACCTAGTCAGAGGTATGAGCAGGGCCACTGGAATTATGCGACTGCTTGGCTGCACCGACTTTTGCACAATTATACATTTTCCGCATTTGCCACATAATCCATCATCTGCTGCATAATCTGCAGATTTGAACAAAAAAAACCTTGTTTCTAGCTCAAACGGCTCAAACGTTAGCAAAAATGCAGCGACAAGTGTTACAGCGTGGTGGAAGGCCCTTTGCAAACCTAGAATTCTCACCTGTTACTTATTGCTAAATGTGGTTATTTAATTGGTACTAATGGTGTGCAAACCACTCTTGCTTCTTTCTGTGCCTCTCTTGCCTCTTTCTGTATTTCTGTTGCTTCTTTCTGCACCTTTCTTTCTTTTTCTGTACTTCTTTTGCCTCTTTGTGCTCATCTCTTCCACTTTCTGCACCTGTCTTGCCTCTTTCTGCACTCGTCTTCCCTCTTTGTATACCTCTCTTGCCTCTTTCTATATCTCACTTGCCTCTTTCTGCACTTCTCTTGCTTCTTTCTACACCTCTGTTGCTTCTTTCAGCAATTCTCTTGCCTCTTTCTGCACTTCTCTTGCCTGTTTCTGCACCCCTCTTCCCTCTTTGTGCAACTCTCTTGCCTCTTTCTATACCTCTCTTCCCTCTTTCTGTACCCCTCTTGCCTCTTTCTGTACCTCTGTTGCTTCTTTCTGCACTTCTCTTGCCTCTTTCTGCACCCTTCCTGCCTCTTTCAGCACCTCTGTTGCTTCTTTCTGCACTTCTCTTCCTTCTTTCTGCACCCTCGTGCCTCTTTCTGCACCCTTCTTCCCTTTTCCTGCACGTCTCTTGGTTCTTTCTGCACTGCTCTTGCCTCTTTCTGCACCCCTCTTGCCTCCTTCTGTACCTCTGTTGTTTCTTACTGCACTGCTCTTGCTTCTTTCTGCACTTCTTTTGTCTGTTTCTGCTCTTCTCTTGCCTCCTTCTGCACCTCTGTTGCTTTTTTTTAGCACGTCTCTACCTCTTTCTGCAACCCTCTTGCCTCTTTCTGCACATGTGTTGCTTCTTTCTGCACTTCTCTTGCTTCTTTCTGCACTTCTGTTGCTTCTTTCTGCACCCTCTTGCCTCTTTCTGCACCCTTCTTCCATCTTTCTACACTTCTCTTCCCTCTTTCTGCACCTCTCTTGCCTCTTTCTGCACCCCTGTTCCCTCTTTCTGCACTTCTCTTGCCTGTTTCTACAACTCTCTTGCCTCTTTCTACAGTTCTCTTGTCTCTTTCTGCACATCTGTTGCTTCTTTCTGCACTTCTCCTGCCTCTTTCTGCACCCCTCTTGCCTCTTTCTGCACCTCTCTTGGTTGTTTCTGTACTGCTCTTGTTTCTTTCTGCACCTGTCTTGCAAATTTCTCCACCCCTCTTGCCTCTTTCTGCACCCCTCTTCCCTCTTTCTGCACCTCTCTTCCCTCTATCTGCACACCTCTTGCCTCTTTCTGCACTTCTCTCGCTTCTTTCTGCACCCCTCTTGCCTCTTTCTGCACCTCTGTTGCTTCTTTCTGCACTTGTATTGCTTCTTTCTGCAACTCTCTTGCAAATATCTGCACCCCTCCTGCCTCTGTGTGTACCTCTCTTGCTTCTTCCTGCTCGTGCCTCTTTCTGCACCCCTCTTGCCTCTTAATGCACCTCTTTTGATTTTTTCTGCTCTTCTCTTGCTTCTTTCTGCACACCTCTTGCCTCTTTCTGTACATCTGTCGCTTCTTTCTGCACTTCTCTTTCCTCTTTCTGCACCCTTCGTGCCTCTTTCAGCACCTCTGTTGCTTCTTTCTGCACTTCCCTTCCTTCTTTCTGCACCCTCGTGCCTCTTTCTGCACCCTTCTTCCATTTTCCTGCATGTCTCTTGGTTCTTTCTGCACCCCTCTTGCCTCCTTCTGTACCTCTGTTGTTTCTTACTGCACTGCTCTTGCTTCTTTCTGCACCTCTCTTGCAAATTTCTGCATCCCTCTTGCCTCCTTCTGCATCTCTGTTGGTTCTTTCTGCACTGCTCTTGCTTCTTTCTGCACTTCTTTTGTCTGTTTCTGCAACTCTCTTGCCTTTTTCTGCTCTTCTGTTGCCTCCTTCTGCACCTCTGTTGTTTCTTTTTTGCACTTTTCTTCCTCTTTCTGCACCCCTCTTGCCTCTTTCTGCATCCCTCTTCCCTCTTTCTGCACCTCTCTTCCCGCTATCTGCACTCCTCTTGCCTCTTTCTACACCTCTGTTACTTCTTTCTGCACTTCTCTCGCTTCTTTCTGCACCCCTCTTGCCTCTTTCTGCACCTCTGTTGCTTCTTTCTGCACTTGTCTTGCTTCTTTCTGCACCTCTCTTGCAAATTTCTGCACCTCTCGTGCCTCTGTGTGTACCTCTCTTGCTTCTTTCTGCTCCTCTCTTGCCTCTTTCTACACCCCTCTTGCCTCTTTCTGCACCTTTTTTGCTTTTTTCTGCACTTCTCTTGCCTCTTTCTGCACCCCTCTTGCCTCTTTCTGCACCTCTGTTGGTTCTTTCTGCACTGCTTTTGCTTCTATCTGCTACTCTCTTGCACATTTCTGCACCCCTCTTGCCTCTTTCTGTACCTCTGTTGGTTCTTTCTGTACCTCTCTTGCCTCTGTGTGCACCCCTGTTCCCTCTCTGTGCACCTCTTTTGCCTGTTTCTGCAACTCTCTTGCCTCTTTCTGAACCTCTGTTGCTTCTTTCTGCACTTCTCTTGCTTCTTTCTGCACCTCTCTTGCTTCTTTCTGCACCCCTCCTGCTTCTTTCTGCACTTCTCTTGCTTCTTTCTACATCTCTCTTGCTTCTTTCTGCACCCCTCGTGCCTCTTTCTGCACCCTACTTCCCTTTTCCTGCACGTCTCTTGGTTCTTTCTGCATTGCTCTTGTCTCTTTCTGTACCCCTCTTGCCTCTTTCTGCACCTCTTTTGCTTCTTTCTGCACTTCTGTTGCCTTTTTCTGCACCCCTCTAGCCTCTTTCTGCACCTCTGTTGGTTCTTTCTGCACTGCTCTTGCTTCTTTCTGCACCTCTATTGCTTCTTTCTGCACTTCTCTTGCTTCTTTCTACACCTCTCTTGCGTCTTTCTGCACCCCACTTGCCTCTTTCTACACCCTTCTTCCCTTTTTGTACACCCCTCTTGCCTCTTTCTGCACCTCTCTTACCTCTTTCTGCACCCCTCTAGCCTCTTTCCACATCTCTTTTGCTTGTTTCTGCTCTTTTGCCTCTTTCTGTACCCCTTTCGCCTCCTTCTGCACCCCTGTTGTTTCTTCCTGCACTGCTCTTGCTTCTTTCTGCACCTCTCTTGCAAATTTCTGGACCCCTCTTGCCTCTTTTGGCACCCCTCTGCTCTCTTTCTGCACCCCTGTTCCCTCTTTCTGTAACTCTTCTGCCTCTTTCTGCACCCCTCTTCCTTCTTTCTACACCTGTTGCTTCTTTCTGTACTTCTCTTGCTTCTTTCTGCACCTCTCTTGCTTCTTTCTGCACCTCTCCTGCCTCTTTCTGCACCTTTCTTCCCTCTTTCTGCACCTCTCTTGCCTCTTTCTTCACCTCTCTTGCCTCTTTCTGCACACACAGGGCTACTTTCAAACTGACCTCAGGCTCAGCAGTACACACATGCAAGTGCAGAAAAGGCCTGCTGGCCTCTAAACTGCCATGCCCTAATACATGCTAGGGACTTAGAGGTAGTTTTAATCCCATTGCCCTATTATGTACTAGGGCCTTACAGAGGAGGTCATGCCAATCACAGGGGTACCCCAACCCATAGTGTACCCTAGTGTATGTAGGTGTTTTCACTGTATTCAAAGTGTCTTTCAGCATAGCACTGGCTCCAGGCCTGGTTAGGCAGAGCCCAGGGTCAGTCAGAGTCAGTTACCACCAGTACCAGTCAGCAAAACATTGGGGGGTACCCAGAGCACAGGATGACTTTGCAACAAGGCCTCTTTCTGCACCTCTGTTGGTTCTTTCTGCATATCTCTTGCTTCTTTCTGCACCTTTCTTCCTCTTTCTGGACTTCTGTTGCCTCTTTCTGCATTTCTCTTGCTTCTTTCTGCGCCTTTCTTCCTCTTTCTGCACATTTCCAACCTATGTAGACATAGTTAGAAATTAGCATTTAAAAAACCTTAGAAATTCACTGAAAAAAACATAGGTTTCAGGGACGTTATAGTTAGAAATTAGCGTTTAAAAAACCTTAGAAATTCACTGAAAAAACTAAGCCTGAGCGTAGTTCGTGGAGTTGTGCTACGCGACGCTACGTGAAGCGGTAAAACAACTCCGCCCCGCTACGCGAGCAGCGTAGTGCGATAGGAATATGCTGTTCGTGGTGATTGCACAGTGCCGGATGCTTGTCCGCACTGTGCAATCATTGCAAATGGCATCATGCAGAGTGCAAGCGGTCGTTTTCTGCCGCGCGAGTAGATTTTTACTCGAGCGGCAGCTTTCTCAACGCGAACGGGCAGTTTCTCATCGCGAGCGGTCGCGAGCATACGCGTTGAGAAATCTCGCCAGGAGGTTTATTTTCCACGCTCGCGCCGCCAACTTGATGTTGCCGATTGCGAACGAAGAAAAATCTCGCCGGGATGTTAATTTTGCTCGCTCGCGGTCACCAACTTGATGTTGAGGAACGCGAGCGATCAAAAATGTCCGCTACACTACGCGTAGCGGATTTTCTCTGCACTCCGCGAGATCCGCGTAACGCGGAGTGCAGAAAACTCCGCAACCTCCGCGAGCGGAGCGTAGTTCACCACCCAGGGTTAGAAAAAACCACAGGTTTCAGGGACGTTATAGTTAGTTGGACATTTCACTCGTACATAACCAGAGAATTTCGCCCGTTATAGTTAGTTGAGCTAACTATAACTCGCGCCCCCGCAATGCACTGCTGATGACATCACAAATTACATCATTCATGACATGGTCAGTGACATCACTGATGACATCACTGATGACCTCTCAAATGACATCACTGATGACATCATCCATGTGATAATCTGATGCACCTCCTCACACCCTAATATAACCTTTGATACACCCACTCTAAAATACAGACTACCATTTGGAAAACCATAGACACACCAATACCAGTTACTACATACCCACTCACTGATTCCTAGGTCTACACGCACATCCACTCATTCACCCATACAGTCACTCATACATGCAGTCACTCATCAATACAGCACTATCATATGCACTCATACACTTATACAGACACTCACACAGCGCCACTCATCCATAGAGTTACTCACACACCCAGTCAGTCATGCAAAGAATCAATCACACTCCCATTTACTCACCTATACAGTTATACACACACCACCTCACTTATTCATACAAGATACTAACACATACTTACTCTCTTATACAATCACTGATACAAGCACACACTCATCCATACAGCCACTCTCACAATCACTCACTCTCACATATAGTAATTTGTATACTCCAACACTCACACGTACTGCCTTTCACATATGTAGTTACTCACACATGTATCACTGAGACATCCATTCACTCACCAACACACCCATAAACACACTCACCCACCCATATAGCCCTTCACAGATGCACTCTTGAACCCATACACCCAGTGAATCACCCACTCACACATCTATGCACAGAGTCACATACCCCCCCACACACCCACACAGACACTCAGGCACCCATACAGATACTCAGACAACCAATCAATAACCCATATAGACACTCATGTAGCTACTCACCAACCCATGCAGCCGCTTACACACCAACTGACAGACTGACACAGTTTAGTCACTAACCCATGCATTCAGTAAGACACGTTTAATCACTCACTTAAATAGTCAGTCACGCACCTACGAAATCATCCATTCAGACACTTATACACCCACTCATTCTTCAATACACCTTGGCATATATATATAAAACGTATTTAAACTTTACAGAAACATGCAGTCACTGGATGATGTCATCAGTGATGTCATCAGTGATGTCATTTGAGATGTCATCAGTGATGTCATGAATGATGTAATATGTGATGTCATCAGCAGTGCATTGCGGGGGCGCGAGTTATAGTTAGCTCAACTAACTATAACGGCCGAATTTCTCTGGTTTTGTACGAGTGAAATGTTCAACTAAGTATAACATCCCTGAAACCTGTGGTTTTTTCAGTGAATTTCTAAGGTTTTTTAAATGCTAATTTCTAACTATAACGTCCCTGAAACCTATGGTTTTTTCAGTGAATATGTACATATATATATAAACTATATATATATATATATATAAACTATATCTATATCTATATATATATATATGTGTATATTATCTACTGGCGGTCGCCAGTAGATAGTTATAGTTAGGACCTATTTTCCATAGGAAATCCGCAACATTCTATTTGAAATAACGTTGGCGTCGGTTGACGAATCTTCGCGAAAGTTTCCAACTTGTTGGGGCGCTCCGGTCCGCTCCTATCCTGAAAGTCTCGGGGTGATTCGTCAAGCGGGGGCCAAGAAAAAAGGGCGGTCCCAAAACGTGTTTTCCCCATTCATTTTTCCATAGGAACCTTTAGTCGCAGCTACAGCCCGAACTGCTGAACGGAATCACACCAAATTTGGCAAAAAGGTAGCCCTTGGTTCAGAGTCGTGCCTTTTGGTTAAATGGTGTAAATCCATTCAGTAGTTCCTGAGAAAATCAAAAGTAAAATCACATATATATCTGGCCGGAGCCTAACCACTCATGTCATCGTGAGATCTGATTGGCTGTCAGCACTTCATCCTGGAATTGCTGGCAGCCATCTTGGGACCAATATACATGATAGTACCCCATTGAAATGCATTGTAGTGAATCAAAGATTTTGAGGGTTACCAAAAGGAGAACTATAAAGGGTGATAACAGACTTTAGTTACATTAGAATTCATTTGTTGATGGTACCATACTAATTTCAGGAATTGTGGTGTGTTCTAAGGTGATTTTACCCTGTGAAAAACCTTCTGCTGGGATATCATTAATCATGTTTGAGAGAAAACTATTTTCACATGCTTGTCCCATAGAGTTTTGGAAGGTGCTCCAGAAGCTAAAATGAGAGCATATTTTCTGTAAATTCACATTATCTTTCTCAGTCATGTGAGAATGAAGTCTGACATTCTCAGTAAAACATGTACATCCAACAAGGGCAGAGACTGTCAGTTGATTCCTTTGTGTTCTACTGCAGCTTCCCAGAGTGTTCTAAAGAACAACTAGAGTGCTAACAGCCTTACTTATGACAAAAGTATGGCACACCTGAAGCCATTTTGATTGGAATAAACTGGTAACACTTAAAACATTTAATTTAAAAGGAACAAAATGATGGGGTTCATTTTGTCATAGAAATTATGGTTAGTGCTGTAGAAAGAAAAATTAGGACATGTTTCAAGTGTGATCTCAAATATCTTCCTGTTATATTTCAACAGGAGCAGCCTGCCAGTTGATGCCTTTGTGTTCTACTGCAGCTTCCCAGAGTGTTCTAAAGAACAACTAGAGCGCTAACAGCCTTACTTATGACAAAAGTATGGCACACCTGAAGCCATCTTGATTGGAATAAACCGGTAACACTTAAAACATTTAATTTAAAAAGGAACAAAATGAGGGGGTTCTTTTTGAAATAGAAATTATGGTTAGTGCTGCAGAAAGAAAAATTAGGGCATCTTTTAAGTGAGATCTCAAATCCTCTTCTATTTTATTAGAAAATTATGACATGCAGACTGAAACAATCACTTTCAATACCAGCAGCAGACTTCCAGTTAACTCCCTGGTGAGCAGTAGCTTTACTACAGTGATCTAATGAGCAACTAGAGTGCTAACATTCTGAATTTATGGCAAATGTGAGACACATCTGAATGCCTTCTTGATGGAATCAAAGTAAAAAACTGAAAGCATGTCCTACTGAGGAGACTGCAGTAAATGAGGAAATTAGGAAACTTCATAACAAAGAAGTCTTCCAAGATGGCCACCAGTGAAAAAAGAGCCCAAATGTAGCACAAATATTACCCAGATGTAGCCCACATATAGCCCAATGACAAAAGTGTGCAAAACACTTTTTATTTTTCGTTTTTTTGCAGTTTTATGTAGTGCAGACTGGTCAGGTATTGGAGCGTTGCATCTTAAAACATGATCCCCCTACACTACAAAAACACCACTGCACTACCCTAAACCCTAAAACACTACCCCCAGCACGAACCCCTACACTACACAAGCACCACTGCACTATCCTAAACCCTAAAACACTACCCCCAGCATGACCCCCTACACTACACTAAACACCACTGCACTACCCTAAACCCTAAAACACTACCCCCAGCACGACCCCCTACACTACCCAAACACCACTGCACTAACCTAAATCCTAAACCACTACCCCCAGCACGACCCCCTACACTACCCAAACACCACTTCACTACCCTAAAACATGACCCCCTACACTACACAAACACCACTGCACTACCCTAAACCCTAAAACACTACCCCCAGCACGACCCCCTACACTACACAAGCACCACTGCACTACCCTAAACCCTGAAACACTACCCCCAGCACGACCCCCTACACTAGCCAAACACCACTGCACTACCCTAAAACATGACCCCCTACACTACACAAACACCACTGCACTACCCTAAACCCTAAAACACTACCCCAGCACGACCCCCTACACTACACAAGCACCACTGCACTACCCTAAACCCTAAAACACTACCCCCAGCACAACCCCCTACACTGCCCGAACACCACTGCACTGCCCTAAACCCTGAAACACCAGCCCCTGCACGACCCCCTACACTGCCAGAACACCACTCCACTGCCCTAAACCCTGAAACACCACCCCTAGCCCGACCCCCTACACTGCCCGAACACCACTGCACTGCCCTAAACCCTGAAACACCACCCCCTTCACGACTCCCTACACTGCCCGAACACCACTGCACTGCCCTAAACCCTGAAACACCACCCCCAGCAAGACCCCCTACACTGCCCGAACACCACTGCACTGCCCTAAACCCTGAAACACCACCCCCAGCATGACCCCTTTACTGCTCGAACACCACTGCACTTCCCCAAACCCTGAAACACCACCCCCAGCATGACCCCCTACACTGCCTGAACACCACTGCCCTAAACCCTGAAATACCACCCCTGCACGACCCCCTACACTGCCCGAACACCACTGCACTGCCCTAAACCCTGAAACACCACCCCTGCACGACCCCCTACACTGCCCGAACACCACTGCACTGCCCTAAACCCTGAAACACTACCCCAGCACGACCCCCTATACTGCCCGAACACCACTGCACTGCCCTAAACCCTAAAAGACCACCCACAGCACGACCCCCTACACTGCCCGAACACCACTGCACTGCCCTAAACCCTAGAACACTACCCCCAGCACGACCCCCTACACTACCCGAACACCACTGCACTACCCTAAACCCTAAAATACTCCCCCAGCACGACCCCTACACTACCCGAACACGACTGCACTGCCCTAAACCCTCAAACCCTCCCCCAGCACGACCCCTACACTACCCGAACACCACTGCACTGCCCTAAACCCTAAAACACTACCCCCAGCACGACCCCCTACACTACCCGAACACCACTGCACTGCCCTAAACCCTAAAACACTACCCCCGCATGACCCTCTACACTACCCAAACACCAATGCACTACCCTAATCCCTAAAACACTACCCCCGCACGACCCCCTACACTACCCAAAGACCACTGCACTACCCTAAACCCTAAAACACTACCCCCGCACGACTCCCTACACTACCCAAACACCACTGCACTACCCTAAACCCTAAAACACGACCTCCTACACTACCCAAACACCACTGCACTACCCTAAACCCTAAAACACTATCCCCTATACTACACAAACACCACTGCCCTACCCTAAACCCTAAAAAACTACCCCCAGCACGAACCCCTACACTACCCAAACACCACTGCACTACCCTAAACCCTAAAACACTACACCCAGCAGTACCCCTACACTACCCAAACACCACTGCACTACCCTAAACCCTAAAACACTACCCCCAGCAGTATCCCCTACACTACCCAAACACCATTGCACTATCCTAAACCCTAAAACACTACCCCCAGCAGTACCCCTACACTACCAAAACACGACTGCACTACCCTAAATCACTACCCCCAGCACGACCCCCTACACTACCCAAACACCACTGCACTACCCTAAACCCTAAAACACTACCCCCAGCATGACCCCCTACACTACCCAAACACCACTGCACTACCCTATACCCTAAAACACTCCCCGAGCACGACTCCCTACACTACCCAAACACCACTGCACTACCCTAAACCCTAAATCTACCCCCAGCATGACCCCCTACACTACACAAACACCACTGCACTACCCTAAACCCTAAAACACTACCCCCAGCACGACCCTCTTCACTACCTAAACACAACTGCACAATTTTTTACAGGCGTTGCAACGCAGGCCTGTGGTGCTTACTGGAAGTACCTGGTGGGCTAGTTGGGCCCCAGGGACCCTCAGAATTCAAGGTGACCTAATCCCCCAACTTAAAACGCTCCACGGGGCGCGTTTGCACAGTGGTGAAGGGAGGGGGCGGGGTCTCAGGTGACATGTGCGCAAACACGCCCTGTGGTGCGTTTTAAGTTGGGGAATTAATTCCCTTTGAATCCTGAGGGACCCTGGGGGCCAACTAGCCCACCAGGTACCTTCAGTAAGCACAACAGAGTTGCGTTGTAGAGAGGTGAAAAAAGGTGCGTGGCCTCGGAATGCCTCTCTGCAACTCAGCTCTGTGGGGCTAGTTGGGCCCCAGGGACCCTCGGGATTCAAGGGGACTTAATCCCGCAACTTAAAACGCGCCACGGGGCGCGTTTGCACACATGTCACCTCAGGCCCCCCCTCTCTTCACCACTGTGCAAACGCGCCCTGTAGCGCGTTTTAAGAGGTAGTTTTAATGCCCCTGCCCTATTATGTACTAGGGACTTGCAGAGGAGGTCATGCTAATCACAGGGGTACCCCAATGCATAGTGTTCCCTAGTGTATGTAGGTGTTTTCACTGTATTCTAAGTGTCTTTTAGCATAGCACTGGCTCTGGTTAGTCAGAGTCAGTTACCACCAGTACCCGTCTGAAAAAGTTGTGGGCACAGGATGATTTTGCAACAAGGCCTCTTTCTGCTCCTCTATTGGTTCTTTCTGCACATCTTTTGCTTCTTTCTGTGCGTTTTTTCTTCTTTCTTCACATGTCCTACCTCTGTAGGCATAGTTAGAAACTAGCATTTAAAAAACCTTTGAAATTCACTTAAAAATCATAGGTTTCAGGCACAATATAGTTAGAAATTAGCATTTAAAAACCTTTGTAATTCACTGAAAAAACCATAGGTTTCAGACACGTTATAGTTAGAAATTAGCATTTAAAAACCTTTGAAATTCACTGAACAAACCATAGGTTTTAGGGACAGTTATAGTTAGTTGGACATTTCACTCGTACAAAACCATAGAAATTCCCCCGTTATAGTTAGTTCAGCTAACTATAACTCGCGCTCCGCAATGCACTGCTGATGATGTCACATATTACATCACTCATGACATGGTCAGTGGCATCACTGATGACATCACTGATGACATCTCAAATGACATCACTGATGACATCATCCATGTGATAATTTCATGCATCTTCTCACACCCTAATATAACTTTTGATACACCCACTCTAAATTACAGACTGCCATTCTCAAAACCATAGACACTCCAACACCAAAAACTACATACCCACTCACTGATTCTTAGGTCTACACACACATCCACTCACTCACCCATACAGTCACTCATACTTACAGTCACTCAGTACAGGACTATCATATGCACTGAAAAACCTGACTCTTATACACCCATTCATTCTTCAATACACCTTCGCATATACATAAAACATATTTACATTTTATAGAAACACATAGTCACTGGATGATGTCATCAGTGATGTCATCAGTGATGTCATCAGTGATGTCACTGACCATGTCATGAATGATGTAATATGTGACGTCATCAGCAGTGCATTGCGGGGGCGCGAGTTATAGTTAGCTCAACTAACTATAACGGGGGAATTTCTATGGTTTTGTATGAGTGAAATGTCCAACTAACTATAAAGTCCCTGAAACCTATGGTTTATTCAGTGAATTTCTAAGGTTTTTTAAATGCTAATTTCTAACTATAACGTCCCTGAAACCTATGGTTTTTTCAGTGAATTTCAAAGGTTTTTCAAATGCTAATTTCTAACTATAACGTGCCTGAAACCTATGGTTTTTCAGTGAATTTCAAAGGTTTTTTAAATGCTAATTTCTAATTATAATGTTCATTAAACCTATCTTTTTTCTGTGTTTTTAAATTATCATCCCATTCTCAACCTGGTCAAAACTGCAAATCTCACCACTTTTCCATCGATGCCTTCCGCCCAAAAATCGCCACAAATGAGAGTCACAACTAACGCTAATGATATGCAAAAGTAGGCGTTCCCGTGGAGAAAAAAAACCAAAGCACCACTTCCCCATATTTTCAACGACCAGCCAAATCTGCAATGCGATCCAAAAACCAGGTGATAAGCCGAGTTAGCAGTAAGAAATTAACATCAGCCTTTAACTGGTGTAAGGAGGTGGACTATCTACAGCGTGAATTGGACCCAACTCACAGCCACATCTAAAGACCAACACGTGATACAGCTACTGATCATGCAACTCCGACACCCAACATGGCCACAACACCCACCGCCACCACCACCAGGACCTCACCACCAGGACCTCCCCCCCGGACCACCCCCCCTACTACCACCGAGGCAGCGCAAAACAGGACAACGGACCTTCCCAAAACGCCATGGCCCCCAGCTGCACAATAGCTGAATGTTGGGACATGTGGGAACCAAGTATGTGTGAAGGAGGCAAGTCACCCATCAATAATAATGCACACAATACCAAGTGTAGCGGCGATGTGCTGGACAGACCTCACTATGCAGAGCACAAACCTCGCCATGTGTACATATACTACTGATACTTGTAGTGTTGTGCACAGTGGACGCAACCATGTTACCTCAGGCAATGGGGAAGATCTCGGTCATGTAGCTGTGTTGTCCCCCCCTGGAAGCGTAAGCGGAGTGGGCTGGTCTAACGTACGGCACTCCAGCTTAGGAGTATGAATAAATAGGCTGGGGCTCTGGGCGTGGTTGACTTGTGGGAAGGCCAAAGCGCCTGCCAGAGCGGCGGCCCTCACCCTGCCACGTGGCTGCTGCCATGACCGCGGGCCTCCTCCTCACAGGCCCCTGCGAACTCCAGCGGCACAGCACCGCAGACTTATGTCTGTACAGACTACTGCCTTCGATCTACACTGCGTGACAGCAGGGCTCACAACCGGATGCAGTGGCGATTGCAGGATCACGCAGCCTCAGTAGGCAAGACACATTGCTGCCACTGCGCCCGCCCGACCACGCATGATCGCAGGCTGTGTACACGCTGAGCGCCAAAGGTACCACTAACTCACTGCACCATAAGTCATCGCCACGTGGCCTTATTAAGGCAGAATTCATTAGACAAAAGACATTGCTCCCAGTGCGGCCCGCCGGGACCACGTATCATCGCAGGGTGCGCACACGCTGAGTGCTTCAGGTGCCACTAACTGTG
Source organism: Calotriton arnoldi (assembly GCA_963921515.1). Taxonomy (NCBI): domain Eukaryota; kingdom Metazoa; phylum Chordata; class Amphibia; order Caudata; family Salamandridae; genus Calotriton; species Calotriton arnoldi. The sequence continues at coordinate 1,318,338 of CAWUFW010005482.1, forward strand.
CAGCTCAACTCAACTGCACGTGGCTGTGTGCCCATCCTGACCGCTGCCTCCGGCCTACACTGGGGTTAGCACGGTTCACAATTCAAGTTTAGTAGCGATGCAAATTGTGTAAGAGACTATAATGGGTTAACAAGATCAAATGCTCCCAATCCTGTGCAGCTCAAGTCAACGTCACGTGGCTGTGGGCCTTTGCTGACCGCTGCCTCCGGCCTACACTGTGGAAGACCGGCGACACGTGGTGCCACTAACCCTGTTCAACACAAGCCGATCCCACATGTGGAACTGTGTCCTGAGTCCTGAATGGCAGTACACCCCAACTCCGTGAGAGAACCACAGCAGCAGACTCCCTTCGATTAGTGAGGCGTATTTGCATATGGAAGGCCGGCGACACATGGTGCCACTAACCCTGTTCAACACAAGCCGATCCCACATGTGTAACTGTGTCCTGAGTCCTGAATGGCAGTGACCCCAAGTCCGTGGCAGTGACCACAGCATCAGACTCCCTTCGATGAGTGAGGCATATTTCCATATGGAAGGCCGGCGACACGTGGTGCCACTAACCCTGTTCAACACAAGCTCGATCCCACATGTGGAACTGTGTCCTGAGAGTCCTGAATGGCACTGACCCCAAGTCCGTGGCAGCGACCACAGCACCAAACTCCCTTCGATCAGTGAGGCATATTTCCATATGGAAGGCCGGCGACATGTGGTGCCACTAACCCTGTTCAAGACAAGCCGATCCCACATGTGGAACTGTGTCTTGAGTCCTGAATGGCAGTGACCCCAAGTCTGTGGCAGCGACCACAGCACCAGACTCCCTTCGATTAGTGACGAGTATTTGCATATGGAAGGCCGGCGACACGTGGTGCCACTGAACCTGAACTACGCAGGCCGGTGGGGCCACCAACCTATGCACGTGGCTGTGGGCCCTTGCTCACCACTACCTCTGGCCTACACTACGGTCAACGCAGGCCTCACAATTCACATGGAGTCCCGATTGCACATGACGCAGACCAGTAGGCAAGACACATTGCTCCCAGTGCGGCCCGTCCCGCACCAAGCATCATCACAGGCTCATACAGTCTCAATGCTTCTGGTGCCACTAAATGTGCACTCTCAACTCAATGCCACGTGGGCTATGGCCCTTGCTGACCGCTACCTCTTGGCCTACACTGTGGTCATCAGGGCTCACAATTAAAATTATTTCTTGATTCATTAACTACAGAGTCCAGTAGGCAAGTAACTATCACAGTCCTAAACCCTACATAATATCCTTTTAGTATCCTTGCTTCAAGAACTTTTTATATCAGTTATAGTTTAGTACAATGACCAAATTCATCTTCAAGTGCAAACGAACACTCAATAGCAGCTCTACACTGCGGGCAGCAGAGCTCGCAATTCGATTTTTAAATGCTAATTTCTAACAAGAAGATTGTACTCAGAAAATACAACACTTCGTCAGTGTATTCTATACTTATTTCATCTTTTTCATGATACGCCTACACTGCGGTCAGTAGGGCTCACAATTAAAATTAAGTATTGATTCATTAATTACAGAGTCCACTAGGCAAGTAACTATCACAGGCCTAAAATCTACATAATATCCTTTTAGTATCCTTTCTTCAAGAACATTTTTTATATCAGTTATAGCTTTAGTACCAATCACTAAATTCATTTTCAAGTGCAACCGAACACTCATTAGCAGTCTACACTGCGGGCAGCAGAGCTCGCAATTCCAACTTTGGACACGTGGTGTCACTAACCCTGTTCAACACAAGCCGCGACACGTGGTGCCACTAACCCTGTTCAACACAAGCCTGCGACATATGGTACCACTAACCCTGTTGAACGCAAGCCACGACACGTGGTGCCACTAACCCTGTTCAACACAAGCCAGCGACACGTGGTGCCACTAACCCTGTTCAACACAAGCCAATCCCACATGTGGAACTGTGTCCTGAGTCCTGAATGGAAGTGACCCCAAGTCCGTGGCAGTGACCACAGCACCAGACTCCCTTTGGTTAGTGAAGCATATCTCCATATGCAAGGCCGGCGACACGTGGTGCCACTAACCCTGTACAACACAAGGCGCGACACGTGGTGCCACTAACCCTGTTCAATACAAGCCGATTCCACATGTGGAACTGTGTCCTGAGTCCTGAATGGCAGTGACCCCAACCGGTGGCAGCGACCACAGCACCAGACTCCCTTCAGTTTTATTTGTTGTTGTTTTCTTTAAATAAAATGTTTTATATGTAAACCTATACATGAAGGCTAAGCATTCTTCGTTTGTCCAACCGCACAGGACACTTCCGGGCCCAAGAAGGTTGTTGGGGGTCATGTTGGTAATGTGGGGGAGAGGCAGCGTGAAAGGGGTATCTCTTACAGAAAGAACTCCGATATGTTTTCAGAAATGCCTCGGACAGATGCCAGCTGACGGACTGAATCACAAAAATGGTTTTTCAACGCTTGGTGTAGTGTGAGTTATGAACAAGTCTTCGCACTCCAGGCTCGCAGAGGGGAGAACTGCATGCCCGTCCGCCTGACTCACACGCAGTACTGCGACCCGTCCGCCTCCCAAAGGAACAGCAGCGTAGTACCTCGCAGAGGTACAGGCACAGTAGCGTGCATCTAGCTCGCAATCGTAGAGAGCTGCGAGCCGACGGACTGGCTTCTAACGGCGTAGCTGCTGACGTGGTGATGTTGGGCAAGGACGGAGCGTGAAAGAGTTAGGCCCGCAGAAACAGAGCTCCGGTATATTAAATTGCCCCCGAGACCTTTCTTTATATATTTTCACTCGATGCGAGAAAGCCGCGCTTCGGGACCAAGACCTTCTTCCTGCCAAATTCTTGGCGTAATTCCGCTCAGCAGTTTGACCTGTAGCCTTGCTCCAAAGTTTCCTGTGGAAAATCCATTGAGAAAAACACGTCACTCCCGCCCCCCACATAGCTACCTGTCGCAGGCGTACTTCCGGGCTGCTGGTGTGCAGGCCAGCGGTCTAGTTGTCAACATGTCACGGCCCACTCCCTGAGGGCAGGGTTTGCACACACACTCACACCCATCCGGCACATGCGTCACAGGCCATGTGACCACGCAAATATAATGGATCCACAACGTCACATCCTTTATTGCCGGTGGTGACTGGATGGCGGACGCTCCACGGGTCTCAATCATAAAGACTCATGAAGAAGCTGCGCAGAGGGTTAGTCGCACCCTGAGCTCTATGGCCGATCAGCCTACTGGGCCACGTGGCGCGGACTTGAGTTCCACAGGGTTATTGCCACCCTCGGAGCTGATGTGGCCGCTCAGGGGCCTACCACCACGTGGCGCGGACTTGAGTTGGCACAGGGTCACTGCCACCACGGCCACTGTGGCCGCCAGGGGCCTACCACCACGTGGGCGTGAACTGGCTGAGCTGGGCACAGGGTTAGTGCCACCTCAAAGCTGATGTGGCCGTCAGGGGCCTCTCGACCACGTGGGCGCGGACTTGAGTTGCACAGGGGGTTAGTCGCTGACCCTAAGTTGTATGGGCCGCCAGCGGCCTACCACCACGTGGCGCTGACTTGCGCTGCACAGGGTTAGCGGCACCAAAAGCTGACAGAGTGTCTCCGCCATGGCTGACGACTCAGGACTCAGCGACATGTGCGAAGATCTGCCGGGCCGCTTGGAGAAAGCTTTGGGATGGTCTCTGCCATTCATGACTCAGGACTCAGCGACATCTGTGAGATCTGCCGGGTCACGGAGCTTTGACGGGCACCATGGAGTGCCCACTGCAGACACTCCGGTGGCAGCAGGCAATTATTTGGTCATGGATGCGCAGGGGCGGCAGCATCTTCTCTCTCTCTCTCTCTCTCACTTCCCCTCTCTTCACTCTCTCTCACTCACTCCTTCCTTTCTCTCTCTCTTTCTATCTCCCTTCTCCCTTTCTCACTCCCTTTCTTTCCTTCCCTCTCTTTTCTCTCTGGCTTCTTTTCCTTCTCCTCTGTGTCCTTCACTCCTTTGATATGCGCATTACACACGCCCTTATTTTGTGCTTTATTTCTCCAGGCTGTGTCGTCGGGCATTCATGTGGTCCCAACAGGAGTCTTCCGCCTTGTTGTTTTGTGTTCAGTTTGTTAAATTTAGTTTATCCTTTATATATACGTTTACGAAAAATAAAGTCGGATTAAAAATTTAAAAATTTCAATAACGTCTTTGGTTGTTACTTAAGTGCTGTGTGACTCTTTCTCTGCTCTTATTACTGTTATTATCTTAGGATGTTCACCATTGGTGTTAAATTTTTTGGGGGCAGTTATCACGGGAATACTGGGGGCATGTTCTGGCAGCCGGCACCAGCTTCTGAATAGTGTGTTATATTTATCTCTGTAGCTTTTTAGTTGCATTTGGAAGTGCTGATAATGAAATGCAGATGGCAGGCGTTCCCCGTGCAAAAAGACATCGACGGTGGTGCACCTTTGCAGATTTAGCCCTAAATACTAAAAATCCTGTATTGAATTTGCACTGTGTAGTGGGTGCACTCCATGGTGGGCACACACAAAATCAATGAAGAAATGTCAGCTGTATTTATATTGATTGGGAATAGTGGGTCAGGTGCTGGATCTTGACGTGGATACACTGCCCAGTTCATTTATTTTTCTGTACACGAAAAACCACATCACAACTTTGACAACAACTGCGATGCTTAAACAAATTCCAAGCGATAAGCCACGTGCTAGCTACTCAGGGATTTTATGGCTTAACCTGCTTTCTGCTGGTGTTAAGCAGGACGACTACCTGCAGCATGAAAGGAACACAGCCAAGAGCACACCCCGAAACACCCACTGGTGCCATACAGTCAATGAGGCATGACACACGGATACCCATGAGGTCCACAAACACTCATCGCAACAACCCCAGGACTCCGCCAACGCCTCCCGAACCCGCATCTGAGCTAGTGTGTCCGTGTGGTCATTGTGTTAGCATGATAGGCACCGGGCCCTGCAACATCGCTGACAGTGCTTCAGCGGACGTTACCATGTCATCTCTGCATTGGTGCAGTGAGCCTGGGACACAGTAGCTACGCACGCATCCTCCTGGGCTGCACATGCTCGGCAGCGTGGTGCCGGTGCTGCACACAGGCCGTCGTGGGGCTCCGCCTATCCGGCAAGGGGAACGGGTGTCTCGACATGTCCGTGTTCAGGAAGTGCGGTAAGTGTGTCTCTGTGTTCTGGTGTGGCCGCCAGCAAGGGCCGCAGTGGCCGATGCCAGTGCAGTGGCGATGCACCACCTCCAAACTGCAGTCTCACGGTAGTGGTTGGAATGCCGCAGCAGCACATGCGCCGGATCAGGCATTACAAATGGTGTGCCGTAGGAGGTGCACGGGATACAACAGTGCACCGTACAAAGTGTGGGGGCTCGGGAGGGAGGAGCAGCCGCTTGGCAACGTAGCACACAGTGTAACCTATGCGCCACGTGCTGGGCATCTCATCCATGATGACCAGGGGTCGCAGACATCCCACAACACCCACGACCGGCCTTTTGTACACATCCTGTATGAATGCAGCTGGAGAACTTACTGTAGGGATGAAAGGTTCTTTGTACTGAGCTATCTTGGCAGTGCAGCACACATCTGCTGCCCGAGAAGGAACTTGCAAGTGGCCAGCCCCCCTGACAGATACGATAATATTTGCATCCGTCTCCCACACTACGCACTGCCCGATTTTGAGAACAACGAGTACACATCCCACATCTGCAAAAGTCCTTCGTCGTAGCAGGCGTGGTGGCCTTCACACGAACTCCCACCACACCCTGCCCTGTACCCATTGCACACATCCGGCTCATTGCACCAAGCTGTGCCATTTCATCCACAATTGGCACACGGCAAGCCAGTGCAGCTACGCGGGGCAGAGCCACTGACGCAATGGCAGAGCATATCCCGAACACACAGTCACCCATGCACGTCCACCTATACCTTGCACGCCTGCGATGTCCTGGGTGCACTGCCTTGGCAGTACTGCGGATCACTTACCGGCTGTGCTTCCGCATTGCGGACGTCACTTGCATTCAACCTGTATTGCAATGTCGCACGTGCCTAGCCGAGTGGTGCATGCACGTGTGCCTCTCCAACTAGTGGGTAGCTGACATGGATTACGACAGGTGTGTGCGCCCCCTGTTGGCCCACGACCAGGACTGTCATGGTGATGCTCGTTTATGGCATGGCGGATGTTTGGCATGCATGTTGGGAACTGGGCCTGGGAGATTGCACGTGTCGCAGTATGCAGTGAGC